>OY041608.1:11502448-12887448 GCA_955876795.1 Eupithecia tripunctaria | reverse complement strand
TCGTCGAAGCGAGATGAGCCGCAAATATTTAGGTCTGGAGTCTGGACCGAGCCTACGTATTTGCTCCATTTGGTCTCCAATCTCGACCCTAGGTCCGTCCGTAGGGTACCGGACAGCCTCGCTCTCCGGGCAATTTATCTGGGGCTTGATTCCACTAACACAATCGCCACACTATGACAATATTATCGCTTCATTAACGCGTTACAATCACCGCCATTGACACCTTTTGGTATTCTACTAACACGATCTTTTTTTGTTTTTTTATGACTATTACGATTATGATTATATGCCCCACCACATTATTGACACGATATTATAAGTCATAGAGATTGTAATCTTATGGTATTGGAATACCAAATAAATTTACGACTAAATCTCTATCTTAATCGTATGGCGCCATTACCTAGGTATAGCATTTTGTTTAAAAAATAGTGGAATTAGGCCCCTGAGCCGCTGGTCAAAGTGACGCGTGACTCAATCACCTATACCTACGTCTAGTACAGTGCCTATGTCCAACAAAATATTCCATACCACAAACCTAGACTTTGTTAGAAATAGTTTACCAAGAAAATATTTACGTAACACCGGATGGAAGACCATGTCGTAATGAAATGACGGTCATGCGTACAAAATACATAGCTGTACATCACCCACATTAAGCAAACTAATAAAGCAATGGAACATAATCTATTTATAATGCTGTGCGGCGTTTATTATGAGAATCCATGGTGTAGGTATACGCTTACGGATGTCTGCGGTGAACGTGGACATTACAACGGTATTTCGATGGGTTTTATAGAAATAAACTGCGAAGTCACATCGTGCGGTGGGCTCCCGCAAAACCATGACTAGTTCGATTGCTGTCTATCATTATGGTTTGTTCCGTCCAGACAACCAATCTATATAGCTGGTTGTGTCTATCTATATATCTATCACTGCTGAGTATAGGCCTCTTCTTAACCTCGCCACCCCTGACAGTCTTGTACCAGCTGGTATGTGTATGTGGAATAAACAACCTGGGCGGGATTTCATTTCCATCTACACAATTGCTTGGTAACAAAATATGTCATCTATTGAAAAAGAAATAAATTACTACTAGTATTGGTAGGGTTGCCATAACTTCTAGGAACCATTGGTTCCTAGAAGTTATGGCAACCCAAGTTATGGGACGTTTTCCCTTTCGATGCCCGAAACTCATCATCATAACACATTCAACGCCGACACGCGGCTTTTCAACTACACTATACATAGCACGTATGTGTACATAGTGAGAGACAAACTACGTTTTTTCTAACAGAGACTCTTTGATCTCGATCATATCAAAAGTATAAAATAAATTAAATAAAAAGAACAAAATTATAAAATCAAAGTTTTGATTTGAAATGTTGCACGTTGACAATTTTTAACATCTTATCATTACTAAGGTATTTATTTTTTCGCCGGCCAGGCTGCCCGCGCCACTCACCTCTATTTCCGTATTTTGTCAAAATACGGGACGAATACGGGACATGTAATAAAGTAATACGGGACGGGATGACCAAATACTGTGACAGTCCCGTATATACGGGACGTATGGCAACCCTAAGTAATGCCAATATAAAAAACCGAAAAGTAGTTACCAATACTGTATTGGTCGATTTTTTGTCGATTTTTTATATCAATAAAGGTTTTTTTGAGGTGGAAATTAAGAGTGGTAAGATTGGATATCTTAGAAATTGTTAACGATAATTAATAAGAAAATTTATTAATCAGGCAGTAAAATGTTGGATAGGCGCATTCTTATGAACAACGTTATGCATGCTCACGTTAATCAAAAGTAATTTACGAATATGATCCATTTAGATTTAAACCATACAAAAAACCACATCACTACTTGCGATCGTCTTGCATACCGTCTATAGAGACAAATCTCTCTATAGACGGAACGGGGCCAATGTTGTACCTACCTAATGGCTACGTCTGTGGTTTGGTTCGTTTTGCATTTTTTGGTGTGGCTGTGCAGGTATACGCAGTGGTGCTCGCTGGATCTGATATAAATCACATATAAGTAGTTCTCAATACATTTATTGCAACATGTTGTACATAGGACCTTAAAGATAAATGGTATCAAACATGCACCCGGATAGGACACGGCAATATTTAGCAACGTGGCTTATAATTACTACTTATAAGTTCAATCCTATCCAATCACTCATTCATGGAAAACCAAGAACAAACCGCCCCAAGCCTAATCCTAACCTTCTACTTGTACTATTTATCAAGCTGTTTATTAAGTAAAAATTTGACTTGTCTAAGTGCTTATTTCGTAAATCTAAAGAAATAAACGATTTGACTCTGACTCTGACTTTTCTTTGTCAGGATGCCAACCGAAAGCGTTCTGGCTGCTCGACCGCCAGGGCTCCCACAATCCAGAGTCGGAAGAGTTCCCGAAGCTGCAAGCTCTCGTTGATATCAGGGACAATGTTGCTACAAACTACAGGAATAACAATTTCCAGAACTTGAACGTAAGTTATTAATATTACTACAGTTTAAAATGTATATTGGTCTATGTTTATAAGCAATTTTGCAGATTAGCAAGTATTTCTTGGAAGGCTATCAAGCCTGACGAATTAGATACACCGAGCCGCCCCCATGGTCGATTCATAAAGTGAAGGATTTTTTTCTAATTATTGAAAGATTAAAGTTAATTGTATTTTAAATTAATTTTGAGATCGTTCACTAATAACGGTTTTTGACGTCTTATTGGGTACAGTTTTTTTTATATCAGAGAACTTGCTTGTCGCTAATGTCGCTATTGGATTATAAGTAATCGCGAGCAAAAATGTAAAAAGTGTACGTAATAAGTTCCTTATTTTTAAGCTTATCAAACATTACAAATACTATGTGATCCTTTTTCCTTTTGCCATAAAATTTGGTACAGCACCTCTATCGGGCAGACAGAGAACTACGCAAATCCCTTATAAAAATTAGACATCACGATCACTTCTCGTTACCAACGTCAATTAAACTCATCCCTACTATATCAGCATTAGTTGTGCTTCCAACCAACAGTCTTCCGACAGAACCATCACTTACGCAAAGAAAAAAAATGAGTTTCTTACATACAAATGAGAAAATGAGTTTCTTTTTCGAATTGAAAATGAGTTAGTTTTTCCTGAGAAAATGAGTTTCTTACATACACATTAAAACTTGTCGTTCCAGAACCGCATGTGCACTTCAGACTTGAAGCTCCTGACAGAGATGTGGGCGTGGAACAGTCGCCAGAACATCAGCTTCGCTGGAGACCTCACCGGAGACGCGTACCTGAGCACGCAGCAGCTCGCACAGGCGTTCAGACAGAAGTTCCCAGGGCTGCTGACCGGAAATCGACATAATTATCTGGTAGGAAATCTGATTTGTTTGTTCCGCCTAGACAACCAAACTAGACAATGGTTGTCTAGGTGAAAGATTAACTTTTCCGCGAAGTCAACCAGTTGCCTCAGTTGCCTGGATGGAATTTTATTTCCATCTACACAACTGCTTGGGAACTAGTTAGCTCAAATTTTTAGAAACTCGTGCGATCCCCTTTTGTTTTGAGATACTGGAGGTCTGGATATGTGACGTCAGCGTGGATAATTTTGTATGAAAAACAAGTAACAATCGCGTTAGCTTTTAAAACGTAACAACTTTATGTATAGCCACGGTAAAGTTATCTACTCGTATAGTATTAGCTCTTATCTTTAATTCCTTCACCTTTTGAAGTCGTTATGGTCGATTTCTTAAGGTTTGCCCCGCTTCGGCTTCGGTTTTAAAATACCACTCACAGAGTCATCCATCATCATCATATCCGAAATCAGCTGGGAATAAGATAGTTTTAATTAAATAATAGTAACTCAACAGCCAGCGGTATATGTTACATATAATTAATTTTGTTTTAAAAAACTATAAACCGACTTAAATTTTTTAAGTTTTTTCTTGCATTTTCATGGATTGGAATGATCGGACAACCCAGTCAAAAGTTCTGAGATAATAAACATGTAAAAAATACAGTCGAATTGAGAACCTCCTCCTTTTTTTGAAGTCGGTTAAAAAACGAAGAGTGAACTTATGCGTTTCGTTATTCGATCTTTACCAATAATATCGCACAAAAAGGCATAAACAAAACGCACACCTCAAACTAATCAAAAGCTGTGTCAGGGTATCAATAGCTTTATTTCTTTGGGTTGGTTTCTTAATTCTTAATTTAGAACCAACAACGTTCTAAATTAAGAATTAAGAAACCAAGTGACTACATACCTAAATGAATGATTTGAATTGAAATTTGTGACAAAACGAAACAGTGGTCCTTATTTTAGCATAAGTTTTAATAAGTACCTATGTTTTTAACCGACTTAAAAAAAGGAGGAGGTTCTCAATTCGACTGTATTTTTTTTCTTCAGGGCGATGCATTTTATATACAACAGTAAAATGATTTAAATCGGTCCATAATTGACGGAGAAATCTATCAAAATACATACAAAAAAAACACTCAGACGAACATAGAATCCCCCTGAAGTCGGTAAAAATATCGCGGTACAATGGTGCAAAGAGAACGACTCGTCTGATCGTGAACCCGTGCTCCGAAATTGTCGTTTTCGGAAGTTGTCACTCTAGGAAGTTGTCGTTGTCACCCTTTTTTTTATTATCCTGAGGGAAATGCGCACGCACTGCCACGGGGAGACAGTGGGGTCGCAGATGAATGGGAGTGTCGGTATGACGGCGTAGGCCGCTCTCCGCGACCGTGTGGCAGACGACGGGGCCACTTGACTGACCCGTCCGTCGCACTGGGAGCATTTCTTGGGCGTCGTTGTCACCATGGGCGTATTTACCCTAGGCCAAAAGGGCCATGACCCGGGGCGCCAAGCTTCGAGGGGCGGCGAAACCGCCCCTAACTGTCTGCCACCCAGAAGTTATACAGTAAAAAAAGCTCAGAGAAGGCCGTGAGGGGCGGCAAATATAAACAAAGAAACGCTTCGAACCAAAAACACAACTAATTATTTATTAATTATTACCTATCAACAAGAAGGTAAATTATGGCATTAAATTGGGGGCTTATGGGATAAATTTGGAGATTTGGGGATTATGGGATTACTTACGGGATTAAATTTGGGGATTATGCAGGATTGGCATGATTAAAACAAGTTGTTTAAAATGTGTTTGAAATAAAACTATGTTTTTTATTAAGTGTTTAAAAACACAGTTTGAAACAAGTTTTAAACAATGTTCACGGGGGTCGAATTGAGAACCTCCTCCTTTTTTGAAGTCTGTTAAAAATGTGAGAACCGACCTAGTAATTAAATGGTAAATTTTTACTTTTTCACACCACATAGCAGGTTTTTGGTTCACAAATAATTGGGGGCGGCAAAGCTAACTGGCCCGGGGCGCCAAATCTTTAAATACGCCTCTGGTTGTGAAACTGAAAGTTTTCAATCAGTGCGTCCTACCCGTCATGACCTACGGAGCTGAGACGTGGACACTCACGATAGGGCTGGTCCACCAGTTTAAAGTCGCTCAGCGAGCTATGGAAAGAGCTATGCTCGGAGTCTCTCTGAAGGATAGGATTCGTGACGAATACATCCGACAGAGAACCAAAGTTATCGACATAGCTCAAAGAATTAGCAAACTGAAGTGGCAGTGGGCCGGCCATATCTCGCGAAGAACCGATACCGCTGGGGTAAACGAGTTCTTGAGTGGAGACCGCGACTCGGCAAACGTAGTGTAGGACGCCCTCCGACCAGGTAGGATGATGATCTGCGAAAGACTGCAGGCAGATGCTGGATGCGTCAAGCTGAAGACAGGGCGCTATGGCGCTCATTAGGGGAGGCCTATGTCCAGCAGTGGACTAATATAGGCTGATGATGATGATGATGATGACTGTAGACAACAATCGCCGTGCTAAGCCTACTAGAGTCCTCAGGAGTGTCCACCACACGATAAATAAATAAAATAAAATATTTTATTTCAGCACGCATAAACATTTATAGGTACATGTACATCCATGGTACAATTGGTAGGTACATCGCATTAAGACATTTTCTAAAAGTTAATATTACATGAAATATATAACGTCAAAATACAATTCTACAATTTAATCGGGAGGCGGCTGCTGCTTGTGTGCGAGGACTACGCCGAGCGCCACGGGCTCAAATATAACAACAAGAAGAGCGAGGTTATGGTCTTCGCTACAAGCGGCCGCCGCCCCAGCGACATCCCCCCCTTCTGTCTGGATGGTCGCGAACTGGACAGGGTTAGTAAATTTAAATATTTAGGCCACTGGGTCACTGCTGATCTACGTGATAATTGTGACATAGAAAGGGAACGTGGGGCGCTGGCGGTACGAGGAAACATGCTGATCCGCAGGTTCGCCCATTGTTCAGTAGAGGTTAAAGTCTCGTTATTTAAATCCTACTGCCAATCTTTTTATACCAGCGGCCTGTGGGTTACTTACACTAAGGCGTCCATCAGTGCCCTACGTGTCCTATATAATAATTTGTTTAGAGCAATGGTGGGGCTGCCTAGATACTGTAGTGCGTCTGGCATGTTTGCTGACGCACATGTAAAGGATTTTTACGCTGTGATTAGAAATAAAATAACATCAATAAAACGCAGGATACTGGGCAGCACCAACAGTCTGTTACGGGTTCTGGCTGATAGACATTGCAGTAACCTGCAAAGGCACTGGATGTCCAGCCTGATCAACCCATGTGCCAAGCAAATTTATTATATTAATTAAGTTTTTGTTATGACTGTGTACCTTATTCTGACATTACTTCATTCTGTGACATTTACTACATACTCTTTTCTATGGATCTTTGTGTCTGAATTAATAAATGAATTTGAATTTGAAATTTGAATTTAATCACTTCATAAAGGATATCAATTTTGAACTAAATCTACGAGAAAACCACGAAAACAAGGTAATTTGGTAAGGCCGCAAATAGTTCCATAAATATAACTAGATGGCGCTGCTAATATTGGCCGAGCGCTAAATCGCGCTAACGAAGCGTTTCGGGTTCGTGTAGTGGTCGCAGAGAGTTAGCCTAGTCGGGTTAACGTGGGTCCATATATAAATTTGATACCGACTAGAATACATTTTTATTAATGACTGTTTTTGGATAACGTATGTCTGTGAGACAGACAACGTTTTGTTTGTATTTATATTATATTAAAAAATCGTTGGAGGGAGATGTCAGTCAGATGGATGACGATGAGTGATATGATAAGAGAGACGTTCTTGTTTGTTTTATTAATTAAAAAAAAACCATAAACCGATTTTTATTTTTATAGTTTTTTCATGGTTTCCAATTCCCACTGTCAGAACCACAGATCACAGAAACTAAGGTCAGAACTCTTACGAAGTAGGTAATTGTAATCTCTTTGGTCAGAATCAGAACTGAACCAAATTAAAATGGGACCACACGGGATGCACAAGCTTTCATATAAAAAAATAATCATGAATATCGGACAGCCCAGTCAAAGTTCTGAGGTAATAAACATTAAAAAAAAATACAGTCGAATTAAGAACCTCCTCCTTGTTTTGAAGTCGGTTAAAAACCCAGGCTTTAACCATCACATTGTCCATCCATTGAAATATGACAAACTCAACCAATAAAGTATAGATACCTAGCTTGATTTTATAGACTCAGATATTTTTTTCTGATTTCAGTTCAAGTTTGGTTCAGATCGACGCTCCAAGAACTCATTCCACGCCTTCACTGAGGGTCTCTTCGGTGCTCAAGCGGAAGGTTATGACATCCCCACCGAAAATGAAGAAAAACTTGTCTACGTAAGTTGTAAACATATATCTACGAAAGTACTACACACATACACGCGCTCGCAGAACAGGGTACCTACACTTTTTTTTATTTTTCCCTATAAAGTTTACCGTACTTTTAAAAACGAAATCGTAATTTCTCATTCGTTTTCGTGCAAACGCTTATCATAAGCAAGTGACATAAAAGTTAGATTTGCAAGACAACGATACTTCGATTTTCAACTTTTTTCAATTGTAAATATCCGTAGGTAATAGTTCTAATTTATTTATATTATTTGATTGTAATTTTCTTGAACAATGATACAAATAAAAACCTTAAATTAAATTCAACTTCTTAGAGGCAAAATCGATAGTAAATTTCAGTAGTACCTAAGGTACTATATAAACTCTATGTACCTAAGCTACACCCAGACATTTGGAATATTGTGAACAGCGAACATACAATTCCATAGTAAATAGAACAACATTGTAACCAACAGGTGGATTGTCTCATGATGTGTCGTTACGTCACGTATCTGCAAATATTATTTTTGAAGCACCTGTGCTCCTAGTTATTGTAGGTCACATCAGTCATACTCGTATCAATAAAGGCAGGGAAAACCGTCCTTCTGAAATTAATTTTAGCCACATAATAAGCATTATAGAGTCTGTTCAAAAAGAGAAGAGTCGTGGGTATTAAGCAGTAACTCTACATCAGAAAACTCAACTCGATTGCAAACGCTCTATCACAGGCTACTTGCAAAACATGGATTATTCTCAGGTAGAGCACTTGTTGGATATCCAATGTTAATTCTGGGCTATATTAATATTAATTTATACACTTATTCACTTCTATTTTTCTGTTATATCCTTGTTTTGTATCGCTCTAATATTCTGTAATGTTCGTTATTTCAATTAGTTATTAAGTGGAGGTTTGTTTCAATTAAGATTTCGAAGAAGTTTATAGTATATTATCAATTAGATATATCTTTGTAATTCATTGTTGTAACTAAACTCTTATAATATAAAATAATTGTGAACTTATAAGAAGCCAGAGAATTGAGCCGTCGTGTCTAAATACAAGTTAACAAACTTAGTTAGAGCGAGGTGTCATAATCTGACCCTAAAAGGTTTATCTACATATGTAATAAAAGACTGAAATAACCTAACTAAAATGAAATAGATTGTAAGTACCTTCTTTGTAAACCCATCTCTGTGAATAAATATTTTTATTATTATTATTATTGAGGGCGCTCGTGTGCCAATTGACAACTTTTGTTGCGTTGTCAACACTGCTCTGTCATAGGCCGCCCCTAATGACCCCATAATAGTGATATTATGTGTAAATACATAATTCGTGTTTCTGATTCTGTTGCATAAATCAGAAAATATTTCGGATTCTTTTACATAAAGCGTTCAAATGTAGCCTAAAAACAACCAGTTTGAGATCTTTTTATATAAATCCATTGATCAATTAGCCATTTGGATGCTTGGAGAAAAATACGTCATGATTTCTAACCAAAAAGATTACAAAAACATTCCCCTCACACCCGAGTAGAAAATAGTAAGATTAATCATCAATAATTTTCCTCAGCCCTACAAATCCTGCCCAGCGTGGACCCGAGACATAGAAGAGAACAAAGATGTACTCACCCAGAAGAACATCTTTGAATCTAAGCTGGAGTACAGAGAAATGCTGAGCAACGTCTCGCAACGACTCGGTTTCAAATATGAGATGGACGAGGCGACCATCAAGAGTATTTATCAGATGTGCAGATATAATAAGGCTTGGGAGGTGTCGAAGATTTCACCATGGTGTGCTGTAAGTTTAAGTAGATATACTTATTAGAGTCAATTGCACCTTATTTCTTACTAGCTGCGCCCCGCGGCTTCGCACGCGTTGTTCCTATGGAAACGTTAAAAGATTTTCATCCCACGGTAACTGATTTATGGGATAAAAGTAGCCTATGTTTGATTCCAGGGTTAAAATTACCGGTATGTAATTTTCGCGTGAAGAAGTAACAAACATCCATCCGTAGCCTATGTTTGATTCCAGGGTTAAAATTACCTGTATGTAGTTTTCGCGTGAAGAAGTAACAAACATCCATCCATACATCCATACAAACTTTCGCATTTATAATATTAGTGTGATTTGATAGTAATTACTATTTATCAAACTGTTTATAACTAATACTTTGACTTGTCTGAGTGCTTATTTTGTAAGTCTTATGAAATAAACGATTTGACTCTTTAACTCTATACCTCAACCTCAACAGCCTGGGCCGAGGGGGAGGCCTTCGTCCAGCAATGGACCAATCTGCGTCCAGCAGTGGAGGTTATTTGATAGAGTCAGAGTCAGATCGTTTATTTCTTTAGACTTTCAAAATAAGCACTTAGACAAGTCAAATCTTAAACCATATAAATAGCTTGATATATATATATATATAATATATATACATAAATTTCAGGCGTTTTCCCGCGAAGACCTAAAGAAATTAGAATACGCAGAAGACTTGGAAACGTACTACAAATACGGATACGGGTCCCCACTGCGGGATAAGATCGGATGTCTGCCCATCAAGGATATGTACCATTTCTTCAGCAATCATGTTTCTGAAGGTATTTATTTTTAAATTATCATTTACTAGCAGTGCCTCGTGGTTTCACCTGCGTAGTTCCAGTTCTTGTAGGAATTTCGGAACAAGTTAGATATAGGAGCCAATATGACAGCGCTACCTATTTTATCATATTATTACGTTTAACATAGGAAATTTTAAAAATCTATCGTATAGTTTTTGGTATCTATTAAGCTATTTTTTAATACCTCAGTAGGTAATAGTTTTATCCTAAATGGTGTAGGAAGAGATGCGAAAACAGAGTTTGTTCGCCAAAAAGCGCAACTTCGTATCTCTGCCCAAGTTTTACAAAATGAAACTATTACAGAGGCATTATTAAATAAATATGATAAACGTGCTGCGATAAACGTAATAATAAGATAAAATATTTGGGGGCGCCACTTTCACTTGTATATGGGCCTTATGTAGGTATATCAGTTATCTAGTACCCATAACACAAACTCTGCTTAGCTTGGGGCTAGATAACGCTGTTTGAATTGTCAAATATTATTTTATAAAAAAATAAATATAATATATGTTTACAAACTCGCGTTATAATATTAGTAGGATATTTCGACATTATTTGACGGAAGGCTTTCACTTAAGATCCGATTCTGGTCATCACGGCCACAACATAACTTACCGTGAGTTTAATGAGGCCAATGTACTGCTGTGAACTTATGAATCGTTGTAGTGAACCGGCGGCGGGGCGGCGGGCGGCGGCGTGTGTTACCGGTTGCTTGATTAGTGGTCGCGGTTGCGGGTTCGATTCCCATCAAATTACGGTTTATCGCATAGTAATTTCATGGTTAAAAATTACTGATAGGTATTTGAAAAGTAGATAAAGTCAACGAAATATTCGCTTTTCTAAAAAACTTTCTATAGAGGTGTGCGTAGTAGGTAGCCTAGTATGATTTTTTCACTGTAAATAATATAAAAAATTGTTAATTTTATTTCTGATTACAGATTTTTTTAATGACGTGTTTGGTTGGTATTGAGGAAGTTAAGCATCTTCTATGAGTCTCTAAGCTTGGGGAATGAAAACTACATCCCTGTAGACTCTGATTCTGTAAAAATCTCGACTTTGAACTCGAACTCACTCGACCGAACTCACTTCGAACGCAAAATCACTTCACCTTGAAATGGTATTCTGTGTATCATAAACAAGTGAAGTGAAGTATCGAAATGAGTTAGGGATTGAACCTACGCGTTACAGCTATAATCGACAAATCGATTTATCTTTTTTTTGAGTTTTATACATTAGAACGAAAGAAAATTAATGTATTTCGTAATATTATGTCAATAAAAAGTCGAAGTCTACAAATGTCAAAATCTCACTCAACTTAGTTCATTTCATTACCACGCACGTCACTGAGGCGCTACAAGCATTATCGAGTTTAACAGAATACAAAACTAATATCTCACCGCGGATTCAGCTGTTTATAGAATGAGCCTACTGAACTGTTGGCGATGGCTGTCACAACAGCCTGTTACACCCATCGCCAACAATTTAAGAATCCCCATCTCCAAAACCGTTTTTATCATAATGTTTCGTTGGATAGGTACCTAATTTGTACCAAATACAAAATCCTTAGAATAAATCATAAGGGGCTACTTCGATTGTCTACATTGTGCGTGGCCCGATACGCAATTGCCGGTTTTATTACAAGTATCGTACTCGGAAAGTAGGTCTGAAGTTGCCTGACAAGCAGAATGAAGGTAATACTTTTCTACCCTAGGGAAGAAAAGTAGTGTAAACGATAATTAACGGCTAAATTGTGTTATGGATCAGTTGAGCTACCTGTAGATTTTACTATAGAATTCATTATGAATGTAAATGGGTTAACGACGAACCTTGTTTGTGTTGTACCCCAACTGACAATGTACTATTCTACTATTCCAGAGATAACCCAACTAACAAAGTACTATTCTACTATTCCAGAGATACCCCAACTGACAATGTACTATCCTCCTATTCCAGAGATACACCAACAGCCTCTAGCCATGATAACCTTCACTGACTACCCGATGCTGCTCACTACGCTCGCAGCATTAAACACGAGGCGAGACTCCGCCCCCCTGACGGGAGACAACTATAGGACACCTACAGCCCAGGCCCGGAAGTGGACCACCTCCACCATGGTCCCATTCAATGGAAACTTAGCTGCTGTGCTGTATAAGTAAGTTTAATACGGTATATGTCGCGTCACGTAAAACGAGTCGAGACTAAGAGGCGAATCCGTGCGTTCTCGTCAGCGCGATGATCTAGCCCTCGGCCACGTCCAGTAGCGACATCTTAGTTATAAATTTAGTCACTTTTACCACTTGTGTGCTTGTGTGTTGTGTTGCCCTTAGGTACCTAAAGAAATCGGCATTGAAAATTATTTGTTGTTTTGCATATTAAGAACGCTGGAAGAAAGTTAAGGGGCTGTGTTTGCGCAGTTGAAAGGAAATGTCAACTAACGATCCAATAGCGTACAGCAGTCGAAAGCAAGAAGAGTTGTTAGGTTTGAATGTGGAGGGATATAAGGGAGAAAGAGCAAAAAACACTGATGGATTGTGTGAGAGGACGTGTATAAGAGAGGTTAGTACAAAGATGACGGCTGATAGAGCAGAGTGGAAGAAAAAGACATGTATCTAGTGCCGATATCACCTAGCGTGGGTTAAGGAACGGAAGATTCTTTTTAGCGGACTTCAAAAAGGAGTATATTCTCAATTCCGATTTTGATGATCCTTTTTTTATTAGAAAGCTGGTGCTTCCCTTGTGGTTCCATTTAGATTTGCTCCAGTTCTGACAATGGCATCGATGAGAAAACCACAAAGCCAGTTTATAGTTTTTTTAAAACAAACCGAATTATTTTTGAATAATATTCATTTATATCACATCAATAAAAAATTAAGTCATTTTATATTTTGCTTAGAACAAATCCATCTGTGTGAACCTGGCAACCAACTTTGAGTTTATAATGTTTTTGTGGTCTTATTTGATTGTACCGGGTTTGTACCCGATTGTACCAACAACATTTTCGTTTGTACCCCAAGGGGGTAAAAGTTATGGGGAGGGGGAGGTTTGTCAATAGTCGGTTTTTACTTCAGTAAGTAAATTGTATGATTAGACCTCAGAATTAAATATTTCCTAGGACTTAGGCATAGCGGCAGTCAGAGCTTGAAATTGCTGACATAAAACATGAATAGTCACAAGTTTTCAGAAGTAAAATAAATAAATACATGAAGTATACCTGAAACTGTGTTCATAAATTACCATGGTTTGTAAATTGACCCGGTTCTTTAAAAACTTCTTAAAAAATAACTTCAAAAATAAAAATCAAGATTGATCATGAATAAAAAAAAGGTTTTCAGGAAAATCTGAAAATAAGAAACTAGTACAAACGAAAAAAAATACTTGAAACTTCAAAATTGGTCAAAAGATGTCTATTTTCAGAAACTGACAAAGATTCTTCTGAAATAATAAGTTGTTTATCTAGATCGAAAGCTAGAATGATAAACCTTACATCAATAAAGATGATTTCAGCCAAATCTGGAAGGTACAAACAAGTACAAACGAAAATCTTAGCATTGTTTCTAAAAATTTATGCAAAATATCCCGCTTTTTGATAATTGACAAAATTCCTTAAGAAAATGCTTACAGAGGTTCTGAATATTGGCTGATTATGATAGATATTGAACTACATTATGTAATTTCAGTAGAATCTGGGAGGTACAAACGGGTACAAACGAAAAAAACATTACTTGAATCATCGAAATTGGTCAAAAATTTACGATTTTCGGAAACTGGCAAAGATTCTTCTGAAATAATAAGTTGTTTGTCTTGATCGAAAGCTAGAATGATAAACCTTAAATCAATAAAGATGATAACAGCCAAATCTGGAAGGTACAAACGGGTACAATCGAAAAAAATTACTTGAAACTTCGAAATTGTTCAAAAGATGACGATTTTCGGAAACTGACATGGTTTAATCAGAAAACTTGAGTTCTTTATCTAGACCTATACCTACAATGATAGACCTTGAATCAATAAAGATGATTTCAGCCAAATCTGGAAGGTACAAACGGGTACAAACGAAAATCTTTGCATTATAACTAAACATTTATGCAAAATATCCCGTTTTTTGATAAATTGACAATTTTTTTTAAGAAAACGCTTACAGAGGTTCTGAATATTGGCTGATTATGATAGATATTGAGCTACATTATGTAATTTCAGTAGAATCTGGGAGGTACAAACGGGTACAAACGAAAAAACATTACTTGAATCGTCGAAATCGGCCAAAAAATTACGATTTTCGGAAACTGACAAAGATTCTTCTGAAATAATAAGTTGTTTGTCTAAATCGAAAGCTAGAATGATAAACCTTAAATCAATAAAAATGATTTCAGCCAAATCTGGAAGGTACAAACGGGTACAAACGAAAATCTTAGCATTATAACTAAACATTTATGCAAAATATCCCGTTTTTTGATAATTGACAAAATTTCTTAAGAAAATGCTTACAAAGGTACTGAATATTGGCTGATTATGATAGATATTAAACTACATTATGTAATTTCGGTAGAATCTGGTAGGTACAAACGGGTACAATCGAAAAAAAATACTTGAAACTTCGAAATTGTTCCAAAGATGATGATTTTCGGAAACTGACATGGTTTAATCAGAAAACTTGAGATCTTTATCTAGACCGATACCTACAATGATAGACCTTGAATCAATAAGGACGATATCAGCCAATTCTGGAAGGTACAAACGGGTACAAACGAAAATCTTAGCATTATACTAAACATTTATGCAAAAATCCCGTTTTTTGATAAATTGTCAATTTTTTTTAAGAAAATGCTTACAGAGGTTCTGAATATTGGCTGATTATGATAGATATTGAACTACATTATGTAATTTCAGTAGAATCTGGGAGGTACAAACGGGTATAAACGAAAAAACATTACTTGAATCTTCGAAATTGGCCAAAAAATTACGATTGTCGGAAACTGACAAAGATTCTTCTGAAATAATAAAGTTGTTTGTCTAGATCGAAAGCTAGAATGATAAACCTTAAATCAATAAAGATGATTTCAGCCAAATCTGGAAGGTACAAACGGGTACAAACGAAAATCTTAGCATTATAACTAAAAATTCATGCAAAATATCCCGTTTTTTGATAATTGACAAAATTTCTTAAAAAAATGCTTACAAAGATTCGGAATATTGGCTGGTTATGATAGATATTAAACAACATTATGTAATTTCAGTAGAATCTGGGAGGTACAAACGGGTATAAACGAAAAAACATTACTTGAATCTTCGAAATTGGCCAAAAAATTACGATTTTCAGAAACTGACAAAGATTCTTCTGAAATAATAAGTTGTTTGTCTGGATCGAAAACTAGAATGATAAACCTTAAATCAATCAAGATGATTTCAGCCAAATCTGGAAGGTACAAACGGGTACAATCGAAAAAAATTACTTGAAACTTCGAAATTGTTCCAAAGATGATGATTTTCGGAAACTGACATGGTTTAATCAGAAAACTTGAGATCTTTATCTAGACCGATACCTACAATGATAGACCTTGAATCAATAAGGACGATATCAGCCAATTTTGGAAGGTACAAACGGGTACAAACGAAAATCTTAGCATTATACTAAACATTTATGCAAAAATCCCGTTTTTTTATAAATTGTCAATTTTTTTTAAGAAAATGCATACAGAGGTTCTGAATATTGGCTGATTATGATAGATATTGAACTACATTATGTAATTTCAGTAGAATCTGGGAGGTACAAACGGGTATAAACGAAAAAACATTACTTGAATCTTCGAAATTGGCCAAAAAATTACGATTGTCGGAAACTGACAAAGATTCTTCTGAAATAATAAAGTTGTTTGTCTAGATCGAAAGCTAGAATGATAAACCTTAAATCAATAAAGATGATTTCAGCCAAATCTGGAAGGTACAAACGGGTACAAACGAAAATCTTAGCGTTATAACTAAAAATTCATGCAAAATATCCCGTTTTTTGATAATTGACAAAATTTCTTAAAAAAATGCTTACAAAGATTCGGAATATTGGCTGATTATGATAGATATTAAACAACATTATGTAATTTCAGTAGAATCTGGGAGGTACAAACGGGTACAAACGAAAAAACATTACTTGAATCTTCGAAATTGGCCAAATAATTACGATTTTCAGAAACTGACAAAGATTCTTCTGAAATAATAAGTTGTTTGAATGGATCGAAAACTAGAATGATAAACCTTAAATCAACTAAGATGATTTCAGACAAATCTGGAAGGTACAAACGGGTACAATCGAAAAAAATTACTTGAAACTTCAATATTGTTCAAAAGATGACGATTTTCGGAAACTGACATGGTTTAATCAGAAAACTTGAGTTCTTTACCTAGATCGATACCTACAATGATAGACCTTAAATCAATAAGGACGTTTTCAGCCAAATCTGGAAGGTATTATAGGATATTTTGCATAAATGTTTAGTTATAATGCTAAGATTTTCGTTTGTACCCGTTTGTACCTTCCAGATTTGGCTGAAATCATCTTTATTAATTTAAGGTTTATCATTCTAGCTTTCGATTTAGACAAACAACTTATTATTTCAGAAGAATCTTTGTCAGTTTCCGAAAATCTAAATTTTTTGACCAATTTCGAAGATTCAAGTAATGTTTTTTCGTTTGTACCCGTTTGTACCTCCCAGATTCTACTAAAATTACATAATGTTGTTTAATATCTATCATAATCGGCCAATATTCCGAACCTTTGAAAGCATTTTCTTAAGAAATTTTGTCAATTATCAAAAAACGGGATATTTTGCATAAATGTTTAGATATAATGCTAAAATTTTCGTTTGTACCCGTTTGTACCTTCCAGATTTGGCTGAAATCATTTTTATTGATTAAAGGTTTATCATTCTAGCTTTCGATTTAGACAAACAAATTATTATTTCAGAAGAATCTTTGTCAGTTTCCGAAAATCTAAATTTTTTGACCAATTTCGAAGATTCAGGTAATGTTTTTTCGTTTGTACCCGTTTGTACCTCCCAGATTCTACTAAAATTACATAATGTTGTTTAATATCTATCATAATCGGCCAATATTCCGAACCTTTGAAAGCATTTTCTTAAGAAATTTTGTCAATTATCAAAAAACGGGATATTTTGCATAAATGTTTAGATATAATGCTAAAATTTTCGTTTGTACCCGTTTGTACCTTCCAGATTTGGCTGAAATCATTTTTATTGATTTAAGGTTTATCATTCTAGCTTTCGATTTAGACAAACAAATTATTATTTCAGAAGAATCTTTGTCAGTTTCCGAAAATCGTAATTTTTTGGCCAATTTCGACGATTCAAGTAATGTTTTTTCGTTTGTACCCGTTTGTACCTCCCAGATTCTACTGAAATTACATAATGTAGCTCAATATCAATCATAATCGGCCAATATTCCGAACCTTTGAAAGCATTTTCTTAAGAAATTTTGTCAATTATCAAAAAACGGGATATTTTGCATAAATGTTTAGATATAATGCTAAAATTTTCGTTTGTACCCGTTTGTACCTTCCAGATTTGGCTGAAATCGTCCTTATTGATTCAAGGTCTATCATAGTTGATATCGGTCTAGGTAAAGAACTCAAGTTTTCTGATTAAACCATGTCAGTTTCTGAAAATCGTCATCTTTTGAACAATTTCGAAGTTTCAAGTAATTTTTTTCGATTGTACCCGTTTGTACCTTCCAGATTTGGCTGAAATCATCTTTATTGATTTAAGGTTTATCATTCTAGCTTTCGATTTAGACAAACAAATTATTATTTCAGAAGAATCTTTGTCAGTTTCCGAAAATCTAAATTTTTTGACCAATTTCGAAGATTCAGGTAATGTTTTTTCGTTTGTACCCGTTTGTACCTCCCAGATTCTACTAAAATTACATAATGTTGTTTAATATCTATCATAATCGGCCAATATTCCGAACCTTTGAAAGCATTTTCTTAAGAAATTTTGTCAATTATCAAAAAACGGGATATTTTGCATAAATGTTTAGATATAATGCTAAAATTTTCGTTTGTACCCGTTTGTACCTTCCAGATTTGGCTGAAATCATTTTTATTGATTTAAGGTTTATCATTCTAGCTTTCGATTTAGACAAACAAATTATTATTTCAGAAGAATCTTTGTCAGTTTCCGAAAATCGTAATTTTTTGGCCAATTTCGACGATTCAAGTAATGTTTTTTCGTTTGTACCCGTTTGTACCTCCCAGATTCTACTGAAATTACATAATGTAGCTCAATATCTATCATAATCCGCCAATATTCCGAACCTTTGAAAGCATTTTCTTAAGAAATTTTGTCAATTATCAAAAAACGGGATATTTTGCATAAATGTTTAGATATAATGCTAAAATTTTCGTTTGTACCCGTTTGTACCTTCCAGATTTGGCTGAAATCATTTTTATTGATTTAAGGTTTATCATTCTAGCTTTCGATTTAGACAAACAAATTATTATTTCAGAAGAATCTTTGTCAGTTTCCGAAAATCGTAATTTTTTGGCCAATTTCGACGATTCAAGTAATGTTTTTTCGTTTGTACCCGTTTGTACCTCCCAGATTCTACTGAAATTACATAATGTAGCTCAATATTAATCATAATCGGCCAATATTCCGAACCTTTGAAAGCATTTTCTTAAGAACAGAACGGATACCTTAGCCCCCATACAAACGTACTTCCCGCTTCATTTGGAAACTACGTTTCCGATCGTATTGAAATTTTGCATACATAATCGGATGACAAATAGCTATGTTTGTAGCGTTTTCGTTTCTTAAAAAACATTATGATATTTGAATGAGAGTGAAACTAATTTGCCATATTTTGACCACCAAATCGAGTAATTTTCAAGCTATTTTTTATGCATGTTAGACACCTTTATTCGAAAATCTGTCACGCTGCAAACATCCTAAATATATTCACCATTAGAAATAAACAAAAATATTTCTGAAATCAGTCGATTATTCAAAATGAATCGCAAAGTACGAAAAAATATAAAAAATTGAGAAATTCCTTAAAATTTCTGCAACCGCTCGCTAAAACGCGGGGGGCAATGCGACACAGGGAGCACATTTCCAAAATAAGGCGAATGCCGCGGAATGGCCAACACGATGCGATTCTACGTGAAACAACAACAAATTCACTCGGGCCGGCCGCTGAGATTTGGGAGGGGTTCGTAGCCTTCTTAAGAAATTTTGTCAATTATCAAAAAACGGGATATTTTGCATAAATGTTTAGATATAATGCTAAAATTTTCGTTTGTACCCGTTTGTACCTTCCAGATTTGGCTGAAATCGTCCTTATTGATTCAAGGTCTATCATAGTTGATATCGGTCTAGGTAAAGAACTCAAGTTTTCTGATTAAACCATGTCAGTTTCTGAAAATCGTCATCTTTTGAACAATTTCGAAGTTTCAAGTAATTTTTTTCGATTGTACCCGTTTGTACCTTCCAGATTTGGCTGAAATCATCTTTATTGATTTAAGGTTTATCATTTTAGCTTTCGATTTAGACAAATAACTTATTATTTCAGAAGAATCTTTGTCAGTTTCCGAAAATCGTAATTTTTTGACCAATTTCGAAGATTCAAGTAATGTTTTTCGTTTGTACCCGTTTGTACCTCCCAGATTCTACTAAAATTACATAATGTAGTTTAATATCTATCATAATTGGCCAATATTCCGAACCTTTGAAAGCATTTTCTCAAGAAATTTTGTCAATTAACAAAAAACGGGATATTTTGCATAAATGTTTAGATATAATGCTAAGATTTTCGTTTGTACCCGTTTGTACCTTCCAGATTTGGCTGAAATCGTCCTTATTGATTCAAGGTCTATCATTGTTGATATCGGTCTAGGTAAAGAACTCAAGTTTTCTGATTAAACCATGTCAGTTTCCGAAAATCGTCATCTTTTGAAAAATATTGAAGTTTCAAGTAATTTTTTTCGATTGTACCCGTTTGTATCTTCCAGATTTGGCTGAAATCATTTTTATTGATTTAAGGTTTATCATTCTAGCTGTCGATTTAGACAAACAACTTATTATTTCAGAAGAATCTTTGTCAGTTTCCGAAAATCGTAATTTTTTGGCCAATTTCGACGATTCAAGTAATGTTTTTTCGTTTGTGCCCGTTTGTACCTCCCAGATTCTACTGAAATTACATAATGTAGCTCAATATCTATCATAATCGGCCAATTTTCCGAACCTTTGAAAGCATTTTCTTAAAAAAAATTGTCAATTTATCAAAAAACGGGATATTTTGCATAAATGTTTAGTTATAATGCAAAGATTTTCGTTTGTACCCGTTTGTACCTTCCAGATTTGGCTGAAATCATCTTTATTGATTCAAGGTCTATCATTGTAGGTATAGGTCTAGATAAAGAACTCAAGTTTTCTGATTAAACCATGTCAGTTTCCGAAAATCGTCATCTTTTGAACAATTTCGAAGTTTCAAGTATTTTTTTTCGATTGTACCCGTTTGTACCTTCCAGATTTGGCTGTTATCATCTTTATTGATTTAAGGTTTATCATCCTAGCTTTCGATCAAGACAAACAACTTATTATTTCAGAAGAATCTTTGCCAGTTTCCGAAAATCGTAATTTTTTTGACCAATTTCGATGATTCAAGTAATGTTTTTTTCGTTTGTACCCGTTTGTACCTCCCAGATTTTTACTGAAATTACATAATGTAGTTCAATATCTATCATAATCAGCCAATATTCAGAACCTCTGTAAGCATTTTCTTAAGGAATTTTGTCAATTATCAAAAAGCGGGATATTTTGCATAAATTTTTAGAAACAATGCTAAGATTTTCGTTTGTACCCGTTTGTACCTTCCAGATTTGGCTGAAATCATCTTTATTGATGTAAGGTTTATCATTCTAGCTTTCGATCTAGATAAACAACTTATTATTTCAGAAGAATCTTTGTCAGTTTCTGAAAATAGACATCTTTTGACCAATTTTGAAGTTTCAAGTATTTTTTTTCGTTTGTACTCGTTTCTTATTTTCAGATTTTCCTGAAAACCTTTTTTTTTATTCATGATCAATCTTGGTTTTTATTTTTGAAGTTATTTTTTAAGAAGTTTTTAAAGAACCGGGTCAATTTACAAACCATGGTAATTTATGAACACAGTTTCAGGTATACATTCATGTATTTATTTATTTTACTTCTGAAAACTTGTGACTATTCGTGTTTTATGTCAGCAATTTCAAGCTCTGACTGCCGCTATGCCTAAGTCCTAGGAAATATTTAATTCTGAGGTCTAATCATACAATTTACTTACTGAAGTAAAAACCGACTATTGACAAATCTCCCCCTCCCCATAACTTTTACCCCCTTAGGGTACAAACGAAAATTTTGTCGGTACAATCGAGTACAAACCCGGTACAATCAAATAAGACCATAAAAACATTATAAACTCAAAGTTGGTTGCCAGGTTCACACAGCTAACAAATCCAATTATTGTTGACCAAATATTAATTTTTTTCCACAGATGCACACCGAACGGCAACTTCCAAGTAAAGGACCAATACCAAGTCCTATTCCTTGAAAATGAGAAGCCAGTATATATGGAAGACTGTCGCGTAGGCCTTTGCGATTGGTCCCTCGTGAAACAAAGGTTCGGGGAACTTGTAGGGCAGTGTGATTTGGAGTTTTGTAATAGTGCTGATAAAATCACCGGTTTTAGTGTAGTTTTAGCGATATTCGTTAGTCGGTTTTTAGCGTAAGTGTTGATTAGTTAAGTTGAAATGGTTTCTTCTCTGAGCAATGGAGTTATGCACAGAACTAATGAGACAAAATTAATTCTCTGCACAGAACTAGCGACAATAAGCGACGAAATCGATTGTCATGAAATACTAGCTGGTTTTGTGCATGTTTGGGAAAACATACGAGTAGAATTGTGGACATTTTACACAATATTTTTTATATAATGCTACAATTCTACAGTACAATATTGACGCCTTTTCCCTCTTTTAACGTACCTAATAGAGAAGAGTCAACATGATATTTACTTAACTAATTTTCCTCTGAGAGGACTTAAATTGTTTATTTTTAAGTAATAACTAATTTATTGTCTTTTATAACCACTATTTTACAGATTTATTCATCGTTGTTACTAAACTCTTACTAAAGTTTATCTGTGTTAATGTTTTAGATGTTGTCTCACCAAATATGAATCAAGTTAAAATAAATGTTTTCTGTAGTGAACCTTCGTTTTAATATAACCAATTAGTCCGCGGCTTTGCGTGCTATTTTCCGAGATAGAAAATAACCAGGATACCATCTAACTCCATGTCTTTCATTAAGATCCGTTCAGCCTTTTAAACTTTCGCGATTTGTTAACATAATTAGGTAATTAATATTATATATCGGGTATTTATCGTGTATCTTTGTTTTTATATCCCCTGAGTTTCTACAGCGTCACAGCGATCGTGATGAAGGGCCTACTGGATGTACCGACTTGAAGTTACAGTCGAGAATTGATGGCAGTATCTACGACTAGCCTGACTAGCCTCAACCGTCTTCAGAATCAGAAATGTCCAAGTCGCAATATATCACGCCGCACACACTCTCCTTGAGTAGTATATTGTCACACTCCATGGGGAGAGAGGACACACACTTATTAGGGCGGTACCCCGAGTAGTACCTATACTGGCGCCGCCATCTATTTTATCTTATTATTACGTCGAACAAAGGAATATTCAAAAATTAACAGGGTCGTTTGTGGAAGCGATGCGATAACAGAGTTTGGTGGGGACTAAGTGCAACTTCGCATCTTTTCCTAAAAAATAAAACTATTACAGAGGTAGGTATTAAAAAAATCTAATAGAAAAACAATGGAACGCGAAAAATTAAATAATAATTTATCCGTTCAGCCCTGTTCAGCCGTTTAAGCGTGTAAAGATGACAGACGAGAGATTGACAGATATACCACCATCTCCCTTCCACTCCAGGATACGCGACGCACAGTGCAATACCATCCATACTTAGTGGATATACCCTCCACTTGTACTAAGTGGTTTTCCTCCACCTTCATTATTCTCATCGCTAAGGTATACAACTCGCTTCTTGCTTATTTTTTTCCGGCCTATTACAACCTGGGTCTCTGTAAGACATGGGTGAATAAACATCTTCTAGTCTAGACCTTAGTCATGCATTTATCGTAAAAAAAACCTACAGAGTTACTTCCGAATTTATAATATTAGTATGGAAAGTATGAATAAATAACTACGAACTAAATCAATTTTAGGATTGAACTGTGAAAAGAAACTTGTGAGTCAGGAAAACATTTTTATTTCCTTTATAAAAAAACAGAAACAGTATCAACAAGTTACCGCCGTAATGATCTAATGTTTTTAATTTAATTCTATAACATTCATTTTACGTCTCCGTTTTCGACGATCAGTCTTGACTATGTAAAAAATATTTATGCAAAAACATTAATTTCATCACAGCGGTATTCGACAGAAGTGTCACACACAATATTAGCCTATAATTAACATACAGACGCTTTGCCTTCAGCTTAAGAATAAATTACTATGGCGTATTATAAACTGTTATATATTTTACAACATTTTAGCTAAAAATTACTCTTAGTATTTAATCAACATTATAATTCTAGCCCTGGATTATTGCTGGTTAAAAGTTACCTTGCGACTGACGAGATCGTCACCCCATCTGGCTAGACGAAGACCCGATTTTCCTCTGAACTAGACCTGAAATTGGCCAACGATCGGCCTCGATCAAAGATTTTTTTTCTGGACTAATGTCCTTGAACTAATAGCCCAAAGCAATACATTGTTGTAGATATAAGCTGATAATACGACCCAGGTTTAAAGTGGGAACTACAAACTGCAATGTAAACAATTTTGTCGTCAGCTAGCGTACTCGCAAGGATTTTAGAAAGTTAAGGGCCCAAAATGGCATATGTTGAATACATTTTTAATTATAAAACGATAGATAAAACGATTAGATAACAGAAAATTCATTTAACTGGATACCAAGCATTATTCGCCCGGTAAGAAAACATATCACCATCAACTCACAAGGAGTGGACACAATTTGATAACCTAACTAAGCGTACGATCACGTATCCTGAGCACTGCTAGAGCTATGCCGAGTCCGTTTACCAACACCAGTCGTGGATTTATTCTTCGGCCGCTTTTTATCACTATCTTCTTCACTCACACTTTTACACCGAGGTTTAGGACTCAACATTGTATCAGAACTGATCGAATCACGTTGCGACTTCTTCCGTTGACGCTTAGGCGCATTTTCGGCTGCCATCATTTCGAGGAATTGTTTCTCGCGCACTTCCCAGAAGAGGTTTTGCCTTTTGATGACGTCTGGGTATTTGTTCTCGAAGGCGACATCCGGGGGGATAAGAAGCTCCCAGCCAGTTCGCTGGTCTAGTTTTGCTACGGAGCTGATGATTTGTAGTACTTCTGAAGGCGGGACCGGTACAGCGGCCGCGACCTTCCGTCGATCTATGTAGTTGTGTTTTGTGAAAAGGTAGAGCTGAAACAAAATTATTTGATGAGGAAAACCACCAAAAATATCAATAATATTAAAAACACTTTGTTGTTTTACAGCTAATACATACAATCATGGAATTGCTTTACATTTAAATTAAGAAGCCTATGCTATCTATCAAAATAACTAACCAATACTACATTATTTCATAACTAAAAGTAAGCCAATGTGGTATTTACTTGATAACCTAACTAAACTAACAATCGCGTAGTGATTAAAGCAAAACTCCCTTTGTTTGAGGAAGTGAGTTCAGCAGTGGACGCCTGGAAAGGTAGTAATGCCTTTTAAAATTTACTGAAGTGTCTTGAGCGTATCAAATGATAAAAAGACAATCAAAGGTGGCCACAGTGCCCACACGCAGCAAGCAAGCTTTCGTGTCTCAGCTCATAGACTCGGAATATCACTAAATCAAGATCAAGCTGAAAACCTGGCTCAGCACAGAGCTGAGTTTGACCCTTTTTGGCCAACAGGGGCAGCACAGTAGCTAATTATACATCTAGGCACCTGTATCACAGTATAACACGTAGGTACTCGTAGGTATACACTGCAGTGGCTGTAAATCGAGTATTCTCGCTTCTACAGCACTGGATAATACAGATAGATCGAGGATTATTCATGGTACTTACCTACCTTAACATTCTATAGTGTCTAGTCTATTCATTATCATATAGATTACGAAAGGTAGGCAAATCATTTGTGGGCAATTGCGTAAGATTCTATAATAAGCTTCCATCTGAAGCAACTGAACTCCCTATTCGTAAATTTAAACTGTACATAAAACGAAATCTTAACAAGAAAGCCTATTACTCCGTAGATGACTACGTCAATGATGTTAATGCTTGGCCGGATGTCGCCCAGTTCCACACAGACAATAGTATGTAAGACCAGTTAGACCAGCCTTACTCAACCTTTTTTTATAGGGGCCACAAACACGTTTCAGTCATGGTGTCGAGGGCCACCAGCAAATTAATTGAGGTCTTACTTAAAACGTTATTCCAAGTTAACAATGTAGTTACTTTATTTATGAAAAAAGAAGTTTTAACAAAGTTTATAAACGAGTAGATATAGGTTTTAATGCGATTTTTGATATTGTGAACACTTTTTCAAAACTTTATCAAGATCTGGCTTGTCGCTACATGCTATCCTTATAACATCATCCAGATGAGAATCTGTAAGTTTGTTTCTGTAAACGTTCTTTGTGTATTTCATTTTTGGTAATGACGATTCGCACACATACGTAGACCCAAAGAATGTAAGTAGGATTTGAGCACATCTTTGGACGCTTTTATATTTTTGGGGAACAATACTCCAAAATTCCACATATTCTCTGTTTTCCTTTTTTTCTTCAAACAGAACTTCCAGATTGGTATCGTTTTTAAAATCGATAAACTCATCAAACAACTCTGAGTAATTACAATTTAAAACGGAAGCCAACTCTGAGATGGTCGTTGTTTCTAAATGCCGTGGATTTTCAATAAGTAACAAACATTTTTTTATTTTTCTTAGATCTTGGAACCTTTTTCGAAATTCGTTTAATAGTGCAGTTATATAATTTGAAATTATGGAGCAGATTTTTTCCGAAATGTTAGTAACGTCCTCTGTAGTTTTTGTCATAGTTGGAAAATGTTGCAGCTGTTTGTTCCGTATTTCTCCATGATAAATGCTAAGCTTTTCTTCAAATGCAAACACTTTATTTGCCATATTGGAGACCATATTATTTTCACCTTGTAAACTCCGATTGAGATTGTTGAGTTTTTCCGTAATTTCACATAAAAAGGCTAATATACACCACCATTCATCATTTTGTAATTCAGGGTACACCTTATTGTTTTGCTCTAAAAACAGTATTATTTCATGGCGTAAAGAAAAAAACCTTTCCAAAACTTTACCTCTACTTAGCCATCGCACCGAGGTATGTAAAAGGACGTCGTTGTACTCACTTCCCAGTTCTTCCAGAAGGCTTTTAAATCTTCTGTGGTTCAATTCTCTTGCTCGTATATAATTGACAATATTGATAACTGCCTTCATTACAGCTTCTATTTCTGGATTTACAACACGCGCCGCCAAGTTTTCTTGGTGGATAATGCAATGAAATGATATTAAATTGATTAAATTATACCTTTTTTTAAATAACGAAATAAATCCATTTTCGGGTCCAGTCATTGAAGGACAGCCATCTGTACACAAACACACGATTTTTTGTAGGTCAATTTCATTCTGCTCTAAAAAATTACAAATAGTATCCAGGTAATCTGTGCCTCGGGTTTGACCTTTCATAGGTAGGAATTTCAAAAAATTTTCCTTTATTAAATTGTTTTCTGTACAATATCTAACAAACATCGAGCATTGTGATGTTGCTGAAATATCGGTGCTGGAATCGAATGCCAAGCTAAAAAACTTGCACTTTCTTAGGTTATCTAAAATATCATCGCGAATAAATTTAGAAATGTCAAATTTATTTATTTATTTATTATTTATTTATTTATTTATTTACTGTATTTATCAAAAAGTATATTGGCAGCACTAACAAAGCATTCCTTTACCATTTCTGCATCGGTAAATGGTTTCATATGCTTACCAAGTATGTAACAAATTTCATATGATGCCTTGGTTACCGCGGAGTCTTGTGATAATGCCACAGTCATAACATTTTGTTGTTGATGCAATGACCTCTTAAAAAAACTCAATTTCTCATTTCTCAAGGACGATCCAGGAGGAAACATTTCGTCGAAAGATTTATGTTTTGTGGTAAAATGACGCGAAATATTGTATTTCTTCAATATAATACTTTCACGACATATTAAACAAGTTGCTGCATTGTTTTTGTTTGGCACAACAAAATAATCCGTTTCCCACTCATCTTGAAACAATCTATTTTCACTAGATATTTTTCTTTTATATTTAGAAGACACTCCTGACATTATATTGAAAATAAAATAATAATTTGACACAAAAAACCACAACTATCTGCAATTACTGGGTGCGATTAGCTTTAATTGTTACCACCGTAGCGTAACCTAAGTATCGTAAACAAATTCAAAACAAGTTATGACCCGCAAACAAAGCGACACTCGCAGGTTCGTAGATGGCAAGGCGATTTCCGCCGTCAATTCCGTCTCGCTCATGCAACCACAGATTACTAATGAATAATTATGCAGCGTTCCGATTCACACGAAACGAAATCGCTGATCGGCTCACATTCCCGTTCTGAAACAACCATTCTCTGATGGGCGCGAAATTTAAATTGGTTTACACAACAAATTCGTAACTTCAGATGGGCCAATAACAAAGGCCCGGCGGGCCGCATGCGGCCCGCGGGCCGCAGGTTGAGTATAGATGAGTTAGACTAAGTTATCCTAAGATTGTATTAGTTGATAAGCGATAAACTTGCTAGTGGTTTCTTTTTCACTTCTTCCGCTAGTGGACAAAAAATTGAAGTGAATCAGAGTCAATTGCACCTTATTTCTTCTTTGATAGTAATAACTATTTATCAAGCTGTTAATATAGTAAAAATTTGACTTGTCTAAGTACTTACTTTGTAAGTCTAAAGAAATAAACGATTTGACTTTGACTTTGACTTTATTAGCCGCGCCGCTTAGCTTTTAGACTAGACTCTCTCTATAGAATGTTCTAGATGGTTCCATAACGTACCACGTGGTCCCTCGCGGCGTCCAGTAACCGCGGCGGCACTGATCCCTGCTTCATGTACAGAGCAGCGGAGCGTGGCGTCCACAGTCCGCGCACGCAGCAAGTCCCGCCGCTCAGCTTATAGACTAGACTCTATTGAATGTTCTAGATGGTTCCATAACGTACCACGTGGTTCCTCGCGGCGGCCAGTAACCGCTGCGGCACCGCTCCCTGCCTCGTGTACAGAGCAGCGGAGCGTGGCGTCCACAGCCCCCGCACGCAGCAAGCCGCGCCGCTCAGCTTATAGACTAGACTCTATAGAATGTTCGAGATGGTTCCATAACGTACCACGTGTTCCTCGCGGCGGCCAGTAACCGCTGCGGCACCGCTCCCTGCCTCGTGTACAGAGCAGCGGAGCGTGGCGTCCACAGCCCCCGCACGCAGCAAGCCGCGCCGCTCAGCTTATAGACTAGACTCTATAGAATGTTCGAGATGGTTCCATAACGTACCACGTGTTCCTCGCGGCGGCCAGTAACCGCTGCGGCACCGCTCCCTGCCTCGTGTACAGAGCAGCGGAGCGTGGCGTCCACAGCCCCCGCACGCAGCAAGCTGCGCCGCTCAGCTTATAGACTAGACTCTATAGAATGTTCGAGATGGTTCCATAACGTACCACGTGTTCCTCGCGGCGGCCAGTAACCGCTGCGGCACCGCTCCCTGCCTGGTGTACAGAGCAGCGGAGCGTGGCGTCCACAGCCCCCGCACGCAGCAAGCCGCGCCGCTCAGCTTATAGACTAGACTCTATAGAATGTTCGAGATGGTTCCATAACGTACCACGTGTTCCTCGCGGCGGCCAGTAACCGCTGCGGCACCGCTCCCTGCCTCGTGTACAGAGCAGCGGAGCGTGGCGTCCACAGCCCCCGCACGCAGCAAGCCGCACCGCTCAGCTTATAGACTAGACTCTATAGAATGTTCGAGATGGTTCCATAACGTACCACGTGGTCCCTCGCGGCGGCCAGTAATCGCTGCGGCACCGCTCCCTGCCTCGTGTACAGAGCAGCGGAGCGTGGCGTCCACAGCCCGCGCACGCAGCACGCCGCGCCGCTCAGCTCGTAGACTAGGTTCTCTTCAGATATCATCTCGCCTTTTTCCGTTCGGATCAGGGCGCGGAGGTCGCTGAATGCCATCAGTTTTGCTGTAAAGAAAGATATAGCATGTTACTAAGACAATCCTCATCATCCTTAGTAATAAACTAGTAAATAAACTGTACCTACCTTTATTTATAAATGTGTGATTTAAGACGAAATAAACATTTTTATATCTTATATCTTTATATCTTAGTGCTTCCCTCTGCTGTCTGTCCCTATGTAGATATACTTGATGATGACGACCTCTGTGGTGTGGTGGTCCGCCTGCGACGCAGGAGGTTGCGGGTTCGATTCCCGCCTCGGGACAAATATTTGTACGCTCTACAGAAATTTGTTCAGAACGTTCTGGATGTTCTCTATGTATAATAAAAAATCTTGATCTATGTACTGTATCGTATTAAATATATCAGTAATCTAGTACCCATAACACAAGCTCTGCTTAGCTTGGGACTGGATAATGCGGTGTGAATTGTGCAGTATTATTTATTATTTATTTATTAGTATGTGATGTATTTAAAGATTTAGATCTTTAAAACTACGTTACTCAACATACTACATCATTATCATTCTAAGTTACATTCTGTATCTTATTGTGAATGTGAGTTATACCTATCCAATATTTTGTTTAATGTATAGTTCTTTAGTCTTCTAATGTTGTAACGATTGCGATGTATCAACCTTAAGTAGGTACATATTGTATAATGTGTTAGAGGTAAAGGCTAGTTCATTACACAGGCACCTTCAAGTAAAATTAATGTGTATCTATCAGTGGATTCTGTGAATTTCAGCCAGATCCGTCCAGTAGTTTTGGCGTGCAGAAGTAACAAACATCCATACATCCATCCAAACTTTCGCATTTATAATATTAGTGTGATGTGAAGTGTGATGTGCAAGACACACTCACCATTGAACAATATCTCCTTGATCTGGTCCTCGACACTCGGCCGTTTTGCGGGCGTTGTATCCGCCTCATCGGGCGGGGGCGGGGGGACCAACACACGGACGTATTCAGACGGGGGCAGGGTCAGGGAGTGACCGTCGCTGGTTGTCGCGCTGAACAGCTTTAGACGCTCTAACTGTGGAATGAAGTTTGAATATGTTAGTTACTGTGCAGTTTTATTTTATTTTAATCGATGAACCCTCATTTTACCGCACCTCGGTTAACATTTAGGGACCACCGTTCAGGCACTAATGTTTAGAGTAATAAAAACAAAATTCCATATAGATACATCTTCTTGACCGCTGAGCCGCCGACGTCCGTGATATAACAATAAGTGGTCCTCAATTTGTTAGTCCACTGCTGGACATAGGCCTTCTCTAATGAGCGCCATAGCACCGTGTCTTCAGCTTGCCGTATCTAGCATTCTGTTATTTTCTTACGTTGCCTGAAATAAAACATGCAGGTCGTCAAACCTGGTAGAGGATCACAGAGGGTGTCCTACACTACGTTTGCCGAGTCACAGTCTCGACTCATGAAATCGCTTTGTAAGTATATGTACATAATCAACTAGTTTCTGCCCCCAGCTTTGCATAGGTCGTTTCTATGTACACGTTTAATAGTTATTTATATCCCACGGGAACTGATTTATGGGATAAAGAGCGTGCCCGTGTTTTATTCCAGGCCTAATTCTACCTGCATGCAAAATTTCAACCCGATCCGTTCAGTCGTTTTGGTGTGAAGAGGTAACAAACATCCATCTATCGATACATCCATCCAAACTTTCGCATTTATTATATTAAAGCGATGCGATGTGATGTAATATTAGTGTGATGAATGTTAAAACATGTGTCTGGTTGGCAGGTAGAAAATGCCTCTGCATTAAGCCCACCCTTTGTTTTAAATAATGAATAATTATTAAATAGATGACATACATCAGCATGGTCAGTTTTCGCATGTTTCCACATGGCGTCGAACCAGGGCTCCGATGAGATGCGCTCCGATATTGTAGCGAAAGACTTCTCCCGTGCTTTTTTAGCCATGTCTGTTTCTTGTCGAGTGAATTTCACTGTGACCTGGAATTATAAAAAATATAATAATAGCGCAGCGAAAAATGTGGAAATTCAGGCTTGAAAAGTGATGAAAGATGAATTGAGCTGGCAAAGTGACATTTATTGCAAACTTTAGAGAGAGAAAAGAGTTACAACGAAATATTTAGTGCACAACATTTAGTGGCCCAATGGTGTTGATTCTGTTGTTTTAGAAACGCTAATGGATTCTGTTGTTTTAGAATTTTATGCATATTAGAATTTGCTAAAACTAAATGTCATTAGTTTTAGCAAATCAGAATTTGCTAAAACTAATGACATTCCTAAATCCTAATTTTAGCAATTTTTTACATAAAACTCTAAAACAACACAATCATCACCATTGGGCCACTAAATGTTGTGCACTAAATATTTCGTTGTAACTCTTCTCTTAATCTTAAAAATCTTTATTGTACACAAATTAAACAAAAGTTTTGTTACAGCAAACCTTTTGGGTGTGGAGAAAGGTAGTGCAAAGAATAAAGGTGAGCTTAACCTTACAAGAGTATTGTTACAGCAAACCTTTTTTTTGTATGGAGAAAGGTAGTGCAAAGAATATGGATAGATAAGTGTATGTACACACAGAAAAATATAATACTATGAATAATCTTGTTTAAAAATTCTCCTCAACAGCCTGTATCGGTCCACTGCTGGATGCAGGCCTCCTCCTGATAAACAACCTAATAAAAAACAATTCACAACCTAATAAAAATTAACCTGATAAAAAAACCCTAAATTTCATAATTACTATATCTCAATAAACTAACTTTCTCTCTTTTGTTTACAAAACAATTAGGATTATAAAACCTGAGTTTATAAATCTTTAACTCTACCTTCACCGTAGTTCAATTAACAGTAATTAAATTAATCACCTGCTTGGCCTCAGATTCTTTTTCCTCCTCCTCAGAATTATCTTCATCATCTTTCTGGAGCTTGTCTTGTCTATCGAAATATGAATATGAAGGCCGCATTTGAAGGACACCTAAAATATCATTAACACATTGTATGTGCCAGAATAGAAAATATATATATAATAAATAAATGATGTGGGACAATTCACAACATTTTTTATGGACTACTTTTTTATGGACGCTAGTGGACAAAAAATTTAAGTGACTTAAAGTCAATTGCACCTTATTTCTTGTTGATAGTAATAACTATTTATCAAGCTGTTTATATAGTAAAAATTTGACTTGTCTAAGTACTTATTTTGTAAGTCTAAAGAAATAAACTATTTGACTTTGACTTTGACGTTATGCTGTTGATTGTAGATTGACAGTGTTAATGGACTTTTGGCGGGCGCAGAGGGCGCCTCGCCGGTGTAATAAGGTTAGGGCCACCACTTAGGATGACTCCAAATGTTACAAGAGGGCTTGGAAATTATGCTTAAGGTGCATGAATGCACCTGTGGGCAGAAGGAGGGAAATTAATTTTCTCTAGTTTCTGGCTGTTGTTTAACCCAATCTGTTTAATAGTTTTGATTTGAAGAAATACCAAAAAAAGTTCAATCGATCCAAACATCCAAATTTTCACATATATCATATTAGTGTGATGCTTTGCAAGGCTTGGTTCAATATTTCTCGGTTGGTATTACAAACACAGCCTTATGATAGAAATTATATTATATTAAATGGATATTTTTATTTAACAACATTAAACAAGAACTTAATACTAATTATATCTATACCGTATTCATAGAGCATGTCAAATCTTAGTAAATAAACTACAACACAAATAACAAAACTAACATGCTTGGTGTCGAGTTTCAGTTGAAATTGATAATTTAAGGGATCTCAAATTGACAAGTGCTGTAAATTATGTATAAAATGAGGCACCAACCAAGTGAATTTTAGTGAAAACAGGGCTGAAGTGTCTCATCAAGGCATCAACCCCATCCACAACCACCGAAATGGTGAAACGAAGCTGTCATTCACCAAAAGTCCTGCTTAAATACTTTCAGGAGCTGGGCTGGTTAGGGCCTGCTTAGGCATGGGGATAATGCACAGTACACTCCTTTGTGAGATGCCTATGCAGATCTTAGTTAAATAATTAACTCAGAATTAGAATTAGAAAGTGAATTTTAGGTTGACCGAAAATAATAGCTTAGAAGTATTTAAATATGGGTGGTTTGTTTACTAACATTGTTTATATTTATCATATTAGTGTGGACAATTGTCCACACTAATATGATAAAGTATACACAATTGGTGGCTTAGTAGTTTAATTCTACAGTTGTAGTAGTTCATAATCTTATCTTGATAATATTTACCTTTATGACCTTTAATAGGAGTAATATGAAGTTCTTTATCTTGTAGAATGGCTACTGCATAAGTTTTAGTATCAAGGCATGGAGCTGAACTTTCCAAAACTATTTTATCCATCATTCCTTGCTTGAAATACAGTGATTTGTCCTTTTCTTTCACATGCCATGTTGATTCCTGTTAAATGAAAATAAAATAAATAGTTCTGGTGCTTGAAGAGATGCAGTATACGCACATCTAGAACCACACTTATAGTTAACCTGATAACATGTGTAATGAATGCTGGACAATTCACACAGCATTATCAAGCCCAAAGTTAATACTTAGTGTAATTCACTAAATAATGATGCAACAATAACAAAAAAAAAACATTGTGTATCATTCTACAATTTCTTAGTCAAAGATTGTCTCACGCTGGTGCAGTGTAATATTGCAAATCGAAATTTGTTACAGCATTACCAACAAAGGAAAGTTGATGGTGGTGATGGTGGCTTGTTATTACAACTGCCTTCTTCTTTTTCGACATCTAAACATGGTACAATAATCTTACTGTATAATAAATAGTGGATATGTAAAATTATAAAGTGGTTAGGATTTTTTAATTGTACAGGTTTGTTGATGTCACATACAATCATCATACAACAATGATTGGTACTGAATTCAAATTACCTGTTGTCCATCGGTATTAATAGCTATCTGCTCCCCTTTAGAGGTACAATATTTGTCACTATGCGTGTCTAAGCCAACTTCTAGTCGTAACATCTGATTTTTTGGTTTGATTGCAGCATTTTTAACTTGTAGGTCGTTCCAGTCTCTAACACCCGGTCTCACTGGGTACTGCAGTACTACCAGGTTTTCCGCTAATGTTTTAGATAGGAATACATCCACCTGAAACAGATTTAACACATAAATTAATCAGTTTTCTTATGTTTTGGGCTAACAACATAACCTCACCAAATTCCACGTTGCGTCTATAAACAATGCTAATAAATACCTCCAACAGTAGACGATCTTCTGTATCCATTATTTGGCAGTGATTTTATTTAATCAGCTTTATCATTGTAGGTAGAGACTACAAAGAATGTTACAAAATTATTTCGTACCTACACACAACACAACACACACACGCCGTTGTAAAGTCTTTGACGTTGATGTATTACATTTGATTTGACAGATCTAGGGCTTGACGTTGCGATTCGATTGGTTCGATAGAGTAGAAGTGGATAATTGAGAAAAAATCTTAGACTCCCTGATCGACGATCAACGGTTAATTAATAGAATTCTACGACAACGTTAGTACCTTTAACTCTTTCTTGTTTAAATTTACAGTTAAAAAATCACCCTATCATGCCTTACGTGAGACTCCATAGCGAAGATATAAAACAAATCAAACCTATTCATAAAAAATATTTACACGTTAGTCTAAAAAGGTTCGTTCATCCGAACTGACAGAATAATTCATCATTTTGAAAAGTCAAACTTGCGCCAATTTTCAAACCAATTTTGTAACAATTTCTTGAAGTATTTTACATAATATCGTTGTGAAAAATAGATTATTTTGTACTTTTGAAAATTATTTACATAATTGTTTTTTATTAGTTATCCAACTACAACTTTTAGAACATTCAGTAATATTATGAACTTATTGTAACAGTGGATGAAAATTAACATTGCCAAACATGTCTGATATGATTATAAATGGTAGGAAAAATGTTATTCAAGTATTTTGCAAGTTTAACTATGGTTTATCCATTTTGAATGAAGCATGTTAGTAAACAAAGTACGACACAAATAACAAAATCTCACTTGCTTGGCGTCGAGTTTCAGATATAATTGTAAGCAATTTTTATTGAACGTAATTTACATTACTTGTCGATTTTAGATCCTCCCAAAATCGACAAGTAATGTAAATTACGTATAAAAGGACGCGCCAACAAAGTGAATTTTAGGTTAAGTATGGGCGGTTTGATTACGTTTATGCTCCATTCAAAATGGATACCATATAGATATCTAGGGTATACAGTCACAATATGACTGTATGCCCTGGATCTTAAGTAAATCCAAAATCAACCTTTATCATAATATGATTGTGATATTATCACAATTTGTTCCCACATAACTAGTACTATTTTCTTTCAGATTCTGTTCCAGTAGATAAAAAGTTGGGTGAATTAATAAGATATAATATCTTTATAATGAAGCTCGTCGAATTTGTAAGTTCATATTTTACGCGGCCATTCATTTAAATTAAAAAATCTAGCAATCCCTTATAGTAGGTGTAGGTACCTATCTAACTACCTAGCTAGTCACTTTGTAGAGTTGGAAGGTAGCTATGTACAGAAGTCTCCATCGATATGTAGCCCCTGTGACAGCTTGCAAGTCATGGTTCTGTTTTTGGAACCAAGAAATAATCATCAAATGCGTATATAATATAATGTGGATGAATAGCCCAGTACATAATGAATTGGGTAGAAACTAAGTAACTGGGGTTGTTAACTATCTATGGAACTTTCTGAAGAGTCCCTTTGGAGGGTTCTCTTTAGGGTTTGATAATGTAAGTATAGTGACGTTCATCGATAGTTTGAACCCAATTTCTATTAGTACAGAAATATTTTATAACTATAGACTAATTAAATACCTAGTGATAGTACTAACCAACTCCCAATTTTCTATTCTTTGTAGGTAATATCCTTGATTATAACACTTTTGCCCTTGGTGATGGCTACGCCCCAAGGACACATGTATTGCATATCAACTGGTCCTACTTTAATTATATCACTTCTATTCATAATTCTCTATATAAGGAGGAAAGTTCCATTGTTTATGGAAAAAATGTATTTGTTTTTCCAAATTTTATTCACATTTGGCGCATTTATTCAGTGTTTTTTACTAAATCTTGCTAAAATTTGGCTTTGGTTGATTTATGGTGTATTCTTTTTTGCGTTGCTCACAGCACTGTCGCTTGATTTGTTTTTAATTGCTAATGAAAGAGGGTGTACTTTTAGTTGTGCTTAGTTTTAAATACTTGAAGATACGTACGTGAATTATTAGGACCTATTATGTAATTAATATATTAATTTTACGTTATTATACAAACATTTTTTTCATTATATTCATACTATTATTTTCATAAAATGTGCACAATATTGTGTGACCATCACCTTTACTTGGACCAAACCCAATGCCGACAAGATGTCATCATCATCACTGAGCTTATTCAAAAACTAGTCTAGGAAAATGATAGCAACTATGCGAAATTGAATGTAATATTTTTTAATGCAAGCCTTTCATTATTTTTAAAATGGCATTGGTCTACAGCTTTTACTAGATTACTCATTACAAAACAGTACATCCATAGTTTCGCATCACTAAAGTTCAACCTTGACCTTTTGACAGCTATAAGGAAAGGTCAACTTGTGTTGTGTTTTGGTAAATTTCTTGATTCAAAAATCTAAATCTAATTTCGCCAGCCAGACAGATAAGCTCTTTCAGAAATCGAAACCAAATTTATTTTTCACATTTACAATCTTCTGCATTTAACTAAATACAGGCCGTGTCAATTTTTTTGACAAAATGTTATTTAGGTAAGACTTGATCTGAACTGTTGCAAAACATACAATAGAATTATTATTTTTAGGTAATGTCAATGCTTCTAATGATAATACCCTTCGCCTTGAAGGATGCTGCTATCATGCACTGCCTGGCTGTGGCCCCAACCCTCGTACTTTCACTCATGTTCATAATACTATACTTAGTGGACCAGGTACACGATTTGGCCGAACAACTGTATCTAATGATGCAAATATTTTTTAACGTCTTGGCCGTTTTCACTGCTTTATTTAGTAAAGTTGTGTCTTCTCCGCTATTTATTCTTTTCTATGTCCATATGCTTGTTGCACTCTCCATTGACTTATACTATGTAATAAAGGAGCGTGGTGTTGCATTGTTAAAATAAATTTTATATTAAGTTATTTGCTTGTTATTCTGTAGGTAGAATGATTATTCTGTGCCTAAGGTTGTTGTGAAGACAAAGTAGGGACTATCCATTGAACTGCCTTGATCAAATCTGGTTTGTGAACTGGGCAGAATTATTGGATAAAAAGTAGCATATTGTTGTCCATGCAGATCTCAGTTCCCCTGCTCAGAATTAGCATATTGTAAATACAAAAAGCACTTCAGTTCGGTATGAATCCTGTAACATCAAATAAGAAATGTCAGTCCTAGAATTCCCACTTTAAAACTTAAAATGTTATCAATGCTACAAGATGGTACATATCTTACTTTTAGGTTGTGGCCCTGCTTCTGAACATATTACCTCATGTAGTGCAGCCGGTTGACGTCCTGTACTGCCTCGTCGCAGGACCCACTTTAATGACATCCCTTCATATTATGGTGCTTTACCTCGTGGACCAAGTGCAGCATGAAGCGGAAGTTTATTACGTCATTATCGAATGTGTCTTCACAACCTTTGCATTTTTCAACCTTTTCCTGGTCGGCAAAATGAGGGGAGCCATTTACGGACTGTTCTATATTGACCTATTGATAGCATTTGCCATGGATTTGTATTATATGCATGCAGAGCGTGGGTGGACATTCTAAGTCTTATTGTCGAGATAAACATTTCTACATCCTGTGTGATTGATAATAGTGTAAAGTTAAACACAATGGTTTTACAGAACAGCAGACATTGTTGTAGATTAGTCATGTTGTGTTTTAGAAAATGTTTTATGTGGTCTTTAAAAATAATTATGAAGGTGACTGTTTGTGAACTGATATGGTCTGTTTTATTGTTAGTTATTGTTTTGTATTTCTTGAGTAAAGATTCAAATACTGAAATTAGTCTTAGACAATCAAATAATCCAATTATTCTGTGGTGGACTGAGGGTTTTCCTGGGACTTCGGGTACTAAACACTGCTTTAAGAATGGTAATGTTAAATGTGATGTGTACAGTTCCAGAAACAATACAAGTTCTAGCATACAAACTTATTTGTTTTACGGAAGTAATTTAAACTTCAGTGATGTACCAGATAGAAATCCAGAGAACACAATATGGGGATTGTATCACGAGGAATCGCCCAGGAATCTCGAGGTATTGATGCATGAACCTGTTTTAAGTTTATTTAATTTCTCGTCTACCTACAGCAGAAACAGTGATGTCCCATTTCCATTGCAGTATCTTGAATCTATAGATGATATTAAAAGCAGAAAGCACTTCATAGAAACTTCAGTGAAGAACTCCTATTTAAAAAATATCGCGCCGATACTTTACTTACAGAGCGATTGTGAAACATCTACAGAAAGAGATCTTTTTGTTGAAGAAATCATGAAAATAATTCCTGTAGATTCTTATGGAGCCTGCGTGAATAATAAAAAGTTACCAGAAAAATTCACAGGTGACTACCTGAATAATTTGAATGAAGATGAATTCTTAAGCTTTGTCGCAAAGTATAAGTTTGTTATTGCTATAGAAAACGGAGTCTGTGAAGACTACTTGACAGAGAAATTTTGGCGAGCCATCAAGGTGGGTAGTGTACCTATCTACTTTGGCTCACCCTCTATAAAAGACTGGTTCCCGAACAAAAAATCCGCGATACTGCTTGAAGATTTCCCTACGCCCACGGTCTTGACTGGACATATAAATCAGTTGCTGAAAAACGACCATTTGTATGAGGAGTATTTAGAACATAAACTGGAGCAGAGAGTAACTAACACTCGTATTTTGGAAGAGTTAGATAAAAGGCCGTATCAGCTTGATTCTCTCGAAACTGTTGATACATTCGAGTGTTTTATTTGTGAGATGTTGCATAGAACACTAGATGGAGATGCCAAAGTAAATATTGTTAGTAAAACGCATTACAATTGCCCAAAACCTCTGTCTGCATTAACTCTAAGCGAAAATCCAGAGAATAGTTGGGTACAAACTTACGACTTTAATAAAGAAGAGGCAAAGAGAATATACAAAAGATTAATGAATATATTTTGAAATAATATTTTTGTAATTTACAACATATGTATAAATATATTTTTTTACAATTCGCATTTAGGTTATTATTATTGACACACTGCATCTAACGGTGAGACAGGATGAACTTGGTAATGAAGACCCCTTTTAATCACGTGAGGTATTGTTTTTGGCACCATTCTGTAAAAAAGAAAAAAGTTTTAATATCTACCATTATCGTCGTCAGATATGCCATAAAATTAAATTTGTTGCAGCGCCGTTTTATACGCAATTTATATTATATTAGGTACGTGTTGATTTGAGATTCTACCATCAATAAAAATTGCTTGCAATTACAACGACGCCAAGCAAACGAGTTAATGTGTAACACCACCATTTTCTTTGAACCCATCAAAGGAAATGGTCTACGTTTTGTGAAAAACTACTTTTCTGGCAATTTTATTTCTTGCAGAACACAGAAAATATTAAAAACCGTTAAAATTATCGAAATTCGCGCCAATCTTTCAGTCAGATTTCGAGTCTTCTCGAGTGGCGACCACTATGTGGAACGGAGTGTGAGAAGACCTCCCACTCGATGGATCGACGACATAGTAGCAGTAGTAGGGAGTCGATGGATGAAGGCGGCTCAGGACCGTTATATTATAATAATATAATATTGCTGGACAATTCACACAGCATTATCTAGCCCCAAGCTAAGCAGAGCTTGTGTTATGGGTACTAGATAACTGATATTCATAATTCAATACACTACATAGATAGATATTTTTTATTATACATAGAAAACATCCAGAACGCCCTGAACAAATATCTGCAGATCGTACAAATATTTCGTCCCGAGGCGGGAATCGAACCCGCAACCTCCTGCGTCGCAGGCGGACCTTCGCCCACCGCGCCACAGAGGTCGTCAAATTCGAGGTCGTTATATTATTACTAGCTGCGCCCCGCGGCTTCGCACGCGTCGTTCCTATGGAAACGTTTAAAGGTGATTTTTATCCCACGGGAACAGATTTACGGGATAAAAAGTAGCCTATGTTTTATTCCAGTATAAGAATTACCCATATGCAAAATTTCAGCCAGATCCGTTCAGTAGTTTTGGCGTGAAGAGGTAACAAACATCCATCCATACATCCATACAAACTTTCGCATTTATAATATTTTAGTGTGATGTGATGTGATGTGACTAACTAAACTATACTTACTAAACTATACTTAACAAAACTAAACTAAACTAAATTATATTATACTAAACTAAATTAATCGTGGCGTCGTTTGCGGGACGCCTATGTGCAGCAGTGGACGTACGTGATGATGATGATACTTACGATATACAATCGATGATGGGACAAACAGACAGGCATAGCGTGCAGCCAGTACAGTCGTCAGTCACGTGTGGAATGTGAGTTTTCGGGTCAAAACTGAAAAGAGAAAATGAAACCAATTAATTAGCGAGAAGAAGTAAAACTGCTGTTTGTTACTACTTTATGTTACTTATTTGAGTTTTTGAAGTTTTTTCTGATGATGATGCTGGAGGATCCACAGAGTAAATAGACCTTGTCTTTAGGGTACCTACTAGATAATAATAATAATAATAATAATATCTGTTTATTTCCTCTTCACAATAGGTTTTTCTTAAAATTTAGTTATCATAAGTACATTAGAACTTAATTTAACCTGTATTGTGAGAGGCTGGAGCTTGCTATAGGTTTTAGAAAAAAACCTGTAACTACAAGTCTCCAGGTCCCCCACTCCACGGATTACAATAAGGTACAGATTGGAACGTGAAACTAATCGTGTGCGACAGTGGTTTAAAAATTATGTTTACAAGTAACTGTAAGTTTTCCTACCACGCTTGTAATAACAAGCGTGGTAGGAAAACTTAACTTAAGACTAAAATTTAATACTTGATATTTGTATGATCTATTGTTTGAATATCTATTGTGTATAAAAACAGTAAGTATAAAGAAAGAGACACAATAGAGTAAAAAGAGTAAATACCTACTTACAGACAGACCTAATTTTGTGTTAGGGTGTGAGCGGGTGTGTCTAGTCTAGACTCGTAAGAGCCTGGACGACAGGAGTGGAGTGTGAATGTAGTGTAGCCAGTGTAGTGTAAGTGAATGTGGTAGGCTACTCCTGGGGACACCGGCCTCTAAAAGAGTACAGGCGACAGGAGCAAACCCATGTGTGTGTGTATGTGTATTTGTGTGTTGTGTGCGAATGAGCGTGTACCAGTTTATGTTCAACATGCAGACTACAGCGTCCAACTGAGAATAGCAAAGACCTCCTTGATTAAGTTTAGCAGTGTAAATGTTAATAATGCAGTGGAGGTATGAGGGTTATGAAACGGTGGCAAGGAGATTTTCAGTCTCTAGGTAGTTTAGTGTTTTAAGCCATTTAGTTACTTCCGTTTTGCACTTAACGCGGGGAAGGGGAAAGATGTTTAGAATAGCATTGACCTTGTTGTAGATGTAGGGTTCTAAAAAGCAGCTGAATTTATGAGAACGGCTGGTGTGAAAGCTCTGAACAGAACACACCTTGCCTTTCCTACGCTTGTTTTTAACCAACTCTTGATTGTATTCGAGTTGACCGTGTTTTGTAAGGATGATTTGAAGGAGGAAGGTTTGCCTTACAGAGAGGAGATTCCATTCCTTGTAGAGCTGGACGGTAGGATAACGATAAGGAAGACGCGCACTCACCTTCAACACGGCCCGTTGGGCTCTTTCAAGTTCTAAAAGATGAGTCTTTGCCGCGCCACCCCAAGAAGTGACACAGTATCGCAAGATAGAGTCACACAACGCCGTGTACACCTCCCGGATAGTTTTGCGGTCTGCTACGTTCCTTAGCCCTTTGAAGACGTATATTAGCTTACGTGTCCTGCCTACCAGCGTATCGATGTGCCTTCTGAAGGTAAGTGTTTGGTCTAGAATGATTCCCAGGTATTTGGTGTGCTCAGTTCTTGAGATGTACGGACAGGAGCAAACGGGAGAAGCTGTAAGACAGGAGTGAGCTCGGATTGAAAAGGAAGGGGGTGGAAGGAGATTTGATCTTAGAGCAAACGTTATATAGTTAGTCTTAAGGGCGTTGAGTGTAAGAATGTTGTTAGTGAGCCAAGTGCAAACCCTATCAACACCGACTTGAGCGCTGTCAAAAGTTTCCCTCCAGCATTTACCACTGAAGAGAAGAGCAGTGTCGTCGGCGAACGTGATGACTCTTCCATTTACCAGAGGAATGTTACATAAATCATTTATATACACCAGAAATAGCGTGGGGCCAAGAATACTTCCCTGGGGTACACCGAAGGTTACTGGCTGACCTTCGCTTAATATCTGGTCAATTTTTACGTGCTGCTTCCTGTCTTTCAGGTAGTCAACAAAAAGGTTGAGAGGTAGACCTCTGACTCCACATTTTTCGAGCTTCTTCAGCAGGATCGGGATAGAGACCGTGTCAAAAGCCTTTGCCAGGTCCAAAAATACCACTAGGCACTTATTCCGCTTATCCAGGTTAGTTATAAGTGAGTTCGTTAACTCATGAACAGCATCATTGGTGGATTTCGTTTTTCGAAATCCAAATTGACATGGTGATAGGAGGCCGTTGGATTCCAGAAAACAGGTGAGTCTGCTGTTCATGAGTCTCTCCAGGATCTTTGAGAGGGTAGGGAGAATGGATATAGGCCTGAAGTTTTCGACTCGGTCTCTGTCCCCTCCTTTGTGTATGGGTTTAATGAGCGCTATTTTAAATGCTGCAGGAAATTGAGATAGATAACTGATGGGTATAATTAAATAACCTACATACTAACAGATATTTTATTTTAATATACATATGAAACACCTAGAACAAATATCTATAATATTTATGTGCGTGTGAACTGAGAGCTCACTTTTGAAATCCTTGCAAATCGACTGAACATTTTTTTATATTGATCTGAGAGCTCTAGTTGGACCTCTATAACTTTGTAACAGCGTTTTCGAGCGAGTTGTAAACTTTTGAATGGCATTCGATTATTTGTAACTGGATCCTTAAATAAAAATTAAAAACATAGACGTAATAATTTGTGAGATATTTAAACGCTATGCCTATTTTTCAAGCGTGAAGACTGAGAGCTGTACTCTAAGGGTCATACCGGCTTTGCCTTAAGTTTAACAAATTAATGGACCTTTGCTTTATGTTTTACAATATTTTAGCTAAATCTGTGATTTTTTACAAGTCTATTTGCAAGCATTTCAAAAGTGAGCTCTCAGTTCACACGCACATATTATTATTTGACATATGATTTGTAATTATTTTTATTCGTTGTTTTTGTTTTGTGCTTATTGTTCAACATTTGAAATTTGTCTTATTTTATTATCATGTACCCACAGATATCAGAAACTAAGCAGGTACCTGACTCTTGGACGTTTTGGTTTTAGCTGTAAGTCCATGTATGAAGTAAATAAATGAATTATGAATTATCTGCAGGCGGTAGAAACATTTGTGCCGAGTCAGGAATTGAACCCGCAACTGCGTCGCAGTCGGACCCATGCCCATTTCGCCACAGGGTTGTCGAAGCCACTTACTCGATTGCTTGGTATCCTGAGTCCGCACATGCCATGTAGCATTTTCCGCAGTTAATGCACATATCCTGAAAATAAACATTAAACTTAGTACCTCTTATCGTCACGTTTAAATGTTGAGGCAAACAGCTCTATTGTATTAAATTACTAGCTGCGCTACGCGGCATCGCACGCGTTGTGATGGAAATGTTAAAAGGTGTTTTCTTTCCCACGGGAATTGATTTATCGTATAAAAAGTAGCCTGTGTGCAAGGATTAAAATTACCTGTATGAAAATTTTTAGACCGATCCGTTCAGTAGTTTTGGCTTGAAGAGTAGGTAACAAACATCCATCCAATCTTTTGCATTTAGAATATAAGTGTGATTGATTATACTTTGTAGTATATTATATTGTATTATACTACAAAAGCAGTGAATACTTTCAGCAAAGCATAATAAGATACCTTACAAAGTAATCAAGCGTTAGGTCGTTTAATCTTACCAAATAGGATTAACTCATTTGTCTATCAAAGTTGATTACAAAACATAGTAAGTATGATTTCATCCAAAATAACTCAAATTATAAGAACGCTACTGAAAATCTTCCGAAGTCCCCATTGGGTTCGAAACGCCGTGTGGTGCCGGCGGCATAGAATTTGCACCACCCCAACTCTTCCTGCGGGTGTTGTAAGAGGCGACTAAGGGATATCTACCGGGGACGGGCAGCAGTGCCTCCAGCAGAATAATTCTATCACCAAACTGCATCCCCAACCCGCATGCCCAGCGTGGGAATTATGGGCATTACCGTTTGGAAGGGTCTTTGTCCTTCCCCAGATAAGCGCCGTTATTGGTTGTTATCTCAAGGCCCATGAGATAACAACCAATAACGGCGCTTATCTGGGGAAGGACAAAGACCCTTCCAAACTCCTGTTTCGCTCCACTAAGGTCCAGTCAAGTAGTAATTTAAAGATAAACATAAAGATACATTTATTTGGCCAAACGAGTGACTATCTCTGATGAAAGAACGAGATAGGTCCAACAGTTATAAGTACGTAGGTACATTTACATAGACACAATACAGCTAAGAGTTGGTCTCGCTCGTACCCACGTTTCGACCCCCTCAACCTCAACAACAACAGCCTATATTGGTCCACTGTTGGACGCAGGCTTCCCCCCTGATAAGCGCCTTAATGGCTTCTATCTCAAGGGCGTTAATGCCCATAAGTGGGTTCCCAACCCTCATGCCAAGCGTGGGGATTATGTGCATTACCCCCCATTAGATAAACGTCACCAAGGCACCTATCATGGGGAGACCTGCGTCCAGCAGTGGACTAAGACAGGCTGTTGAGTTGAGGTAAATTTATGCGTGGGGAACACGCTGGGGTTGGGAATCGCGTTTTGTTCTGCGGTGGTACAATTTGTTCTGCAGGGGCGCTGCTGCCCGCCTTACTGGATATCTCTTAGTCGTCTCTTACGTTACGACACCCGCGGCAAGAGTTTTTTAAGTCACACAGCATGCTTTACTTACATCATCAATAAGCGCTACAACTTGCTTAGTATTATCCAAATGCTTGTAGGTCCCAACTCTAGATAGAGCGTCACCCAAAATGTCCTGAATCCTTGGAACAGCTGTGCAACCGTTGACGCCGTTCGTTGTCGCGTAAGTTTGGACCTTGTTGTCTTGTAGTAGGTCTGATTTTAATCTGGCTGCGTGTAGTTGTTCCTCTCGTTGCTGGTTGTAAGGGCCGAAGTGGGCTAGCACCTGTAAATTGTTGCTTTTAGAATGTAGGTAATGTATTCCTTTTTACATGCCAGGACAGCCAGGAGATCTAAGGTGGACCACGAATGCCCTTCACAGTACAGCCAGGTGTATGTAGAAGGACCACGGGCAGGGACTCGCGGATAGAGTCTGTTCAAAAAGAGAAGCGTCGTTGTGGCGTTACGGTGAACTAACACTTTTAGTCGTACTGCAATGACAGAGCAGTGTTGTCAACGCAAAAAAAAAAATTTTGACTAGTTATCATTAAACCGATTAAGCTGAAATTTTGTTATGTAGGTAAATTCGGTGACAATGCAACAAACCTATACGAGGTCGTTTCGATTAGAAGTTCTTTCTTATATTCTTAGGCCATCTACTGTCTCCATCATCAGACCAGCTCCATGGTTATGTTATGGTGCCGTGCAAACCTATGTACGAAAGAACCTATCATGCAACTCAAAAGCGTAAATACTTCGATAGTGCCTTCTAATTTGTCTGGTGGCGACATCTAGTTATAAATTTTGGAACTAAAATAGGGTAACAAAGAATATTACCATAAATAATTAATTTGGGCTTGAGCTGTGGCTTGAGCGTATATATGATACTAGCTGCTCCCGGTGGGCTCAGAATTTTTTTCTAAGACCAAGGTCTCGACTCCAAGAAGAGCAAATGTGTCGCTATGTCGTCGCTAGGCTCTGTCGAGACCGATTGCGAGAGAGATTTGCGCTTGTATTGTAATCTATTATTGGTATGTCACTTCGTTATCTACCAAGTTATATCTTAAATATTATAGTGAAATTGAGGTCAAACCTACCTTCCCATCATCGCCACACGTTTGAATTGAACAAGTTTTTCCTTTCTGTCATACAACAGACATGATTTTTTTGCTGTTTTTATAGATGGTAAGGAACCCTTCGTATGCGAGTTTGATTCACACTTAGCCGGTTTTATTTAAAAACCCAGAGAGCCTCGGTACCCCATGGCCGTGCACAGACCTAGGGCTCATACAATTATTCTGAGACCAAAGAGCAAATGTGTAGGTAGGCTCTGTAGAGACCTGCATAATATTTGCGCTTGTAATCTATTGTTGGTTAGTTGCTAAGTTTGTTCTAAAAGAGAAGAGTCATAGGAATTGAGGGTGCTCGTGTGCCAATCGACAACTTTTGTTGCGTGACAACACTGCTCTGTCATTGCAGTACGACTACAAGTGTTAGTAACGCCATAACTCTCTTTTTGTACAGACACTAAGTACAACACAAATAGTGAATTTGTGGTCAAACCTACCTTCCCATCATCGCCATACAAAGTTTGAACAGGTTTCCCCTTCTGATGTTTGAAGGTAGGCGGAGACTGACCGATCCACCCGGGCAGGCCTTGAGAGCGAAGGTACAACAACGCCTTCAGTCCGGTTTTATAGTCTTCTACCACCGTGAAGTCTTGGTTCTGGACTGCGCTGCATATCTGAAAGAGGACGATTTATATTTGGCCCTATGTCAGTTTCAGTTCAGTTTAAAGAATTTTATTGACTCAAAAGAACAATGTTCTCTTAAATGAGTACATACAATATTCTTACTTACTAGCTTAATGAATAAATTCAAAATAACACTAATGCTTAGCTTATAGTTGTATTGTAGTAGTAAGGTTGTCATTGATGGTTGGTACCGGTAGGTACTGTGACTTATGATATGATATTTTCATAAATATATTGTTTCAGTGTGTATTGTAATAAATAAATAAATAAATAATGCTGGACAATTCACACAACATTATCTAGCCCCAAGCTAAGCAGAGCTTGGGTTATGGGTACTAGATAACTGATATACATAATACAATACACTACATAGATAGATATTTTTTATTATACATAGAAAACATCCAGAACGCCCTGAACAAATATCTGCAGATCGTACACCCATTTGTCCCGAGGCGGGAATCGAACCTGCAACCTCCTGCGTCGCAGGCGGACCTTCGCCCACCGCGCCACAGAGGTAATTTAATGTGTTTTTATTTAATTATATGGTAGGTATTTATTTCGATTTGATTATTATGTAATTTAATTTATTGTTATTTAATGTGTCTTAATTTTAATTTCATAGTAGTTATTTAATTCAATTTGATAATATGTAATTTAAATGAATGTTATATGATTTAATCTAATGTTGTCTATGTTGTATTTGCTTAGATGAATTATATTATATTTTATAAATAACTTTAGTCACTAACAGTTAATATAAGAAACTGTACTAACAAACTATGGATTAATTTATCTGCAATAAAAGAATTTGAATTTGATATAATTTTGAAGGTATTATCATCATCATTATCATCATCAGCCTATACTAGTCCACAGCTGGACATAGGCCTCCTCTAATAAGTGCCATAGCGCCCTGTCTTCAGCTTGACGCATCCAGCATCTGCCTGCAGTCTTTCGCAGATCGTCATCCCACCTGGCCGTTTCAAGCTATATTTGTATTTATTAAGCATCATTGGAAGTTACACAAGGCAAGTCATGGTGTACAAATCACATTCAAGAAAATACGAGTCTTTTCATATTAATACACTTATATTCCACTAGCTGCGCCCCGCGGCTTCGCACGCGTTGTTCCTATGGAAACATTAAAAGGTGATTTTCATCCCACGGGAACAGATTTATGGGATAAAAAGTAGCCTATGTTTTATTCCAGGATTAGAATTACATTGTATGCAAAATTTCAGCCAGATCCGTTCAGTAGTTTTGGCTTGAAGAAGTAACAAACATCCATCCATACATCCATACATCCATACATCCATACAAACTTTCCCCTTTATAATATTAGTGTGATGATTCATAATAATTAAAATAATTCATTTATTTTCTATGTCCTTAACAAAGGTTTTCAATAACTTAAACGTCAAGCTGAAAACAGGGCGCTATGGCGCTCATTAGGGGAGTCCTTTGTCCAGCAGTGGACTAATATGATGATGAGCCTAAGATAACACGCTTTTCCAGAAAGAACTTATTTAGCCCGGATATTCGATAAAAACGCCCCTATTTAGCCGCGCATTAGGGAAAGACCATTTTTTCTCTTCAGACTGTCTCGTAAGGCTGTTTAATTTTTAAGTTAAGTCATAATACTAGTTTTATTTGTTCTGTATTTTACTTTCCCTCTGTGTTGTGTGTCCCTATGTGTGTGCTAAATAAATGTCTATTCTATTCTATTCTATTCTTTGTGAAATCCTTACCTGAACAACGGGCGCGCCGCACATGATGAACTGCAGCGCTGAGTCAGCAGAATCGATCCCGCCGATGCCGAGGATCGGGTAGCCTGGGAGTTTGTTGCCGATCGCAGAGACTGCCTTCAGGCCGATAGGCCGGGTCGCGTTGCCGGACACACCGCCGTATGTTGTGTGCTTTTCTACACCTGCGAGATAAGAAGTTATAATACTTTTTTTACCCGAATACCAACGGAGGAGGAGGGTTATGACTTTGATAATACAAACAAACATAGGGTAGGTTTTTTTGTATGTTTTTGCCGATTTTATGTCCCGCTCTGAAACTACGAGTGCGATTAGGTACAACAAATGTCGTAACTTTTTATTCGTCTTAGCATTACCGGTGAATATAGGCTCTGTGATATCTGTCGAAATCGAGAGTCGAGCGCGGCGTTGGTCAGCGAGCACAGGTTTAACAGCAGGTTTGTGCACCATTGGAGGGCTGTAATGGAGACTGTGGCGACGCCCGAACCCCCCGAGAATGGGAGAATTTTACGAATAGTATTTTTTTTATTTGACACTCAACAGAAAAATCACATTACATGAAATATTAATCAAAGAGTCAGAGTCAGAGTCAAATCGTTTATTACGTTAGTTTACAAAATAAGCACTTAGACAAGTAAAATTTTTACTATATACCTAAACAGCTCGATAAATAGTTATTACTATCAAACAAGAAAAAAGTGGTGATAAGGTCTAGTGTTTTCTAATAAATGGGTATCACAGCGTGTGAAAATAATGGGTCGACGAAACGTAAGCTTAGGTGCATTGCAAGTTATATAGGATGTTGCTGATATGTTAACTTACCGACAGCAGGCCAAGGTGTAGCGTCAGCCCTGACACTCATGAGGCCGGACACAGTGTTGATCGCAGAGACGCCGCTAGCGCCCCCCGCGTGCGCCGCCGTCGCTATACTGACGATGTCGGTGATGTTGGGTGTTAGCTTCACGAAGAACGGTATCTTGATGGCCTTGCGCACCCATTCTGATATGCCTTTCACTAGCACAGGGTCCTAGGGATATAAAAATTAACAATAGTAGATCGTTTCGAGCAGCAGTGGTCGATTTTGCTCGCCACACATCCCGAGCAAAGCGAGCCACGTTGTTTGTTGGTTTCTATAAGCACGAGCATAATTTTTGACGTTAGACCACCTGTACACAGGTTACCTACAGTGTATTAACAATGACCAATACTTCTTAATTACATCTAGTAATTTAGAAGGCTATGCTACCTACAAGATACAAGATACAAGAATTTATTGGTAAATTTTAAATTTACGTGTCAAATAAATTACATTAGGTACATTATTACTACTTATTTAATACATTACATTATTGTTAATTTTGATCAAATTAATTATTTTACTTTAATTAATATTATTATTATTATTTTGCTTAATTTAATCCAACCCGCTATATATCAAACTTTATCTAAATTGGTTAAGATTACGGAGATACGTGGTACCAGTAGGACGTGTGCTCCAAGGCAACCGGACCCGTCCACAAGTGCAGTTGTATTGCCATCAGCAACGTGCTGACCGTGTATAGGAGCCCTACAGGGGGATTATGCTCTATGACCAATTCAACGTCTTACACAGATACGACAAGATATCGGCGGGGAATGGGACACAACTTGACGTATCTGTGTAAGACGTTGAATAGGGTATATGCATGTGTGATTTAGAAACATATCTGTATATTTATTTTTGTATTTTGAGATGTTTTTATTGTGAAATTTAATCATTGAAAAGTAGGTAGATATTTTATGTCTCAACAGCAAAATGTATAAACGCAACGCTATTGGCACGTGAAGCGTGACGTCATAGTTGAACATTTTTGTATGGGCGTGAGGTTTTGACATTGAGTTTACATAGGGGACTCGATGATCCGTGACGTCATAACATGCAATGGCTAACATGGCAGCGTTTTTATCACTCGAAACTGAGTGTAGTTTTACTTTTAGTTTTTTACCTCAATAATTTAATTTTTTTTGGGTGTTATATTTTTTTTCGTTTATTTATAATAAATAAATAATAAATAAATAAATAAATAATAATAATAAATAATGCTGGACAATTCACACAGCATTATCTAGCCCCAAGCTAAGCAGAGCTTGTGTTATGGGTACTAGATAACTGATATTCATAATACAATACACTACATAGATAGATATTTTTTATTATACATAGAAAACATCCAGAACGCCCTGAACAAATATCTGCAGATCGTACAAATATTTGCCCCGAGGCGGGAATCGAACCCGCAACCTCCTGCGTCGCAGGCGGACCTTCGCCCACCACGCCACAGAGGTCGTCATTTATTAACCTAAATAGTCGATAAAAAAAATAAAAAAATCCATGCATATACCCTATTGGTCATAGAGCATAACCCCCTGGTAAGTAGTGCGTACCTGTCCACAAGCAAGTCCCATGCCAGCCTCGCCCATGCCGTGAGGACACGACAGGTTCAGTTCCAAAGCGTCGGCGCCGGACGCCTCGGCCGCCTGAGACAACTCCACCCAGTCTGATTCGTTGAACGAACACATTATTGATGCTATCACCACCTGAAAGAATAAAGAAACATTTGACTGGTTAATTTACTATGTTGTTTGTATATCTATGTTTGTAATTTTGTGTTATTTATGAACCTTTGATATCTGATAATAAAGATTTTTTTGTATTGTATTGTATTAGCCATGCCAACGTAATTTGTTTTTATTTCTGAACCCACTTTAATTTTTTGTCATTCTTAACATTATTATTTATTCCGTTTTACAGCCAACCATTTGTTATTTTAAGCATGTGTGTTTATAGGAATCACTGTCTGTCTGTTTTTTTTTCATCGCTCTTTTTTTGCATACCTTTACGGTGTTTCCTTCCCACTCAAAAAACTTGTGCGTGTTTGTGACAACCAACGGTTGAAATAATCTGATGCAAGAAGATGATCATGATCACCAATGACAAACAACTTGCAGAAACATTAATTCTTTTATCGCTTGTTTTATCGATTGATTAATAGATTCTGAGGACCAATTAAAAATAATATATTGGGCCTGCGAATTCGCACGCGTTGTGTACTATGGAATTGATTTATGGGATAAAAGTATGGAATCTAACATAGTGATAGAACCGTTGTTTGATTCTAAGATTAGAATTACCTCTATGCTAAATTTCAACCCGATCCGTTCAGTAGTTTTTGGGTGAAGGAGTAACAAACTTTTAACTATTATGTATACTTAATTCCTATTCTTACGAACTTTCGCGCTTATAATATTAGTAGGATTGGTTCGCCAAGTATATATTCTGTTCTGCCTAATATCTTTGCACGCACGGCGACGGCACAAAAAAACTGCATGTGAATTGTATATTGTATCCTACAGAACAATTCTACCACCCAACTGCGATCCCCAACCCGCATGCACAGCGTGGGGATTATGGGGGTTATCAGGAGGCGCTTATCAAGGGGAGGCCTGCGTCCAGCAGTGGACCAATACAGGCTGTTGAGGTGAGTTGAGACACAGGCACCTACTACACTTTGATCTTATCCAAAGGCCGAGAAGCGATACTAGCTGGACCTTTTCTTTTCCAAAGAACTACATAAAATGTTGTTTACCGCAGATGGCGATATTGGCTATGACAGCGTTACCGGACTTCTACGCGATATTGGACCAAATGTATGGGACGAAACTCATTCTCAGCCGTGCGTTTTCGTCCGCGCGTTTAATGATCGTACACTAGTAGCGACATCTATATCGTATCCATTTTGAATGGAGCATAAACGTAAACAAACCGCCCATACTTAACCTAAAATTCACTTTGTTGGCGCGTCCTTTTATACGTAATTTACATTACTTGTCGATTTTAGATCCTCCCTTCGATAAAAATTGCTTTCAATTATATCTGAAAATCGACGCCAAGCAAGTGAGATTTTGTTATTTGTGTCGTACTTTATTTACTTTTTTACATTAACATGCTTCATTCAAAATGGATAAACCATAGTTATAAGCAAGACTTGTTTGTTTGGATGACGTCACGATGACGTCTCATGGTAAGAGGGTATCGATTAGGGGCGGCGGCGGGGCGGCGGCGCGGCCGGCTGGCATGTCTGCGTGCGTGTGACGTATTTAATTTCCCTTTTGATCGACGCGAGATACCAAAGAGGGCATTATACCTAACATAAGATTTTCCTAAAAAACTGCTTACCCTAAACGAAAGATGAATATAACAAAGCAGTTTGAAGGAGTTTGTTTAACTAATGTGGATGTCTACAAAACAAATTCATGAATGGTTTAATGTTTAAAAGGGTCAATGTCTAAGGTTTGTGTTCAGCAATAGGTAATTAGACAATTAGGCATGTTCGTTGGTTATGTTGACGTTTAATGTATAAAAAATTGTGTCAAAAACAAGTGATATAGATGACCTACAGCGCATTCCTACGAGAGAGACATACGTTGAGGCTCTTAATAATGCTTTGACAATCGAAGCTGAGAATGATGACCTTGAAATAACCTGGCAGACACTGTCGACACATCTCATCGAAATAAGTACAGACATGCCCAAGTGCTCTCGTACCTTCAGCAACAAGCTTGGGTACGCAAGCCACGAAAGAGCGCACAAAAGGGCAGAAAAGCTACACCCTAAAGATTGATGTCTTAAGTTAAAACGCCTGAACAGGCATACAGTCGCCGTAGCCGAAATCGGCTTGGAAGCATCATCATAATATTTATAATGCTCGTTATCCCTGAGTAACATAGACTATGTTTATTTAAATTGCATCCCCAACTTCAATAATGTACAATAATGTACACGTTGAGTACGTGTAAAAAAATTGCCATCAAATTTCTTTAATTGACTTCGAAAAAGGCGGATGGTTCAGCTGTATGTTGCATTGCCCCAAAGAGAATATAACGCTACGCCCTTGAAGTACGAACATTTATTTATAATTATAAGTTCACAAATCACTCACGTAACGTAAGAACTTCGTACGTGTTTTGCGGGCTCATCTCATCATATTATAAAGGGGGCAGCGCGCACGCAGCCCCCACTACCAAAAATTATGCACCCGAGTTATCCGCTTTAGAGATAATCGCAGAGGTCAACCCTACCGCGGTGCAATGGTAGGGCCTCGCTCTGGGGTATCGCCTCCATGATCACGATTACCCTGTGCCAGGTAAGTATGACTTCTCAACGCTACTGAGCGGAGGTCATACCGAACCGCGCGTTCTCGTCAGCGCGATCTAGAGTTCAGTAATCTTTAGTAGCGACACCTAGTTATACGCAGGCCTGATTTGTTTGGGTGACGTCAAGGGATGGTGTGACGTCATTGTGACGTTGGCGGTCGCCATTTTGCCTCCCTGCATTGTCGACTCTGGACTCTTTTGGATTTAGTAGACGGACCCATCTAGTATTGTATTTTATACGTTTATTACGATATTTATCTGTTTATTTTTTATCCTTCAATTATTATCGTAGGTATTTAAGCCTAAATACAATAAACTATAAGTTAAGTTGACGACTTAATTCAAAATATACTTTCTATTTTTATTAGGTACTTTTTAATCTTTTTACTTTAGGTTAGTTTTTACTCCAATTTGTTTATCGAGATAGGTAAATGTTTAAGATATTTTTCAGCCCCCCCCCCTCCTTTCAGATTTGGCGCCTCAACTAGTTAAGGATGGTCGGTATTTTTTGGCTTCTTTCCATAATAGAAAATGTATATGATTGATTAATAGAACTAATAGTAATTACTAATAAACATCTATAAATTAGAACTAAGAAATCAAATAGTTATCCTATTTTTTTTCTGCTAAAAAGTAGTAGTGAAAGTTACAATCAAATTTGGATTGTAATTTTTTTTTTCTATGAACTAGTTTAGCACGCGGCGCAAATGCGTTTCGCTAATTCAGTTTTTTCTTAAGTTAAGCTGTGTCTCGCCATTCCACCAAGCTCTCCCAGAGAACACCTACCCTAGTTAAGGGTTATATTATTATAACAGTCACTTCATAGCGCTCCATTTAACAGTTCTATCCTAAATTAAGGATTATAGATTATCGTTTCATGTAATTTCAAGTAATCGTGTCTTGTGTATTGAATACTCAGTTTATCGTTCCTCAACCTCATCTCAACAGCCAGTATCGGTCCATTGTTGGAAGCAGACCTCCTTCCGGGAAAAATTATGGCGTTTAACTCATGGAGGGTAATGCCCATAATCCCCACGTTGGGCATGCGGATTGGAGATCACAGCTTGGTGGAAGATTTGTTCTGCAGGAGGCTTTGCTGCCCGCCCCTGATGGATATCCCTTAGTCGCCTCTTACGACACCCACGGGAAGAATTGGGGTTAGTTAATTGGGAAAATTTATCGTTCTAACTCTTTCATTACAACCAACCCACAATAGGTAAAATAAAGCTGTTTGTATCATACACAAAAGAAACAACGCGTGTGAATATCTTTACAGTACCTTATCAGGAAAGTCCTTCTTCAACTCAGTTATGCTGCGGCACCAGTAGGCAGCACACTTCTCTGAGATCAGCTCGATGTTCAGGAACGAGCCTTGACCTGGTCCGAAGCTTTCTCCGGAGGTTACTCCGCGGACTATGCGTGGTGACACGTTGGTGACCAAATCCTGAGGAATATCACATTACACTATAATATTATAAAGGCTAAAGTTTGTATGGATGTACGGATGGATGTTTGTTACTTCTTCACGCCAAAACTACTGGACGGATCTGGCAGAAATTTTGCATACAGGTAATTCTAATCCCGGAATCAAACATAGGCTATTTTTTATCCCATAAATCAGTTCCCGTGGGACGAAAATCGCCTTTTAATGTTTCCATAGGAACAACGCGTGCGAAGCCCCAGGGTGCAGCTAGTTAATATTATAAATGCGAAAGTCTGTATGGATGCTTAGAGTCAGAGTCAGAGTCAAATCATTTATTTCTTTAGACTTACAAAGTAAGCACTTAGACAAGTCAAATTTGCACTATATAAACAGCTTGATATAAATAGTCAGAGTCAAATCGTTTATTTTTTTAGACTTACAAAATTAGCACTTAGACAAATTAAATTTTTACTTTACAGCTTGATAAATAGTAATTACTATCAAACAAGAAATAAGGTGCAAGGTGTAAGGTGCAAGTAATTACTATCAAATAAGAAATTAGGTGCAATTGACTCTAATTCACTTGAATTTTTTGTCCACTAGCGGAAGAAGTGAAAAAGAAGCCACTAGCAAAGTTGATTGCTTATCAACTAATACAATCTTTGCATAACTAAGTCTAACTGTTCTTACATACTATTGTCGGTGGGCGATATCTGGCCAAGCATTAACATCATTAATGTAATCATATATGGAGTAATTGACTTTCTGGATAAGATTCGTTTTATGCACAGTTTAAATTTACGAATAGGGAGCTCAGTTGATAGATGTTTGTTACCTCTTCACGCCTAAATTACTGAACGAATCGAGTTGAAATTTTGTATACAGGTAATTCTAATCCTGGAATCAAACATAGGCTACTTTTTATCCCATTAATAAGTTCCAGTGGGATAGAAATCACCATTTAACGTTTCGATGGGAACAACGCGTGCGAAGCTGCGGCTAGATAATACTAAATTATGATAAAACTCTTTATTTAAAACATTTTAACCGACTTCAAAAATGGAGGAGGTTCTCAATTCGACTGTTTTTTTATGTTACTTCAAACTTCAACTTTTGACTGGGTGAATTTTATGAAGCTGGTGCTTGCGTGTGGGCCCATTGATCCCATATATTTGGTCCAGTCCTGACTGTGGCATTCATGAGAAAACCATAGATACAATTGAAGTCGATTTATAGTTTTTTAAAACAAACTCAATTATAACAGATATTTTAAATCTCAATCGCAAAATTTCAAAACGCTACGCCATTGACTAGAGCGGACGTGACATCACCGTACACATTTCTACTTTTTTTATTCTGCTTGTTGCACCATGATTTGACACTATTCTGCCCACTTGACATTTCGTATTGTCGATTATTTTCAGTTTTTTCGGAAAACCTCTTTCCTGAGATGATCACTACCGAGGTCGTCACCGAAGGTTTTAATCACGTGTGTACGTCGACGTCAAATAAACATGGGCAGCGTTTTTATCACCCGAAAATGATTGTAGTTTTGATTTGTTTTTTTTACCTTGTTAATGCGAAATTCAGTGAGCGTCTTATCATTCCTCGGTTAAATAATGACCTTAAGAATCGATTAAAAAAATAAAAAAAATCGATGCATATACCCTATTCACACAGCATTATCTAACCCAAGCTAAGCAGAGCTTGTGTTATGGGTACTAGATAACTAATATATATATAATACATTACAATACATAGATAGATATTTTTTGATTATAGAGGTACCTACATAGAAAACATCCAGAACGCCCTGAACAAATATCTGCAGATCATACACACATTTGTCCCGAGGCGGGAATCGAACCCGCAACCTCCTGCGTCGCAGGCGGACCTTCGCCCACCGCGCCACTGAGGTCGTCTATAGTATAGGCTGACGATGATGATTTATTTATATTGTTACCTTATCTAGTCCAAAAGTCTTGGTGACAACAAAGCCCCACCCTTCCTGGAAGGCGCGTCGGATCATGGCTGTGCTAGTTGTGGGGGGAGCACTCGCTAGACCGAACGGATTCTCAAACTTGATGCCGCAGACCTCCACCGAGAGATCGACGTCGTCGATGGGACAGTGGAACTTTGGTAGTTCTACTGGGGAGTCGAAGGGGATGCCCTGGAAATTATGTGATGATAAAAATAAAAATAAAAATAAAAATAAAAATAAAAATAAATGTTTATTGCAATTACTTAAAAACTATAGGTTCTATATCTATATAGGTTCTGTAGTCACCCTTTAAGCAAAATTTGCTTGTGCTGGGAGACCCCGCTCTTACCATTAATACTACAACAATATCTAAGTATTTGCGTAACATGATATATGTATATAATACTAAGTTAGGTCTTTAATTTAAATTTAAATTGACAGTATTTATTTGTTTTTATTTTATATTGAAATTATTTAGACTAAAACTCTGCATAGTCTGTGTATATGTGTAGTTGCAACTCTGCATCGTCTGTGTGTCTGTGTACCTACTAACCTGTAAGTAGCAGTGCATGAACCAAGCGGCCGTCTTCCCGTCATTGACAGATTCCACGGTTGTCTCCGCGACGCCCGCCAAGTCTCCGCCGACAAACACCCGTGGGTTGCAACTCTGCATCGTTCGCTCGTTTACTTCTGGTAGACCCCAGCGGTTGAGTTTCAGGGGGGACATTGCTTCTTTTACTGTGGAGTAAGGACATATTTTCTGAATAACCTGACTTAGCCGTACTCAGGGTTTTGAAATCTTTACTTAGTGATAGTTTAAGTAATCATCAACGTCTCTGAGTGCGGTTAACGCTTAGGTACTTCAAATTATCACTAAGTGAAGGTTTTGTTTTGAAATCTTTACGAGCTCTGAGATCGAGACAGAGAGAGACAGAGAGCTTAAGTGATAGTTTAAGCAAGCTTAAACTATCACTTAAGCTCTCAGAGACGTTAATGATTACTTAAACTATCACTTAGTAAAAATTTCAAAACAAAAATCTTTACGTTTAAGTAAACATTAACGTCTCTGAATGCAGCGCTTAGGGCACTTATTATATAGTACATACTAGGTATTCACCAAACAGTATGATTTGTTTAGCATGTAATGTAGTTATCTTCAACTAAAAATTGGATCAACGCTTCTAAAGCTTTGTTGCATTTCTTATAGGTTCTTTTTGTTTTGTTTATTCCAGAAGTGTTTTTATTTGTTATATTTTAAGTTTTTTCTATTGTTACTAGTCAACCAACATAAACATTGATAAAAGGTTGTAAAAACTGAAATGTCTAGTAAGTTTAGTTAGGCACAATAAAAAAAAAAAAAAAAAAAAAAAAAGGCACGTGTCTATTACCATCTATTATTAATATTTATATATTTACCATCAGTCTCATAAAGTCCAGAACCGAACGCCGAGATGATGTAGTTGGTTTTGAGCTGCATCATTTGATCTTCGTCCTCAATCCATTCGCCATCATCTAGTTGCTCCGTACGGCACATTTTCAAACCAGAAATCTGCGAAAAGTTATTAGGTCATCATCAGCCTATATTAGTCCAATGCTGGACATAGGCCTCCCCTAATGAGCGCCATAGCGCTCTGTCTTCAGCTTGACGCATCCAGCTCTGCCTGCAGTATTTCGCAGATCGTCATCCCACTTGGCTGGAGGGCGCCCTACACTACGTTTGCCGAGTCGCGGTCTCCACTCAATAACTCGTTTACCCCATCGGTTGTCGGTTCTTCGCGAGATATGGTCGGCCTACTGCCACATCAGCTTACTAATTCTTTGAGCTATGTCGATAAGTTTGGTTCTCCGTCGGATGTATTCGTTACGGATCCTATATTTCAGAGAGACTCCAAGCATCGCTCTTTCCATAGCTCGCTGAGCGACTTTGAGCTGGTGGACTAACCTTATCGTGAGTGTCCACGTCTCAGCTCAGGACGCACTGATTGAAAATTTTTGTTTTCAAGCGGTATGGATGACGAAAAGACTCGACGTAGTTTTCCAAACGCTGCCCAGCCTAACTGGATCTTCCTCTTGGCCTCCTTCTCAAAATTGTTTTAACCTAACTGCAGAATTTGCCCAAGGTAAGTGTACTCGGCAAAAATTTCGAGACGTTGGCCGGCCCCGGATCAAATCAAGTACAAATCAGTTTTTTGGGATTTCAGACATTGAGGAAAGTACGTTCTTTTAAGATAATTGGGTTTGTTTTAAAAAACTATAAACCGACTTCAATTTTATGGTTTTCTCATGGATGCCACCAAATTTAAATGGGACCTCACGGGAAGCACCAGCTTATCAAATAAATAAGAATTATCAAAATCGGATCACCCAGTCAAACGTTCTCACGCTAGGTGGGGTCGGGACACCATTTCAGTTTCCTCCACTCTGCTCTATCGGCCGTCATTTCTGTACTCACACCTTTCTTAGCCATGTCCTCTTTCACACAATCTTCTCCTTCATCTTTTCCTCGGTCTTCCTCTCCCCTTAAATCCCTCCACATTCAAACCTAACACTCTTCTCGTCACATGATATTCTTCCCTCCGCATAACATGTCCATACCACGCTAACCTGTTACTCCTTATTTTTTGGCTAACAGGCGCCACTTTAAGGCCCGTATTATGAAAGCTAGCTCAGTACCTAATAGAGCTATGCTTGATTGACGTTTATGCCATAGGAAAGCGTTGCTCAACCATAGATCGAAGTTTGAGCAAGCTTTTATAATACGGGCCTTAAACTTTGTTCTGAGGTAACAAACATAAAAAGTCGAATTGAGTAAAAACCTCCTCCTTTTTTAAAAACGGTAAAATATAGCTCTTTCTGAAATATGTAGGTATATTTCAACAGTCAGTGTGCCATCACCTAAACAGGGGTCACGCACCCGTGGTGGGATGCTGTTTAACAGCATTCATTATTTACATAATTTGTATGCTCTTTCCATAGTTTTAAAGCTACCACGGAAGAAGTGAGAAATATACGTATTCATTACCAACATAACGTTACAGTATATTTTATAATGGCCTGAACTTTAGTGCTATAGCCACTCAAGGAATAATGCTATAGCCACTCAAAGAAATGAGCAAAGAGGAAGTAGAACAAACAATGTGCGCTGCGACACATTGTCCGCCTTTATTTTTTGAAGTCGAACAATGTGTCGCACACTATCCTACTTCAAAGGTGCGGTATAAACCGAGAACCCGAAACGCTTCGATATCGCCTTCTAATTTTCCTAGTGGCGACATCTAGCTATAAAATGTGGAACTTTTTTTCGTACTTGTAGCCGACTTTTATTGGTGTTTAGCCCAAAAGGCTTGTTTCCGTGTGTTTAAAATAATAATAAATTAAAAAAAAAACGTTAAAAAACAATTTTTCACCCAGTAGCCTCTTGGGGAGACGTTTCCAACTGGTATTGATATGGATCAGTTGAGCTACATTTATATATTTACAATTGAAGCAATTGAGCTATTTGTAGACCGTTGCAAACACAAAACTTGTAATAATAAGGTACTTAATAAGATTTCTGTGTTTGCAACGGTCTGCAGTTAAGGTACCCAGACTCAAAATAGCGCCGCCAACTATTTTAAATTATTATTCGTTGAGTTGAACAATCGAATTTACAAAAAAATATTGGCTAGTTTGTGATACTTAACATAAGCTTTTATTTAACACAGTGTAATCGTTTTTTTTGTATAGTTTAGGAGATGCGAAGTTGCACTTGGTGGCCACCAAACTCTGATTTCGGATCTCCTTCTAAACTAAGTATACAAAAAAAAACTATTTCAGACATTGATTAATTAAAAAGGGAAGGTTACGTTCTCCCAGCGCTTACTCAACAATTGGCATGTGTTACAACTACACGCAAACACATACGCTCACAGTTATATTTCCAGTCCTGTGCAATACAAAGAAGAACAAAGACGGAAAGACTTATCTAAGACCAAAGTGAGACCGAGACAACAATATTTCACGCGAATCACGAACGCCCGTGCCGCCGCCGGTCCGACGGTGACTGAGGTGGGAGCACACAGTTTTACACAATATGAGGTTGCCATTTTCAAGAAACTAGTAGGTACCTCATCTTCCCTTTTTAATTAATCAATGATTACAGAGGTATTAAAATAAAGCAGTATTAGAATAATAGGTTATGGTAGGTATCATAAAGTAGCCAATCATTTTTTGAAAATTTCTTTCATCAACGTAATAATAAGATAAAATAGGCGGCGGCGCTAGTGTGCCTCGGGGTAACCGCCTTAACTCAATTGTAAATATGTAATTTATTTCTATTATTTTATTTTCCCATAAAGATTTATTTTCTACTTAAAACTACTAATATCTATTTTTCATATATCATACTTATTAGCAACTGAATAAAAAAAAAACTTATAAGTTCTTTACTTAAGAGCGCCTTCAAATGTCAATTCGATGAATGTTATTGTGAATTTTGACAGAGCAAATGTCAGTTTTGACAGTGATTTCAGTTTGAAGGATGGTCGCTGATATTGCAAAATGGAACATGTAATGACGTCACACGGGACAACGTTGTCGCGCTCACAGTAACTCAGAACGTTCGATACAGCGCTACAATCGACATTAGCGTACTCGGAATGCAAGGTTAGTCTTACCTTTCCATCTTTGACGATAACTTCTCTCGGAGACATGAATGGTACGAATTCGCATTTTTCTTCCTTTGCTAGATCAACCTGAAACAAATAATAATGTGAATTAGGGCCCGTGGTGCAGTTGAGCTCTGAAAAACTAAATAGAAGTTTCTGATTACCTATCTTATGCAAACGACTTATGAGTTGGTTTTGCCCGACAGCGAAAACGAAACTTCGATTTTCCTTTTTCTAGTAGGCCCAGTATGCCGAGTGTGTGCTCCATACTGTTTACTACAAGGTTAACTTTTTTTCGATTTATAGACCGATTTAAATATTCTTATATCACTAAAAAGCTTTTCAGTGAGTGACATAGGCTTTATTTTATCCCGGAATTCCCACGGGAACGGGAACTATGCGGGTGATACCGCTAGGCTCTAACATAGTTACCATAAGGACCGGAATACCGCAGGGCTCAATATTAGGACCAATTTTATTTACCTTCCTAATCACCACATAGACCGCCTGGCGCCGCATCGCAGCGCAGACGTGGCGCAGTCAAAGCTGTGTCTACTCTAATATATCTCTTTGGATTGTAGCAATGTTCTCACCTCTTCAGGCACAGCCCTTATGTTACCGAACCCCTTCCTAAACACCACATAGACTCGTCTGGCACAGTCGAAGCTGTGTCTACTCTAATCTCTTTGGATTGTGGCAATGTTCTCACCTCTTCAGGCACAGCCCTTATGTTACCGAACCCATTCCTTAATACCGCATAGACCCGTCTGGCACAGTCGAAGCTGTGTCTACTCTAATCTATCTCTTTGGATTGTAGCAATGTTCTTACCTCTTCAGGCACAGCCCTTATGTTACCGAACCCCTTCCTAAACACCGCATAGACCCGTCTGGCACAGTCGAAGCTGTGTCTACTCTAATCTCATTGGATTGTAGCAATGTTCTCACCTCTTCAGGCACAGCCCTTATGTTACCGAACCCCTTCCTAAACACCACATAGACCCGTCTGGCACAGTCGAAGCTGTGTCTCCTCTAATCTCTCTCTTTGGATTGTAGCAATGTTTGTGCCTCTTCAGGCACAGCCCTTATGTTACCGAACCCATTCCTAAACACCGCATAGACCCGTCTGGCACAGTCGAAGCTGTGTCTACTCTAATCTCATTGGATTGTAGCAATGTTCTCACCTCTTCAGGCACAGCCCTTATGTTACCGAATCCCTTCCTAAACACCACATAGACCCGTCTGGCACAGTCGAAGCTGTGTCTACTCTAATCTCATTGGATTGTAGCAATGTTCTTACCTCTTCAGGCACAGCCCTTATGTTACCGAATCCCTTCCTAAACACCACATAGACCCGCCTGGCGCCGCATCGCAGCGCAGACGTGGCGCAGTCAAAGGCAGTGTCTCCTGCTCCCAAAACTATCACGTTACCGTTGAGTTCTGGTAAAGAGGACTTGCAACTGCACATTCCTGGAAAATAAATAAATAAATTAATTTATAGACTCCCTCAAGAGATCACACACAACACATTGAGGGAAATGGATTAGTTGAGCAACGGATTTAATGAAATGAAATATTTATTCATATAAAACTTTACAGACTTGCGTAACTAGTAACTTACTAAATAACTTTATTTAAAATTGACCCAGAAATTTTAGACTAGTTACAATTAAGGATTAATTTTATGATAATGACATATGACTATGTTCAGTATTTTATTAGGATAGGTAAGTTGTAATACAAGGCCTGAGATACTTAAGTGACTTTCCTCCGTACGAGTTTACACTGAATGACGGCAGGGAGTCTCGCTCTTGCACTCATGGCTTGTTCACCCATGGGGTTTAGAACTTATATCATAATAATGATGTATATTAAGCACTAAATGCTTATGTGCATGTTATTATTACTGTTCTAAAAATGAAGCTTTTGATAAGTCATTACTCGGTTCCTGTCGTAGCTAGCAAGACGGACATCCGTTTGATGTAAATATAGGAAACGCAAACATAATCTAGTTCATTTGTTCCTGCTTGGAATGGGGCACCCTTTGTAACGCACTTGATTAATAAATAAATATAATATAATAAATATAATAATACTAGGCAATTCACACAGCATTATCTAGCTCCCAAGCCAAGCAGAGCTTGTGTTATGGGTACAAGATAACTGATATACTTATAAGTAAATAAATAATGTTGGACAATTCACACATCATTATCTAGCCCCCAAGCCAAGCAGAGCTTGTGTTATGGGTACTAGATAACTGCTTTACATAATACAATACACTAGAATTTTTTTTTTTTTTATTATACATAGAAAACATCCAGAACGCCCTGAACAAATTTCAGCAGATCGTACACACATTTATCCGGCGGGAATCGAACCCGCAACCTCCTGCGCCGCAGGCAGACATTCGCCCACCGCGCCCAGAGGTTGTCAAAGATTTTGCCCGCTGTTTAGCACGAGTTTCACGGATTCATTCTCTTGCCCATTTTTTCCTGCTCGGCGCCGGCGCCGCCGGCACAACAGGGTCTAGAACAAGCCTCACGTACCTTACCTCAACAGCCTTTATTGGTCCACTGCTGGACGCAGGCCTTTCCTGCTTGCAGCCTTTCAGACCGATTCTTTCAGCAGGTAGTTTTGGCTTGAAGTGGCAACAAACATCCAAACTTGCGCATTAAAAATAGGTATTACTGTGATAGGTAACATCCATTCCATTCCATTTTGTAGTCTTCGGTCAGGTGGGATGACGATCTGCGAAAGACTGACAGATGCTGGATGCTTCAAGCTAAAGACAGGGCGCAGTCGAAGGCTGTGTCTACTCTGATCTATTTTTGGATTGTAGCAATGTTCTCACCTCTTCAGGCACAGCCCTTATGTTACCGAATCCCTTCCTAAACACCACATAGGGCGCAAGCGCTCATTAGGGGAGGCCTATGTCCAGCAGTACCCATACTCATATATATATATATTCGCCGTAGTACAAGGCATGCTGTGCGGTACTGGCTTAGAATATGTACCACCCCAACTCACTGTCGTAAGAGGCAATTAAGAGATATCCACTGTGGGACGGGCAGCAGTACCCCCTGCAGAACAATAATACCATCAAACTGCGATATCCAACCCCCATCCATGTCCAGCGTGGGCATTATGGGCATTACCATTCATGAGATGAACGCCAATAAGGTGCTGATCAGGAGGAGGCCTGCGTCCAGCAGTGGGCCAATACAGGTTGAGGTTGAGCACAAGGCACACTTAGTTAGTAGACTACTATAGGTTGATGATGATTTATTTATTATTAAAAAGACGATAACATTACGGTTGTCTCCAAATCTTTATGTCTAGAACACTAAATAATTAACTAAACAATCTTAAAACTAAAAAATTATAAATAATTAAGGAACGTAAAGTTAAATATACCAAGCTAAATTAAAAAGTACTGTAATTATGAGGAAACATACCTCGTTTGCTTCCCTTAGAGACAAGAGGCAAAAAGTCCTTGCTCGTAAAGAAGCCCATTTGTTGAGTAAGTCCTTTGAATATCGGCACACTCTTCGGTTCAGGCAGACCGATGCCGAGGAAAACTGCTGCGTGGTCGGAGGTAAGGAGACCCTGAAATAGGCGTGTAATCACACTAATATTATAAATGCGAAAGTTTGTATGGATGTATTTATGGATGGATGGATGTTTGTTACCTCTTCACGCAAAAACCCAACGGATCGGGCTGAAATTTTGTATACAGGTATTTTTTATCCTGGAATCAAACATAGGCTACTTTTGAATCCATAAATCGGTTCCCGTGGGATAGAAATCACTTTTTCATTACTCATATCATACTCGGAAAGTAGGCCGGAAGCTGCCTGGGAAACGGGATGTAAGTAATATGTAGTGACAGCTGTCACCTCACATTTCTATGGAACCATGCATTCGAACTTTCTATACAGCCAACTTCAACTTCTTGTGCATTCGCGCGCACGTGCACGTATCTCGTCTTATCTTTTTTGTCGTGAAAAACGCGCGCGCGCTCTGTCTGCCACGATGGCAGAGGACGAGACAACGGAAATTGAGAGTGATGAGAGAGACTACATACAATCGCCGGAGAACTTATTCTCGGAGAGTTCTATGCAACGATTTAAGAGGTCGAGTAACCTGCCACATACATACAACGGGGAAAGTGATGCGGACACGCTGGATTTTACTTCAGTTACAAATCATAAACACAAGCGCCGGTGTTTCAAGAATGGTGTAGAACGGGTTGGAGTGCCAAGGCGAAGCGGTGCGAGTACGACAAGACAATAGAAAGCCGAGTTCAACTGCGGTCACCTGCCCCTGCTAATGAGTTTTATCTCCTAGGGTCATTGGTGGTTTCATAAAAACCACACCAATACACGTCATGGAAAGCGAGATCTGTGTTCCTCCACTAGCAGTAAGAAGGCAATATTTGGCTTTTAAATTTTGTCTTAAGGCGAAATCTTGGACAAACGGTACCACAACATGCAGCCTAAAATTGCTCAGTGCTCTTGGGGAAAATATATATTGGTCGAATAAAAAGAAACCGTTATTAATTAGTACATTTAACCTAATAGGTAAAGAAAAAGTTACATCTTCTAACTCGCTTGAAATGTTTTTGCTAAAATCATGGCTATCGAAGATTAACATAAATTATATAGCAAGAGATAGTTTATATTGTGTTCAAATGGCAAAAAAAGATTATGATCAAAATTTATTAAAAAACGACATTTTATGCGAATTGGACAAAAAATACAGGAACTGGTATAAAATTACCACAGACGGTTCAAAGAGCACTGGCACATCTGGCGTCGTCGGTTTCTTTCTATGACTCATTTTATAAACGTGGAGAATGTTATAAGAACACTTCTAATGTGTCCATTATGTCGTTAGAACTATTTGCTATATCGGAAGCCTTGACGTATCTTAAATACAATAGACTCTCACTTGGACATTGTCATTTACAGTGATAGCAAAAGCTCCTTACAACATATTACTAGTTGTATTCTGGGTGGTTAAGGTACTAGGGTTGCGTACGATATACCTAGAAAAATAGAGGAGTTTTCTGCGAACAATGTAAAAGTTATCTTACAGTGACTGTCGGGAATATACGTGATTAGGACTGTCGGGGAACAAGGAGGCTGATCGAATAGCGAGGGCAGCTAGCTCAGATAGCTCGGAAACTTTCATCTTAGAATCATACACGGAACTGATACCTAAATACAGAAGAATGACTAATCCATTTTGGCGAGAATATTTCGACGAAAACAAAAGGCATTTGGTACAAAATTCTACAAAGTCAGCCTCCCAGTTCACCGTGGTTCATGGGCGACATTAGCAGAAGAGACGTAGTAGCGGCACACAGGTTTCGTTCCGGACACATGCCACTCAGGAAATTTGCGTATTTAATGGGTAAAGTAACATCACCAAACTGTGAGACGTGCGATAAGCCGGAGGACGTGTACCATGTGCTGGTGGAGTGTGTCCGAAACCAGGCTGAGCGCCAGCAGGTTCTCCAGGAACTGAACATCAATGTTCTTGATGTAGGCGCCCTCCACCAAATACTAGCTTATCCCAACACCAAAGAGGCTAAATTGCTATTTGATGTAGCTAACTGTGCTGGCTCAAGTGGCAACTTGGCTTCATAAGTAGCAACACATAGGTAGGTAGTTAAATATTATATATAGATTAAATATAAACTTAGTAATGTGTCTTAAGTTAATTTTGGCATAGTTTTATTTTGTTTGTTTATTCCAGAAGTTGTTTTTTTTTGTTGTTATATGTATTATAAGTCTAAAAGTCTATTGTTCTTTCTTTTATTGTTAATTAGTTAACCGACACAAGCATTGTTTAATGGTTGTAAAAAATGAATAAAAAAAAAACTTGTGATAGCTTTTGCGTCTGGTTTAACACCTGCATGGCCCAAGTCGCGGTCGCACCGCAGAGCTGGGCAGTAAATGCGTTATTCATTATATATGTGTGTGTCGTTTCGTTTTCAAGCATTGCGGTATGGATGACGAGAAGACTCGACGTAGCTTTCCAAACGCTGCCCAGCCTAGCTGGATCCTCCTCTTGGCCTCCTTCTCAAAATTGTTTTTCCTAGCTGCAGAATTTGCCCAAGGTATGTGTACTCGGAAACAATTTCGAGAGGGTGGCCATGTACGACGACCGGCCCCGGATCAATGAGGCCATTGATCATGATTTTGGTTTTATCCAAATTCATGCCGAGACCGATGCATCGCGAGGCTAAAGCTAGGCCGTCCAGCATCTGGTTGAGCTCCTCCAGCGACTCCGCCATTACGACTATGTCATCAGCGAATCGGAGGTGTGAGATGTAATCGCCGTTTATGTTAATGCCCTTACCTTTCCAGTCCAGCGTCTTAAACATATCTTCCAACACGCTCGTGAACAGTTTCGGGGATATAACATCCCCCTGTCTCACTCCTCTGCGCAGTTGGATGGTAATTTAGTAATATGGTTGTGTTTTACCCTAAGAGTAAAAAGAAACCCAGAAAAAGGAACCTCTTTTTTTCTGAGTCTGATAAATTCCTCCTTTTTAAAGAAAAAGAAGCCGGGTAAATATAGTGGTTTGATGCAATTCATACAGCCACTTAATTGCAGCGTGATGTAAAATTGAAATCAGATCAGACTATTATTTACTTTCAACAATTTCTCTTCAAAAATAACATAGAATTCGGCAAAATGTTAACCATTTATAAATTTTAAAAATTAATGGTAGAACAGTTCTCGGTATTCTACCATGTCTATTCAACCATGGCTATTCTGCCATCTATAAAGAGGATTTTCTATGCCTAAGAAAAAAAAACTGAATAACGTCAATCCTACCTTCATTTGATCGAGTTGCATTGCAGAGTTTTGTGTGATTAATACAATGAGTTCAGACGAAGTTATTGTATTCTCTTTGTATTGTATTCTCTTTGGTGCAGACATTGATATAGACAAGACATAGATTGTAAGCCTGATTTTATAAAATGAGAGGCCAAAGAGAATACAATAACTTCGTAAGAGGCTAAATCAGTTAGTTAAATTCTTTTACCACCTAACTCAAAATAAAGGTACAGGATACTTCTTTGGACATGGTTTAAGTAGATAAAAATACCTGAACAGTAATATCGTTAGTGGACAGTTTCCTTCCCGTTTCAAACTTGACTCCAAGATTCTTTACCAACTCCACTTCGTATTGGACGACGTCGAACGGAAGACGGTATTGAGGGATTTCTGCAGCACTGAAATAACGACCAAAACTAAGCATTAACATAACCCTTCTTGCGCAGTCGGGTAAAAGCTTCCATTGTTTTTCAAGTTGAGCTCTTGGAATAAAAGAAAATCATCATTTAGTTGAGCTACCCGTAGATTGTTTGCAACAGTCTGCAATTGAAGTTTTTTAAACTTACGCGATCAGAACACATTATTATAAATATTCACGGGTATTCAACAACCCGACGTTTCAACAGGTTGTATAAACCTGTTGAAACGTCGGGAAAAATAGGTAAATAAACGCGATAAATACCCGTGAATATTTATAACAGTCTGCAATTGGTTCAATGATTTTAATCGTAAATACTAGTCCTTACGTAATTCATTTCTGTTATTTTATTGTAATTTTATTTCCTCTTTCAAATGTACACATTTTGCATCAGTCGTTACTCGATAAATAATCAATCAATGTTGTTTTTAAATCGGTACCTACCACAAAACAATACATCATTTATTCATATTTAGGCAAGATTAGTCTAACAGACTATAAAATATATAAATAATAAAATATTTATACTAAAATACAAAAAATAAATCTATTTACTACCACGTAGTGTCGGCGACATATGACACGTATATGTACTTTATTAAAGACTTCTCTATTCAATTCGATTTTATTTCGTCTCTGATCAACAAGAATCATGGAGTCCCATGATTCTTGAGTACGGCTCGCTATGACTATGGCCTCTGACAGTAGTTATAATAAATAAATAATGCTGGACAATTCACACAGCATTATCTAGCCCCAAGCTAAGCAGAGCTTGTGTTATGGGTACTACATAACTGATATACATAATACAATTCATAGATAGATATTTTTTATTATACATAGAAAAACATCCAGAACGCCCTGAACAAATTTCTGCAGATCGTACACAAATTTGTCCCGAGGCGGGAATCGAACCCGCAACCTCCTGCGTCGCAGGCAGACCTTCGCCCACCGCGCCACAGAGGTCGTCAGTTACACAATAAGTTACAGAATAAAACTTGTGATAACTTACCTAAGTCCTCCCAAATACTTCTCCTTCTCGTAAACCGTGATGTTCTTGTAGCCGAGCCGTGCTAAGAAGCATGCACAGCTGATGCTGGCTGGTCCTCCGCCAATCAGGGCTACCTTATGGTCACCGCCTTTGGGGAGTGGCTTGGTGTTTGGATCTAGGGTCTGAGGAATGCCCATTTTCATGAAGATCTGAAAATAGTATGATAAACATTAAGTAATCTTTCAGAATGGGGAAGGTAGGTATAGACCTTGGTCATAAACTTGGCTCATAAAGATCGAAGAAACGTCGCTAAAGCCGGCCATTAGGTATAGAATGGCCAGGCTTTAGCAACGATCTTAATGAGTAGGTAGGTACGAGTAATTGATGATGAACTAACAGCTCCCCAAGGGAGCTGATATCTCGGCGTTGTAAGTTGTAACATTCCATTCAAAAGTTACAACAAGTCGCTTGAGCTCTCCTACTTGTTTAAAAAAACACATGTAAACTTTCGGGGTAAAGAGTTTCCCCCTCATTTACAGCTAGTCGATTGATTTGTGTCATTTGGCCCGGTAAACACATCACCGGGCCAGTTAAAACTTTTTTTTCCCATGTGGCCCGGCGCCGGGCCAAGTCACCGGGCCAGATGGGATACACTCAGATTTTACCCCTCGGTCCACAAAAATCCATCAGAAAGATCCTTACCCACTGTTGGGTAAAGGCTATTATAGGCAAAAGAACCACTTATATGGTTGCAGCCGCCGACACAGAGGTTGCTAGTGGGGCCATACCGCACGTCTACCTGAGCAGGTTGTCCGAGAGAATGTCTTTACTCACATCAACAGCGAAATGCTGCAGTCCCCCAATATTGATGGCGCCCTCCTCGCTGACATGCAGGTTGCAGCCGCCGACACAGAGGTTGCTAGTGGGGCACACCATACCGCACGTCAACCTGAGCGGGTTGTCCGAGAGAATGGCTTTACTCACATCAATAAGCGAAATGCTGCAGTCCCCCAATATTGATGGCACCGTCCTCGCTAGCGTGTAGGTTGCAGCCGCCGACACAGAGGTCGCTAGTGGGGCACACCATACCGCACGTCAACCTGAGCGGGTTGTCCGAGAGAATGGCTTTACTCACATCAACAGCGAAATGCTGCAGTCCCCCAATATTGATGGCACCCTCCTCGCTAGCGTGTAGGTTGCAGCCGCCGACACAGAGGTCGCTAGTGGGGCAAACCATGCCGCACGTCAACCCGAGCGGGTTGTCTGACAGAATGGCTTTGGCTGCGCCATAGTAGTTCTGGAATAAAATCATATGGGATCTCTTTCATATCAAGTAAAATACACTTGCAAGAAGCGCGGTAGGAATACGCTTTACTATGTATGGTTTATCCATTTTGAATGAAGCATGTTAGTAAACAAAATACGACACAAATAACAAAATCTCACTTGCTTGGCGTCGAGTTTCAGATATAATTGTAAGCAATTTTTATTGAAGGGAGGATCTAAAATCGACAAGTAATGTAAATTATGTATAAAAGGACGCGCCAACAAAGTGAATTTTACAACATTGAATTTTACGTGAAAATGGACACGGTATAGGTACTGTACTGCCTTGCGCTCACAAACAACTACACTCACTAATATAATAAATGCTTCTTCACAACAAAACTACTGAACGGATCTGGACAAAATTTTGCATACACGTACCTACTTGGACTACCTAGAATAGCAAATAGGCTACTTTTCACCCAATCGGTTTATAGAGGTAGAAATAACCTGTTAACAATACAATAAAAAAATGTTTTACTGTTACACAAAATACTAAATTTTGCCTCTAAGTTACTATGTTAATGGTAAAGTTCTGGAATCGTCCCCATACATGAAAGAAACTCCAGATAGTGCGTGTTTACAAGGAGATTGATGTAATGGTTTTAACCTTGACACATTTGTTTAGGTAGGGGGATAATGCATAAAACCGGCCAACTGCGACTCGGACTCGCGCACGAAGGGTTCCGTAGGTACTTTCAACAATAAAAACGTCTGTATTTTAGTATTTGTTTTTACAGGGGCAGCATAAATACATGGTCTGTGAAAATTTCAACTGTCTAACTATCACGGTTCATGAGATACGGCCTGGAAACAGACGGACATTCGGACAGATATAGACAGACGGACGGATAGCGGAGTCTTAGTAGTCCCGTTCCGTTTTACCCTTTGGGTACTGAACCCTAACACGCTCCAGTGCGAGATCTCCGTGCAGTGCAAAATTCAGTTCCCCTACTTACGAGCAGAATTAGAATAGAAATACCTAGATATTTGACACACGACCATTCATCTGTTTTGATTGCTTTCAATATACATGTATGTATGTATGTACGAGTAGTATGTATGTATTTAGCATGTAATGTATGTATGTTGTATGTCTGTATGTAGGTCAAAAGCCAAAAAGATGTCATTTTGAGACGATACCATTGTTAATATTGTCATGCTGAAGCGATTAATTTAGTGTAATTGAGGCCGTGACTCATATACAGGGTGCCACGGAAAGGGTGTACTAAGCCGAAAAGGAGTGATTCTCGACCCCCCCGTGGGGATCAGGTTGTGAATAACAATGTTTTGAATTTCGAATATTTTTTTTTTTTTTTAAGTTTTTTTCTTAACACGAATGGGTAATTAATATACATCCTCCTCTTCATTGTTAAACAGAGATGTGCGAAATTAAAAAAATCGTAGAACAAACGTTGACCTTCTCGGTAATGTTCAGAATCACCCCCTTTCGGCCCTTTCCGTGACACCCTGTATAATATCAAGTGTCGCATTGTCACTGTTCCCGTGTTAGCAATGCTGGTAGGTAATAATCAAGTCAATATTTATCTAAGATATATTTGGTACCAGGCCGGGTTTCGCGGAGGATATGGCACCATAGACCACATACACACAGTGAGGCAGATTATACAGAAGTCCGAAGAGTATAATCAGCCCCTGTGTCTGGCCTTTGTGGACTATGAGAAGGCCTTTGACTCTGTCGAAACCTGGGCTGTTCTGGAATCCTTACAGCGATGCCAAGTAGACTATCGTTATATCGAGGTGCTGAGATGTCTCTACGACGCCGCGACCATGAGTGTCCAAGTACAGGACCAGCAGTCCAAACCCATCCAACTGCGCAGAGGAGTGAGACAGGGGTATGTTATATCCCCGAAACTGTTCACGAGCGTGTTGGAAGATATTTTAAGTTTAAGACGCTGGACTGGAAAGGTAAGGGCATTAACATAAACGGCGATTACATCTCACACCTCCGATTCGCTGATGACATAGTCGTAATGGCGGAGTCGCTGGAGGAGCTCAACCAGATGCTGGACGGCCTAGCTTTAGCCTCGCGATGCATCGGTCTCGGCATGAATTTGGATAAAACCAAAATCATGATCAATGGCCTCATTGATCCGGGGCCGGTCGTCGTACATCTTGTCTCGAAATTGTTTCCGAGTACACATACCTTGGGCAAATCCTGCAGCTAGGGAAAAACAATTTTGAGAAGGAGGCCAAGAGGAGGATCCAGCTAGGCTGGGCAGCGTTTGGAAAGCTACGTCGAGTCTTCTCGTCATGGATGACGAGCAGACTCGACTCGACCGCAATGCTTGAAAACGAAAGTTTTCAATCAGTGCGTCCTACCCGTCATGACCTACGGAGCTGAGACGTGGACACTCACCATAGGGCTGGTCCACCAGTTTAAAGTCGCTCAGCGAGCTATGGAAAGAGCTATGCTCGGAGTCTCTCTGAAGGATAGAATTCGTAACGAATACATCCGACAGAGAACCAAAGTTATCGATATAGCTCAAAGAATTAGCAAGCTGAAGTGGCAGTGGGCCGGCCATATTTCGCGAAGAACCGATAACCGCTGGGGTAAACGAGTTCTTGAGTGGAGACCGCGACTCGGCAAACGTAGTGTAGGACGCCCTCCGGCCAGGTGGGATGACGATCTGCGAAAGACTGCAGGCAGATGCTGGATGCGTCAAGCTGAAGACAGGGCGCTATGGCGCTCATTAGGGGAGGCCTATGTCCAGCAGTGGACTAATATAGGCTGATGATGATGATATTTGGTACACCCCTGCCTTTCTTAAATTCTAAAAATACTATCCATCCCAAGGTTGCCTGGAAGAGATCACTTCTTAGCGATAAGGCCGCCCATTGTACTTTTGTTTTATGTAATTTTCTTTTGTACTATATTTTTGTTGGTGTGTAATAAAGTATTTTTTGTATTGTAATAATAATAAAGTAACAATGTGCGAAAAAAAAATGGAGATCAAAAGTTAACGGTAGGTATAAGTCAAGTGCCGGATGTTACCTTGTTAGCAATGCTGGTAATAAAGCTCTTGACATCAATCTGCGTTGGACAAGACTTCTGGCATGGCGCATCAGCACATTTGAGGCATCGAGCCGCCTCTTTCAACGCACCACGCTCGGACAGGGTTGTGTGTTTTATATCGTCGAAATTCTTGCTTAGGGTTGGACAAGTCTGGAAGAAAAAAAAAAATATGGTCCACATAGTATCACACATCAACAGTCTTTGGGGTCAGTCTCATGGGTCGGATTTTGCTCCAACTCGAAAAATAACAACTAACGGGCTAAATGTTTCTTCGTCGTTTCTTTACTTTAGTCTACATAGCGAAGCGATCGAAATCAAAAATACCACTTTATTTCCGTGTCAGTGTATTTTTTAATATGATTTGATCTTTTCTAAGTGTACATTTATTGTATTTATGGAAATAAAGCAAGTTTGAGTTTTATTTACTAATCCACCGATGGACATGCCTCCCATCCATGTTAAGAGTTAAAAAATGTAAATAAATGTAAAACTATGTGCGAAATTAAAAAAATCGTAGAACAAACGTTCGTTGTCCATCGGGACATAGGCCTCCCATGTTAAGAGGGCGCATTGCGCGCCTTTTTAACCGGCTTTAAAAAAAGGAGGATGTTCTCAATTCGCCTGTATTTTTTTTTTTTTATGTTTGTTCTCAGAACTTTTGACTGGCTGGTCCGATTTGCATGATTAATTTTTTTTATATGAAAGCTGGTGCTTTCCGTGTGGTCCCATTTTAATTTTGTTCAGTTCTGACAATGGCATCCATCAAAATTCATGAAAAAACTGTAAAAATTGAAGTCGGTTTATAGTTTTTTAAAACAAAATTAATGATTGTGAAAAAGATAGTCATAGGATTTGGCGTTCATAGGAGCGTGACAGAGCATACGTTTTTGGAACGACATAAGCGCAAAAATTATGTTTTTGTATATTTACAAGAAAACTATGTACTTCACTTGTGAAAAAACACAACCGAGGAACCAAAGAATTAGTAATGATCTACGAACTACGAATCAACTAAAAAATCTTTTCTATAGACCACGATCAATTTTTTTATCTGAAGTAATTTTTACTGAATCCTGTTTTCATAAATAAGGAACCGAAGAAATAATATTGAATTTTATGTAATTCTTGTTTTATACCACGGGAATTTCGTGATTACTAAGATCAAGGCCTAGTTTTTTTTAGCAAATCCACTAGGGTGCCCTTTTTGGCTATGGGAATAATTAATTTTGTTTAAAAAACTATAAACCGACTTCAATTTTTACAGTTTTTTCATGAATTTTCATGGACCCCATTGTCAGAACTGAACAAAATTAAAATGGGACCACACGGGAAGCACCAGCTTTTATATAATAAAATAATCATGCAAATCGGACCACCGAGTCAAAAGTTCTGAGGTAACAAACATAAAAAACAGACGAATTGAGAACCTCCTCCTTTTTTTGAAGTCAGTTAAAAAGCGGGTTTCATCATGTACATAGGTAGCTCTTATTTGTCCAGGTCAAGTTACTTATTAATTTTTCTGCCCTGTCTGTTTTATGGCTTTCAATTAAAATTTTAACTGTAAATACGTGTATAATTTAAACATATTGTCGGAACCCATAAGTTTATTTAAATTAGCTTTTAATTAGCCTTCTACGGCGAATAAATGAGCGTGAGTATGTTATCATCATTATTTTAGTGTTGCAATAAACGATGCAGCTCTTGTAACAATTCAAAGTACCTACCAACTTAATTAAACACGTCTAGAGATAAACTGTTAGTAACAACATTTGACAAACTTGAAATACATAGATAAGAAATTGTATTTGTTGCACATTTTTTTCTAAGTTTGTTACATGCTCTACTATAACGCAAATTAATTAATTAGCGAGATTGTTATGAAAAAATTTAAAAACCGATTTCGAACTCCTTAATTTAACACCGTTTATATGATTTGCGACAAATACTTATCCCTCGGGAATACAATTTTTGTAAGTGTTGTATTGACCACCTCTGGATCCTTCTCTATCTATACAAAATCCATATTTGAGAAATCGACGACCATAGTTTATTAGTTTATTTTATTCACCATCATAATGTAACATTACAGTTTAACATAGTAGGTACTAGTAGGTATACATAAAAAAATTTACTACACACCTACATAGAACTACGAAATTAAAACCTACTTTTTTAAGAGGCCTAAGCTTAAGAGCCTGAGTTTTACCTACAAACTTCAAAAACTCTTTTGGTTTACCGTTTATGACGATCTTCTTCTGATGGGTTGGGTTACCAAATCGAGAATATTACATTACAGCCTGCTGTGTCACCTGCTAGGCAATGGCCTGCCCTTCCTCCTTCCTCGCATCTCGGTCCTGAATGTCTTCTTGGAAAAACTAACTAAACTAACGGATGGCGTCGAATCACATGAAAAACGAAGAACATCAGACCCGTTCTCCCGAAATTTATTTCATTGATATTCGAAACGAAATGTGTCAGTTGTTGACGTACCCTAAGCAACTTGGTGGTGTTTCAAACCACGCTGCAGCAGAGACAGAAATAAAAAGATTGTTCGATTCGTGCGAGCGTCATCCGTAAACTTCATTTGTTTTTCAAAGTAGGCCCCTATGTAGATCTCCTGAGCCAGCTGACTGAAACAGCCCAAGGTAGAGATCAAAATATAAAAACAGACGAGACGTGAACATGGTAAACTCACAGTGCATTTCCGGTCTGCATTTCTCTTCCAATGCTGCTTGTTCTTCTTCGTCAGAGCTGAAGGCACCAGGTTAGTGAATGGTTTAGTGGTAGGGTTAAGCCTTAGAAGATTCTGAAAATATAAATAAACTACTTAGTTAAAGCCCGCAGTTGTTGCTTTGGACTCGTTTAAAGGAACAAATGTACCTACCCTATGTTTTATTCCAGGCCTAGAACTAAATATGCAAAATTTCAGCCCGATCCGTTTAGTAGTTTAGGCGTGAAGAAGCAACAAACATCTCCATCGAAACTTTAGCATTTATTTTAATAGTGTGACAGAATTAGGATTGTTTATTTTATTAACCACTTAATGCTAATATTGACGGAGTAATTTGGTAGACGTATGTCACCTACTTGCCTGATGGTAACCATAACTTTCAACAAAGCACGGTTTAATTTCGTAGGTATTAGGTACTTCATGTTCGTGATTTTTTTAATAATGAATAGACCTTGCGCCTGCTTTGGATTAGCCATATAGAAGGAGTAGCAAATCTTACAAACCACAAAATATTTACAGTTAAGTAAAAACCCGTAAATTTTGCAAGGTTCTGAACCTTTGTCGGGCCACAATCTCACATGGTGAAAAGTAAAGGACGATGCTCCAAAACTTGTGAACGGCCAGTAACTCTTGGCGTGAACTGTACTTAATTGAAACTCATGAAAACGAGTAGAAACAAGTCAATGATTTGCTCAAACGTATAACATAGCTACTGTGGCTCAAACCAAAACACAACCCAGGGGTGGTCTTAAGCCACACCCACCCATAGGGTTGCCAGATGCGGGCTTATCATTTCCTGGACATTTCTAGGGTTACAAACGGAGTTGGAGTTTAGGAGTCCAAATCTGACAACAAATGTTTGCTGTTGGACGGGCAATAGAATAATTAACTTTGTTTTAAAAAACTATAAAGCGACTTAAATTTTCATAGATTTTTCATGAATTTTCATGGATCCCGTTGTCAGAACTGAACAAAATTAAAATGGGACCACACGGAAAGCACCAGCTTTCATAAAAAAAAAAAATCATGACAATCGGACCACCCAGTCTGTTCTGAGTAAACAAACATAAAAAAATAACCTCCTCCTTTTTTTGAAGTCGGTTAAAAAAATTCTAGTTCAGTAGGTATCTTAAAAGAAAAAAATGCAAATTATTCTATTTTTTTATTTTGTGAACTACAAATAATTAATAACTAACACAATGTAAACATACCATACACACACAGTCACATTTAGTCTTTTTAATTTCAAATAAATTTTGTCACTAAAATAAAAAATAACTTCAGGTGTTCTCAAACAGGCAAAATCAAAATACATACAATATTATCTAATAATAGGAAACAACTGAACTTGAAACAAAAATTGAGCATCTCATAAAGATCAAATTTTGGTATCAGTTTATCAATATTAGGTACACACTATAGCAAAAACTGAACACCTCTCTTTGGCTACTATCAAATTCGACTACTTTTTAAAATATTTCGCAGAAGGCTTGTTGGAATTAACAAAACAAAACCTTCTATTTTTTTAAGATTTACAAAGTCATAAGAAAGGGTTAAAGAAATATGCCCCGATTTTATTGTTTGACAAGTCTTTTGGAAGGACCTCGAAAACAGCTTGCAGACACGTTAACTCTGTATACAAAGAATCAATGTCAACAGCATCTTCAATTTTCAATATAACAGAAAATTCAGAGAGCACAAGTCAATTTCAATTCCTCTCATAACAGAGGAAGGAGACAAAAACTCGATTTTTTTGTAAAAACCACCAGGGTCGCGCGTTGAAGTACCTAACTTTGTACAAAAAAACTAGTGTTCATGAATTCCGGGACAGTAAAGTGTAATTACTGGACACGGGACCACATGTGAAATTCCGGGACTTTCCCGGATTTCCCGGCCATCTGGCAACCCTACCCACCCAATACGTTGTTGTGATAAATTCTTATCATGTTATTTGTGACCCTTACTAGCCCAAGATAACATTGATAGAAACATTTATCAATTCGATAACAAGGTTAAAAAATGCCAGCCTTGAATTGAAAATCTCACAAATATGAAATAAACAGTCTCTGATAAACATTTTTATTGTGCGTAGATATTGTTTTCTACTATTGTCGGTTCAGTGTGAGAACTTTTGACTATTTTTTAAAATGCTTTATGAATGTATTTTACGTAGTTAAAAATAATAATAAAGTCCTACATTAATTACCCTAGGTCTAGGTAGGTGGTTTAAAACAATCATTAGCTTGCTTAACACGTCCAACCACTTTCAATCAACTCTATTTTATATAGCCTTGAATTTAATCTTGAATGACGCTTAAAATCAAAGTACCAGGTACTTACTTACTTACTTTAAACCAATTATTGGTTCATTTAAAAGCCTTAAAGTGTTAACCATTAAATCCTACTAATATTATAATTATATAAAGTTTTATCCCGTTGCGAAGTTATTTGGCCGAAGACAACGCCAAAACTACTGACTACGGGCTGAAAATTTGCACTCATAAAGATTGAACCTGGAATATCTTAAAGGCTACTTTTTATTAAAAAATAAAAGAATGGCAGAAGTTCTTTCATCTGAGGACAAAAGCTAGTTATCATATAAATCACTCACGACTGCATGACAACAATTTCACGAACCGAGATAACTTAATGAATATTATATTATCAATAAATCGAAGAATTTAACACATAACAAACATTGACTAACCTCAATATCTGGGAGTTCCTTGCTGAGGAGTACTTTCGACATCTTGTAGGTTTAACTTTAATGCGTCTTATTACAAAACAGTAAGGTTCAATGCGCAGGAGTTGATATTTTCTCTAGTTACCGTGGACTGCTCACTGGCAGTGCCTAACAGCGACTGATTATGAACAAGTTGGACGGTATGAGCTATATTTGTCGACCGACTAGCATAGATAGAGCTTCGTATAAAATGCACGTAGCAGCGGATTACATTGAAACTATGAAGCGTCGTATCGAGGCTGGGTCATTCAATAATGGTGGTTTCAAGCTATTCATTAGATCTTCAGAACAATGTTGAGGTTTTCCATTTATTTTATGAATATTTTAGGTTCAATGAGCTGATATGTCTGTAGATACTACAGACAATATGTAGATTATTAGGTACGTACATACTAATAAATGAATATACTATTATAGATAGATAGGGTTGTGTAAGTAAGTATAGATGTTCGTTATTAGTAATGCTAATATAAATAAATAAAACAAACATTTGAACAGTTAATATAAATATATTTTGAATTATTCAGAGGCTTTACAATATTTGGAAGAATTTACTCCGACAGCGTTTTATTCAATCCAATTAATAGACAGCAAATATTTATAAAAATAATCTTATCGAAGCCATTTCAATGTAAGCTGAAGTGAATATACAAAAGGTTAAGATAATACATTTAATATACTAAGATAACATAAAATATTAAATACACGATACAAAAAATAACAATAGAAAGGTTACAAATACATATTTTCAGTTGTTTTTGTTCATCCATTTTGTGTTCCGTTATTTTTGTGTCATTTGAAAGGAGGTTAAGTTAGTGTGGTGGTAATAAATGGAAATATTTTTAACAACCTATAAAATTGTGACAGTACAAATACCATTCAAAATATTGTCTAATTAACTAGTGTTCTGAGCCCATAATGCTCGAGCTAGTAGTAACAAAATCTGCTCAAACAATCCTATATTTATGAAAATAACCAATAGAAGCCCCCAATAAAATACTAGGTTACAATATAAAATGCAACACCAAAAATGGCGCGTTCGCTTACATTTTTTAGTTAAACTAATTTTAATGTTATTTACATGCCTTCTTCTAAATATTTGCATCTGAACAATACATACATTAAAATCTTACAGCTACAGTGCAATTGTAGGAGCCTTGTGTATGGCAATACCAGTTCGAATTTTATGATAAAGCTACAACAATTGCACGCATCTTATTCGAACTTATATTACTTATTTAACATTCATATTAATCAGGAGTGGATTTAGACAGTAATTAACTTAGTGCCATATTGGTAGCTGTTGCGCTTGGCGGGTCTAAAAAGCCACACTTAGGCGAGCAATCAACAAACAAATTGAATTAAGCTCTGTTCACACTTAGCGATGAGTCGTTCGTTCGCCTACTATCACCATTATCTTGCCCGAACTGGTGCGAGTTGACGAATCGCAAAAAACTATCTCTTTCTGCAAGTTACACCAAACTTTGTTTCCATTGAATTTATGCGTCGAGTACGGTCACCGAAAAAAGCCGACTCTATGATGAAATAATAATTATTGCCTTATTACCTTTTTACGGCTACGAATATACAGGCTTCGATAAACAACCGAGGTATTTTTTAAACCAGAGGTAATGTCAACGAGGATTTAACTGAATTTTGTATTTATAAAACAAACGTCTTGGATGTTTTACGCGTACACAAGCCCATTGTGTGACGCTAAGTGTGAGAATACAGTAAAAATGCTTTAAAATGAGGCCATTAACACCCCTATGGTCAATTAAAGCCTAAACCCGTATCATTTGCGGTGAAATTCCTCCGTGACGTGGCTACGCGACATACAGCAAAGCAAACAGCAAGCGAGGAAGACACAGTGCTTATTGCTTACTAAATAGAGCTCATTTTCCGTGGAAGACGGTGCGAACTTGCAGGCAAGCTATACGCGTTACTGTATGGCACGCTGAAGACAGATTTTCATGTTCTATAGATAGCAAATTAAATGAACTACGAATACAATCTACGCTATAAAAAAATGGTTATCGAAGCAAAAATAAACGTAGTGCCATCGGCATCACGTCACATATTTGCTTTCCTATTGGCTGATATTTCATTGGAAATGCTTATCAAGAATTGGGCCTCAATATTCTTCGTTTCCCTTACATCCATAAATTATTGCTTACACCCCACAAGCTTATCAATTCGGTGGTATTATACTAATGCTACACTTTTTATTGTCCCTTGAATTGAACGGAAATAACTAGAGTAGATTCAAAAGAGGCCCAATCCTGGTTGTTATAGTACATGTAAATGCAGTCTTACCCTACCAAATCGAGAGTTCCCGAAAAATAAAGTCCATATCAATTTAATCGGTTCATATAAAAAGTTGTGCGGATTACATCGAAGACGAGTTTACTTCACCTACGATATGTATCTTAGGTTATCTATCACGCTTTTGGAAGATTTAACGAAAGACTTGTTTTCTGGCAATAATTATACAATGTTGCCATAACATTGCTACTTAAAAGTAAGCGACTTAAAATTGCCCCTTTTAATTTCATGTTGTCATAAAATACTTGGAAATTTTAAGTGCTTAGTTAGAAATAGCTAAAGTTGTTTAATTTATACAAAATAAAATACAATGTTGCCATATCATTACTTAAATGTAAGCAACTGTAAGTTTCCCATCTAATTTCATGTTCAAATTAGATTAATCAGAAATAGCGAAAGTTTATGATTAAAATGCATTTTCGTACTCAAAATTGATTAATCGATTAGAAACACCAACGGTTATTCGCTTATAAACAAATACTGTACTTAATAACACCCACTACAATACATTTAATACAACAATTATTGGGACAAATAATAATATAATCATTTAATAATAAGCAATATATCGAAAAATATAATCTCTGCTCTAAAACAAATTTCAATTCAACAATTCCATTTTGTTTACACTATGTGGTGTTGGACAAAACAAAACTGTACCGAAGCTTTCAACAGGGTCCATTACACACTATCCGACACGACCAGTTACCTCAACGTCCGGATAATATAAAAAGGCTCGTAGGAATGTAGCAAAGATTGAACGAAACAGCACCCAAAACACACTAAAACCTGCGTATTATAGAATGGGATTGAGAATGACGCTATCTGTCTGTCCTGCTCAGTTATGATGGGTACAGACGAAGCGAGCGAGAGCGAATGCAAACGAATGCGATTCGACTATCGGTACATTCGTTTAATTTTTTCAACCGACTTCAAAAAAAAGGAAGACGTGGAACTCGAGTGTTTTTGTATGTTTTTACCTCAGTACTTTTGACTGGTGGTCCAATTTTAATTTGGTTCAGTTCTGACAATGGGATCCATGAAAATCCATGAAAAAACTATAAACATTGAAGTTGTTTGTTTTAAAACAAAATCAATGATTATGTACTTATCGTAATTCTGAGCTCGGCCGAAGGCGAATGAAGGCCCTCGTTTGCGTTCGTAATGACGTCCACACGGGTTCTTTCGCGTTTGTTCGTTTACATTCACTTGCTCTCGCTCGCTTAGTCTGTACTCGGCATTATAATCCGATCTGATGTGCGTTGCACAAAAACCACCCATCCTATAAATGACATTTGAAAGCCATTTCAATGGGCCTAACAGCCTTATCTAGTGAACAGAAAAAACATGAAGCATTCCTTGCGCTAGAAAATGAAGCAAAAGCAAAGTATGCTGTGGTAGGCGCTTGTATATTATGTTGCAAATAATTTAATTCGCAAGGCTGGAGGGCGTTTTAGAAAATGACGTACGCTACTTACACGTTAAACGATAATTTAATTTCAAATGTCAAAGAAATAAAGTCGACTTTGAATTTAGCGTCCCTGGTGTTAACAAATTGTTGGCTACTCAGCGAAGGATATTTGACTTGCAATTTTTTGTCATGTTGCGTGTATATTTTCCTCGAAAGGAATGCCATATCCGTACAATTACAAATAACGAAAGTCATTAAAAGGGCTTTCAAATGTCAAATAGGATGGATGGTTATCTCACAACTGAACAGAACATGGCAGACGCGTAATGTTTAATCCCATTATTTAAGTTCGCAGGTTTCACCAGTTAATTTAACCATAGAAAATATTTTTTTATAAAAGGCAACGATAACTATACAGCCGTTAAAATTACACGAATCCAGATTATAAAAAGCGATAGGTACTTATATGGAAGTTCACACCGATCCACGTAACATTAATACGTTAACAGTAATAGTAAGCTATTTATGCTGTCTCATTAACAGCTTGATTTAGATGTCGTAGACGGATGAATGGTGCGTTTTATGCTGTTGCACTGGCTTCGACGTTCTACGCTATCTGAAAACAGAATATCAATTTGAGTCATGCGCAAAAATTCGGAGTACTGATGGTATTCATGACATCGTGCGCAAGAAAACTGCGTCCCTGATGCGCAGAATGCCGGACAGTCGCAACAGCATCCTGAGGACTGAGGTGGAGGGACTATCAGTACATAAGTACATTCACAACTCTGGAGATACTGCTGTCAATTCTGTTGTTTTAGAATGAGCTAAAGGTATTTAAATATTAGGTCCTTACATATGAAATTGGCGTTTTGTATGGGAGGAACAAAAAGTCGAATATTTTTTAATATAATATATTTAATTAATCAAAGTATGAACCATTATTTTCTATGCACTTTTGCCATCTTATAGGTAGTTCATTGATCCTTTACTAAAAAAACCAGTCGGACGGGAATCAATAAAATCTTTGAAGGCGATTTGGACTGCCCCATCGGAGTTGAATTTTTTCCCTTGCAAGAAGTTATCCAAATTTCGAAAAAAATGGTAATCTGTCCGGGGAGTACGGAGGATGTCTTAGACTTTCCAATTGAAGCTCTTCTAATTTAGTAGCCGTCTGTTGCGCAGTGTGTGGTCTAGCGTTGTCGTGAAGCAGCAGTGGCGTGGAGCGATTGACCAGCCTAGGTTGTTTAGCCGCTAGCTTTTCCATCATGGTTTGCAATTGCTGACAATAGACATCAGCCGTAATAGTCTGGCCAGATTTGAGAAAACTGTAATGAACAATACCGGCACTAGTCCACCAAACGCTTACAAGTAACTTTTTTGGGGTTAATTTTCGCTTGGGGCAGGATTTGGCTGGCTGGCCAGGATCCAACCATTGCGCTGAGCGCTTCCGATTATCGTAAAGAACCCATTTTTCATCACAGGTAATGATTCGGTTTAAAATACCTTCATTATTGTGCCGGTTTAGTAATGTAACGCAGCAGTCGACGCGCGTTTGCCAGTTTGCTTCAGTCAATTCGTGAGGTACCCACCTTTCAAGCTTTTTAATCTTCCCAATTTGCTTCAAGTGAATTAAAACAGTTTTATCACTAACATCGCAGCCTGCAGCTAACTCGGACGTGGTTTGCGATGGATCCGCTTCCACAATAGCCTTCAACTCTTCATTATCAACTTGAGTCTCAGGCCGTCCACGGGGCTTGTTCTGCAGGTCGAAATTTCCAGAACGAAAACGTTGGAACCAAAAACGAACTGTGTTTTCTTTTGCAACACGACCGCCATACACATCATTCACCCTTCGAGTTGTTTCCGCAGCACTAGTGCCACGGCGGAACTCGTACTCGTAAATAATGCGATATTTTAAGTTTTCCATTTTGTAAAATGAGTGACGCAAACAGAAAAAAACAGAAGAAAAAAAACAAATGAATGACGATCATCGAAGCACAAATACATGAGTCTATAGCTGTACAAATTTGAATTTGGAATTCCTTACCAAAGAGGAGAAATTTGTGATTAAAGTGGCCAGTACGAAAAACGCCAATTTCATATGTAAGGACCTAATAGATACATTTCGATTCCTAACGATTCCCAAATTAGCATGTTTTAATGTTAAATATAAGATAATTATTCAATTTGAAAAGCTATCGCCTATTTGATATTCGTTAATTCAAATTTAAGCTAATTTTATCTAATTCTATAACAACAGAATCGACACCACTTTGTGGTGAGGATGATCAATGGAGGATAATACTTCGGTATTTGTCGCGTACCTTTCGTTATTATTTCTTTTACTTACGTAATTAATACCCGACAAAATTAATTATGTCAACAAATCACGAAAGTTTTTAACAGGTTAGATAGTCCGTCTTTGCAGGTGTAACGAAATGCGGGAGGGAAAACTCTATGGAATTTCATTTCTCGTTCAGCGGGAAAGAAAAGTGTATGGAAATCCATTTCTAGCGTTTTTTTTTATTATCTGAAATATCTTTTATCTTGAAATATATTGCCGCAGGTGACGTAAGAGGCGACTAAGGGATATCTACTTAAGTTAATCACGCGTTGTGCTCCTACCAATACATCGGCCTCGTAATTTTTGTGTCGTGAACTTTATCTTTATTGGAATACCTGTGCAATACATATTTAACTCTAAAAACAAGTGTTACCTTACACCTAACTTTGTGTGATTTCTAAGAACTTTTGGGTGCTGTACAAGACATTTTTGTCCCCCACGCCGCTGCCGCCATCGCTGTTCTCAAGAAGGTAGGTGCATGTGCCATCCATTTCTACTGCTGTGATTCTGTCCTTGCATACACCTCATTAATTACAGCAGATTTCCTTCCCGAGAATATTGCAAACCCGCCCTTACAGTCTATCGAATTTAAATCCAAAAACATCCCCTCTTTTATGTGTGGTTATTACCGAACCAACTATTAAAAATAATCACCATAAAAAATGGTAATAAAGAAATCCGAATCTGAGTGTACCTTTATAACTTAGAGCAGTCTGCACTTTCTGGGCTTTTTGACGGGCGGCAGTGGACATAGCACGGCGCGAATCGCCTCGTCGAAAACAGTCTTGAGCCCCTTCTGCGTGAGGGCGGAGCACTCCAGGTATTTCACGGCGCTGATCTCCTTCGACATGCCCAGACCCTGGAAAAAAGATCATGCATAATTTATTTATTTTGCTTGTACCTACGAACATTTATACAGGGTGTTAGTCGAATCCGTGCGCCGTACTGACAGAGGTCATTCACCTGCTACCATAGATTAATAATTTGTGAATAAAAGAATCAACGCCGTGTGATGCCGGCTTAAATTTGCACCACCCCAACTCTTCTGGGACTCGGGTGTCGTATAAATATCCATCGGGAGGTGTGCGAGTCGGACTCGCCCACGAAGGGTTCCGTACCATTATCTATATAAATAAAAAATACAAATCTTTCCTCATAAAAAACTAAAGTCAACGTGACGCGTCACCAATTCACTTTGACTTTACTGACTATTTTCCACCCCTGTCATTATTATCGGATAAGCTTTATGGAGATCTAGATTTAATTGCTAACGCAAGGTTTAGCGACTTGCCTAAAACATAACTAGATGGCGCTAGAAAAATTACCCAGCACCAAATCATACCGAGGATGATGACGACATCATCATCAATCTATATTAGTCCACGGCTGGACATATGCCTCCCCTAATGAGCACCATAGCGCCCTGCCTTCAGCTTGTCGCATTCAGCAGCTGCCGCAGTCTTGCGCAGATCGTCATCCTACCTGGCCGGAAGACTACAATTGCCGAGTCACGGTCTCCACTCAAGAACACTTTACCCCAGTGGTTGTCGGTTCTTCGCGGGATATGGCCGGCCTACTGCCACTTCAACATGCTAATTATTTGAGCTACTTCGACAACTTTGGTTCTCTGATTTCTGATCAAATAATCTCTAAGGGATTCAGTCTAGTTGATACTTTCCGTTTTTAGGGTTTTGTACCCAAATGAGACTCCGCTGTCCGTCCATCCGTCTGACATGTCAGACATTTTAAATTTTCACCGATGATTTATTACTGTTGCCGCTTTAACAAACAGACATATTTTTTTTGCCGTTTTTATACATAATGTTACGGAATCCTTTGTGCGCGAGTCCAACTCGCACTTTGCCGGTTTTATTTCTGACCTCGTATCGTATCATCATATACCTATGCCAAATGAAATGGTATTTGACTAACACATTAACACGTGAAACCAAATAGCCTTAACCTTGCCACTACAATACAACTTGAAGTTCATACCTGTGTGTAGGTGATAGGCGCCAGTTTCTTGTCCTTTAGCTTCTCAATGGTGTCCTTGTCTTCGCGCAGATCAAGCTTGGTCCCCACTAGGATGATGGGCGTCGATGGGCAGTGATGCCGCACTTCCGGGTACCACTGGAATAGAACAACATTATGAAGTTAATAAGAGGTCTGTACTTTGGTACAAACCAACAAATTATACCTTCCTATACCTTCAGTGCGATCAGCAATCCGCCTGAAGTTAATAAGAAGTCTGCACTCTGGTACAAACCAACAAATTATACCTTCAGTGCGCAGGGTAGTGATTTATTTAGATCAGAGCTCTGAGTTCAGTTTGATAGTATTGAGACTTCATCGTGACGACTCGTTTTTCTTTGGGATTTGGTACAGAGCCTCTATAGTGGCGAACATGGAACTATTAGTCTTCAAAGTACAAACCAACAAATTATACCTTCAGTTCGATCAGCAATCCGCCTGCTAATAGGTCTTTTGGTTACATAGAACAGAACATTTATAAGTCCTTACCTTCAGCCACAAACCGTCTCAACGTCAAAACCAAACCGTCTGTTTTGGTTCCGAGTGGCACACTATTTGAGCTGAGATGATTGTTGCTGTTAAGATGTTGTTTATGGGCATTACCCCCATTAGATAAACGCCAATAAGGCTCTTATCAGGGGGGCTAATACAGGCTGTTGAGGTTGAGGTGCATGACATGAACATGACATAAACCTGAACCATAAATTAATTACGCCTAGGGACTTCAAAGTACTGTACTTCAGACTCTGTGAAGCGATTGGTAAGGCCCTTCTTTACAAATTGATCTGAACAAATTGTTGTTGCATACCTTAGCTCGAACGTTCTCGAAGGAAGCAGGGTTGACCAATGAGAAGCATATGAGGAACACATCGGTCTGTGGGTACGACAGCGGCCGCAGTCTGTCGTAGTCTTCCTGTCCCGCCGTATCCCATAGCCCCAGGTTAATGGGTTTGCCATCCACCATTACGTTTGCTGAGTAGTTGTCGAATCTGGAAGGAGCAAAACGTTCATATGATAAGAGTTATTTTTGGAGTCGTTCTCATTATTTATTTTACTCTGGTGTTTGTTTACCAAAAAGATAATCAGGCAGTTCAATTTAAACTGACGTTTTCGACAGAAATTTCCATACATTAAACGTCAAAGTTCCGATGCTACTGCTAATTGTCCAATTATCTTTTGATGGACACCAGCCCTAGTTATTTACATTAGGGATGCGTGAATAAAATATCATATAGTTGTTTCGATTGTATTTTATTTTTTTCCTACTATAAAATCATGATGCGTCATACATTACTTATTAATGATAGTCATGAGGACACCAGAATGCGTTGTGTGCACAAATAAACATCGGTTTTGCATGAATGAAATATACAGTCAATACAGAATTTTTCGTTAGTTTCCTACTATAAAAATGATGATGCGTGTATATGTCATATATTCGTTATTAATGAATGATAGTCATGACGACACCTGAATATATATTATGACGTAAACATTAGCCACTAAGGTGAGTCCAGTTGCGCTTCGTAACACCTCGTCACCATTTTTATCGGCTTCTTGTCTTGTAATACCATTGTTTACTCCTTATCACGAGCACAATATCACTGAATGCATAATGCGAACGCGATTCGAGTCGTGATTTGCATAATTTTGAAACAAGCTCTCTTGGAGAGAAGTTACTTTGAGAAACTTTGTACAGACTGTTCTGAGTAACTTGGGCATAGACCCGTCGTAAACTCCAAATATGGCTCTTCTTATCTACTTTCTACATCCTTATGATGGTCTTGGTAAAGCCGAGTCGTTTCACTAAACCAAGATCTGACGATACTACGAATTACTTAAGAGTAAACTTAAAGACATAGAACCAAGCCAATATATCGGAGGCACAGGTCTGCGAGATATTTTGGGCTTTTTGCAGTAGGCACTAAAACTATAACTAGTAGCTGAAAAAGTTCATAATAAATAAATAATGCTGGACAATTCACACAGCATCATCTAGCCCCAAGCTGAGCTGAGCTTGTGTTATGGGCACAATATATTTAATACAACGCAAAATCATAATCTGTTACTGCCCACTGATGGTCACAGCCCAGAAAACAAGGGCCAAATCACCTCGTTTTCTTAGTCGGTTCAGTGAATATGTGAAAAAGTCCATATGGGTAACCATTAAAATTCTATACTCACACTGTGGGTATGTATTCTCCTGGGAAGGCGTTCGTCGTATAACTGATGAGCAGACATGTTTTACCGACGGCTCTGTGAACAAAACAAAGAGTATTTTAAAAAGAGCTGAAGCTGCTGTATTTAATGATAACAATTTTCTGTCTGGAGCGAATGTGTCCATTAAAATTAAATTAAATGTAGACGATTTTTCCTCAGTGTTGTTTTATAAATTACAGACGGTTTTAGTTGGTTTTTTCTAAGGGATTTTAAGACATAGGTTGAAGGTAAAACATGATGCTGTATTCTTAGCAAAAACAGCCTATACAAGGTCTTATCCAGGGAAGTACAGACAAAAAACTACATTGAATCGTCATCGAATGTGTTAAAGTATTTGGAATTAATTCCGTCAACTTCAATTATTTGCGCATTGTATGACAATTCCGCATTCTAGCCCAGACAAAAGCCTATCTATCTAGGCTGTCCATACTAGGGGGTAGATGACCCATAGAGAAACTTCTAGGTACAACTCGTAAAGCACGTAACAACCTCCAAGCATCGTGCAATAAAACGTAGGATAATCATAAGAAGAAATAAAATCATCCAAAAATCAGATATATCTCAGATTTAAGCGTAAAATGTGTCAGTATATATGTTCGGGACGTGTAAAGCCGTGGAGTAATGCCTGTTTAAATCCTTATAAATTGACAAGACACGAGCCTTCCTTCCTCCAATACCTGGAGGCGTAAGGGCTGCGGCATGCAAGATCTATCAAGACGTGTTATGGCTACTCATTGAGATTTTGCTTAGAATTACTTAGATAGGCTTGAAATGGACAGTCATAATACTGGTAATTTCGAGTTGTCCGGGGAAAGTTGATTGCATATAGCATATAACGTGCACAATCAAAGACTCTCTGTTAATGCCCCCGTGGCTTGTAAAGTTTTCACGAAGTGTTGTGAAATGGATAGGCATATTAGGCATAATATGTATTTTCACGTTCATATGAGCGGAACCGGCGTAAGTGCACAGTTTTTTCTTATTTACAAGAATACTACACAACTTATGAAGACTGTTCAAGGAACCAAATAATTAGTAATAACCTGCGAATAAAAAAATAAATCATTTCGTTACACTCCAGAGGTCTTGACCAAAATTACACTTGAATGATTTCTTTTCACAGTCGAGTTTTCACATTCTAAGAACCCAATAAAATAATGTTGAATTATATGTAATTCGAGTTTTTTACACAGTTTTTTTACTCCCAAGAGTACCGAGATCTAGGCCTAGTTTGACAACGAAATCCGAAAGGTTCGCCCCTTGAGATCTTCATTTATATTTCGTACCCGCTGTAGTAGCAAAGTAATACAAGCTGTTTATTCTGAACCTTGGGCCTCAGGGCTCTAGACTCCAGCCATACAATGTACGCGCAAATCTGCCAAGTAACAACCACCACCACGAGTCAAAGGCCTGTTCATCATTTGAGATAACGACTGAAGTATACTGCCAAGATAGCAAGGAGTTTATGACTTAAGAAGGGAGCATATTAAATTACAGGGCAAAGAGCAAAAAGAACTTTATGGAGGTCTAAATATAAAGTGGAGTGGTTTCTGATTCAGGATAAGTGCGGTCATTTATTACGTGTTCATTCGCTGAATATTTTGATTAAGTAGGCAAGTTGTTTACACCGAAAGTTGCTGACGGAAGAACAATTGAGCCCATTCGTTATTTGTGGGAAAACTAGGGTTTTAAACATAAAGCTTGTCGCAGATTTGGACCGTATCACTGCTTCAAAGCTCAAAAATGTGTACCTATTCAAATATGAGCTAACTCGTTTTACTTTGATGCATTTATTATTGACGGCATGATTGTTGTTTGTTTGATAGGCTCGCGGGCTACTAGCGCATGAATATTGCGGTAAACAATTTTCTCACTTTGAAATGAAACTATGCTATTTTAAACCCATATTTGAATGCACACTTTTTTCAGCCGTGCTGTAGCGGAGCTGAATGTATGTGCTATGATTTTTAAATTTCCGGCAAAAAATCACGAATTCCTGCTGTTTTTTCGATACAGCAATGGTTTTCTTTTGAGTTCCCTTAAAGAGTAATCGTATAATGATCTAGTCTAGTAGCCGTAATCGGTTTTTAATATTCACGCCACGAGTCCTTACCTACGTCATGACATCCTGTCAGAGAATATCGCTTTCACAGACTAGGAGAGCGAACCACGGGTGAGTACGGGCTTAGGTGAAGTGAATTAGCATTGGAACTGGTGGATCAACAGGAATATAGGTAAGGAATATTGCTTTATTCACCGTTATTTTTGTGTTTATTTATTTTTATTTTATGCTTCGAGCATGTATTTAGAGGCCTGCAAAAATTTGATCGATGATTTTACCCGAGGATTCAACGTAAATGATCATGATCGTGATGTTTTATTGTAAAATACGTTTCCTACTTAATAGTAAAGAAAATATCAATCAAATAATAGAAACAAATTAGAACTCTTATTTACAATTTAAACCACTGAGCGAACTGGTGACTGTTGCAAACAATCTACAGGTAGATCAAGTCTTAGTGGTCGATATGATTACCAGTCGAAAACATCCATAAAACGCTGGCTGCAGTATGGCAGTGTTTGTTTTATTGTATAACCTCATTAAAAAAAATCAAGTTAAGATTCGGATCGGGTTTGTAAAATCAAGTTATAAACAGAAACAACCTTTTTTATTTGGGTTTTGTTCTGTTGGTCATATCAAACGAATCACTCCTCTGAGAAGTTATTATCCTGTCAAAATCGCTACATAATCCCACGTAAATTTGAATGCCTAAAATAACCTCATAACCCAGCACGAACGGAATTAGCTTTGATTAAAATTCCATTAGCGAATACAAATGCGTCAAAATAGCCGAAAAATATTTACGTTGGCCTCTGTCTCTGGCTAAGTCTGTGGTATTGGCGAAACTTATTTACCCTTTTATTCAGGGCCTGTGCAAACGAAATCGAAGTTTCTAATTCGCAAACGCTAATCTTATGCAATGAGTATGAGACTAAAGTAAAGAAGCGACGAATAAATCTTAAGTTTGTTAGTTTTCGAGTTGGAACAAATCCGTCCCAAGCTTTTTTTATCCTCTAGACTAGAGTCTAGCTAGATAATCTGATATTTTATAGTAAGCCTTTTTGCACAGCAAGGTTTTGTCAATTTATTTGATAACCAAAACGAAATCTCAATTTTCTTTTCCAATTAGGTCCTCAGATTAATAAAATTTTACATTCAGATGACTGCGAAACGAACATTCATTCAAAGTATTTTTAATGACTAGCATTCCTCAGCTGTGACTCCTGTCAAGGGCTCTCCTTGACTCATAAAATAACAATAAAGGCATGAGGATAATTATGATATCTTCTATGATCCAACATACGTTAGGATTTTTTATTTCTGCAAAACTTATGAATAGGTCTGTTTGTAGTGAGAAACTCCAACCCCAACTATTCCCGCGGGTGTCGTAAGAGGAGACTAAGGGATATCCACCGGGGGCGGGCAGCTTATAACACCAAACTGCGAACCCCAACCCGCATGCCCAGCGTGGGGATTATGGGTTTTGCCCTCCATGAGATGAACGCCAATAGGCGCTTGTGGTTGAGAAGCTCCAGCTTTGTCTACTGCCAGGCTACCTACCAAGTATATTGGGTCAATTTTCCTGATAAGGTCTTTCAACAAAACAGAATAAAAATTGGCATTCTAAGGAGCCCTTTCCTTTATCTTTAGTCTGAAGCAACAGCGCATTCGTCAAACAACCCCGCTTAGGGCGTGTCATTCTCATTCGATTTTAGTATCTAACGGAAAACACCAAATGCAATTTGTCCTTTGCATTGTATAAAACGCAAGATAAGATATAATATCTCAGAAACACTATATTCAATGATACGAGGTATGATTCAACAATCAAGGGTTTAATAAATCAAGATTCATCTAGGTTGCCAGTACATACCATAAAGTTAATCGTTATATCACTGACTCACCAAGGTGCCTATCGCAAACCGTGACTCACGGCGAGGTCAAGGAATTGTAAATATTGTCGTGTCAATAAAAACTGTTTGGATGCTCCAGATTTTTTGACCGATACTCTCAATATTTTGCTGTCTACCTGATAGGGTCGTCGATGTTTACTTTGGCTGGTGTAGGCGATAAAGTTTACGCAATTTCGTATTTGAAAATAGCTTTCAAACCCCGAGACATTCCATTTAAGTTTTCTGTAATCTATGGAGATTTGGATTTGGATAATGAGATTTGATTTTTTGATCGTTTGTTTGTATTGCATAGGCTGCAAACTAGACCGATTTTTTTTTGTCATCATTAAAAAGCTTACTTTTCAGGAGTGACACAGGCTATATTTTATCCCGGAACAACGCGGGTTAAACCGCAAGGCGCTGCTAGTTCGTAAATATATTTGTATCCAACAAACAAGGTCTGAAATGTATGTTTTACTCAAATTTATGCTGAACGTTTATTTAAAGTTTTTAATTACAAAATCCCACGCTTCTAACAAGACAGATTAGATTATAATGCCAAAAGCTACTTCAGAATCCGCCCCACCTAAGTCGTTAATTTTAGTGATATACCTATTATAAGTTCTCAGTATCTCAGAATCGTTCAGAAGCCACTACCAGAGTACCAGCTCGTAAATTATCTCACTGAAACTACTTTCTCGCCTTATCAACATATCACATAAACAACTCACGCTGAAGCTCACATAAAATTCAATTGCCACCTAATACTTCTTAACACGAAGCTCGAAGACGTCATCAATCGTATCATTTAACACATGTGTTAATTGATATTTATGGGTGCTATGCCTCCGTACTTCACCATGGACGGTAAAGTGCCTTGAACGTAGAGCTGAGAAGTTACAAGCCAACTAAGCTTAGGTATAGCATCCGTAGGAGACTGAGGCTTTGTTTACGGAAACGCGGGGCGTGCAGCGGCGCGTGCAGTGGCGCGGTCCGCACTTAATTCAAACGTATGGCGTTGGTAGAGTGTGTTTACACAGAAGCTTTGCTAAACGCGTTTGTTAGATATGACGCGTCGCAAGCGACACCGCCTCTCTTCACGCCCCGCGTATACATAAACATCACCGTACATTGCGATATGTTTGTGTTTATGGGTGCGATGACGGGGTCGCTGCACGCCCCGCGGTCTGTAAACAATACCTAAGCTATACCTAAGTGAGAGACAAGCAAGTCTACACCATGCTAACATGTTCAAGCTTTACCACGGCTTTACATAGGGCTAAAGTGACGGATACTTTAAAGGTAGAATAACTAGGTACTGAATTGGATTGGATCTTCCGCGGTGACAATTTAATTGTTAGCATGGTCGGGTAGCGAAACCAGTCAGAAGCGATTATGACTCATGGGTCGGAACGACATTTTTCTGTTTCTTTCTGGTTCCGGACCCAATGACCACGTTAACGGGTTGTATGCCACTACAGAAGAACCAGACTTCAAAGCTCATTAGCATCCACAGCTAATTTGTTGTACTTGCTGAATAAAACTCCTCTAGGTCTGAATGTAATCACCTTCTAGAGGAATCATGGTCATTCTCTCGACGACTCTTCATGTAAAGGATTCTACTCAGAAGTATTAATGTCGTTCTTCTAAAACAAATCTACGTACGTAATATCTATTCTCCGAAACACTCTTTCAACTTGTATATTTACAAGTTCAAGAACGCATAGCATCTGACTGAAGATGTTAACTTTATGAAATGTCTAAGTAGAAGTTCTATCGTGGAAATTAAATTACAAAGTGGAAAGCACAATGCAGGGAGGGCATTATAAAAGATATGAAGTTTCGTGCCGGGAATTCAGAGTAGCACTCCGGTCTGTAATCGAGTCGAGCTCGTCGCAAAAATCAAAACGCAGCGGGAGACCTACACCCAAGTTTATAAATAACTCTGAAGGAAATATTATATATAACACTGCAGTCATTCGTAACAACTTGCATACGATAAACATTGAGAAGGAAACTTAAATAAATGCTGGCCTTGGCAATTATTTAATAAGTATACTGCTCAAATACGTCTTTAATGTGCAAATCATGTAGCCCAATTAAGTTGTAAAATCTTCAAAACATTACGATAAAAACGTCTCAAATTCAGAAAATTTATGACGCACAATTTAACTACATCTTTGGATTAAAGTATGTCGTACTTTATGTTGAGACTTCCGTATGAAACACTTGTTTCTTTTATTTCACAGAAATCAGAACCAACATGGACCAGATAAGAGTTTTATTTTACCGAGCAAATGTTAAGACTTGTACGATTTAGTTCCTAGATATCACTTAGAGATTTGTTGCGTCTATGTACGATTACGTAGAAGCAACAAATCTCAAAGTGTTTTACTATGCTAGGTACTCTATGCACCTTTACCTATATCGTATCCATTTTGAATGGAGCATAAACGTAAACAAACCGCCCATACTTAACCTAAAAATCACTTTGTTGGCACGTCCTTTTATACGTAATTTACATTACTTGTCGATTTTAGATCCTCACTTCAATAAAAATTGCTTACATTATATTATATCTGAAACTCGACGCCAAGCAAGTAAGATTTTGTTATTTGTGTCGTACTTTGTTTACTAACATGCTTCATTCAAAATGGATAAACCATAGATAATAATAGGCAGGTATGTTAGACATCTCTACTGAATCTATTCTAAGAGATTAAAACAAATATTAATAAAATGCTAGTGTTTTAGATTTTAGATTCTATTTAGACTCTTATCGATCTTATAACAATTAACTAGTGTAACACTTTAACTAGGTAAGACTAATAAATTTATATAACAGCAAGAATTTTCAGAATTAAGAAATTTTAGATTTTGTTGAATTGAATGACATTTGGGTTAAACACTCAACATCTGCAAAAATAATATTTCGCACCCAGGAAATAAAGCATAGATTTAGCTAAGAGCTTTGTATTTATAACCAGAGACCTAAGCCCTAATCTGTCAACTTGAACTCATGGGAACTTATAATTTTAAATGGGAGCATAACGCCCCGGTTCATTGCCCTTCACTCGTTGACATTTGTTCAAGCGTAATTTAAACATTATCACTCACGACCATGTTTGATAAGAGAGTAGTTTACAGAAACTGACAAACCGAAATATAGAAGTATGGATTTTGGAGTATGGTTACCAAATATTTTTAACACAAATTTCTAAGTTTCTAAGTATTTCCGCCATCATCATTCTTAATTAAAAAAAAAAATTTATTAGTTGTAAAGATCAATGAAAATACCGAAACGAACGCATTAACAAAGCTGCAATTCATTTGATAGTTAGTCATTAGAAACTGCATCACACTAATCAAATCATACTAATATTATAAATGCGAAAGTTTGGATGGTTCGTTATCCATCCAAACTTTCGAATTTATAATATTAGTGTGATGATAAGTGTGATGCAGTTTCCAATGATTAATTATCAAATGAATTGCAGCTTTGTTAATGCGTTCGTTTGTTACCTCTTCACGCCAAAACTACTGAACGGATCTAATTCTAAACCTAGAGTCTAACCTAGGCTACTTTTTATCCCATAAATCACTTCTTGTGGGATAGAAATCACCTTTAAACATTTCCATAGGAACAGCGCATGCGAAGCCGCGGGGCGCAGCTAGTTTAACAATATGTGACCCGAAAATGTTTCAATTGCTCATAAAACAAGGTAACGTAATTTGACCCGTATTTATAGTACCTACACAGAACTCGATTCAAGTGCACTACCAGAAACTTTGGTGAGTAATGAATTGAATGCGTCATAATTACACATAATACGTAGTCTATACTAATCACACTAATATCATAAATGTGAAAGTTTGTATGGATGTATGGATGGATGGATGGATGCAGGTTACCACTTCAGGCCAAAAAGTACTGAACGGATCTGGCTGAATTCTTTTATACAGGAAATAGGGTATATGCATCGATTTTTTTTTTGTTTTAATCGATTCTTCAGGTCATTATTTAACCGAGGAATGATAAGACGCTCGCTGAATTTCGCATTAACAAGGTAAAAAAAACAAATCAAAACTACAATCATTTTCGGGTGATAAAAACGCTGCCATATTGGCGCCATGTTTATGTGACGTCGACGTACACACTCGATTAAAAACTTTGGTGACGACCTCGGTAGTAATCATCTCAGGAAAGAGGTTTTCCGAAAAAACTGAAAATAATCGACAATACGAACTGTCAAGTGGGCAGAATAGTGTCAAATCAAGGTGCAGCAAGTAGAATAAAAAAAGAAGAAACGTGTACAGTGATGTCACGTCCGCTCTAGTCAATGGCGTAGCGTTTTGAAATTTTGCGATTGAGATTTAAAATATCAATTTTTCAATGGTTAAATTCTACAATTAAAACATCTCAAAATGCAAAAATAAATATGTAGATATGTTTCTATATCCATAGAGAATACGTATATATTTTTTTAGCCATTTTGAAATCACATGCATATACCCTATTCTAATCCTGGAATCAACATAGGCTACTTTTGATCCCATGAATCAGTTCCCGTGGGATAGAAATTACCTTTAAACGTTTCCATAGGAACAACGCGTGCGAAGCCGCGGGGCGCAGCTAGTATTATATAAAGAGGAAAGATTTGATTGTATGTTTGTATTGAATAGGCTCGGAAAGTACTGGACCGATTAAAATAAATCTTTCATCATTAAAAAGCTTACTTTTCAGGGAGTGACAAATCCATATTTTATCCCGGGATTCCCACGGAAACTGGAACTACGCGGCTGAAACCGCAAGGCGCAGCTAGTAGGAAATAGGAAATAGTCATCTTATAGCTCTCCCAGATACGAGAGGACTATGAGAGAATGACTTGCATTATACGAGAACTAAACTTTGAAGTATAATGTAGTTTAAAGTTGAATGAGCTTGGTAAGAGGCAGCTCAGCAACTTCCCAGAGTCATCAAATAAAACTGCAATATTTACTTCATTTTAGAGATAGGGGTGGCTTCATTTAGCTTCAGGCACTAGGCACTTTACACAGGGTGTCCCCCGAATATCTTTAATACATAATAATGTGGGTAGTGATTATTGAGGGACTTTTTATAGATAAAAACAGTAACGAAGTTTAGTTAGTCGTAGGTATTTTATTTAAGTAAAACAATGTGCGAAATGTTTTTTAATATTTACAAAAAAGCTATGAATTAGGTAATTACACGAATATTGTCGCATGGTTGACTCAATTATTCCATTTTGTATGCGGATGACTAATAATAATTACGATTCTTTACGTCAATTTCAAGGAACATTAAAATAAATGTTATAAATTCCATTAAATAGGTACCTTTGTATTGCAGGACTATTTCAGATCATGAGCGAATGTTTCCCCAACAAATATTTCTCGGGAATATTTCTAGTCGCGAGGTGGTTTCGAGTATTTTTGAAGTGAATCTTTTTAAAGAAAACTATAAACCGATTTCAATTATATAGTTCTTTCATGGATCCGATTGCCAGAACTAGACCAAATTAAAATGGGACCACACGGGAAGCAACAGCTTTCAAATAAAAAAAATGTATCATGATAATCGGACCACCCAGTCAAAAGTTCTGAGGTGAAAAATATAAAAAACAACAAAAAACAGTCGAATCGAGAACCAAATTTTTTTAAAGTCGATTTAAAAGATTCGTATTTGATGCAGTGTTTGCATCAAATACGACTATACTAACGACTTTTCTGGGTTCTGTACCCGAAAGGTGAAAACGGACCCTATCACTAAGGGCTTTTATACACCGGCTGCACGTTTCATATAAACAGAAGACGGTCAGTACCGAATGCAAGGCCATTGCATCCGTCGACTACATTAGACAATTGCCGCGTCAACGTCTGCCGTCGAAGCAATCTACGGGTGCAGTCGGCAACTTGCCGTCCGTGTATTTGAACCCTAGGCCTCCGCTGTCCGTTCGTCTGTAATAGGTAGACAGTTGAATTGTAAGCGACATAAGTGTTGGTTTTGCACGACAACAAAAACAAAATTCGCTTTTCCTTTTCCGAGTAGGCCACCAGGGCACAAATTACCACTCGTTACAATGTATCACGGAACTGCTTGCTATATAAGCGAAGCCGGGCGGTTCGTCAGTCGGAAAATAATAAAAATAATGATAAGCATTTCCCACATTATCATCTGGCAAAGCTTGTGTTATAAAACTCAATAACCCGGTTAGCGGTCCCTTTTTAGAAATAGGTGACCATTATGCTGAATATAGGATCCCGAGTAGCTCCAAATGTTATGCAATAGCTATTCTAATAGGTACATTATGGACATTTATACGATGGCGATGGCGTAAAGTGGCCTAATGGACCAAGAGTACTCATACTTAAATAATTATACTGATTGGCTACCTAAGAGTTGGGTATACGACCTAAGAGTTGGGTATAGAAATCGATTTGATATTGATGAGAATAGATATTGTGAGTGTTTTACATAGCGGAGAAAGTCGGATGTAACATGTTAAATAATATTAAAATATGAAAAATTTCTTAATCACTAATATGATAAATTAGAAAGTTTTGATGTTTGTAACCAGTTAACGCCAAAACAGTCGACATTTAGCAGGTTTTTTTACACAGATTACCTATTTCAGTCTAAATTACATATTGTAGAGGTAATTAGCTATAGTACGATCAAATTTAGACGAATATGGGCAATCAGGGGTAATGATTCGTGTAGTTTTGTAAAGTGGTACAGTTATACCTTACGATATCCAGATTTATTTTATTTAACAATATTCAGGAAATTAACAACTAACTTAATGAGTAGGTGTATGTTACTAAATGAAGACTAATTAAAAATTGCCACAAAAAGCGAAATGCCTGAAATAATACTATGTAAACAAAGTTACAGGACGACTTCAGATAGGTGAGAAATTCGTACCAATTTTGGTTTAATAAATGATTTAATTATGAAGATAAACAAAAAGATGCACCAAAAAATTTACTACTCACTATGCTTTTTAGTTATGTGGGTGGATTAAAAAAAATATCCATATCAACCTCTCTAGAAAGAACGTTAAAATATCCGCAAAGGTGAGGTGTGTGCTAAGGGTGTAAAGATTTTAGCTTATATCTTGCATATAAATGAATAGCATTATGATTATTTTTGACAAAAGTTTCTACATAAAATTTCCTACGCATTTGGTCATTTTTTTTTTGCTCTACGATCAATAGTTTAGGAGTTAGGTACATATATACATTTGTGTGTATATTTATTACATATTTATTCTTTCAGTGCACTTATGTATTGTAAGTATATTATGTTGTGATTATACGAGTTACTTTAAATATTTCTGAAGTGAAAACTTCTTTAGCGACGTTGTGCACTTTTTTTGGCATGGGTAATAAATGGTTAGCTCGTCAGGGTGACGTGAGGCTGTATAACATGTTCGATCAGCATCACGTGACCCTGACGCGACCATGGTAACGTAATACGCTTGCATTACTGTAACTTAAAATTGGTACTATATAGTAAGCTAGCAGCCTACTTAGATGAGCTTTCAAAAGTTCAAAAGTTACAGCTGACTTTGTAAATAAGTTCATTAAGTTGAAAAAAGATGTCGATAGTTCCGGGAGCAACACAGAACCCACAGCGTCAGTTGAGATTACCTTACATAGTAGTAGAGAAGTGTCGCCGCAGACTAACAGATGGCGCCGTTCAAAGTATTTACTATAGCAAAGAACAAAATTGTCACTTGTGGTGGCTTAGTACATCGGAAGAGTATGCATGTAGTTGTCACTTCTTCCGGCATTCCCGGAGTACAACCCGTTGTTTTTTTTTTTAATTGTTTATTCCATAAATTAGTTCTCGTGGGATAGATACAGCCATTACCTAAACGTTTTCATAGAAGCAACGCGTGTAAAGTTCGGGCAGAAACTAGGTTTTTTGTTTTGGTGAAATAACATTTACAGTGCGGCAGGGGCCATCGAATTATTCGGTACGATAAGTGTTTTGCAGATGGAATACAAACAACATCAACGATATTATTCTGCGTGTTATCATCTAATTCAATTGGATTGGAACCGGATTGTTTGATTATTTATTTTGATTGACCAGTTGTCAGCATATAAATATATTATTATCTCGATTTTAAAAATATATAATATACTACACCTGCTCAGAAAGTTGTTCATTTCTTTTCCAAACATATGGTAGAAAACCCGTCTTTGAAGGCGTACCGAAACGCGGGAGGAAAAACTCTATGGAATTTCATTTATGAAATTAGATTTTTAACATTTTCCTTAATTAATAAGCCGGTAGCTATGGTTATTTTAATAATAGGCCAGAGGTAAAAAGTTTATACTTAAAACTAGCTTTACCATATTTGGAACAATAATAAAAAAGAACCCATCTGCAAATCGTACGTGCGCGTATTTATTGCTAAATTGGAGCTTACAATTTGAATTTACTCGGTTATTTTAGAGACTTTAAACGACGATTTTCCTCGATGGTGTAGTATAGAGCACTATATATCACTCGGGAGAAAGTACGATGCCTAAGGGCATGTTTTTTAAGCTGTTGGCCACCCCGGCCCCCCACAAGTACCTGCGGGATTATACATTAATTACCGGCACCCTGTATATAAGGCCAAAAGGCAATGGTAAAACAATAAAATTTCAGTAACTTTTTACCGCCCAGACGAGAATCCAAAAATAACCACCGATGACGGTAGGTATGACCTAAAATAAACTAAAATTTTCCTATTGTAATTTTAATTCTTCCTCTTGTAATACTATGAAAATAACGTTGTATCAAATATAGAAATAAATCTAATTTGTAGTAACCTCAGCCTTAACAGCCTGTATCGGTCCATTGCTGGCTGCTGGCCCTCCCTGATTAACGCCTTATTGGCGTTTAACTCATAGGGGTAATGCCCATAGTCCCCACGCTGGTCATGCGGGTTGGGGATCGCAGTTTGGTGGAAGATTTGTTCTGAAGGGGCGCTGCTGCCTGCCCCCTGGGTGATCGCCTCTTACGACACCCACGGGAAGAATTGGGGTTGTGCAAATGCTAAGCCAGGCCACATAGCTTTTTGTAGTAAACGGGGTATCAAAAGATTTGTTTATCATATAAAATGGGTAGCCTGCTCTCTACACTACATACAGAATTTCGGAAGTGAGCGTCGTTTCAGATTATGGCATGGCAAAGCAGCAGCGGCGGCGGCGCGGGCAGGCCATAAAAATAATGTTTTGAAATGTTCCTCCGTTGGTATGTGATATTCATAACACTTTGGAATTATCTAATGGGAAACTTGACCCATACTTTACATTCCTGCTACACTGACTAGGACAGCGAGATTTGTTAAGGATTTGTATCTATTTTCCTTAAGCCGGCGCGAGCGCCATACTAAAATCAGAGCGTGGAGAATAACGAGCACTCCATTTACTCTGTAGTTCCTATATTCCTATATTTTTATAATTTTGGTATTAAATAAACGGCATGTTTTCATTAGAATTAGAAACAGCCAACACAAAAGAATTGAAGAAACACCTATTTACACTTTTGGAAGTCGGATCTCTATAAAGCGGGTGGTGAGGTGTCTGGCTGAAAATTGATGCGCAAATGGAAGGAAGGTTCAATATCAATAGCTATAGCTACTAAGAATTTATAAAAGAATTTATAGGACAGGATTAAATATTCCCCTGCGCGCACTTCGGGTTAATGACATAATCGTACAAAAAAGTATGCTGGACAATTTACAGTTTTACAGATAATTGAGTTTGTTTTAAAAACTATTAACTGACTTCAATTATTTGGCTGCCATTGCCAGAACAGGACCAAATAAAATGGGACCACATGGGAAGCCCCAGCTTTCAAATAAAAAAGAATCATCAAAATCAGATCAGCCAGTTCCAAACATAAAAAATACAGTTGAATTGAGAACCTCCTCTTTTTCCCAAGTCGGTTAAAAATATACACAAAGCAACAATAATATTCAAACAAACATCTTAGAAAGGCAATAAAAATCAAACAGCAAAATTAAATTTACATTAAATTTTAAAATTTAACAAACAAGCTCACGAAGAATAAAAATCGTCATCATAAAAACATCAAATACATTGAACATGTCGGTAGGTAGGTAGGTCGGTAGGATTCTGAAGTCGCCAAACCGAGAAATGAGCCGAATTAAAACTTCATCACGTAATACGGCTAATAGAAATGCAGCGAGAAGCTATTAGCATTCAGCAAAATGGAATTACCAGCCAGACTCGTCCGACGGATGACATTATCAAATTAAGCAAGCCAGTAAGCCTAGAAACCACTGTCCAATTTTGTACTTTACAGGCTATATTCAGACTAATCTTTCCTTCCTTGTATTTTATATTTACGCTATTTTAAAAAAAGTCATCTTGTAGAGTACAGCTTGTGTAGTGTTTGACGACCACTGTGGCACAGCGGGCGAAGGTCCGCCTGCGACGCTGGAGGTTGCGGGTTCGATACCCGTGTAAAATGTGCAGATATTTGTTCAGGGTGTTGTTTTCTATGTATAATAAATATCTATCATGAAGTGTATTGTATTAAGTATATCAGTTATCTAGTACCCTTAAATAACACAAGCTCTGCTTAACTTCATCATCATCATCAGCCTATATTAGTCCACTGCTTAACTTGGGGCTAAATAATTAAATTATTTGTGAATGGTCCAACGTTATTATTTATGTATTTATTGGCTTAGGAAGTTGGGAACCGGGTGAGTTTTGCATGAATTTCTTTTTTTGGAAATATACTTATATATATATATCTTACGAAAGCACCTTGAACCAGAATGAATATTTGCAGATCAAATAAACATTATTGTTGGTGGAAACCAAATCCGCAACCTTCTACGCCACCTGCGCCATAGAGGTCGTCTAAATTTAACAACTACCTGTAATGTACACACATTTTGGTCGAAATATATGAATATTTTTACCAGACATCCCAAAAACCGCATCCCTTTTAGAGCTGAAAGCCTCAACAAAAGCAGAAGTGCTCTCAAGGGAGTGTTATAGGAGCATAAGCGAGAAGGGCAAATCCCATTTTACACGAACAATGTAAACCACGCCGTCGTCGTACAGAAACCACAACCCTGGAATGTTTGTGTCATATATACGCAAATCCATTCGAGAAATCCAAATAAACAAGGAAATATGAGTTACGTTTCGGATAGGATTGAGCGCGATTCTATAAAACTTTACAAATGGTGAATTCATTTCTTTGTAGATCCTCTGCTGCTCTGAAGCTACACAGTACAAAATAAATAGAAGGAAACTTAGTTTATGTCTGACTCAGCACAAAGGACGTTCAAAAATGCATTGAAATGGAATCGTGAGGTAAATATAAAGTCACATTAGACACCACAAGGCAAACGTAAACCTCGATTACACAACGTTTACAAAGGACTTAAACGGCGTATAAAGATAACGAAGGCGCAGGCTATTAAATTATAAAACATTGTGCTCCCAAAACGGAATTCCAAATGAAAATTAACGTTACCAGGCGGAACATCAAGTTGAATTGTTACCACATTCCAAATAATGTTGACATTTCCAACAGCAAACTTTGAAAATGATTCGTTTTAATGAAATTCAGCTCCACAATAAAGAGCAATTGTTGCGATCATCGTAAACAGAGAATAGACTAACAAGGTTATTCGGCTTATTGAGTTTTCCTCCGAACTATAGAACCGTCCGACCTGCGGTTCGACCAATCCAATTGTATTCTAAATTCTAAATCTAGACTAATCTAATAACAAAGGCCGAACAAGAACTGCTGTGTTATTGTTTGCTCTAGGCAAACTCGAGGTCATACGTGGCCGCTGAACCTATTCCGCTTGTTAGAGCCGTAATATCGATGTGCGGAAAAGCGAAGAAAAGACTGGCCTAGTTTGATACATATTCATAACTGGTATCCACTGTATTGTATCGTAAAAGTCACACATCGACGAGTAAAATCAATTCTAACAATATTTTAAAACAAAGTGCTACACCCGACAACTGGCAATTTTATCATCTCGAGAAAATCAGAGCCGACAAATGGAGACTTCATCGATACAGTGCCGAGGGACTAATTGAGTAATTCTATCTAAAACTCAATTCCTCGATGTAAGAATGTACTCGGAATTCTCAATACCGATTTTTCGAGGCCTTGTTTCGCTTTAAAAGCTTTTTCGAGAGTTTCAAGGGTTCCTTTGATATTACGGCCTTTATAGCGCAGATTACAATCGAGTTCTGAAGTCTAAATTGAACATCATCGATGATGTAATGTCGCTCCAGTTCAGAACAACTATTGTTTTGGCTTACGCTGCTGTGTTGTTACTAGCATCTTGCTAAACGTGTTGATGTCATAATTGTTATGACCCACTTGGAGAAATGTCAGACAATTATTCAGAGTTACGAAGTCAATTCTATTATGACTGCGTTTCGCGGCTGATTGATAGAACCGGTCAAAATGAATTGCATGATTACAGGAGTGTAATTAATGTTCCCCTTCAATGAGAATTCTTAGAAGAAACCGCTAGATTATTCGGTTGATAAGTCTGCTTCATTCATAATGCATCGTTCTGCAGCCAGCAAACAGGTCAGTTGCGATCACGAGCCAGCCGGAATTAGGGCAGCCGGCGTAATTACTTACGCTCGGCCCGCCGTTCAACCCGGCAGAAAGGGCTTTGTGTAGGAAATAGTCCGATGGTTTGATGCTGATGTCACGGTTTGCTGAGCTTTTCGGAACGACTCACCTGCTTGAAGAAACACGGTTGCTAGCGCAAGTCAGGTGATAGTACAACTTGTCAACTTTTTTTCATGAATACATACGTTAGAAAGTAGTATGGGAAGCCTTATCCATTAGTCAGAGCAGCTACATACATTCAATCGAGTAAAGAGACACTTTCGAAGAAAGTTGGCGCATATTCGGTTCCGGACACCTTATCAACATTAGATCGAATTAGGAGTCGGCTCCATAATTCTGTGGCGAAATTCTGGGTCAGGTTAATCTTATCCGGCTATAAGTGTTAGCCTTGAAAGCGCCCACGCGATGTTGTTTCAAATATATTCGCGTCTCGCGACTCATAGAAAATGCATTGAATATTATATCCTCAGCATACGCTGTTCAGCTTGTTATTCTTTCTCCGCTTTCGATCTCAGGAACAACGTCGTCGGCATCAAATTCGCAATCTTCGCAACGTGCTCATAATCAAGACAAAGCCAAGTCTTTTGATCCGTTGTTTACTCTCCGGTCTAGTCTTTCCCTCGGGGCTTGCAAGATCTCGATGTACGTAGACGATTCTACAGTGTAATCTGTGAAGCAGTAGGTGCCTTTTGTCTTGAAGCGAAATTCCGGTATACGTCCGGATCGACCGGTTCGGTTCCCGCGGAGGGGAGCGCAAGGTTACTGGTTATTTAGCACGGGCGACCTGTGAGCTGCGGTTAGGTATATGGCACAGATTTGGGAGTCAAATATGGAGCATCATACATCCTGTATAAACAATATTCTATAACGTTTCCGAAATCGAACCGAATCCGTGAATGAACGTGTTTAATTAGGCTTTACGATTCAGATGTTACGTTATAATGATCGCCTTATGATGTAGATCTCTCACGTCCCTCAGACGTAGTGGGTACATTACGTTTCGTTTCTCACGTCAATTTTAATGTACTCGGAAGTTAATGATCAGTAACGTTCACATGCTGGTATTTAAAGACATTAGCGGGAACATATTGTCTGCCTATTACCGTTGCGTTTTCACGGTTTCCAGTAAGTAACGTAGAAAGCAAAATGTTTGTGTGCTCGTCAATTAACGGCTAAGGATTCCATTTCATGTAATAGGTATGTTAGTATTCAGAAGATTTTGTTGTGAATAATGAATACGGTTTTCTTGAAATACGGCAGACGGTCAATATCACGCAAAGGCCGGTAGCTAAGCCAATAAAACTAAAAAGATACGTTACGTTACAACAATAACATGTGTTTATACAAAGTTTTGAGCGAAACCAGACGTGTGGGTCGTACGTAAGGCTTGGTTACACATATCCAGTGGCTCTTCAGCGACTGAATGAATTTAAATTCAATTGTACGGTAAATCATGGTCATAACTTGGAGTCCGACAGGAAAGTGGTAGGCAGCATTTTGATAGTGTCATTTGTCAAATCGACAGAAGCTTTGTCTTATATTTTTTAATTATGCTTTTTTTGTTTTTGCGGATTACATAATAAAATATTTTCATTCCTTCTCTCTCTCGTTCATTAAACGGAACGTTTTGATTTGTGTGACTCAACAGTGGTAGGGCAATTCATGATGACGAATAGCAATCAGTATACATCTGTCTTGTTGATATTACCGACGCGTGAAATCTTAAAACAGATAGTATTACATTTCAAAGGATAATAAAAATACCACTGGATCAAAGCAGTCTCGTAAATATCGGGCCTACCGTACAGGACCATTTACTTTCTAAACTCGCCAAAATATGAACAATTATGATAGGATCTGTTTTGGTTCCGTATCCAAGGGGGTAAAACGGAACCAAATAGTTAGACAGTTGAAATTCAGGTGAAGTTCACAATTTTGTTATTATAGTGCGTAAGCCCTCACACTCTTGGTAATTTATAAGAAAAGGAATAAAATCCCAAAAAATTTCGGCTTTGACGTGATTTGAAACCACGTCCTCCCTTTATTTATCGGTTATGACGTATTTCTGTTACCGCTAGAACAACAAAAATACTAAAAAAAATAATTATAGCCCATACAACAGACATGATTTTTTTGTTAGGAACCCTTGGTGCGCGAGTCCGACTTACACTTGGCCGGTTTTATTACGTATCATATTCAGTCTTCGCAGGAACTTCTAGTAGCTTCGTGATTCAAGTGCTGTGGAAATTTTACGAGGGCTTGGAACAATTGTTTGGCCTTGACATTCTGTTCGCTGGATGAAAGTCTCGAATGGCAGATTTAAGCTGACGAGTTTCTGTGAAATTTTATGAGATTAAGAGAGTATTTTCTCTCGGAAAATATGACACAAACAACAAAGATTTCTGTCCATTCCAGACAGATTTAAAATTGAATGTATAATAAATTGGAGAGTTTTCCAATTTATTATGATAAGAGGGGTAAAGTTTCAGTTCAATCTATCTAAGATGAATTTCGATAAGGTTATCGATGTTTTCGGCAATTTGGATCTTAAAATAATGAACATGGTACACGACAATGAATAATTAATTTTGTTTTAAAAAAACTATAAACCGACTTCAATTTTTATAGTTTTTTCATATAAAAAAAGAATCATGAAGATCGGACCACCCAAACAAAAGTTCTGAGGGATCAAACATAAAAAAGTAAGTACAGTCGAATTGATAACCTCCTCCTTTTTTGAAGTCGGTTAAAAATGAGAAAAGACAATGAAAAATATTTGCGTCAAAAATAGGTAGGCAGGCGATTGACGGCCCTGTGTACAGGGGCCATTATTCTGATAACTAATAGCTTTACAATGGCAATGGTATCATCGTAGAATCGTCCATAGATGAAAGAAACTGTAGCTAGATAGTGCGTGCGGTTATTTGCACGGAGAGATTGATAGAATAATTTTGACACGCTTCCCTGTAGGTTTTTGCCTCAACCTGTATTGGTCCACTGTTGGACGCAGGCCTCCCCTGATAAGCGCCTTTTTAGCGTTTATCTCATAGAGGGTAATCTCCACGCTGGGCATGCGGGTTGGGCATCGTAGTTTGGTGGTATAACCCCGGTTGATATCCCTAAGTCGCCTTTTACGACACCCGCGGGAAGAGTAGTAGCACCACACAGCTATTTTTTCACAGCAGTTTTTTTCATTAAGGGTAAATGCCAAAATGTGTCATCCTTATACCATTGTTACAGTGAAACGATTATTTTGTGGAATTAGGGCCCTGTACGGGCACAGATTATTAACAAATTATTATAAGTAAGGAAACGGTATGTACCTACCTAAGTACTGCGGCTCTTTAGACAGCTGATCCCGCTCTGAGCTCATACCATGGGATGAGAAGACTAAATTGATCTGATTGATCAGAATAAGGTTATTAAGTTATGAAGACATCATATATTCTTTGGCAGTTTCCTTGCGCCCTGTGAACCATTACTCTTGCTTGAAAAAGTTTTTTTTCCTTTTCTTTTTATTTTCCCTTTTCCCCATTTCCTCTAAATAGGTGACTTGAAAACAATCGCCGCGATGTGATTATTCTAGGATTACGTGAGCGGGTACAATTTGTCCAGTTGCTTCCCGATATCCGACTGTACTCTGTAGTCATGCCCCAGCCATTGCCGCTCAAATTGTTTGTCGTCTTAAGCAATTTCCTTAAAGTTTCTAAACGGTGCCTCGTTAAATTTTACAATAACGATACAATACCCAATTCGGATGTTTGTTTAGGCCTTTGTAGCTGTTTCGTCAAGGTAGAGTTCTTGATCTTTCGTGACTTTCAGGTACGGTACAGGTATCAGGCATCTTATTTTGTGGTTTTGACGTGTAGGTGTAGATTAAAGCGTCCTGAATTTTGCGCCTTAATCTATTAACATTATTAGAAAAATTGAAAAAAGATTGTTAACAAAAAAAATTATACCTTACAAAACTCTTGGATGCGCCACAAATCTCAAATTAAGTACTTACCTAAATAAAAGTACGAAATTAAGTAAGTAACTAAGTAATGTAATGAATTTGATATGTTTTTCACTCCAATCTTTTTAAGGTAAAGCAAATAAGTGAACAAGAAACCTTTACCTCTTCAGGTAGTAAGTTTTCGAGTTGGAGCAAAACCCCTAGCTTTTTTAAACTCAACATCAACCTCAACAGCCTGTATTGGTCCATAGCTGGACGCAGGACTCCCGTGATAAGCGCCTTATTGGCGTTTATCTCATGGGGGCGTTAATGCCCCTAATCCCCACGCTGGGCATGCGGATTGGTGATCGCGGTTCGGTGGTAGAATTGTTTACCAGCGGGAGCTGCTGCCCGCACCCCGGTGGATATTCCTTAGTCGCCTCTTACGACACCCGCGGAATTAGTTGGAGTGGTGCAAATTCTCACACAGCAGCTTTTTTAAACCCAACCGAAAAGGCAGAGTAATGTCAACTATCAGACCCATCATCCTCTACTAAATTACGGTCACTGGCATCGTCTTTCCCATATCAATCATTCAATGTAGTAGGTATTATGTACGTATAATGTACACTAAACGAGTTCATTACGGTTGTAAGCGGGTTAACTACGAACCTTATTTGTGTTGGAAGAACACCAACGTTTCATCCCTTCTTCCAACACAAATAAGGTTCGTAGTTAACCCGCTTACAACCGTAATGAATTCGTCAAACTACGATAGTTTTTATACTAAACGAGTTCTTGAGTGGAGACCGCGACTCGGCAAACGTAGTGTAGGGCGCCCTCCGGCCAGGTGGGACGATCTGCGAAAGACTGCAGGCAGATGCTGGATGCGTCAAGCTGAAGACAGGGCGCTATGGCGCTTATTAAGGGAGGCCTATGTCCAGCAGTGGACTAATATAGGCTGATGATGATGATGATGATGATGATGATGAATGTACACTACCCACTTGCATTGAATACTCTAACTAATGCAATTGACCAAGTGTTGTTGACCAGGGCATTCTTATCCCAGGAGGTAAGATAAGACGGAAGGTAAAATATATCTTATGCTGACGGACTTAAGACATAATTCAGAGTTTTACGAGCTCTGCCAAAATAACACCAATTCTTGTGAAAGGCTATATTTCCTCCAGATAATTGGGTAGGTGTTATACGACGCTTCAGTGGATTCTTTTCTCTTTATTTTGGTGTGAGGTTTTGTTTTGTTTTTAGACCTTTCGTGGTTGAAAAGATTAACCTGCAGATTATACTGCAGACAAAATCTATATACATTGTTTGCAAATAGCTCCCATACTGAACCTAATAATTAATTTTGTTTTAAAAAACTATAAACCGACTTAAATTATTATAGTTTTTTCGGTGCTTCCCGTGTTGCCCCATTTTAATTTGGTCCAGTTCTGACAATGGGATCCATGAAAAAACTATATAATTTAAGTCGGTTCATAGTATTTTACAAAATCAATTATGTGTTTTGAATTGTTCACAAACATCGCATCCTATACCATCGTTACAATATCAATAACAGCACAGTATTTGTTTTTAATGTTTTTATACTCTTACTTAGGTATAAGGTTCACCAACAATGACAGAAGGTCAACGGACTGTATTTCTTGCACAGCCCTCGATTTAAAGTGGTAAATCGAATCACGCGGAGTCGTTCCCAGTACTCGAGCCAGACATACCTACCACAAGCCTACCACTGATTTAATTTCGTACGGGTGTGACGTTCAAGGGCTCCTGCTTACCCATGGCTAATGAGTTTTATAGCCCACTCTCGGCCCTGTACGAATATACTTCAAGCACTTAAATATGAGCACCGAATATACTTCAAGCACTTAAATATGAGCACGAGTATAGTTTCGTTTGTTTACCATCAAGCCTGTAACTCTTGCATTATGTAGGGTATGTACCATATTAGGCTATTAGGTACACATAGTAAGTACCGTAAAAAAGTATATAATAGATGTTTTTCTCTCTTTTTCACTCTGTGCGGGTGTCGTCGTAGGGGCGACTGAGGCATATCAACATTACCCTCCATGAGATAAACGCAATAAGGCGCTTATCAGGAGGAGCCCAGCGTCCAGCAGTGGACCGATACAGGCTGTTGAGGTGTGGTTGAGGTTGAGATGTTTTTAATAAAACGCACTGTTATTCAAATTTTGTAGGTGGGGCAAATAGAACAAAATTTTAACAGGGTATTTTTTTATCAAAATCCAAAAGTATTATTCTAATTCCAGTCTTATTTCTACGACACTTTTAGCCATATAAGTTTTGATTTGTGTAAGTAAAAGTACATATAAAATATACCTACACAGAGTCGTACATAGACCCTCCTTTTTCAGAAATCAGTTAGAATGTAATTAGTACATTTCTATTGATTGATGCACTAAGTTTATTTGCGTATCATACGCAACCCGTATAGTTCATACATCAGTGTTGTTAGCTGTTAACAAACCTTACAAGAGAAAGGAGCGCGAATTCCTTTTGGATCAAATTCCGTCAGGATCACACACGAACATCTACTTAATTCGATTACGAGGTCTTGTACTGGCACTGATCATGCGGGCGTATGTGTTTCATCCTGACTGCCACAGCTTCCTTAAAAGTTCAACTGTACTGTACACATAAGGCGTTTTGAAACGCGCTTTAGTAACGCGCGTTTAAAAATCATCAGGATACGCCGGTCATGACGTGACCTGCCTGCTGTCTACACAGAAAACCAGCACTGGGTGAACGGACACACCAGTGTTCATCCAGCATAATACTGTTAAAGCATAATTTTTCAAAAATTCTGCCACGCAAAATATAAGCAGTTAAATGTGCTTAGGATTCATTAGTGCTTAAGTTATTGGTTGTAGATTAGGGTAAATAAAAACTTTTCTTTCCTCCATACACAACACACATACCCAAACGCGCGCTTTTATTCAAGCGCGCCTTCAGAACCCTCGTAAACGCACGCTTCAAAACGCCTAATGTGAACTCACTCTTACACATCGCAGCCAGTTGTGAGTTGATAGTAGGGCTGTAGGCTACGCATGTGTGCGATTCCCGGACTGAGTACATACATGAGGATTGAAGGTACTGAGTGTAGGGAATCGCGGCTGGGAATACATTGAGTGGGGTATTTGCACTTGCGACCGGCAGAACTGCCTTATGAGAGGTCAGAAAACTTGTTGAAACGTTGGAGATATCTTTTAAGTATTTTACACGTCACACTAATATTATAAATGCGACAGTTTGGATGTACGGATGTTTATTACCTCTTCACGCCAAAATTACTGAACGGATCGGGCTAAAATTTTGCCTTTTTATCACATAAATCAGATCCCGTGGGATATAAATCACCTTTCTACGTTTCCATAGAACGCGTTAAGCCGCAGCTAGGGAGCAGCTAGTTAATTTATATATTTAAAACTTTTTGCACTGAGGTACAAAGGGTGGGCTTAATGCCAAAGCGTTTCTACTATTTCACTTTCGTGAATAGAAATCCGTATGTGTGTATTTGATGCTCATGATTTTTTTAGTTTAAAGTTCCCGCCAATTTCTGCGATTTTAATTCTTTCAATTGATTTAGTTACCACTGTAGTAAATTTCACATAATGAACAATTTTCTGAAGCGTCTTTCTTTGTTCCGCGCGCATTAAATAAATTAGCTTAGGACTGAAATTATTTTGGAACAATAAAATACCTTTAAATAAAATATTAATTAGATTTAAGATATATCTTATTTTTTTTTTTTTTTTTTTTACGGTAATTAGACCTTTGTTTGTCCGCGATCTCACCTGATGGAAAGTGAAGATGCGGCCGACGGTGTATCACGAAGGTCTAGAAGATACCTATTCAACCTTGTCTTGAAGAGACCCAGGTTGTAATTGGCCGGAAAAACAGAGGCAGGGAGCGAGTTCCATTCATTTGCGGTGCGAATAATAAAGGTGGAGGAAAACCGCTTAGTGCGAGTGGAGGGTACGTCCACCAAGTATGGATGGTATTGCGCTGTGCGTCTGCTTGTCCTGGAGTGGAAGGGGGATGGTGGGATCAGGTCATGTAGTTCAAGTGAGCATTCTCCAAAATGTATCCTATAAAAGATCGAGAGACAAGCAACCTTGCGGCGGTAGTCGAGACTTTGAACCTTAGTCTCTGCAAGGTACTGCTCGTCAATGAGTCTGAAAGCTCTTCGTTCGATCGAGTCTAAGGCTGCAAGCTGGTACTTGGCTGAGCCGTCCCAAACATGACTGCAATACTCCAAACCAGACCGGACCTGTGCTTGATAAAGGGATAGAAGCTGTCCCGGTGTGAAGTATCGCTTAACCTTATTTAGGATCCCTAGTATCTTATCTTATCTTAGTCAATTTATATTGTGAAATGCAGCAAAGGTGAACTCGGATATGTATGTGGAATAAAAACCCTGTGTACAAAGTTTTTTGTTATTTAGTTAGGGTAGGTGCGCCAGTTACGCGTCCAGGCCCCATTCACGACCTTTCGCGGCACTACTGGTTACTTTTTGTTGAAAATAGCCTTATTTGCATTCTCACACAAATACATTAAATTATATCAACAACCTAGATGTGTAAGCTACGCATACAAGCTAACTACACATCACTAGCACCAGCAATTCTAAGTAAAATAAATTAATCAATTTGTGGTCCGCCGTCAACAAGACAAAAAGTGTCTTTATCAACGCGAAAAATAGCAGCGTGTCGCAAATTCAACGCTAAGTTTTACATTATTTTTATGCATTTTAGAGTTGATGGTTATTAGAGTGAGTTCATTTTGGATTAAAAAATATGAATTTGTGTAATTCTGTCTAAATTATAGTCAATAGATTTGAAATATCACGTGGACGAGAACTGTTCCACGATATTTTGAGAAAGTCCCATTTTAGACCGGGCTGGACGCGAATCGGACATATCGTGTCAATAAGGTGGTTCCTTGTATTAATTATTGTATGAAAATTTACTCAAACATTTTATTAAATTTGAACCTTATGCTTGCAAGGTATCTAAAAACCATATTTCGTCCAGGCTCGGAGCAACGAACTATAAAATACTGAGTTATGAAATTTCTTATGGTCGGGAATTGGACAATGTTAAATGACGTCCTGATTTCGACCTTAGCTTTATTGATTATGTAAACTTAACAATAATGTAATATAATTTTGTATATTAAGTCATTGAGTTATACAGTATTGTGTATTTAACATATTTCATTCAATTTTACTCTATTTGAAATAAGCTATATGTATTTTTTTTTTAATATTGTGGTCGACAACTACTATATATGACCAAATATCGACCATTTGCGTATAATAAAACACAGTCATCAGAGTCCTAAATATAGAATACTAATAAATGTTACTGTTTATTAGGTATTTTTGTATACTAGTAGCTAGTGATAGCCACTACTACTTTCAAAAATACCTATACAATACAATAAACCTCAATAACCAAATTGCAACGATTCCAAAGACTGGTGTGCTCAGCGATAACAAGCTGCATGCAAGCTGGTACTAATTGCTTGTGCCACTATTATATACAACAAGAGGAGACCTTATCGACCTTACAGCCCCCTGTGACAGAATGGCCAGCAAACCTATACAAGATAAACACTACCAGATACAACTATATGAGGAGAGACAACTAAAAGAGATGAATCAGGCACCCACGAAGTTAGAATATACACGGACGTCTCCAAGAACGATGCGGGCACGGGTGCAGCGAGACAAATGTGTGTACGATCTACTACCTACTAACATTTGTTCAGGGCGTTCTGGATGTTTCCTATGTATAAAAAAAATGTCTATCTATCTATCTAGTGTACTGTATTATATATATCAGTTATCTGGTACCCATAACACAAGCTCTGCTTAGCTTGGGGCTAGATGGTGCTGTGTGAATTGTCTAGTATTATTTATTTATTTATTATATTAAATGCGAATGCGTAGCTATAACCGAGGCAGCCACAGCTGTGCAAAAAAGGAACATGGACAACGAATGCGTGCGTATCCTTTCTGACAGTGCTGCTACACTCAGGGCCTTAGCAGGAAACAGCTGCAACTCCAAGCTCGTGCACGAATGTCACTTGGCAATTGAGAGGATTTTCACCAACAACCGGATAACCATCCTATGGAACAAGGGACATAGCGGATCACTTGGTAACGACGCTGCTGACGAATTAGAACGGAAAGGGTCGGACACGCCTACAACAGGCCCACGTCCGCTCCTCCCCTTAGCATTCTCAAATTCCGAACATGGATAAGACAAAAGACACATGCCGAACGATGGACACACCTACAGGAGTGCCGCCAGGCAAGAGCAGCGCTTCCGGCTGCATCACCAAAGCTACTGAACCTGACCAGAAGAGACCTACGCGTCCTTGTTGGCATACTCACAGGACACTGCCCACTAAACAAACACCTATACACCATCGGAGTAACCAGATAGCCCTCTCTGCAGGTGTCTCAGTGACTAGGAATCAGCTGCCCACGTAGTCCTGATATGCGAGGGAGTAACAGCACAGCGACACGAAATCCGTGACCATCCGAGGTCACTCCACGAAGCCTGTGAAAATCCCAGGAAGATTCTGCGCTTCTGGACGGAGTTAGGCTGGCTAGACTAACAAACAAACACGCACAATGGACCATCCCGAGTCTCAGTGCGAAAAAAGAGTACACTCACCGTACCAAGCCAACCTCAACTGCCCGCGGTGCTGCCTAATTCCTAAATGCAACCAACAAACGAGGCAATGACAAAACAACCCACTAAAACGCACTAGGCCAGCGTGGTGGGTCATGGCCCAAACCCTCAATTAAAGATAAATAGCCCACAAAATGGTCCAAAGTGCCCAGCGACACCAGCGGCTGTGTTGGCGTTGACGGGCGCCATGCCAGACCTGGGGTTAGGGGTGCGAAGAATCCTCGGGTGGGGTCCCACCGAACTTTGAGGTTTGACCATCACCTAGCTTAGTTGGAAGTGGAGTTAGAGAACATTAAATGGCATGTTATGGGGTTATGTGAAGTCCGCAGAGAGGTGGGAGGACACCGTAACCCTACACTCGGGCCATCTTCTCTACTTTCGCGAGGGTGATAAAACATCCCAGTCGTAGGTGACCTCGTCAATAATGCCCTCGCTAATAACATTCAAGAAATCTCCAGTATGTTGACAGGTATTCAGGGAACAGTAAGTCAAGTCTACGCACCGACCTCGGCACAATCGGATGATGAAGTGGAGGATATTTATGAAGACATATCCAAGGCCTTACACAACATCCATAAGGCTCGTATGTGGACGTGGCGAAGCTCCGTCACTGTGACTTAAAATGAGATCAACTTCATCACGATATATAGCAAGCACATAGATTCAGAGATGACTCAGTGATCAACAGGTTCAGTACCGGATCTGATCACCGACTGCTCTGAGGCTCTCTGGATATCAACTTAAAGCTAGAAAGAAACCGTCTGATGAAATCCACGCTCCGACCTAATCTAATTGAATTCATGGCGGGCACCGAGAAATTCCGGCAGCTTCTCGGGAATAGGTTCGCTGCCTTGGATCCCACTGATGACGCTGACGAGACCCTACACAATCTGGTTGAAACGTTGAGGAACGAGGGCATCAAGTTCTGCAAAAAGCAGCGTACTGGCAAGCAATCCAAACTCTCGGATGAGTCTTTCGGGCTGATGGCAAAAAGACGGGAAACCACCTAAGTGACTTAGTCAGAAAAATCCGAACCGAGGGTACAAAGTATTCACTCAGGAGCTTGGCAGGAGCCACCTGACGAAACTTAAAATGCACGATGAGAGGACATTCTATGGCAGATTATACGTTGCACATACCCCTCGTTTCCAACGACGAGACCACAAGACCAAGATTTCAGGACTCTGAGGCCTATGTCCAGCAGAGGACTAAAACAGACTGATGATTATGATTATTATAAGTAAGTCTCCTATCAGATATATGGTGGTCGAGAACTAGGCAACATAGGGTCGCAAACTGGAATTTTTGGACGAGAACTGGTAAAATGAGGTATTTCGGACTAAAATATTTTTTTAAAATTAACAGTTAAATTTAAGAAGAAAGTCTATTTTCCATGTGAAAATAGAGTATATTTGTTATGTGGTGAAATCAGTTTTATTCTTAAGAGCTCACAAAAATATAATTTTTTCGATATCTGAATCTGACAACTCCGCTAATTGGACGCAAACAGGCGCAATGACCCTACATTAGGTACCTATGGTTTATCCATTTTGAATGAAGCATGTTAGTTAACAAAGTACGACACAAATAGTGAATTTTAGGTTAAGTATGGGCGGTTTGTTTACGTTTGTGCTCCATTCAAAATGGATACGATATAAGTACTTCTACTTAGGCACTTAATGAAATTAAGAAAAAATTAACATAAAATATAATCATCAGTTTTTGTTTCGTTTTCATTCATAAATGTCTTGCTGACATAAAATATCTTGGATTCAGACCCAAGTACAACACATTACTATTAAACTTTTGTATGAAGGCATCATGATTTTCCTTTTTGCTTCCAGGTTTCACAGAACAAACAACATACACAGAATAAAAATTTTGTAATATACTTTGACAAGAAGGTGGTTAATTAGTTACTAGGTAATTCAAATAATATTTATTACATATTTCTTTATCTGCGAAAGACTGCAGGCAGATGCTGGATGCGTCAAGCTGAAGACAGGGCGCTATGGCGCTCATTAGGGGAGGCCTATGTCCAGCAGTGGACTAATATAGGCTGATGATGATGATGATGATGATGACATATTTCTTTAGTCTCATTTTCCTCGGCTGATAGTATTATCTTTTATAATAATATTTTATTCATTATATTATTTTAGAAATCCCCTGGAACTCCCCTAGGTATATAGTTAGTACCTTAGAAATGAGTCCATCCAATCCTCATATAATATATCCCGAATGAATGTACTCATTAAAATATAATTAAATTCTGACATCATTTCTATATCGCTGAAGAATGAAATTGATGGTACTGGAATTTAAATTAAATATTTATTTTGGCCAAGTTGTATACTACTGTGTTGCCTTGCAGCAATTCCTAATTTTATTAAGTCATAATATCTGTGTATTTAAAACAAACTTCAGAAGACTTCTCAAAGTAGTACCTAACCTACTTAACCTATTGAGTTACAGAAATCAAAGACAATTAATTCATGTGTGACTGAAATTCAAGACCCATAAAGTCTTGAGTCAGTGAATTGGTCCTTCAATAAAATTGTTTTTTTATTAATTCTTTGTAAAAAGCATAGCTGAGAGTAGATGATTTTGGTTTTAGGAAACAGGAAGCTACATGATTGACATTTAATTAAACACAATTGTTTACATAGACTGCAGGCAGATGCTGGATGTGTCAAGCTGAAGACAGGGCGCTATGGCGCTCATTAGGGGAGGCCTATGTCCAGCAGTGGACTAATATAGGCTGATGATGATGATGTTTACATAGAAAAGTTATATCAGTTGACAAATTCCTATCCGACAAACTGCATAACATTAAATAAGATCAATGACCTCGATGCCATACCTATTCCCTCAGCTTTCTAATTTAAATTACTTGACCTTGTGTGTGAAATAACTATCTAATATTTAATTAAGAATACATTAAGACCTAAGTTGTATACCATGTACATGTGAGCAAAATAAATGAATAAATAAATATATAAAAGTACATTAGATAATATAGAATACAAGGAAAAATACATTACTTACATTATTCAACCAATTCATTAGGAATATAAACAGTTTAGGTAACTATGAACCTTGCTTGTGTTGGAGAAAACACCAACCAAGTTCATAGCTAATGCGTTTGAGTTAACCATGAACCTGGTAGGTGTTTTTGGTTAGTTGATGTACATAAGCACATTCAGAATGAATTTGTCAAACTACTAAGTTTTTAAAGTAAAATTATTGGAGGCTGGATAGCATATAGTGATCATGAGGATGTATTATTATTATTACTCTAAGCTTTTGTTTTTATTACTCTAGAACTCCAAACTGTCTAAACTTTGTGCTAAGGATGGTCCTATGGTTTATCCATCCAGCATAGAGCATGTTAGTAAATAAACCACAATACAAATAACAATAACGACACAATATGTATAAAAGGACGCACCAACAAAGTGAATTTTAGGTTAAGTATGGGTGGTTTGTATATGTTTATGCCTCATTCAAAATGGACACGGTATAGGTGCCTACTAGTTATTCTACCTGTGGCTTTATATGCACTTTCCAAGTAAGTAGATGTACATCTCAGGGATACTATTTACCTCTGTTTAGACGTAAAAAGGTAACAGGCAGACAAAATTACATTAACTTTTATGCTATCAGTAGAGTATTTGTACAGTCCCGTCTTTTCTAGGTCTGAGTCTTAAAATTTAATTAAAGTCACCATTTTGGGTTTAATTCAATTATTAGAATAATGAACTTGTATTCTAAATTTCACTATAGCTTTAAGCATAAATATCTGGATACATAATACCAAAATATTGTTTGAATACAGATATGTCAGCTAGTATTTTTATCATACTATCAGTTATCTTTTTCCTAATCAGATAGTACTTACCTACCTACCATGCGATAATAGATGCTGAGAAAAAATTATATCACTAAATAACAACGATGTACCTATAGACAATACATAATGAGTATTAAAGAGACAAGGGTTAAGAACTTATTTGATTGAGACTGGACCAAGTTTCCTGGAAAAAACCCAAGGTTCGCAGAGGCCAAGGTGTTTGGCAAAATAAGTTCCAGCAACAAATTCCATAACAATCATGTCATTCATATAAAATGGGATATTTACTGTGATGATATTAATATAATGATATTATTATATTATAATATATATAAAACATCATTAAAACTAAATTATTTAGAAAATTTATACATTATAAATAACCATGATGGATTTAAATTCCATAATGTTAGGTTAATGTAAGTTATCCAACTCAGTGAGAGTTGAGAGCTAAAATTGTTAAAAAGAGTGTTTTTCAGTATAATTTGTATCAATTAATTTTCACAATGTAAATTTATATTATGACCTTGTTTATTAAGCTACTTAACAAACTGAGTGTTTGTTTGATATCACAGCAAATTAATCTTTAACAATAAGTCAGTTTTTAGGTGCCAGTGAAGTAATAATAATAATAACTTGAACCAAGGTAGATATCACTCAGTAGAAGTACATAGATGATATCATAAAAGTATTGTAAAGTTTAGGTACCTATGATAGGTACTTTGATATAAAACAACACACAGGGATCGCAACGAAAACGTGATTTATCGCCTTCCCGTATGTTTCATGGTAGGGCTCGGTCGGACTGACAAACCTATCAAGACAATTTAGAATCATGACGTCAACTCGACAATTTTTAAAGTTACGAAATAGTAACTTCACGATAACAAGATTGTAAACTCACCCGTCCCCGACGACCACGCATTTGATTGCCTGCATTACGGCGTTTTATTCAACAGTGTTCACAAATAAAACACTTATCACACGGGTGGTCTCAGCTTACTCAGATTGGCTCACTGCACTCAGTTTCTACATGCAATCAACACGAAGCGGCATCACAATCAACACTAACGAGAAGCACAGTTTTTAGATAACAACAATAATTTCATATCTCTACAAGATGATAAGAACTAAATTCCTTTCTTTACAATTTTATCGTTTTTCACTACGTTTGGTTTGGTTGGCCGATTACGTGCGTTCGGCAGTCCGTCCGTCGGCAATTCTGCTTAAAGATAATGTTGCCAGAATATTGTTAAAAACACCCGAGAGTTAATCCTGTTAAAGCTATAATTTTATCGAATGAAAATGGTAGGTAATCTGTGACTTCTCGATATGCCTAGTTTTTAGTTATTATAGTTTTACACTATGGGTATTATCTAAGAAAATAAATAATATCCCAAAATAATATGCATCGACGGGACTCGAACCCGCATCTCATCAAATTACAGATCTAGATAATTACATATATTTCATATTATTCATATTCATATTACATATATATAAATTATTTATAACCTATTTATTATTATATTTATAGAAAGTAATCTATTTATGCTTGTAAATGTTACTTTAGGATAAGGATGGTAATAATAAATACTTTTTATACTTATACTTTTTATACATTGATTTAAAAAGGGAAGATAGGTTACGTTCTCCCAGCGCTTACTCAAAAATTGGCATGTGTTACAACTACACGCAAACACATACGCTCACAGTTATATTTCCAGTCCTGTGCAATACAAAGAAGAACAAAGACGGAAAAACGTATCTAGGACCGAAGTGAGACCGAGACAACAATATTTCACGCGAATCACGACCGCCCGTGCCGCCGGTCAGACGGTGACTGATATGGGAGAACACAATTTTACACAATTTGAGGTTGCCACTTTCGAGCAACCAGTACCTACCTCATCTTCGTTTTTAATAAATCAATGGATAATTACAATGTTTTCGAACAGAAAATAAAGATGACTTTTGAAAATATGCTTATTACGGCCATAGTGTATTTTTTTTTAATTTGGCTATTGTTGAGATATACTCGTAATACATTAATGTCTGTTTTTCGATTTCTCTGAATGACAGATAATAATTGAATGTTATAATTAAACAAATAAATGTTATGAGTATCTGTCAAAATTCCGTGTAGTCTCATTGTGAGAAATCTTCTTACAAACGTTAATCCTGTATTAATCTCATTAATTGAAGTTCAGAATTTCCCATTACAAAAGCTATTTTTCTTTAAATGGCAATATAAAAAACCATAGAGATTTTCTTACTTTTGAAAAAGATGTATTTTTTTAAAGAATGGAACCAAGATCAAAGCGCGTTTGTCTCTAGTTTTGGTCCAATAATAACATACAAAATCCGTGTAACTAGTTCTCCTTTCAAATTTTAAAGGATATTCTCATGCTTCAAGAAAAAATTTAAACCGGTATTAGGCACACAATCACGAAGCCGGAAGGTACATCCCTAGTGGATCGTCCGATTTTTTCTCGGATTGTCGGATCAGCAGAGTATTATTATCGATCATCGAAGCGTTCGTATGATTTCTGTCAGTCCGATTGTCTGAAGGCACCAAAGTCAAAGTCAAAGTCAAATCGTTTATTTCTTTAGACTTACAAAATAAGTACTTAGACAAGTCAAATTTTTACTATATAAACAGCTTGATAAATAGTTATTACTATCAAACAAGAAATAAGGTGCAATTGACTCTGATTCACTTCAATTTTTTGTCCACTAGCGGAAGAAGTGAAAAAGAAACCACTAGCAAGTTTGTCGCTTATCAACTAATACAATCTTAGGATAACTTAGTCTAACTGGTCTTACATACTATTGTCTGTGTGGAACTGGGCGACATCCGGCCAAGCATTAACATCATTGACGTAGTCATCTACGGAGTAATAGGCTTTCTTGTTAAGATTTCGTTTTATGTACAGTTTAAATTTACGAATAGGGAGTTCAGTTGCTTCAGATGGAAGCTTATTATAGAATCTTACGCAATTTCCCACAAATGATTTGCCTACCTTTCGTAATCTATATGATGGGATGTGTAATTTGTTCTTGTTTCTTGTATTTTTATTGTGAACATCACACCTTTTCATAAAGTTATCTCTGTTTTTGTGTGTATACATTAGATTTTCATAGATATATTGCGATATTACTGTTAAAATATTTATTTCTTTAAATAATTCCCTTAACGAGTCTCGTGGATTTAATTTATAAATAGCGCGTACCGCCCTTTTCTGAATAACAAAGATAGTCTGGATGTCAGCTGCCTGTCCCCAAAGCAAAATACCATAAGACATAACACTATGGAAGTAACTGAAGTAAACTAACCTAGCTGTATCTTCATCGGTAATATATCTAATTGTTCGAACCGCATACGCTGCTGAACTAAGTCTGTTTGCGAGAGCATCAATTTGCGGTCTCCATTGAAGAGAGGAATCAATATGTAACCCTAGGAAAACAGTTGAGTCTACAAGGTGAACAATCTCATCCTTTAGCATTATCTTAGTTGGGAGCTCTCTTACATTTGGTAACATGAATTTTATGCATTTGGTTTTTGAAGCATTGAGTAAGAGGTTATTGGCGGTGAACCAATCTAGTATTTGTGAAAGAGAATTATTTACATCGTCATAATTATGTTTATTTCTGTCAACTTTAAAATCAATGAAGTATCATCAGCAAATAAGACTATATCACAGAGATCTTTTGCTAGAAATGGGAGATCATTTACATATACTAAAAATAGAAAAGGACTCAATATTGATCCTTGCGGGACTCCTAAATCGATTTTTGATTCCCTAGATCTTTCTTTACCAATATCTACTTTTTGGACTCTATCAGATAAATATGATTGCATAAGGTCCAGTGCCTTGTTTTTAATTCCATAATGTCTTAGTTTATTTATTAATGTACCATGATCCACGCAATCAAAAGCTTTAGAAAGGTCACAAAATACACCAATAGCGTTTTTCGCTTTATCCCATGCATCCAATATGTGCTTCAATAGAACTGTACCAGCATCAGTTGTCGACCTCCCCTTGGTGAAGCCAAATTGATTTTTATGTAACAACCTATTGAGGTTGAAGTGAGAGGACAACTGTGTAAGAATATTTTTTTCAAAAACTTTACTCATTGCAGGAAGTATTGAAATTGGCCTGTAATTGGCCGGATCAGTGTGGCTACCAGATTTATAAAGAGGAACCAGTTTACTATATTTCATGAGATCAGGGAAAACTCCTGCATCAATACAACTATTAAAAATGTAAGCCAAGTATGGAGCAACTTCCTTAATAATAGAACTCAGTACTTTGGTTGAAATACCCCAAAGATCCTCAGTATTTTTGATGTTAATAGACTTAAATGTTTTCACAATATAATTAGCGTTTACATGACTAAATATAAAAACCTCGGTACATTTATCTACAGATGATTCTAATAATTTAACCGCGATTGAAGGTGAGGAGTTTAGAGACCGGGTAACAACTTTAGGAATATCAGAAAAGAATGAATCAAAAGCATCGGCAATATCTTTATCGTTTATAAGTATTGAATTATTAATTTTTAACCTTATTTCTCTTTTTCGTGACTTAGATTTACCAGTTTCGTTATTTATAAGTCTCCATGTTGCTTTGATTTTATCAGATGAGTTTACAATTTTTTTCCTCAAAAACAGGAATTTTGCTGTGTTACAGACTTTTTTAAATGTTTTTGAGTAGTTTGTTAAATACAAAAGAAACGCAGGATCATTTAACATAGCTTCTCTAGCACCATAAAGATCATATAGTCTATTCCTACTTCTATAAATACTGGGAGTGGCCCAATCGGTAAATCCGACCCTGTCCCTAACTGTGCATGTTTTATATTTAAATACTTCGCTGTGTTCTTTGTTTATAACACTTAAAAGTTTGGCAAAAAGATCATTAGGGTTATCGGAGCAAGATATATTGGCTACTGCTAGTTCCACTTGACTTTGAAAGTTCTTAATACGGCTCTCTGTAATAGGCCTGTAGGTATATTTCTCAACTTTGTTTTTATCGTTATGATTATAACTAAAATTATCACTCTGACCATAGTGGTCTGATTTGAAATGTTTGATTACTGTTTTGTTGGTTGGAGATAGACTGCAATAAATATTATCTAAACAAGTGGCAGATGTGAGGGTTACCCTAGTAGGATCATGAAAAAGATGTCGTAAACTAAAGCATTTGAATAAATTAAGCAGCCTATCGGCGAGGGGATTCGTTATAATATCTATATTGAATATTGAATTCTATATTGAAATATCACCATCGAGCTGGCTAATATTCTATATAGAAGGCACGGTTCGAATTAAGTTTAAATTCGTTGGCGACTTGGCGTTCTCGCGTTCACGCATGCGTGGTTGGTCTATTTGTCTTTGACTTTTTTGTCTATTTATCTATGGCCCATCCATAGACTTCGTCAGAAGGGGAATTTATTTTACAAATGGCCGCTTTTACTAATCGTGTTGCGCGACTGGCGCGGTAATTGCGTGATCGGTTTTCCTATCAATTTATAATGGCTAAAGGTGATAAAGAACATGAAAAACCTATAGTGAACAATGAGTTACCTAATACTGAGTGCCGGAGTACTGATAACGAAGACTCGGAGTCTGCTCCTGACCAACCCTTGGACATAGGAGAGCATTATTTGGTGCGCCGCATCGATGAGTCATGGCACCCGGCTGAGATAATACAGACGCGGTACAACGCCATCGAAAGCACTTACGAATATTACGTACATTATGTTGGCTACGATAGACGACTCGATGAGTGGGTTTCCCGCCACCGGGTTATGTCGGATAGGTTTGATATTTGCGAACAAAACAGTAACAACATAAACGGCGGCCACCTGCTCACGGACAAATCCGGCCGGAAAATAACAAGAAACCAGAAACGTAAACATGACGAGATCAACCATGTCCAGAAGACGTACGCTGAGATGGATCCTACAACAGCGGCGCTCGAGAAAGAACACGAAGCCATTACAAAAGTCAAATACATCGACAGAATCCAATTCGGAAAGTATGAAATTGATACATGGTACTTCAGTCCTTATCCTGAAGAGTACGGTAAACAGTCAAAGCTCTGGATTTGTGAATACTGTTTAAAATACATGAGACTGGAAAAGACATTCAGGTTCCACCTTGGAGACTGCTCGCGCCGACAGCCCCAGGGAAGCGAAATATACAGAAAAGGAACAATAGCTATATTTGAGGCAGACGGCAAGGAAAACAAAATCTACTGTCAAAATTTATGTTTACTGGCCAAGTTGTTTTTGGATCACAAAACACTCTATTTTGATATTGAACAGTTCCTGTTCTACATATTGTGTGAAGTTGATAAAAATGGAGCTCATCTGGTTGGTTATTTCTCTAAAGAGAAGGACTCTCCTGAAGGTAACAATGTGGCTTGCATTTTGACACTGCCTCCATTTCAAAGACAAGGCTATGGTAAGCTGCTCATTGCCTTTAGCTATGAACTCTCCAGGCTTGAACAAGTTGTGGGAAGTCCAGAGAAGCCTTTGTCAGATCTGGGCAAACTCAGCTATAGGTCCTATTGGGCTTATGTATTACTTGAAGTGCTTAGTAACAGTCGAGGCACTCTCAGCATCAAAGATTTGAGTCAAATGACAGGTATATCCCAGACGGATATTATATCAACACTACAGTCAATGAATATGGTAAAGTACTGGAAAGGTCACCATGTCATATGTGTAACACCGAAAACTGTAACTGAGCAGCTGGCCACATCCCACTTCAAGAAACCTCGGCTGTCTATTGATCCTGCTGCTTTGAGATGGACCCCTCCGACTAAGCAAGGAAATTCCGCAAAAGCCAAGAAGTAGTACAGGCTCCCAGGCACAGCTAAGGAAATCCAGTGTCAGTGTTCAAACCCATGCTTGTTTCCAAAGCCTGTGTCGTTGAAAGTAGTGATTGCTTTACTTAATCCACAACCTGTGAAGTGAACAGTTTGTAAATCAGTGTTAGTATTATTTGAGTCTGTAGTCAATTTGCTTTAAGTATAAATGATAATTGCATTTTTTGTAAAGTTAGATGGTAAGGTTCTCCAGTGGTTAGGATTATTTCAATTAAAAAGTAATTACGTAAGGTATGAAAATACAAATAGTGTTTCTAAGTATAACAATTGTAACAGTAAGATAACATTGGTATTCTTTGGATTTAGAGATAATCATAGAAGTTATTCAAATCTCATTCATAATATTCCTTCATAGGACATTATCTTGATTCATTTCATCGCTCATCAGAGTAAGTTATCAATGTCAGAGTCATTTTGAGCCTAGAGGGGGTACAGTATGGAGTGTGAAGTGTGGTAAAGTAAAGATGGTTTTGGTTTGGGACAATGTTTATATTTTAATAATTCTATTAAATTAAACTAGAATTAGGTAAATCGAATTAGTAAATGTTCCAAGTAATTAAATTCACTGTACGCATATTTATCTTTGTTAATAATCTGAGTACAGTAAACTGCACTAAAGTTTAATTACTTTATCCAACTAGTTATTTTTAGGCCTGACTATTGGCCTGTCTATAAGTGGAACTATGTGGCAAGTGTATTGTTTGATTAATTCTTTTTTAAATCTTGTATTGTAAGTCATATCCTTAGAATTCCCCACATAATATCTGTATTTTTTATTAGACCATACTTCAGTTCCTTTTTTATACTGGTAAATAGTGATACTAAATTAAGTTATTTTATTTTAATTTAAGTTCAAGTGTTAGTTATTTTAGTTCATAAATACTTGGTAACATTTAAGTCAACTCAATCCCATAAATATTACATTATAACCTGCATTGAAATCTAGCATGTAATTATTTATTCAAGCAACTTATGATAAAAGTTCATTGACTTATTCATATTCTTGTAGCTGCTATGTGACTTTTGTTACAAGTGTCTCCAATCTTCTTCTGAACACTGAAATTAATGTGAAATAATGTATTTTTTAAACTTACTGGAACAGTTTACAGCAAATATTAGGTTAAGTTTTGAACACAATTTGTTTGCAATTAAACAAGTATTGTCTTTCTATATGCTTTCAAAGCAACTATGATGATCTTTCTATTGCTGTGTTTTGATTAGATTCTGTGAATCATCAGTTACATAACTCTTTATTTGTGATAATTTTTAATTATAAGTTTCTGTGTCCCAAAGTTGACAAATAAAGTCAAAGAACTTAATTCTTGTTTTCTTTCTCATTTTCTTAATTCTCTATTGCACAAATAATACAATATGGTAAAACATTTAAAAGAAAAATAATGGCAAAGGTGAGCTTAACCCTAATCTCATTTTATTATACCTACATAGAATACTAATATTAAAATAATAAATTATATACATAGAATATTAATACTCAGAACAAATATTAAATATTTGTTCTGAGTATTAATATTCTATTATATACATAGAATATTAATACTCAGAACAAATATTAAATATTTGTTCTGAGTATTAATATTCTATGTATATGTATTTCTATGTATATATAGTTAGGGCTGATAATGATCTACAAATTTTGTAGATCATTATCAGCCCATGCTAGTCTACTGCTGGACATTAGGCCTCCCCTAATGAGCGCCATAGCGCCCTGTCTTCAGCTTGACGCATCCAGCATCTGCCTTTCGCAGATCGTCATTCGACCTGGCCGGAGGGCGTCCTACACTACGTTTGCCGAGTCGCGGTCTCCACTCAAGAACGTTCTCGGCCGGCCCGCTGCCACTTCAGTTTGCTAATTCTTTGAGCTATGTCGATAACTTTGGTTCTCTGTCGCATGTATTCGTTGCGAATCCTATCCTTCAGAGAGACTCCGAACATAGCTCTTTCCATAGCTCGCTGAGCGACTTTAAACGGAGTCTCTGAAGGGATAGGTCATGACGAGTAGGACGCACTCATTGAAAACTTGCGGTATGGATGACGAGAAGACTCGACTCGTAGTTTTCCAAACGCTGCCCAGCCTACCTAGCTGATCCTCCTCTTGGCCTCCTTGTCAAAATTGTTTTTACCTAACTGCAGAATTTGTCCAAGGTAAGCGGTACCTACTCCACTCGTTGGGGACGAGGGGCATGTGCAAAGTATAATCGGCCTTAGAAATCCTGCGAATATCTCCAGCTTCGACAAAACGGCCCACCCATCGTATGTTTCAAGCTTCGTCAGGTGGCTCCTGCCAAGCTGCTGAGTGAATACTTTGGACCCTTGGTTTCGCTCTATTCTCTCCAACAAATGCCTCTTCAAATGAGGCGTTTGTTGGAGCTCCGAAGGTCGCGCCGTACCATCTTCGCAGTTTGCTTGTTCAGGTTTGACCTGTCTGACGATGTTACTTGGGTGAGTTCCCGTCCTTTTGCCATCAGCTCTCGGGGAGTTTGGATTTCTTGCCAGTGCGCTGCTTTTGGCAGAACTTGATGCCCTCGTTCCTCAACGTTTCGACCAGATTGTGTAGGGTCTCTTCAGCGTCATCAGTGGAATTCAATTTGATTCTACTGATAAAGTTGCTGTTGCTGTTAGCTTAAACTGTTAGCGAATCTATTCCCGAGATGTTCCCGCAGCTTCGGTGCCCGCCATGATTTGGATTGGGTTAGGTCGGAGCGTGGGCTTCATCAGACGGTTTCTTTCAAGCTTTAAGTTGATAATCAGAGAGCCTCGGAGCAGTCGGTCATCAGATCCGGTATTGAACGTGTTGATCGTTGTAGTTAGACCGTGACCCACCACGCTGGTCCAGTGCGTGTTGATAGGTTGTTTTTCCATTGCCTCGTTTGTTGGTCGGCAGTGGTCGGCAGGGAGCACCGCGGGCAAGTAAGGTGAGGTTGTGCATTTTTTCAAAAAAACAACTGGCTCTGCAGTTGAATGAGGTTACACCACACCTCACAAAAAATCATATTTATTCATCCAGCCGTTCCGAAGATATGGTCATCTGCAAAACGTTACTGCAGCGAGAACTACTGATATCTCGTAAACCACAGGGCGCACAAATGCCGCTGCTCGGCTCATGAAGTGCTCAAATACCTATAAGCTATCTTTTAAGCTACTTTAAATTTAGCTAAAGCTAAAAGGTAAAAACGATGCCGCTGTGCGCTGCAGAACATTTTTAGGCGTTACTGCAGCGGAATCTGTTTTTCTCGAATAACTCCGAAACCATAGGGCGCTCTAATTTTATTTTGGGGCTCGTGAAATTGGCATAGGGCTCTGATTTTTCTATATATTTTCATCTTGATCCGAGTCGACGTGCCGCCCCAGTAACGCACACGTGAGGTTGGCTTGAGCGCCGAAAGATGTAAGTTGACGCCCCTTATTCCCCCCACGACGCGACGTGAAGACAAATCAGTAATCTCCTGCGTCCGTGACCGCTCCACACATTCTACTCTTGGTAAAGTTTCGTGAATTCAACAAAACTCGCATACGTAAAACGGGTTGAATATATAATAGACGATATACTGGAGTAAGACATTACCTGACCGTCCATAGTCCTTGACTGTTCACCTTGTGTCAGTCGTACGCTCCAAAAGGATGTTTTATTCAGTATTTCGTAATTTCTAATTCAAATACTGAATATCAATCGTTTTACGGCTTAAACTACCTAAATATCTGGTATAGTCGCAAATAGGTTTTTATGAAGTAGCAATTAGCAGTTTTAGGCAAAGATATAAATCGTTAGATATGCCCTTACCTCAGTGAGACCGCGCCGCCGTTTTGTGTCCAAGTCGAACCTTACGCCTGCTTAAACCTGCACTCAGTGTACATCTACGCATAGTGTTAGCCGGACGTGTTGTGAAGGACGTTTGCGGGCAGTTTATAGCGTCACAAAATGACGTGTGCCTTTCGCAAGCGCAACAAAAATTCTAGAAACACAAACAAAGCCAGAGGTGTAACATTTCACTCGTAGGTATTGCGAGTTAATGAAATAAATTTTATTTTATCGTCCGCATTGTCAAAAATGACTACAATAACAAATTTAAATGGCGTGTGCACAAAAGAGAAAGTTGTGTTTGCACCTAACGTGTGAGAAAAAGAGGTGACACTATTTTCTCAGTACCTACGCTTGTTTTGTTTGTGTACATTGCTACAGTTTTTTTTTCGATTTATATCTATGGTTTTAGGTGTAAATATGCAATTGCTTTATTATTAAAATTTGGGAGTTACAGTCCAATCGATACCTACTTACATTTGATATTTTCATCTATATTGTAGGTAGGAAGAAATAAAACAACCATTGCACGATATCTATTACATAGTTCAATTTATTTCCATATTATTTAACAGTAAATTTTTAATGGTTTCATGACGAATGCAACCACTTAATTTTGTGCGTTTTGAATGAGTTGTATGCAAGCAAAATTATGTCTTAGCTGTGAGCAACTGAGTTGAGTATACTAATTTGGAATCTTAATCTGAAATGCGGCGAGAGAGACTGTTATCAGCGCGAATTAGGTCACTAGGCCTTGAAAGGTAGCTCAGCTAATACCGCGCCCAAACTTCTATTAAACCTAAGTTTGGGATTCTATCAGACTAATATTATAAAGGCAAAAGTTTGTGCCGTAATGGAGATGATTGACCGAAGATAACGCCAAACTATTAAAATTTTGCACAGATAAACATGTAGTCCTGGAATAACGTCTAGGTTTCTTTTTATTCCAAAACACGCGTGGAAGAAGTTAGTCATTAATATTTGGGATAGATTATTATAAGAGCCACAGTATACAATTAATGACTTGATCGTAGGTAGGTAGGTACATCTACCTAAATTTATAATCTAATAGAATATAAAATATATTATCTACTATAGAAGATCTTATAACTTTCAAATGCGCTAAAAGCGGTCACATTCGTCATCCACCCGAATCCATTAAGTAAAGTTTCTTTGGTACACTATTAAATAACTTTGGTTGAAGGAAGTCACAGATAAGTACAACTTTTATACATTAAACTTAATCTAAGGCCTGTTACTGTGGTTTTTACCTGCTGAGTGTGAACTGCCGTATTTGTGTACTATAAAGTTGCGTTAACTTTATTTTCTACGGAAATGTCTATGTTATGTAAACTTTCAGCTTAGCAGCAGCAGCATTTGCACAGAAAATAAAGTACCGCAAACTTTGTAGTAAAGAGTATGGCAGTACACACTGCTTTATTGCATTATTGCGACACATCGAATACTTTCGTTACGCATTTTTTAGGTACAGAGTAACAGACCATAATACATCGCCAAACACTGAACAGCAGTTTCATTTCTACAATCATACTCAACAATTAGTTATCTACGTTTTAATATTGATTGAATAAGTACCGTGATTTGAATTGTTCTGAAGTGTTCAAAATACAGTTCATTATGCTATATATTAGCTATATATATATGCTATATATTAGCTATATACTTGACTTTAGTGCTTATGATATTGCTAGATGTTAAATTTATTATTTTGAATGTGTGCCCGTATTGGTTTTAATTGGTACCACATATCTGAAGTGCATCGAAAAGTTCAAATCAAGTACTTATCCATTTATTATCAGAACAGACTAACAAACGCATTATTGTGATATCTACATTTATCTAAATTTTATATGACACTACGATATAATTTGATGTACATACGAACTGTTTAAAACTAACAATATTGCACAATAAAACAAATCTACACTAGATAAAATAGATTTTTCGAGCCGTACATGCATTAAAAATTAACACTGCCCTAATATACTGGGAATCATTTTCATTTTTTTCGGTCTAAAGCGAAGTGTCCATTCGTATTTATGTAAATTCGGAAGTCCTCCACTGTTTTTACCGAGTGTGATTTTCAACAGTCAAAAACTACAGTATCACGTGGGACTTGGAGCAAGTTCAGAGTCACTTATCCCCGTACAACGCACGTCTCAAAAAAGAATTTTTGGACTTATGCAAGTTTTACCCCCGAATAATTGAGTACTCAGGGGTAAAAAAAGTCCACTTGCGCGAGCTACACGTTGGGAGTTGCTTGCTCAAGTAATTTTTTAACAAAATTATTTTTGATATTGGACACTTCACATTATCGAATCAAATGCTCACAAATACCATTCGTAAGAATTTAAACAATTATTGCTATGTTACAAAGATTGGTGCACGATAGTGTAAGAAAATAATAGCTTTGAAGATAAATAGATCGTAATCTTTAGTTCAACCTGAAATACTAGATGGCGCTTCGAATATTTTTCGGTTTATCTATCTTCTATTCATGCCACGACATCTAGCAAGAGATTAAATATTCCGATTGCTATAAGCGGGGTTTATTTCATTTGTACTAGAATTTAGACCTTGTTTTAGCGTAAATACTATTGGACCTTTGTTTGACATTGACCTAACATAATGGAGTAAGTCGCGTAGGTAAAGATAAAGACTGTAATTTGCAAGCCTAATATTTATCTACACGACTTAAAGGCAAATAGCAATTGAAAGACGCTTAAACATTACGATTAACGATTAACATACATTAATAAACATTGCTTTAAATGTTGTTTTTATAAAGCGTATTTTTATCAAATATCCTATTCATAATACTGAATGCTTAGTACAGTGATTTCATAAATGCTTAATAACATTATACATGGTGCTTCATTGTAGGTTAGAAGACACCGTATGCTCATTAACTTGAAGGACTTATATCGTTGCTTTCAAATGTTTTTTTTGTATGTTTTCCCACAAGTTTAGTGTTTTTACAAATTTTTGTAAAAACACTAAACTTGTGTGTAGTGTAAACATCCACACTGCGTAAAAACACTAAACTTGAGTGTAAACATCCACACTTCATAAATTATTTTTTGCAGTATTATTGAACTTCAAATTCTTGTCTTTTTCTACTGACATATGGCAGAGTACCTACCATGCAGCCATTTTAATTATAACGTAAAAAAGCAATTCATAAGGAACCTTATTACGACAAATACACGACCTAATTTACTTTAACAACTTTAAGATTCAAAATAACGATATGCTATAAATTAGTTATGTAAATATTTTACTAATTATATGAGATTTCAAGTTTTCAAACATGGTTATAAGTTACATGATTGTACCTTACATTAACGAATGGGAATTCTAGTTTCCTTTCACACAATTCGGTATTTATTTATTTGAAAAATATTCTAGAAGCTGTAAATACTAGAGAATACATACTTTTTTATATATTTTCCAAGTAGGCAACACTACTTATAATATATTTTTGTTTGTATGACATATTTGGTAGATGACTTACAAATTATATGGTCTAAATAACAGGGGATACGATGCAATTCGAAAAATACATTTATATTCAACATTTAAAAATAAAGCTTTTTGAAAATGGCACGATTATGTACTTTGGAATCAATAAATAATATCACAAAATAAATCACAAGCTACTCATAGGATCATTTAATACAATTATATGTTTTATGTTATTTACAAAATATATTGGTTTATATTATACATATGTAATATAATATATTGTCTACATTTTTCACTACCAACAGGTACGGTAAGCTTACATGGTAATAATCTATGCAATATTATATTTTGAACCAAATGAATAAAGTATTAAAAAATAATGATTTAAAATGAAATTTTAACATAAATTAAGTATGAATTGTAACGAGAGATCCCGATTTCCTCACATAAAGAATAAAAACGCAATAGAACTAAATCTATCTTGGTACCACATGTAAAAGTGGCCAAGTGCGAGTAGGTCGCCATTCGCAGTTGACCAGTCCGGTATTCAGATCTTAGGGGCGCCGTTCTTTTACATTTAGTATGTTGGGGCGGTATAGTCGATGTTGGCTGAAAAATAATAAAAACTAAGTAAATAAATGGACAATCCACAGAGCATTATGTAGCCCCAAGCTAAGCAGAGCTCATGGTATGGGTAAGTACTAGATAACTTATCGGAACAAACATCTGCAGATCATACAAAAACGGCTGAGAATTTGCACCACCCCAACTCTCACTCCCAACTTCCCGCGTGTATAGCAAGAGGCGACTAAGAATATCTACCGGGGACGGGCAGCAGATTTCTACCACCGAACTGCGATCCCCAACCCGCATGCCCAGCGCGGGTATTATGGGCACTACCATCATGAAATAAAAGCCAATAAGGCGGGGAAGACCTGCGTCCAGATGTGGACCATTATAGACTGTTGTTTACTTTTTACAAGACTTCAAAAAATGGTAAAGTTTATGTTTGTTACCGCAGAACTTTTGACTGGGTGATCCGATTTTGATCAATCTATTTGATATTTTATTTGGAAGCTGGTATTTCTCGTGTGGTCCCATTTAAATTTGGTTCAGTTCTGACAACGGCATCCATGAGAGAATCATATAATTGAAGTCAGTTTAAAGTTTTTTTTACAACAATCTCAATTATATCGTCTAGCTAAAATATAGAACACACACCTTTTTCATGGAACTTTTGCATGACAGATTATCTTTGATTATGCCACCTAAAGCTTAAGTCAATTTGATGCTATGGAATGTCTAATATGCCATAGTCATAACACAGCTATGAACCCCAAGGTAATTGAATAAAGTGCTTCCCACTGCGCCCGCCACCATGTGTGCCTGGTATTGCTGTGAGTATCAGTTGTTGTTGCTGTTAGTATCAATAATACCTGTCTGTTGCTGCGAGAAAGGAGGCTCGCTGTAAGGCGGCTGCGGCTCGCCTCCAGGGTAGTTGGGGAAGGAGCCGGGGCTGCCTACTGCGCCCTCCACTTCGTATGCCGGGGCGAAGGCCGCGTCTGCGCCCATGCGGAAACGTTGGAAGGCGAAGAATGCGCATGCAACCTGGAATAAATAGCTTGTGTTATAGGTACTCATTAGGGGAGGCCTATGTCCAGCAGTGGACTAATATAGGCTTATGATGATGATGATGGGTACTAGAGATTATACATAATTGACTCATGGCGTATATGTCCACGAAGGATGATTTATGTAGTTGTAGTGACACAGATTTATAGTACGCGGCGCAAACGTGTTTCGCTAATTCAGCTTTTTCAGTAGTTAAGCCGTGTCTCTCATGGGGGGGGGTAATGCCCATAATCCCCACGCTGGGCATGCGGGTTGGGGATCGCAGTTTGGTGAAAGATTTTTTCTGCATTATTATGGGCATTACCCCCCCATGAGTTAAACGCCAATAAGGCGTTTATCAGGGGGAGGCCTGCGTCCAGCAGTGGACCGATACAGGCTGTGGATGAAGCCGTGTCTCGCCAGTCATTCCACCAAGCTCTCCCAGAGAACACCTACCCTAGTTAAACTCTTTTATTACAAACAACCCACAATACGTAAAGTAAAGACACTCTTGTACAAAATACAAAATAGTGTTCGATTTTCGGCACTACATAATTAAAACACATAATTGAATATATTACCTATAAATATTTATTTTTTTATTATTTATAAAAACTACCCAGAATACCTGAAATGCATATCTGCAGATTGTACAAACATCTTGTGTTTTGACTTTAGTCCGCTGGGCCACAGAGATAGTCAAATATTGTGATAGACGTGATATCGTATATTTTTAGGCGAAGTATGTTTGAGATCCATAACAACACCAGTTGGAAGCGTTACTAAGACGCTGGCTGCATCGCCCCGCGCGCTTTAGGTATGGCAATCACACTAATATTATAAATGCGAAAGTTTGTATGGATGGATGGATGGTTGTTATCTCTTCACGCCAAAACTACTGAACGGATCGGGCTGAAATCTTACATACGGGTAAGATAGAAATAAACTTTTCATTTCTCAACGTTTTTTCAACGTTTCCATGGGAACAACAAGTGCGAAGCTGCGGAGTGCTTAGTAAAGTTTTTAAACTTTCACGATTTGTTAACGAAATTCACGATTTTATCGGGTATTTATTGTAATAAAACTTAAATGGCAATGGGCTGGCCATGTTTCTAGATCACACACACAATAGATGGACACTAAAAACAACAAAATGGAAAGGTCCAATAGGAAAAAGGAAAGTAGGCAGGCCCAAAGAAGGTGGGCTGACGACATACAGGAATCAGCAGGAAAGGACTGGGAGTCTGTGGGACAGGATAGAGAAGCGTGGCGTGGAAGAAACTGGAGGAGGCCTTCACCCTAGGAGGGGCCCTCAACCAACAAAACTAACAATAGGACATAAGCTAAAACACTAGAAACAAATACAAACAATTGTTTTAAAAATGTAATAGAAATAGGTTATGGGAAAATAATAATCGCCGAGTGGTGCCGGCGGCATAGAATTTGCACCACCCCAATTCTTCCCGTGGGTGTCGTAAGAGGCGACTAAGGGATATCTTCTGGGGGGCGGGCAGCAGCGCCCCCTGCAGAACAAATCTTTCACCAAACTGCGATCCCCAACCCGCATGCCCAGCGTGGGGATTATGGGCATTACCCCCCATGAGTTAAACGACAATAAGGCGTTTATCAGGGGGAGGCCTGCGTCCAGCAGTGGACCGATACAGGCTGTGGATGTGGATGGATGTGGATGTGATGGGAAAATAAAGGCTTTTATATTTTATTATATTTTTATTATTTACTAGCTGCGCCCCGCGGCTTCGCACGCGTTGTTCCTATGAAAATATTAAAAGGTGATTTTCATCCCTCGGGAACAGATTTATGGGATAAAAAGCCTATGTTTTATTCCAGTATTAGAATTACCTGTATGCAAAATTTCAGCCAGATCCGTTCAGTAGTTTCGGCGTGAAGAGGTAACAAACAACCATCCATACATCCATCCAAACTTTCGCCTTTATAATATTAGTGTGATGTGATTAATGTATACCCGATGAAATGGTTAATTAGCTAAACTCATTTGAATTGGACTTACCCAAGCGAAGATTGAGAAGAAACAGAAGGCGATGGCGCCTTGCATGTTGTTGGCGACGCCGGGGGGAGGGTTGTCGGTCTTGCCCCACGCGTTCGACAAGTAGCAGAATCCGACGAAATACAGGAACGCCCAGAACGCTGGAATTACAGGATTATACGTTTAGGTTATGATAGAATGATGAAGATTGCTGTGCCCTATCCGGGTGCATGTTTGATAGCCTTTATCCTTAAGATCCTATGTACAACATGTTGCAATAATTTATTGAGTATTGAGTAAGATCGAAATCTGGTCAGAAGTATGGAGAGAAGTATCTTGAAAGTACGGAAAATCCAAAAGATAAACCACAAGATTATTAGATCCCGAACACAGTCACGGACGCTAAACAATACTCAAAAACACTAAAGTGGTGCTGGACAGGGCAACGCTTGAATGACAGACAATTGATGGACTCATCGTCTAACAACCTACCAACAGGCAACAGAAAATGAGGCAGACCAACTGTTCGGTGGGCAGATGATATAACTCACGTGGTTGGCAAACACTGGATGAACACAGCCAAAGAAAGAGACGCCTGGAAATCTGTTGAGGAGGCCTTCACCTTCGACCAGAGGGGTTCTTAAAAGGAGAACTTTATACCTACCTAAGTGCTAAGTCTTAAATATAAATTTTAAAATAAATTTTATCTAGTATGTAGTTCAGTGTTTTTTCAAGTATTGTTTTAAGAAAAAAGGCTTTTTATTTTATATTATTATTTATACGTTTAGGTTAGTTGGTTCTAAATTTCAGTGAAGGTAACAGAAACCCGGTAAACGGATGCGGGCAACACAGGACTGTTGTGTGATTATTACATTATTTTTATTTATCTTGATTTCTGTGAAATGTTTTAGTATGTATGTGTAACCAATGGACAATGCTGTCTATTCAGATGTTGCCAAAACTAGACTAAACTAATCTGACAGGACTATAAAAATGATGCCATCCTTATTATTTTGATCGTTATGACTGCGACATTTGTAACTGTCAAATTAGTTTAGTTTAGTTTTGGCGACATCTGAATAGACACCAATGTTTGAATTAATAAACTTTTTTTTTATTTATTATGCAAAAACCACCCATCATATAACTGATATTTGATCATTTCGGTGCCGTTCGCAATACAATTGCAAATAAGCTGGCCATTGTGTCATTCTTTCGGGAAAGCTTAGGTGGTCCAGCAGTGAACCTTTTTTGGCTAAGATTATGATGAAGCTAGCATGACTACATTAATTTATTATTACATTACATTAATTAGCTGCAAGGGTGTTTATGAATAAACATGGATAAGTATTTACATCTATCTAAGTAAAACATGCCCAACCGCTCTCATACTTTTACTTGCAAAACTCAGGTAAGGAGTTTTGCAAGTAAAAGTATGAGAGCGGTTTTTTTAATTATAGGAGACGAGGATCGTGGCACGCTGCTAGGAGTCCTCACTAGAAAAATGTTGGGAAACCCTGCCCTAGTTGACGACAGTTTACATGTTTTGGAAAAGGTGTTAGGCCAAATTACTGAACTTAGAACGAATTCATTTTAAATATAAAACGCACCGTTACTATCCACAAACTCGTATTCTATGATGTGTCTGCTATGTCCCGCCCTTCCTTTTCGACAAACATTATTATCACCGGGAAGTGAACGAGCTAAGACCTAATTTCTCATGCGCTTGGGCGTAAAAAGGGCAAAGGAAGGGCAAGGCATATTATGATGCGACCCCGATCGATCGTAAGCCACCACTATTGGTTAGTTTAGTATTTACCTACCACAAATTAGGCACGAGTAGGTAAGAATTCCTAATACCTGTCCATTTTACATAGGAACCGTCCTCTGTCTGATGGCCATTCATTAGAGACGGAAATAATTTTGGAATAGTAAAATACATGGCTTACTAAGTCCATTAGAATAGAATAGAAAATACTTTATTCACACGATTTACAGCAAAACAAATTAAAAACTAAGCGACAATTGGCGGTCTTATCGCTTAAGAGCGATACCTAAAAGACAACCATGGATGGATGGGATCATTGACAGTACAATGGGATCTGTATGCTCATGTAGGTTACATGTATAAGCATAACATGCATTTATTTATTGAGATGCAAGATCATAGTAAATCGTTATTGTATAAAATGACGCAAAAGCGAATTTTTCTACTACAGGTTCCTATCCTATCCGGGGTATTGAAAATCGTGAAATGGACTATAGCGTGAAAATAAATACAAGGGGTATTGTAACCGTACGTAACCTACTGATAGCTCTGCTTGATTGGTTGTATCGTACAAGACCAAACGTTCATTTTAAGAATGGTACCTATCTTAAAATGAACGTCTCTTCACAGAATTATATATTGTGAGCAAAAAGCAGACTATTTCACTTTAAAAAGTCTGGTCTTGTACGATACTACCAATCAAGCAGACTTTTTTAAAGATCAACGCCTTGCGCTAAAAAGTATTAAAGGGTTAGAAGCCTTAAGTCGACATCTCGATATGACTAGGTCTTGTCAAAAAGACTAGACGGTATCAGTGAGGACGCGTTCATTTTATGAGTAAGTTAGTTAGTTATTTGTGTCAACATATGGCTCTGGGTGCAATTATACATAATACCCACCCATTCAGTCACAGAGTCGCCACGAACCCGCACCTGTAAGGCGGGCTTCGTTAGGAGTAAGTTAATGTTGAGGGACCGTTAGTTAGTTATTTCTACCACACGGTTCCTATGATGAAATGGACTATAAAGTTAATGTATATCTCCTTTGTAACCCGTCGTCACCTGGTAGGTTGTTTTAGTTATAGCGATCTTAAACTGAACGACCACTGTTGTAGTCGTAAAGAGAAGTAATTAAAGTCCTAACAATCCGCTACAAAGGTGCTCTTGTTGCTCATTCTAGGTCAAACGCAATGGAAACTAAGAAATAGGTACTAGGGCTTTGCCTCGGGCTTTAAAGTTTTACTCGACAAATACAAGTAGGAAATAATTACCGTAATTGGTACCTAGTAGAAAAAAGGACGGTCGTTATGGATTCGCTTTTTTACTGGTGATGGTAAGGCGAACCCCATCTGGCTTATACGCTAGCCAAACCCGTAGAAAGCAAACCGCGGCACAAATAACTAACTAAAACTAGCTTTTCTTGAGTTTCAGCGCTGCAATTAACAATCAAAAATTTGGCGGCCTCGTCGGAAACTTTGATCGATGGCTGCAATCTATAAATATTTAATGAAGGAAGGATATTAAATCGACAAGTAATGTAAATTGCGTACTAAAGACGCGGCAACCGAGTGAATTTTAGGTTAAGTATGCGCGGTTTGTTTACAGTCTACATAGAGCTTGGGTTGGTGTAAAGATAAGCAAAAGGTTGTCCCAAGATATATCGCACTTTCCGATGAATACTTTCACATTATATCTGTGACCTTAATGACATTGCAATTACTTTGAAATGATTGCAGTTTATTTAAACATAAGAATGAAAAATATTTAGTAACAATTCCGCGAAAAACCTTCTGCGATAAAATCTAACAAATTATACATTTATACAAAATGAAAGAACATTTATCAAAGCAAGTCGTCAACTAGTTTCGTCTCTCCACGAGACATCATCAGGACACTCGATCTTGACACTGAGAGCGCCAAACAACAACTGCAGAGTCCCACCACCAGAGATGTTGCCACTTCGAGCTCCGCGTGCCAAGTGGCGGAGCTCGAAGTGGCAACATTGGCAACATGGTTTTTCGCGGAATTGTTACTAAATATTTTTAATTCTTATATTTACAATGGATTTCCGCAAAGTAACGCCTGAATCTATTAGGTATTTAGTTTATTTAAACACTAAACACTAAGGCTTTTAGATTTCACATGAAGCTCTTTTTCATGTGAAATCTAAAACGCCTTTTAGCTCTACCTTTACCAATTTCGGTATCAAATCACCCTAACAGAGTCTACCAATACATTTTTACGAGCTAAATTACCGCATACTTACCTGATAATCGCAAAGTCAACACAACATAAGCCTATTTATAGATAGATGTAGAGTATGTTTACGTAAATGTAGGTGTAATTTATGTAGGTTTACATATGAACGGGGCCGATAGGAATCGATCTCGAGTCAAGCCTCCTTGAATGCCACTAACCTACGTCCCCCTAAGTAAGAGTTATGTATGATTTGTCCCAAAAATAGAAGGGTAGTTTTATAAAAGAAACCTATATCCTCTGTTCTTTTATCTTTGTCTCTCTCTTCCAATAAGGTTTGCCGGAAGATATGTATATATATATAGATATAAATATGTGAGGGTTAAGCTCATTTTTGCTATTATTTTTCTTTGGGGAATTATACAATTTAAAGTTATAGCGGAAGGTGTCTCATAAATCAAGTTTTTTTGTTAATATCGAGATAACAGAAAACCTAGCCTCTATCGCGACATAGGCCTCCCCTAATGAGCGCCCTGTCTTCAGCTTGACACATCATCATCTGCCTGCACTCTTTCGCAGATCGTCATCCCACCTGGCCGGGGGGCGTCCTACATTACGTTTGCCGAGTCGCGGTCTCCACTCAAGAACACGTTTACCCCAGCGCGGTTGTCGGTTCTTCGCGAGATATGGCTGGCACCCTGCCACTTCAGCTTGCTAATTCTTCGAGCTATGTCGATAACTTTGGTTCGCTGTCGGATGTACCAATTCGTTACGAATCCTATGCTTCAGAGAGACTCCGAGAATAGCTCTTTCCATAGCTCGCTGAGCGATTTTGAACTGGTATGGTACCCGTACATATTTACCAAAATAGGTAAATATGTATGAAGTTTGAAAGACTTGCTATGTCCGAAAGTGCTATGTTCAAAGTCGCTTAGCGAGCTACGGAATGAGCTATGCTCGGAGTCTCTCTGAAGGACAGGATTCGTAACGTATACATCCGACAGAGATCCAAAGTTATCGACATAGCTCAAAGAATGAGCTAGCTGAAGCGGAACTGAATCTCGCGAAGAACCGAAAACCGCTGGGGTAAACAAGTTCTAGAAAACCTAGTGTAGGACGCCCTCCAGCCAGGTGGGATGACGATTTGCGAAAGAGTGCAGGCAGTTGATGGATGCGTCAAGCTGAAGACGGGGCGCTATGGCGCTCATTAGAGTCATTAAGGAGACCTATGAGAGAGGGAGACCTATGTCCAGCATATGGGCTGCTGATGATGATGTGTGAAAGTAACTCCATTATAATACAGGTATTCCGGCCGAGCGCCATAAAATTGAAAGCTTCATTTGCACAATATAAGCAACGATTTGGGACGCACTTTACGATCCATAAAACTTTACATTCGCTAACAGATTGAAGAATATTAAAAGGTAGGAAGATTCGGGCCGTTAGGGTTTATTACTTTTATTATAAAAGGTGATTATTTGCAGGACTCGGCGTCATTGAACTCCTCAGGTTGTCTCACATTATACTTAAGGTGGAACTAGCCGCTCATTTTTTCATACAAACGTAGAAGGATAACTACAAGGCTGTTTGATGATGACCATCCAAAAATAAGCATGAACTCAATTAATATCGTCATAAACTATGTTTGTATACACCTAAAACAATAAAAAAAGTATGCGTTTAAAAAATACAAGCTTCTAAACTTTCGTATTTCAACACGAATTTTAGCTTAACTTTGGGCGAAAATAAATCACACACGGGGAAAGAAAACATCTAAAATTTTTTTTATTTTTTTTTATTTGTAACGAATTACATGGTTAATATAAGTACGGGAATTCGATGATGCCCGCAGTAGTTTTTAGTAAAAACTGTGTCGCAGACAAATGAAGGGTTTACCGACATAGTTTAGTTATAAGTTAAAATACCTTTATTTTAAAGAGATACATTCAATAGTTTTTCTTTGATAACCCTTGTGCTAAAGTCTGTTCGGCGGCCGTTTACCAATAAATCATTTTGCATTTCATTCTATCACGCGGGTATGTCTATAATGACAGGTGAGATAGCATACATTTAGGCCGCATTTACTGATGGAAGTTATGGAAAACAGTTTACCCTTGGCTCGAACCTAGTAGATTCGTTAAAAAAACCAGGCCTAGATCTCAGGAATCACCGGATCCCAGTGGTAAAAACCAAGAATCACATAAAATTATTTTTTTTTTCTTTGGTTCCTAAAAATGACTATAAAAAATCATGAGAGTGCAGTTTTGCACCTAATTGGGTCTAGATCTCAGGAACCCCGCGATCTATAGAAAAGATGTTTGTTCGTAGGTCATTACCAATTCTTTGGTTCCTCGGTTGGGTTTTTTCATAAGTGGTGTAGTTTTCTTGTAAATATACAAAAAATATCATTTTTGCGCCTACGTTGTTCCAAAAACGTATGCTCTGTCCCGCTCCTATGAACGCCAAATCCTATGACTATCCCTTTCGTACCTAGATATTTGAAGACACTGGCAGATAGCAGTAGGAAATGGCTACGCGCGTAGCGTTGTGTCCAAGCTAAGACCGATTTGATTTGTTGGTTCGGCTCACTTATAAAACTTCTCATCTATTTTTGACGATCGATCGGTCGCCTTAGGTTCTCAATTCGACTGTATGTTTGTTACCTCAAAACTTTTGACTGGGTGGTCCGATTTTCATGATTCTTTTTTATATGAAAGTTGGTGCTTGCCGTGTGGTCACTTTTTCATTGGGTCCAGTTCTGACTCTGGAATCCATGAAAATCCATGAAAAAATATATTATTGAAATCGGATTATAGTTTTTTTAAATCATCTATTATTTGGTTTCATACTTTTTGAAATATTTTGAAAAACGTCGAAAAAAATACCCACTCCCCCCAACCGTTACATTTATTTGAGACATTAACGTATTCACTGCCCAGCTCTGCGGTGCGACCCGCAGGGGCGCGCCGTAGCCGCACGTGGTGGACAATGGCACCTGCGTCTTGGGCCATGAAGGTGTTAATGCAATTCAAGAGCGTCCAGTTCACATTTGCTACTTGCCCCGCGCTGGCTTAATCAAGCAAATCAATAAATTATAAGAGCCTCCGAAAAATATCAAGAAATTCTAGAATATTGATATTTGTTAGTAATCGGTTGATAAGTTGGAAAGTTATAATTGTATCAGTATTATAAGATTTGATTTGATTATGATATAAGATAACTTTTTAACAATTTTTTTTATAGATATTCACGTAAAATCATCGAGTTTAACTCGATGCGTAAAATAGATAAGTGAGAGACGGCTAGCGAAGATTTAAAAAAGTATCTACCTACCTGGCTAACGCCCGAATACTTAAACGCAATTCAGATTTGTCGTCCCAAGGCAAGGGCTGATTGTTTGACAGTTTTCTATGAAAATGTGTCAAAAATTGGTCACTTGACACGTGCTCAAATCTAGCTCAGATTGGAGCACGTGTCAAGTGACCAATTTTTTTGTTTGTGTATACGGCGGTTAGTCATGCAAATGTAAAACAAAGGACAGAAACGAACTCTCGACAGTTCCATCATTTGTCGTTCATGACCCGAGAGGGTATTCATATTTTATTAAGCGCCGTTCCAGTAAATTAGAGGTCAACTAATGTGACCTTTTAGCTGTATCATTACTTTCATTCCATGCATTTGATTGCTTCATGATCATTATCTATAATATTTTGTTCCTACTACCTAGCTACCTACCTAACCCTAAATAGCTAGGTACACCCCTGTGGTGTAGTTTTTAGGGTTCCGTACCCAAAGGGTAAAACGGGACCCTATTACTAAGCCTCTAACGAACCCTTCGTGCGCCACTCCGAGTCGCACTTGGCCGGTTTTATTTTTTTTAATTAAGTGATGGATGACCAGTTGGATGACACCTTATTAAATAAAGCTAGATACAGACAGAGTACGTATGAGATCCGGACGTAAAACAGATGGCCAAGCTACGATACACTTATCGTACGCCGCACCGCCATCCAACGTTTCCCACCATAGGGTATATGCATGTGACTTCAAAAAAGCTATTTTTTTTTACGTATTCTCTGATATATCATTCTCTGAGAAATATATCTGTATATATTTATTTTTGTATTTATTGATGTTTTTATTGTAAAATTTAATAAATAAATTAATAATAAAGTAGATATTTAAGTCTCAACAGCAAAATCTCTAAACGCAACGCTATTGGCATGTGAAGCGTGACGTCATACTTGAACATTTTTGTATGAGCATGAAGTGTTGACTTTGAGTTTACATATGGGACTCGATGAAATGCAATGGCTAACATGGCAGCGTTTTTATCACCCGAAACTGAGTGTTGTTTTACTTATAGTTGTTTACCTCAATAATTAATTTTTTTTTGGGTGTTTTATTTTTTTTTGTTATGTATTATGCTAAATAATCGATTTAAAAAAAAACCATGCATATACCCTATTCGTCGCGTACATTGCGTAGGGTGAGCTCAATCTGTTTATTTTTACTTCCGTAACCACAGAAAAAAATCACTAGAGTTGTCATGGTCAACTCTAGGTAATCTTTGTAGTCACTTAATTTACTACTAATTTCTGCCTGCGGCTACGCTAGCACTTTTTAAGGCACCCCCCAAAAGACCCAGGAGTTCCATACTTTCGACTCAATTTTACGATTCATTTCAGGCGCACTCTTACGTAGGTAATGTAGGTAGGTACCTTAGAACAAATTAAAGTATTTGTTCATCCCTTACATTTGTCACGATTCATCCTTCATACAAATTAGAAGACTTACCAGAGAATCCCATGTCAGCCAGCACATAATGCTTCCTAGTCTTCACCGAAGACATCTGCTCAAACAGGTACTCGCCAGCGATGAACCCCACAGAGGCTACGAAGGCTATTACGGAGATCCCTACTCCGTAGTTACAAGCATTGGTGTCTCCGTTCAAGACACAATACTCCTTGCCATCTTCACGGGCGCGCCAGCCCTTGGCTGATATGCAGCCCATCACAATAGTGGAAAAAAGCTGGGGATAAGAATTTATGAATGTTATAACAACCAATGAGTGGAGCATATAGATTTATTGCTGTTTTTATGGTTCTTAATAGTTACAACTTTTCTTTTCATTATTTGTTTTACTTCAGGTAGGTAACATATGGTAGACATCGATTTAAATGGTACTTAATATGTACAATCTTTATGCAAATTATTCATTATTATAATTCTAGCCTACTATGTATCATACTGCCCACTGCAGGTTACAAGCTTACTCATGCATAAAAATTTACAAACCTACCTACTTAGGTACCTACCAAAACAATGAGTACTGTTTTGGTAGGTACATAAGAGTTTTCCTTTTTATGACTAGAATAAAAATGGATAGATCTTCACAATTAAATAAATAAATAATGCTGGACAATCCACTTATAAGTGAATTTTACCTTTCCTTTTACCTCATTGTACAACTTTATTGTTTTAGAAAACTACCATGTTTATTTGTATTCAAATTGCTATAAAAATAATGCCTTGTTTATGGAACACACCACTGACCCACTTATTGAAGGACAGTACCATGTTTTGTTACAGTCATGTAGGTTTCCAGTCTAGCACTCAATCAAAAAAGAAATAATGATCACATAAAATATCCTTGGAGCTTATCTTTTATTTATTTGTAAATGGAAACTGGTTGGAGGCAGGGCATAAACTTTTTAGGTACCCATCTACTACCAAAATTATTTCAGACAATAGAAAAATATTTACTATAGCTTACTTACCTTTGTACCAACTGTAAATCCATTGCAAAACTGAATGCAGTTTACATACATGATTCAAGGTCAATTTATATTGACAATATTCTTACCTTGAAAACCTACATAATCAAGTCGTGTGTTTGAAACCATTTCAATGTATTTTAAGTACCTACACTCTGGAAATTCTGTAACCTAATCTATAAATCTGTGGTTCTAGGATTCCTAGACCTAACTTGATTACCTCCACAAATAACTTGGCTACCTACATAATCTCAGTAGGTGAAGTGGCCACATAATTGGGCAAATTGGGGTTGAACTGGAGTTAGCGCGAGCACCGATCTTGATTTACCTATAAATACAATCGAGCGAGCTAATGTTCACGCCTTTGTTTTTTATATATTTAGATATTCAGTGTCTTACCCAACAGACCGCCCTGACGATCACGGGAGGCCTCTGAATAAATGCCTGGGGATCAAAAGCTCCTCCAGCTTTTCCACCACCGTATGCGCCTCCTGCTTCCATCATCTCTGTTTTTAATAAATCTTTTGATAACAACACCACCAAATTCAACTGCACATTCACGCCTCAATGCGATTTCAACCTTCGCACGCACCGAAAACTCAATTTTATATTATTGATCGACCAGAGAATTTCAGCACAGACGATAACATGGAAACTCGAAGCGAGTCGAGCTGGGCCCGGAAAATGACATTTCCGCCCATGGCGCGCATGTTTAGACATCGATCCACTGAAACCGTTTCTGATTGGTCGAAGATAAAATGGCGGGCTTGCTAGCCAATCGCAAGAACGAATGAGGATACTTCCGGAAAATATGAAGTTGACAAGTGTTGACAGCAAAGAATACGTTTCATTTTACGCAAGGCAAGGGATATAAATATTACTAGGAGTAGGTAGTAAAAAATGTATTATAATCTCTAGTATAGGCAGGTGGTCTGGTAACTTATGCTGCGTGAAATGGAAAGACGTGTTTAGCGTGGGCTATTCAAGTTTGCACGCACCCCAAAAGTTTTAGTGAAAAAAAAATACAAAAGAATTTAAAAAATATATTCCGCCAAAATTGAAACTACGGTTGTACTGCTAAACTGCTGATGACGATGACATATATCTATCTATATCGGCAGCAACATTAGAATCTATCAGTATGACAGTGATTCTACGTGGATTCTACTAATATTCTAAACGTGACAGTTTGTAAACATGTATGTTATGTTGCTCTTTCACGCAAAAACTACTGAACGGATCGGGCTAAAATTTTGCATAGGTACATGTAGTTCTAGGCCTGTAATAACACATAGGCTACTTTTATCCCACAAATCAGTTCCCGTGGGACAGACGTGCGAAGCCGTGGGGCGCAACTAGTTTCATATATATTTTACAAAAAGAAAAGCGAGGCTGGACTACGATGCGCGCCGCAACGTAATGAAAGTTATCTCTACCCTTACCCTGATGGGTAAGATCAATTTTGTGGTATACATACATATACGGTTTATACGAAATAAAACATTGTTAAGGTATTACAAATATATTTATTCAAGAACTGAACTTTATAACATAAGTAGGTAATGATGTTAATTAAGCTGCTTCCAATAGTAAAATACAAACAAAACAATTCAGAATAAATTATAGTTTTAAATTTGCCGTGTATGTATAAATTTTGACTAGTTTAAAACTAAAAAAAAACCCTAGAAATAAAACAGTGTGAAAAATTAAAGTTTGATTCACAATTTTGCAATTAGCACCTGGAGCCTGATATCTGTTTCAATAAAAAAAATAGGTAAACACAAAAATGAAAACTTCAGAACTATGCATTTCATTTATCCCAAAAACGAAATATGTTTTTCATTTACTTTCATTGACTGTAAGTGCTAAGTACCCAAATAAATAAAAAACAGCTATGTATGAGCGCTCACTTGTAAAATGTAATAACTCTAAAGTAGGTATACAAAAGTCTAGGTTACAGTATCAAAGGACAGCGTAGACATATTGATCTTTAAAAAATATTTACAAGATCAAGCTTAGTACAAACTGTGCTACTTTACCACTATATTAAGTTATGTTGTTCTTATTGTACATTCGTGAAACTTAATTAAAGTTAATTGCACGCTACAGCAATCAGTGAGTAGGTATCTATATGTTATTTTTATTTGGTGAATTATTTTTTACCAAATGTCGTAATCTTAAAAAGTAATATTTTGCCTGAATTTGCCTCTTTGGAAGGTTGACCTCTCTGATAAAACTTTTTAAACTTTCGCGATTTGTTATGCCTATCACCTAACCTGTCATAAGTAGGTACCTATATTGTTTGTGTCTTGTAACTAAAAGAAAACCTAAGAAACATTTATCATAAATACCTATATATACTGTTTTGTGACTGTAAACTACAAATGACTTAATATAAGTGGGGTAATGGTTATTTAGCGGGTATTTATCGCGTACCTTTTTGTTATTATTTCCCCTACGCACGTTTCTACCGCGTTACGGCGGTGATCGTGGTCACGGGGCGACTTGTGCGTAACGGCGTATGGGAAAAAGATAATAACAAAAAGTTGCGCGTTAAATACGCGATAAATAATCATTAATTATGACCTCTCTAATATTAAGTGATTTGTAGTTACAAGACACAAAATAATATAGGTACTTAAGATAGGTTTTCTTATATAAATTATAGGTACAGTATTATAGTATAGGTTATCTTTCTAAATAGGTTTTAACTAAGTCATTAAACTCTCTATCACTGATTGCTCGTAGGTTGTAATTTAAATGGCCTCTAGATATCACTTTATGAGGGCTTTAGTAGCTATTTGAGATCCATACATTTGCGTTCAAATTAAAACATAATCGGAAAACTTATTGCAATTTTAGAAATTATTGACAGGCAAAGCATTCAAACCTCTAGATACAAGGGACAATCATATTAATATCTAGCCCAAAAAAAAGTTACATATAATGTCCATTAAATTTAACATACAAATACATGGTCTATTTCTAATAAGAATGTCTATGATACAACTCCTAATATCTATTCATCTATCATGTATAAACTCTAACTATTCTAACATTATACTTCTACAATTTTATTGTACATGGAAAACTAGCTACTGGGATATATTTATCTATGACATAATTTAAGTAACATAAGTATTTATTTACAAAAATAGCCACTTTCATCTGTGCTTTTGGATCAAGTGCTAATTTTATCCCAATTAAAAACTGTAAGGAACTAAAAATCATCAGCTCATTTGCTTACTTAAATAAAATCGATTCCTATTTTAATGTCAAAATTGTATAAAATGCTCTACAATCGTACAAAACGCTACAAATCTATGAAAATATTGTACGCTCTATATTGTAGTCTAGTCATAGCAACTGGCAGGATGAAATTCATAGTAGATACTTTGCTGAGCAATAGCCGCAACCAAAATAAACTTGTCATATTGCTGAGAAATCACATACAGTAAGGCTATTTTATTGCGACACGGGTTCATCCGTGATTCTAGGGTTTTACTAACAACTTTTGAGTGACGTTACTTCCTCTTATTCTGACAAGGTATTCCATAAAGTCCTAAGAAAACTCCAAGAAACCCGATTAAATTCTAGCATTCTCGGATGATTTTACATCGACGATAGAAACAGTATAATTCTTTGGAATTTATTCTGTCGAAACTAAATCCATCGCTGCCGATTTTACGAATCCACCAGACCCTGGCGTTTTTCTTCTTCTAACATAGCATCCAGCTCGTCGGTGAGGTTCGCAAGCATATTGCCTATATCGTTTAGCACGTCAACTGGTTCACCACTTTTCCCTTCTTCTTTATGTTCTGGGAGAGCGTGGGGTGTGGTTGGCTTAATGTCGCTTCTTGGCGGGAGGCCAGAGAGGCCAATCCCGGCGCGGCCGTAGTCCACCGTGTGTGGACGGCCTCCGATCTGGCCTCGGTTCTGTTTTATTGTGCCTGCGTTCTCGTTGGCGAAGGGGATGCTGTCCGATTCGGTGCTGGAACTTGACTGGAAGAAAGAAAGATAATTTAGTTGTTGAGCCAAATTGCGACTTCTGAGAATTTCATAAACTTTTTTGGGGCGCTCTTTCAACAGAAAGTAAATAAATCGACACGTTAGGATCTATTAAAAAATAAATCATTATTTAAAATTAAGTAGGTAATTATATTTATTTTGATTACGAACTAGAAAAATGACTAGCCCTAATTGGGCGTAGGTAGCCCAAGGCTTTGACCAGCTGTGGGATGACCAGGGCTTATAATAATAATACATTAACATTACACTGAAGCGCGTTTACTCGTATCCAATCGTAATCAGTTGTCACCAGTGCTGCCTAACAAGGTAAGCAACGATTAAATTTTTACCTCAAACGTGTGATCATGAAGTTCAGTTTTGACAATGGCATCCATGAAAACTCATGAAAAAACTATAAAAATTGAATTGTTTTTTAAAACAAAATTAATTATTGTAACTAAACGAAACTTACTTTAAAACTAGCGTCGGAGCCAGTTCGTAGCTTGTCCTCTTCATACCGTCTCGGCGGTGACGATGGCGCCGGCGGTGGCGGCAGCAACCCTGTGCTATCCAGACTGACGCTCAGGGAATCCGAGCTCGGGTACGCCGGTAGACTGAGAGGTAGACTCTTCTCAGGATGAATCTCTACTGTAGTCTGTCCGAAGCGAGTGAACGGGGCGTATTGGGAGCTCTGACGCTTTGGCGGGTCTGGGGGTGGTTTGCGGGCGACGTGAGGACTCGCCCCGTACGCCACGCGCTGTAGCCGAGCTGAGTAAGCGATCTCATCATACGCGTAATCCGGAGATTTGTCTCTATACGCTGGTGTGGCTGTTATTTTCGCGACGGGACGCGGGCGAACTAATCCCCTGGGGCGAGGAAGCGTCCCACCGCCTTCGTAAGAGCTGTCATTCGTCGGTGTGATGTCACCATCGTCGTAGGAACGCCGCCATTGCCCACCGACGTAGTAGAGCCCAACGTCGGGAGAGAATGTGGAGTGCGACCCGCGTTCTGAGGGGTCTTCGAGACTTTCCAGCGATTTCCCGCGTGGGTGGCGAATCTGAAATGATTTGAAGTTAGTGAGTTGTTGCAGGGCGGTAAACGTGTCCCCCAAATTACCAGGCAATACAAAAATTTGAGAGTACAATTCGTAAAATTAGATACTTTTAAAATGATTTATTTTTTGGTATAAGATAAGGTGTAGTCAAGACAAATAGGCTGACATTGATAAAACATAAAATTAGTCACATAGCATCAAATACGGCCCCAAAATCTTCATAACAAAATTCAATGTCATGCCCAATCTTTTCACTGCTTCGTGATTTTTGTTAGTTTATTTACATTGTTATTACATGCGTGCTTTTAGTAAATTGGTTCTTATAACTATGGCTCATATCCTTCTTTCTGGACACTTCTGCAGTTCAACCATCTCAAATGCGAGATCTCTTGAGAGAATATCAAGTACCGCAGAAGAGACAGTAAGAAGCATTACCGCTACCGTGCAGACTATTCACAATTCACACAGAAAACAAAACACTGCGGTCTCTTAAGGTCAAAAATTGTGCACGTTAAAAGCTGGTGCGTGGTGCAGGAAACTGGCGAACGCCAAAGAGGTTCTCATACCTGTATGGGGACCAGGGCAGTGCCACAAACGGGCGTCGGTATCGCATCAAAGGTAAGGTGGTTTAGATCAGGGGGCTTATGGTAACTCCTCTGCTGCCACTGCTGGTATTGCTCCCTCGGATATAAAGTCTAGCCGTAATCAGCCGAATATGTCCGAAGTGCGTTTGTGTTTGGAAAAAGAAAAGAAAACAAAACATTCACATGCTGCTTGGGCTGTGGTATGTGGATGCAGCGATGGTCAGTGGGTGTGGAATGCTGGTGAACTGACAACTTTGCGAGGGGATTCAAACTCTAATAAGGTAAGGGAGTTCAATTCAAGACATCATCAAACAAAGCTCACTCGCGTCCACGGTAGACATGGACACAATAATTACTGTCATATAATGGGATTTTCAAGGAATTTATGTTAATTAAAGGTTTTTGCAAATGCTAGAGTGGATTCGCAAAGTTGTACCAAGTTCTGGCATTGTCAGGTGAACGCTATGGTGATGGATGGTAGACTTGAGTCTAAGCGAAACATTTCGAAACTTATTGGGAAAATTCATAATTTAGTTTACAAGAGCCAATTCAGACATTTCCCAAATAGTTTATAGGTAGTGGGAATCGCAACGAAAATTTCAGCGTGGTTCGTCGGATGATTACGTATATATTTGGCATCTAGTTGCACCTAATAATAAATCGACCATGGTTTTTGTCATTATTTTAAACATTAATAAGATTAAGCTCTTGTTAATATTTTGTTAGTTTGTAATATCAGTAGTATAAGTAAGGTTTCGCTGTTTTAAAACCGAATATCAATCACTCAAATAATGAAAAACCTACAAGAATTAAAACAATGTGAACAAAAAAATTAAACGAACGAAATATTAATGAAATGGGTGTGTGAAAAATAAATATAAGTAAACATAGTTTCAAAGTAACGCATTGTAATCTTTAGAATGTAGACAAAGAAGTTGGAGATCTAACATCGAATCTAAAACATTTTGAAGAGGTTCTAAAACTAGAACATCTAGTAACAGAAGTAAAGTATAAAGAGGTTGTCTATGGTACTGACCTGTCCAGGTTGTATCCTGGTGAAGTCCAGAGAGCCTTGGTTGCTGATGCTTCTTTTCCCAGCTCTGATATCTTTGACTCTTTTGATGGCCAGGAGGATTTTCTTTTGATGGCCGAGTCTTACTATACCCATGTCTTCTAGATCCTGAAATGGAAAAATAAAAATACTTAGTATGGAGGAACGTACATTTCGGATGACTTGTTTTAGGGATTAGTTGTCGCTCTTTCCTTTCGAAGTTTCCAGGCTTTCCGTCAGGTTTTAATTATCAAAAAATATAAAAAAAAAAACTATCCGTGTCCCATGTTTGACGGTTGTATCGAGTGGCATCGAGATGCCATAGTGACGTCTCATTTTTCTACGGAATAAGGTACAGCGCCTCTATCGTGCGAACATGGAACTACGTTAATCCCATACAAAAACGAGGAGCCGCGATGACGTCTCGGTACTAACTCGATACGAATTCAGGGCTAAACATTTTTTTCTTACATAAAACTAAGTTCTGATCCCCTTACCTCCCAAGCCAGCTGCGTGACGTCGTGTACAGTGCGATATCCCTGAGCCACCAAAGCTGGTCCGTACTCTTCAAGTCGCAGCAATCGTAGCCATTCTTCTAACGACCCCTGAAAAAATTGAATTACTAATTAATCACAAGCAGCACCAGAAATACATACCCTTAAAAATACTTTTTCGTTGGATCGCAGGAGTCTGGACTATATTCTAGAACTGAAGATTCAAGCTGAGTTTTGGATAAGTTTGATCTTTATGAGTGCGACCTGTATGTTCAATGTACTTTTGCAAAAGATGAATAGGTATTTATTGTCTTGGTCATGCAAATAATCATCTTCATCATTTAATTATGTTTTATTCAATTTTATAATCTATTATATAATGTTTAATTTAATCTGATTTTATTGTGACATTTCTGCTTAATTTTGTATATTTTATTGATTTTAAATCTGAAATACATGAGTTCTTAACTATAATTTACGAAGGATATGACTTAACTAGCTACTTCAGAATTCAACAAAAGCTACGTACCGGTATATAATCAGGCAGGTTATCCGGAACATTAAGGTTGGCCAGTTCAGCCTTTAACCTCTTGCGATGGTTGGGTTTCTTGATCCCCACAGCCGTCAGGTCTTCGGGGGTCATCCTCGTGACGGTGGGGAGGTCATAGCCGGCGTCTACGAAGAGCCTCGCGTACTCTTCCATCTGGATCTCAGCTAGGCATGCGTGGATGATATCCGTGTCCTGGAATGAAATGGAACGTATTTAGAAATTTTAAAAAATTTCATAGTGTGTGGCGTTCAAATCATAAATGAGTAAAGTATCATATTAGCAAGGGGAGCATTATTTTAGGCATCTAAGCTCAGAACTCAGAGACGTTAATGCTTATTTAAACAGTCACTAATTTAAGATTTTTGTATTGAAATCTTTACTTGATGACAGTTTTAGGTAAACATTAACGTCACTGAGTGAGGCTGTAAGTGAAATTTGAGCAAACTTAATGAGTTCTCTTAATCTGGGTCCGGGTGCAAAATCAGTTTTTAATAGCTCCTTCTCCAGCCCTGTTGACCCTCGACTCTAATTCAAAGCCGAAAAAGCGAGGTCTTGTCCAGATAAAGGTACTTACCTGATGAGAACATACATATCTGTCCAGTGTCTATCGACTCTCAGAAGTTTTACAAGATTATTACTACATCATTTCGAAAACCCAAGGCCAAAACGTTGGGGGAAGGAGGTTTTACCCAGCAATGGCACTGCGTGGGCTGTTCAAACTTACAGGTAGTCCCTGCGCCATCATAGCCCTGACCCGATCAGCCAGGTCCCCACAATGGCAGGACGCGTGGTGGTGGTGCGGCATGCGGCCCGACGCCCGCCCGCTGTCCAGCGACGCCGAGGAGTGGCGTGAGCCGGAACCTGCTGATCCTGAAGAGGAGCCTGGGCTGTCGCGACCTGGGCTCTGGAACATATGGGAAATATAATCAGAAAAACTGTAGGAAAGAGATCAGACATGTAAAACAAGAACTGAGAGAAGTAAAAAGATGATTTGGAATTCTTGATCTGGTATTTTTGCAGGAGTTGGGCAAAGGAGGGGAAATTTACTACATCATCAGCATACGAGTATAATAGCCCATTGCTGTGCTTGCAGTTTGCTACGTCCAGCATCTGCCTGCAGCCTTTCGCAAATCGTCATCCCTGCCCGGACAGCGTCCGTTTGCCGTATCACGGTAACCACTGAAGAACACTTTTACTCTCACAGATTGGGAATAATTTCAATCAGTTGATTCATGTAGTTCCAAATGTTCCAAAAAGTATAGTATCTATCATTATGTAGCCATAAGCTTGTTGGTTCTTCGGGAGTTATGGCCGGCAAGCTGCTACCAAATTCACCTGAGCCACTTCAACTAACAGCTTTGTTCAGTGGTAATTTACCTGTGTCATATCAATCCCCTGGTCATCGCTGAGCGCGAGCTGGTGATGGTAGTACACGGCTGCCTTGTGCGTGAGCGGCTGCGAGGGCGGTGGAAACGTGAAGGTGCCTCCACCGGCCGGGCTCTTGCCGAGGCTGCCGCTGGCGCCGCTGACTCCCGACACGCCGGATACTGTGCTGCCGTAGTCTGAGTGATCATCTGGAATGAGAAAGTGTATTGTAGTGGAAGTAAATAATGATTTCAGCTTTGTTTAGATTGATAATTGCTCCTTATTAATCTATGCGAAAGTTCCGAACAATGTTTATCTCTCTGTAACCTTTTCAAGCATAGCACAGGCCTTATTATAATTTGACAAGACATATTTGTCCTAGGAAGTTTGCCTTTTCAATTACTTTTTATCCTGTAAAAATGCATGCCGCGAAAAGCGTGCTCCATCTTGGGCCACATCTTCACTTTCTTAAAGTGAGTTGGTGGCCGAACGCTTGACCACCGTCACTATATAGCAGAAAAAGACTGAACAAATTAAATTAGCTGAGATTTTCTTACCTCGCGTATGTGAAGGCGTATCAGGCGGCTGCGGGTACGCCTGCTCCTCGCACGACGCATACCCTTGTGAGCCGAAGCTGGAGCCCGAGTGCCGGTGCTGAGGGGTCCCAAACGCGTCGCCGGGGACTGCTGGCGGGGGCACGCGCTTGGCCGTCGCCGTTTTACCGGCGCCACTGCCTCCGCGTGACATCCCGCCCACTGGAACAGACAGATATTGATTAAGGATGTTATGTGGGCTGGGACTTAGCTTTCTAGGTCGGTTTGCTGTTGCGTAAGATATCGTAACTAAGTGGTTTGGTGTAAGGAAGTGTTTTGACCTACTTATTTTATTGAGTTTCCCGTATGGAGGATTATTATAAAAATGTCCCGCGCACATTGCGTATAGTCTCCGTTGATAGGTATAAGCCGCCGTTGTGCTAGAAAATTCTGTTCTAACATTCATTTATTATTCCTACATAAAGGACTTTTTTGTGTTACCGTGGAACCACCCGCTTTTCTTATACCACCTTATAATATTCTGGATATTTATGTATCTGCCTGCATAGTAGGCAAATATAAATACAGAATATCTTATTATATTATAGTAGTAGACAAGGCACACTACTAACGGTATCAGCTTAAACACAAATTACAATTAACAAACAGCACACGTGAATTGAACTAAACAAATTCGTTTTAGCAACGTTAGCAACCCAAACGCAAAAACAAACAACCGAACCCTTCAAAGGGGTCAAATATTGTTATCTAGTTTGGACAGGGCGGGCTGCAATCTACTAATGAGCTTTCCATCCCGCTTTCGATTATCGAAATGTCTTCGTTTATCGACAAGTCGATTCGATAACATCGATAAGTCAAAGTCAAGCCGTAGTGGTAGTGAAGACCGATGCCGTTTCTAGGTTTCCATTACTTTGAATTTGCATGAATAGGTATCCTACACAAACAGAACGTACAGAATCCTGCTCACTTTCCTTTTGTCAAACTAATTATGTGAATAAAGTGGACAATGAAGGTCCTAAAAGATCTATCAATGGATTTTAGTGGACCAAAGGATTCTACAAGATCCACTTAGCAAAAAATATGGTCTTGAATAAACGATTAAAGTGGATTTAAAAGTGCAAAAAGATCCACCATAGGATCTTTGCATTGGATCAATCATGGCATAGATCAAGCTGAATCGGATCTCTTATAACTTTGGCTACGCTGAAACGATAACGTTAATCGTGATAGACTATTAACATCAAAAACTATAGGAAAGGAACTATAGGATAGTGCTGCAGCTCGCAATGCATCACTATGTTTCACTAAAACAGCTAGAGGATTCTCAATCGCCTTCCATCCATCCGCGAACACATCAAGCTGAGGATTCTTGTTCAGGAGCATATTAAGGTTTTTCTGTGCGCGACAAATCGGACGCGCTACAGTCCTTAGAGAAGTTGGAGCTAATAGATCTAACAGGAATACCCACAAAAATATTAATTTGTTTATTCCACAATAGCAAAAAACATGTGTATACTATAGAAGCAGATAGCTATAACACCCATAACCCACAAAAATTAAATAAGAACAAGACACTATTGATGGGTTCAAGAATCTATCAAAGGAAGTCTGCGTGAAACGAAGAGGGCAGCTCTAATGAGCAGAGAATCCATCAATCATGGCGTAGATCAAGCTGAAACGGATCTCTAATAGCTTTGGCTTCGCTAATACGAAAGCTTTAATCAAAGGAAAAGTGGAATTTGTTTCAGAAGTTTTGATCATAAAAGTACGGTTTAAGGGTTTGATAATGGCGATTTTCAACGTTGGGTTACCTACGCAACGGTGGAAGATAGCGTTAATATTTGAATCGTTTTACACTACTTAATGTTAAGTAAAAAGCTCTTCGGCTACTCATAAATAAAAAAAATGCATCTACCTATCAAAATGTAAAATACTATCCGAGTATTAGACAAAATCTTCCTACCTGTAGAGATATAGATAATCCATTTAGGTACAATCGAAAAGAAAGCCCTGATGTTGCACCTGAAGCCTTTTATAAAATTTAACGTCGCCAGTGCAACGGATTTTCTCAACTCTACTATAATATGAGACACTAAATTATTTTAAAACACCTCCGCCACTAATCCTCTTTCAGTAATGTCCTGAAACATCTGTCCACATTTCATCTGTCAGGCAACACTAATCGTCCGTAAGCCGGAAACGGCGGATGTTGTCTCGTCACTAGCAGGTTATCCGGTAATCTGGCAACATTCATAACCACATTTACCACCCACAGTTTATGGTCTTTATTAATATCATTATTAATTTTACTTATCTTGGCCTTACCTCGTGAATTTCGAGGTCACTTTATATCACGTCGTTTATTTTTAGTATGAAGCCGTTCTTTTCTTTTCTTCCCATAACAAATGCTTCGACAGTGTTAGGTACTTTTTAGCACATCGCTAACTGAAATTATTCACGGCAATAATTATCGATTTTGAAACCGTTTGCGAGTTTAAGTTAGTCATGGTTCTAGGAACAAGAAAACAATCTAGGTTAAAAGGAAATTCCAAACGGTTGTTCTAACAAAAAGGTACGTTATCGCAAAGCTGGCCTCGTTCATGTCAAAGAAATTTACACGTAGAGCCTTGTGCATCTTGACCGTTATCGTTTACGCTGAGTAATTGACTGTGTCAAACGTTAGAGGGCAGTTCACATAGGTATATTAGTTGCATACCACTGGACCCTGAATATGGTAGGTACACAGTTGTTCAAAGTCATCTGTCTTCTAGTTAACAAATGTCACTTAGTTAAAAATACAAATATTAGAATAAAAAATAAGTAAAATATATAAATTAAATTACTTAAACTGTTTAGGTACCACTCACACTCATGAGTCGATAACATAAGCATAACACAGTCACGGGGGTGTGAAGTTTTCATAATAAATAAAACCTACTTACAAAGTAGGTTTTTCCTACTTAGTAGGTACTTCAATTAATATACTTATCTCTTGAGCCAGATGAGAACTCTGTGTTCAGATAAACCTAACATAGACTTTAAGGCACTACTAACCAAAATGTTATATGTTTTACCTAATTAAATAATTCAATTCAATTCAATTCATAAAATAAACTACTAGGTATTTTATTAAAGGCTGTCTTTTAGTTTTCGTGTAACTGAGGACCGGATTTGTTACGTCAGCAAGGATAATCGTATGACAAAACAAAAGACGCGCCAGTTTTTAAAAACTTTCTCGTACCTTTGTACTCGTACAATTTGAATGCGAGCTTTTTGTTGTTGTCTTGTCCTACTTACAACTAAAAGCTCAAAAATTCATAAACATTTCTTTGAATTGATGTGAGCTGATGGAGAGATAATCGGATCATGTCTGCTGTAAATTTTTATTAAGCGAAGTGCTCTTTAATTGGCAGGGCCCGTTAAATAAACTTAAGAGGCATTTGAGTCTGTTACGGTTTAATTCATCCTGTGAGCAGTAACATTTTATTTAAACTCAACATTTTTGTGGGAAATTTTTGCTAATAAAGTTAAGCTAAGCCTATTTTGACATTAATACTTTTTTAAATTGCATCGTATTTCAAAGTTTTGTTATCCATTTTAATTATAAACAACTAACAAAAAAAAAATACCTACAGTCGAATTGAGAATCTCCTCCTTTTTGTGAAGTCGGTTAAAAATAATTTTAAGGTACCTAGGTAGGTAGGTACCTGCATAAATAGCTATATTCTATTCTATGTATGTCTGCCTTTATACTTTTATATTGCATTCCATTCGAATTCAAACATCCCTGGGACTGAAATTGCACTTTTAACGCGTTCAGAAGTCCATTCATCGGATCCTGTTCTTACAAAACTTATCTCAAGTCCTTGTACAGTAAACAATAAACTTTCCATCCGTATTGGCTGAGCCAAGTACCTCGTCCTATTACTCAGACGGTACTTAGTGAGCATGCGGGCCTAATTGAGTACACAGAGAACATTTCAAGTGGAGTGCATTTGTCTAAATACAATTTATTGGTGCGATAACATTTTCTACAACTTCTGCGTCAGCTTGAATCGATGAACTGTTAATGCATCGAAGACTTTCACGTCTTTGTTAGTTTATTTGTTAAGAAGGCTTCAGGAGATGTTTGAATAATAATAATAATATTAAGTACTTATTTATTTTTTTGGCTCTTATTAGCTTAATTTATAATGTTCCCATTTGTAATTTATGAATGGTTTTTGACATGATGTTCAATTTTATTTAGGTATGTCTGTAACTGAAAATGTTGTATTGTTTAATATTATTTTTACGCCACCGTCTATAAGTGTACAACTGCTTCGTGTCCATCCCAAGGTTGTCTGGAAGGTCGCTTTTAGCGATAAGGCCGCCAATTGTGCAACTTTGTTTTATCTCTTTTCCTGTATTTTTTTTGTATTTTTTTGGTTTGCAATAAAGTGTGTACTATTGTATTTTTAGATGCCTACCGGTGACTTTAAAGCACCTATTTTACATACCTTACTAGATTTAAACATGTCTGGTGCTTGCCAATTCTCAATAACCGACATCTACAGATACATGGGTCACCGATGTTTGCAAATAAATGATTTGATTATTTGAGAAGCCTCTATAATTATGTACCTATGGTGCACACTTTCGTTGTCTTTTCTGTTCGGCCTTTTCGTCTTATTTTCTCCAATTTTTTAATCATAGTCTTTGGTAATTTATGATTTTGACTTTTTCTATGTGTAGTAGGTACATCTACGAGTATTGTATCTATGGAAATAAATAAGAACATAATTTTGATTTGAGTGAAAATATTTTTAAACTCATAATTTTCGGCAGTTCCTTGCGGTCAGGTAACTTTACTTATCTCTTATAGGAAAAGTACATTCATCTGCATTGCACCACTTTCTCGATAACACGCCAGTGGTAACAAAGGGCGCTATCGCTCATTAGGGCGAAACAATTAGACATCGCAACGCTAATGGTCTAACCGCTGCAATTAGTTCATTGTGCAATAACCCCAGCCCACTGAAAATGACTGCCTTTTGGGTAATATGCCTCATCATTGTTCCCTAACTAGGAACCTATTATTATCTGTCAATCTATAATATAATGCTACTTTATCTGGGACAGTTGCGTGAATGTTGATTTGTGTAATAGGTCTTACACGCCCGACCCAGTGGAAAATCACTGAAAATATGTCATTTTTACTGAAAAATTTGACTAAAAATGTTCGGGCTGCAACAGAAGCGAACGCCTCGATGGACAATGCCCGCTTGTTGCTCTTCACCCATTGCTCTGTCCCACCGCGCCGCGAACCACGACGCATGTCGTCGGCACAAATAGCACGATGGGAGGATTCGAACTCGGGGCGCATGAACGTAAATCCAACGGTACTACCACGCGACCACGCGGCAAGTAGTGACATGGTCGAAATTATGATACGTGTGTGATGATGACGATACGTCACAGCTCCATCTCGTGGTGATATTATTCAATTATTATCGGATATTGCACTACAAGAGAATTTCTTAAAATTAAATAAATCAGTATGCGATCTGAAAGTAAAGTTTCTGTAAGCTAGAGTGGCAGGTCAAAATCTTGATTCGCGTAAAAAAGTACCTATAAAACAGCGCTTAAAAATAGACCGTTCCAAAACAAACGAAAAATTATCGGTAAAGTTACCTATGTTTTGTTTATCGAAAACCCCTGGGGAAGATAGGCGAGAAGGAAAAATGGCATTTACGTTGTAAATTCCCTACGTTGTTTTACACGAAATTTAGGGCACGGTTGGCTGTCCACACGTGTAATTTGCGAACGTGCCTCGAATCTACGCTCTTTAATGAAATTGTATTTGGAAAGGTATTTTTACGGCGGGACTGTTTCTTATCTTGTTGATCTGAAATTAGCGGCAATCAAATAAATGCAAATACATGCAAGAATTTTATGTTGCATGCAAGTTTTAGTCGTTGGTAGAGTGGTTTTAATCGGTCCCTAGCCTACAACTCATTTACGAAAAATTACGACTTGAGAACATAATTTTTTTCAACGTCTCGTGATAATAGTACCTACCTACCTACTTAGTCAGTAAACCTGCAATGTGACAATTGAATTGCCAATTTTCGCTAAAGAGTCTGTTAAGTTGATAACAAATATGGGATTTCAATGGATCCGTAATTGCGACACCAATTAAAAATTGAATGCTTGCAATTAAAACAGAGCTTTATTTAATTGATTAAACGGCAGCGCCATTAATTCAATATTGAAATTGCGCTTTATCTGAATCGTTGCCATTAGGGTGAGATTGTCAATAAAAGATAATCTTCTGGTAAGTAATAATTAATGACTAAATATCAATTTACGGCAGGGAAATCCGACTTTAACGGCCACTTTTCTGATAAATTCTATTTTTCCGTACAGGATTTAGGGAACGTGTTGTTTAAATTTCGTCCTCAGGTGGTGGCGCGGACCTATGGTTTATCCATCCAGCATGGAGCATGTTAGTAAATAAACCACGATACAAATAACAAAAACTCACTTGCTTGGCGTCGAGTTTCAGATATAATTGTAAGCAATTTTTATTGAAGGGAGGATCTAAAATCGACAAGTAATGTAAATTACGTATAAAAGGACGCGCCAACAAAGTGAATTTTAGGTTAAGTATGGGCGGTTTGTATAAGTTTATGCCTCATTCAAAATGGACACGGTATAGGTATAGATACTGTAAGTAACTAATGTTTTTAAATGAAGTTTTCATACAATATGCGTCAAAGTTTATTTTTATTATTCTTATTTATTTATGTCACTCCTGTATTTTATCATAGTAGCTACCTCCTACTTAGAACAAAATTACCTACATCTAAAACTAACCTAAACGTCAAAGTTAACTAACGAAGCTGCTTGTTCGATTTTATCTTTCGATGACCATCAGCCTCGTATTGAAATCCATCATTGTTATCTCAAAATTACGACCGAAAACAAAAGACTGTATACAAAACACGGCGACGATTAATTTCCGACTAAAATTCACGTGTCCGTTCTAGCATGCAACTTTATGAGCTCAATAGCAATATAAGAATTTCCCTAGACCCTGTCTATCCCACGTCGCCTTTCCAGCCTATAATCCAGACAATATGTCACCTCGGCCCGACATGCCACTCTGTCACTCCTAGGCTAATGGAGCGAGACGGCAGATACAATCTTCATGGCACAATGCTATTGGATAAGCTGCTCTGATGGCAGGACACTTTAGGTCACTCCTGGGGTTACGCTTGATCTTAGATACCTATCAGCATCTCACAAAAAGCGAAGCTTTTTAATTTTGTCATACTTTAAACGTCCGATGCTACAGATGAAAACGATTCGATTTGTAGAGTCAAGGTAGAGTCTCACAAAGTAACTCCTAATCACACGAATAATTAGTTATGAATAATTCAAATGTTTGGGCAAGTATGGTATCAGTAATATAATTTTTGCCCCCATCGTAAAATTAAAACAAATGAACGATATTATTCAAAATTCCGGATATTTTATTACGCCCTGTTTCTTATACGAGTACTAACGTATTCGTTTACGTAATTCTAAGTTATAATCATAGAACTTTAAGGTAGAGCTTGTTGTACGTACTTTTTACATGCCCCTGAGTCTAATCAAACCAATGTCCAATTTTGTATTACGAGCAGAACCCAAAGTACCGGTATCCAGGGAAAGTGGTTCCACGGATGTGACAGCCAGGCCAACCATAGACAAGAAGCAGTGTCTACAACTTATTCACAGAGCACCAAAGAGTTTGTACAAGGTTTCCAAGAGATCACAGATAGTACACCCCGGTTACGGACACAGTAAGTGACGTTATCTGTACTCTAAATATACGAGTAATACGGAAAAGCCATATTATTTCAATATAACGAGGAAATGTGGTCGGCAAAGCGGAATTTAGATCGGTTGGACAGGTCGCTCGAACAATTGTAGGGATTATAACCACCCAGTTTGCATGCAAATAGAAGAACCTATCGATATATTCTAAACTATGATTGAATTTTTATCCGGTTGTTATAGTATCTACAGGTCAGCTACGTTTAGGGCTAGTACTTTGTGAGTTTCCAGCATTTTTAATTAGATACTACCCAACTACTTACAAACATAACAAACCTTCCTCTTGCATAGGGACCTTACCTACTATCATCAGCATCATCTTCGTTCGTCAACCTATATTGGTCCACAGCTGGACATAGAACTCCTCTAATGAATGTCACTTTCTATACTAACTTCAAATCAATTCGTTTGTTAATATGACTTAAAATCGAATATGTAATATTGAAATTTAAAAATAAAAAATATCCAGTGCAATGTAGAGTTTTCATAAAGGTCGTAAATGCCAATTTTCTCATCCGCCCGCTACCTCGAGGGAATGCTTCGATAAACAAAACAGTAACTTTGTCGATAATTTTACATTTATTTCGTTGTTTTGCTTAGGGAATGGAACCTCGTTTGGCTTCGCAAATAGACAATCCCCGTTTATACGTGTAACCCAAGGAACTTATTATTTAATTCTGCTGTAGAAAACCGTAAAAGTTTTATGTTCTTACCCTTTTAATTTAACGGTGGAAAAGCAAGATTTTCTTAGAAAATTATCGTCTTAACCGTTTATACTGCCATTAGTGGTATTAAGTGTTAAATTATTTAGTTATTCATAGTTTTCATAAATGAATTGAAGTTCGTAGGTTATCTTTCATGATAATCAGGAGCTTAGCAATCAATATGTAAAACAAATTGTTTCAAATCTGTCACATCTTCGTATCGATGTCAATGCATGAATAAATATACTTCTTGATGTTTATTTGTGTTATCAACGACTAATTAGGGGGTTTGATAAATATATTTAGATTGTTATGGGCTATGTGGACGATTGTGATCAGAATATTGATGAGTTTGCGCCATCATTAACAGAACTTCGATTGGAGCTGTGATTTAGCATTTAACTAGTTCGTTAACAGTTACGCATACCTAACTAACTAATAAATAAACATCATAAATTGGAGAGAGAATCATATACCTACCTACCTACAATGTATACACATACCTTACGGAAAAGTTTTATACCGTACCTACCCAAGTAATCAATTGGAAAATTAAGCAAGGGAGGGACTCTATGTAAACAAAGTAACCATTTTAATTTAATTTGGCCTACAAAGTGGGTCTAACACTTTACTTACCTCATAATTATTGTATGAAGCGTTTTTTATCATCGGAAGTCATGTCATAGATACTTGCATCAAAAATAGATCTACAATATATTACTTTGAATATAAGCACAAGTAACAACATTTTCTGACGGACGGAAAAGTTCACGTAGAGAGTAGTAAGTAGAGGTCGTCTTAAACATACTTCATTTTACAAACCAGCGCGTCACACCGTGTCTTCTCAACATTTCTGGACTTACCTGAAACAAAAAAAGATTTATCGTTAGGTATTTTACTAACCAGCACTTAGCTATTTATTATTAATTGTTAACCAAACATCTTACTTCAACCTTGTTTGTTTACCATCATTCTTCAAATTATTGCCTCAATTTGACCGTAAATGCCGTCAAGCCACTTGTCAAGTGATAGTCAATTCGAAGGTTAGGAATTTTGGCGCCAACGTATAATGTACCTATCTATGGTGAAAGCGTGCCGGTGCTTACCCTCAGGCGTTATAAGATCGGTGTCAATGCTCGAAAATAAAAGAAAAATCTGTTTGTCAATGTCAAAATCGGTGTTTGTATTGTGGATGGCATGTTGTAAAGTGCATTCGAGGAATTTTGGAAGTCACATGGTTTTTCCATTTAAATCCATGACTGAAATTTCCATGAACAGGTGGTCTCTGGCAGAAAAGTGGTAAACCAAAAACATGTTGCCAATAACAACGAAGTTAAGTCTAGATGGTTTTTTAATACCTAAAATCTTGGAAAAATAATTACTTGCCACACGATTTTTAACACATTATATTTCACATAAAACCGTTACCGACCTACATAGGTACTTTATGATATTTGGAGCCCCATTCGAAAAATATTTTACTGTAATTCTACAGAATGTATGATTTTGTTCTAGCAATATTTAGTCAAGACGATATGGCAAATAGGCGTTGAACCACAGACAAAGTTAATGTTACTATTCGGTTAAACTAAACGTTCCGATTTGTCAACGGCAGATTAAAATCTAAGACGAATGTATCATTGTGCGGCCAAGCATAAATAACACTATTCGGTGGCGTGAATTCATGTAATTTGTAACAGTGAATTTAAATCAGGCCTTATTTGTGAGCTTTTAACTTAGCCAATGGATAAGGTTATCTCAATCTTAATAGGTGTTGAATAAGTTCATAGCTCGGCATAGCGGTGCAACTTTGTAAGGAAGGCAAAAAGTTCAACAGCTTTGAAATGGAAATCAAACAAGTTAGTCGTGGTTGCATAAATATATCCTAGCGCAACGCCTTTCAGCAAGATGTAAAGTCCAAGACAGAAATTGGATGAGGGACAGAGAAAATGTTGCGTATTTGGGGAAGTCTATGACCGAAACCAGTTTTTAACAGATCAGCAATCCTAATTTTATTGATGATTTAATCCAGAGGAAATCAATGAAATCCAAGACAAAATGTTCAAACATCCGTCGATATTATTTACCCACATAAAGTTTAGTAATACACCTCTCCAATTTCCGTCAACGACTTCGTTACAAACATAACATTTCGCAAGTACCTTGGAAACAAAACAATGTTCTCAAGTTGTTTTCCAAATACGCATCGAACACCACCGAAGATACAACGGTGTACAACTTACAAAGTTTCACTACAATATCAGCAGTTTTGTTTCTCTAGATGGGACACAGCGGGGTCAGACTGCTATCAGATCGTATAACCGGATAGTTGAACATGCTACAATGCCTTCGATGCAGTTTTGAATTACGTTCACAACAGACTATTTGGTCACTTAACGGAGCAAAGGATAGCCATTTAAGTTTGGCTAGTGGTGGGTAAAGTTTGCATTTGAAAGTTTTATGTTGAAATAGCTTTTTGCCTTGGCACCAGACGTAGGTTTAGATGGCTCTACTATTTTTTATAGGTTCTACTCATGTACTAGAAGGTACTTAGTTATAGATTTTTGTCGTTATTAAACTTCTAGACGAGTCAACAAATCTTGAAAAGAAACCACGCAATAAAAATGCTTAATAATAAACGAAACCAGTTCACATAAAAAAAAGTTCGCTGTGAATAACGAGACTGGCAGCAAACTCGGATTTCAAGTCAGAAAACATCTGATTTCAAGTCAAAGGAAAGTAATTGAAGAGCCAAGATTTCTGAATGTGGACTAAGCGAAAGCGGTACGTCCAGTCGAGACAAAGAAAACACTGTCTTCCTCGCCCACTGTAGAACTGATCACAGTGAAAATAAATACTGAAGATTTATTTTTATAACATCACAGATTTATCAAACTTCAAACTAAACAAAGCTTGAAATAAAACCACGAATAATTTACATCCTGATTCTAGAGTAGATGAAGGAAGAAACACGTTATTGCGAAAATAAATATGAAAATAACTGAAGATATTTTTATTATCATTCAAAAAGCAGTAGGTGAAATTTTATGACACAAGCAGTTTCTGTTTTAACCACCCACTCTACAAGGCTTCAAATCAGATTATGAACAAGGCCGATGTAAACTAAATGCAAGCAGCTCTACAGTTGACATTCTGTTTATTACACAATAAAATGACAAACATCTAGTTATTACAAGAATTATTATTGTTTGAATGTTTGGTGAGTATAATAGAAGTCGGGTGGTCCGTTCCTACGTGACGTGGATTTGGAACAATATACTATTATCGTAGGCAAATATTGAAGGCGAGGCAATGTTTATTTAACTGGTGTCTGGGAGCTGGACCGAGCGGCTGGTATTATCGAATTTGTGTTGACAAGAACGCTGCTTTGTCTGTAGCAATTTATGTTCGACATTCAGGTGCTTATTGTTCCTATTCGGTCGATGTTTCCATTGAGGAATTGCCATTGGCAGCTGGACTAATATTTCTGTTATAATAATTTAATATAAGCAAGCTGACAATAATTTATAAGCAGAAGATTCGTTAAACGATGAAAGGAATGGTTGAATGCTTGTTTCTCAGAGATATTTTACGAATTACAAGGTTTATATGGTTATAGGGTTGATTTGATACTGGCCCTGAAATACTGTATTGAATTTTACCCGACTGCCTAAGAAGAAGGGTTATGTAAACTACAGAACTAGAGTGGCTCTAGTTCAGTTACTCGAGCTATCAAATGTTGAGACTGGAAATTTTTGCAAACTTTTTAAATTTGATATGAGTCTACATACCAAATTGTCGATTATTTGTTTTTGAATTGATCGTGTTTTACTATTATTTATAGTCCAAAACTGGAGAAAACGCTTAAATATGGAGTGCATAGGTACAATAAAAAACAGGACTTTTTCCGTATCATCTCTCAGTAACCAGACTCAACCACCGGAAATGTATCTTTCGAGAATTTAACTTTAAACAGCGAACATTCTTCAAGCTCTTCCAGCATTAAACTGTTGTGGCTCGAGCATAAAACGAGTGACGTGATCGCAATCAGAATTCCTCGCTATCTTCGGGTATTTACGGCGAAATTTTATCACGCCGATCCGGTTCGATGGACCAGTCAGGTTCGACGGGCGACGTGGGAAGAACGGGTTGCGAAGGGTTGTGTGGCAAGTACAAACAGCATACCTACTGTTTTACGTTTTACATGTATCAGTAAGTATGTTTTACGTTTTTTGTTAATGCTTTCTGTGGACTGTTGGTGGTTTCTCAGCATATATTTGCACTTAGCACCTCTGAGGATCTCCGAAACGTAAAAAAATTATGATTACGGATGAGCCGTATCAGGAATGGATTATGGACATAGCTGAGAAGTATTTCAGTGTTTGCATCCTGGATTATTATTTTCAAGCAAAGTATAGCCAACGAAACAATAAAATTATCAAAGAAGTTGAGACGAGAGAGAACTTCTTAAGAAGGAATCTAATTATCTTGTCTATGCTCCGATTTAAGTAGGGTTCTATAATGATTCGATTGCTTTTCAAGCAATTACAGTCGCGATGGCTGCAAAATGACCATTTATTTGCTCTTTGAGGTGTTAATTCTGTTATTGCTCTTATTTATTGATCGACTCTCGCAACAGGTTTCAATTGACCGGGAACGTGGCAAAGTAAATAAGTTTACAGCTTAATTTATTTGATGAATTGATTTTGCAGGCGCCATTCTTCAAGGCGCAGCGCAGGCGGGGCGAGTAATAACTCCATATGGACCTATATACCTATTTATTCAGTCGTATACCTACTTACAGAAAGGTAAGCCGTTTATGACATCCCATAGACTGTAAATACATTTGTAAATAATTGACTTTGTTTTAAAAAACTATAAACCTACTTTAATAATATAGTTTTTTCATGGATCCCGATGTCAGATCTGGAGCAAATTAAAATCGAACCACCCAGACAAAAGTTCTAAGGTAACAAATATAAAAAAATAAAATATTATAATTATTATGAGAACCCACTTCTTTTAAGTCGGTTAAAAAAGGGTTATTCCAGTTTTCCCCCTTGAAGATTTTTTGTAAGGGAGAAAACTCACTACCTAGTGCTTTTCTTACAACATGTTACCATCTCGTAAGAATCGATAACTCGAAATAGGATCGATTTACGACTCGATTTTATTGCTTCTCGTTACAGAAAGAAAAGTGATTTTAAAATAATTCATACTCCATTGGTGTTAATTGATTTACATTATTTATTTTATTACTCCTTTGTTATTTGACTTTCGATTACATGGTCATGGAATTTATGGCATAAATCTGTGGGAACGAATCTCAAAGCATAAACACCGGTCTTCTATTTTATGTGGTGGGGGGAGTAAAAAGCTAATGCAAGAACTTTTATCGTCAGTCGCATCACGACACGAGTGGGCGACGCATCTCGAGGATAAAGAACCGTATCGGTGTCTCCGTTAGTTTAATCTCGGGTCTTTGAATATAATGGCTTACGTTTCCATGATTTATGGTTTGTTTGTTCATACGAGTTTGCAATGCAGATGAAAGTTGACGTTGGAATTATCTGCTAGGACAAGATTTTCAAGTTAGGTATACACTGCTTAGATATAGTTACCTCCTAGTTAGAGTGTCTTATTGAATACCTACGCAAAACTAGCAAATATTATATCAACTAAACGATTTTACGACTATACGTACCTACATATTATGTACTTCCTTCAATCAGATACAATGATATTAGCTTATCGTTTCGGCATATCTATAGTATCAGCTCTCCCTGTTACTGACAAGATTTGACAGATATATTCCAGGGTTGTAAATTCTACGAAAGGTTAATATTTATAACATTCTCTAGCCCAAAAAGAGCGGAGTTTTATAACTGACAAGGGTTTTTTGTCATAAGAACACATAGGTACAAGATTTAACAGTTATAAAAACCAGAGTAACAGATCCTACGAACGTATCCTGTGGTAGAAATGGCATCAGTGCCGTGCTACGTACATCGTTTACTGCGCTCCGGAGGCCAGAACATGGTACCTAAGCAGGTAACACACAAACTTACCGAGGTATACTCTTAAGACGCAAGACAGAAAACAGCATTAAATTAGAATACGCAACTAATTAGCTTTCAAAGTAAACATATTGATAGCTGTCTAATACAATAGGCTATTCGGTACAGGCAGATATGCAAGCGATACGCATACATATCTGGTTATGCTAAAAGGTTAGGCTTGGTTTGGCTTGCCCCTTTATTATGCACATACACATTTTAGATAAGTAGGTGGCCAGTTACTTAACTAGTAAATGCCTGGGACTTCGTTTCCGTCAAACCGTGGGAAGTTCTCAAGTTAGGGCTTTTCTGGAGTGGGCGTGATGCAACGTTTAAAGTGAAATGTACCAAATTGGAATCGTAATGCAATTTATGTAACCTAATTAAAGTTTAACTTAATTGTTTCAGTTGTGAAGACAAGGTCTATTTTATTTGTATTATTTGATTGGATTTTTTTTGTTTATAAATACTTACCTTATTTACGACAGCATTTTTATGCTGTCGTAGCGGCGGCGGTGGTGACATGTTTTTATAAAATTAAGTTGAAAAAAAATTACCCATTAGCCAAACCTATGGCTTGATTGTAATGTTATTCCAGTGTATATAAATTATGTAGGTATGCTAGAAAAATTAGGACGCTGTTCGAAATTCTGCTCCACCTCAAAGTAGGTACTTACGATTTACAGCAGCGTTATATACCATAAATATATTAATAGAAGTTGCGAATGGAAAATTATGACTAAGTTTTAATAATAAATAGTGTTGTGTGTCTACTTGTCCAGCTTTATTTTGATTATTCATTGATTTTGTTTTAATATTTTTGATAATAATTGTTTTAAAGCTACATAAAGTACCCTAGGTACTACGTAGCAATATTATCCCGTCAATCTTAAAACATTACGTAAATATGCACAACAAAGTTAACGCAATCAAGTTTGAATTGAAATTGTACACTTATCAAAGTTATCATGTGTGTTTTGATCTCAATGACTTTATAAGCATTTGATTATGTAGGTGTGTTTAATTTACATCAATTTATTATTTATGCAAGGTAGAGTCTCATAAAACTTGCATTTTATAATAGGTAACTTGCTTGTTACACAATCTCGTGTAAGAATCTCGGATAATAACACAGGTAATATATAAGTTATTAATACTTCAACATGTAAGTAAGTAGTTACATAAATTTCATGATAAATAATTATAAGATTTTTAGATTATTGACCTTTAGATTCTGTGCCATTTTTTAAGTTTTTCGGGACATAGTTATCCCTCGTTAATATAATTTCAATCGGCCCTCCCCTGGAAAATGTTCTATACAAGACTAAAAAAATCATCAAGATAGGTTTCGACCTATCTTGATGATTTTTTTACTTCGGTATGACGGAGAAATCTGCGAACATATACCTACATAGAACATACGTGTGCTAAATATTATACCCTATTAAATAAGTTCATGCTATGTATTATTTATTATACGACTATTTATTATATTTTGTGTGCAGTAAAGCATAACAGAATTTAAAAAACATACATAAAACAGGACATAGAACCTTTTCCTTTTTTAAAAGTCAGTTAAAAACCTTTCGCGACCGGTTTGCGGGTTTTTTTAAGTACTGTCCTACCATTATTTACCCTGTGGTGGATAGCGACCAATAGCGAGTTGTTAGGTCGTTCTCGTAAAAAATAATTGTTATTGCAACGTGGAAAGGCATTTCCATTTTATTTTGAATTTTAATGTCCTTTACGTGGCGGCATGTAATTGACTTGAATTTATTTAGATGCTTTACAATTTTTCCAATTATCGCACCTTTTATTACGTGTTTAGGGTTCTATAATTTTTTATTGGTCGGTTTTCGGATCGATTTTTACTCAAAGTGTGAAAATTGTGGTAATTTGTGTAGGCTTCGCCAAACTGGCCACTTTTAAAAACGATTTTGCTTTGAAAGTGGTCTGTTTGATTATAGCATTATTATTCAATGAGGAACCGTATTATCTAGCGATGTATTTATTGTTTTATTTTCTAATTAACAAGGGTTCTCATAATGAATGAACAAGGTACAAAATTTTGCAACAACTCGAACGTAAAGGCTAGTGCACACTATCAAATAATTGAAGCGTAAAGGTACGCGATTACATCGCGGGTGGCGCATGGGGCATGGCGCGGCGCGGTGTGTCGACTTTGGGTTGCCACTTTACATGTCAACAATGAATAAATAAAATAACTGACCATTGTGTTACTTTCGTTTGATAGGGATAACCTGTTTCTAATTCGCGAGGTATGTTTTTTCAATAATTAAATTAAATTTGTATATCTAGGCTAGGCAAAATAAGCTCTTATACAAGTCAGATGAAGCCTTTAAATTATTATGAAATTAAAATATAGAATTAACCGATTTTCTCTCTGCTAAAAATTTTGGTTCACTAGTGGAAGAATACGACACCAAGATATCACAAGGCTTTTCTTCTTCCATCAAACCTGTCAACCAACGATCAAGCTAATCGGACAGTCTACTCTGCGTGTTTTACTCGTAATTGATTGGGTCGTTTAGGTAATTTTCTGTCCTCTACAAATTTTGGTTCACTAGTGAAAGAATGCGATCAGATCACCAAATCACAAGACTTTTCTTCTTCCTATCAAACCTGTCAAACAACGATCAAGCTAATCAGACAGTCTATCTATCCTGCGTGATTTACTCGAAATTGATTGGGTTGTTTAATTTTCTCTCCGCTACAAATTTTAGATCACTAGTGGAAGAATACGATGAGATCACCAAGATATGGCTAGACTTCCCATCAAGCCTGTCAACCAACCAACGATCAAGCCAAGCGGGCAGTTTACCCTGCGTGTCTTAATTGATTGGGTCGTGGCTATTACACACCATTGACTCCCAGTTAGGGCTGCCCCGTTAATTTACGCCCCACAACTGTACTTAATCATGTGTTAACCGAACTCGTTTGATTAAAGGGATGAAAGGGGACTGTCGTAAAACTGTGCGACTATATAAAGACGGCCTTCGTGGCGCGAGTTAATACCTAGCTGAGATGTATGAGTTAGGTTCAGGTTCTATTCCCAATCCATCTATTTATTTGTCAAACATCGAATTTATTCATCACGTATGTAAGCGGGTTAACTACGAACCTTATTTGGTGTTTTTCCAACACAAATAAGGTTTACACAGGATAAAATTAAGTTCTACAATGTGTGCAGATATCTCCGGGTGATTCGTTTGTTTATAAAATTTATTGTACTTATGTGTATTTCATTTTCATTTATATTATATCGTTGTAATCTAATTTTAAACATAATTAATAAATATTATTATATTGTAAGAATATTAAACAAACATTTTTTTTTATTAATATTATGATTTATTCAGATAAGCAGTAGGCAATTAAATAACACAAGCTCTCCTGATACTGCATGCATACTAAAGTCATTTACAACGGGATATTTATTTACCATGATGTGAGTTTTCAGTTTAGTTTTCCGTTGTAAATAACAATAATAAGTAACATTTTTTTTTATTAATATTATGATTTATTCAGATAAGCAGTAGGCAATTAAATAACACAAGCTCTCCTGATACTGCATGCATACTAAAGTCATTTACAACGGGATATTTATTTACCATGATGTGAGTTTTCAGTTTAGTTTTCCGTTGTAAATAACCATGATGAATTCAAAAGTTTTACTGCATGCATAGTCCAGCATTATTATATCGATCTCTTTAAGAAACTAAGCACATCTACAATATCAAGCCGTAACTAAGCAAACTTTCCCGTCCAGTAAGAACATAACCTAAGAAACATAACCTATGAAAACGAAAGGCCTGACTATTCTAGTCGAAATTTTATTGCAATAGGCTTTCTATACCCATTTAGTATAAAAGCACAGTGAAAGTAAAAGTAGTATTTACTGCGTCCTATTCAATGTCTACGTGGAACTGTTTGTGCCTCTGAACTGAATTGGACCTATTTGTTGTACCTAGTTGCATCAAGGTACTTATTTCCATTTGTATTGATAGTGCTAACGAGTGGACTGGGCTGGACCTAGGACAGTTGCAGGGGCGTGAGCACATATACCACTTCTGAATATGCCCCCACCAAACAACGTGGAGACGGGACACAGAAGAAAGTATAATGTATACAAATAATTTTATACTTTATAGAAGAAGCTGCTGCCTTTCCTCTGGTAGGTTTCCTTTGTCGGCCATTACGTCATCCGCGTGGTGAGTTAGAGGGGTCGATTCTTACACCGTGACCGCTGAGCCCCACGGCCGTTGTAGGGTTAAGTTAGCTATGGTTAGTCAAACAGCATAGACAGTAACATATTAATCTAGTGTGTACGTAATAATTAGACAGACAGTAACATATTAATCTAGTGTGTACGTAACGTAATAATTTTTGTGTCCTGATTTGTTTTCTTTCTGTGTTATTGTTTTGATTTTTTATTATACTGACATTTTATTTAAGTATTGTAACTTTTTGTATGTTTGACATTATAATTATTTATCATTTTTAATATAAAATATTCCGACACAAATGTATTTGTTTGAGAATAAACTGAACTGAACTGAACTGAACTATGAGAAATAAATAGCTCATCCATTGCTTGTTACATGTAAATTACCTTGACTACTTAGGAACCTTTTAATTTTAAGTCGCTACCCGGTGTCTGTCTGCCCTAGCTGCCCTAGGTATGCTTAGATCTTTAAAAATACGCAACGAATTTTGATGCGGTTTTTTAATAGATAGAGTGATTCAAGAGGAAGTTTTATATGACATGTATTAAAAACAATTCATACATCAGAATTGCACCCGTGCAAAGCCGGGGCGGGTCGCTAGTAAAATTATAAATTGCAACAAAATATGATCCAATTTTAGGTCCACCATCCATCACCCGGTCGCTACAGCGGTCCATGGTCAAATCGGGTGTTATTATTACCCGGCCCAAGCCCAGCCAAGATGAAAATAAACACCTAAATAGGTAAAAGTATTTATACCAAGTATTTTTGATCGCCCCTTTTTACCGAGGTCAACCTAAATCTGTCCCTGGCAACATTGATCGTTAAATCACCCGTAGGCGATCGACAAAAACTGAATGCCCATTTTTTGCCACAATGTCAATTAAAAAAGGAATAAAGCCATCCATTGAAATGTAGAAAGCGAGTGGTAGTGAAATCTATTGGAAGTTTTGAATAGTGGCTTTATTGTATTTTTTGCACTTGGAATTTGCAACTGTTTGAAACCTTTTAACTATTTGTGGCATTAACGGTTCATAAGCACGAATAGAAGTTTAGTATTTATTTTATTTATTCGTTAAAAGAGCCTGTAGCTGATAGATGTGTCTATCACACAGTGTTGAGTTTGTCGAGTTCAGGGTCATTGCGTCACTTTTCTCAGTTTTTTACTGTCTTGAAAACAGTCGTCTAGATCGTCATCCCACCTGGCCGGAGAGAGATCTTCACTACGTTTGCCTAGTCGAGGTCTCCAGCCAAGGACACGTATAACCCATTTTTTATTCTTTTTAACCGACTTCAAAAAAGGAAGAGGTTCTCAATACGTCTGTTTTTAAGTTTGTTACCTCAGAACTTAATAAGTGGTCCGATTTTCATGATTCTTTTTTTATATGAAAGCTGGTGTTTCCCCTGTGGTCCAGTTCTGACAGTGAAAATCTATGAAAAAACTAAAAAATTTGAAGTCGGTTTATAGTTTTTTTAAACAAAATTAATTATTGTAAGGGACCCTCAGTCATTGGTAAACTATGTATGAAGTAATAGGTACAGTTACCGAACTATAAATTATACTTTAGTCTTTGACAAATACATCGGTACCGACCGGTACTTTCAAAGACTATTTTCATGCCAGAGACCTCAAAGCGCAAAAAAAGATAGAAAACACAAATTCCGATAAAATAATGTTAAAGTTTCTTGCGTATTTCATCCCGCATGTTAAAACAGTAACAAGTGTAACAAATCAAACCGTATCCACGTAACAAAGTGTTACAAATCATACATCTGGGAACATTGGCCTGTCACTTTTTGCCCGCGGCGAGCATCTACCTTTCGGAGAACTTTTAGACATCTTTTTATGGAATTTATTTCACCGTATGGAAGATTGAATGATGTTGATTACGTGTTATTTGAGCGCATTAATTGGCTATACCCTTTTTGATGAAGATTATAGAGCAATGAACGAATACGTAGAGCATGTCCATTAAAACGCTATGATATTTCTGTGGCATGTTTAAGTGTATTTATGGAAATAAAGATATTATAAAGTAATGATCTTCGAGAAAAATACTCTGACAATTAGCAGAGTTTAATAATGTACAAAAAATAAAGTTCGACGTGGAATATAATGTGGGGCGAACGTGGAATTTTACATGAAGATGAAAAGATATTAGATTTCATTGATTTAATTATGTTCCAGATCAATAACTGACTGAAGAGAACAAATAATATTTTTCTAGTAAAATAAACTAACCTCTTCAAAACAAGGTAGGTAGGTAGGAGTATATTTTATGTACTCTACACCTATACCGAGAGCGGTATAAGTGTAGAGTACATAAAATATACTCAGAAGATAAGTACAATATTACCTAATCCATGCGTTGTTAGGAAATAAGTTGCATTTTCTCTAGCACATTCTGCCGGCTACTTTGAAACCGAGTAGCCACTTAGCATATCATTACACCGGGTCCAGAATAATTACAGTAAAGTAGCCAGGCCTGTCACATGTTCATATACCTACATTACCTACTCACGTCCTAATTATGAGAATAAATTATGAAGGCATAGTATGAAGTAAGACGCTGTGAGCGTCGATAATTCCAATCGCATCTAGTTTGTGATTAGTATTCAATGATGTTATTACTGTTGAGACATCTTCTGCTGTAAAACAAACTGTTTTAGTACAAGGCTCTCTGGGTTTTTAAGCTTTTGTCAGAGCGCTTGGGTTGCGCTAATTTATTTGAACGGTTTAAATGTCAAAAGTAAAGTCGGCGCGATAAATGAAAAACGGTTTAGAGAAGCATGCCCCAAGAGCTGGTGAGTATCTGGTGCAGCGCATCAGCATTGCCATACAACGGGGTGATGCAGCCAGCGCGTCTTGGGGACGCCTCGACTGGTATTGATATGGATGGATCAGTGATCGTGATTGCAACAGTCTGTGTTTAGCTTAACAGTTTAAATTGTATAAACTAGTTTCTAGTCTTTGATTGCTATTTTCTTCGTAAATAAAGATTAATGCTTGAATACGTACTGGTAATATTAGCATAAGGTCTAGGAACAACAAACGCGCTTATTGTTTCACAGAAACCTCACAAAAATTATACATCTAACAGGAATACACAAAAAAAAATTAAAATCTTCTTTTTCATCGCGACGTTTTCAGAAAAAGAACTTGAGAAACCCAATTTTCTACGAAGATATTTAATATAAAGTTAAGAAATAAGGAAAGGTACGACTGAAAATGCAAATACTCCGATCATCAAAAAGGTGGCGAAATATTATCGCAGCAGGGGTTGAGCGGGTATCACTTTCCGATAAAAAAGGTTTCATATCAATAATCTTTAAATTGGGGTCTTATTTATCGCAAACTAACGTATGCCTGCAGGTTTCTTCGGCAGCACATGTTATATATTTTTACTGGCTTTAAGCCTGGCGCCAAAAGATGGTAGTACTTTGAGTTGTTACTTGTTTCGCGTGAAATGAGTTACAGACAACTCGTCGACGAAAATCGAAGTCCTTTTCGTCACTAGCACAGACAGGGTACTCTTAAAAACGAAATCGAAGTTTTTGATTCCTTTTCGTGCGAACGCTTATCATAATGCAAGCGGCACAGCTGGTTATGCACGACAACGAAAACGAAAGTTCGATTTTCCTGTTCCGAGTAGGCTTCCAGGACCTATAAATGAAGCTACCCATTTTACGAAACTTAATAAAACTCTAATAACTCTTTAAGCCTCAGGCTTGAAGGAAGGGTTGGCAATTGATTTAGGTTTTGGAATATTTATAGATACCTAACTGCAGTTCCTATAAAAATGCATAAAAAATAAAATCAGTTTCTTTCATTAAAAGATTTTCAATTTATTTAAGTTTTGGAATATTTAGAATGAACTGTAGCTTAGTAACTTAATGTTGGCACTTAGTAACTTTATGTAGACACTTTACAATAAGCACGTAATTTTATGCTTTAACTGGCCATTAAAATACGAAAATACCAAGAAAGTGCTTAGAAATTAAATCTCTTGTTGTGCCTAACTGAACGTTATTGTTACCTCCGTTATTTTAACTAGTTGGCCTATGTACTAGAAACGACGGGGCCTATAAAACTGTTACTATAAAAACTATGGCATTATTATAGCACAAACAAATGTAAGTAACATAAAAGCCATTATTTAAATTTACTGTAGGAGTGAGAAGAAAATTTTATCAAACTGATTTAAGAAATAGAGAAGATGTTCTTAGAGATATTCCAAGGAAGGAGAAATAAAAAGAACGAAAGGGAATACTGGTTGCTAAAGATACTTATTTAATTTTATTAAAACCTATTTTGTTAAGTTTTTATTTCAGTTCCGTCGCCCCCCCGAATCGGATTCCAAATTCAAACCACAACAACAGATTTTATGTCAACAAGATGCAAATGAACTGTTCGACACCGTTTACCTCACATGGAGTCAAAAGCTCGAGGTCTTAATAAAATGTTTGCAACTTAATTCCACAATAACTTAGAATCATGATCAGATTTTATTTTGTAAGGAATTTCAACTGCGTGTCGGTTTGCAAATAAATTAAATACGTTTAATTGAGTAGGCGGAAGGATCGTCGGATCTCGTTCGAAGAAAAATATGATACAAAAATACAGATGAATTAGAGTGTTCCTCCAAAATTATATATCTGTAAAGAGAGTTGTTGTGTCTGTCCGTCCGTCTGTCGTACGGACAGACATCCTGTCAGAGGGCTCTATCTCACTGTAAGATGTAGACAGCTGAAATTTTCAGAGAAAGTGTTAATTTCTTGCTGCTGAAACATCAAACAATAAAAATAATAAAAAAACCTTATCAATTGGTCCAGCAGTGAACCTTATAATAGACTGAAGAGGTCTAGGTTGAGGAAATCGTGATGGCAAATCCATTATTTTGTATTTGTTTTTTATTTATTGTATTGATGATTTATTAATGAGTAAATCGTGGGTTTGATCATATTATATAGGTACTTCCTTTCGGTAAATTTCATAGAAAACCAAAACGACGTTTTGAATAACAAAATAGGAGAAGTCACGATTAGTAAATAGCTCGGGGCTCGGGCATTGATTTATTAAAAACGAAGATGAGGTACTGGTTGCTCGAAAGTGGCAACCTCAAATTGTGTAAAATTGTGTTCTCCCACATCAGTCACCGTATGACCGGCCGCCGCCGCGGCGGCGGCACGGGCGGTCGTGATTCGCGTGTAATATTGTTGTCTCAGTCTCACTTCGGTCCTAGATACGTCTTTCCGTCTTTGTTCTTCTTTGTATTGCACAGGACTGGAAATATAACTGTGAGCGTATGTGTTTGCGTGTAGTTATAACACATGCCAATTTTTGAGTAAGCGCTCGGAGAACGTAACCTATCTTCCCTTTTTAAATCAATGGGCTCGTGCACGTTTTTATACCACTCTAGCAGCGCCTCGCGGTTTCACCCGCGTAGTTACCGTTTCACCGTTTTACCTTTAGGAATTCCGGGATAAAAGCCTAGGTATGTCTCACTCTCTGAAAAGTAAGCTGTTTTAATGGTGAAAGATTTTTATAAATCGGTCCAGTAGTTTCGGAGCCTATTCAATACAAACAAACAAACAATCAAATCATTCTTCTTTATAATATTATTAGTATTATTATAGATATAATTTTGTGACAGGCAGGAACCATAATAGATATCATAGAAAATATTATAGAGGCCTACCTACCAACCGAATCAAATAGGTTGTATTACAAAGGTACAATAGCAGTAGTAGGTAAGTACCTAAGCTGGTAACGTTGAGTTATTGGTCGAGAGTTGCCTGTTAATACGTAACTAGTTTTAATTATAATTTATATCATTCTCTAAGTGGGCAACAAAAACACTAATTTTTCTGGGTAATTAATCCATTTCCAAAATGGCATCCAAAATTAACACTTAATTCCAGAAAGGTTGTGACATTTCTTGTCACGCTCGTTAAACCAGACTTCCTTTTACAATAAAAACTGCTATAACAGTTAACAGTTTAACACCAGTTAACGTTAAAACGAATAGTTATCGCAGTTATCTCTAAAACGAAACAGCCGCCGAACTTTTTATTAGTATTTTACCGTTTTATGGTTACTACAAAGTACCCTTCCTACCTGAAAAAAGATATAGGTAGGTACTATACATAAACTATGTTACTCGATTAAATGCTTATTTAAAAAAAAAACTGTCATAGTTTGACTAAATTTATTATGAACTAGCTGCGCCCCGCGGCTTCGCACGCGTTGTTCTTATGGAAATATTAAAAGGTGATTTTCATCCCACGGGAACAAATTTTTGGGATAAAAAGTAGCCTATGTTTTATTCCAGGATTAGAAATACCTGTATGCAAAAATTCAGCCAGATCCGTTCAGTAGTTTTGGCGTGAAGAAGTAACAAACATCCATCCATACATCCATCCAAACTTTCGCATTTATAATATTAGTGTGATGTGAGAGGGTTATTGTAATCAAATAATATCCCAAAAATTACCCATAGTGTAAACTATAATAATCAAAAACTTACGAATATAGTGTTAGAAGAACACCACCAATAATTTTCAGGGTGAATGCGGTTCGAATCACGCGCGTCCCTGCGAGAACTGCGCTTTGTAGAGTGTTGAAAGTTGGTGTTCATCCATCACAAACAAGGTTCGAAGTTAACCTTCTTAACATTCATAATAAGCTCTCTACTTATGTAGGTAACAAACAAAGATTTTGCAGAACAAAAAATACCAACATTCTAAACAGTAAAATAATGCAATTTGGGATTTCAACATTTTCCAAAGTCAACCGAATGGTCAATTTTGGAAATGCATTTTAGAATCAACTAAATGCACAAATATAGAATTTCATTTGAATGATGAAGTCATTCAAAGTCATTCAATATTTGTGCATATTTGTACCGGTCTCGACCGCCATACTAAAGATTAATTTTGTTTTATAAAACTATAAACCGACTTCAATTTTTATAGTTTTTTCATGAATTTTCATGGATCCCTTTGTCAGAATTGAACAAAATTAAAATGGGACTACTCGGGAAGCACAAGCTTTCATATAAAAAAAGAATCACGAAGATCGGACCACCCAGTTAAAAGTTCTAAGGTAACAAACATTAAACAAAAAATAAAAAATAAATACAGTCGAATTGAGGACCTCCTCCTTTTTTGAAGTCGGTTAAAAATACAAAAATACCGACTCGGAATACCATAATATTAATAATTTTCCGTCGTCATCCGTCTGTCAGACAATGGTGTATAAATTACCCTATTACCATGGGACTATGGGATGGGATGGGACCCACGGCCATTTCATGCTACTACATGAGCCATTCAGGAAGGTCGAGGTGAAACGTGCCTTTGAAGCTCATGTAGGATTTTATGCTAGAAATGCATGCTTTTTTGATGCATGGAACATTTTAGAGACAAAACGTGACTATCAAAATTATGATCGATGAAAAATACGGGTTATATGTACTTATTTGTTTATTTAATAGTTTATTGCCCACAATTATTAAAAAGTACACAAATGGTGGACATAAGGCCGATGGCATTTTCTGCCTGCCAACCACACAAGGTCAGAAACAACAAAACGGCATGCTTAAACATAGACATAAGCTTAGCTATGGTAAAAAAATTGATCTTATCTCTCTCTCTATACAAAAAAATTATATAAAAACAATATATTAAAATATCTACAAGAATACAATAAGAGTAGTTGGATAGGTACCTACAAAAATTTAAAATTTGTCGTGAAATGACGGTAACTTAACTAGAAGACGGGTAAAGGATTTTCACAAAATGCTCACAAGTCAGCGTTTTGAAACCATCTTTTGATTCAACTTACATGATTCAATTCGTTCAAAAAGCATACGTGACGTTCACGTCTCGTTACTAGTAATCGTCAAATAGATTCACCCCTCTGGGCACCGCGTGTAAATAAGTGTTTACTGTATGAAAAATAAAACCAACCAAGTGCGAGTCGAACTGGTACACGGGTTCCGTACCATTATATAAATACTGCAAAGAAACATGTCTGTTGTACGGAAGCCCCCGCCTACATTTTATTTTAATGACATATATAATTTTTATTTTTTAAAGTGATTAAATAACTATTCTGTGAATATATAATTTTTAATTTTTGTTGTTTAAATAATTGTGTTATATAAATAGGTAATATTTTATCATCCTGTTGTACGCGAGCCCCCTTAAATATAATTTTATTATGTTTTTTAGTATTTAATGTTATAGCGGCAACAGGAATACATCATCTGTGAAAATTTCACTGTCTAACCATCACGGTTCGTGAGATACAGCCTGGTGACAGACGGACAGACAAACAGACAGACAGACGGACAGACGCACGGACAGCGAAGTCTTAGTAATAGGGTCCCGTTTTAACCTTTAGGTACGGAACCGTAAAAATGCAATTCTTTGGTTGTCTTGTTTGCTAATGAACGTTAGATACTCGTACATAATAAGGAAGCTTACATAAATAACTTCTGAAATTCTACCTCGATATCCAAATGTTTTTACCATAAATAGTTTACAACTCTATAAATTATAAGGCGAACCAAATTGATTCACCAAACCGAGCAGATGTCGTTAGAGACAAAAATATAAATAAATAAAACTGTTCCGTGTATAGAAATAAATACATAAAATTTTATGAATGCTGACTGGTACATGATTTATTTTATTTCTACGGTTCTATTTGTGGTGCAGTTTTATATGATTAAGAAGTTAGGTTAGCTATACATGTATGCTTTTAAAAAATAAATGAACGAAAATGAAAATATTAAATTATTTGCGGTTCTAAAGATTGTTTGGCAATATCAAAATCTGTATGGCACAAAATATTTCTTATAACTTTAAAATAAAAAATAAATAAAAGCCTTTTATTTCTCAAATCACATAATTTGGATGTAATGTAATACCGCCGCATGCCCAGCGTGGGGATTATGGGCATTACCCCCCGTTACATAAACGCCAACAAGGCGCTTATCAAGGGCTTGCATCCAGCAGTGGACCAATAGAGGCTGTTGAGGTAAATCCAGTGTCTATCATTAATATAATCAGTTCTCATAACTTTAAGGGTGATATTTGATAAATTAAGATTTTTTTCAATGATACCGACAACATTGGTCGTCATTAGTTTAATTTTTTTATAGAATGTTTGGCTGTAAGTGATATTCTTAAGTTAAGTTACTTTTATTTAAGAGAGCTATGGTGTGGATTTTGTGTAATAAATAAAATAAAATAAAATAAATTATGCATGACAAAATTGAATAATCATTTATTGCAATATACTCTACCAGATCTTCAGAATCATTAAATTAGCAATAAAATCTGTCATCTATTCAATAGAACCTACAATCATAAATTGCCCACATTATTATTCAACTAGAGATGCGTGCACTGGGGCAAATTGGACGGGCCTTCGCCCTTTAGACGACCGATCTAATAATAATACTAATAAAAGTATTTATTTCAGGAAAGGTTAATAAAGTACTTCCATCCATCCATCCACGGCCTGTATCGGTCCACTGCTGGACGCAGGCCTCCCCCTGATAAACGCCTTATTGGCGTTTAACTCATGGGGGGGGGTAATGCCCATAATCCCCACACTGGGCAAGCGGGTTGGGGATCGCAGTTTGGTGGAAGATTTGTTCTGCAGGAGGCGCTGCTGCCCGCCCCCCAGAAGATATCCCTTAGTCGCCTCTTACGACACCCACGGGAAGAATAGGGGTGGTGCAAATTCTATGCCGCCGGAACCACACGGTGGAATAAAGTGTGAATAAAGTACTTACATTAAATTTATCTAAGGTTATAAATGAAAAAGTAATTTTCCATCAATAGTAGGTATGAACTTAGTAGCGAAAACCTTTGTGGATCGATAAGATTGACTCCTTCCTCTAACTAAGTTTTCACTTGTGAGAGAGACGCAAGGGCTCCCTCTCTCTCTCTCAGGATTTCATTATTGAAGGTTAAAATGTTGGTTGTAAAGGATCTAACGCAGACTTTTACTTTGCCATTACAGTATCATCTCATCTAATCTACAGTCTGAACCGGTCCACTGCCGGCCTCCCTCTGAGAAACACCTTATTGATTGGCCTTTGTGACATAGGGAGTAATGCCCATAATCCTTAGGCTGGGCATGCGGGTTAGAAACGCAGTTTGGTGGTGAAATTGTGCTGCTGGACTCGAGGGAAATGCTCAGAAGTACCTATATGCAAAATTTGCGCCCGATCCGCTCAGTAATTTCGGCGTGAAGAGATAAAAAACGTCTATCTAAATTTATATAATAATTATTAGTGAGAAAGCTCGTTCGCCAGGGCTTTTCTGCGCCAGTGCACGCGCACCTTTATCAGCTATAAACGTAACTTCACATTTTAACAGTAATTGGAAACTCAAACATATAGTTTTGCGGGGGCGCTATCGTGGGTCACCTCAGGGTTAAAGATTATTAACAGATATAATTTATGTAAACTAATTAGTCCACTACTGTGGCATTTCGGTTTGATTACCTGTTTGCGAAACTAGGCTCTATGAACGCGTTAGTTCACACAGAGATCATGTTACAGGCATTTACAAAATGGTTGGTGTTTGCTTGGTTTGCGAATTGTTTTATCTAGACATGTATGACACGGCAGAATTAGTAAATACATAGGTACTGAGAAAATTTCAACATGACTAGAGTTTGTAAAGTCCACAAAAAATATTATGATATTTTACGTATAGTTAGTTAGCTTTATAATTGTTAATTTCAATTATAAAGTATCTACTTATTTTGTTAACTTTAAGATATTGTTACCCATTACCAAACTGCATACCCAGCGTAGGGATTATGGGCATTGTGTTCATTAGATAGAAGCCAATAACCTTATTCCTACCAGGGGGAGGCCTGCGTTCAGCAGTGGACCAAATAGGCTGTTGAGGTTGAGGTGAGAGTAGATCATACGCTAATATAGAAGTCAAAATTAGCCTCAGGGTTATGTTCTTAGAAAGCTACTTAACTGGTAAAATATCTTTGTCAGTTAACTTTGACGTAAAATGTACAAAAACTTCAATTAAATTGTAATTGTCTATCTTTTCAAAAACACAGTCACGCCTTAGAAGTCAGCAAAATATACGGTATGAGGTATGCTGTTTTCCATCTTGAGTTATTGAATATCTGTGGAATCTAAACCGTGTACTGCTACTGACTGGTGTAACAGAAGGTAATTTACCAATCGCAGCGAGTCTCGCACGTCAAAACCGTCTCTTTGCGAGCGCCTTCTATCCCCGTACGAATTGCACAAACACTCGCTGTGTTACACGTTACATTACGCTCTGCAGGCAGGTCAGTACCTAGGTTGCCTAGGTACCTATACCTACCCAATTTTAGGAGTCAGAAGTCAGTATTTGGTCAGAGACATTTATGTTTCATAAAATTTGGTGGTATAATACACCACTTTCAATAGTTACGTTTGACAGGTTATTGCTATTATTATTACTTCACCATGGTATTATGACAGCTGACATTTCAAAATGGCGGACAATATGAACCGTTTCATGTTAATTCAGATAGATTCAGTTATTTAGAATTTTAGATGGTTGTTCATATAACTATTATGGGCGTAGTTTATCGTCAATAACATGTTTAATAAAACGTTTGTTTGGATAATATAGGTTATTATTAGACTAGAATTTCGATAACCATTTGTTAAAGGTTTTATGAGTTTTCTCATTATGATTGGTACTTAAATAGGACCGTGTAGTTTATAGTTAAGGCTTGGTACAATAAAAACCTATATTAAGATACGACGATTCCTGATATCCACATTGAATGTTACTAAATATGAAACTGCTATAAAAGCCAGTTGTGGGTTTTAAATTTATTTCAAAAAAATAGTTTGAATGAAGTTACTATTGCGTAAAATGTGTTTTACTTTACTTCGTTCGCTGATTAACTTATCAACGATCAAGCCCCATGTTAAATAGTTCATTTGTTTGAAGTAGACATACCTCATGAAGAAAACTCCTCATGGAGTTTCCTTTAAAAAATTACAAAAAAGTTTGACCAGTATGCTCTGCTGAGTGTGTACTGCCATACTATTTACTGCAAAGTTTGCGTTAACTTTATTTTCTATGGAAATGTAAAAAATAATGTAATGTTCTTGTCTTTTGTGTCTGAAAATGACATAGATTCTACAGTTATTTCCAACGGGATATTTACCATGATTTGAATTTTGAGCTTTCCAATACAAGGAAATAACTTTAATTTTAATAAGCATGATGGGAAAAAAAATAATATAGATCGTGCAAAGTTGGCAAAAAAGATTAGGAGATTTATTTTTTCTTTAACAGTTTGACATAGTACCCGATGTCAACCATTATTCTTAAGCGAAATATCGCGTCTTCTATTGAATTTTAACGTAAATAATTTTATTTTTCGAAAACGATGACAAGAAATTTATTCATTGATGTTTGCCTTAAATCTTTGCATAATCGAAATTGGACTAATTTTGAATATAAACCGGATAAAGTGACCTGAATACATTTGATTTATGTAGGCGATGTTTTATGAACTGTTAAAATTTTCATTACCGATACGACCGCCAAAAATATTTCGGTAGGTACTAAACTGTACTTAATCGTTTTACACCTACGACGATATTTTTAAAACTCTGAGTAATGACTGAATAATTTATTCGTTTTATTATTAATATGTTAATTATACATTTCATAAAATAACAAATAATATGAAATTAAAAATAAAAATATTAAGCTTCGATAAATTACATATAAAATAGTAACTTATCTGTTTATCTGTTCATAAACGACGCGACACACAAGATAAATGTTTGTAGGTAAGTAAGTCTTTCAAGAGTACGAGTATATAAAATAATTAAAAAGGTTTAAAAATGTTCTCGTACTGACAGAAAATATCACTCATTTGTTGTACGAATGAATTATTGAATGAATGAACACTTTATTGCACTACTAAAAATCAATATACATGGAAGTCTTATAATAAATAATAAATAAATATAGTACAAAAGGCGGCCTTATCGCTGAGAGCGATTTCTCCCAGGCGTTAGACGAGTAATGATAGAAAAATTACATGCTTCAAAGTTTGTTCCAGAAATTAACTATTGGTTTCCTGACTTTTGTATTTTTAAGAAGTCAGCAAGATATAATAAACTAAAGGCTGAATAAGGCGTTCATCGATTGTCCTTATTATTTTGATAATGAAATTTTCGACCCTTGCTTAGACCCAGCTATCTCAGTAGACCCCAAAAAAGTGAAACGCAAAAAGTATTTGCTTATCAAATAACGGACTTTTTGGTGTTTTTTTACCAATGTGTGCGCTATCAAATATCGTGGATCAAATGCCAAAGGTTATTTAAATATTTTATTAGTTAACACTTATCGGTGGCAGCTAGAATGTTGTTTTCATGTAGGTAAGAGTAACTTTACAAAAGTACCGATAATATCTATTCTTAAACCCATTCCATTTAAATTCCAAAATGTCCACAAATACCTGATCGAAATTTGAAAGAATTTGAGAATACAATCGTTTTCCATAATTCAACAAATACTTGTGCAAAATCTGTAAATGCAAATTCTACCAAGTACTGTGTTTGGATTGCAATTGATATTGAAACTGTTTTTAGGATTATCCAAGCATCGGTTAAGAGTCTTCTAACATATACCTGATGGGCATCCGGTGGTCGCTTCGACGAATAAGAATCAATCCCTTGAACTAAGCCCGTGGATGTCGTAAGAGGAAGGGAAGGGGGAACCTACTCTGGTAGATTTTTTTGGCATGTGTCTGCTGAAGAGGATCAAGGACGTTATTCATATAGATACAAAATTCCTGGATTTTAGTACCCGAATCAACAAAAACAACCTTCCCTAGCTAGTCCAAATTCGAGCAGTTTAAGTGGTCTAATCAAAAAAAAAATCTAAATTTTATACGTTTTGCGAAAACGAATCAGAAACTTCGATTTTCGTTTCCAGAGTAGTCTCCCAGTTTTTTTTCAATTTGCGCGAGTTTTCACGGAGACGTTCATTAAACTGAACAAAACAAAGTATAAATCCGAATGACGCCAATGTGCAGGTTCATTTAGACAGAATTCGCGCTTAAAATCTTATTACAGACGCTAGGGAGAAAGCTTCGACAAAGTTTGTACAGGGCAGCTGGTATTCTTCGAGAAGGAAGGAATAAATCAAATAACAATGAATAGAAAAAACAAATAACAATGTATAGAAAGTTTGAAAAGCTAAAATCGATTGACTTTGACTAGGTATGGAACTCCCGAAAGACAGAAGCAGGAATGCTTCTGTTTTTCCGGCCAACTACAACCTGAGTCTCTAAAGAGTGCATCCTCTTCTGCGACCTTTGTGTTACATCGTTGTCCATGTGGTCAAAAACGAAGAAACCTACACAGTAAAAACAACATGTCATAAATACAATAAACGTACACTTAGAGAAGGTCAAGTTATAAAACTAAACACTGACACTGGCATAAGTGATATTGTAGCTTCGATTTCTAATCGTGTCAAATCTCTAAGTAAGTCCAGAGCTGCAGTGTAATGAACTCAAAAGTCTAAAACGCCTCTGAGACGGTCATTCGTCAATTGGTACGTGATTGACAGTTTCATTTGAAGGTGCAAATGATGAAGCTTCAATCGACGCGTCAATTGATCGCCCTCATTGACAATTGAAAATGTGGACGAACGATGATATGATAAGCACAACGAGACGTTCAATTGGTTGCGCCATTTGCGATTGTCAATGGGCTTCAATCAAAATTTCCATCATTCGCCTTAGTTGGGATTTACAATGGTTTCAATAGTACAGACGATCATTTGGTTCATCAATGACGTAAATATCGTCAATTGCGAATGACCGTCGCCGAAGTACATAAGATTGCTCTGATTTTGTAGCTGGATGTAATTAAAAAGTCTGAGCTTTTCTTCCTAGCAGATCTTAACCCAGCTGCTTCTCCTCTAAGCTACAGCATCTTATCCCAGCGTTGTTCAAATTGCTAAGAAGGAATGAAGCTTTGTGAATTATCCTTTAGGCGAATTGAATTATTTCAACTAAAATAAATTGGTGTCTCCTGTAATGCCGTCCCTGCTTTATGAAGTGTGAGTCGGGGAGATAGTAGGTTTGCTTTGTTCGCTGTAGGAACTTACTCTAGTGAAGTTTAGAGCAATGAAAGAGCGGCATCTTGGGTTTCTTTAGATTCTAAAGAAACTCAAGATGGCCACTTTGATTTTCGTTTAGTGAGTATAGAAATGTTAGAAAATTATTTTTGATGCTTTTCAATAACTTCACGATGTACCATCGCCAAACGTAATGGCTATCCAGTTTGAAAAATTTTTGCTGAATATACCTTCTTTGTGAAGTTATTGAAAAGCGGAGGATAAAAGGTTCCAAAGAAAAAGCTATTTTAAAATAAGAATATAATAAGAAGAATAAGAAAAGAAGAATTCGTTTGATTATGTTGTCTTGCGACGTAGCAGGTTTCGGATTCGATTCCCGCCTCAGCACAAACGGTTGTTTTGTTCCGGGGGTTTTGTGTGTGATGATAAAGTGATGATGCTCCGGAATAGGGTATATGCATAGATTTTTTTTAAATTGATTTGTTAGGTTAAATAAAATATAACCAATAAAAAAAAACACTTACTTTTCGAAAGCACTAAAGTACTCCGGTAACGCTGTCATGACCATTTGCGTCAAGAGATGCTGTTGACGCAAATGGTCATGACAGCGTTACCGGACTTCAGCATTTCATCAACAACGACGACATATTAACTTCAACCACCTTCAGGGCTTTAGCTGCGGCGCGACCCTGAATGTCAAATGTTTTCATGCGTAAATATTTTCATTCGTTAATATAAAATTAACGCATAACATACCTAATGTTATGCGTTAATTTTATACTGCGTTAATTTTATTAATATATTTTTTTTTAATGTTTTAACTATACAAAAATTTTAAACGTAAGGGGGTAAAGTCTATGTCAGACATGACGAGGTAATATAACATAAAACAACGTAAGCTACAATATAAAACTTGAAAATAACAAGTTCTTTGCGCCTCTGATAAGCACCTGATAATGATATTGATAACCCAGAGGTAACGTTATCACGTATCGGATAACCGTTACGAAGGTCACTGAACTTTGCTCTCCATGAGAAAATGATAAGGTCGTAGTGTAAACATTTGTGTGATCATGCTTTGGCGAGTAACTGAAATTTAATACATGTACTATAGCCAAACGCGGTGTAGAATGTTTGTTAGCAAATCATGACACAAATGACGTGACGACCTCTGAGGCGCAGCGACGTCTCGGAACAAATATTTGTACGATCTGCAGATATTTGTTCAGGGCGTCTGGATTTTTTATTTTTATAATACAAAATATCTATCTATGTAGTGTATTGTATCCCGAGGCGGGAATCGAACCCGCAAGATCCTGCGTCGCAGGAAGACCTTCGCCCACCGCGCCACAGAGGTCGTCTAGCAACTCTACAAAAAAATGTGAACGAAGAGTGAGTAACTCAGCTGATGAAATTGTTCTAAACAGAGCGGTCCGGATTCTGAATTATTTATCCAAAGGAACGAATCCCCTGTTTACGCTCCTTGTTGATTTTCCCGTTGGGCATCAGTTAAATATTTATGTCTCGCTTTAACATACAGCGAGTGAAGGGGACAGTGATACCGTGTTATTGAAGCGAGCAGATGGATTGAAAAGGATTTGGGAGCCGTGTGCGGGTAAACGAGGGTACAACAACATTTTTGAATAAAATAAATTTCTAAGGGCGCTTTCGTTTAGGTTTATAAGGCTCGCGAGGTCTCTTTGTTTTATGAAAAATACCTACGCGTTTGTGTACAGTTTCAACACATGTGTGTTGAATTGTGTATCACGGCGTAGCTATCCTTAATAGCCCAGGCATTGTTGATACTCGTAGAATAGAGAAAATTACGTCACATCGTCATCGAATGTGTAGATAATTTTGATTTTGATTTAACTTTAACAATTAACGCAATGTGATGCCATGTAATTTTTGCAGGCTATTCCAATTTTCCCTCTAGGGAAAATTTGCTCGAGGGGAAAAAAGGAATTCATAATTTTTATTCCAGTTTTGTGTATTCTACCCTAGATTGCAATGCCTGTGCTTCGCCTACTGATGCCAGTATTCTATAATATAAAGAAAGTAATTCTAAAATAGAGTATTTGAAAGAATTTTCCATAAAATGGTGCCTGTATTTGATAAGCCAATTCCACGAAGTCGCCTAATTGAACTGAGCCTACGCAATGGTGGCTTCTGCGAAATTTGCCTTCGAAAACACATTCCCAGAGAAAAAGTGCTAGGCCGGCAGGTAGGTATCAATTCGCCAAGTAAATAGAGAGCCACTTTCTGTAAATGAGAGCTCTACATAAGTTCTACTCGGTATCCTGAAACGACTTCCTATTTTCATTGTAGAGCATAAAAATAGAAACAAAGTCCACTGAAATCCAAAGACTGCCTTGTCCTCCATGGATTTTTTCCTATATTTTAAGTCACTACAATAAACCAAACCAAATAATTTAACCCATAGACTCACAACACTAAATTAACCTACCGTACCGTACCTTTGTACCTTCAGGGTCCCGGTCGACTTGTAAACGTTTTTCCCTCGTTCGCTTTCGATTTTACGAGTTACTACGAGTTTAGAATTGCTTTTATGGCCTCCTAGTACCCTTAGTCTACACTCACGCTGAATTATTTAATTGTGCGTCTCACTTGCCTATAAGGTTCTTAAAAGAGTTGCAGTTTATATTCGCAACGTGATTCGGAAGAATGAGAGTTTAAGTTTTAAGTTGTTAGTTCCGATTAAGCCTTACTTAATCGGTATTTAGAGAATATAAGTTCCGGGTTGAGTTTACAATCAAACTTATACTTCTACAATTCGTTCAAATAACCTTCATCGTCTGTAGGCCTAGCACACGATTTTGGTCTAGGGTATAGGGTATATAAAAAGAAATCGCATCGTCATTCATTGCGTAAATTATTAAGGCTCAAGGAATGAATTTATAAGCTGACGATCTGACGTATTTTTCTCTCTTCCACCTTAGACAACAAATCCCTATGATTAGTCTACAGTTTGGATGTAGCGAATTCTAAATATTACGCATTCGATTGACTAAGCCTCGGTAATTATAATGTAGGTTAAGAAAAACGAACCAGATAGCAGCAAACTTGCATCCAAGAAGTTGAGGGAGACTTACCTGAAAATAATAAAAAACATCGTTAGACCAAGGACAAAGTAAACAAAAAGATATTTGTAAGGAAGAACACGGTAACAAACTAAATATTTCAGAATAATAATTTAAACATCTTTCGAACCGAACGCGCCACGTTGATAAAAGTGTCGATAGTCTTTTTTTCCTACTAGACGGAAACAACAATCTTAAGTTCAATCATCAAACTCTACACGCAATTATTACGTTAAGTTAAAAACTCTTGTTTCATATATTTGTTTGTTTTATGCAGTTTAGCAATGTAGTAATTGTTGGCCTACCTCGGTTTTTTGTGTATAGCGCATTCCGCTAGGAGAGGTGTACCTTACTCACATAAACCTACAATTACAGACTTATCAGATATCCAAACAGCGACCATTCGTAGTGACGGCATTACCCACAATAAATAACAAGGCGGTGTAATTAGCTGCCCACGCGCTGGGAAAAGTAAGCCCAATTTCATAATCTCACTCGAGACCTGGAATACGAAATTGTAAACACGCCTACACAATTAAAAGCTTCGAAACAAAGATGCTAGTACTTGTCAAAAGCTTTAAGTATTAGTTTGAGCTTGGTTTTTCTATGAAACGGGGTCAATAACTTGATTCATTTGTAAGATATAACTTTTAAATCCATCATGGTTATTAATACTAAAGTTATTTGTTTATGAGGATAGACCGATATATCTACTAATAATAACTCACTTGCAAGACATTCAGTTATTCCGTGATCATGGCGCATGTAACTGTGCCGAAATATTGGAATGCTAAAAACTCAAATCATGGTAAATATCATTTGTAAGAGTCCATACTCAATTCAGTACACTTAGAGCTCATATACTCGGACTGTAAGTTGCCATTGCAAGGCTCCACTGCAGTCGACGGCAGTGGTCGACTGCCGTCGTCGGTTGCACTTGATCTTTAATGCAGTCCGCCTGCGCTAAAGAAAGCCTATTACTCCGTAGATGACTACGTAAATGATGTTAATGCTTGGCCGGATGTCGCCCAGTTCCATACAGACAATAGTATGTAAGACCAGTTAGACTTAGTTATCCTAAGATTGTATTAGTTGATAAGCGATGGACTTGCTAGTGGTTTCTTTTTCACTTCTTCCGCTAGTGGACAAAAAATTGAAGTGAATTAACCTTATTTCTTGTTGATAGTAATAACTATTTATCAAGCTGTTTATATAGTAAAAATTTGACTTGTCTAAGTACTTATTTTGTAAGTCTAAAGAAATAAACGATTTGACTTTGACTTTGACGCTATTAGAGACGTGCAGCAATCGAGTTAGAAATGTATTCTAACTCGATGCGTGCAGCCCGTATATGCATAAGAGTGCTTAGGTGCGTCGGCGTAGCTTACCAGCAATCATCTCATATCCATGCAATATAATAAAAAGATTTTGCCCGCGGCTTTGCAGGCGTTTTATCGTAATAAAAAGTATGAGTTATAGTGTGTAGTCTTCACACAAACATCTTCACAAATTACGATCTACAGGTAATTTTTAAAAGCTGGCGTGATCCAGTTTTGTTTTTCAGATACCAATTGGAGACCTGGATTTATAAAGTCAGCGTGGATAATTTGTACAGCTTTAAAAAAAATAGCTTGAGACTACCAGTGATAAGCGAGCGTCGAGCAGCTGTTTTCGAGCAACAAAATTTACTTTTACTTCACACATTCTTCGAGCGTGCCATAATTTTCATTATGTTGCTAAAGCACATCCGATTTCCTTATTCTACTGCTACGGTGCCACCAAAAACCAAGCTATTTGCTTAACCATTAAATCGATAGACTTTTCTTACTAAAACGGCGTTGAATTAGCATATAGGCGATAAGAATAATGAGACGCAGGCGCCGGTAGATCACGGTAGATGGCGCCAGGCGTCTGTGCAACTGCTGGTCGATCATAAATCAGATATACCTAGTGATTATCTCGTGATAAGGCTTGATCTAGCTCGAGCTAATGTCCCCAAAAGTTAGCAAGGCTCGAATTTTGATGCGTCGTTTCAGACTAGCAAAGTTATTACAAATCTGCAGAACAATTCTACCACCGAACTGCGATCCACAACCTGCATGCCCAGCGTGGGGATTATGGGAATTACCCCCATTAGATAATCGCCAACAAGGCGCTTATCAGAGGGAGGCCTGCGTCCAGCAGTGGACCCTGCAACGCCGTGAAACTCCGCGCAAGGTAGACTTATAGAACTCTATCACGGACTCTACCTATTCTTCGACTTTATACAGAAGGACCGATTACTTGGTAACAGCTGTTGTGTTAGCAATAATAATAATAATAATAATGTACGACAAATCACACAGCATCATCTAGCCCCAAGCTAAGCAGAGCTTGTGTTATGGGTACTAGATAACTAAAATACACTATATAGATATTATACATAGAAAACATCCAGAACGCCCTAAACAAATATCTGCAGGTCCCTCTTTAAGGGATGAAACGTTGGTGTTCTTCCAACACAAATAAGGTTTGTAGTTAACCCGCTTACATCCGTAATGAATTCGTCAAACTACGATAGTTTTTATAATAAAATCTGCAGGTCGTACATAGATTCATACCGAGGCGGGAATCGAACCCGCAACCTCAATGAGTAGGTATCTATCTAGGTTTGTCTATCCGTAGGTTGATAAACCACTGATTGTTGATTAAAATATGCACGATTATGCACTCAGGCTCTGTAGATTAAGCTTTAACTCGCCCTTCACTCAGAAGTCCATTATCTTCAAATGCTCAGCCGTTGACAGGTGCCGAGATAATGCTGTATTTGTTGTTATTATCTTTATCTTAGTCTCATTATGTCGCTGGTAATTATTTGAATAACTATTGTTTAGTATAATTTATGTGTCGATCTGTGTTCAAACAGATTGCGGTTGTGTTTAGACGAGTAGATTAATTTTTGCGGTAAAATGTGTTCAATTGTTGCTTTAAATTGCATATCTCCTTTCTCTTTTAACTCTGTCCTGACAACTAATAAAATAGAATCAGTAATCTAAAAAACGCTAACCAAATAGGTGATTTAAATTGGGTTATTCCAGTTTTCTCCCTTGACATATGCCAAATCCCAGATAAATGGAATTAAAAAAAAAATATTCCAGTTTTTCCAACCCTTTCGTATTTCTAATATTTGTATGTAACTTTTTTCTTTGTCAAATAAGATGTAGAAATAGCTAACGATTGTAAAATTTCTTTATATATTTAGATATCCATAAAAGGATATCCAAAACATTTATTTATGGACACAAACCTGTTGGCTATTCTAATGTGCGGGTCAGGGATCTCGCCCACATCCGCCCACGGGTGGCGCCCTGCCTCAGATCGGCCACGAATAATTCATATTAGCGAAGGTGTCATAAATATACAGATATCTTATTTTGACGCGATAAAATGCCGCGTTTAGTCATTGATTTAAAAAGGGAAGATAGGTTACGTTCTCCCAGAGCTTATTCAAAAATTGGCATGTGTTACAACTACACGCAAACACATACGCTCACAGTTATATTTCCAGTCCTGTGCAATACAAAGAAGAACAAAGACGGAAAGACGTATCTAGGACCGAAGTGAGACTGAGACAACAATATTTCACGCGAATCACGACACGACCGCCCGTGCCGCCGGTCAGACGGTGACTGATGTGGGAGAACACAATTTTACACAATTTGAGGTTGCCACTTTCGAGCAACCAGTGCCTCATCTTCGTTTTTAATAAATCAATGCGTTTAGTAGCTGTTTGTAAAGCTACGGGTCTCTTGATGAGATTGGATATTTTTGAATAAGCGTAAAAGCATCTTTTTCAACAAATAAAATCATAATTAATAAATACAAACAAATTAGAAGTATTTATAATCAAGACTGTTGAGCTAACTGCAGACGGTACAAGCAACCTAGAGGTAGTGTTAATTATTAAGAGAAGGGCTAAACAAACTGTTCTCAACGTGTTATACATGTGTAACAGTGGAACTAGATGGGAAATAAACTCCCAACGAGTCACACTGTGACCGGATCTGGTGTGACTCGTTAGAACCCATCGAAATTTGGAATAGATAAGTTACAGCAGATAAGTTACCACTTAGAAAACGGATAAGGTTAACATTTTCACGCGGCAGTGTGAGCAGTTTTTGAGTTTTCCAACAGAACATCCCAGTGGGGTATTTCGGTATATTTACGACTATTCTGAAATCTCCAGGTAAACTAAATTAGTCGTTTCTTTGACTGTCCATGACATCTATGAACGTTATGTAAGTCGCTAAGCTTTTGGGGTTTGAAGATTCCATCCACACCTACACATTATCTTTCCCGTGCGATACCTAGGTTTGAATTTCATCAAGCAGTAAGTTTCTCAGCCATAGCCAGCCAGCACAATAAATCAACATCGTCCATTTTAATTAGCAGTCTAGGATCTGTGCCCGAGGCTTGGCGCCGTCTCACCGGCGTTCGTAGGCGGTAGTGAAAGGAATCCGCCGGAAAAACTGCACCTGTGCACAGCATTCTTGACCGTACTGAATACTGAGTTCTGAGTCGTGCTAGGGAGTGCGGTTGACTTTGGTCGCCTGAGGGTTTGGTCGTGCGGAGAATGCGGCTTGGTCATAGGATTTTGGTCGTAGGTGTTGCTTCGGAAGTGGGTAGTCAAACCGTGGTCTTTTTAGTGTCTGGCGCTCAGGTCTGTGGCAAGGAATTGTCTCGTCAATATTTTTGGGGGTTATTTTGGCATTTCTTCCTGCTGCTGAATTTTGCTGGTGGTGCGGCGGGCCTCGTTAAGTTCTAAGGGGTGCATTTGCTCTGACTTTAGTCGTAAGTTTTGCTTCGGTTGTAAGTAGGCTTGGGTAGCGTAACCCTGAGGGTTATGTTAGCCATTTCAGTTTTTTGCAATGTCGACAAGTACCTATGCCCGTTGCTAGATTAAGTTTTGTTTTAACTATGCATGTATATACTTTTGTATATACATATGAGTGGTTGCGGAGCTCTATGCGCGATCGCATCGACAATCAATTCGTTCAAAGGGTTGTTTCCCCCTATTTCTGCAATGATATAAATTTAAACAAAAATGATGCGCATATGTGTGCTGGTTGATATCCTATATACATAATATATAACCTTCTAAATCTTCTAGCTAGATTATGGCATTTCCTAACTCAGGCAGGTGTCTTACAAGTTTAAGGCTGCACAGTGCAGTTTCACAAAATTCAAATAGATAAACTTGCGTCCCGTCAGCAAAGAAAATCTCCAGTTATATATAGATAAACCTCGAACTAGCGGCAATATCGTGTTTCATTTTCGATTGACTTGTAGCAGATACCTTTGCGTATTGGTAACTGTCGTTATAATTAGTTTAATTGAAATTTTATTTCTACGCGAGTGAATGTGGCGGCGACAACATGATTAACTTTCGAGCAATTGGTATTTAATAATAACTTAATATCTTATTTTTATGATCACTTTATATAGTTTTTTTTATTATTTATTATTTTTATACAGTCTCTTTAATAAAGAACTGCACGATATATTTCTGTCAACGGCATCAGCTCAGAACTATTGCCCGTGGTATCCAGGGACACTGGTACTGAGGAAATGCTGTTGCAGCCTCCTACCTAAAAATATATTCGCAACTAATAGAAAAGGCAAGTCGTTGGGGGCCTACTCGGAAAACGAAAACCAAAGTTTCTTTTTCGTGCAAAACCAACTCTAACATCACTTGCATAAGATATCGTTTGCTCGAAAAGGAATGCGAAACTACGATTTTCGTGTTTACTCGCGAAGTACGGGCCCTGATAACTTAGTACCTTATTGGATTATAGTTTCCACAAATTCTACATGTTCTTAATAATAAACATGGTAACAGATAAACTAACTGATACCGATAACCGAGGATTTGCGTATCTTTAACCAATAAACCGATTTGACAGTCGATAATAGCACTTAATACAGTATATTTACGCGTGTCTCCAGTAATAAATGTTTTATTGATAAGAGATAGCACTTTTGCTCTCACGATCTGACGCCTACGATCTTACCATAACGGACAACATGTTAAACTTTGTTACAAATAGCAAATAGTCCATGGAAAGTGTAGTTCAAAAGGTCTCACACTAATAGAATTCATGTTAGGGTTTGAATCCAAGTAATATACTTAGAGGTGAAGAGGTTTAAGCCTGACCCACATGTTAACATTGATTGCTTAGCTTTGTATTCGCTAAATACGACTGTTAGCATATATTGCTTAGCTATTAGCAAAAGCACACTTCATGATGATATTAAGCAGGTTAACTACGAACCTTGTTTGTGTTGGAAGAACACCAACGTTTCATCCCGCTTACATTGATAATGAATTCGTCAAACTACGAAAGTTGATATAGTAAAAAAGAACACTTATTAATATTGTCTCAAATATGTTTTTCTACGTAAAAGTAATTGACTATGGCCCCGGTAATGCGGGTAGCGTAAAATTAGTCATTGTGGAGAACTTTAGGGGAGGCCTATGTCCAGCAGTGGACGTCGATCGGCTGATATGATGATGATAAAGGCCTAAGGAGCAAACGTGGCTTAAAAGGAATTACTCCCATAACTTCCAAGGGACATAACATCACACAACAGCAAATGGTTGTATTGTAATAAATTGATCTCTAAGTATTTCAATTTGCTTATGCGATTTGAATGGTCTTACAACAGACTTATCAATTATTTGGGAAGGAAACCATAAAATTCATTATATTCAATACCATACCTACCAGAGGAAACTTTATCTTTTTTTTAAATACCCCTCTGGTACATATAATACTCATTTGTTTATATTATTATTTCATATTTTGTTCTAGCTGTAAGTTTTCTTAAATTTTTTAACATTTCAAATAAAAACCAAAGTTACGTGTCATATCTTACTCAAATGTATGATGGATGATGATGATGATGATTTAACGTACAATCCATACAAATATTATAAAAGCAATTAAACACGTCTGTCTGTTAGCTTTTAACGCCTAAGTGGCTAAACAGATATTAATAAAAATTTACAGGTAGGTAGACGATATTACGGGGATGGAATTAGGCCACTTGAAAAGTGCGAAGCCGCGGGCAAAAACCATATTTAATGTTAACGTGACTAATTTAGTGGCAGAATCTGAAAGATTAGTCCACAAGCTTGGGCATTACCTCTGAAGTTACGTAATGTAACTGTGTGGGACTATCTTCGACGTGGGCGTACTCAGGCAAGGGGTGTGGGCGAATCATTTTAATAGTTAATATAAAAAACAAGAAATTTGGCTAATCTCTTACGAGGAATTCCGAAAATAAAACTTTGTGATTAGATGACTAGATGCTTGGAAGGGCTTACCTTTAAATTATGGAGTGAGATAGGATTATCGTACTTGTAGGTATTTGTTTCTATCACATTTTATGTTATGAAGATCATTTATATATCTCTTAATTTTATTATTGCTGTAGAGTTATGCAATAAAGAGTATTTATTTTATTATAAATTTACATCAAGATATTTCTTAAGGCCCATACACCAGCGAAAGTGGCGCCCCCAACTATTATATCTTATTATTACGTTGAACGCAGGAATTTTTAAAAATCCTACGTTCAGTTTGTGGTATCTATTTTAAGCTATTTATTAATGCCTCTGTAATAGTTTCATTTTGTAAAGCTTAGGAAGAGATACGAAGTTGCGCTTTTTGGCCACCAAACTCTATTTTTGCATCTCCTCCTAAACTATATGAGATAAAATTATAAAAGAGGTATTAAAAAATAGCTTATAATAGATACCACAAACTGAACGTAGGATTTTTGAAAATTCCTATGATAAACGTAAAAATATGATAAAATAGGAATTGCTGTCAGATTGGCTCGGGTATGCGCCTTAAGATAATTGCGCTTTTAAAATAATGTTAACTTACATAAGCCTAAGTGGCTGGTCGTAACAGGAGACAGTAATATTTGCCGTGTCATAGAACAATTTCCTGAACACTATGATAATAAACTAAGTTTTATGTTAGCTTCGCTTGATTTTAATTAAACCTAGATGAATATCATAATTTACGAATTAGGTATAAGCCTTAAATAACATTATTTTCAATTTATAGGTTATTCGTGTTACGATAATTTTATTGGTATCACCGAATGAAATAGCAATTTGTCCCAGTTCTTAGACGGGCGGAATTTAATCGAAAGTTAATTTGCTTTTTCATATTTATTAAAGCTAACAACAAAACATTATTACCTGCTAGTACATAATAAGATGAATGCTGTGTTTAAGATAACAAACATTTTTTTAAACACTTCATACTTTGGGCTATGACTAGCCTCTATAAAATGTTGCTCTGATTGCACCCCTGAATTCGAACTCTAAAGATCACGTTCATAATGACTTTAAAACATATTAGGAGCATCGTGTGAAAGTGCTCTACATGCGAGACGGGCCTTTTGTTCGTATGAACGTTGACGATTTGAATTCTGATTGAGATGCCTTCGTCAGTTGCGACAGAGTAGAAATTGAACCAAAAGGTGTGAGTTGCAGAACGAAGAGTAAGTATAGCTTTTTTACGATTCGTCAATACCTAAACTGTATTTGTAACTTTAACTGATAATGATAATAAATAAATGAATAAATAATGTTGGACAATTCACACAACATTATAGCCCCAAGCTAAGCAGCGCTTGTGTTGTGGGTACTAGATAACTGATATACTTAATACAATATACTGCATAGATAGATATTTTTTATTATAAACATAGAAAACATCCAGAACGCCCTGAACAAATATCTGCAGGACACACATTTGTCCCGAGGCGGAAATCGAACCCACACCTCCTGTGTCGCAGGCGGACCTTCGCCCACCGCGCCACAGAGGTCGTCGATAGGTAGGTGTTATCCTATAACTTCATGCGAAATGTGTGGCAACATGCTGTAACTATCAACACTAGACAAACCTATTTAAAGTGTCGTAGAAATAGGAATAGAATAAGTTTTGATTAATAAAAAAAATACAAATACACAAGTTGGATGGTGTGAGTTGACGAATAACTTGAGTTGAATCTATGTCGCATGAGATATTACTCTTACGAATATTCTTCTATTATTGTCTAAAGTTACATGAAGATTAAATGTTTCATTGACCGGGGATTGAAAGAAAATTACAATTCAATAATAGCAATAAATTAGAACTAGTGTTTACCATTGAAGCAATTGAGCTAACTGCAGACTACTAAAAACTGGTATAAGCTAGAATATTTAAATCATATTTGATTTGCATGGGTGATGCAAGGACTTTGTTATCTTGACTTAAGTTGGAGTCTTAACTCTAACCCCCTTATTCATAATAGTCTGCTAACATAAAACAGAAGCTAAGTAGTGTTATTCCTCAGTCTGACTTATGTCAAAAGACAGAGAGAGATTTAGCAGTGTGCTAAGTTAGCAGACTATTATGAATAAGGAGGTAACTTATTAGATTCCGAACTCAGTAGCTCTACCTATCCAAGACGTTACGTCCAATGAATAGGACGTTTACGTCCGATGTGCTTTGAATGGGACGTCTGAACCGCCGCGGTCCCGCATAACTATGTACTACTGACGGTTTGTAAGTAACCGTAGGTAAGGTAAGATGGGGTTGTCCGCAAATTAGTAAAGGACAATGTAAACAAATTATCTCTCTCTTTCTCACTCTCAAAGTAGCAGGACTTGTAAGGGTGGTAGAGTCTGTTCAAAAAGAGAAGAGTCGTGGGAATTGAGGGCGCTCGTGTGCCAATAGACAACTTTTGTTGCGTTGACAACACTGCTCTGTCATTGCAGTACGACTAAAAGTGTTAGTACACCGTAACGCCGCGAATCTTTTCTTTCATTTACATTTACATCAATATTTCCATTAAAAGTGTTACTGCTTCGAGGTTCGAGTATATACCACGTTTGAAAAGCCGCGGGCAACCAAATAGGTAAAAGCAAATCTTTGCGCATTGTTTATTGGTACTGTGGCAAAGTGAATTATCATATACCGGCGCAAGCGCCGCCGCGCCGCTCCAAACAACGTGCTTAACCGCGGTTCGTCTTGATTAGCCTTCCCTCGCAAAGACATAATGAATATTATGGAACATTCCGCTTGCTAATTAATATTGAGCTTTTAGTAGTAAAGTCGGTTTGTTTGTAGGCGCATTGTCTCACTTGTGGCCAGTTGTGGTCCTTGTGGGTAAAATGTAAAAGTGATTAATGAATTTTACATTGTAATTTGATGGCACTAAAACATTTCTGTAAAGTCAGAGTGCCTTTTTTGAAACTTATATGACTTATCGTTTGTGTGTGATGGTATGGGTCATCCGTCAGTAACTTTGACTCAATTGTCTCTTTCTTGCCACAGTCGCTTTGGATATTGCGTTTCTTGACTAAAATCTTATATTTTCACAGTATCTTGTGCCCCCGACTTTCAAGTAGGTATCCTATGTCCCCGGTACACCGGTTACGTCCCTCTCGATTTTTATTAGATCCGACAGTCGTTTAGGCATGAGTAGGTGACAGATATATGTACGGAGTTGTATTCGAAATTATCATATTTATTAAGTACTAGCTTTGCCCTGCGGCTTTGCACGCGTTATTCATATGGAAACATTTAATGGTTGAAAGACGATTTATATCACACGGACCAATAAGAATCTGATTTATGGGATAAAATGTAGCCATGTTTGATTCCAGGATAAGAATTACCTGTATGCCCGATCCGTTACGTAGTTTTGGCGTGAAGAGGTACTTAACAAACATCCATTCATACATTCAAACTTTCGCATTTATAATATTATTAGTTTGATATAGATGTAAATATATCAGTGTGAAGTGTGATGATATGAAGAGGTGTGAAGAATTACTATACCAAGCTTGCTGGTTGTCTCTTGGATTGATTCTGTGTCCTCAAAATAAATTCGTTAAAAGAACTTTCTTCAGTTGTAATATATGCTGTTATTATGTCAGTTCACAATACATTTCCATCAATATTTTGATCGAAATGCAAATTCCACATTTGTGGAGCCCAATGCGTTCTCATTAAAGGGAAATGTTGGAATTATTGGAGAATTTCGGCATAATATACCCTGGCCAGCCTACACACTGTCCGATTATGTTAATTCGTAACCACTCTGGATAACATGATGTCAGCCATGAGGTGAACCAGTGAAATATGCAAAATACCCCGACATAAGTTGATAGCTTTATTTATTTATTTATTGATCACCAACACAGTTAACACTAAAACTAGCTTAGAGTTGCCTTTGTCTAATGTGCTGACATAATCAAATCTTTTTTTTTTTTTTTTTTAGATATTTATTCATCACATTAACAATCACAGTAAACATTATATTTGTACCGTAAAACCTTGTAAGGTTTGTCTCTGCGTCCTTAATTAAGATAAATGTGAAAGCAGCATGTTAATAAGTTTAATATTTTAAAAATCATTTTAAAAAACAAGAAAAGCTTTTAACGTAGAATATTAAAGTGCTTGGGAAGGCAAATCCAACGAAACCAAACTCGACGAGGTTTAGTCTTTTCGTTTAGGAGTTACAATGGCTAACTTCATCTCGATGGTATCATGACATTGCATTGTCTCCGAACTTAACATAAGTATACAAGATTTCAACCCAATCGGTTGAAGATATCTGCTTCAAAATTGAGTTGCAAGATTCCACCTAACAAACTACATACATACTTACATACATTGCAAATTAAATAAAAGCTTTTAAAAATAATCATCGGCGAGTATAACTTTATCATCATCATCACCTACTGATCTATTTTGTTTTGAAATGCTCTCTTTTTCGTGTTCGTGATATCACTAATTTCAGGATCAAACTGAAAACCAGCGCTGATCCGCGCACACGAGTGGTTCAGCGCAGAGCTGAGTTTGATCCTTTTTGGCCAACAGGGGCCGCACAGTCGCCAGTTTAACATCTGTATGCACCTATCTATGTATAGCCTGCCTTAATTATAGCTATTGTATAGGTACAATAGTAGTCACCTGTTTTGGCCAAATAAATGTATTTTTATCTTTATCTTTATCATCAGCCTATATTAGTCCACTGCTGAACATAGGCTAATGTCTTCAGCTTGACGAATCCAGCATCTGCCTGCAGTCTTTCGCAGATCGTCATCTAACCTGGCCGTAGGGCACCTTACACTGCGTTTGCCGAGTATTACTTATTGTAGATAAAACGTAAATAAAATTATTTTTGGATTTCATTTAGGAAAAATAAATAATTTATTCATTATTTCAATGTTTTTCGTTGATAAATGGGGAACATGAGGCAAGGAAATGTATCGCGTTGTAAACCTTGTGATCAATCATAAGTCTGTGTTAATTTAGTTTAAAATGATTGATTGTTTTGTTAAATCGTGTTTCTTTCTATAATTTAATTTTCCTTTACAAATTATTCTTGTATAATTTTGCTTCTACAATATAAGATTGTAAAGTCATTCACAACGGGATATTTACCATGATTTGAGTTTGGAGCTTTCTAATATTTCAACTATAGACCTAGAATTATTCACTAGGTACGCTAAGTCTATGATTTCGACACAGAAGAAAAATATTAAGTTTTACCCATACAATACATACATACATACAGACGATGTATTCCAATCTCCTAGCGTATCATCTAGAAGCGATTTTTACTTGATACAATTTTTTATGCGAATCATTCCCGTCTCGTATTAGGTACAGGTTTTTTAAGCCTAGATATACATACCTGTGTTGTGTATATATAAGCTTAAAAATATACAAAAACAATAGAATTAAACGAAAGTCGGGTACAAAAAGGTCACCACGTCAATGTGTAGCACTCGGCTAAACCCAAAGCTTCGCTGGTTTTCAGGTAGAAAAAAACAAGTTAAAAGCTAGTAAAAAAAAGCTTTAATATAAGATACTTCAAGGTCATATAAACCTTTGTTCTTCCTTCTATGAGTAAGGATAGGTCAAATTACAAGTAGATACTTTTTCTACCAAGTTCCATGTGAACCCATTTGCATCGAAAGCGTCCAGGCTTAGGGTGCGGATTAGTGCTCCGTCCTGCTGAAAATGGAAAGTAGCAGACAAGAGAATTAGCTAAACTACGAGCATTACACGAGGGGACTACACGGGTGGTCCTAGCACACTTAATCCTTAGGTTCACAGCTGGGATTTATCACACGTAGTTATCAGACAAGCTATTTTACAACTTTCTTCCTTATTGAGAAATTGGAAAGAGGATGAACTACATGAAACTTGGAAAAGATCCATGCAAAAGCTTTTGGAAGATTCTGATTCAAACTAAAATCATGGCAGATGACGTAATTCTAAAACTATATTTATGTAGGCACGCAGGTTATTCCTAGGTACTAAGTTTAGGTTCTCGAAAACGCCTTTGTCATGAAAAGTTTAGAGAAAAAAATGAAAACAGCGATTACCAATGTACCATCACCTACCGTGATGATTACGGCTGTGTGCTGTGTGCTAGTGAACACAAGTGTGCTGAGAAAAAATAACTAAGACCCAGAACTACAGAAAAAACCACGATCAAAACCAGGCGTGAACTACGCAAAGATGAAAATTATTATGAAAATCCTCAAGCACCCATCCGATAACGTAATAAGCAATTCCCGAGTACGTGTGATTGCAGAACCGTTAGACTGTATCGTTGTCGTTTGCATAATCGACTAGATGGCAGGACAGGCGTGTTAGACGTCATGAGACATGGAATCCTGCTAAGGGGCTATGAACTGGGATCACGGGACTTAAACAGTGATTGGCAGTTGTTTTGTTTTCCTCTGTTGGGCCAGTAAAGTCTATAGCGGCACGGAAAACTCTTGGGGCCGAATAGGGGAATTCGGCATCCTTTTTGCTCATTCGCTGGCTTAGAATTTGAACCACCCCAACTCATTCCTCGGGTGTCGGGGTGAATAATTCTGCCACCAAACTGCGATCCCTTACCCGCATGCCCAGTGTGGGGATTAAGTTTAAGGAATGAAATAAACCGTTTAGTAGAGAAGACTACTCTGCAATATGAAATCGGTACATTTGATTTAGATTAGATATTTGTTTTATCAAAATAAAGAGTGCAATTGAAAGGCTTAATAACCTATTTCTATACAAAAGTAGGTATTTACACCTTCTTACACGCTTTTCTACTTTGCCTGAGAAACGCAATCACGATTGTCATATTTTTGCATACAAATGCAGAAGCGTATATACCTCACTTGACATTCTTGAGTAACCTACCTTCCTATTACCCTAAAGATATTACCTATCACATAATTCTTAAGTGGGTTCTTGTTTAGGATGATGCCAGAATGAAACCACACGGAAAAACACTACGTAATATAATATAAACTGAAATTGCAATTAACATTGTAGCTACTAGGTATCTTTAATGGCTACAATCTATGACAGCGAACTGCTAGCAGTTTTATTGAATAACATCTGTGCTGTTACAGATAAAGGGGAAATAACTGGGCCATTTGTGAATAGTGAATTGAGGAACCAAGCCCATCAACACCCACAGAAAAGCTGAAACGAAGCTGTCAGTCACCTAAAGTCCTGCTCCGATACTTCAAGGAGCTGGGCTGGTTAGGGCCTGCTTAGGCAGGGGGATAATGCACAATACACTCCTATGCGAGACGTCCGTGCAGATTCGTTCTCCTTAGTTTCCCCTACTTAGAATTAGAATATTAGAATAGTGAATATTTGAAACAGAAATCTAGAAATCAGAAATCCATAATGTTGGCCGCGTCATCACAAACGACCTTTCTGTTGACAAAATTCACAGTCTTTGCAAGCCTAAGCGAATCGGTCGTCATGCATGACTCGGGCTTGGACTCGAGGTCGACTCGACCAAAATATGACATACCAATTGTTCGCAGAAAAGTTTTGACAAATAACACCGTTGATAAATTGATATAAAACACGACTTGAGTAAAACTCATGCACATTAATCCAACACCACTAATGCTCAGCACAAAATCTTGCCATAGGCTTTAAATACCTTATACAGTGACAAAATGGCTTGCCACATGCTTCTAACGAGTGGTCTGTGAGCTGCCTGTCATCTGATTTCGTCAATAAAAAATAAGAAAAATGCTTCTAAATATTCCGAGTTAAAGCCCATATTGGAATGTAAAAAAATTATTATGCGGGAGCGGTACTGACCTGATTTGCGAAAACCCACACAGTAACCTAAGTAGCATAATTAAAGACGTTTGATAAAAAATATAGTAAGCTGACAAGGAAAAAAAAGATAATATTGTTAGAAGTAGCTGAATATAAGTAAATTAAAAACGCAGCGTGTGTGTACTGCAGCTCAGTACAATCATCAGTAATAATAATAACCCTCTGAGGTGACTAGAACAACGAGATACCCACAAATAATGATGTGTCTAAATTATTTATAACTTTACCTACCCGTGTATTTATATGGTATGTTAAGGCGAGTTTTATCAAATTTTCTCATGTACAAAGCTAAATTGTTTGTGATCTAAATAGTTTAGTAAACCGATCAATTTGCAATGAGTTAGCTACTGTATTCTGCCTTAGCTATGATTATAACTAGGATTGCGTCGACACAGCGACACATGCAAATCATTCCTAATGGAAACCGCGTTGGGTCCGCGTGTTCTGTGTTTACCGACTCGATGGTATCTATTTGACAAAGCTGCTCGCTTGATGGTCCAGGATTGAAGTTCTATCAGACATTTAAAAAGATATACGTACCGTCGCGTCAGTCTGCTAATTTGGTAACTATGTAAATTTTAGTTTAAGAAGATGGGGGTCCGGGGCAGAAGAATTTCTTGTAAGCAGCGCAAAAAATATATTAAAAACGTAAACTTGTGGCTTCCGTGTGAATATTCTACGAGGAACTACTCAAAACAGAATTTCTAGGGAAAATTTATCGCCGCTACAAAATATCCACCGCGAAAATTTAATAAATTTCATCCAGGTTTCTCATAAAGGTCTTATATTGCGCCTTGAGAGAAATATCTACACAGCAGGCTTAGGTAGGCCCAGCGGGGAATCATTATCGCTACACTTACAGGCTTGCCTTTAATGTACTCAGATATTTAGCTCAGATTTCGAGCAAAAGAAGGAATAAATTTGTCTTGAGCGCTCTTGTGATGAAAGGATAAACTGGAAAAATAAGAACAAAATTACACATTATTTCTAGATAATAAAAACCGGCTAAGTGCGATTCGGACTCGCGCACGAAGGGTTCCGTACCATATCTATAAAAAATTAAAAAATACAAATTTTTCCTCGTAAATAAACAAAAATACAACGTGACGCGGTCACCTATCCAAGTACTGACCGCGACCGACGTTGCTTAGCCTCGGTGATCGGTTCTCAAGGTGATTAGGACGTTGCCTCCCTTAATTATTAAAATTATTTAACTTTTATTATCTGATGTTATAGCGGCAACAGAAATACATCATCTCTGAAAATTTCAACAGTGTAGCTATCACGGTTCATGAGATACAGCCTGGTGACAGACGGACAGCGGAGGCTTAGTAATAGAGTCCTATTTTACCCTTCGGGTACGGAACCCTAAAAAGGGAATCTAGTTCAAGTAGTTAGTCATTTCGGGAAACTTTCTAGGGATTAAAATAAGAAAATCATTACGAATATCACACTTTCAATCAAAAGTTTACAGCCCACTAAACTCGTCTCATGTCCTTTACCACGCCGCCTCCACAACAACAAAATCTCCAATCTTCACACGAATTAATCAAAATTATCGCTGTTTTTGGAGCTGCTAAAAGGCTATCTTTAATCTCTTAATAGCCCCCGTTAGAAGCCGTTCTGATGCAAAGTATGGAGGGCATTAGCAGGGGTCTTTGTATGGGTATCAGAGACGCATCTCAAGAAGTATTAAGTTTCGTCTCATTGCATAAGGGCAGATTCATAATAATATGCTTTGGAACGGAAACATTGAACAAATCTCCGATAGCTGTCTGAGAGGTTTATGAAATTACTAGCTGCGTCCCGCGGCTTCGCTCGCGTTGTTCCTATGGAAAGGTTTAGAAGTGATTTCTACCCCACGGGAATTGATTAATGGAATAAAAAATGTTTGATTCCAGGATTAGAATTACCTGTACCTATGCAAAATTTCAGCCCGATCCGTTCAGTAGTTTTTGCGTGCAGAGATAACAAACATCCATCCATCCATCCATCCATATGATGTCATCCTTATTATTTGATCGTTATGACAGGGACGGCAACTTTTTTTGTACTGTCAAATTAGTTTAGTTTAGTTTTAGTGACATCTGAATGGACACCATGTCACTGAGGATGTTAAGAATATCACACTAATATTATAAATGCAAAAGTTTGTTTCGCATTTATAATATTAGTGTGATATTCTTCAGAAAGTGCAAAAGAATTTGGAATTCAAGATGAACAGCCGTTTCCCACTGACGGATGTTCGATCTTCCGAAATCGACTAAAATCTCGATATGCCGTGTGACTTAACATCCTCAGTGACATGGTGTCCATTCAGATGTCACTAAAACTAAACTAAACTAATTTGACAGTTCAAAAAAAGTTGCCGTCCCTGTCATAACGATCAAATAATAAGGATGACATCATTTTTAGTCCTGTCAGATTAGTGTAGTTTAGTTTTAGCAACATCTGAATAGACACCGATGTAGCTGTAAACTTAAAGAAGAATTTCTAGAATAGGATCGGTTTCGGAGAATACCCATAACAAAAGACAAACCTCTTTATAAAATTGTTATCGATGCGACATCGATTATGTCAAATCCTACAACGTTTACGTCAAGGCAGAGCAGTTGCTAAAACAAAACGAAGACATTCGATAAGCAGTACAGGTAGCGTGGGGTGTCGAGACAGGTTTGTCCCTTCTTTTTAGGGTTCCGCACCCAAAGGGTAAAACGGAACCCTTCGCTGTCCGTCCGTCTGTCTGTCCGTTTATCACCACCTGTATCTCATGAACCGTGATAATTAAACAGTTGAAATTTTCACAGATTATTATATTGCCGCTACTACAAAAAATACTTTAATAAAAATAAAATAAATATTTAGGGGGCTCTCATTCTAATTCGAATTCTAATTCTAAATGGGGGAATTAAGATCTGCACGGACGTCTCGCATAGGAGTGTATTGTGCATACAATGGCTCTCATACAACAGACGATTTTTTAAGCTGTTTTTTTATAGATAATGGTACGGAAACCTTCGTGCGCGAGTATGACTCACACTTGGCCGGTTTTTGCTAATGCCGAGGCATCTTCAAGTTCAATACTCCGGTTGTGAGACATATAAGGCAGGCATCGTGAAGAAATGCAGTCGGACTTAGGAAGTATGGACGCATATGGAAGAAGAAAATGAATTATTAGTCGTTTTGCTTTAATGTGAATTACAAATAGAATATTCTTTGGCAAATGGGAACTATTTATGTTTAGCGTGTTAATATTCATACAATATCTTTGTACTGTACGTAAATACTTCATAGTGATGAAGTGTACCTTACCTAATACAGCAATAGCATGTTTAGTATACCTAACATAATTATTTATTTTGTAAATAATATTCCTTGTTCCGTAATAAGAAAATTATGTCCGTCCTTTATCAAACACAGTCATAACTGTCAATTAATACAAACATTAAGGTTATAAATAAAAGTAATAACTGGTTTTAAATCTTGTTCTCTCGTAAAAAAAAATAACTTTTCACATTTGAGCTTGAGAAAATGTGATCGAAACCATTGAATCAATCATATTAATTGTTATTGCTAAGCACTTTAGCTCTACAAATACACCAAAATACAAATATAAAATCAAATGTATAAATGCCAACACTTCTACCTACACTTATCCAGTAGTTTTGCCTATTTTATCTTGGCCAAAGATGTGATAATGATATTTTGTGACTACTATCAAATAATTCGCTTCTCTCCCATATTTATTATTAACCAAAACGTTCGGCGGTTGTCTCCACAGGGGTTTAATAAGGTTTTCGTTAATGGTGCTAAAGTACTTAACCATTTTCCGTGGATATGTTAATTGAAATATTTATTCGGAAATATTAATGGTGTTCGACGTGAGAAAGATAGATTAATTATGCAGATTATTTGACTACTGGAGAAAATGTATTCATTGGGAGAATGGTTGATTGGGACATAGTGTTGGAATTCTTTGGAGATGAGATACGAGATTCCAATGGAGGAATGTTCCGATAGTATAAAATGTTTGGACTCAGCTATACAATGACAATTTTAAATTAAAAGTCTAGTGCGAGTCGATCGCGCGCGCCGAGGGTTCCGTATAGTATAAGACCTTGTTTCTTGCTAAATATCATGATTCTAGGTCAACGGAAAGTAGGTACCCTATAGGTTTTGATCCCTTCGAGATTCAAATATATTGTTTTATTCCGCGGCAACTCAAAAAGGGTTATTTCAGTGTTCCACCATCCTCCTGAAGATTATCCGTAGGGGTAGACTTCAAAAATATGGATTACAGTTTTTCCCCTAAGGGGGATTTTCAAATGGCCATCCAATTTTTGAAGTCCAGTTTTCCCCTCTAGACGTTGTTAGTTAGTAATGAATACTTTTGATTGTGTAAATTTTCAAGTTGAATTTAGCAGGTAAATGCAATATCATTTACAAACACACTATAATTATTATAAAATTAGAATTCCATTACCTGGATTTAACTTAAACAAAATAAGACACCGTTTATGATAATGGAACTCTCCGTTTTACCATTAAATACTAGTCTCTAGAACAAGCTGATAACCAACACTTTTCACTTTTGGGATACATTTATCGACGCAGGTATACCGTAACGTACGGTTTGATTACGTTTACTTTGTTAAGGTACCTATCCAGGCGATTTTTAGACCCTGTGCAAACTAATTTTTACTTAGTATATTACTTAAGCAGTCTGCGCTAATTTAATCCACACTATCATGATCTAGATAACGATATAAAATGTCAACCATGTCAATGAGGAATGCAGGACTTGCTGCGCCATCGCCTTATAGGGAGTCACCATTGACTTACATAACTGACAGGGAAATATTGGGAGACTTCGATATAATAGGTATCTATTTAGCTTCCACTTTTAAAATCTCTAGCTGAAAGAATTAGTAAGCTGAAGTGGCAGTGACCGACAACTCAAGAACTCGTTTACCCCATCAGGGTAAACGAGTTCTTGAATGGAGACAGCGACTCGGCAAACGTAGTTTAGGGCGCCCTCCGGCCGACTTATTAAGCTATTGCATAGCTTCTATCGCGGGCCTTGAGCGCGGGGACCGAATCCAGAAATTCCGTAACGAAAAAACCTCACGCTCCCGACTCCGACCGGAACAGCGGTGATACTTTTTAGTTTTGCCATCTATCGATGAATAGTAGAACTTTTAATGACTTTTTGAAATATGACGTTGGTCTCTTTAGTTCAGCAACTCGCCTCTAGATGGCATTGCAATAGCTTTACCGCGGCAGTCCCCGAGTGCCACACGTCTTTTTATTATTAACTATTACATGTTTGCTTAGCAAACAACATACATGTACATACGACGTCACGAAACGGCTCAGTCGGAAGACCAGCGTTGGTTGTACGCAAATACAACCAACTCATGCTGAGACTGGGACCGTTTTGTAACTCTAACAAATTGTATTAGTTTTAGTTCCTTTTATCTTAAATTGTATGTGTTTGAGTTACAAATAAACGTTTCTATATTCTATATTCTATACATACATATAAACCTATCTTAGACATTATTCATAAGTTTCCAAGAAACATTATAAAGTAATGTTTTGTATAGTTCATACTCATGTTCAACTGGCTCTAAAATTAATTATGATGGGGTCAAAGCACTCGATAGAGGCGCCGCAGAATAGTTCTTACGAAATTAACGCTACCGGCTTTTATGAGCTTTATCGTGCTATCTCAGGAGAAATGTGTTTGCACTCTGCGGAACTACCTACTTATTTATTTATTTGAGGAAAACTAACGGCTAAAAACATAAGGACGGCCATTAAAACCTTATTAATTACTGGTGTACGTACCTAGGTCTTGTGGTGCCGGCCTAGAATTGCATCACGCCATCTCTTCCCGTGGGTGTCGTAAGAGGCGACTAAGGGATATACACCGGAGGGCGGTCAGCAGCAACCCCTGCAGAGCAATTCCATCACCAAAACTGCGATCCCAACCCGCATGCATTACCCTCCATGAGATAAACGCCAAAAGGGGGAGGCATGCGTCCAGCAGTGGACTAATACAGACGTTGAGGTTGAGGTTGACGACTGCTTCAACGATTCTTTTAGCGACTCGCAAATTAAATCATTAATTAGTGTACCAAATAGTAAGTTAATATTTAATAAAACGCCGCAAACTTGCCGGTTTTCCATTGCAACACCCTAAATAGGTACCTACAGACTGTGGTCTTAAATCACCTAATCACTAATACCCTTATTCATAACTAGCTGCGCCCCGCGGCTTCGCACGCGTTGGTCCTATGAAAACATTAAAAGGTGATTTTCATCCAAGGAAACTGATTTATGGGATAAAAAGTAGCCTATGTTTTATTCCAGAATTAGAATTACCTGTATGCAAAATTTCAGCCAGATCCGTCCAGTAGTTTTGGCGTGAAAAAGTAACAAACATCCATCCATCCATACATCCATACAAACTTCCGTCTTTATAATATTAGTGTGATGTAATGGTCTGCTAACATAGAACCGCTGCTGTGAGTGTCAGTGTCAGTATGGGTTGAAATGCAGACAGTTTTTGGTATGAAACGGCATAAATGAATTTGACATGAAAACCTGTCGTGCGAAACAGCGCTACACCGTGTTATTTCTCAGTCTGACTTATGTCAATAGAAGAATACAGAGCAAGATTTAGCAGTGTGCTAAGTTAGCCCTCTGTTATAAATAAGGGGGTACGAACTGATTGTATGAATGAAATAAATACTAAATACTGAAAAAGAAATACTTTTCCCAAAGTAAACGATTCTAGATGACTTATAAACCGAATGGTGGTCCAGCAAACTGCGAACTTATAAAGTTGCGAGACTGAGAAGAATCTAGAGCGTGCCAAGTCTTCTACATGAACTGATAGAAAAGTTAGTTTTCGAACTCAATACTTTGCTGTTAGCTAGAGACTTATTAATCTAAAGTTTATTAAAGCTTCAATATGTTTGTTATTGGTACAAAAAAGTTTTTCGTTCGCTTAGATTTGCATGATGTTGTACCTCGTACCTTACCTACTATCTATATTTGGGCAATAAATTTGTCTGCTTACACTTCTAAAAGAAACATTGTTTTAGTTCGTCATCCTAAGGATTCAATGCATATTCGTGTAAAATGTACCAAATTTTCACACCACAACAAGAAGGATTCTTCTAGGAACTTTTGCCTTGTGGTGCGAATATTTTACTGTGTTAGAAACAAACGAAGCGATAAACGATTACGTGCATAAATCACCTAGACTTGACTTTTGTATAATCCCATAAACAAACTACGAGTACATATACCTACTAATATTATATAGAGGAGAGAATTCATTGTTTGTTTGTATTGAATAGACTCCGAAACTACTGGTCCGATTTGAAAAATGCTTTCTCCACTAACAAGCTTACTTTTCAGGGAGTGACATAGGCTGTATTTCATCCTGGAATTCCCATGGGAACGGGAACTACAGGGGTGAAACCGCGAGGCGCTGCTATTTAATTATAATTTCGTCGAAATAATATCTACACGATGACATGAAGCTTTGTAATTCTCTATTCACGAAATAAAACATACACGCTAAACTTAAAACTATAATGATAATGCTAGAACATAATGTATAAACAAAAATACTAAAGGTTCCAAAATAACAGTGCAAAATTGTTTCCTAATCGTTATTAGGTTAGAGCTAGCTACCTATAAGATTCTATAATAAGCTTCCATCTGAAGCAACTGAGCTCCCTATTCGTAAATTGAAACTGTTTATAAAACGAAATCTTATCAAGAAAGCCTATTACTCCTAAGATGATTACGTTAATGATGTTAATGCTTGGCCGGATGTCGCCCAGTTCCACACTGACAATAGTCTGTAAGAACAGTTAGACTTAGTTATGCTAAGATTGTATTAGTTGATAAGCGATAAACTTGCTAGTGGTTTCTTTTTATTTTGCGAATTAGAGTCAAATGCACCTTATTTATTATTGTATCTAATAACTATTTATCAAGCTGTTTATATAGTAAAAAATTTACTTGTCTAAGTGCTTATTTTGTAAGTCTAAAGAAATAAACGATTTGACTCTGACTCTGACTCTATAAGACGTATTTAATAAGTCGTATTTCGTCTCTCAAGTCTAAGTTATTGGCACAACGACAGATAGTGGCGAACCGAGATAGCTTTTCATTTCAATTTGTACAGATAAAGGCGGAATTAGACCGACTGTCCCAATTATTTACGATAACGCAACTTTCCTTTAGATAGGAAATAGATTTGGGTGAATAAATAAGAATATAATTGATTTTGTTTTTAAAAACGATAAACCGACTTCAATTATGAGGATTCCATTGTCAGAACTAGACTAAATTAAAATGGGACCATACGGGGAACACCAGCTTTCGAATTAAAAAATAATCAAGAAAATCGGACCACTCAGTAAAAAGTTCTGAGGTAACAAACATAAAAAAACAGTAATTACCGATTTTCATGATTCTTTTTTTATATGAAAGCTGGTGCTTCCCGTGATGTCCCATTTTAATTTGGTTCAGTTATGACAATGGGATGCATGAAAATCCATGAAAAATTTAAGTCGGTTTATAGTTTTTTAAAACAAAATCAATTATTAAATTTAAGCACCTATCTAAGTAAAAGTAACTAGCATGTGACCTTCCTACTTATATCTATTGTGCATATGTATGTATGTATGTATGTATGTCACCTGTTTTGGCCAAATAAATGTATCTTGATTTTTAACTTTATTACTTAACTTTTTGTACGTTGGTGTTGGTAGGAGAAATTACCATTCTTGCAGTCTAACAAGTTACAAGATTCACTACGTATTTTTATCCAAGCCATTGCAAAAAAATACTATTTATATACCTTTAGAGGTATTATCTGCAATACAATCCCGCTTAATAATTTTACATCTCCCAATAAAAACGTAGCACAGGCCGCTTATCTGTTCCTTTTTACGGTGACAGGTACATTTACCTATAAAAAAGCAAAATGCATGCCAGAACGAACCAGTTCCAATAGTATGATGATAATACCCTTATTGAGACGTTCGGATACAGTGGGTGCCTCAAGCATAAGTTCCTATCACTACCAATTCCAATATCAACAGCCATAAATGATCAAATGTGATATAAGTATTCAGCCACCCACGAGCACTTATTGGCGACGTTTACTGCAGTTTCGACGGCTAGTTAAGGCAGAAAATACTATCTTATATATTATACTAGCTGCGCCTCGCGGCTTCGCTCGCGTTGTTCCTATGAAAACGTTAAAAGGTGATTTTCATCCCACGGGAACTGATGTATGGGATAAAAAGTAGCCTATGTTTGATTCTAGAATTAGAATTACCTGCATGCAAAATTTCAGCCAGATCCGTCTAGTAGTTTTGGCGTGAAGAAGTAACAAACATCCATCCATCCATCCATCCATCCATACATCCGTACAAACTTTCGCCTTTATAATATTAGTGTGATAAAATTCTACATTACAGACATAAAATCAAGTGATATAATTTCACTACCTTCCGTGACAGACTGTAAAGTTATTCTGTGGTTTACCTTCTTTTTGACTCGGGGAAGGGAGGACGTAGTAGTAAAAAAGATTTTCATGACATTAGGCAGTTGTGGAAAGCACTTCTTTCTTTCTTGAAAGTTTTTTGTCGCAGATAAAGCTCTGTTTTTTGAAAAGAGTATTAAACATGTATTATATCACACTATCAAACTAATCACACTAATATTGTAAATGCGAAAGTTTAGGCAGATGGATGTTTATTATCTTTTCACGCCAAAACTACCGAACGGATCAGGTAGAAATTTTTCATGCAGGTAATTCTAATCCTGGCATCAAAAATAGGCTACATTTTTATCCCATAAATCAGTTCCCGTGGGAAAGAACTCGCCTTTAATCGTTTCCATAGAAACTACGCGTGCGAAGTCGCGGGCCGCATGTAGTAGGTATACATATAAATGTAATATAACAGTTTTCCTGCTGCTATAAGGATCATTCTTGTCCATAGATACTTTGTTTTAGAGATTTTAGTACTTTTACTACTTTTGAGCATATGGTACCTACTTTTTCCCTTGAAATAACGGGTGCATGAGCACTAATTACCGGTAATTGATTGTTTATTGCAACATTGTTTCTTATTTCATTACCTTGCGAGAAATTTTCCGAGAATATTACCGAGATAATATTTCGTCAAGGAATCAAACCTCGGTTTGTCGACACGGTTAGAACGGCAGGTGGTGACCACAGGAGATCGCTTTCACACCTCTAAAGCGTCGTGTTTATTGCTGTTTAATAGTCATAGCTAACTATCCCGATGTTAATAAGCTGTAGCTAAGAAATAAACTTAGTACCGTTTTAAAGTCTCCAACGGTTACAGGTGATACTGATGAAGTGATAAAAAGGGCTGCAGTATATTGACTGTACAAAGAGAGCATAATCATTAGTCATTTAATTGATGACTTGTATGAAGGATTGAATGAAATATAAACTATATATAAACGTATCTTTTTTAATTTATAGAATTTATGATACGCAATCAATTACACTTGCATTATTTTTCGATTATTATTTATTTCAATGCGGATGTAAGCGGGTTAACTACAAACCTTATTTGTGTTAGAAAACCCGATTACATCCGCAAGGAATTTGTCAAATTACTTACTTATAATAATTTATTATTTGCTATGTTCCTGGGACTAAAATCATCAGTTAATGAATACTAATTTATAGCAGACTTAGTTTTGATAGGTTTCTACCTTAATATGAGTAATGTCCGGCGTTATGGGGCGTAATGTAATCAATAATCATTTATTTCGCACATTACAAGATTAACATGTAACGAAATCAAACAGAAGAACTCTGAAGAACTGCACTCGCAACGAGCAAACGGATTGGTCTAGCGCTGTTTCGCACCAAATTTTTCGCACGACAACTTAAAAAAAAATGTTTTGTTTCTCACCGACTGCTTTTAAGATTTTCGTTTGAACCACACATTTATAAAAGAGCCTAAGACAACTAAATCTATGGAAAGGTACAGTCAGAGAAATAAGGCAATATCAAGTTTAACTAATTTTAATATAAAAAAAGATGTGTGGCACTCGGGGACTGCCGCGGTAAAGCTATTGCAATGCCATCTAGAGGCGAGTTGCTGAACTAAAGAGACAAACTTCAAGGTTTTTTCGTTACGGAATTTCTGGATTCGGTCCCCGCGCTCAAGGCCCGCGATAGAAGCTATGCAATAGCTTAAAAATTTGCATACGGTGTAACGTGTACGGTGTCACCATGCTTCCTGCCAATGGACCATACCATCCGCATTAAGAAAAAGGGCAATCAATAAAAGAAAAAAAAGTACGTTTTTTAAAGACGTTTTTACACTTGCCGTCTGCCACAATTTTAGATAATTAGACCTGTGTGACACAAACTATGTAATTTGTCCTGCTGGTTCAGCTATAAAAAGCTGAACCAGCAGGACAAATTACATAGTTTTAAAACAGTGTGATATCCGACAAAACACAGTATAACTTTTAATGGCTTTTGAACTAGTTTAGAGCATAATGTGAATTAGTTTGCAGCTAATAAAGTAGGTTTTGAAATTTGTAGTTGGATTACTGCATAGTATCTGATAGGATTGTCATATTTAAATTCCCAATTTTAGTTACCCTCTCTCTGAGTCAAAATGACATTCTGTTGTCTATCTTACGATTATTATAAACGCGAAAGTTTGTATACATGTAGGTATGAAAATATAGTTTATTTAGTATAGTAAGTTTGTTGCTCTTTCACGCAAAAAATACTGATTATTGATTAACTAGCTGCGCCCCGCATCTTCGCACGCGTTGTTCCTATGAAAACGTCAAAATATGATTTTCATCCCACGGGAACTGATTTATGGGTTCAAAAGTATGCCTAAGCCTATGTTTGATTCTACGATTATAATTACCTGTATGAAAAATTTCAGCCAGATCCGTCCAGTAGTTTTGGCGTGAAGAAGTAACAAACATCCATCCATCCATCCATCCATCCATCCATCGATCCATACATCCATACAAACATTCGTATTTATAATATTAGTGTGACTAAAATATGATAACTAACTTGTATACTTACGTCAATAATATTTTTACTTAAACTAATGGATCAAGTTCCGTGCTGCCGCATACAAAAGGGCTATAACTCACAATGACAGGACCTGCGGAATTGCTATGTCAATAATGTTGAAACGTCTGCGTCCGAGATTTATGTATACTTCAGCTGAATAATTGCTGACAACAGTGTCTGTATTAACATGAAAATTGTATTTTAAATAATATCTTGGTTTCTACGATAGCTTTTACTCAAAGTCGCTGTCTTATAACTGCGTCTGCTTAGGGCACATACACGGACAGCGAGTTCCCGCCTAGCCAAGGGATCTGCACCCGTCGACGACGGCAGCCGTCAACTGCAGTTGACTGCAGTTTTGGTGAATTCGAGTCTTAGTCTACAGTTAAATCAATTAAATTAATTGTTTCAATTGTAAATATGTACTAGGTCTTATTTGTTTTTATTATTGATTTTAATTTTCTTAGTTTGGTAGTAGGTACATTAATAACCTAGATTATCTTAATGTTATTAAATCATAAAGAAAGGAGACGCCGATTGTATCCTGGTCTTCCATTATCAACCTGGGTCTCTTCAAGACAAGGTATCTTCTAGTCTAGACCTTCGTGATACACCGTCGGCCGCATCTTCGCTTTCCATCAGGTGAGATTGCGGTCAAACGAAAGTCTATTAACCGTAAAAAAACAAATAATTAATTTTGTTTTAAAAAACTATAAACCGACTTCAAATTTTACAGTTTTTTCTAGATTTTTCAATGATTTTCATGATTTGTCAGAACTGAAAAAAATTAAAATGGAACCACACGGGAAGCACCAGCTTTCATATAAAAAAAGAATCATGCAAATCGGACCACCCAGTCAAAAGTTCTGAGGTAACAAACATAAAAAAACGACGAATTAAGAACTTCCTCCTTTTTTTGAAGTCGGTTAAAAAACAGAGAAAAGGTTTGTTGATACAGCAGAACCTACTAGCTATTCCAGTAAACACAGACGAACACGAAGGCAAATACTAGTCCAAAAATAAATAAGGTTTACGAGAAAAGAGCACATAAAGCCTATAAAACTTTTTTTGTAATAGCACGTTTAAAAGTATGAGGATGAAAATAGGTGTCATTTCGCATGAACGTTGGCATTTAGTGCTTAAAAGATGTTTAATGCACCAACGAGTGTGGGCTGAGAAGAAATACATATATTGGGGTTAACCTTAAGAGGCGAAATGGGTTTAAATAAGGCTTGAAACCTAAGAATTAAGCCGATTTGTTTTACTTTAACTAGGTATTGTACATAACCAAGCACTAACATAAGTCATTTATGTATTGTAAAAAATAATGATAATAATTAACTATTTCTCGCCTCGTAGCAAATGTTTGTACGATCTGCAGATATTTGTTCAGAGTATTCTGGATAAATTTACAATTTACACTACGATATTAATAATATTTAACTATTGATATGTTGACACAAGAACCAATTTAACGCAGCCTAATAAGATAAACAAACTAACCAAAACGGTTTACGAGCAATAAAATCGATAACATCACGGTACACGAAAAGTCCATTTATTATCTGTCTATGAAATTTATTACTAAATAGGTATTAATATACAGAAGGATTGCAAAAAGTGAATCCATACCTATGATTAACATAGGTTTACAGAAAAAATAATAACTCAGCAATTCTCGACAGAATAAGCGCACACTGCGATTTTATAATTAAAATCAGTTCGTTTATGGATTTTAATGGCGAAGCCATAAAAAGTTCTTAGCTAATAAAATACGTTTTTTGTTTCGATAATAAATCGATAACTATGACTAAGGCGGGGTGATATGTTAATTAAATATTAGTTATAGTTATTAATACATTTAACTAACTAGAATGATTTTCGATGAAGAAAGCTTTCAGTAGTGGTATCTAAACATATTCCGCACACTGCTTCTATACGCCTCGGGGCAAATGTTTGTTTGATCTGCAGATATTTGTTCAGAGCGTTCTGGATGTTTCCTATGTAAAGTAAAAAAGATATCTATCTATATTGTGTATTGTAGTATGTATATCAGTTATCTAGTACTCATAACACAAGCTCTGCTTAGCTTAGGGCTAGATATGCTGTGTGAATTGTCCATCATTATTATTATTATCCTCCCCAAGCTAGCTGAAAAGACGCAGAAGTCGCCGACTTTTTGACGCCAACAACCTTAAGATTCCTAGACTATCATTTGCACTTCCTCAATACCCATTATAGCAAGAAAAAGAAAAACATCGTTTAAAGTGACAGCATGCGCCCGACCGAAGCAAAAACAGGAGCTGGTTCCCAGAAAGGACTGGTTTTGGAGCAAGAAATAAGACGTGATGAGCAAGTCTGCTTAGAAACTGTCAATTGAGACCAGTTTTATATTCCACAAGGATTTTGATTTGCACTTTTGAATGATTCTCGAGATAAAGCTGCATCAAGGATTTCAATCGCGATTATTTGTAACTAATCTAAAAATCTAGAAAAAGTCAGTTGGGGTTATTCCAGTTTTCTCCTTGACAAATAACCCTAAGGCGGAAACTAAATTTTTTTTACGGCCACTTTGCTTTGAGATTTTTTATTCAAAGGGGAAAAATTGGATTTTGTTTTGCAACACTTGAGCTGACTGTTAAGTTTACCTTCTATTAAGCATAACAAGCTATAAGCTGTGTGGAGCTGACTTAGAATTTTCACCACCCCATATCTTCCCGTGAGTGTCGTAAGAGGCGACTAAGGGATATCCACAGGGGGCGGGCAGCAGCGCCCCTGCAGAACAATTCTACCACGGAACTACGATCTCCAACCCGCATGCCCAGCGTGCGGATTATGGGCATCACCCCCCCACTAGATAAACGCCAACAAGGAGCGTATCAGGGAGAGACCTGCGTCCATCAGTGGACCAATACAGGCTGTTGAGGAAGCATACAATAACATATAATGTGAACGCAACTAAAAAATAATCTCCCAGAAGTCTCTTTTGTTGCTAAACTCTTGACTTGTGAGTGATTGTGGTTGTTAGATTTAGGTTGGCACGCCTCATAATCCTTTGCCATTCCTCTGGTATAGTAACCTAATAGGAAACATTCAAATCAAAAGCCCGATAACCCAACTGAACCATATAATTAGAGTATCATAGGGTAGAGATTGGATATGATCTCCGAGAAACAGCCTTCAATCATGCCTCCAAGATTCTCGGAATTTAGAAGCAGATTTGTTGAATCAAATTTCCGAATAAGTGTTTCAGAGATTAACCTATAAAACGGAATTCTTGATAATTTAATTTAATTTATATTTCTCATAGGCTGTGTTTCTTTTGAAAGAATAAGTCTCAGCCTTTGTTGTTCGTAAGCTAAATTTATAATTATGTTCTTGATTGTGAAAAAGCAAATATTAATTCAAAAAAATCATCATTTACAGTTCACTGCTAGACCCAGACCAAAAACTAAATATGTACAAATTAACCGAACAACAAATTACAGTTATACCTAAGATTTAATTTATTTCTATTTATTCGAACCACTAACAGGTCTAAATACAAATTATAACTTTTCAGTGCTTTCGAATGTAGAAGGATGTGTAAATAACACACTTAAAACAAATTTGCGGCATCATTAAAAGGCAGTGGTCTCGTCTAGTGTCTCAATGCGCTGCTAGACTAAGTTTTTGTGCCCTCTCAAATTGCGATCACTATCATAATAGTAGCAACAAATTACGATTCGTTATCGCATAACTCGTTTTCATTCACAACTAGCCGATAATTCCAACAGGTGGTATGTGTCGAACATTTGGCCGCTCAGCTATAAAAACTTTGCATGTTTTTTGCCATGTTAGCTATAAATGTGCGAGTTCTCAACAAACTTCTACCTACTTTGGCGTAAGGCATTCCTTAGTAATATGAGATAAGTATTTGCATTCGCAATGTTGTGCTATAAAAAATAGGAGTTTATGTTTAATTCCTACATAATTTTCCCAGATATTGCAATTTTATTGATAAAAATATATGAAACTTTTATTTATGCAAAAATGTTAGATGTTATGTTGCAGTTAAAATATTTAAACGCGAATGTTTCAATTTCAAAATTTTGAGGGAATCAAAGACTTTCATTTCCTATAGAGTGCGATTATTTTTACATAGCTGCCGAACATGTCGTTTCATTATTACAATAGGTACTATTCATAGAATTATTAGTATTAAAATTTGTTCCTCTTACACACATCTTTACAATGGACACATCTTAAACATAGACTAATTTATTCACAGCTACTGAGACCAATTCAACAAGCTTAAACCTTAAAGCTCGTGGCTCTTAGAGTGCCTTATTCGCGGATTACACTGAATTAAGCCTCTGTCAAGTGGAGTTTATGCCCAAAACCATGTATTAAGCTTAATTTCAGCCTGATCAAATTATAACTTGCAAACTATTTGGTTATTGCATTTGAGTGAGGCGGCTTTGGGAGGTGAGCAAGCTAAATTGGTCTTTGTACTACACGAAATAATATAAGCAACACTGTATAAACTAAAAAAGCAGGCGGTCGGTATAATTATAAAAATATTCTGTTGTCTCTTTTTCGACAGCAAAAGAACAACGTACCTAATTTAATTACCAAGAAAAATAAAAAATAAATAAAAGAAAATTAGAGAAAATTTCAAGCTGACGGACAAACCGAAGTGTGGATTGGTCTTTGTACTACACGAAATAATATAAGCAACACTGTATTAACTAAAAAAAGCAGGCGGTCGGTATAATTATAAAAATATTCTGTTGTCTCTTTTTCGACAGCAAAAGAACAACGTACCTAATTTAATTACCAAGAAAAATAAAAAATCAATAAAAGAAAATTAGAGAAAATTTCAAGCTGACGGACAAACCGAAGTGTGGTTTATGTCAGTTGTAAACCAAATAAGTTAATAATGTGTAGTATAAATGAATGAAAAAAAAAGCTACCTCAATTTAGAATTTTGTTATTTTATTTGTAAAAATCTTTCTTTTCAAATTAAAAAGTTCAAAGGGTTAATTCCTGTATACTTTACTATATTTTTTGCAATACTTATGTCAAAATCTACCAACAAGATAACTCTTATAATGCATTTTTATTCTAAAAATACGCATTTGATATTTCAAACTGATTATTTTCACTTTTATATAGTCGCATGTCATGTCAGAGTTATATGCTGAGTGACATATTACTACTCCAGTTATAGTATTAAACCGGATTTTATTATATAAGTTGGCACTTGGTCCGCCTAAGCCGATAATAAATAGATTCACTCCGCTGATTAACTACTGGACTTTAATTTGATCTGACAACCAAGATTAGCATGTTAATTTTGTATTTTTATTGTTGGAAAAGAACTATTTAACCGGTAACTAGAACTTTCTACCACGCAGAAATCATGCATTTTCATATACATTTATTTATTTAAATGTTTTTTTTTTACAACCTGCGGATGTAGCAACAGCATTGTAAGCGGGATTGGTGAAAAATTTGACTGTCCTGTTATACATATATAGGTACAAATTAGTGCAAAAGGACAAAATCATTAATTATGTTTAAGTACTCTAGTCCCTAATCCTACTACAATTTGTAAATAATTCTTATTATCAGGATACTTATTTCGAGAACAAGATGCAAGTATAATTACGACTGAATTTCACTTCGTAGGTTCGTTTAATCAACAATAACAAGCCAACTAATGGATGGAAATAAATGGATTTTGTTATCTGAATAAACGAATTCAACAATTATAGAACTCTTAGTATAGGTACGCAGATATACCTCTTGTGAGATAAAAATGGACCATGGAGGCCGTTTGTATGACCAAATTAAAAAAGAAAAAGAGTAAGACGGACCTCAATTGCTTGTTATTACTTTCCTTCAACTTAAAAAGTAATATTTCCAGGTGTACCTACTCGTAATACCTATTTAAAACGATGTTTGTGAATAACCTTAAATAATTTGGCGTTTATCTCAAAAACAACCTTTCCAAAGCGAAAGCATGTCCAATTTGTCCAGTTTTTATTGCATTCAATTACAATCTTATTCACTGGGAGATAGGGTTGAGATTATCGGACGGCAGAGTTGCATATGTGTATGTTTAAACATATTTATGTTTAACGGTAAAGTTGCAAGTCGAAGTTCCACGTTTGGTAGTATCTTGGCATGCGATTTGCTGAATTTTATCTCGAGGTTGTAAGTACGGCAGGTTGTATATCAACCGTCTCATCTGCCTTTCCAAATATTTAGGTAAGCACTTTTTGAGTTTACTGTTCGACAGAGTAATTACTTTTTATATTTTTATGTTGAACGGGAATTCTGTAAGAATATATTCCGTGGGACGTACGTAAAATATTTGGGTATGTGATTCAGAGACGGTTTTTAAATAAGCCTACAGACAGACCGCTTTACTTTACTAGTTTTTCTGGTTTAGAATAGTAAGTTACTAGCCGTCGAAAAAAATACACAAAAACATTATCTTCCATAAAAGTACTTCTGATACCTCCTATCTAACACAATATAAATACAGGAGGAGCAAACACTAAGTATTTTGTTTAGTGTAAGTACTTACATCGTAAGTAGGTATACAATTTGCTTTTTTTAATGAACATTATATTATTCTTTGTGCCTAGACTCATTTCTATTGTTAGCACTAGGAATTTTTAGCAACAGGTCCGTTTCAAAGTGAAAAGGTCAAATAATGACGGAACTCCGTAATTGGCAGTGATGTCAGCGCCCAATGAAGCTGATTGCAGCGCCAACGGACCTGGACCTTTAGCCTTGAACTTGACTCTGGCACGCGCTGAACAATTGCCGAAATGTGATTCTGATTCTGTACCCGAAAAGGTTATTGTATCATCAGCTAATATGGTAGGTTTTTTACAGGTATTGCGCAGCTTTGCCGATTTCTGAACAGTTTAAATTCGGCTCGTAAAGTAGATTAGGTGTAGAAGAGCCGAGAACTGAAGGCGCTGCGTTTTTGATTGACAGCAGAAGCGAATCGCAATTAATGTGATAAGATACTTAACATTCCATAGGACTATGTTACCATTCATGCTCCTCGTTTTGGCTGAGGACCTACCAAAAACGAACACTCGGCAGCCTTTTTGAAAAATCAAAAAGGTACATGGTTCGAGAATAGACTTATTAATAAAACAGGACTTACGTGCTTTACCAATACCAACTGCAGCAGTGGCAATCGAAGCTAAATCGTGCAACAATAAGTTAGTAAACACTCTAATTTAAACCTTAATCTATTGTTAAGTCGATTTAAACAGACCGAAAGTTCTTTATACACATTCAAAACTATTCTCTACTGCAGCAAACTCTGTACCTACATCCTGTGTAACCTGAATGCTAACTGTTATAATAAGTGGGTTGCCTTGAAAAAACAAAGACTAACTGATATTTATCGCGTTTATTTACCTATTTTTCCCGACGTTTCAACAGGTTTACACTCTGTTGAAACGTCGGGAAAAATAGGTAAATAAACGCGATAAATACCCGTGAATATTTATAATAATGTGTTCTGATCGCGTAAGTTTAAAAAACTTTAAAGACTAACTGGTTTTCAATTCTCATTGTAGAACTTACTGTACGAAGATGGATTATGCACGACTTACCTGCGGAACAAAAGAAATAATCGTTAGAGTATAGTGGTAAACACAATTACAATTCATGAAGCTTTTGAAAGACACAGACTTATTAAGCGAGGTGATATTGCAGATTTATTTGCAATTAATAACTGAAGATTCAGTAAGAAAGTCGATTTAAACAGTGTAAAACTTAGCAATATTTCTGTTTAAAAACCAGTACTTTGAACATTCATTTTGGAAAGTACCTTTAACCGGTCATATAATTTCGGGAAATCAAGTTAACTATTAACTTTCCACATATTAATACACAAATAATCAAAACACATATTATTATCTGTAATTACGAGTTGTACAATCATTTAGAGGCAAAAAAACTACAATGATATTATTTCCCAACAATCTAATCATAACGTGTCGAAGGCCCATAAAACCACATGGGGTTATTGCTCTATCACATTTATGATTATGTGTGTTTTGAAGCCATCAGTTGGGCAATACCCTGAACTCAAGGCTTTTGGGCTCGTAACGCGAAACCGTAGCGAATTTTATGTGAGACATTGTTCAATTCTTGCCATGGTAGAGGTAGAAGCCGTCGTAAAAATTACCCAAAAGTTTAGTTGACCTTCACGCTATACTTCTAGGTATAATATCTTGTAAATTGAGATGAAATTTGGTTTGCATGACGAACATTACACGGAGACAATTTACTATAAATAACTAGCAGAAACAGGTGCAATTTTGAACATAATATGTTTTTGTAATTTTTCCAATCGGTGGTGTAGTTTTTTTCTATAGTACCATTTTTCAAGCTCAAGGGAAGAAAGGTTCTATTTATCGATTCTATGAAATTGGTAAGCTGTCAATTTTTTTAGAGTCCGATGTATGAATTATTTCTCTATCGTGATCGGAATCATAATAGTTGTACGGCTTTTACCGACTTTAGTCATGGCGCGGACTCGGAGAAAAACAAAACACTGTCCATGTCCAACTCTGCCCAAGAAGAAGTTGATAAATGAGAAAAAACAAAAAGTTGAGCAGCGAAGAAAACAAAAGACAAAAGCTAAAAGAGATTTATAAGTAAGAAGTTTAGAATAGAACACAGCATAGCAGGCTGGAAATCTAATGCTGCCTACTTAGTCCACCAGGGCATTCAATCTTGATTTACTCCCAGATGAAAGTGATCGGGGAACACGCAAGGTCCACACAAAGCTTAAATCGCACGCAGACTTATCGGAATCAGCTTTAAAGCCTAAAGCTTAGTTCACAGCCAACTTGCTGCTTGAAATTCACTTTATCAAGGGTATAAGGAGGTTTTAAGTCAGAGGAACTTAGCAAAGCGTTTAGGTTTAGTCAGCTTTGTGTGAACACACCTTTTGTTGCATGGTCTAGGAAAGCAAGGGAGTGTAGTCTAACCCTAAGCCACAGTATTTATAGTAGTACCAGGTTAAGCGGTAATTAGACAGGCATATTTGCAGCCGGGACTCGAACCGGCTATCTGCCGCCATCTCGGCGACTCCATTCCATACATTGTGGCCAGCAAAAGGTTTTTTGTGTTTATTGGGCTTTAAAATCTTGGGACAGGATTCGAGATATTTTTATAGATGAGGTGGATGTCGTGAATGATGAATAAAAAGTGGAGCGATAAAACAGATAAAAATGGACGACTTGAAAAGTATATATCGTGAAAATTAAGCGAATATTATTTTTATATTTAATACAAACGTTGTGGGCTTACAATACAGTAAAGATGCTGACACTGGTGCAATCACCTTGACCCAAAAGTACCAAAAACGTCTGGGCTGACAAAGTTACGAAGACCACCTAGTGAATTGTCCGTAAGAAACAACGTAGGCAGGGTATTATTACCTAACTAGCTCTCAATGTCAGGTATTAAAGCCTTAAACGTGACAAAGCCGCTTTATAAAATCCCATTAAATAGGTAAGCGGTTCCAAAGAATACGAAATACCTGGCGTCGGATGCGTCACTGCAAACAGTCTCTGTTCTTAGAAACATCCACGCAAATGAAAGTGGCTTGTGTGTTTTGGGCATTTTTGCCATGTTTTCCTTGATGCAATATTGGTCAAATTTTGCCACACTGACCTCGCTACAGAACAGACTAATCCTAGAGCCTTGAATCCTTGTTACATAACTGATACTACTTATCGCAACTATTTGTAAGATCCAAAACAAATATCGACGTTAACACTTTCTTTGCCCACGACAGATGGACGTCATCCACCAGCTGCACTTGCAGCGTGCTTCTGCGGATCCCATCGCAGCGGCAGGGCGATAATCAATTCCGAAAACACTTTCTACGATTCACCGACCTAATAAGGAGTCTTCTCCCAAATGTAACTTGCAACGTCACAAATCGGGCCAAAGGAAACAAATCATCTTTCACCGCACTGCCAATAAATACTTCACCCAAAATCAGCTTCGGAATGTTCCGATGTCATTTCTAGCCCACACTTAACGGAATGCACTGCCCACGCTGCGTCTTTACATCAAAATGTGGGGTATCAATCTTCCACTATTGTGCATTTCTCGCAGCGCGGGTTTCGACAAATGCTTGACATTTCCGAGTTATTGCAGTGTTGCGTGGCGGATGTAGAGCGGGGTTCTCAATGGTGCTGTTAGGTGTCTTTGATTTGGGGTGTGAGGTTTATTGGGAGGAGTTGAGTTATGGCTGAGCTCTATGGCGTCAATGTGATCAAGAACTACTTTATGGTCAGACACGAGCTAACTATTTAACATAAGTACTCTGGGTCTCCAATCTTTTTTTGATCTTTATTATTATTAGATTTTTTATTTGTCTCTAAATGAAGACGTAGGGAATGATGGGCACGTCTCACGTGAGACTTTGAGAATAACTAATTTTTTCTTAATTTGTTCAATTTGTTGTTCTTTTAATAGAGTTGGAAAGCTGTTGTGCCCGTATCGATGAAATTGAACAAAAGCAAGCAAAACAAAAGTTAGTAGGTCCCTATATTCCATTCAAGTAGAAGCAAGAGTGTTACGCATGTTAAACAAATCAATTTCGTCATCAATCACACCCATACCCACTGGACGATTGCTTAAAATATTAGTTTCAATTGTCGTTAAACAGGAAGCTTGCTCATTGAAAGTACTTGAAACTCGACAGGACGAATAAGTAACCATCAAGAAAATAGACAAATCTGTTTCGTATTGTGCTGAATTGGGGTCAACGGGTGTTAAAAAGGTTTACAGTTCGTATTTGTGGCAGCGAAAACGTTATTTTGATGGTTGTAAAACCGAAAGTAGCGCGTAAGCTTAGTAGTTTACGCCGGTGATTGGTGTTTCCAACTCGGCTCACACTCAGCCGTATTGGCTCGAAATCACTTCCAGAACACGCACATCCAGGTATCGTAAAAAACGTGAGACTATTTTATTGTACGGACCGAAATGTTTTACTGACAATCGTAAAATAAAAATGGTGTAAAATTCACGCATTGTGCCAGCTCCATGTATTATTTACGGTTTTAGTCCATCCCCTATTGTTATCATCGATTCGGAGTAGGTATCAATTCAATTCGTAGCTCATCCACTGCCGGTTTGCAGTCGCGTGACATTGCATAACCCGAGCGTAAGCAGAAAGGTACGCAGCCATTCAAATTATGCCCAATTCTAAGATTGCCTCCAGGCATTATTCTGACAGAATATTTGATTAGTAATTTACTGAAGTTTACGATTCGGTTGCGGTCGAAGTCGCAAGGAAATGTGCCTAGAAATGTGTAGGTCCTATAAATAGAGCTTTTATTGGTTTAGAATAAGCCAGATCATAAAAGGTTTTTTAAGGATAAATGTCAGCGGGTTTCCGATCTGTTTAGTAATTTATTGATGACCATAAGAACACCCAGAGCTCAGTATTTTTATATTTATTTTATTGAAATGACGTGGGAAGTTAACCGAATTGTGTCAGATAATTTTTCTTTTAATTTAAGTCAAAGTTTATTTGCCTAAAACCAGATTGTAGCGTAGTAATACATTAGGTGTCAATGTTGGTTAGCAACTCCAATTATACAGGGTGTTATTAAATAAAAAGCCTTCAATTAAAAGGCTCCAGCGGACGATTACCGACTATAGGCTATTGGCAGGTCATTAAGACCGGACCAGATCACAGGAATTTAGTGCTGTGAATCATAATTCATAATTCTAGAAATCACATACATCGATGGGATTTATGTCGGTCATTTTCTAAAACGGACGGTTTAGAAAATTGTGATTTATGATTGTGTTTTTGAGGAATAAATTTAGATTTACAATCGGTTAGGAGCTTATTTCTCATCATGTTTCTTTCATCGACACACAACTATTATTGAACACGTAGTTAAAACATTCAACTCTTGACGAATACGTAAATAAACACAATAAGCCCAGCCCTAGTGTTTTTATCGACATACCGAGACCGATTGCAAACACTAGCTACCTTTCAAGTTTGTGCCAGTCCGCCTACTCGCAGTCAAGTGCAGCTTGTCGGATAATCAGCCGAGCGGCGCCACTGTATCAATTTGTGCATTTGCGACAACCGATTAAACGGTTGAGGCAGAAACAATTGTATTGTAATGTCAGTTTAAACAATAACATGACACCTATCACCTTTTAGATTGGTAGCCAATATTTTGTAACTACCGTTTGATTTACAGTAACAGAATGTTAATTTTATCTTTCGAACGTTGAAACACTAACCTAATCTATTTCAAAGGTTTGTTCTGTTTCTACGAATCAATTTCATAATATTAAACTATCGATATAATGTCAAAGTTCGATAAACAATCTTGTACATCACTATTTCGATAAGCGCCGCGACGTCGCCTGTCAAGTGTAGATATAACCACAGACTAAACAGTAATTACTTGGGCATAATGAGTGTATAATCTAAGCACCTATGTGTCGTTATGTAGAGGTACTGAGGTACCAATGGCGCCAAGAACAGAGTCCCGTCCCGACGCGGTAACCATACGTTACGTCTATGCTATGCATTACAGGCAATAATCAATTAGGTTACGGTTATATTACAAGACTGCGTTGGATAGGCTTTTAGTTGTACTAGAATCGAAATTAAACACTATTACTACTTTGAATATGAACTTGGTTTTTATGCTCAAACCAATGTCGTAAAGTAACCTTCGTAAACTTAAAAAAGTCGCTCAAAAATAAAGTTTTCAAGTTTATCTAGGTGGAACTTAGAGAATTGAAATTAGACACTATTACAATTTTGAATAGGAACTAGGTACTCAGCCCAATGTTGTGAAGTAGCCTTGGTAAACTTAAAAAAGTCGGTCAAAAATAAAGTTTTACGTTTAACTAGGTAGGTGGTACTTATAGGATTTTATGTGTACTAGAATCGAAATAGGAGACTATAACTACTTAGAATAGAAATTACGTTCTTATAATCAGCCCGATATCGTAAAGTAACCTTGGTAAACTTGAAAAAGTTGATCAAAAATAAAGTTTTCAAGTTTAGCTAGGTACTTAGCACAGTCTCTTGCTTATCAATATTAAAGTCTTGCAACACTAGCACTAGTGGCGGGCGCCGACGCGGCGCGGTGTGGGATGAAGGAACTTCGGCGTTGCGCTCAATTCAAATATCAGACTAATCTGCCGAATCTATCTTTATCTATATATAATCTATCCGAATACTCAAACGCAACTCAGATTTAAGACGTCTTACATCGCGATTTTTGACAGTTTTCAATGAACACGTCACTTGAGACGTGCTTATATCTGAGATGTTTTTGAGTATTCGGGCGTAACCCGCTAATACTCAGGCACGTCTCAAATAACGAATTTTTGCCAGTTAATGGAAAACTGTCAAAAAATCGCAACTTGTCACGTGCTAAATCTGGGTTGCGTTTCAGTATTCAAGGGTGAAACTCAGTATAACGACCTAGAATTATATAGTTCTACCGTATAACCCGAACAAAACTAAAAAATTAGTTTTGGACATTATAAAGTGCTTTATAGCTTGAAACAAAAAATCGCCATGTGCATGGAAATCCACAGCAAAAAAAAAACACATTTCTAGGCATAAGTAGTAAATATTTTTTATAATGACCGTAGCTAAATATATTCAGTTTTATCATTACCACTTTCTTACACTACTAAAACGGGATCACTATGAAGAAATGAATAGAATAAGTTTACTATCCCATAACTTATTGAATTGGATTTTGACGAGCAGCTGACATAATGCGAACGTTTGTGATGGATTTCGTCTTTGGGGAAATAAAGTTGAGTAAGAATAGTGTGGGCTGTAGGTTTGGGTCGGGAAAGGAATTTATCTTCGAAACCGTTAAAATGTTGGACGAGAAAAAATGAGATCGCAACATGTAGGCCATAATACGATAAAATGAGCTTTGACTTATTTACTTGGGGTCTTTTTTATTGATTTGAATTTTCTTTTCAAATCAAGGAATATAAACTAAATAGATCTAATATTTTCATTGGAAGTAGTTACTGCAGACTGTTGCAAACAATTAGAGATAGCTCAACTGATCCATATTAGTATCTGTCGGTTATTTAGGACAAAGGAAATTTTATTTTACCTACATAGGTACTCAATTGGTATTCTATTGTACTACCTGAATTTTTTTCTTGAATCGAATAGGCCCAATCTTCTAAACAATACAGAAAGAACCAATTCAGAGATCCATTTATGTTATCACTTTTGAAAATAATACACCGTTATCAGGATCCAGGATTCCGGTCACGTAGGACGTTTACACCGACGTGTTTATTTTAAATTAGGTTCCTGGAACCCTTTGGAAGGCTCAGTGGAATGAAAAATTAAAGTTTGCTAACTTTCAAAATAATTATACATCCTTCCGCCGTGTTGCAAGTTTACAAAAAAAAAGCAATAAAATAAATGATTCGGTGACTGAACGAGTTGCAATGAACCACCACAAGTTTGAGAACAGTCACACACAGAACACATAAATCAAAGTTATTAATAACGATACAAAATTAGTGTCTCGATCAAAGACATCACCAATCTAATCCAAGAACAAAGGCTCTACTAGTCCATTCATAGCAGCATGCAATCCCGTGCTTAGCATTCGGAATTTGCAAACATTAATCACTGGCAACCCGATGGTTCCTTTCAATGTTGCCACAACAAATTAAAGGGGCTTGGAATCATTACGTTTCGACCGCACCGTTTCGCCACCTGTCATAATTCATTCACAGCCAGTTTAAAGCAGCTAAACTACTCTTAGAAGTTGAATTTAGGAATTTGGGTACGTCTGTTTTTAAGGCTGATATAGAGTAAGTTAAAATCTGCGGATAACAATACTAAATTTGACAATGATAAATAATTTAATGTGTTTTGCAAGGGCTCTGGCAACGCTGTACCAGCTATGTTTTCATGATCTATGGTTGAGATATGGCAACACCAGCCAGACGCTGATTCTCAAGGAATCGTCGGTGAATAACTAATGTAATGAGAGACGAAAGTGGGAAATCTATTATGATCACGATGGATGCTATTCATTTTGGGTAGTTAATTGATATTAGGTACGAGCATTATCATTTATTCAGAGAATACTAGAGTGGTTTCGCGTGTTCTGAATGTGTTAAGGTATTAGTGGAATTGCTGTAATCAATGTTGTACTTTATCTGGCAAGCTTTGTGGTCATAAGCATTTTGATGACATTTTGTTAAGTCACATTTTCGATAAAATTAAGTTGTTTGTGGAACAAATCTGGCTTTAAATCATCTTAAGAGTAAATGATAAAATAATTTAGTAATCCAAGAAACAAATATTTGTATATTTAATTTTGATTGTCACCCTCTTAACGAATTAGTCTAAATACGATTGAATTTCAAATAGTCACAGAAAGTTTAGGCATTCGTCGTATTATAGAATCATAAAAACACTAAGTGCAAATACAAAAATAATTGACGTTGACAATTTCATACCTAATTAATTATATTTAATCAAATTATTTAAAAATAAGATGATTAAGATATCGGATGCTTTTATAAGTAGCGTTAAAACATCCCCATAAGATAAATCTTATGCTGATTATTCAGTAAGGCCTTTACTGAATAATCAGCACCACTCAAATAAAATTTGACACAAATGATACCAACGCTGTTGGTGTGAAACTGGCGTGAAGCAGCATCCATTTCCCCAGGGCAAAGGAATCGATAGTCCATTGTCATTGTCATTCCCCTGCATTGAATTATGGAGGGGACTTCTGAACATCTGCGAAGTCTATCAGCTTTGAGAGTTTGTTTATGTGATTCAGTTGTTCGTTTACCCTCGATTCAAAGTGTTGATTCCATTCAATGACTTTCACTTTTGAATGTTTTGTACAAAAAACTTAAGAATAAAATATACAACTGTATGCTGAGTGTGCACTGCTATACTGTTAGTACAAAGTTTGCGTTTACTTTATTCTATGCAAATGTGACAGTTATGTAAACTACCCACTAACGCTGTCACTATTCCATAGAAAATAAAGTAACGTATACTTTGTAGTAAGCAGTATGGCAGTTCATACTCGGCATACTGGTATATTTAAAAACATATTAAAGGTATGTTAAAAACATTATATAGGTAAAAATGCATAGTGTACGATAGCTTATTTTGAGGGGAATCGATGTCCTGATTATTCTCCTGCAACTTTTATTATTTTACTATAGAAACTTTCGTAGTTTAACTAAGACTAACAAGGTTCGTAGTTAATGCTACATTCATAATGAACTTTTATTATGTTGGTTTTCTCTATTATTCTTGACTCGAGATAATTATTATATTTATTTTCATGAAAGAACTCTCATCGTCGTAATTTTATCGTGTAAGTATAGCAAGCGAAATACTTGAGTAGGTATCCTCTTTAAAGCTTGCAAGGATTGAAGAGGATGTTACAGAACCACTCGCAAATAATAATGCAATGAAGTCATTGTGATAATAAATGTATGAGTAAGATAAACAAGGGCATGGTAGCGAATCAAAACCATTTGATACGACTTTGTTGATTAAGTTGATAACAAAATTAATAAGAACAGGATAAAACAATGAGTCTACTAGAAAATGGTTGACAATAATAGGTATATTTTACATGGAAGTAAATAAAAACAATCTAAGTATTAAATCAATATATAATCTATCTATCTATGTAGTGTATTGTATTATGTATATCGGTTATCTAGTACCCATAACACAAGCTCTGCTTAGCTTGGGGCTAGATAATGCTGTGTGACCTGTGAATTGTCCAGCATTGTCCAGCATTATTCAAGTAAAGACAGCTTCTGAGAATTAAACAACCAGTTTTAGGACCAACGCACAGAAATATAAAAATATATAAGTATGTACTTATAAAACTTACTTATTACGACTTACGCCTTAAAAATCTGAGTGGCTCGTCACAACACAATATATTGCCAAATACAATAAATTGAAAGGTAACCTGTAGGTTTACAATGAAAGCGGCCTCAAGACAGGCAGAACGGAATACAACAAAGTAAAAATAAACGATAATTACGTAGCTATATAACTTTTGAGCTAAGAAGGCAAATGAATTTAGAAGACGTAAATGTAGTTGCAATTCTTATTAAAGTATTGTTGTGTAACTTTGCGAAGCGTGCCTCTAGCAAGATGAAATGCACATTCTCAGTTGTGTTTACAATTCATTGCCGAAAAGCGAGTTCAGTATGATGATAAATAACATATTTGGAAAATAATCTAGAGGCCGGAGGACTGTAAATGAGTGTCGCTCAGAACCGACCATTAAGCTACTCGTAGCTTGGAAAAATTATCATTATAAAACAGGAGTACGCAACAATAGGTTGAATGACGATGATGATAATACAGTGATGATGATAATGGTGATAAAACCGTCCAAGAATTTTATAAATGATTACAATTATAATCGTGTAGAGCGTCATCGGAATGAGTAGTGAACACAGTAAAATTCCTGCTACAGAGTTGCACGATAGGTGTCAGGTATTGCAATAAGATGTAAATGTTACATCAATTAAAGTTTACTTTTATGGACATAACGATATTTATGCTAATTAATTGTTCTTTATTATAACGCGGTCGTGATGGACTTTTATTTCTATACTAATAAAGAGATAAGTATGTCAATATGAGTTTTTGGGATTTTTCTTTTATGTCATCCTTTTTGGTGACAGATTTATGTCTCCTCTGATTGCCCACCTCGGGAAGACATCAGGATTTTTCAATTCTTGTTACCTCCCTTTTGATATATATTTTCGCTAAATGCTTTTATGTGCTATTCACATAAAAGGCAGTGTTATTAAGAATTTTACATGCCTCCAATGTTCCATATTCCATAAATTATTTTTAAAGAAGTTCCTGACGTCATTAATCTTCACCAGCTTACAGTCTATAACTTGGACCATGGCCTTTATCTAATCCTCGATTCCCAATACATCTGCATCGTGTCCAACGCGGACAGATTTAGGTCACTTTCGTTTGTTTGATGCCTAATTGACTTTATCTATCGTGCCTGCCGGGGTTATATCACTTATCCATCATATTATATAACTTTTATTCGGTACGATAACATCTATTAAGTGTTGCAAAAGGTTAAATATCTTCAGCGCATTCACTTTTATAAAGTAGAAGATATTTGTTTCTTTAAAGTGACCAGTAGTCAAAATTCAGCTGAAAGCATTTCTCATTAAAATTTTAACTTTAGGGTCATGTCATGTGGTAAAAGTCAAGTCATTAGTAATTGTGCTTACTAATGAAAATGATTGCTTAAATCCCTTTGTACTGGATAGCATAATAACTAATTGAAATTACTCGGATTCCATCCACTTTAAAAGTACTTACATTAAATTTAATACAGATATTACAATACTTTAACCGAAAACTTTGGCAGGGTGTAATTTATTTCAAGAAAATGAGATACCTACCTGTGTCAATTTTATCCCAAAAAGGCAGTGTTCATTTTGTAATTACGAATTCAATGAGCAATATTAATGTTATTCAGAAAACATTAAAAAAAGGAATTGTTGAGTAATCATAAATATTCTTACAACTGGAACTTAACCTAGAAATAGGATTCTTTTTCTTTTTTTTAAGTTTTTGACCTTCTAATATTTGCAAAGGTTAAGTTAAAAAAAACTACTACTTACTTATTACTATTATATTCAAAAACATATAGTGACTGTCAAAAGTATTTTTAAAGTTGCTATTCCCCAGATGTGTTGTTTTTTTTTGTGACTAATATAATCTTATTAAAACCTAAGCAGCAAATGGATCGCAGATTACTTTTAGGTGTTTTATAATGATACCGAGTATTCAAAAAACCATAATCTTTTGTCGGTGAATTAACACACTACAATGTGTTAATGTATGTATTTAAATTGCAATAAAACCAAATAAGACATTTAACGATTGTCGTAATGGAAAAATGTAATTAGGTTGGCACTTGTAATAATGTCGCCTTATTAGGAAAACGAAAGTATATCTATTATTATTAACAAAATCAAAAGACCTTGCGGAGCAAAAGCAATATATAAACAAAGGATTATATTTATTACAGAGACGATTGTAGGGTCGGATCAAAGTGAAAATAAAATATTATTTTAAAAGTCTGAACCGACTCCTCAAATTTTATTATCAAGATTATATTTATGTTTTCCTGAAAATAAATAATGCTGAACCTGTTTTTCACCACCAGAGTACGCATGGCTTGTGTTTTTTCGAGCACTAGATAAGTGATTGAACAACAATCAACTAACAATTCGCCATTTTCAATTTTGAGTTTCTTTCCCTCTTTCTTTTGCCTTAAAGCAGTATCTAACAATGATGTCAAAGCTATCTCCAGCACGCCAAAAGCTTTAACTGGTTAAGTGGACCCGTTTTTAATCTGACCACTTCCTACGCTGATAATACCACCGTTTCTGTGTCTGTTACTTTGTAAATATCAACGAAGTAGTAATATAGAACGTTGGTCTCTCTTACATCCAGTTAAAATGCAAATTGGTCGTAAAAATCAGCAAATTGCAATCTAAGTGTAAGAATGTTGCAAGCAACCTTTCTAGGAATAAAATTGTCACAAGAGAAAAGTGCCAACAAGGTACGAGAATCGACAACTCCTTGCGAAGATCTGCGATTGACAAGAGCGGTGAAACAAAAAGATGGCGGTATTAGTAACCTTTACAATTTTTTTAAAGCTGTTCGAATTTTATAGGCATACTTTTTATTTTGATTTTTGTAAGTGGCCAGTATTTTTCACGTTCATAGGAATGGAAACGGCGGCCGGCAGCGGCACGCGGTGAGTAATTTCAGTGTCAAACTAGTGTCAAATAATTTTAAACTTTATTTACAAAGTCAAAAGACCAGTATTGCTTAACAGGTAAAACAGGTGCAAATACCGATGTGTATTGAGCCTTACCGTTCGCATAGTTGCAACAAAAATATATTCTTATCCTGACGCTTCCGACTGGTACTGAAATGGATCAGTTGAGCTACCTGTAGATAGTTTGCAACAGTATGCAGTTAGCTCAATTGTCAAACAGTATATCAAACAGTAAATACTAGATCCAATTAATTTATTTCTTATTCTTATTCACACCGCGAGCACAATACCCCACCTATGAGGCACGAATAAAACGGGAGCTAATAAGTTAGAGGAACTTTTATGGATTCTACAAGCAAAGCCCATATTCGGATAGCCAAAAATTCTGCCCAGTAATCTACTCCAACAATGTCCTTCATTATGTTAGGGATAACGAATTTTCCCTAAGAATCAGGAATGTGTTTATTTTCGTAAATATTGTCATGAACCGCCAACTCTAGGTATAAGTAACCCGCAAACTAGACGCATTTGTATGAGCATAATATTGTAAGGTTTTATTATATGTCCAGAGATAACTGGTCCTATTTGTTTTAGGGGTTTATGTAAATGATATACCTACCTTATTATAAAAAACTATCGTAGTTTGACGAATTCATTACGGATGTAAGCGGGTTAACTACGAACCTTATTTGTGATGGAAGAACAGCAACGTTTCATTTTGGAAGAAATTCGCCCTGAAGATGTCCCTCAATAAAGGATGAAACGTTAGTGCTCTTCCAACACAAATAAGGTTCGTAGTTAACCCGCTTGCATCCGTAATGGATATATACCTATTTTGGTTTTGTAGTGGAATATTACTGTTTGACTGTCTCTAGTAAAATTTTAATGAATTTAAACTACACACACAACAGAAATGTTAATCAGCGGAAGCTACAATATGTAGTCGATTTTAAAGAACAAATATTGAAGGAGTGCATAATCTTTACTCAATTTTAGGAACACAACCGAGAACCAAGACGTAGCATAATATTATATAGCATCACTAAAGCCCGAAATTAGTGGTAACAGACAGCCACTTACTTTGTATCGTAAGACGGGTTCTATGCTCTGTGTAGTTCTAACAGGGTCCAAAATTCCAAATCACTTGCAAAGACGGTAGGTTATAATGATGATGGTTAAGCGTCAAAGCAAACAGTTGAGGATGCTGGTTATCGGGATATCTTCGGGGCTCGTCGTGGGAGGAGCGAAGATGAGGCTCCGAGCTACGTTTGTGTTATGGATGGTCTATGTTGATAGCTGATAGATATAATGTACCCTGTTAAAAGGATCTAAGCGCCACTATAATTTTTTCGCGGCGGTTATTACAAAAATTATAATATGACTAGCTGCGCCCCGCGGCTTCACACGCGTTTTTTCTATGAGAACGTTTAAAGGTGATTTTTTCCCACGGGAACTGATTTATGGGATAAAAAGTTGATGTTTGATTCCAGGATAATACTACCTGTATCCATATTTTCAGCCCGATCCGTTCAGTAGTTTTGGCGTGAACAGGTAACAAACATCCATCCATTCATACATAAATACAAACTTTCGCATTTATAATATCAGTGTGATACCCACTCCCTGGATGTGCTTTTGATAATGCGTTTGAATCGAAAACATAGCATTTTAGATAGTAAGATAGAGATAGAGTAACATTTGATGAACAACTCGGTTAAAACACAGAACAGCTAAAGTAATAATTTTACGGACTTACGTAGTTAGATTAAATAAAATCAAGGACAAAAATTCTCACCAAAGTTTAAAACTTATAGTGCTATATTTCTTTTAAGATATTACAGGACTCGTGGATACATCAGGAATTTCAAATAATATGAATAAAGCTAGGAAACAAAAAAGATTAAAGTACCGAAGTGAACAATAAACCTTTGTTAGACTCTTGCTCGCTTCGTCTACTGCCTTGTAAACAGCCAAACCACCTTCCATCGATGCTCACATCAAGATGATCAGCTCAACCAGCGCTGTATTTACAATAATTACAGCGATTACATCGCTGACGGGTCAGGTGCGAGGTGATGCTAGATCTACGATAATTTGACGTAATCTCTCGACCCATATCTGTTTCACTTTCACCTTTATTGATTTGTGGTTTCATGTTTTAGTGGGTTGATAAATCATTGCCCAATTAACGGTTTTATTGTGCACTGCCTACGTACTGTCTACGTTTACTGACATACCGAGGTGGATTCGTTCAGAAAAGATTACGCAATTCAAAGACTTACGATACTTCTCCAACTCCAAAAGTTTACACAATTATCACGGCGCGGTACTTACCTGAAACAAAAACAAAGCCATGAGCACAAAGAACGAAGCAATGAACAATGATTTATTCAAAAGCTCGAGTTACTGATTCCCGAACTCCAAATTCAATAGATCAAATTCTATGGGGAGTCTTAATCCATTGTAATCGCGAACACGTGTGTCGCGAAACTTCGCCTAATTTAGCCTAATATCCTTAAGTAAAAACACAATACAAAAACACCCTTATTCAAAGGGTGTAAAGAGGGAAATTGCTTGGTTACTAACCAGCTCGGCAGCTGCGTGCATAACGTGCTAAATCAAAGATCGATATTTTGGGCAGACATTGGAAAGTTTCTCATTGAATTATTAGGGTGATTGTTGGCAAGGAAACTCCTTTCAAATGTCAAGAAGTTTTGCAGGTATGTTATTTTATTCAATCAATTCACGCAACAGTTTTTACAAGCATGGAAATGGTACTTAAAAAGGGAGAGCTCCAGCTAAACCTACAAAATAAAATGTAAATCTCGCCATCTATATTTGTCTTTCATTGTGGAAACACAGCAAACAATAATCGCAATCAAAAATACCAGAAAAAAACCTCCACGTAAACGAGCGAGCCTTTTGCGACCGAAGGGTGGACAAAGGACTAGCCGTGTGGGGACAGAACGAACAATAAAGGGCATTGAAAGCCCTCACCAAAGGGCACAGGTTTTAAATAATAGTTCGGAGAATTCGACCCGGCATGCCTCCCGCGACTCGACCAAGAATTTACGGCAGGGATTTTTTGTCCGATTCGTCGCCTGCGAAACGGCAAAACAAATGATGCCAGATTTCTCATGGGGTCGGGAATCGGGATGCTTATGGTTTGATTGACCTTTGTTATCATAATTCACCATAGCAAAATAATATATAACTTAGCCGTGAAGAATGAGATAAAACTTAGTTAAGAACAAGATACCTAAGACTTTGAAGAAAGTGCGAAAATATCTTTAAAAGACGAAAATATTATTTCGTACTTCCATTCTTAATTTTGTCTTAATGTTTGTCGAAACTAAAACAATTTCAGCAAACAGCCTCAGCAAAGTTCTATTAAATGCAAATGTGGAGGCCCAGGCAAAAAGAAATGCTTAACTTTTTATAAATGTTTGCACGAACGCTTTGTCCAACGTCTGAATCACAATTGAGGGGGAATACTTTTTTGGACACGACAAAAGCCATTTGGGTATTTATTAAAACATTTTCAGAGTTTTCTTTGAAAGGGAGCATTGTTGTAGGAAGTTTCGGTGTCGTCTTATTTTACTTTGAGTGACTTTGAGTGTTTCTTAGGTTTTCTGGACGTTGAGTTTCATTCAAAGAAGTTGAATAGCTGACAAAATAATAAACAAGGTCCAAGGTTAAATGTTACTGAGTAGTAGCTTCACTGAATCAAATGCAAGAGGCGATCGGGAAGACTTACAAGCAGATGCAGGATGGAGCAAGCTGAGGACAGGGCGCTACGGCGCTGATTAGGAGAGGCCTATGTCCAGCTGTGGACTAATATAGGCTGATGATAATGAATCGAGAAAACGGAACGCACATGTCAGAAACTGCGTCGTGGTGATGCCCTAACTAGTTATTAAGCAGGATGAACTTTTGGTGCTCTGCATCAAAAATAAAGATCCATAGCAATCTCGTTTTTTCATTTAATACCCATGTTGGTCTGTGTTATTGAAGAAAAAGACTTTGTATGTATAGGTACTTTTCTTCAAAACCTTAGAAATGTGTTCATTGAGGAAAGAAATTACTGTACTACATAATAAGCCCAGGGTCCTTAGAAGCCATGCGAAAATGTCAATTACATAGCAATCCGACACAAATTACGTGTAATAACCGCAAATCACTACCTCATTATTGACATAGTACTTAGGTTTATAAAGTTGTTATAAAGCGGTAGGTTTGCATGTCGAAAGTGATATAACTAACCAACCATGCATGTAGTGATAATATTGAAATAGAAATAAATGAGTATTTTTGATGGTCGCAACGTCTCGCAACGCAACAATCGACCTAGCCCATGGATGTCGTATGTCCACATGGAAACCTATTAATGAAAGGGTATCCTTCTATATATATTGAGCCCTTTTCCTCATCTCACGATCAGCAATCCGCCAAGTGTGGTATTTTGGACAGATTGTTGGAGGAAGCATGTTCAGCAGTGGACGCTATAATATGCTGATGAGGTTTTAATAGCGTAGAAAACTTTTAAATAAATAAATAACGCTTAGTTCTTGTAATCTATTTTATTTACCCAAGAGTTTAGGCACACTGAGTAAGAATTTGGAACAATATAAATGGTCTTCGTACAAATTCATCTTTCCTGTCCTCATAAATCGACACATCAATATTACGAGAACTCATAACTTCATAACGTAACTTCTTGAATAGCCCATTACCGGATAATGACAAACAAAACCATACAAGGTAGCGTTCGGCGGCGAAATCATTTCAGGATAATTTAAAAGCGTATTGTTCACAAAGATCTTTATCCAGCCCTACATTTACATGATGCCTTGTGCTGAGCAGTTGTGCTTTACACAAAACATATTGCAGAAGCTGTTCTGCTTTAAGTCAGAAAACTTTTGTAGCAGGCAATTTAGTTTGCTATAGATCAATGTCAACTGTATCAAAATTCAACATCGTTGTCTAACTTAGACTTCCTCAGCTTTAATTCAAATAATTTTGTTTTTTTTCGAAGTTTTTTGTTTTATCATCAAGCTCTGTTGCATTGTCAGTTTCGTTTGTATAATAACGGTAGGTTTTCGTTTTCTTTTCTACTTTTGGTGCGCGATCACGGTCTATAAATGATTGCATTGAAAAACTGTTGCCCAACGCCCGAATGCAATCTCTTAAAGTAGCACAGTGTAACATACAACGGGCCCTATTGTGTGAGACTCATATAAACTCATAATTGACACTTAACGTTCCGTTACAGATGATTTAAACCCAGATTAAAATGAGATAAGTGCAGTAAGAGGTTTATTGAGAAAACTACAATTCCAAATTGCGCTGATAGACAGGTAATGGGGTGATATATTTTATCTTTTGAAAGGGCTTATCGTTAAGAAATCTGAAAGTACCTTTTAATATTTTTAACCGACTACCGGGTTAAGAAGTTAGTATTCCAAGGCTATGCAAAATGAAATTGGAGAAAAGAAACTCGGACTCAAATACTGAATCGTTTTTCCGGTGTCACATTCTGTACAAGATTAGTCCTAACGAGGTAATAGACCAGCGGATGTTCTAAATCAATAGATGACACAATAAAGAAATTAAAATAAACCTGACTGGCATAACATTAAGAGGATTAGGCGAGGTGAGGTCCAAGGTTAGAGTGTCATCACACTTGTCTAGCTGACCGTCTGCCGAACCGGTTTCTGTACTCTATATTGTAAGCTTAAAAAGTCAGCTTTGTCTCTATTACCTATACTTATTTATAAAACATACTACTCAGAACAGCCAACAATTGAAAAAAATTGTAGCGATCACGGTTTGAAACTTTTTTGGTTACCTACCTATTACGAACTCGCCGGGTTACTCGTATGTAGGCGTGTATACTACATTACTACAGAATCCTTGTCATAAAACGAAAATAGACCAAGGTAGTAACTACAAACTAAACGAAACTCATGATAGCACTAAAATGTTGCTACCCTTTTATAACGACCGAAAATTCGAAATAAAATCTATAGCATAATTTTTATCATATTAGTGAAGTTTAGCTATGGCGACATATGAATCAATACTAGTATGCTGAGTGTGAAATGCTATACTGTTAACTTAAAAGTTTGCGTTAATTATTTTATATGGAAATATGACAGCGCTGTAACCTTATGTAAACTTCTCGCTTGGAGCACTGTCACATTTTTAAGATAATTTATTTTGTTTTAAAAACTATAAACCGACTTCAATGTTTATAGATATTAGGTCCTTACATATGAAATTGGCGTTTTGTATGGGAGGAACAAAAAGTCGAATATTTTTTAATATAATATATTTAATTAATCAAAGTATGAACCATTATTTTCTATGCACTTTTGCCATCTTATAGGTAGTTCATTGATCCCTTTACTAAAAAAACCAGTCGGACGGGAATCAATAAAATCTTTGAAGGCGATTTGGACTGCCCCATTGGAGTTGAATTTTTTCCCTTGCAAGAAGTTATCCAAATTTCGAAAAAAATGGTAATCTGTTGGAGCAAGGTCCGGGGAGTACGGAGGATGTCTTAGACTTTCCAATTGAAGCTCTTCTAATTTAGTAGCCGTCTGTTGCGCAGTGTGTGGTCTAGCGTTGTCGTGAAGCAGCAGTGGCGTGGAGCGATTGACCAGCCTAGGTTGTTTAGCCGCTAGCTTTTCCATCATGGTTTGCAATTGCTGACAATAGACATCAGCCGTAATAGTCTGGCCAGATTTGAGAAAACTGTAATGAACAATACCGGCACTAGTCCACCAAACGCTTACAAGTAACTTTTTTGGGGTTAATTTTCGCTTGGGGCAGGATTTGGCTGGCTGGCCAGGATCCAACCATTGCGCTGAGCGCTTCCGATTATCGTAAAGAACCCATTTTTCATCACAAGTAATGATTCGGTTTAAAATACCTTCATTATTGTGCCGGTTTAGTAATGTAACGCAGCAGTCGACGCGCGTTTGCCGGTTTGCTTCAGTCAATTCGTGAGGTACCCACCTTTCAAGCTTTTTAATCTTCCCAATTTGCTTCAAGTGAATTAAAACAGTTTTATCACTAACATCGCAGCCTGCAGCTAACTCGGACGTGGTTTGCGATGGATCCGCTTCCACAATAGCCTTCAACTCTTCATTATCAACTTGAGTCTCAGGCCGTCCACGGGGCTTGTTCTGCAGGTCGAAATTTCCAGAACGAAAACGTTGGAACCAAAAACGAACTGTGTTTTCTTTTGCAACACGACCGCCATACACATCATTCACCCTTCGAGTTGTTTCCGCAGCACTAGTGCCACGGCGGAACTCGTACTCGTAAATAATGCGATATTTTAAGTTTTCCATTTTGTAAAATGAGTGACGCAAACAGAAAAAAACAGAAGAAAAAAAACAAATGAATGACGATCATCGAAGCACAAATACATGAGTCTATAGCTGTACAAATTTGAATTTGGAATTCCTTACCAAAGAGGAGAAATTTGTGATTAAAGTGGCCAGTACGAAAAACGCCAATTTCATATGTAAGGACCTAATATTTCATGGATTTACATGGATCCCATTGTCAGAACTGAACCTAATTAAAATGGGACCACACAGAAAGCATCAGCTTTCATATAAAAAAAAGAGTCATGAAAATCGGAGCACCCAGTCTGAAGTAAGAAACATAAAAAAAAATTGAATCTCTTCAAAATATTTTTTTTAACCTTTTTATCTAAACTATGTCGGTTAAGACTTTATTTGATAGTTCTTCTGTTATTTATCCGTATTTATTTTCGCCCAAAGGTAAGCTGAAATTCGTGTTAAAATACGAAAGTTTAGAAGCTTGTATTTTCAGATGTATACTTTTTTATATATATGATATTGATATTATCCTTAATTTTGGATGGTCAACATCAATCAGCCAGATTGTGTAGTAAATGATAAAGATTATTCCAATTGAAACTTGAAATCTGTTTCAAAGAATAAGTACAAAAATCTATTTCTCTATTTCTAACCTAGTAGTTTTTCTCTCTACATCGTTAGGTACGTAACGAGGTAGAGCGCAGATTGATTTCCACAAAATCCCGCTGCAAATGATATGATGCCGCGTACGTGCGAGATCTGATAACTGACTGGTACGTGAGGTGGTGCGACCTACACATTCAATATCTGCCACCAAATAACGTTACTCACAATTTTTGAGGAAAAATTTATTTTAGAATCCTTTCTCGGGAGTTTCAGCTATATTTTCGACAGTTTCGTCCATTTATGAACACTTTCTTAATAACTTGTTTGATTACAGAAAAGGGATAATGGTTTATGGTGTTCTTCCAATAGATAAGATTCGTAGTTATCACGCTTACATCCGTCATGATTTCGTCAAATGACGATTGTTTTTATGTTGGTAAAACTTGTTTGCTGTTCTTTAAATTTAAGCGTAAGCGTAATTATAGTATAAGCATTTCTAACTAAGTAAATATTTTCCATAGACTCTATACTTGTGACAAGAACACCAACCTAATACTTTGCTCTTAGTTTACTTACTCCGTTACCTACCGTTACCTACTTAAAGTAAGTGCCGTAAAGCTTCTAAAACCTCCCCTACGTTATACCTGCCCAACTTTTTGCTTTAATCTCAAAAATTACTCTCGTACAAAGCCCCCAGCTACTCAGATACAGTAGCTTAGCTACGTATACCAAAAAGCAATTTGGCTAAGAGACAAACAAACCAGCTGTCATCGTGGCCGTCAGAAATGCATGTTGGATTGTCAGGACCCTCGGCTCCCCTTCGTCATGGATATTGTTTAGGATGTGGATAGAAATGACATTAATAACAAGGAAATTGAATTATGGGTATAGGATGAGTATAATTTTAAGAGCAAAAAAGACGGCTTCAGTAACCAGCAGTTTGAATTAATATCATATTACTAAATCTTGTTCAGATAATAAGTACAAGTTTGATAAAATCTACATTGTAAAGATATTCTTTATAATTCCATCGTAGTTCCGTTTTTCAAATTTCCCTCTTGTAACATAAACAAAACAACATCGTAACTCAACCGCAGTAACACACAAACCTAGATTCCATTCAAAGAAATGTCTGTAAAATGTGGACAATTTGCAACATGCATGATTTTAATAAAGAAACTAGAACAACCACCACTTAAGGGCAGTATTGTTGTCGAGTTGTAAACACAGCGTAACGGAAAATTAAAAAGGCAATCTTCCTAATGAGACCGCTACTACAGGGTTAACAAGCGAAATAATATTGCACAGAACATAAAAATGCAGCCGAGGTTACAGAAATTGTGAAAGTGGGAATAAAACGAACAAAAAGTAATATCAGAAAGTCGCACAACAAAGCTTTTACAATATCAAATTGTTTCAACACAAAGCCATACATTTTGTTAATTGATTTTAATCTCCGATTAAGGTAATCAAACAATTCAATAAATCGATATGCGTTTTTGTTATTTTAAACCTCAATAATTATAATATTAAAACCATTAAAATATAATTTGAGCGCCCATATCTTTGATAATCCTTTAGTCGGTATAAGCTGGCTATTATGCAATTATTTATGCGTGCTTCCTACACATGGGCGTAGGTTTAATGAGTTGATCGCCAGATGTTCCGATTTGATCTTATAAACTGAACCTATACTAACTGTTAATAAGATCTTACTACAAAATTGCTTGCGTAGGTTTTAGGTTATTGGGTTTGAACCATTAGCTTCCTTATGTCTTATATCTATCTACTCCACTCCACTTACATTCACTCACTGTTACTCTATGTTTGTCCGTTGGGTTTCCTCTGCTTCTAGAGGTATAATAACGTCAGATCACAGGGTTATCCTTAAGATCTCATCACCATCCACCTCTGGACTAATATGCGCGGATAGGGCTCACATAACGATCGCTATAGGTACCTAATTCCTATTTCTTCCTTTCGATTTCTATGTTTCAGATATTTATTAGGTTTAGGTGTGTTAAAAATATATTTTTGGTTCTATTAAAATATTCAAAAATTGGTTTGAATTTCGAGCTAGAATGCTGCCATCTGACGTCACCTAGCTTCATAAAATAACCAGTAGCGGAAGCGTGAGCGCGCACAGCCTTGATATTATTGCAATATATGGCAAGAACTATTTGATACGGTTATTCTATGCAACGATGTCGATTAATAGCAGTTTTGAATTCCATGGATGGTCGTGCTAAAAAGATTGATAGTAACGGTTTTTTTACTAAAACTAAAAACAGATTTCATATTTCTGAGTATTTGACACTATTTTTTATGATTTCCGCGACAATAAGTAATCCCCTGAGGATAACATTTTTAAGTGTATATACTTCTCTAAAATAATATCATAAATCATCAAATAAAAGCGAAAATTTGGTAAACAATTGGCGAAGATATCGAATTAGAAACATTCAGTGCAGAGTACAGCCGAATTGAGGATTTCCTCTTTTGTTTTCGCCGATTACGAAGTCGGAGAGAGTAAAGATCGATTTCACATTTATTATCTCTCTTGTGCCTTATAGGCAATGCCCTCGAATCTCAATTATTATTAGTTGACACTCAAACATAATGAGATTTTACTAAATGAGCTAATTAATAATTACGGCGGACGCCATTTTGACCGTAAATCATAATGAACGTTAATGAACCATCTATAATTCAGCTATTATGTCAAACTTAATTAACTGGTATCGTTTTCCGGTGAAATATAATAGCTGAACGGTCACAGCGCTTTTTAATAAGCTGGGTCATAAGAATTTGTTGTACCTACAAAATTCCACAAGGCAAATGCCATAATCGACATAAACAAATCAGTTAAGAGCAGACAAAAGCTTTTGGCTATATAGCATTGCAGATGGTAGCGATGGCATTATTGTAACGATTCAATATTACTCGTAGTAGTCAATTAGACTAAGACCTTGGGTCCAGGAATCAAGGATATTATGTTAACCAGAGTTGCTGCTCTTGTGTACACGCACATTGACCTTTTAAAGGAGATGATAACAGACAAAAGCCTACTTTTGGCTGTAGCATTGTGGGTAAGGTTTTTTTGTGACTATTCAATATTAGTAGACAGGGCGCTATGGCGCTCATTAGGGGAGGCCTATGTCCAGCAGTGGACTAATATAGGCTGATGATGATGATGATAGTCGACGGGCCTTGATCCAGGAATCAATGATATTATGTTTACCAGAGTTGCTGCCCTTGTGTGGTGCACGTACATTGACCTTTGATAGCATTATGTATTTAACAACGCACGTGTAAGTATGTGAGTAAGCTTTTTTGAGATGAACCAGTTACTGTATCAGTGCACGTCACAAACTAATCTAAGATTAATTACCTCCTCCATCACAGTACAAACAATCAGTTAATTAACATAAAAGAAAGCGTTTAATTCGGTTAAGCTCCGCGGTTAATCACAGGTTTAAAGTAACCGAGCCCCGCTGGTCATTTGTACCCGTCGCTCTAATAATTAGCTCAGACGAGAGCGGTAAACGGTTAACTACCATTTAAATAGAATAATGGGGTAAGGGTTAAGTTTACGCAATGGTTACGTTGATGATCAGTGCTCGCTGCGGACGGATGAGGAAGCTAAGCGAGACGCAAGACTCAAGACTCACATAGCAGGAGGTTCTTCCAGCTACCGCCCAGGGCCCGAAGACAGCGGTGGAGTCGCGGAGTAGGCGCCACCGGCGGAGCACGTGGCAAGTTCATCCTCACATCCCCCTCTGAAGAACTTCTTGCCAGCAACGACGATCCTCTATCTCTAGACAATGAACGACGCCGTCCAAACGGCAAACCTCTCACAGTTGCGAAATTCTCCTCGTAATTAAAAGTCTCCAGAGGAATTGACTCTGATTCCCTTCTCCCTCTCACAGAGAAAGTTCTTCGAAACCCGTTTGCCAGACTATCCATTGTTTTTCGCTTCGGTCTTGGTACTTCTTCTGAGCTTATAACGGTTATATCATCCATATTTTGCTGATCGTACGGTCTGTAGGTTCTAGATTGTTCGGCTGAGAGGTCTTCTACACCTCCGTGTCTGTATTTAAGGGGTCTATCTGGCCGCTTTTCGAAGGTGCCGAGCTCGTCGTAGCTCCTGTAGGTGGAGGTGGTCCTGCGAGGGGCGGGGGGCCTGCCCGCTCTATCAATAGTCATTTTTAGGCCCAAGTCAACCTGACGAAGAAATATGTAGTTAGAGCTATTCTACTCTTTGGTTGACCGGATGATCTTGGGTTGAAAACGCGGATATCACACAATTCTCACAACTGACTGATCCTGACTTTGTTGCTTTTGTTCTCAGTATGTGTTTGCTTATTAATCGAGACGAGCGAAGGTCATGAATAGGCGTCGTAAATGGCACATGCATCAGCTGTATTGTTTACGATAACCTTCATATACAAAGTTCCGTAATAAACTTGAATTGATACATTCACTTTTATTTTATTTACTCACGCGAGTAAAACTATTTTATGATCATACCGCCTTTCTCACTTCAATGCCAGTAGGATATCTTCATACTAAGTATGATAATCCTATTCTAACTTTATTTCTACGAAATTGACGCTAAAGTCAATAACACCAGCCAGCCTAAGCTAGTACCGGTGCCCGAATGACTGACATGCTTGAATAAACAAAGTAAAGATCTATAGATTTAAATGATTTAACATACCAAAAGCACAAAACAACAAAGACTGCTTTACATTTTTATAAATGCAGGACTAGTGTGAAGAGCGTGTATTGGTGCAGTTCGAGAATATTCTCGTGACCTCGTGACTCGTGTACCACAGCCTAGGTAACAGCTACTGAGGAATATCGCCATAAAATTTGTTTACCAGGACAGGGTGCGATAACCAGGATGAATTGACGCGATCACGAAACGAATATATCAATCTACCGATTTGGAGCACAAAAGGTAGCTTCAGAATACAAAAATACGAAGTGAAACGAAGAGTTCCGTAGACAGTCCAAAACAAAGTCTTGCCGAACACGCCATGTGATTTGTGAAACGATTCTTGTAGTTTCAAATTCGACTTGTACTTATAGATTCGGAGAACGCACGAAATAGAAGGCGTTTTAATTTAATACGCCACCCAAAAAAGGAAGAATAATCGTGACAAAGAGAAATATTGTTTAGGCAACTTTCTTTCAAAGTAAAAACGTCCAATTAACAACGGAAAAGTTTCACTGTTAATCCGAAAAGGGGAGATTTATGAGAAAAGAAACACCGGCGTCGACAAAAAACACAAATTAGGAATCTTCAACAAATTTTAAGAACCCTAGACCAGTTCTTATTCTGAAAAAAACTTGAAAAAGAAATTTCTGTGAGAAGTAGTGAAGAAGAGGCTGGAAGAGGAGTGGTTGTTTGTAATAAAGTTAAAATAGATAAGTGAAATGAAAAGACAGGACATTGCACACTCAATAACGAACTTCCTGACAGCTTGCTAAAGTGCTCTAGAAGCGGTCGAAAGGCGTAATTGCTACATTCGGGACGTGCACTGTCCTATTGTGGAATTGCCTGCAATTGTGCTGCCACTTTATACACAGCTAAAGAAGGGAAAGCACGGACAATCATTGTTATCATGTTAATAGGAAAATTAGGCGGGGACTTCTGTGGTTATGTAATTTTGTAATTTGGGTTGTCGTTTCGTGCGGATTGGAACAGTGCGCTGCTGACCAGTTTTTATAACGTTGGCAGCTCTTACCAGTCCAGCTATGGATTTGAGAGACATTAGAGATTAGATTTCAACTATTTCATCGTATCGAACGAAAGTAGTTAATATTTTATTAAACGTTTTACAACATAACATTACGTCATTATTTTAATAATGTGGGTAAACAGAAAGCAAACTCCATACTATAATTAGTCATTTAAATTACTAGACGATATATATGATATATTTTCTTTGTAATGTAATGAATTTTTAATGCTTAATATGTTAAAATTAGGTATTGTAGTACGCCTGAAATAATAGATGTACAAGTTTGAAGAATAAATACAAACAAGAGAGTTTATGAACGAAATGAACTCTAGTTTTTATTGTCTGAGCCTGGGGACAGCTCGATTAGCGACGGAATCCGAACAATTATCGAATTAGATACCATTTCCTGTTAGTTAGGGGACGCGTTTGACCTCATTGAAGCCATTTAAGGTGACTCTAATTCATTTAGCGTCGGTAGTTCAAACACCTGTTGCTTAGCTTTTCTAATGGTCAATCTTTGACCGTTTTCGTGACGAATCATAAAAAATTTCATAGCTTAATTGTTAGCATTTGGAATATGTGCTTGGTTCAATCCAATTCAAAGTCCAAATGGATTCAATTTAGGCTTCAGACTATGTCTCTCTTTAGTTCATTTTAGATGCTTACTTTTTAGTGATTCATTAATTTATTTTATTCGGTATATTCCTCAACACCTCCAACTTTTTCTACACCCAACGTCATCTCCGCTACCAAATTGACAGTTTTTACGTAACTTCTTTCAACGTCTCAGATCTCGGACAATGGTTTACATTGTTATTGGTTGCTCCAGTTTTTTAATCCCTATTAGATCAGATTTACGGTTCATTAGACCAACAATAGCAGCTGGTGGACCGTGAAATTGCTGCACTGCCTTTTGAAATCTGAGCGTGCCGTTGGCGTCAAAACAAAACGATAGACTGCTTTTTACTGCAGCAGATTCAATATCGCTTAATGATCGTTGCAACAATGTTGAGGCCAACCGAAATTACAAAGCTTAGGTCTCTCCACGCGTTTTCAATTAAGTCATAACAGCCGATTTCGACAGAATAAAAGTCATTATTACCAGATACAGTCGACGAAAATGTATATAGGAAGACTAAGTAGTGGTCCATTTGAGACTGCATTTTGCTTAACAAAATTACGTAACTCCTAAAGTTATTCCAATTTGCATCAGTCAAGTTACCTTAAACAAACATCAGCTGAAGTGGGTAACACTTCATAGCTAAAATTATCTCTGAGAGCAAATGCCACTCTACCCGTCTCAGACAAACAATCCAATGTTTAAAAACAGCGATTAAACAGGAAGCCGCTGTTAATTGCCAAGACAAGTTGGTAATGATGCTTTTAGCTTTTAATTCGAGAAGAACGTTAACATTAATGTATAACAAAACATTGACTTGGAGAGGTTAATGTTCAGCTTAGTATTGTAAGGAAGTCTTAGGTTAGCTAAGCTTAGATCTTAGTTATATACCAATTTGGCTCGTCTTTCTTGTTGATGCGACCAATTAAAGTGGCGATTTAGTCATCACGACATGAAAACTTGAAATAATCGCATTTATTAACGAACGATTGAGGCTTGTGCAATCAATCGTTTGGTAAAAGTATACAATCATTATGACTACGAACCGCCATTCAAAAGTATTTATGTGAAGAAAAAATCATGAATGTCACATCCAGGTTTCAACTATGTAGAGTTGTGTTTCAGTTTCATATTTTTACCTCCACTTAAAGAGTACCTACCCAACAATTTATAAATTCATATAGTTTTTTTATTTAGGAAATATTAAATCTGGGAACCAAACCCCTTCTCAATAAGAGCTGGCGCAAAAGCGTTGTTCTTACAAGCATTACGAAAACAAGTTGACGGGTGCATTATGATGCATGCATTGGGCAACGTACTCGAATGTACTCCCTATATGGACGGATTACCAAATAATGACACTTCCTCTGGGCTTGATAAGAGCAACATATTGAGAGCTTGGTATCCCAAAACGTAACGTGAGAACTGAGAATCATTATTACTTAGGTGCCTACGACCTACTTTCCTACTATAGCTTGAATACGATATAGAGAAACTAGCATGCTGATGTAGCCATGATTGCTTATGCTGTGGGTTGCATGCATTGTACCATTTTTACCTGAATAATAATGTAAACAATTCCAGAGATTACTGTAGTTCATAACTATAGAGCATAATGGAATAACGGATTTAATATGGCTATGATAGCCATGTGTGTCAAAAGCAACCTTTGTAAGGACGATTGACCCTTAAAATGTCAACCAACTCTTGTCCACCACTTAACCTACTTCACGTATCACATAAAGTATTATTAAAAGCGAATACCATCTCCTCCGCGTCCTCAATAAAGGATTGAATGGACTTAATGACAGTTTCTCGATATAAACTTGCGTAACTCAACACATTCATTAACTTAAATCAATTAAACAAAGAACCGTGAAATTGATTCACTTGGATTACGAAATTAATCTTCGTGGTTGTGGTGTTTTTTTAATATCTACTAGAGAGGTCATATTATGCTGGACTTGGGCTTTATTTTCGGTAGGTAGGAGCTGATTTTAGAAGATTTAAACGAATATTCGTGTAAAAAAACTCACTCTCGTTGTCTACCGAAAAGGCCTGTATCAGCAAAGTGATGTTTTTGGTAATAAGATTAACCATTTGCTTCTTCTTTTATCTCGTTGTAAGAAAAGTACATCTAGTCTATAAAAAGTACTGCTATAGTATTGCTATAGCCATTATAATTTTGTCGTGAGGACACGTTATGGATCAGTTGAGCTACCTGTAGTTTGCTACAGTCTGCAGTTAGCTCCATTAATTCATTTGTAAATACGAGTTAGATTGTAATTTTCTTTTTCAATAACGTTTGGCTATATGAAATAAATATAGCCAAACGTTATTGCAAAGATCATTAGCCAAGCGAAAATCATCAATTGCAATTCAAATGTATAGATGCTACCCGATATTGCTATAGACATACAATGTATCTATCGTAGATTTTCTAGAACCATGTCAAGCGTAGGAAGTTCGAAACCAAACAGTACAATGTTACTCTAAACTACCGTAGTAAGTTTACTAAACTTATTGTCAACAATTATCGTGTATACGCTAAAGAGCACGATGACGGCAGTGGACTTAAATTTGGTTCCGTGATCAGCCGTGAATTGAACTAACTTGATAAGTATTACCACATTTTTATGACGGAAAAATGGTTTTGATAATCAAGGCCATAATTTATTACTACGAGTAGCTTCTGGTCGCGGTTTCTTTAGATACGTTGATTTGTTATAGTTTGAGACTAAAAGTAAACAGAGCCATAATTTTGTTTCCCCAAAAAAAATTGACTTGTCTAAGTACTTATTTTGTAAGTCTAAGGAAATAAACGATTTGACTTTGACTTTGACTTTAAAAAGAAACAAAACGTTATCTACTTGCAAAATTTCATTAAGAGCCAAACAGGTGTGAGAAAGCGTAACAAACTGATTAGAAAGATTTGCTTTCGCATTAATAATATCTGAGATTCAAGATAAATGTGAACAGAAAAGACGAGCACTTTCTTCCAAGACTCGCTCTACAAGCTCGACTATACAAATAGGACTACCCGACTCTCGCGATAACAAATGGCAGGAACACAAACCGTGCAAACGAGGCGGTCAAACCACATCCTTCAACGGAGAAACTACTAGTTAATTCCGCTCCTGCACCAATACCAACTCGACCATCACCTGCCTCAGCCAATAAAACAATATCTGACCCCGGAGAAAGTGACTCTGCAATCGATTAATCTAAAACCCCCGAGGCAAATAACGATAATAACAGATCAAGTAATTGTTGTACTGATAATTCGCAATCTGACACGCCAATTGCCGGTTGCGATATTTTATCCGCCGGTAATGTATTAGCCGATCAATGAACTATCATTTGAATAATAACGTTGGGTATTTCTCACAGCATCATTTAACTAACCCAAAAGTAAACGAAAAGGCGTAGTAAAAGACAAAAGAGTGTCTGATTTTCCAGTTAAATGATTCCACATTTCTGTAAGCACCGACATAAAATTCGTAATACAGACACTGAAAATACCCAGAACAAAAGCAAATATTCACATTTTGGCAGATGATATGAGCATTTTCATTGCAATCGAAACCCTCTGAGACTCAGACTGCGCCACAAAGATTTAATTAAACTAACTCTTGGACTTTGAACAATAACTCTCAGGTCAAAGAGTTAGTGAGATTCACCTTAGGGATATTCATGCAGAATATTCAATTCCCGCGGAAGCTAAAACGAGAGGCTTTTAATGAATTTCCAACAAACAAGGTGCGATGAAAAGGAAGCGATTTGCGAGCTTCAATGGACGTGTGTGAAGGAAGCTTAGGTCATTCATCACGGTGAAAGCGAGGGCCACCGATATTCCTAAATTACCTGAGGCCAGGTGGAATACTGAAAATATCACAAATCAAACATCTATCTATAGAAAGACCTCACATTGGACGGAGTCTGAGGGTCACTCTCAGATTCATGTTGTTATACTCGTAGAATGTTTTCATCAAAATATTAATGCGGAGTCTGTTTATGATTGAGTGGAAATATAGGTGTAAATGTTACAAGGGACACCAATATTCCCTATAAAATACAAATTATGTGTCAGGACAGTTAAGCTTCAAACCATGACACTGAATTCGGCTACTCTCTCTGTCCTCTTTTGCATTTCGAGTGCCTGGGAGGGCTTTATGTCTCTTTGCAACACAAATGTTTAAATGGAAGCCGTTTTTTGCGCATTCCTCTCCATTTTTAACGAGGTTTTTCTCGACAGATATCCCGATAGCTTTAACCGTTAAATAAACATTCGTTGTTGTTTGACATCCTTGTAGTGTTTTTGTGGCAGGAACCGATATAATTTGTCACGTAGATATTGCGACTTACATAAGGTATGCTTTGGGAGATGTCGTTTGTACTTTCTATTTCTTCTTGTACATCGGTCCGACTGGTACATGATTATAAAGTACCTCACGACATGTTCGTAATTATTGTCCCGATAAATCAGATAAACACATAGGATGTAGTCACTGGCGTCTACATCCATCATCTCACAAAGCTCGTTTAGAAAGCAAAGTTTCCATACCGTGAAGAATGCGACCGGCCTAACAGGCCAAAATGTATAGATTTCGCATTAGAGTCGTTAGCGGTAATTGCTTCTCATGCAAAAAGCGTACATGAAAAAGAGTTACAAAAAATATTCACGCTACACAAACCCTATAGGATCAATGTTCAGGGACATGAGTTAAATTTGATTTATTTGATTGTTTATGTCTAAGACGATCAAGTTTCGTATCGTATGATACGTACGTAGTACGTACCTACTTGTTTGTGCAGGTCATTGACTTTGGGACCTTGATGAGATACTGAGATTCTATACCTACTGTGTTCCTCGTACCTACTATCGCTTGATGGATTAGCCTGTCAAGCATCGCGGAAGTTCAGTCCAAAGTAATCTAATTTTAAAAGCTAATATTACAGAGGCACTATTATTATGTTTGTTTAACGATCAGAAAGTATAATATGCTATTCACTAGGCTGCTTCTCTGTAGTTACCTAATCCTATTAAAGTCGTTATAGTATAGCTTTATGATGTTAATTTCGTGCATTTGATGCAAATGGAAAAGGTAATTCTTTTGATTTAATTCGTGCAGAACGAATTCGAATGCTATTGGTTCATCAACGTCCATTTGTGTTAATGCAGACGATCAAAAAACCAGCAAGATTGATATAAGAAAATAACTTAATGCAACTAAACTGCTTACAAGAAACCGAGATCAGATAGAATCTTGAGATTTTGCGTTAGCTAATCATATATCCGACCCTATGTTTTATGAATCTTATTAAGACCAAAGGCATAATTCACAAAGAACAAAGAATCGATCCAAAAAACTCAATGAAAAACGATGCCCTAAAATCGAAAGGTCAGATAGCCGTGAGAACAAAACGCCATAAACATAGAAACCCGATGACATGACTAATGCTTTACCAATGGACTCCAATGTTCGAATGCGTCGAGATAGGTGAAGATATTTTTGAGGTAGTTAGAGATAGATGCGACAGCGACAGTGTGGCCAATGTTACTCATTATAAATCTATGGCTACGAGTTACGAGGATCAACTAGGGTTGACACACCTCATTATAACACATAATACATGATTTGGTGAGGGTTAGAATTCACATTCCTTATTAAAGTACAGCACAATCTAGTAAAAGTAAAGCGTTTATATTCAAAATCGCTACTAACTCACTACTACTATCACTATTAACTAATTGCGATGATTGGAAATAGGAAGTGATTGATTTGGATTATCAAATCGGAGCTTTTATTAGTGTAACTAGCTGCGCCCCGCGGCTTCGCACGCGTTGTTCCTATTGAAACGTTTAAAGGTGATTTTTATCCCACGGGAACAGATTTACGGGATAAAAAGTAGCCTATGTTTTATTCCAGTATTATAATTACATGTATGCAAAATTTCAGCCAGATCCGTTCAGTAGTTTTGGCGTGAAGAAGTTACAAACATCCATCCATACATCCATACATCCATACATCCATACATATTTTCGCATTTATAATACTAGCTGCGCCCCGCGGCTTCGCACGCGTTGTTCCTATTAAAAGGTGATTTTCATCCCACGGGAACAGATTTATGGGATAAAAAGTAGCCTATGTTTTATTCCAGGATTAGAGTTACCTGTATGCAAAATTTCAGCCAGATCCGTCCAGTAGTTTTGGCGTGAAGAAGTAACAAACATCCATCCATACATCCTTCCAAACTTTCGCATTTATAATATTATTATTAGTGTGATATAGTGTGATGTGATTTGATTGTGCTTAAATTAAATGATGAGCAAAACAAAAATTTATGAATATTTTCGAAAATGTTTATGTTTACACTGTCCATTACCTGCCAACCCTTGGCACAGCTGATAGGCGACACGATTATAATCAGTTGTTGGGTTGGTTGACACTATCGCTCGAAATATATTGTGTATTCACTTCGTTTGTTGTGTTCTTGATAAATCATTAAGGTGCTTTCTGATTAGAGCATTGTAACAATGCATAATGGTGAAGTACCCATAACACAATATTAGGTTGTTGGAAGAAGTAGTGCCATTGTGGCATAAATAGGTATATTTTAATACCGCAAAATGTTATAAACATAGAATTCATTATGTTCATTATGTTTAATTAATTATGAATTCAAAATGACAAACGCCGAAACAAAATATGTTATAAACATAATATATTCATGCGTTACTTTGCGATATGTAATATAAGGATGAAAATTTTCGTCCTTATATTTAAGAATACTTATGTTAGACATATATACCAATATAAATGTAAAGAAAACAGACATAAAAGAAGAACGGAGAATCAAAGGTGATTCTTCCTCTGCATAAGATTGTTAACTAATATGCAACGCTGTTCTTCCGCCGCCATAAGATAAAATAAAACTACCCTGTACTGATACCGAGGTCATCGAATAGCTTTCATGTCTCTAGGAAAACTCAGGGATGGAAACTTAGGAAGTAGATGCAAGTAAGCCTCGTAAACACGAAATACATTGCATTGTTCTAGCGTTTTAGCACCAGGAGGTAGATATAAAATTGAAATGTTACAACGGTCCTAAACGACTTGAACGTTGTGAACATTGTCTCATGTTACCGTGTATTAAACTTGGCGAATTTGTAACGACTAATATACATCGCTTGAGTTTATGGCTTAGTTGCTTTGAGTCGAGCTTAGCTTGTTTTATTTTGACTACGTGACTACCTATCCTTTATTTATAGTATTTTTTATTAGTCTAGCTAGGTTACATCGTTGTTGTATATTATTAATTTTATTATCTGCCGTTTCTTTTATATTTTTACCGTCGTTCTCGGATTTATCTATGTTCAAACTCTTGTACTTAACACGCCGAGCGTTGGCACGATTATAATGATGTCCTCCTAGCCGAATTTCACCACTGCGGCCAGTCTCATAGGAGACTGGCCAGATGCGCAGAACATATTATAGTGCACAAGTGTGTGTGCAAATACAGGTGCACTCTTTTCCCTCACAGTCATAATCCGATGGGGCCACAGATCGATACAACCGAGGAGTGATCAGGCGCAGGACCAACAGCTTAACGTGCTTCCCGGGGGTGTTACACCGCCAAGTTCCTGACTTGGGCCTGAATTTTTCTTGCTAGAAAAACACTATAACATGTATTGTCCCAACACGGGATTTGAACCCAACATCGTTGACATAACCCTAGTCATTGAACCTCACCTTTCGGTCGTTGGATCAGTGATTACGATGTCATTGTTTACGCTCCGTTGAGCCCATGGAGTCATTACAGCTTACTTACATGCATCTGCCTGCACTATCTGATTAAAGAAGTGTGTTACGATGTTACTCGTGTGTCGTATGATAGGGTGCCACGTAACTTGTGTACCTAACCTACTAAGCCAAAAAGGGGTGATTCTAGACACCAAAAGAATCAAAGGTGTAATATACGAAAAATAAAGGTGTTTTTTTTTATAAATTTTCGTTTTCTAAGGTCCTTAATCACCCCTTTCGACTTAATGCACATCTTTCGTGGCATCTTGTGAAGTTTTACTTTTATTATTGGAGGGTGTTGTTTTATAGAGTCATCTTGCATAGCCCGAAAAAGAAAATCAATTGGAATTTAAGAAACGTGAAGAGCGTTTTCATGTAAGTTTGTGTGTTTTACAAAATTGCTATCATCAAGCATCGGCATCAAGCTAACAAGCTTGATAATTGAAATATTATCTTATGAAACATTATTTTAAGCAAAGCTTACACACACTCTGTTATGCTTCTTTTCGAACCATTCTTTAAAAAACGTCAATCGTATGTAGAGATATTATAAAGTAGGTACCTAAACTTACATACACTTTATAACGCTTCAGTCAATTCGTTATGTCATCCTAAGAGCTTAGTACATATCCTTTGTTTCGTTTAATTAGTTTTTATGGCTCAGCCAGCAGCGGGGCGGAACACGTGTCTACATCGACAATAAAACAATAGAACAAACAATTACAACTGTAATTGCTTCAGCTTTTTTAAACCTTTCTTTGATGGAGCGATCCACTGATATAATATGTTACCTATCTTTTTATTACCTATAAAAAGGTCATAATATAATCAAATAATAAAGCAATCAATTTGGTTTACATGTTTTTAATTAAATCTCAGTAATTTATGTTAAATATTTAAAATATGAATGTATGCAATTAATGAAAACGAATGTATAAAGCATTAACAAATAATTCACACAATTTAACGAGGGCCCATTGTTGCCGACAACATAGTTTATTATTTATAAACAAAAGCAACACATTAAACAGTCAAGGCACAAAGGAACAGTATGACAGCTAATTGTAGGGTCCAAATATGGCATGGAGATTACACAGTGCCAGTGTGCCTGATATGGCACGGAGCGTACCCAAATGGGCACCTTGACTAATCGAGACCACGACCGCATGGGGGTCGGAGTTCTTGAGACACTTGACAGAAACTGTTATGAAGACCACAATGATGAATGGCAAAGAAACTTTCAACAAAGTTCAAGACATAACTTCAAAGATAATTTAGCAAAAATTATATTCGTAGAAGAGAAATACCGAGAATTTTCCAGAGATGCTATCCGAGACCATCAAGCATCACATCTTTCTAACTAATTTAGGGGCTATGCAAATGAAAGCGGTTTTTATCGTGGATCTAAGAAAGAGGAACGAATTTAGCTGACAGATAAAAAGATAAAACTGTAATAATATGATGGGACGACTATGCAACTTTGAACATTAATTTCGTTAAACATTAATTACAATTAGATGGCATCCATGAAATAGCTTGTTCACACATAAATCTATTTAATGAATGCTATGGAACTAAGAAGGAACGTGATCAATGGAAAAAAGTCTAAAAATACCAGAGAGAAAAGCGAAACAAGTTCAAACAACCACGTAGCTAATTCGTTAAAACTCATGTTGGATATTTTTAAGTACTTTAGGTAGAAAACGAGAAAAAGCAAAGAGAACAAAGAGTATTCCTTACAAAGTAATGTGAGACCACGAAATAGAGAGCAATACTTGTTGCTAGTGTCTGGCGGGCTGCCAGACACTAATCCCAGACAACAGCCACCTGCAATTTACACCCGTGAAGCGAATCTCAACAAATGAACGAATCAAGAAAGCTATTGACTATTACTTTTACCACCACATGAGAAATTGTAGAACAAATTACTTCGCTAGACAAACATTTCATAAAGTGTCCATGACAACAAGCGCAAGATGTAATTTAAGAATGGTGCCGCTAATGTTGTGACATATTGAGATTTATGTTAAAAGAGGATGCAGCAACTAATTGAACAAAAAATGAAAAAATCCCCTAACTAGAACAGTAAGTAGTAAAATACAAATAAACGACGGAAATTAAAAAAGGTAACATCTGTGACGATTACTCAATCCCGTTTGAACCAAATTTATTCCAGGCAAACAGGATAACAAAAAACGCGACCCTCTGGGAAAGTTTGTAAATTTCAAAAAAATATACCTATCCAAACGGATATTGCCTACATATATCACGAATATAATTGCTCCATTATCGAGCACGACACGGTAATCGATCGAAACGTCTAATTAACCAACGTCATTTATCAAGAGTATTGGAGTAATCTCGGTGGGCATTCAAATTGAAAATCAAAATTTCTTTGTGGAATGATTAACGATGGTATGTCACTTGGCCTCCCCTCGACAGCCACAATGTCCAAGTCATGCGATATAATAGCAATATTGTAACGCTTGGCGTCAAGTAAATTACCCACTACACCGTAATTAACAGAAATACGTAAATGGGTCTATATTATTATTTTATAATTTTATATTATTAAGCTATTTCATAGCTTCTATCGCGGGCCCAAATCCAGAAATTCCGTAACGAAAAAACCTCACGCTCCCCACTCCGACCGGAACAACGGTGATACTTTTTAGTTTTGCCATCTATCGATGAATAGTAGAACTTTTAATGACTTTTTGAAATATGACGTTTGTCTCTTTAGTTCAACTCGCCTCTAGATGGCATTGCAATAGCTTTACCGCGGCAGTCCCCGAGTGCCACACGTCTTTTTTATTATATCCATAATCATAACTTTAGACCACCATTACTACCTACATATCTATTTGAAAACGGATTGAAATTATTGATCCATAAAATCTCAGTAGTTTTAATAATAAAATCTTTATTGAGGCTGAAACCATTCTGGACGTCTTTGTAATACTTTCTAAGAATGATTCGAATTTATTGTTACGTAATCATTGTTATTGTCTGTAATAAATTCGGAAGCTCGTTTGGCTACTAGTTTTTATTTACAAAATATTTCGAAATCTTTCGGTTCGAGATTTAATGTTATGGGCACGCGCACTCCAACATCTACTTCCAACATATCGCGCGGCACAGGATATGGTAATGGTAGCAGAGAAATGGAAGGCGTAGAATACGACTATTTTAGTATAAGTTCGGTGTAAGAGCGATTTATTTCTAGCTCTATTTCCTTTTGAGACGTTTCATAGTGCGTCTTATAGTTGATTGGATTCCTTGATAACATTTTCTTTGGTAGTTAATATTTTATTCAAGCAACGCCAAATGCCATTAGTTTATAATCTCAAAGTCTTTTATGAGCCACGGTCTAATATGCTATCAGATCTACGGATGCCTTTATGGAAGCCGGGTTAATGAGATTAAAAGGTGGATTAATTATATTCGGAACGGACTCATCACGCAGCTAAGAGTTTTCTTTCAGGGACCACTCCAGATTAATCTTGTAAAGAATTCATCAAAACTCCTGACGATAATTAAGATGGAAACAAAGAATCTTTAATGAAAATGTTGGTAGAGTATGACTAAAATGAAGGTTATAATTTCTAAGATGGTTAAAGTCCTGTTCAATTCTTCAAAAAGCGGAACATTCACTTGGTTTCCATAATTTTATTAGCATCTGCTGTGCGTAGGGTACCATCAAGGGAATAATTTTTTACCGTCAGTTGTACACAGCTGTCTGGCAGGTGGTACTATCGTACGTGCCACGTTTTGACAGATCTCGTCCTTTTGTGGGCTTTCGGAATGTTTGGATTGGTTTGTTTGAATATCTCAAATTGATTTGTTTGGTAAACTGTTTTCAATGTTATTTCTCCTTCAGTTTGCATTTTCTCGATTCGTCTGTCTTCTTTTCAGTGTAAGTACTGCTTTTTCCACTCTTGGTCAAATGAAATGTGTTGACGTACTGCCTATAACATTGTTTTCCTTTACGTGATTTAGAAAATGTGACTTTTTGCTTGTTCAACATCGTATTAAGCTCTCCCATGTCATCACCAGGATGCTTGAAAACTGCGGTAATTCTCGTTTACACGCACTCCGCGCTTATTAATATTCATAAAACGTTGTCAGCGATTATTCTGAGTCCTACGCTTGGGTTTACCGTTTAAATACTAAGTGGTACCTAGAGTATAATATTTCAAAAGCTTTTTGCCGTAGAATTTTAGTCAACATAACCATTGTGACCGTTATATTTTTATAATAAATCTTGACTTTGCTAAATTGAAACGAGAAACTGGTGTCGATTATAATATGTTTGCGAATTACATAAAATTAGCTAAATTAAGATTTAGGAATGTCAATTATAAAATAGCTTTTCAAATTGAATAGTGATCTTCTATTTGACATCAAAGCTAGCTAAAATAAGGATATGGCAATCGTTAGGAATTTATGGTTTGACATTCTTAAATCCTAATTTTATTAAATTCTAAAACAACAGAATCGACACCACTAAGTAGAACACAAATAATGTTGTTGAATTTTAAGCAAAATATATATTGGGACCGTTATATTTTTATATAAAATCTTGACTCTTCTAAAATGTTGTCAGGACACTCAGTAGAACACAAATAATATGATGCAATACTTAGTACATGCTGTTAAAATTTATCCATGTACCTAATGTTTTAATGACAATTTGGTTCACTCAATCATTTAAGTTTTCTTATAAAATGCCGACTGTGAGGAACATGCGCATACATAATTTGTTACTACTTACTACTGACTTTGCTAGCTCGTAAACTACTAACTAACTATCATCACAGAATAACTCAAACTAAAAGAAAGTATCTCAAAGCCGAACAATGTTTACACTTTGCTAAGTCTGCAAGGCATGGCAAATTGTAGTATTGTTTTGTTATTCTGCTTGTTTCCTTCTACTTGAACGTACGCTTGTTACAAACCTTCGATGCATAAAATTGTTTCATTGCAGCTCGTTTTCTACGAACAAAGGTATACTATCATTATGCGCAATAAAGCACGGTGTGAGTTTTATTTTCTGTTGCTGTAGAAACTCTTTTTTCTTTCGCTGTTTCTTTGTTTTTATTTGCCTCGGAGCGAGAGGATTCGATGCTAATGAGATAAGTTGAAAATTACCTCTGAGCTAATATTGTAAAGAATTTATAGGTGCTATAAGGTATCTTAGCTATTTTATTATCTTTATTTTCTCGGATTGATAAGAAGTTTTCTGACACATAAACGTGCTTTACTTTAAAGGATCTTCTCTACATTTTCTATCACGAAGTGCGATTCATGTTACCATAATTTAACGCTCAAAACCAAGCACTTGAAGCACTCCATAGCACGGACGGTGAAATTAAAAACACCTAGAGATAGTTATCGCTATCCCACAGTTGTCAGGGGCCAACTACGGCAGGTTTCCGTAAATGGAGATCACCGACCGACCGATCATAATCGACGGAAAAACGCAACTTTGAGCCGGACTTGACCCCTTTCGAATATTGCTAGTGAGATTCTCAATCTAAGTTTTGACACCATTATAACTTAACATAAAATATTTTACTATCGTAGTTTGACGAATTCATTACGCTGGTGTTTGTAGTTAACCTTTTTATCTCTTACATCCGTAATCAATGCATTATAGCAAATTTTTCACTTAATAGACAGGCAGCGTTAACATTATATGGCCATTTTAAGAAAGACAGACAGAGAAAATCTTTATTAAATTATACCCCATAAAACTAATTAAAAAGAGTTATTGCTAGATTTTACCGTTTTTACACTAGGCCAAGCTTGTGTCGTGAGGTCCAAGCTGATGATTCTTACAAAAACAAGAAGGTTCGAATTGTAAAGTTTTTACGAGTTTCGAGTTCAATAGGACATGTCTAAGGCCACATATGGCTACAGGGTCTTTATTGTCTATTGTCAAGCGTTGTGATAGAATAGCATCTTTTGTGATGTTATTCAGATTTGAGCGAACAATAATGGATATAATCTCAGCTGCACGCAAACTTAGCGAGATTGTGAGATAAAGGCCGCGGGCTGCGCCGGCGCATCTGCCGGCCCACGTGCCGCCCGCGCTTTAAAAGCTTTTTTCTTGTTTCCGCTACGAAGCATTCATCATCAACAGATGGTAATAATAATAGGGTTACCTTCTCGTTCTTTAATTAAATCCCCCTTTTACGTAGGTGTCGAATTGTTTGCTTCTTATTGTTTTTAATGTTACGGTATTGTGTTACGACTTCGTGAGATACGCTTCGCCCCAAATTTCCGCCGCACATGTGCGTGCCTGGTTTTTGTCAGACGCCATCTTTTTGTTCGTTTTTGTCAGAGGTCTATTCCGCAACATGTGCCAAATTAATGGCTTCAAGCGCCCATACAAGCGCTCTTAGGAGCAAATGTCTCTCTTCCGGCGTTGTTACCGCCAAATTTTTTTAATGAAAACAACATCCCACGCTGTAAACAAATTAGGTCACCTTGTAATCGGATAGTATGCTTTGCATCAATAAAACTGATGTCATCGCATCAATGAACGTACGCCGCAGCTGTATTAATGATTAGTACCTACGCTAACTACTAATAAGCTTCTGTCTACTGTCTCGAAAGCTTTGTTAGTCACTATTCTGAATGATGTTATTGAATTCTTCGTCTACTCGAGCCATGGGCATGCTTTGTTGTGTAACCTCTATGGCGGTGATTAAATCTCACCATTATTATTAACTGGCTCCATTCAAACACCCACTGCAGTTCTAGGCGGATCAGAGCTATGCCGTCCACCCACCAGGGCTGGTCCGTAGGCGCTCCACGGCCACACAAGCCTTTATTCATACGACTTCTAAACTCACTCGATTGTTTGTGCTGAGCTAACTCAAATTTACATTCGGAGAGTCAATGTCGCTACAGAGCCAAGGTCCGCCATTGTTTTGACTGTTTTGGTGGTCCGTACAGAATACAGTCGCGCTCATTTGAATATGCTAAACGAGCCGATGTTCAGATCCTTCGTGCTCTCCCGGTGCAGATGAGATGTTCGTGCGGCGTGCAAGCCAAGATCATCCGACCATCCATTCGGCATACCAAGTGACAATGAGCAATCACATGCAGAAACTTAATCAACTTTACCATTTATTCTCATGTTATGTTTCAAGAGGACCATCTGCGAGTTTGAGTCCGACAATCCTTTTTCACCACTAAAACGTCACATCCATAAAGGAACGTCACAAACACTGTAAAGTATCCAATCCACTTATGACCGGTAGTGCGTCTATTTCACAAGTTGCCGAATATACGTCTTTAGTGAGGTGTGGGGAGCACACGACCTCGCGCGAACTAAGCAGGCAGCAGACTGGCGGGGCGGCGGCGGCGGCGGAGCGGAGAGCGGCTGGGTGCTGCCGGCGACGCGACCACCACCCACTTACTCTTCCCCAATCTATGTCTAAAGTAGGCAGTAGCTATAGTAACTGTTAGATATCTACGATTACGCGGTAGCTCCCTCTCCGCTGCAGGTATCTACTGCACCCAGCAACCCGAACACAAAAATGTCGTGACTCTGCGATAGGCCACTGTATAGAATTATTTTCATTTTTACGCGGGAATTGTATCTTAACTGTATTGTGTAGTTGAAAGAGGTAGGCGTGCGGCCTTTGCGATCACTGCTCGATGGTATTACACAGATTGTGTACAATTTATGCCTGACGTGTGACCGTTATCGGGTGGCACTCCACGGAGCATCGGTGAGTGCACAGATAACAAATCACCGATGAACGATACAACGCACTCCAAATTGATATCACATTGAATCAATCGATACTGGCAATAAAAACATCCACAATACTGGTAGGTACATTACCTTATATGAGCTCTCGACAAGCAAAATATATCACAATTTGAATTCCTTTGATAGAAAGCTAAGAAGATTTATGAAGCTCTACTTGATTTTAAAAGTTTATGAAGAGATTCGATTTAATAAATCATCAGACGATATGAACAACCATAAATCTTATATCAACTTTATGTAAATTGTAACACCAAAGGCTCAAAAGGACGTGATAATGGCTACGATTTTGCTGTTAGATGATACATTATTTTAGAATTCTAGATGTATGTACCCTGATTCTATAAATTAGCATTGCATTTCAAAAGATATAGAGTTATCACGTTTTCTGCGGCCATTCGATATTTTAAATCCTTTATTTTGTACCTTAGCCGCTCGCTTTAATATACCCGTTATTATGCTCGCGAGCGTCTACAAAATCGAGCTTTTCTTACGGATCAAAGTCTCTTTCATCTCACATTTAATTTAACTCGTGATTCCCAGTCCATATTCCATAACTCGGGGCTAATCGTAAAATGGAATCTCTCACTTTAATAATTAGATATATTATCCTTGTCTGTGGAGATTGTACAGGAGCGATACGTTTAGAAACTAGTTTGGAGTTCGTCGGAGGGGTGGATTTGCTTTTATTTGAGAGTATTTTCTGGGAAGGTCGGCTCCCAAGGACGTCTGGCTGACAGGTCGCTCATTCTGAATATTATTTTTATTTGATCGAGGGACCGCAACTCTCCAAATGTTTGGAAGTTTTTCGGTTCGAGCTTGTCTATGTCATCGGATAGTTTTGTGAACAGTTTCGAAGATTAGAAAAGTAATTAGAGAGTTCTGTTAATATCAATGTCAATCATAATCATAGGACAATCTAATACTGAGGATTATCGAATGAAGTAAAAATCCTAAACAGATATAAAAAGAAACAGCTCGAAAAGTCTTACACGCTCGAGTTTATTAATACCTAGTAAACGAGAAGAGAAAAAGCAAGTAAGGCAACTTAACTCGTTACATATAGTTTTTTTGTACCGTGTGAAGGAGTGTTGTACGTGAAAATCTTATTGAAATGTAACTTTTTCTACACGCTTTGGCATTTAAAGTATCACATAGCGAGACTTTAATGAATAGTTTAATGGTGCTAATGAATACCTTAAACGAGATATGGTTGTCACAGAACTTAACAGCTGTAAATGTACTGTCTCAATCGAATTTACCTTTTTTACCACTTAAAAGGCTAGGTAATTATTACCATGTTCTTTGCTCTACTTTATCTGTGTTTTAATGAGCGTCGATACCTGAGTGTTTACTTTATCAGTTTCGATACTTGGTTACTTGTTAATTTATTAATGTCTTAATTGGATTGAATATTTAATCCATGGTTACTTTTATATTATGTTTCTAGGACTGGCTTACTTTGTTTTAATTTACAATTGATAAAATGTCTAAGAACCACATTTTTGTATTATTTCATATACCCTATAACTTTGTTGCTTGTTTTTCCAGCAAAACAGTGCAGCAGTGCTTTGTCATGAAATAATTACAAAAAATCCTGTTAAAAACCCCATAATAATAATGTAGGAATATACACAAAATATCACGAATATGAAGAAAAAGGATCATTATTTTTTACAAATTATAAAAGAAACTTGACGTCTTGTTAGAAATTAAAAAACCGTAGAACAAAAGTTGATCCCCTTGGGGTTTATAATCATTTCGATTTGGTACACATGTTTCGTGGCTCATGTAGTTATTCTAGTGGTGATATCGCTATCGTTGAAGTATAACTCAACATTTTATTACATACAGATTTCTGTGAAAGCAATGCATTATTCGCATTTACGGCCCAATATTTCATCACAGCTCATAATCGTGCCTACGCTCGTGCCACTTGTCACTGAGCCCACACATTTTGTCAAGCGATCCTTTCACGATGCATTCTTTGTTTCTTTACCTTTGATGCGAGCTTGTTGCAATGATGACCTCATTTAGCTCAAGATGCTAGAGGAGCCTTTGCTCCAAAAACGAAAACAAAAGACGAATTGCAATTTTGTTCTTCTACGAGTATTCTACTTTGCCCCAAAAACAAAACACTATCGAGTTATTCAGAGCCATGCTGCGACGATGTAAAAAACAAAACACGAGCTGCAATTGTTAAAACATTGTTCTGTGTAATCCAAAAACAAAACACTAGCGATAGACGGTAGGTACTGTAGATTTAGTCTTACATTGTATTTACATAGTTTCTGTATTGTAAACTAACGGAAGTTGAATTTGGATTTCTGAATTATAATGGACTTGTACAATACCGCGTTTATCAATGGTATTATGAAATCTCGCTGATGGAGTTATGCTATTTGGCATAATCGCCATCTGTAGATATTTGTGGTGTTTTGAAAAAAAAACCAATGTGTTGTAAGTAATTCGTCCTCGTTTACACGCCCTAAGTCATCTGAGAATGAAGTTTGTTTGATACACAATGTTGCTAACATGTGGTTGCGATTTTTCATTAATCAAAAAGCAAAGTGCTTTAATTGGTTCCTTGTTTGAGATCATAAATTTTGTACGTATTTATATGCTATGGTTTTCATTGTTTGTTATCAAGTGTGAAAATTTCAAAATAAACTTTGAAATCAAGTTCGACCTTTGTTTGAAAAATTTGATTTCATAGTCTCCGTGCCAGATCTACTGTTTTTTGTAGTAGTAGGGATACAAGGGTGCGTCATTTGTACTTTTAGTTGTACTTCTTAGTAGATCTACTGACACGGAGGCATTTCATAGGTAGGTTGAACACTCCTACGTATGATATTGAACTTTTTAAAGCAACTAGGGAATCACAGAAACTACGGAGTTTCTAGTACATAATGTAAAGTTCCTTCATTCCTCTCTCATCTTTTACTTTTCGATTATTGTTTTTAGTTAGAGTTTATTATGATTTTACCCTTAAAGCACAGGATAAGGCCAAAGATGAAATTTTTAATCTTCATTCAGATTTTGCAATTAAGGTGCCGTTCTTTTTCATGCTAATTCGCCAACGTGGTGGTGCATTTCATATGTAAATGTCTTCCTGGCTGGCACCTCCAATTATTTCACGTGTTTTTAAAAGATTAATCTCTCTTAATTTGGACGCTGAAAACACGTAATGATTGGTTTTATAAGAACTTGAGAGATAACGTTTTAAGGCTTGAAAAAGTTGTAATCACACCTAATATGTTAAAACTTGTTGTAATTGCGACAGAATGAAACATATCTATACATAAGTGTTAAAACTTGTTGTAATTGCGACCGAATGAAACATATCTTAGTCAAATAAATAAGAAAACACCGCAAGCATTTGGTGCCGCATTGTCTGATGTTTGTAAGTAAGATAATATCAATATTGACCACCATTGGGCAATGCCTCGGATACGGTATCAAAGGATTGATTAGCTTTATCTCTGTTTTTTTATGATAAAGAATGTCATTGGAATTCCGACAGACAAGGTAATGGAATTTGGATTGTCCTTACAACATTTTTGTAGTTGTTGTGACATATCAAGGTACCGAAACTTATAAGAATTTATACCGTATTTCGTGCGGTAATAAATAATGTAAGAATTAATAACTACCGCTGAAAATTCACAGCATACTTACCATATTTTATGCTGTTTTGTAAAATGTGTCATAATAGTATCATAAAAGTCTCGACTTCGTCCTACAATATAGGGATAGGGAGATAGGATATTTAATATTAAACTCAAAAAAATGAGCCTATCCGAGCTATCGTGATTCGGACATTAGCAGAATTGCGACAAATCAGACGCAGAGCTACCAGAAAAGAAGTTTAAGCCAATACGATCTTGTGTTACCTGTCCATTTCATTTGTTTTTTTTTTATTTTTTGTTTGTCTGAGATTTGATATACAGTTTATATAAATTAAACCAGAAACCGGGGACACCTGCGACTTGTTTTGTACCCCTATATTTACTTTGGAAATAAATGATTTTATATTTTGTATTTTTTTTGTTTAGGCAACCAAATCACCGGCTTGGTGAGAAACTTCAACATTATTATTTTAATTTCAGTTCAATGCATAAAGGACTTGACGAAACGAAGTCAGGAGTGGTTCGACATGGCCCTAGAGAAACTGTCACTGGTGATGATGAGACATGAGACTATGGGAATTCAACTTTTAGGGAATCCAACTTAATGGGAATCCATGTTCGGGGAATCCAACTTAACGGTCTGGAAGGATTTGGATTTGGCATCAAATTATGGAATGTCTGAAAAGTCCTATGCGCAGTCATTTCATCTTAGCACACTATGAAAATCTTTCACGGCTAAGAAATTAAGACTATCGGTGGACTACTACGTACGGTAAATTATATATTAAGGGACTTCTTAGCCAAGTTGCAGCATAAACTCGATTAAACGAAGAGCCTTCAAGCTTATTAATATTATTTTACATGTAAATGTAATTCATGGAATTTGGATTATATTATTAATTTCATTGTTATTTTTATTGTGATATTGTAGTTTATAAGTTTTAACTGATATAATCTGCATTATTTGGGACATCTTGGTATCCATTCAGATGTCGCCAAAACTAAACTAAACTAATTTGACAGTACTAAAATTATCGCTGCCCCTTTCATAACGACCATAATAATAAGGACGGCATCATTTTTAGTTTTGTCAGAATAGTTTAGTCTAGTTTTGGCAACATTTGAATAGATACCATTATTGTACAAAATCCTTGAAATGTTGTTTCTAAAGTAACAAAAAAACTTACTACTAATAACTTTGTTTTAAAATATTCTAATGTGACAATAATAAAGTTCTCTATTGCATTGGATATGTCCGTATGGATGGATGTACCATATACATGTTTATATATAAATAAATATCTTGGGAAGACTAAGTTCCAAAGCTTCGAACACTGCCGTAATGTAAGGTGCCTCTCGATCATTTATATTAGAGGATACATTTCGGAGAATACTCAAAGGAACTTCATGACTTGATCCTACCATCTCCCTTCCACTTTAGGACGAGCAGACGCACGGAGCGTTGCCGTCCTTATCTTATGGATATTCTTTCCACTCGTAGGAACCAAGCAGTTCTCCTCTACCTTCATCATTCGTATGGCTAAGATTTGGAACTCGCTGGTAATTGGCGTCTTATATTCCTTGCTCGGCCACATTGTCACTTACCTCCAGATGAGATTGTGGTTGAATGGCCTATTCAAGATGTAATATAATCAACAGTAAAAACCGTTTAAAACCGGAAAACATTACCAACAGCGGAAAAAAATGTCGGACGTAGCAACCTATTAGCGCAACAAAAGTCTACAAAGAACAAAACATAATTGCTCGTCTCATTTGACACAAAAACTGTGCAATTCGATCCGAGGCTTCCCGCGGCTAATTGCTCGCTCCTTTCCAGTGTGGGGTTACGTAGGGCAACACTGATTCTAACATTCTTTAAAAGGATATTGTGGTGATCGAATTCGAATTCCAGTAAAATAAAGTTAGCGATTTATTTATCAGAGGAGTCTGTTGTGTGAAGCGACGCGTTACCCAAGAACGAGATGGTGCGTATTGGACAGTACTTCAGTATTGTCATACAGCGGGGCAAATAAGCCAGTGTCTTGGAGACATTTCCGAATGTATTGAGGATCAGTTGACTACCTATAAATTGGCTAACAAAAAAAGCGCTAGTTAGCTCAATTTCTTTAATTGTGTCTACTGTTTTTAATTGGTTTCTATTTTAAGTTGTAGTTTTCTATGTTTATATATTTATTCATGTTATGATTGAAGATAGTGTTTCCATTGACAGCGAATCCACATTTTTTTAAGTAAATTTACTGAGAACTTTACATACAAAACTCCGATTCAAGCTTTTGCGGCTGGCTCCCGCGTCCTATAAAACAGAATGGTTCAAAAAGTATATGGTCACTATTGTCAACAAAATTATGAAGTTAAATAAAAAACCTGAAGTCAAACGTCCGAGTTCTGTCAAATTTCATAAAAGAAGGTTTTTAAAGGCCATTCTTTAAGGGATCACCCTTGAAGAATGGTTACCCTATTCTGCCATACTGCCTGCGCTGCTATTTTCGTCAATTTATTTACATATTTTAACGCTCAATTGATAGGGGTTGATTAATTTAGTGATGCAACCCATTCGGCTGTGTAATAAATACATAACTTAATAGCACTTTAAGCTCTGGAGCACTGAAATTAACATTATACTGTCAGCAATTACGCAATTGTTTAAACGCAATTTGAAGGGGCTTTGGAAATAATTCAAGAGGGGCTAGAGGATCAGGTTTGTCTGATGTAGGAAGTCCTTGTTTTTTTATAAAATGATCGCGGATTTTTTCCAATACTCCCCTCGTTTTTTGAAGGATTACTATTTGACCTGCAAGACTTAATAAATAGTGTAAATATATTTAAAGGATATATTCAAATTGACACTTTCTGTAATGATGTTATTTATTTCGTCATGTATAAAAAACCTAAACAAAATGAAAACAACCACTAGAAAATTATTGAGGGTCTTGTAGACACTGAGGACGATGGTGCTGTGTTTTTTATTGAGAACAGTGCACCTTATGCGAGCTTACCCCGACTGAAGATAAAAGTACTTTGACAAAGTTAAGAAGCTGAAAAATGATATTACACAGTGAATAAATTTCTAAATGATAAACTATAGTATATTATTTTTATTTTATTGACATTCTGACTGAATTTGACTTGTTTTATTCTCTTTGATATTGAATCTTTGACATCTCCAGTAATACATGCACGAGTTTATTCAATTGACCAATGAAATAAGAAGTTAAAGTTATTCCACTGACATTATATTGTACGGTGAAATAGCCATCTGTAATTGTTTATTTTTGTGTGAACTCGGGTGTTTGGTTGGCTTTTGTTGCTCGTAAACTGTCGTAAATCGGATTCCTAATATGTGTAAGTCTGTGTTAAATCTGTGAAAACTATTTTATATTGTACCTACCTTTGAGAAATTTGCACGCACTTTGTGGCAGAATGTAGTAGAGTTAACTATAAATATAAGACCTACTGTACCTACATTTCAGCAAATAAAGTATTGATTTGATTTGATTTGAAGTAAAAGAACTCGTGTTACATGTTATTGATCAAAATCAATACGCAATTTCGCAATAGAAAAATTTAATATATTTGCGATGTTTGATTGAATGCAGCTTTCTAGCATGATTGATAGGTGATGGTCATGCCGCATTGTCTTTCCAATTATAGTTTGGTTATGCCAATTTGATCCTCTGCGTGCTGCATGCTTAAAGTAACGGATTATTCTGGTATTAGACACCTCGTAATAAACTATCTGCGTTTTTTTGAATTTCTAGAATGCTGCGTCTTTAATTCAGATTCCCTCTGTCTAACAGCATTTAAATTATGTGAGATTCTTTTGACTACGTCACACATATATTTAGATAGAATTAAGTAAAAAGAATTGCTACTAATTTCGTAGCAATTCTTTTAACTTAAACTTAACTTAACTTAACGTAACTTACGTACATACATTTGTCCAGACGGGAATCGAACCCGCAACCTCCTCGGTGTTTTCTATGTATACTAAAAAAACGAATTATGCATGTAGTGTATTATATTATGCATATCAGTTATATAGTAGGTACCCATAACACAAGTTCTGCTTAGCTTGGGACTAGATAATGCTGTGTGATTTGTCCCACATTATTTATTTATTTATTTAGTGCACCAAATCATCACCTTCTGTTGTCTGACTCATGATATTTTTCACCAGTAATTTATACCAGATCATAGCTCACCCTCGACTTAATTAATGCTGTTCAACCCCATAATTTCACGATCGAGCGGTGTTTACAATGCCTGCAACACACAGAGCCTGTTAATCAATTTATCTGATTGAGTCGACGTGCCTAGCACATGGTGTAAACTCATGCATATTGAAATTGAGTGTTTTCGAAAATATGAAGGCGCATTTTTGGATATTGTGTAAGGCCCTCTTGATTCAAGAAGCAAACGCTCCCTACTACTTTTTTTAAAATTTATAGTATAAAGAGAACTCGTGGTTACACTATACGAGTACTCTGAAAACGATCGCAATTTATTGAATAGTATTGAAATCGCAGATTATTCGTAAAACTTATACGATTTCTTTAATAACTACTATCTGCCTGCTGCTTCGCACACACGCATCGTTTCTACGTGAACGTAACGTGTTACCAATATTTAAAGGAATATTTACTTTCTAATAAATATTTTTTTGAAAATGAAAGACGTAGCATGTCTCTTTGCCACACGAATTAGCCACTTTTGAAAATGAAAGACGTAGCATGTCTCTTTGCCACACGAATTAGCCACTTTATTGAGAACGAAATGTTGAGTGTGAGTTTATTTAGAGGAATTTAAAAAAAAGACATCACTTTCGAATATTCTCTTACTAAACACTACTAGGTACAACTTCCCCCTTATGGCGCATTCACCAGTGAAAGTGGCGCCCCCACCTATTTCATCTTAACTGTACGATGTCTTTTAAAAATATGCTGAACGTAGTAATATGATAAAATAGGTGGCGTTGTCATATTGGCTCGGGTATGCGCCCAACATAAAAAAACCTACAATACCACAAATGTAGACAGGAAACCCCTGTTAGCTATCTACTTATTGGCGTAATAGCTGTGGTTATATGTAGCTAGTTCTGATGAGAACTCTTTCAGAGGACAAGTAACGAAGTATTCATAAGAAACCTTAAAGTTCGGTTCATAAAGCTAAGATCTTAATGAAAAAAATACTTCGATCAGACTGAAAAGTTGGCACTTTTAGTTTGAAATTATATGGCATTGACCCTGCACCGGCTAACTCTATCACGACTTGTCTGCGGTCCCAACGGATTATTAGAGAATGCACCTGTGTTTGCGCAGACACTTGTGCACTATATGTCCTCCGCACCTGGTTAGTCTCCGTTGAGAGTGACCGTCGCCGTGGTCGAAATTAGGAGGCCATCATCATCATCATCGTATGATAGATCGTTCGATCATACGATGATGATTGAACGATCGATCATATAAATAAAGTTTCATTTCATTTATTCCACCATAGGTACATTTATATATACACTTGATATCGTAGTAATCTAATTTTAAACATAATTAATAATTTTGTAACAATACAAAACAAAAATTTTTTTTAACAAAACACCAAAAGTATTTTACGCAGGAGAGAGTAAAAAATAAAATAAAAACAGACAGACGGTATAGGTAAAACTATAAATGTGCCCGTATAATTGTTATTTCAAAAGCAACGTGCAGGAGCAACTAAAATAAAACTATTTTCGAAACACGTAGCCGACTGGTCCCGCCCCAATTATAATAATGGATATTATTTTTACGACACATCCGACCGCACAAACCGACAGACAATCCGGCTTCCCGTGGAAACAGCAAGAAATAGAATGGGACTGAGGAATGGTTAGGTTGTAAAGTAAGTCCCGTTTATTGGGAAGTGTGAAGTGAATCGGTTTTAATGCTTTTCCTGTTAAAACTGTTGTTTATCTTCATTTTCGTCTGAGTTTTTGTTGCATTCAAAAACGTGGCCGCGCGGGCTTTGGCTCTGCGCAAATTAAGTTATGGATCTAGAATTAGGTGCATCTACGTTATAGTGCATCCAACTATGTACAGCACAATTTATCGTTAGAGTGAAATCTACCAACCCCAGCGCGAATTATGGGCATTTCCTCCTCATGAGATAAAAGCCAATAAGGTGTATTATCAGAGGGAGGCGTCCAACAGTGGAACAATATAGGCTGTTGATGTGAGAGGAGTTATTGTTTGAAGTAGGAGATGAGGTGCGTTTTCAGTGGGCAGCGGAAGTGAAGCGGATTTTTAGTTTTACACATACTAAGAGCAATACGTTCCTTGAAAATTTCGCTTCTCCTGTCATAAAGTCAAACCATTTTCGAGCTTCACCGGGGACCTTAACATCGAGTTCGTCGCTGAAGCTATCCAAAAATATACAGAAGCTATTCATCATCATGTTAACACATGATGCCGTAGTTGATGAGCTCGTAGTCAAAGCCATCCAGCCTCCTTGACAGTACAGACCACTAATAAGAAGAAAGGAAAAAACTTTTTGAGTTAGTGTAATGTAATAAATTATTATTAGCGAAATGTCGAGTAAACAAACTAATATAAAGACAATAAAAAAGGGGTAAATGAACACGTTCTGACGTTCATAGCTGTGCTAGCAATTTAAGTTACATTTAAATTACTCATTAGCCCACGATGTGGATAGATAGTAATCAAACTAGGGCTTATGTTTTAGAAAAAACTATTTAATGTGCACAAGATTTAAAAAATATGTACAGCAAACTACATATTTACGCTAACCTACATAGTAGTAGATAAGTACATAGGTATTTTTATCATGTATTTCCCGATAAAAAGGTAAATCGTTCAGGAACACGACACGTTAAGTAAACCACATTTGTTATCGCTCGAGACAGACACAGCGGCGACAATGAAGGTCCTATCATTGTTAACGACTTACTTATAAACGGTTCATGGATGTCTGAGTTTTGTGGATTCAGCTGTATTCATCCATCGAGCATGTAGAATGTTAATAAACCAACCACGACACAAATAACAAAAACCCACTTGCTTGGCAATTCAGATATACTTGTCAGCAATATTTATTGAAAGAAGGATCTCAAATCAAGAAATAATGTAAGTTACGTATAAAAGGACGCTCCAACAAAGTGATTTTTAGGTTAAGTATGAGTCGGTTTGTTTACTAACATTCTACATGCTCGATGGATACGGTATATACTGTGGCTGTAGAGTTCCAGAGGCTGTTAGACTTTGAAACTCCCCTTCCCATAAAATATGATAACAAGGTAGTTGAATCAAAATATGGTTACAGAAAACTGACTCGTGAGCATTTTGTGAGAATTCTTCACCCGTTTTCTAGTTAAAAGATTTTAATAGATGGTTTTTTTTAATATATATATTATTAAGACTTAATTTTTATTTTAACTAAGTGTATGTCAATTTTTTTAGGCACGCCTTTTGATAAAGACTCCTACGGTATCGTCTTCGGATATTGAGATTGGGATATTATTTGATTTCTCAGAAATTACCCATAGTGTAAACTATATTAACCGAAAACTTTACTCCTTTTGACGTTGTGGACTTTGTGTGGTTGGCAGGCAGAAAATGCCCACCATTCGTGTACTATTTTATTATTGTGTGCAATAAAATAAAATATACTACAATGATGCTGCAGACGACGTCTGCTTCTACTTCCTCAACTGGGGAAGTTCCGCGCGCTTTTTCACATCCGTTTTTACTTCTGTTTCCGCACCTTTTATAAAGGATATTTGATCGAAATTAGTATAATTTACAAAGAAAGAAACAAAGAAAATTATTTATGAAACACTACACAACACTACAAATAAAATAAAATACTACTTAGTAACACGAACAAACACAGTTAACAATTCATGGAAAACTAAAACTTACACAATTAGGTAGGTACCTACCTAAGTACCTATTGGGTTGGTACTAAGTAGCCCCATTAGTATATGTATATAATATGGACAGTTTAAGTATCGGGTCACCGAAAACCCAAAGATCCTCGGTACCCCAAGGATTTCGACTCCAAGGGGAGCAAATGTGTAAGCTCTGTCGAGACATGAGACATAGTTGATGTAAGCAAGAAGATAGATGTGACCTGATTACGCCAACAGAAGTTTATATTCTAAGCCACATCAGCCACTAAACTAAAACAACACGCCGACATGACGAGCACGCTAACAAAACATTTATTACGAAACGTCTGAACAAAATGTACTCTTTTTGCTCGCAATAATGGCAGAGAGATGACATTTCACATCCGTTACTGGAGGCGACAACTAGAAATACTCGTAGCAATACTGGGCTTACACCTGGTAACTTATCTATCACTTAGGTCCGTATTAATAAACCTTACGCTTTCTTTGGCACAATTGATGACAGTGACAATGGCAATGATCGATGACTGATCATGCTTTCAAAAAAGGGACTTTAGATTTGTTAAACTAAAGAAATTAAGCGGCTTTTATCAGTGTTTTTTTGCACTTTTGCTACAGAAAAATAAAAAGAAATCTATAGCTAATACATTTTACCGTTCAGATTTATACTAGTAAAAAACAGAAATGAAAACCTGCCTTCCAACAAGTTTATGAACTGCTCTAGAATCTAGAAGATATTTTTATAAACCCAAACCGTTACCCCAAATAAAGATCGTTATATTTTAACTAGCAGCGCTGCGCGGCTTCGCACGCCTATTGCACGGGGACTGATTTATGGGATAAAAAGTACTACCTGTCTGCAAAAAAAAAAATCAGCCCGATCCGATCAGTAGTTTTTGCGTGAAAGAGCAACAAACATACATACATGTTTACAAACTTTCGCGTTTATAATATTAGTAGTATTCTGTCTCTATCCACTTGCCAACCAACAAGTTCTCTTTGCTCTGCGAGCGCCACACCGAAACCAATTACTGGAAGGACCAGACGAGTTAAAATTTTAATTACTCCAAAATGCCCGGGAGTAATGAGTCGCTACAAAAGAAGGAACGATTAAAGGTAGTACCTATAGGTCTTTGTTTAAGATCAAAAGCAGCCGAAAGGTGAATATGGAGAAATTGGTACTTTAGTTGACTGTGTAGATTTCTTTCTCTTATGAGCAATGTAAAATTTTACTCTTGAATGATGTTAACGCACTGAATTTGGATTCATCGCATTTCATGAATTAAATGAATCATTCGAAATTAAACCGAGATTGCAGCCGTTTTCAGTAGGTATTTCGATAATTTACACCTAATATAAATAATGTCGAGTACTTAGGTGTTAATTATAAAATTTCCGGGATAAAAAGTAGCATATAACATCTAGAATAACCTATCTGTTAATCTAGATGTATTTTTGAATCAGAAATACATCTATGCAATTTCTTGCCCGATCCGTTCAGTAGTTTTAGTTTTGACGTAAAGAGATAAAGAACATCCATAAATATCAGTATCCAAACTTAGTTAAAGTTATTCTGTGATATTGTTGTAATTTCTATAGCAAAATGGTTGATTGAAAATTCGGAGGGCTTATAGAGGCTGTAAAAGCTATCAAAAAGTCATAGAGCACGATTTAATTTATTTATGAGCTTCATAATCACCGCGTTCAAAATAAACATACCACACGTTTGAAGGTCGTTATTTAACGTTTTATCATACATCTGGTAACGTAGTGTGTTTAGAAAACAGCTCATAGAAGCACGGCTTGATCAGATTCTTTTTTTATGGACATCTAGCTGCGTCCAGAGGCTTCGCACTCGTTGTTCCTATGGAAACGTTTAAATGTGATTTTTATCCCATGGGAACTGATTTATGGGAGAAAAAGTAGCCTATGTTTGATTCCAGGATTAGAGTTACCTGTATGCCAAATTTCAGCCCGATCCGTTCAGTAGTTTTGGCATGAAGAGGTAACAAACATCCATCCAACCATCCATCCAGACTTTCGCATTTATAATATTAGTGTGATAGTGTTCCTTCTTTTGACCGCAATCTCACCTGGAAAACGAAGATGTGGCCGATGCTATATCACGAAGGTCTAAAAGACCAATTCACCTTTGTCATAAAGAGACCCAGGTTGTGATTGGGTGATTGGCTGGAATAACAGAAGCAGGAACTAGTTCCATTCCTTAGCGGTGCTAATGATGAAGGTGGAGGGTAACCGCTTAGTGCGAGTAGAGGGTACATCTTATCCGAGTATGGATGGTATTGCGCTGTGCGTCTGCTTGTCCTGGAGTGGAAGGGGTATAATGGGATCAGGTCATGCATAGTTCCTGTGAGCATTCTCCGAAATGTTTTCTATATAAAGATCGAGAGACAAGCAACCTTCTTAAAGTCGGTCAAACATGCTACATAACATAGGAACGCTGAATTTTCCTTTCCTAAGTTGCATAAAACAGGAGGTTAGTAAACTAAATGATCGTGTCGTTGTACACTTAAAAACTGTACCAGATAAACATTTAACTGACTGTATAAATATATCACAGATTGTTAGAGTTGTTCACACGACGGTAAATGTTTTTAATCGTTTAGACAAGCTTATTGTTAAATAATGAGGATACCGGCTTGAAATATGTGAGTAATAGAATAACCTTTTGAAAGTATTATATGTGTTTTTTTAATACAACAATAGTTATGTCGTAAGTTATTGCTAGAAAAACGACTTCTTGAGCTATTTAAGGAGGCGGACGGATTTTACTTTTTAGACTCCTACTAAACTACATAGTTTTAATTTGGGTCAAAGTATGTTTTAATTAAGATTTAAAGTAAATGGCAACGTACGCAAATCTGCTTTAAAAATTACTTGCAGAGCCTAGAAAATAGTAAAATCCGGGTTTTTTCTCGAGTGACTTTAACAGAGTTTGACAAATATTTACGAGTTTTGGATTTATTTTAATATTCAGCATGATTTTGAATTAACCGGTCAAAGAACTGAAATTTCTCGTGTTAACTATTTTAACCTCAACCTCAACAGCCTGTTATTAGTACACTGCTGGACGCAGGCCTCCCCCTGTTAAGCGCCTAGTTGGCGTTTATCTAATGGGGGGTAATGCCCATAATCCCCACGCAGGGCATGCGGGTTGGGGATTGCACTTCGGTGGCAGAATTGTTCTGCAGGGGGCGCTGCTGCCCGACCCGGTGGATAGGAAGAGATGGTGTGGTGCAAATTTCAAGCCAGCTCCACACAGCTAGCGTGTCAGCTTCACACAAAACTAGTATTAAAATTCAGTACAACTAAGATCGCTCTGTTCTTAGTTACAAGTATTAATGGGCTAAATACGTGACCGACAGTCGAACAACGCCGCTATTTATAGACAGTTTGTAATGACTCTTATTTCCTTACACTGTGGACGTGGACGGACACACAGGAATTAAGTTTATCAAGCTTTTTCAAGCTTTTTTTAGGTAGGTAATGTCATAGTGTGAATGAGCTTAAGAGTGTGCAATAACGCCGCTACGAGATAGATTTTGAGCAGAATGACAAGATATGGTTTTCTCGCGAGTGAAAAGTACATACAGAGCAGTGATACCTAATAAAAGTTAATGAAATTACCAATAGAGAAATTAAAAGGTTGTCTTTTAAAGAAATACTTCTAGGTTTCTTACCAAAACACAAAGCTTTTTAATGATGAATGATTTTTTTAAATCGGTGCTGTAGTTTCGGAGCCTATTCAATACTCAAACAATCAATCAAACCTTTCCTTTTTAATATGATTAATATAGATTAATAATGAAAAGAATAAATTGTAAAATGAAATATCTAGTATAATTAATTGGGCAGGCGATACTAGACCATAATTGTTTACCAGTTATGTTTCTTACACTTGACGACCTCTGTAGCGCGGTGGACGAAGGTCCGCCTGCGACGCGAGGAGGTTGCGGGTTCGATTCCCGCCTCGGGAAAAATATTTGTACGATCTGCAGATATTTTTTCAGAGCGTTCTCGATGCTTTCTATGTATAGTAAAAATATATCTATCTATGTAGTCTATTGTATAAAGAATATCAGTTAACTAGTACCTATAACACAAGCTCTGCTTGGGGCTAGTTATTGCTGTGTGATTTGTCCCACATTATTTACATTTATTTATTATATATTTATTTACTATTCATGCCCGCCGTGTGTCAGAACTATAATGAGTCGCATTTCCCCAGCTAAACTCAGCACGCACCACGAATCCTTGTGTTCGACTGCATCTCACAGCTTCACACCAGACTATCTCTTATATCCCGATGTCTTAGGGCTCACAATCGATTGAGGTGGAAAGCGTGGTTTTGCATACAAATCGCCTAAAGAAATCAATGGAGAGAAGATCGAGGTTTATCAACGCTTTGAGGTCTCAATGATCAGGCGTCGGGTGAATTTTAATAAGCCAGGATTTTTCGGGTCAGGTTAAGATTTCCAGAGTTTTTTAAGTTTCAGGGTTGTTTTGACTGTCATACGGAGTGGTTGGTTCTCAATGGACAAGATCTTTGAAGACTTACTAAACAACTTGTACCAAAATATGTGTACCATTCGAGAGAGGGATTTTCCACCACCCGCCCCGTCCTATGTAATGAATATCTATAGGTAAAGTAGACTGCTTAGTTATACAATATGTCCACAATAACTACGTACAGACTCAACAACTTCTGCTCAACGACTTTTCGAATTTCAATTGAAATATCTGAAAAGGAATTTTTAATTAACTCCCCCCCATAACGTCCGTCAAACGAAATATACCACAAGGAAGATATGCAAGGAAGGAAATCGTCTGGAATTGAAAAGGTCCTTCAAGCAATCGCCTTCAAAGAAAAATGTTATGAACGCAAAACGCTAACGAACAAACAAACAATCAGGGTTGATTATCTGCAAGGCGCCAAAAATCTTCGAGATTCTTCTTCTAGTTATTTTCTTTTGAAAGAATCCGCGTTGCTATATTTCCCGAGCCAAGGGTTTTGAAATAAAAAGGATTTTTCATAAAGAAGTTTGGAGATAATTTATTTATTTTTAGGGAAGCCATCAGCATTTTACATAATAATGAAACAATATAATAAATACCTAGTGGTGTAAGATAGAAAATGGAAATATCCTTCAACTGGAATTATTGTATCTACATTAGATAACAACATGTAAAGAATTATGAGACTCCCGGCATAAATATAAAATACATTTTTATCTCGAAAGTTTTTGGAGTAACAAAATTAAGAATCAACTGTATTTGGTTGATCGAAAGATTTAAATCGATAAATAGGCCCTTTCTATAGTGAGACCGCGCCGTGTTTGTTGCCGAATGAAGTAAGTGAGTTCGCGCACTTGGAATCCGTGAACCGTGAGTTTTTGTGGTGTGCTTGTTTACAGAAGTTCGCGTACTGTGATTAAACATTAAATGGCGATAATAACAGTTTGGTTTCTTGGCAAAAACACAAATTTTGAAAAATATTATCTATGTGTGTGCGAAGACCATGCAACAGTTATTGGGCGTAAGGGTGTATCTAACGATTTATGTCATCAGTCGATACGATTTATGGCATGTCAGTATGTTGATGTGCTTGGGTAACAGTTGGTCAAATAAGCCCACTGCGGCTGAGTCTATCATGATGAATGACAGAAAACCGATACTCAATTCATATAATTGACCTTGTACATAAAACCAAGTGCACCTCAACCCCATCAGCTTACTCGTACATTGGTCCACAACTGGTCGCACGCCTCCCCCTGACACACGGCAGACAATAGGGTATATTGATTTAAAAAGGGAAGATAGGTTACGTTCTCCCAGCGCTTCTCAAAAATTGGCATGTGTTACAACTACACGTAAACACATACGCCCACAGTTATATTTCCAGTCCTGTGCAATAAAAAAAGAAGAACAAAGACGGAAAGACGTATCTAGGACCGAAGTGAGACTGAGACAACAATATTTCACGCGAATCACGACCGCCCGTGCCGCCGGTCAGACGGTGACTGATGTGGGAGAACACAATTTTACACAATTTGAGGTTGCCACTTTCGAGCAACCAGTACCTCATCTTCGTTTTTAATAAATCAATGGGTATATGCATGGTTTTTTTTATTTTTTTAATCGATTATTTAGGTTAATACATAAACGAAAAAAAATATAACACCCAAAAAAAATTAAATTATTGAGGTAAAAAACTAAAAGTAAAACTACACTCAGTTTCGGGTGATAAAAACGCTGCCATGTTAGACATTGCATTTTATGACGTCACGGATCATCGAGTAAACTCAAAGTCAAAACTTTATGCCCATACAAAAATGTTCAAGTACGACAACACACTTCACGTGCCAATAGCGTTGCGTTTAGACATTTCGCTGTTGAGACATAAAATATATACTTTTCAATGATTAAATTTCACAATAAAAACATCATAAAATACAAAAATAAATATACAGATAATTCTATATCTATAGACAATACGTAAAAAAAATATTAGCTTTTTTGAAGTCATGCATTATACCCTATTCTTGCCTGCCGTGTGGCAAGCAGTCTCGACATAGATGGCGACCGACATCGGTCGCAAAGTTTTACCGGATATATTTTAACTTATTTTGATTTTCTTTACAAGAATCAAGTTTCAAATGATTCAATAACTATTTATTTCCATAAATACAGATCGCTATCTCAGTTATCTTAGCTTATAATTAGATTAACATAAAGAAAAGGTTAAATTTCTATTATTCATATTGATTTACCATCGGAACTATTCATTTTTTTCGCAAACTTTACGATTTCGGTAAAGGTAACTGCGAGCAAATTAGACAGCCCGATAAGTTTGTAGCGATCCTTCACCGAAACCGATTAACGATTTGACTCTGAGAAAAAAACCTTTTTTTTTCAATGAATCACCCTTGTCAGCTTAGTACAGATGTTACGTTACCCTGTATATCTAACCTTGTACAGAATCGTCAAGACACTGGAGTTATAAATTACTCAAGAATTGACAACCATTCGCTTGATTATCATTACATGAATGTAGTAAATTATTAACGTAGTTCATACAAGGTTGGCTGAATGTCAGACTTCAATCAACCTTATGAATTCCTGTAACATTTCCTTGTATGAGAATACCGTTATAGACTAAAAGCGTCGTCTGTGTTTTAAATTTAGTTTTCCAAAGTAAAGGTGCAGGTATTCTTAAAAACTAAATCGAAGTTCCTTATTCGTTTTCGTGCAAACGCTAATGTTATGTAATAATAAACGCTTATTTATTGTTAAGTAGTATGTAGTACCATAATTATTACATGCACACAGACCTTACCACCGCTCCCGCTTTACGCTCTTGAGCGATAAGACCGCCAATAGTCACTTACTTTTAATTTTTTCATTTGTAAATTGTTTCTTACTTTTAAGAGCGTGCAACAACGCTGCTACGAGATGGATTTCGAGCAGGATGGCAATATATGATTGTCTCGCGAGTGAGGAGGACCTACAGAGTAGAGACGTGCACCGAATTTTCCATGCGCCAAAGCTGTTTTTAACCGACTTCAAAATAGGAGGAGGATATATGTTTGTTACCTCAGAACTTTTGACTATGGGTGGTCCGATCTTCATGATATTTTTTTATATGAAAGCTGGTGCTTCCCGTGTGGTCTCATTTTAATTTTGTTTAGTTCTGACAATGGGATCCATGAAAATTCATGAAAAAAACTATAAAAATTATAGTTGGTTATAGTTTTTTAAAAGTAAATTAATTCTAACCTAATTACAAGTTAACTTTACTACTAATCGAAAAATTAAAAGAAACGACTAAAGAAATACTTCTAGGTTTCTTAGCAAAACAAGAATCGAAGAATAAGTGTCCAGGAACACCTGAGACAATTAGCAAAAAGTGTGCAAAAACCGTATTTAAAAAAATAATCGAGAAAACTTTCACCAATCGTGTTTTTAAAACATGTAATTTAAGATAAAAGATCGAAGTAACGTTTCCCTAAATATGAAGGTGGTAGCATTCACAGATTCTAAGATAAAAACGATTTTGAAGTACAATTTTGAAGTAAATTGCTTATGGCACACTCTTAAGGCCCGTACTCGTAAACTTAATCGAGGTTCCTTTTTCGTTTTCATACAAACGTTTATCTTATGTATGCGTTGTAAGACAACTGCGTTAGTTTTGCACGATAACGAAAGAACAACTTCGATATTCCTTTTCGCGACGCGTTCGACTGTCACGGATTTGGGACGCATACGGACTCAGTTTACACGACACCAATGTGTTGACAACCATGAGTTTTGACCATCTTCACTCGCTAGCGACTGTAGTCAAAAAAATGTATGAAAACTTCTAAAGCGCCTCTAGCGTATAGTTGGGTACTGAAATGCGCTGTAACGTCAGGCGATTTAACTATGACAACTCGTGGTAGACACACAGAGTACCTACCTATGGTAATGAGTGATAATCATTAGCGAGTATTATTCATGGCCGGCGAACACCCTTCCCCGATACACTAATTTGTAATTCATAAAGGCTTCCTCGACGAGCTTTTTGAGCAAACGAGTTTACCCAGAATTTTTTATTTTGGAAACTTGAACGATGTTGGTAATTCTACCTTTAAGTTAGCTTGATGTAGTAAATTTTGTATTTCGTCTTTGTCTTAGTGCTAAAGTTTGCAGAGTTGTTTGACATAATGACGAAAAATGCCCTAATTCTTAGTTTTTAAGATAAAGCCTCTTTACAGCCGCACTCATTTAAATTTGATCTTTTAAATCTTTATTATGTTTCTTAATCTTTATATTGTTTGATTTGTACATAAATACACAAAAGTTGGCACAAAAGAACATGTACAAACGCGAGCTTAACTCTACAAGAGTTTTCTTACAGCAAACATTGATTTTGATTATTTAAACTTATTACTGTCAATTTTACAGTCATTCGTTAACTTATTTACTGTTTTCTGCTTTTATAACTTTTTTTTCTAATTGTACCAACCTTATATTTAGTAGCAATTTGACTTGACAAAGTGTTTCTTGTGAATTTACGGTAAATAAAAGAATTTAATTGATTTGATTCTTATTCAGAGTGATCGGTGGTAATGAACCTAGCTAAGGTCTAAAGGTCAAAAGGTTAATCAAAAGGTCCGAATGCAAGGAACTATTAAAACGATTGATACCTACTGTTGTTGGTTAAAAAGACCACCATATTAATGCACTTAGTTTTACAGGGTCTTTCTTGGACTATGTACAAGGTACAATGTGTGTGTAGTACGTGATTTCTAGTTTACTTAATTTCCTAGTACTTCATGATTACAGTTTAGCGATAACTACGTGAGATTATGTATTAACGTGATTTATATCTTCCGTGTTCATCTCTCGTGTTAACTTAAGTCTAATTAATAAATCAGTTGCGAACTTACTGTTGGAGTGGACTTATTACATCAGTACCCCTAACATTCTTCGAACCGGATTCACAATTTAAATCCAAAGTCGCGCTCATTTTTACTGTCTGTCGAAGGACAAAGTGTTAACGTCTGTTCGTAAATCGTTAGCCTAAAGTTATACTACGCCGCGTTTATACGCGTAGTATATTGTGTTCCATTCAGTGCTATTTGGGACCGGAAAGTATCCTGCTATATCAAGTAAGATCTTTCAATTTATTTAACTACCATGGAGAGCCTACTGCACACCCTAAACGGAATCCTTATATCCATGCAGCAGATGGAAAGGAACTTCCACAAGGATTCAGTGAGCCGTAGGACATCATCGTACATTGAGACACGTTTAGATCAGTTAGACCAACTATGGGCAGAGTTTAAATTGAATCACGAAAAGTTGATTGCTTATGGACAAACAGATCATAAATATTTTGTTGAGAATCAATTTGAAAAAACCAGAAGCTATTACGAATCTTTTAGGATGACAATATCATCATGTCTCGTAGCCGAGAATAATCCATCAGGTTCATCCACCGCATCGCATGAACCACAGAAAGCCTCAGTATTGCCAATTAATACACCACTTGTCTCGCCGAGTCCAACGGAAAAAGCTGCTGAGTTATTAAGAACTCAGCGTACACTTTTTAGAGAATTACGTCGCTATACTAACAGCTTCAAGGTAGAGGAGATTAAGGCGAAGTGGGAGCTCGACGATAGGTTAAAGCGTATACATAAGAAATGGGACGAGATAGAATCCTACCATATTCAGATAGAAACTATCCTGCAAGGATCGGATGATGAATACCAAGGTGAATTTAGAAGCTATGAGAAATCATTCGAAGCTCTGTCGAAAGCTCTCAACGAAAGGTTGGCGTCCACTTCTCATATCCATAATGCTACTCCAAAGCTAGAAGTGCCGATATTTTCAGGTAGCTACACTCAATGGCCTGCATTTTTAGATCTTTTCTCCGAGAGCATCCATAACAATCATCTGTTGACAAACTGCCAAAAAATGCAGCATTTGAAGGGAAAACTAAAGGGCGAGCCAGAACGGCTCGTACAGCATCTCCACATTTCATCGGAGAATTACGAGACCGCGTGGGAGCTCTTAAACCACCGGTACAACAACCCTCAAGTTCTGTTTACAAAGCATATTGAACTATTCTTGAACCAGTCTAGCGCCGCTAAACAATCGTCCAAAGATTTAAAACGTATTTATGACACCTCTATGGAGAATATTCACGCCATACAGAATCTCGGGATAGACACGACGACATGGGGGCCCATACTGGCCCATCTCATTTGCAAAAAGCTCGACCCCGAGACTGCGGTAGATTTCAGGGAAACTCGCAAAGCGCCGCGAGAGATACCCATGCTCCAAGAGCTTATGAACTTTCTAGAAAATAAGTTCATTTCACTAGAATCATTATCTAAGAAAGAGAAGGATACAACGCTGCCGCCACAGCCCACGAAATCCCATTCCTTTCAGTCGAATAATAAATTCTTTTCAAAGAGTAACAAGTCGTTTCATAATAGAAACTATCGTTTAAATCACGGTAAGTCAAGTGAGCGCGAATTCAGTGCCGCTGCTTGCACTTTAACTTGTTTATATTGCAAAAATAATCATATGATTCATAAATGTGAAGATTTTAAAATATTGAGTTCCAAAGATAAACTTAGTGCGGTGACGAAGTTAGGTATTTGTCAAAACTGTCTATTTCAGCACGAAATAGGCCAGTGCCGCTCAAAGCGCGTATGTATAGCTTGCAATAGTAAACACAATACTATGTTGCATGACGCATTTATAGCATTAGGCCAGTCCAGTCTCCCCGATAAACCAACGAAATCTTTTCCAAAGCATTTACCGTCTACGGATAAGGATCATAAGGCAAATCACGTGGCAACGGAAAGCGAGGAAATATTACTCACTACGTTATCCCTTAGGGTAAGGTCAGTTGATGGGAGATACGTCACATTAAGGGCTCTATTAGACCAAGGATCTCAGATTTCGCTGATATCCGAAAATGCAGTTCAGTTATTGGGACTGCCTAGGAAAAGCTATAACGCTTCAGTCAGTGGAATAGGTGAGGGATCCAAACAAAGCAGGGGAATGGTTTCGATCGACGCCGAGTCGATTTATGGTGATTATAAATTTACCACTCGAGCACTAATAATTCAGCGAGTTGTTAATAATTTGCCTAATATGTCATTCCCGAAACAGACATGGTTACATCTTGGACATATCCAGCTAGGGGACCCGGACTACAACGTATCAAAGCCGATCGATCTCCTACTGGACGCCAGTGTATATTCGGAAATTTTAATGAGTGGACTCATTAGGGGACCACCTGGAAGCCCCATAGCACAACAAACCCGATTGGGTTGGATTTTATCAGGGAGTGTTAAAAACTTTATATGTAACGTTGTTTTAAATGATATGCCAGACCTTTCTCAGTACTGGGAGATGGAAGAAGTGAGCGATGTTCATTCTGACCTCAGTGCATCAGATAAGTATTGTGAAGACCTCTATCAAGCTACGACAAAACGATTAGCTAATGGTAGTTATGAGGTAGCGATACCCATGAAACCTTATTTCGAGCGGGAGATAGGTTCATCAAAGGGAAAGGCAATAGCGCAATTTCATAATATAGAAAATAAACTTGCAAACAACGAGGTATTTGCTGAGAGCTACAAAAAATTCATGCGTGATTATGAGGAGCTCGGGCACATGAAACGAGTGCAAGGGCAAGGCCTCAATACTGTTTCGTGCTATCTGCCGCATCACGGCGTTTTTAGAGCTGACTCAACGACAACTAAATTACGTGTTGTTTTCAATGCATCATCAAGAACGTCAACCGGAAAAAGCCTCAACGACCTTATGGAACGGGGTCCTAATTTGCAAAAGGATCTACAAACTCTTATTCTTACTTGGCGTCACCATAAATACGTCATAACAGCTGATGTAGAAAAGATGTTCCGAACAATTTTCGTACGAGAGGCTGATCAATCTTTGCAGAGTATCGTCTGGAGACCATCATCACAGGAACCGATAGGGGTGTATTCCCTTACAACCCTTACGTATGGGACAAAATCTGCACCGTATCTTGCCATGAGGACCCTTAAACAAATCGCGATGGACTATAGTAAGACTAATAAATATCCTTTAGCAATAAAGCCGTTGCAGGAGTCCTTTTATATGGATGACTTGCTAGAAGGGGGTGAAACGATAAATGGAACCCGAGACGTACAACAGCAATTAATCTCTATCCTAAGTGAAGCCGGAATGAACATACGCAAATGGTCAAGTAACACGCCGGAGCTTACCAAGGATTTACCTGAAGAAATCGTAGATTCTCCTCTCAACTTTAAGAGTGGAGACTCCAAGAAAACTCTCGGAATCAGCTGGAAGTCAAGCACGGACACTTTCACATATCAGGATAAGTTTAAAGAGATAAATGATGATGACAAGTTAACGAAACGACAGTTATTATCTCATATTTCAAAGATATTTGATCCATTAGGTTGGATTTCCCCGCTCACGATTAAGGCGAAACTTTTATTCCAGAAAACATGGTTGGAAGCTAAAAATGTTTGGGATGAACCATTAAACGAGGAATTTACCAGAGAATGGCATCTATTGAAAACAGACTTCCAGAACCTACATCAATTAGAAATACCTAGGCATTTAGGAAATAAAAATAATGGCTTTCAGATACACGGATTTTGTGATGCGTCAGAGAAAGCTTACGCCTGCGTTATTTACATAGTAACAATTAATGATAAAGGCGAGTACACATCGAGATTGATCGCCGCCAAGACAAAACTAGCACCAGTCAAAACTAAGCTCAGTTTACCAAGGATGGAACTTTCAGGGGCTCTACTCTTGTCTCGTCTAATGGAAAGGGTCCTTAATACATTCTTGGAAAAGGACATAAACATGTTCGCCTGGACCGATTCGATGATTGTCCTGGGATGGATACACGGTGGAGTCAATAGATGGAAACAATTCGTAGCCAACCGAGTACAATCCATCCTTAAAGTCATTCCAGCAATAAAATGGCGGCACGTGCGTTCGGAAGAGAACGCCGCCGACTGTGCGACGAGAGGACTAAGTGTTACCCAACTAGCGGATCACTCCTTGTGGTGGGAAGGCCCTCAATGGCTTCGAAACTTTGACCCTAATCGTCTTAGTACAGAGACATACCAATCTCCCTCCATTGATGCGAAAAGGATATGTGTAAATATAGCCTTAGATCATACAAAAAACAATTTAATTTTAAGACTATTGAATGAGTGTGAGTCAATACAGCGCGTGGCGACAAAAATTGGCTGGCTGTTGCGTTTCATAATGTGGTTGCGCAACAAGCAAATAAATAAACAAAGCTATTTAACAATTAGCGAAATGAATCATTCATATAATTTAATCTTCAAAACAGTGCAATGCTTTGAATATTCAGAAGAGATTGAGCGACTAAAGAAAAATAAACCGCTGAAGGGAGGTAATAAACTTTTATGTCTGAATCCATTCATAGATGAGCAAGATGGATTATTAAAAGTTGGCGGACGACTTAATAATTCGCTCCTTAAGCAATCGGCAAAGAATCCGATAATATTATCTAGTCACAGCCGTCTCACTAAACTAATCATCAGCCAAGCGCACCAAATCACGCTTCACGGGGGTCCTAGTCTAACCCTAGCTTATACCCGAGATCGATTTTGGATAATGAGTGGACTACGGACTGTCAAACGTGAACTAAACAAGTGCGTTAAGTGCAGAAGACATAGCGACCATAGCAAACCACAGTTGCTCGCGGACCTCCCCGAGTCAAGGGTAACTCCCTCCCCACGAGCATTTTCGCGCACAGGAATTGATTTCACTGGTTGTTTTGAAATAAAAGCGAACAAAGGACGTGGAGTAAGGACTCTGAAGGGATACGTTTGTGTCTTCGTGTGCATGTCAACAAAAGCAGTACACTTGGAACTGGTGTCCGATCTTAGCACTCCAGGATTCATAGCTGCGCTTTCTCGATTCTGCTCGCGCCGAGGCACGCCTAGTCACATATATAGTGATAATGGAACGAATTTCGTTGGAGCGGATAGATTGCTAAAGAAAGAATATGAAGCAATCCTACATAGCATAAATCCAGACGTCATTGATCGAGCGAGTGATCTTCAAATAAAATGGCATTTCAATGCACCGGCATATCCTTCCGCGGGTGTATTGTGGGAGGCAGCAGTTAGACGGATGAAGTACCACTTGAAGAGAGTTATAGGAGAGCAAAAGCTCACATATGAAGAGTTCACTACGGTTCTTCATCAAATAGAAGCTTGTCTTAATTCGAGACCTCTGATCGCCCTCACAGAAAGCCCCGATGACATCTACCTTACTCCCGGTCACTTTTTGATTGGAAGTTCCTTGTTATCAAGGCCACCGCCTGATCCCGAACACGTCAATCTGACCAACAGATGGCAAATGGTCCAATCGATAAATAAGGACATATGGAAGGCGTGGTCGTCTGATTATTTACATCAATTACAAGTGCGGTCTAAGTGGAGAACGCAATCAAGAAATATTGAAATTGATGACATCGTGATCGTAAAGGAAGAAAATTTGCCACCCGGGAAATGGCTCATGGGAAGAGTGATAGACGTTCACCCTGGAAGGGATGGACGCGTCCGGGTTGCCTCTGTCAAAACGAAAAACGGAATTATTAAGAGACCCTGCTTGAAACTTTCGGTCCTACCGGTAAAGAAAAATGAGGATGCTGTCCAAGAAGATGATGATGATGTGCAAAATCAAAGTCCACCAAAACAAAAACGTGCGACGAGATCCGGGTTGTGCCATTTCATCACAATGACACTCATGTTGTTCTTGGCAGTACTCTCTCCAGCACAGGGTTCCACTTCTTACAATATTACTTACTTAGATCAAAATCAAAACATTTATTTTGAAAAAATTGCCAATTTGAACCTTATTCGGGACGAGTGGAAGCTCGTAGTTTATTTTAATATGTCGTCATACTGGACTGGTTTAAACAATATTAATAATTATGTTTCCCATTTAAATCAATACCTAAATTCGTCATCGACACCGCTTCCGTCACAATACAAGGGTATCATTGACCAGTTACAGCAAGAGATATTAGAAATTGAGCATTATAATACAATTTTAACTAATAATCAAATAGGCAAACGGCAAAAGAGAGGATTGGTAAATGGAGTGGGTTATTTGGCTAATGCGTTATTCGGTGTCCTTGATGACTCATTTGCAAAACAATACGAGAAGGACATTGAGAAAATATCACAGAACGAAGGTCATCTAAACTTATTACTGAAAAACCAAACCAGCGTCTTAGAAGCTCAATATAATATCATGAAAAGAAATGAAGACATCATGAATAGTAATTTTAAGTCCATAACGCAGCAAATAGAAACTATGCGCCACAGAATGCGCCAGGTACAGATAGAGCAGACAAGTGAGCTTAATTTATTATCACTATCCATGACCGCAAATATTGTCATAACTAGTCTAAGGCGAATTCAAGATAGTTTAATAGGTGTATTAACTGATATCTCACACGGTCATTTAGATATGAACCTGCTACCGCCAGAACAGCTAGAAAAACAGGTCAGCATCATATCCAGTCACCTACGAGGAGAGCTCACGCTAGCAGGCGACAAGGAGACTCTATATGAGCTTTATAAACAAATGAAGGCGAGCGCTAGAGTTGGAGAAAATTTTTTAATCATACAGATAAAGATTCCCCTTATAAGCAAGGAAGCGTTAGAACTAGACAGCGTAGTAAGTCTGCCCCATCAAAACCACGTGGTCAGATTTATCGCGCCATTTATAGCTTTCAATATGCAAAGAGATATATTTATTCTAATGACAACTGAGGATCTTCATTCGTGTATGCACTCTTCAACTAATCGGATGCTATGTCCTTACGATAAACCTATCTTCGAACTACCACTTACAAATGCGATCTGCAATACAAGCATTAACAACAAAGAGAAGTTATGTAATACTGAGGCATTGACCTGTCAGGAACGCTGGGTCAAACTACAAAACAATAACAGATGGTTATTTACATGTTGCAATGAATGCTCAGTGCGCATTTTTTGCGCTGACACAGAAATGCAGATGGAGACATTGACCGGCAATGGACTACTTAGTGTAGGTCAAGGTTGCGTAGTGAAGAGTAATGAGTTTTCAATCTACGGTCACAACAATTACATAAGTCAAGTTAAAATGGAAGGAGATTTACCGACGCTACCGGAGTTTTCCGTTCTCAACAAAATTATCAACTCCTCCGTAATTGCCCAATTTATACCAGCTAACCACGAAGAAGAGTGGTCAAACATGAAAACTCAAATAGAAGACATAAAGGCCCAAACAAACGTATCTCTCAATGTACATGACATTCACCAGTACACACTGATGTACGCGATACTGGCTATACTTATTCTGGCTGGTGTGTGCTACTACGTCATACGACGAAGGAGAAAGGCGCGGCGAGCAGCAGCAGTTCCCCCTGAAGCGGCAACAGTCAGCTCGGCGGCCCTCGTGGGAGGCCCCAAGGCCTCACAGCAGCAACCAGCAGCGTGTGATGAACAGTATGTGATTTCAGTGCGTGATAACCGATATATTAACGGGCTAAATATCCCAACAGTGCTCAGTGATACGCGATTTAAAAATGGGTTAAATATACCGACAGTGGAGTGTCAACAAATTGGAATGTAAAGACTTTAAGACAATAGATTAAGGATTTACAGTTTATCTTACTGTTATTGTATTAATGATTATCTACAGTTACTCGTTATAAAGTTAGTTAATTTGTATAATACGTTTATAATACGTTTACATTCACAGCATTTTATTTAAATCTAGCTATCTATTTTTACGAACTCTAAAGCATTGTATCACTTTTTTGTGGCCAGGATGTACAAGGTACAATGTGTGTGTAGTACGTGATTTCTAGTTTACTTAATTTCCTAGTACTTCATGATTACAGTTTAGCGATAACTACGTGAGATTATGTATTAACGTGATTTATATCTTCCGTGTTCATCTCTCGTGTTAACTTAAGTCTAATTAATAAATCAGTTGCGAACTTACTGTTGGAGTGGACTTATTACATCAGTACCCCTAACAGACTATCTAGAACACAATTGGACTATCGTTTCCAACCTTATTTCTGCAGCTGTAAAGATTGTTTTCACATTTATCGGCGAAGTTACACTTCCATGGCTAGAGTTTACCGCTACAGCAAATCCAGCTTTATCTTAAATATTTTGAGTAGGTTTTTGTTTGGTTGGTTGCATACCCCACTTACCCCTTGGCACAAGTTCTGACCAACTTAACATGCTTGCCGGTTTCAGGGTTGAAAAAGCCGAGAAGAAAGGAACTGGATTCCACCTTCTCCCAGTTAGGTATCATATAGAACACGATCTCCCCATTACCCTGTTCGATCGAATTCGCTTGTGCGTCAAACTAGTTTGTGCACAAGTAAATTATACAGACCAATAAGCGTGCCGATGCCTTGATTTCCGATGTTTTTCAAAAAGAAGTTGAAGCATTACCTGAAACAAAAAAGAAATCTTTGAATAATCATAACAATTAATGATCTAACAAATATAACAAATCATAATAATATTATCTAAAAAAAAATGAACCAAAATAATCTGACAGCGGTGGGATTCGAACCCACGCCCTTTCGGACTGGTGCCTAAAACCAGCGCCTTAGACCACTCGGCCACGCTGCCTGTAGACAAAGGGATGAATTTAGTATTAGGACTGTTTGTATTTCAATACTATCTTTCTGAGCAGATGATGAACGTGTGTAAAATATAAATTAGCACGATAGATAGCAATTTACTGTTTTGAAAAAACTAATATTATTAAAAAATGAGTAGGTACTTGAGTTTTACGGGACAAAAACCTCCGGTATTTTTTATCATATTACTAGCTGCGCCCCGTGGCTTCGCACACCTATCACACGGGAACTGATTTATGGGATGAAAAGTTGCCAGATAGATATTCCGGGCCTAGAACTACCTGTATGCAAAATTTCAGCCCGATCCGCTCTGTAGTTTTTGCGTGAAAGAGCAACAAACATACATACATGTTTACAAACTTTCGCGTTTATAATATTAGTAGGATTCCGAAGATTTCCTTTTCCAAAGTTTTTCAAAGTAAGCTAAAAATTGATTTGACTCGGTAAATTTAAAATCTTCGTCAGTTTTCTCGTAACGGAAATACCTATTTAAATATCTATGCTGCTAAGCAGTTCTGAGTACCCTAGGTGTCTAGAAGTGCAGTGTAATCACATAGCTAATAGGTAACCAGTGGGCGTCGTTGTTCCAAGCTATTACCTTGCATAAATCTGCGATGATCGGCCTCGACTATAGTTGCTTATTACCTCTTATTACGAGTGATCGGTGCAAATGAGCGAAGGATTACACCTACCTAAGGTCTAAAGGTCTCAATGCAAAGGTCCAATGCAAGGGTGGTATGACGCACGCACGGAGCGCATATGGTACTGCATACGTAACGTGATTTTAGGTACTTGTCTCGGAACGGAACAATTTTTACAAACAAATGAATAAGCCGACGTTAACCCAATAAGCCCCCGGCTTGTTTACGCTTCCGTCGCGTATATTTTACTGGTAACAATGTTAATAATTGTCTCGTTTCGTCCCCGTTCCATCCGGGACGAGTGAAATCACAAATCAAGACAAAGTGTATAGTATAATACCTAAGGTCTGGTAAAAGAGGGCATTCTAGACAAATGCCTAAACACTAAATGCTGCTGCATGGAAAAACGCAGTCAATTCGTTACCAGGTCTTGAATACTAGTACATCTTTGTCTAATATAATAACCCAATCCGCTTAGTAGTTTTCACGTGAAGATGAAACAAACATCCATCCAAGCATCCAAACATGGATTAATAATATAAGTGTGATACCTAACCTAAGTTCTAGTTCGAGACGGAATTCTAGACGAGTGTAGTTGAGTCCGTATCATGAATGACCATTCATGGCCAAGTTACCAATTAGACGACGTAGCGTTATAAATTGAGATATTTAGGATTGCAATTCTAAACTTGACGTAGGTTAGGTTTATGTAAAACTGAATTGGTAGCAACAAGTGCGGTTGTAAATCAATTCAGCTAAGAAATTACTTTTTTGATTTTTTTCTATGAGCATTAAATTAAACACAGGGAATGGAAGCACCTTTCGTCAGTATTTCATTAAAATTTGTCCAGCGCGCCAATTTTCTTTCGAAAACTGTCAAAACCTGACTAAGCTGCCCATCGCAGATACTTACTCTTCTCCTTATTTGGGTATGTGTTACCTATGGCTCTTGCAGGCATTTATAAGTAGGTACATAATGTAACGAAAATCTCAAAAATTTACGGCTTCGACGGGATTTGAACTCGCGTCCTCCCCTAAGTACGGGGATGTCATAACCGCTAGACCACAAAGTCGAATACCGCGTCAATCGAAAATCTCTGGGACTTTGCACGGACTGTAGAATCTTAGAAACTATCCGGAGTGTGAGGCTTACGCACTATAAAAACAAAAACCTTATAATGTAACGTCTTAGTGAGTTGCTGTAATGTTACATGTATGATTTTGATTATATAAAAAAAAAAAAATAAGGAGAACGCTTGCAAGAGCCGTTCAAAGCTACAAAGACTATTAGGTTTCCTTTACAGATGGACCAAAGTACTAAGAAAATTGAATGTATGGCTTAGTCAAGGCTATACGCCCAACAGTTTGATACTTAGCTATATATAATAATTACCAGCCTACCAATGCGATGACAACAATAAATATATTGAGTATTGAGTAGAAATAGGTTTCGCCTGCGGCTTTGCATGCGTTCTATCGGTATAAGACTTATACTGGGCACTTATACTATAAGTGATAGATGCGTTGCCTATAGTTAAACTACTTCATGATGAAGCATTTTGCTATACTAACAAATAGGCAACGCATCTATCAAGTGAAAAGTTTCACGATCCATTCAATAATTTTGGTGCTGTCTTCACACAAACATTTCACAACGATACAAACTTCCGCCTTTTCAATAGATTAGAAATAGAAGGATGTAACGTAGAGGAGTATAAGTAGAGCACTGTTTGAAATTAACCAACTATGCATATCTAGCAGCTTGGATACTTCGATGGAAGGAAGGAAGGCACGTGGGCGTCTTCATAACCCACGTAATGATAAGGTCCTCTATCCGATAGCGGCTATTAGTGACCGGCGCGAATGAGGCACTTCACGGACATACCTGGTTAGTTTAAAGGCTTTTAAATTATCCTAGGACTACGAGTATAGATTCACAATGAATACTATGCTTCAGATAGCTAGTTGTAACTTGTAAACCGATGACGATCTGCGAAAGACTGCAGGCAGATGCTTAATGCGTCGCTGGGCGCTATGGCGCTCATTGGGCCTTTGTCCAGCAGTGGAATAATATAGGCTAACGATGTTGACGTTGTAAACATATGGTATCTAGTATTTTTCTAGTTCGGATTAGGTCAAATTCTGTTTAGTCCAAATCTGATAACGGCAGATTCAGTGGTAACGAGATATTTTAGGCAGGAATACAGCAAATGGAAAATATTGGTATTGGTAAGGTCTGTTTTAGTCAAGCTGTATATAGCTTGATTTAAACAGACCTTACCCATACCATTAAGACATACTGGGGTAACAGTAGCATGGCAGTTAATCCAAGAACTGCCTGCATTTTTTTTCCCGGTAGAGTACCTAATACCTATAACCTAAGCGTCTACAAATCCCGAGCGAATAAGTTCCTTCAGGGAAAACGTGCTCCATCTTAGGCTACGTTCACTTTCTGAAGTAGGGTTGGTGATGAAAACCTAGTAGCTACACTATTTTCAATAAAAAATATCTGAATTTATCAGCAGTTAGGGAAACAATAAGTAGCAGGAGAGCAATTGGTATTCTATAAAAGTCCTTCTAACTTGATAAGATATGCAAAGAAAGCCCTTGTAGATTAAAACCGCAAATCAACGTAATCCTATTGAGGCATGATATCGCTTATAAACTGCCAAGTATTGCAATAAAGAAATATATTCGTAAGATTATATTGCTGATGAAAGAAAGGAATTCAAATAAATCAACGGCTGCATCAAAAGTCCTAATTTCATCCACCATTGGTCAAGAAATAAGCTCTGCATCCTCAGCAAATAACATTAAAAGGGATTGTTTAACTCGTTCGCCTCATCCACAAAGAGGGAACGCAAAAACCGCGCAGCAGACAAAGGTCGAATTGTGTCGAACACAATTTGTGGCTCCGGCATCCTATAACGATAAATCTTGACATAAGCAGATTTACAGCACTATAAATAGGAAGTGGACGGTAAGAAAGCAGGGACCTGTTTACTGGTGAGACTGGTAACGACTGGCTAAAATAAGATTTTACGTATCATGATCAAGATAAAAAGAAAGAAGATCAAAGAAGGAGGAAAGGGAAGTGTTTGCACTGCAGTGGGATAGCACAGGTTTCGAGCAGCATGCTTGACTTGATAGCAGCGCTATGTATGAACTGCGGAAGCACTGTGCAGGAACGAACGGATAAGAATTGTTTTGACAAGTTGAACATCTAAGAGAAAACGGCGCAGTCAGATCAACGACTGAATCTCTATGAGGCCAACTGCAATCAAACCACTGAAGACCACGAGAAAACTAGAATACTTCTATGTAATATCTATTGGTTCACTGTTTTTTTTAAGTTTTCAGTTTTGACACAAACAAACAGGTTGGTCGGCACCGGCATGATTTGTGTGAACGAACCCTAAACTATAAACATGCAATATCATCAAAACTGATTTAACTGCGTATGGGACATAAAGATTTTCAGGATTTTTAATGTCTTCGACCCAAATCTCGTTCGATAATTGCCTTAGGTTGCCATAAAATCGGAGGAAAGAAATAAACTGGCGAAGCTATTGTTTAATTCTTGGAACGATTTTGCTGAACTAATAACTTCTTTAGCTTATTGATTTTTTATAGATCTTTTATTTTTTATTGGACTTTTTTTAAAGTGGTTCCAGTCTTTTTATACCGCCCTGGAGCATTGTGGTCTATCGATGCTAATCGCTCCAGAAGGACGGACATAATGTACTCGTAGACCATCCTAGCGAGCGTGTGTAGTAAGTATATGTTATTTTGTTAGTTGCGATGTTAATACCACTAGACATTAGTTGGGCCATCTGCTTTATTAATTATGTAGTTCTGAATTTACTAATCTCTCGGTAGAGAATCGGTCGGTAGTTCTATTAGTTACCAATGATGTTCATGTCGTTTACACCCACCAAGCTTCCTTTCAATGACAGCGTTTTTGTGGCTTCAGAAAATTGGCACCCCTCGCGTTTGCACCCCGTTAATCGTCATCTATCCATCAATCTTAATGATTTACTGTCATCTTGAGTGAATCTGGCTGCAATGCAATGCATCGTGACTCATGGCTCTGATCGATTTGAGCAAAAAGTTAATCGCCTACGTAAACAGTTAGCTATTAGAGTCTATGATCTGTCTTACGCAAATCAGTTAGCTGACGAGCTTTGCCTAAGCAGCACAGGTTTCTTCATAGAGTGCACTTGCGTGATGAGGAATAATTTTCTATGGTTCACCAGCTGAAGAAGAAGTGTCTGGTTGTAATAGACATTAAATCTGATGATTTACAATCAAATCGGAACCCCTGCGCGAAGATCCTGCCATCTGAATTTCCTTAATCAAAACATGTCACTTATATTTTGCTTAAGCTTACAAAGAAAATGTGCGTAGAACAAAAAAAACTTCGCAAAAACACTGCCGCACAGAAAACTCTCCGTCTTGCCGCAGCTTTACTTCCTATCTACATTAAGGTTCCTGTTTTGCGAAATGGGGTGACTGCAACACCGGAAAATACGCTCAAACATAAAAGTGTTAAGGTTGATTATTGAAGAGCGGGGTGAATAGGCCATCAACAACACGCATGATAAAAGCCAGCGGGGCACAAGTGATTAAAATAAGTACGGATTTAGGTGGGGCTGCAGTTAATGGGGGCGAAGACCTGCCACGCCCGCGGCCGGCCTTGCGCCTTGCAGCCTCGAAATAAAAGGAATGCTAACCGAAATTCCGCTAATGAGTGTTGAGGGGCCAAATTATTTAGACGTCTTGCTTAATTTCAGTCCACAGAACTACAGAGTGGCTTGGCTTACGACCGCCAAAGGGTTGGCTGAGACTTAGTTGATTTGAAATGACGTTAAGGAAATCCTACTCATAGAAACTGCTGAACCGAGGCAAGGTTTGACGGCTCAGTCAATTCGTACAAATGTTCTCTATTCGATCAAAGCCATAACTTCGGCTGGTAACCGTTCGACCCTTACAGCTCATTTCTCTAACAGATTACCAATCAGTTCCTTGGCAAGTCTCGTTAAGTTTTCGCAAGCTGGCCCTACAACGCTTAATCATGCGATGGCTTGCAAATGCGGGTAATGATGATGGATGGCCCCGCGACCGTGACGGTCGAAGGCAATAGTTGGTTTTGTAGCGTTTTGTGAAAGAGATATTATGTAAAATTGAGTTGGCCGAAACACTCCTGAACTGGAACTTGTAGTCTGCACAATAGAGAATTTTGATGGTAAGCCGAATTGACTGCTCTGATGGATATTTAAAACATGGCCCGGTAGCGATAAAGAGGTTGTGATAAAGCTGTTATTGCGTTAAATTAATCTTCCAGAACATTATGGATTTAGGACTGCTCAATAACGTGCATGAAATGTACAATCTTCGTTTGATAGTCATTAGCCACAACACTCAATAGATACATTTATTGCAATTTTGCTGAGCTTGCTGAGCCGTGCCGTGCTGCACTCGACAAAAAAATTAAAAGTCAGTTTCTTTTCATGGAAATCTAAGAAAGTTTATCTGCTAGACCTGGACTGGACTATATTCGATTTTTTTAAACACTGCACAAATGATAAACAAACCCGTCGTACTTAACCTCAAAATAACTTTCTTGTTGACTTATTTTAAATTGATTTTTAAACCAAAAAGGAAAAGTACTTGCTGATTTGATATTCTTTCTTCAATAAATATTGTCCAATTATTCTCTTCAATTTTTATTTATGTTAATATAATATGTTGACTTAATTTGCAGCTTTATGACAAATATGTAGATCATAGGTTACTATAGGAAACTTGAGACATAATCCCCGTGAACCCTAAGCGTAAAAACTGCCAATCAAAATAAGCTTCGCTCCCAAAGTGCAAAGGTCAATCAGAAGTCCTGAAGACCTCGTACGGTGGAATCTAAATCGAAAGCAATATAGGGCAATCAGGCGAGCACGGACGATAGGGTATCGCATCACCGATAGGTACCGCTCTCATTAATCACTGAGGTTTAGTTTCAGCCCCTTGTGTACTCTGATATAGGTAAACTACACACGGGTAGCGGTGAATAAACTTCTGCGTATAGCCATAGCTCGATTTGGATCGCTATTCAAACGATGATTTTAAATACAGAGAACTACAATCTGAACTTAGCAATTTTGTCAGACTACTAGCATTTGATCGCGGATTCGAAGAGGTTGCTTCCAGATTAAAAAGTAACCTATCCAAGACCTAATTATTTATGGAAATATCTTCTTAGAGTTATTAGTCATTTAGTTACAACTGTTTCACTTATGCCAATTTGAGTGCAAACAGTTTTTCTTGTGCCAATTTGAGTGCATTTCAGATTTCAAACTACATATATTAACTGTCATTATAACCATTAGGTCACTTTACCATTCCATTCGAGATATTGATAAAATCCATATATTTCTGGTCAACCCTACCCTAATTACCTCTAGGGCTTTTGCTATAGTGTATTTGATTATTTCGATCCTAGCATATAAAGAAAAAAAAAAACAGAATAATGTAATAAAAGGTCCTTTCTCATAAACCCTCGTGTTGTCTCTTCGTCGCATTTTAGTGCTCCTTGCATTCCCAGTTAGACATTGTATTCAAAATTCTTTAAAGCTATAGTTGCATTCGTAGTTAGGCTTGGCATACAAAGCTACACAACCCGCTTCCGAACAACAATCCTGCGATAGTACACGCTCAATTTTAGCGAGAGGTAGCCCGGGGGAAAAAACACAGTACCAGCTATACGGCCCTGTACACAGATTGTCAAACGACTGGGGACTGATTGTTTTTGTAATGAATGCGGAAAAAATGTAAAATTGCTTTGTGCTCCGTTTTATCTCCGCAGCGTGGACTGTGATGTATGATACTGGTACTGGCGAGTCAGAATGTTTTATAAAATAACGTTTCTGAGTAAGTAACGTTATTTTACAATTTGGTCGGCATAACTGAATAAACGGATGGGTATCAGATTTAAATAATTCGCAACAGAGTGCGCTGTTCAGGGTGTCGGTGGATGGAGATGGCTCAGAGAGCCTACTCGGAAAATCAAAGTTTTGATTTCGTTGTCGCGTAATTTTAACTCTAAAATCGCCTTCTTAAGATAAGCGATTGCACGAAAACTACGTTTTCGTTTACAAGAGTACGGGCCTAGGACAGCTATTTGTGGCGTCGTATGGAGAAGCCTATGTCCAGCCGTGGGATCGCCATGGGCTGATATGATAATGATTTTTCAGTAGGTATAATAATAATTATACCTACTTAAAAAGGTCATTCGGATCGTCGTCGTCAGTCTTATAGACAAACCACAATTTGTTAGTCTTCTAGATTCTTTCTCGATTTAAATAAGTAGGTACTTAATGAAGTACCTACCGATATCGATTCATTGTTGAGGGGGTAGAGTAGAGGGTAGGTAAATAAGAGAAAAAGGTATTACTAAAAATGTAATTACAGTAATACCCCGCTTTACGCGACCCCGTTAAGCGCGGTTTCACTATAACGCGAATTTAAAATTTCGCCCTCAAAATCCAAAAAATTATTCAGGCTTGGACATATTGCAGAGTATAGACAATAATGATGACCGTGTGTCAATCAATTAAAAACAGTGTTGGGTGTTATGAACGTATTTTACAAAAACGTAAAAGAACGCTACCCAAAAAATAATAGATTTATTTTTCTGTGAAAAAATAATTAATAGTATGTACCTATTGCATATTGTTCTTATAATTAAAGTGATCGATTAAAATGATTCGTATTTTTTTTGTATTTAATTTTGACTGTACTTATAATCATAAACCTCGATATACGCGAATTTCAGTTAATGCGATTTTTTCCAGAACGTATCCCTCGCGTAAAGCGGGGTATTACTGTATTTCAGTGCGAGGGCACAGGGTATTTTCAAGAAAACAAATTAATATACTTTAATAATACTAAAAACCTAGGAACATTTTGATTTGACCGCATCATCAAACTACCCAAAAAGTATCGACTCCTGAAATCGTAAACTGGTTGAGATCATACGACATTGGAACTAATAAACGACAAGGGGCACTCGTACATCTGAATCTAATTTCCGAATTCACTTTGAACTGGCATTTGAGCTGGGGGAGCAGAGGATCATAGATTTGTGTTATTACTTCCTTGATATTGGAGAGGCTAACTCTGTTCTTAGATTAAGACGAACATTGGGAACAAATTGTCTTTTGAATGGCATAAATATTAGAAAATGATTTTTGATATCTCGCTTCAAGCTAATTATTTTCGCTTGAACAGTGTGTTATTACTTCCTTGATATTGGATAGGTTAACTCTGTTCTTAGAGTAAGACGAACGTTGGTAACAAATTGACTTTTGAATGGCATAAATATTAGAAAATGATTTCTGATATCTCGCTTCAAGCTAATTATTATCACTTGAACAGTAAGTCCAGTATACTAAATGTGTACTGCGATACTATAGTTTAAGTTTACTTTATTTATGGAAATGTGAAAGTTATTTAAACTTTTCGCTTGAAATGTCATACTTCCATAGAAAATTAAGTAACATAAACTTTGCAGTGAACTGTAAGGCAGCACACACTCAGTATAACAGTCATTCGGTTCAAAAATACATGGGGTTTTACTAAGTGTCAAAGTTGAGCTCCGGAAAGAGCACATTGAAATCTATAAAAATACCTTATTTCAAAACTTCCCGAAAACTTTTCAGGTAATATTTACAAATGACTAAACTAAATATCCTATTTGTGTTTTAGGAGGATATTTTGTATGAGAATTTCATTAATTCACAAAAGGGTTCAAATAAATGAGCCGTAAAGGAAAGAAAAAGATGAGAAAGGTTCGAAGGTTTAAGTCCGGAAAAGGTAAAGAAAAAGTAACGTTGACAAGGGTAAATCGTTATAAAATGAATAACAAAAACTCATTCCCCTGCCCACCAATCAATATCTCACGATCATGCACAACTCTATCTCCAAACACGATCCACCTCTTTTTAAAGGTTCGACAACAGCCGATAAGCCGTCTCGCCTTGTATAAATCATTTTTACAGTCTGCGTCTCCCTTGTCTATGCGACAAGCTTTCACGGCGTGAATGGGGACCTTTATGCTTCACTGGCAATGCCACTACTACGCCATCTTTTCCATACCCTGTGCACTCAACTCGTTGATATAGAGTTCATTTTTGCGCGTGTGGCGTGCACCAAGTGGCAAGCAGGTGGCAAAATATGAGCCTCCCAGCCGAAATGCCTAAACATGGCCTATAAATATCGTACGCTGCATATGCTTACGTGTCAATGTGTGCAGTGGCCACGGGTGTGATCGATGAAATCTGTTCCGAACCTTCGGAAGGCAATATTTCCACTGGTGTCGACGTGTGTAATATTTTAGAGGTATTATTTTTTTGGAGGTTGTTAGCGTTTATTTCTGTAAGTTTGGGAGATGGTGGCGATAACGAACGATACTTTATTGATAAGATTTTGAGTATTGAAATTATTGAATTATGAAGCCATTATCTTTGTATGACCTTTGATGACCTGCGACCTGTCACAGCGGCGGCCAGTCTCAACGAAGACTAGCCAAGGTGCACAGGACATATTAAAGTACACAAGTGTGCGCGCAAACACAGATGCACTCTCAATTCGCTCACTGTCATAATGCGATAGGACGGCAGACCGATACGACCGGGAGAGGTTAGGAGCAGGACCAACAGCTTAACGTGCTTTCCAAGGCACGGAGCTGTTACACCGCCAACTCCCAGCATGATATAATGTATAGAGCTAATGAAACTCGGTAGATAGTTACCCAAATTCAGGATACCATCTAATTCGCCTGTTTCAGAATCTGGCTGAGCGCCAAGGTCAATAAACCCTTTGTTTATAGGCGCATACCAAAGCCTCAAGCTATCGACGCAGACAGTCAAATTTCAATTTAATACACATCGGTTCAGGATTTACTTTCGCGTGAAGGGGAAGGTTATGTAAATGGGGTTGTATCCTAAATAAATACCGGGTGTCGCGGTAGCAGATGGATTGTATAGCTGTGAGCATATGTATGCCTACAGCGGTATTAATTGCTGCCAACGATTTAAAAAAGTAAGTCGCAAGTCGCAACGTTTCAAAGTTACGTAATTAAATTTCATGACTGCTTTTTGTTCCCAAAAAGAATAGGCACAGGTACATTCTCCTCGTTGTACAATGTAACAAACCAAATAACTTAACTTACTTGCTTGGCGTCGAGTTTCAGATATAATTATAATAAATATTTATTGAAGGAAGGATCTCAAGTCGACAAGTTATGTAAACTGCTTATAAAAAGACGGCAATAGACTGAATTTCAGGTTAAGTAAGGGCAGTTTGCTTACAAACATTCTACGTCGAGTTTGACTAGTGCATAGGTAATCTTTTAATAAAGTCTAAAATCGCGATGGTTCTACGTTTTATACATTTTATCCAAGAAGCTCTCAGTCTCAGTCAATCTATGCTTCAGTGCCTTTTTTCATAAAAACCGAGTCATAAACGTCACTCAACCATAGATCTAAGACTAAGTAAGCTCTCCTAAACGGGCCTAATTGAGGCTGACATAAGGCTTGGACAGCTACTAATAAAGCGTATAGGCACTTATACAAAAACTGTAAAGATTCTAGTATACACTGTATGGGCAAAGTTTATAGTCTTATGGAAAGGTCGAATTAACGATGTTACGCAACGAAGCCTAAAAAGCGTAGTACCTTATTACTATAAAAACATTTTCTCCAACAAAATGAACAAACAGACCCTCAACGAACGCAGCAATTTAAAATTTATGCCTTTAAAAACGGCTTTCATCTCGCTAATGTAATCCATCGTGATAACTAGGTAAGTGACACCCTTCTAAGTGTGAAACAGCAGGGTTGGTGCTCTTCTGTTTGTTACCTGGCATAACAGAATTAAGATTCTAAAGAGGCTAAGAATAATAATTAATTTTGTTTAAAAAAAAACCGACTTCAATTTTTACAGTTTTTTCATGAATTTTCATGGATCCCACTGTCAGAACTGAACCAAATTTAAATGAGACCACACGGGAAGCACCAGCTTTCATATAAAAAAAGAATCATGCAAATCGGACCACCCAGTCAAAAGTTCTGAGGTAACAACCCCTGCCCTAATTTACCTGGAGGTGCCAGGGCTAAATCTTAGTTCCCATAGCACCCCTAGGGCTATCTTTCAGGGGTGCCATGGGTCTGGAATGCAGTTTCAGGCATTAACAAAATTAAGGGTGGTGGATGAAACAATTTTAAGGTTTCACCAAAAGAAAATCGACAGCAGCTTCGTTAGATAACTTTCACATTTAATGTATGAAAACTTCTGTAGTAGTAGTTCGTTTTATAGTTCAGTCTAGTTTGGCGTCAAAATTTTAAGAAGAATCTGACTCATGACATCATGACCCGAGGACAAAATATTAAACAATGTCTCAAAATACTACCTATTGTGGTAAAACTCAATAGGTATTGCCATTGCCAATGAGCTAAATAAAAAACGGACAGCTGACAGAGATGAGTTAGCTGACCTATATTCTTATCTTCTCATTATTTTTTGTTACATAGCGCTTATTAGGGACGGCCTAACTCCAGCAGTGGACTAGTGTAGGCTGATGATGATGACGCTAGTTCCAACCAGTAAGACCCTTCAGAAGAATTCGTTGACATAGTCTTCTTTGAGGATATAGCAAATGAAAGAAGAATATAGGTGAAGTTCAACCCACTACCATGGTGGGTCAAAAATATAGCAAGAAAAGCGAGATTTCTCGCCAGTGCCATCCCTAAAATCTTCTGCAGTGTTTAGTACTGAAGAAAACTTTGGCGTAAATAATAAATTGACAAGTATAAGTAACATGACTAAGTTAGCAGCGCACGCCACTCGCGCTCGGAACATTGTTGGAAGCTGATTCAATATTTTAGGCCTAGCTTTCAGCCTGCTGGAGATTATGTCACAACTTGTTACAAGAGTATGGTTCAGAATAGTTTTCACGACATTCCCATCGGAGTTCAAATACAGAGTTGACATAATATGTAAGAAGCGCAAACACTTGCGCACTATAATATTATAGTACCTAAGTCCTGCGTACATGGCTAGCGTCAACCGAACGAACCACAACGGAGTCGAAATTCGGCTGGAACTAGTCGCTCATTTTTTTATACAAACGTGGAAGGGTAACAACAAGGCTGTTTGATGTTGACCATCCAAAACTAAGGATGAAATCAATTTATACCGTCATAAACTATGTATGTATACAACTAAAACAGTAAAAAATGTATACGTTTGTAAAATACAAGCTTCTAAACTTTCGTATTTCAACACGAATTTTAGCTTAACTTTGGGCGAAAATAAATAAATAACACACGGGGAAAGAAAACTCTAAAATGAAGGATTTACCGACATAGTTTAGTTATTAATAAGTTAGAATAAATTTACTTCGAAGAGAAACATTCAATAGTTTTTCAATGATAACCTTTTTGCTAAAGTCTGTTCGGCGGCCGTTTACCAATAAATCATTGTGCATTTCATTCTATCGCGCGGGTATGTCTATAATGACAGGTGAGATAGCATACATTTAGGCCGCGCCCGCTGATGACAAACAGTGTGTGTTGTTTACTAGTACGCTTTGCTACTGCATGTACCTCAACAGCCTGTACTACCTGCCACTGCTGGACGCAGGCCTCCCTCTGATAAGCGCCTTGTTGGCGTTTATCTCATGGAGGGTAATGCCCATAATCCCCACGCTGGGCATGCGGGTTGGAGATCGCAGTTCGGTGGTAGAATTGTTCAGCAGGGGGCGCTGCTGCCCACCCCCTGGTGGATATCCCGTAGTCGTCTCTTACGACACCTACGGGATAAGTCGGGGTGATGCAAATTCAGCCATATAGGTGCTTCTTGTGCATATAAAACCAATGGGTTCTGTAGCCATTAACTCATCCAGAAAGCAAAATTTTAAGCTGATTCAGACAGACATCGCCATCTTTTAGTTTATATTCATAAATGCAAATATTGAAAAAATAATATATTTAAGAAATGTTTACGCCATCTAACGGCAAACATACACAACTTTAATATTAATCGATATAATTGTAAATGGCAAGGAGACGCACCGACCAATACGAGCTGTAGAGGTTGAGGTACCAAACCAATCTCCAAAACCAGAGTAGATGTATGATCTAAATAAAACTCATCAACTATCCCTCCAGGAAAAGTAATTAGACATTTATTTTCATGTTTACCTTCACACAAGCTTTCTTGCTCTTCGCAGTAATTTTCTAAAGACGCTTTGTGATGCAAATGCGTGTCTTAAGGTCGCGCACACAAGAATTAGGCTGGAGCATATTGGATTCTTAACATGTGAATTAAGCGAAGAAATTAAGGCGAAATTACACGTCGTGACTGTAAAGGCTTACGTGCAGAATTGGAATGGATAATTAAGTTGTAGCTGAGTTTACCTGTTTAACCTCTGTTTTGCTACAACTCACAAACTCAACCGCTCCTGAGAATTAATAGGACACGTTTAGGAGCCAAATCATCTTTTGTGGTGTTTTAAGTGTTTTGGGTATCTACCATTATCATTTAAAAAAAATCTAACCCTTCCAATTGAGACAGTGTATGGTTCTTATAAAAAACCCATCTTGGTGGTGATTAACGAAATTAATCCCTTTACAAGGTAAGTGTCTTCTTAAGTTCTAAGTCAAAAGTTATGCCGTACGCACTTCATTAATTTCCTAACCAAGACAAAACCAGCACGTTTCCTGCTAATTTAAGAGGTAAAGTAGATATAAGTAAGGAAGCGTGTTTGAAAGCAAAAATCACCAGAACTACAGAACGATAGAGCTAAAAAGTTTAATAGATATGAGTAAAGGAGGCCTTCAATATACCTAGAAGTGGGTGATCCTAGGCTAGAATAGTGATGATAAAGCAAACATAGTTATACTTGCTACTTTTTATCTCGGAAAGACTCAAAGATAGCGTCTTTAACAGAAGCAAGTTTGCAGAAGAAAAATAATGGTTTTAAGGTAGAGTTTCCTTAGTCCAGGTATATAAATTCTATAGATTGGTTTCCATGATCGTGTATAGCCCTGGACTACTGGACGTACCCATAAAGTACCCTCGCCTTCGTGACGGTGGCTAATATACGTCGATAGTACCATGCTCTATCCTTAATTGGATGGTGTTGTTTTTTAGCGCTAAGTAAATAAAGCTCTACATACGAAGGCTTTCACGTGTTTAGCTTTTGTTTTAGTTTAGACTAGCGGCTCGATAGTGCGTAAACGTAGTTACAAACGTGATTTATTTTAAACCGACTTCAAAAAACGGAGGTGGTTCTCCACATTCTTAATATTGATATTTATTATTTAATACTGTTGCTGTTCTTTTTTGTTACTTTTCCTGTGCTGTTTATGTGTGTGTGTACCCAATAAAGAGTCTATCTATCTACAAAGTTACCACGAATTCCCTACAAAATCTATGCATATTTCGAACTAAATCAATACATTTTTATGCACTTAGTAATTCGAACGAAAAAATAATTGCTTTGTAACAAAACGACGCGTTAATTTGAACTCATCGGCGTCCACCACTCGACAATTCGAAATTGCAAAGAGAAAAAGCCGGAAAGATTTGTTTTTGTTAAGTTATGTTTCAGTTATTGTTACTCTTTCGGTGGTATACAGATTAAAAAGTTTACGTTAGTTAGGTATGGGCGCTAGAAAGTTTAAATGTTTGACGATTGCTGAACAGAAGAAGTTAATCGAAAAAGTAGAGGAAGGTGAAAAGAAAAGTGACCATTTGATATTTCAAACACTCGATAATTCGTAGTATTTTAAAAGTCCCTCGAGTTTCGAATTAACGAGAGTCGACTGTATCTATCAATTCAACAATGTTTGTTCCCTCAGAACTTTTAACCGATTTTGATAATTCTTTTTTCATATGAAAGCTTGGGGCCAGAGTCCAGTTCTAACAATGGGATCCATGAAAATCCATGAAAAATACTATAAAAATTAAAATCGGTGTATAGTTTTTTAAAACAAAATTAATTATTGCTTTTGACTTGAGAGAGTAAATAAATAGTACTTACATCATTTTAACGAGCATTTCCAAGATCTGCTTGAATTGTTGGTGTCAACTTGTCCAGTAAATACTATAATTTTTATCGCCCATAATTTTTATTTCTCCCTACCCAATTCATCGATCAAACTACCGCCATATTTAATTTTTTTTTACACTTAACATTCTCACAAGCGCATACCTTTTTCTATTCTCTATGGGTATTCACAAGCAAAAAAAACTTTTTTTCTTGCGTAAAGGAATATGTACCCTTTCTCCTCCTCCTCGTACAATTTAACACAGTCTTCATTCGTCGTCTATCTCTCTGGTGACAAATATCTTTGTAAACTCTTCCTACCTTTCAAACCTGAAGACCCAGCTACATATTTTATCCAGCAATTTGCACGGAGATATTTGCAGGCGTTGCAAAGCGTTACAAATTGCATCTGGCGCGCTAAGGCCGGAAGCGGACGCGGCGGCGCCGGTGCCGCTGTGTGGACGGGGCCTAAGGGTGCCTTGACACTAGAGAAATGCTACGTACGTAGTCGGTACCTACGGCCGTACGACGTGACGTACCGGCAACTATTCACTTCACAGAAAAATCACCCTAGTGGTGGTAAAGCGCAATTTTTACTGACTATACGTAGTGAAGAAGATCACAGGGTTTCCAGTGACCACTGCTCTCGGACAAGCCGAGGATGTCGTGGAAGCAAAGTCTTCAATGATGACGTCTTTCTAAAAAGAGCACGAAATACAGTAATATATCTATGTATACTACGATGAAGAAGACTACGTAGCTAAGTGACGGAATCTGACAAAACTTAAGCAATAGCATGACAAAATCCGGGTGCTCGTTAGCGAGTTGAAACCGTATTCGTTGCATGTTTCGGTTTCGTAAGATCACAGCGTACCGTGGTGGTTATACTACCTATATTCACGTAACAAATTCATTGATAGATTGAATTTCGCAGCGCAGCGTAGGTACCGAAGATATCGGAGAAAAAATAGGTACCTATAAACTTAGATTAAAAAATATCTTAGATTCGACAATATTTCATAATCTAAGCGTACATGCACTTAGATTATGAAATATCTTCGAGTCTGATAGATCAAGATACTCCTAAAGACTGACAAATACACACACGTTACTTAGTTTCCCCTTATAAAGTTTTGTGTAATTGGGTTGTGTCCGATTAATGATTTTACGTACCGGTCTGGTTTTACAGTGCCAGCGCGCAAGTGAGAAGGTACCCTTAGGCTTTAGCTTCAAAATTCATATGCGTTTCTAATGGTAGCATTGACGCTCCGCCTCTAAGCAACGTAGCACATCTCTAGTGGGAAGGCACCCTTAGCAATAGGTAACGCAGGACTGCAATGCAGTTTTATTTTGTAGGCATTTCAATAACCTCCATGCTCCACCAACAAGCCAGACGGTATGGCTAACAGGCCTCGTTGAGTTTAGTTACTATGATATTGCTATTTTGTTTGACTGACGTTTTAAAATATGTAGAAGGTTGCTTGCTTTGACGTTCTCAAAAATTCTTACTAAACGTATTTCCACAGGTGAGAGGAATGATGGCTTCTATTTCGGTCAACGAATTATAGATGGATCATTTATTCATGAAAATTTTGTTACATGGGTTGGTTAGCAATGCCGTAAAGCCTATGTTAGGTTCATCTAAGTACTGGGTTCTCATCTATTTTACCTAATTTAATTTACGTATAAGTAACTTTGACCAGTAATTTAAAACTAAATCGCTTAATTATACATGATAGTGCTGCCAGCATTCTGAGCCCTCTGCCTTCTGGTGACAGCTTAGATTTTTATTAAATAGATACCTATTAATTAGAAAATTTGTAAATGCAACGAGTATTTCATTATGATAAATAAATACACCTCTCTCAAATACATATATTTTAGTAAAATGATAAATTTTACAAAACTGAGGAGAACTTGTGATGATGTCCTCCTAGCCGAATTTCGACCACGACGGCCAGTCTCATCGGAGACTAGCCAGATGCGCAGGACATATCATAGTGCACAAGCTTCGCAGAACTGGTGCTACAAAACAGACAACACTTATAAAAAAAAATGCTGGACAATTCACACAGCATTATCTAGCCCCAAGCTAAGCAGAGCTACTGATATACATAATACAATTGCTTATATAGATATTTTTTTATCATATACAGAAAACATCCAGAACGCTTTGAATAAATATATACAGATCGTACAAATATTTGTTCCGAGCCGGGAATCCAATCCGCAACCTCCTGTGTCGGAGGCGGACGTTCGCCCGCTGCTCCAAAGGTTATATATGATTTTATATAGACCTGGTACACAAAATACCTATATCAAACAGACAAGAAAGCCTAGCGTCTAATTTCCTCCGAGTCAAGACCCAACACAATGTCATACTCGATCCGTATTCCAGTTATACAGCAGCACACAAGGCAGGCATGCCATTGATTCGCAATGATCCATTCAGGACGCACAGAGGCCCATTCACAAAAACCCCACAGTGCAGGTTCAATACCTCGTCAGCACAATAACCTGATAATTCGAAGCGTGACAGATGGATGCTCTCAACATACCTACAAATTTGTGTAAGCTTCGCGATTTTTAACAATGGAAAAGTTTTGGATCAGAATGAATACACCAAAAATAATAAAATAACAAGGGAATAAACTTGATCCTATCAGCGCGCTCCGACGACGCCCCTAGATATACTATCTACTAGGTTTATGCTTTATACTTATACGAGCCAACAACGATGCGTCAAGATAAAGCTAGAACGAAACTTGATCCTACCAGCGCGCTCCGACGCCCCTAGATATACTATCTACTAGGTTTATGCTTTATACTTATTACGAGCCAACAACGATGCGTCATGCTGAAGCTAGAACGAAACTTGATCCTACCAGCGCGCTCCGACGCCCTTAGATATACTATCTACTAGGTTTATGCTTTATACTTATACGAGCCAACAACGATGCGTCACGCTGAAGCTAGAACGAATCTTGATCCTACCAGCGCGCTCCGAAACCCCTAGATATACTATCTACTAGGTTTATGCTTTATACTTATTACGAGCTAACAACGATGCGTCAAGCTAAAGCTAGAATGAAACTTGATCCTACCCGCGCGCTCTGACGCCCCTAGATATACTATCAAACTAAAAAAGGGGCGGTCATTAGGGGATGATGAACCAACAACACGTTAGGACTCATAAACACGGACTTGAAGACAACTACCCGTCGTCGGCTGTCGACGGCAGCCTTCTTCTGCAGTCCAACTGCAGTCAACTGTCAGTCGACCGGTTCAGCGGCCTTGCAGTCGGCTACTTGACGTCCGTGTCTATGACCCCTTACTTGCACCCAGACAGTTTATTTTATATCTGTCGCAACATTCAGATGTAAATTCTTAAATATTTGATCGCGGAGAGTGCGCTCGCCGGAAGAACATGTCGATGCCTTTCAATAATCATAAAGTCTGTATGGATTTAATGGATTTTGTCGATCTGCGGAAACGGGGTAAATGTACGGTGAGGAATAAAGTGCAACGTCTTTACTGCACAGTTCCAGGTACTAACTACATTTTTTGTCTATATTGTATCACTAGCTGCGCCCCGCGGCTTCGCACGAGTTGTTACAATGGAAACGTTTAAGCAATTTACTTTAAAATTGTACTTCAAAATCGTTATTTATCTCAGAATCTCTGAAAACTACCACCCTCATAGAGAAATGTTGCTTCAATCTTTTATTTTGAATTACGTTTAAAAACACGATTGTTGAAAGTTTTCTCGATAGTTTATTTTATTGAAAAATAAATGTTTTGTACACATTTCCTATTTATCTCAGAAACGGCACACTTTTTTTCTTCGGTTTTTGTTTTGCTAATAAACCTGTATTTTTTTGAGTTTTATTTTATTTTTTTTAGATTGGTTGTTTTAATTACTTGTTATTAGGTAAAAACCGTTTTGTAGCATAGAAAATTAGGTGCACGTAACTGCTCTGTACTTCACACTCGCGAGAAAACCATATCTTGTCATCCCGCTCGAAATCCATGTCGTAGCGGCGGCGTCATTCCACACTCCTGAAGGTGATTTATATCCCAAGGGAACAGTTTTACTTGTAGATATGCAAAATTTCAGCCTAATCCGTTTTTAATTTTGTAAGGTTTCATTCTGCACGTGTGCAATAGATGGACTTCTTTCATGGTTCCATGCAATAGTGTCACCTCGTATTACCAAAACAACTAATCAGTATCAATCTGATTTGGATCAGCTGATCTACCTCTAAGTCTAAATTTAGCGCAAATGTTTCAATTTTATATACTTCTAATTAGTTTTTGTATTTAGATAGATAGATAGACTCTATCAGTACAGGAAAAGTAACAAAAAGAACAGTAACAATATTAAAGGCACACATTAAGTAAGTACAGGTAAGCAGATCTAGTGAACATGAGTAATTAATGATAATTTTCTTTGGTAATAAAGAACAGTATCAATTCGCTACGGCTCTATTTCTATGAACTCCTGAATCCTCATTACAACCACGGATGACTCCGATCAGACCATGACGTCCCGAAATAAGCTACACCCCAGACCGCCAGGTGTCTGCTGCACGTGAAAACTATTCGTGGACTCGGGTGCATTCACATTTAACTTCTTTACTGACCGGACTTTGTCTGACGTCTGATAATCGAGAAAGGAATACAGACAGAAAACGACTCTTCTCGTAGATATTTTGGATACAAAAAGAGTCGTTGCCTCTCTGTTTTATTCAGCGTACTATGCCTATCCTATTAAATTGAAGCGTATTTATTTTATCTTACAAAAGATACTTGTTAACAATTTTTGCCATGAAATTTATTTTATATCTATATCATGAGTACCGGGTTCAAATCCAGAGTTCGGCCAAGATTTGTGTTGTTGGCCTTTTACTAGCAGGAAAAATTAAATTCGCAGCAGAAGCCCGGATTCAAATTAGCGGTGTTACACCCCCGTGCCTCGTGAGAGCACGTTATGTTGTTGGTTCTGCACTAACCTCTCTCCGATCGTGTCGGTCTGCCGTCTTATCCCTTCCTGAGGGCCTAGCCAACCGACACTCGCTATAAACCGAATCGAAAACAATTGAGACACTCGTAGGGAAAAATTCCAAAAGATCATGTGACATATCTAAGGCATATGTCAAACCCAAACATTTTTAGACTTTTCTACTATCGCTTTCGAAATCGATTGATCAGAAAGTATTTTTTTAAGTATCGGATTAAGAGAGTAGGAGGCCATCATCAATGTGTACCTGCGGGGGAAAACTGAATCAAAACCTTCAGACGGGAGCTCTGAGTATAAGAATGAAAAATATTTAGTAACAATTCCGCGAAAAAAACCTTCTGCGATAAAATCGAACAAATTATACAAAATTATACATTTATACAAAATGAAGGAACATTTGTCAAAGTAAGTCGTCAACTAGTTTCGTCTCTCCACGAGACATCATCAGGACACCACACCACTCGATCTTGACACTGAGAGCGCCAAACAACAACAGCAACTTGGAGTGGCAACCAGAGATGTTGCCACTCCAAGCTCCGTTCTGAACTGAAACTCGGGAGTTCTGAGGACCATGAAATCGAAAATTGTTCAAGACTTTTTCCTTTAACTGAACAATAATATCATATTGATTTTTTTTTTACTTGTTCTGAGTCGTATATACCTACTTAGTTTAAAATCAGATAACAATTAAAAACGCGCAAAAACGAATTATCAAGATATTTCTTTGAATATTCAAGTAGGAAATCAACACTTATGCGGTTCCGGTCTGGACATTACTGGACCCTTTGAGACTGCTGATGAATTTTGTTAAAGTGAATTTACTGTGCGGCTGTGAATAATTATTAAATCTTTGTACGCTCGAAGAGGTAGATTGTTTAGACCGACGGTTAAAGTTGATTTCTATCCCATGAAAACTGATTTATGGGATAAAACGTGTGTTTGATATGCCTATGTCTAGGGTGAGAATTAACTGTACCTATGCAAAATTTCAGGCTGATATGTTCAGTAGTTTAGGCGTGAAGAGGTAGGTAATTTATTTTATTTTATTTATTTTTCGTTTATTAAGGCACAAACAGTATACAAAAACCTATAAATAATAAAGATCCATCTAACAATACGTCCAAACTTTCGCATTTATAATATAAATGTGATGTGATTTAAGACCATGTAAGTAGTACCACAATCACTATCATAAAATGGTTTCTATAGTCTGATAAAGACATATTCGGCAAAGGAAGTTATTCGTACAGTCAAGTAGGTAAATGATTTTAGTCTGGGGGGGGAAGTAGGAGAAACTAAAAGAAGAACAGAATATTTCTGAATTTACCAATGAAAACAACGTAAAAACTGCAACATTACAGTTTTCACCTCATTATTGTAATCGTTGCTCGCTAAAAATCCTTTTTAAAAAAGCTTCAAACAAGAACACTCAGAAAAATAAACAGCAGCACGCCAAATCGAGGAAATGGCGGGAAAGTCGCAATGGCGGCGCGTCCGGTACGAGCTACAGCTACCAACCCTGATTTTCTCTTTGGCGAATAAATGGAAAGTTTTAAACAACTGTTAAATTCAAGTTTATTTGCATAGGAATTATTACGGCCCGGGCGATAGTTACTTTATTCAATCGATACGCTTTTATGCGACGCTCTAGATTTATCTTTTCAGACAAGCTCCCGATTCAGACAGGCTTATCATTTCTCATAAAGACATAATTATCTGAGTCCTTAGTATGAGTTTTCCAATGTGTGTGTGTAGTGTATACGAAAATTATAACCTAACCTACATATATAGTACAACAGGTAGGCGAAAAATCGTTTTACTACTGAACGAAAACCATTTTAGTTATCGTATTACGGGTATATTGTGAAAACCAATACTAGCCATACTGGTCTCTCTATTCAGAATCACATAAAAGAAAATGTCGAATGAGTCCAGGTTTATTGATCAGTAAGCAGGTGATAGGGTCTTAAATGAGTTTTCATGAATCATTTCTTAAATTCCATCACTTTATGTTTCGCTTCCTCGAATTTGAAGGCAAGTAGGTAAGTGAGAACGACCAGTCTTGCAACTTTCCTTATACTGGCAGCTATATTTACAACATATACCTAAGAAATAACCAAAATGTTAGTTATTTACTTTATTGAAAAAGAAAATTACAATCAAATAATAGGAATACATTTAAACTAGTATTTACAATTGAAACAATAGAGCTAACTGCAGACTGTGGCAAACAATCTACAGGTAGCTCAACTGATCCATATTAATACTAGTTGGAAGCGTTAACTAAAATGTTAAATAAATAACCAATGTTTTAAAAAAGGATAAACACGAAACATCGAATCCTTTTACACGCTATCGCTGGAATTATTTATTTAACTAATGAAGCCATCAGCCGCTCCATTTCCCAATCCGAACGAGGAGAAATAAAAAAGATAAAACAAACCCCAAATTACTTACCGCGAATCGTAATCGACGACATAACTCTTATCCATAAGATCAACATCAAATCCTATAAAGGACTCTTCCTCAGTACAGATAAAGGCAGAAATTGTCTGGCAGATAGCGCGACAGCCGGAATCCTTACGCCCAGTCGATACGAGGTTTATGATATGTCGAGTTTTAATACAAATATAGCGAAAATTCCTCGTCGAAGCAACTTTCGCGTACGAATATGGTTGGGTAAGTGTTTCAACACTCACCATCTGGCTTCGTTTACCTTCTTTGTTCTTGATAAGGGCTCTGTGCTTGTAAATTTGTGAACAAGTGCAAGGCTGGAATAAGATTTTGTAGGAAAACTGTCGTGGTCAAGTTCTAGAGTTTCGTCTTTACCTTTCTAGCGTTATGTGTTGTGATCTAGTTTGATTTGTAATTTTGATCTTTTGGCATAACTAATCTAGCTTGATTTGTTATTTCGATCATTGGGTACAACTTCATTGTAATATTACCTACTTCAACAATATTATTTTTATTGTAATATTACCCGCTCCTACATGACTATTTTAATTGTAATATTACTCGCTTCTGCATGATTATGTCCAAAAATTCAACTTCGATGGGACTTGAATCCGGAATGCGGTAACTAATTGCACATCCATTATTTCTTTATTATGTTTTATTATAATCGGTTGATAAAATCGTTCAAATGTATAATGTTTAAACTAGAACTATTATCAAGGTTTTACGTTTTTTTGTTAAATTAACTAATGTACCTTCGTTTTCCCCCTTAAAGCGGTCTTCTCAAGGGGAAAAAGTTTTTAAATTATTAAATTATATTTCTACCTGTTACCTGAAAATATCCAATGTTACGTTGTGCAAACTTTAAGTTTAACTCCACCGATACTTTAACGGCAGTCTTCACGCGGTCCAAGTGTGGTTGAATTAAATGGAGCTAATTACTCCACCGCGGTACCTTACATCGTAATCAGCGAGGCGTGCCTTCAGTGCGTGCTTTCAAGAATTATTTGTTTACCTTATGTGAAGGTATGTTTCGGAAAGTTGAACGGGTTAGTTTGGCGCAGTCCGAAACGTGTGCAATTTAAACTGCAAATTATAAACCATTTTATTTAATTTTCACTCGGTTATTCATTATTTAGGTTACTTTTGGATAAAATTTTGATTTTAAGTATTTAGAAGTAGTACTTATTATGTAGTTAGTTAGTAAAATACGGGACTGATACGAGTACCTATAGTCAGCAATTAATTACTCATAGTCCCCGAACAAAAACTAAAAACACGAGTCATTTGATATCGAATCTTTTAAAACTTGGTTTTATTATGTAAAGTACGGTCGGTAACCAAATCATAATATGCAAATACATATGTGGAGAATTATTTTGAACCATATTTCTGATCTAATTACTTAACTTAACTTAAACAGTTATGTTACCTGAAATAAGAAGAGGCTGTGCTGATCTTACCTGTAAAGAAAGATAACAATAATTAGAAAAACACATCTTTCACTCGAAAACTTTGCTTACATTATTATAACCTTGCTTTGTTCAATGCGGTTTTCACTGAAATCCTGTGTGTTTGGTATTAGACAAGAAAATAATTGCCGAACCATGGCAGTTTTGTTTTCACACAAACTTACCTACACTAAGTAATTTCGAAGGATTTATTTACTTTTTGAAAACGTTCTTCTGATTATACTGATTTGCCCATAGTATTTATGTTTATAAATTGGAAGTATATTATATGTGTAAATGTATATTATACTAGTTTCTGCCTGCGGATTCACACGCGTTGTTTCTATTGAAGGTGATTTAAATCCCTCGGGAACAGATATATATTAGATAAAAAGTAATTAAAATTACCTGTATACAACATTTTATCTCGATCCGTTCAATAATTTTGGCGTGAAGAGGTCATAAACATCCATCCGTCTAAACATAAAAATTTTGCATTTAGAATTTTTATATTAGTATGATATGTCTGCAGTTGTATAGACAACAGGCTGACAACATATTGTTGCAGGCAACAAATTTTCTATAATCTGTGGTCAGCCTCTTTTACACAATTGCTTGAAAAATAATCAGAAAGTTGTGTTAGTTAACAAAGTGTTTATTTATACTCATCCATCCAAGTTATACATTACTTATTATTATCATTACAATGAACACAAGCTTTTACAGTATTAGAGACAATTTTTTTATAAATTATATAATATCTAAGTATTATCAGTTCACAATGGTCCTTGTAAACAGGCACTAAAGTATTATTAAAAAGACCACCAACGGACAGAGAAATGATAAACCAGCTTGTATTACGAACTTTCGACCTTATTTCGACACGCTACATAATTCGAGGCGTCAATGATTTCAATGAGTTATTAATAACCGAATACCGTTTAAAGTTTATTTTCAGACTTCATCTTTATAGAAAAGTTTATTTCAGACTTATCTTAAGTTAAATGTTATGTAATATGACTTTTATTGGCAGGTTATCTTACTGGCTCAAAAGCCAAAACCTGGCCTAAAAGAAGGTATTCAGAACATAAAAAACTCAATCATCAATACCCTTAACAGTTCTTCATTCGCAAAGAGAATGGTTTCCACTGATAGAGCCGCCGACAATGGCGTTATAAAGTTTGATTTATGAACACGTGTCGTGGGTAGATAACGCATTTTATGGGACCGGAGGAATTTGTTCAATTACGGACCTGAGTACGATTGGGTGATGGATGGAGCAGACGATAAAGAAATGCAACGACATGATCCATAGGTACTAATATTATAAAAGCAAATGTGACTTGTCTGTCTGGCTGTTACAAAAGTAACTAAAAATGTTACCTTTACACGACTAAACTGCTGATTTTATTATAAAAACTATCGTAGTTCGACGAATTCATTACGGATGTAAGCGGGTTAACTACGAACCTTATTTGTGTTGGAAGAACACCAACGTTTCATACCTTATGCTAAGCAGATCTTAATGAATTTTGGCAGGGAGCTTAAAAATACCCGGGGACAACGCAATTGGAAAACGCATGCGAAGTCGCGGCCAGAAGCTAGTATCGTTATTTATTGTATATTTCGTGTTCGGAAAACGTATCCGCTGTTCAGTCTCTGGGCGTCGTGATACTGCACAACATGCTGTGCAGAAATAGTATATGCGTCACGGGCACAGGTTGTGGTAAAATATGATGAGAAGTTGAGAATGTTTGTCTTACTGCTAATAGATACGTTTGACAACGCAAAACAGTTTTAACATCGTTAGCAGAAATAACAGCTTTTATAACATCTATTACATGCTTTATTATACTGGCCTGACCTTTAAATACAAAAATGATTTATTAAGTCTTTTATATTTAGTAAGTAGCAATATATAGCTCCAAACTCAGCTTCGAGAGCTTTTAGATTATGCTGATACCAAAAATTAACTATTGCAAACATGCTGCACGTCGTTTAACTAAACAAGGTGGCATGATCGCTGTGGCTGGGATTGCAAAGTCTGCAATGCAGACAATATTCGAGCTCCTGAAATTTTAAACAATGCTGATAACTGAGCATATCGAGCTTTGCAGTTTTTGCAGAGAACAAGTACTCTGCACAGCTCGATATACTCAGTGGTATGAGAAACGAAATTCAAGCTCCAAAAATCTGAAAAGTTTAGACATAATTCTGTAGGCCCAGCGCTACGTTTGTTTTCTAATGATATCATCAACCATCACATCATACATTGCGTAAATTATTAAAGTAAAAACTTCTGTAGCGACGGTGTGCACATTTTTTTTTTTATTGTAGATATGCGGTTCAAATATTTTACGCATTTGATGATGATGCGATGTGAATTTTCTCTATTCTACCCTTGACAACAATGGCTGTTTTTGACCTACAGGTTAGTAAGGCTGATATTTTATACCAAAACCCACCTTTACAGGTAGTCACAATTCTCTACTAGGCCGGAAATCGGAAAATTAGAGATATCTTTTCCATTTCTCTAAAATTCAAAAATACTTGAATAAAAAACTTATTTTTTGTTTGGCCTTGAACTTTATCTCAAGCACTTTTAAGGTTATAAACTCATTATGGGACCCTGTAAAGAGGCAAAATTAAATTTTACTGAACAGCGACCATATCCGCCCAAGTACTTGTCTCGATGTTATTCATCGAGACAAGTAAGAGAAGTGGCATGCAAACATCCATCACAAACGCCGAGACAAAGCCAAACAAACATCTCTTAGAGTTCAACCGATGAAAAAACTAAATCTTTAAACTCCAAGAACTCTTTACATGATTAAACTTTACTTGCAGGATGAAAATTAGCATGTAGACTACGCTGCCGAGGTGCTTCAGACAAATAGCTGTTCTAGGGATGCCTGAAACGCCGGCTATATTTATTATGCTAATGAACGTCTGTCTTTGGTTCCCTGGAACAGCTTGTCCACTTTTACAAGCATCGCTATTATGATGGTGATGAGTCGGTGATAAATAGAGGGTAGAGGATAAATAGAGATAGGGGTATTCCAGTTTACCCTCTCGACAAATTCCCCTTTAGGGGGAAAACTGGAATAATTTCTTATAGAACGAACCGGAACTGTTCACGAGCGAGTTAGAAGACACTGGAAAGGTTATGGCATCAACATAAACGGCGATTAAATCTCACACCTGCGATTTGCTGATGACGTACGAGGTTTAATGGCTGAGTCGCTAGAGGAGCTGAACCAGATGCGTCGTGAAGCTGAGGGTAAGCCGTCCAGGCCTACCTTCAACTTCACGACGCCTCGATCTCGGCATGAACTTAAATAAAACCAAAATCATGATCAATGTCCTCACTGATCCGGGGCCGAACGTCGTACATGGCCTTCTCGAAATTGTTTCAGAGTATACTTACCTTGGGAAAATTTTGCAGTTGGGTAAAAATAATTTTGAGAGGGAGGCCAAGAGGAGGATCCTGCTAGGATTTACATCGCTTTCACAAACAGAACAGAAAAAACAATCAATCTGAAGTGAGAGATACTGTTATTGTAGACTCTTGGTCCACCAGTTTTGCATGCTTGCTAAGGTCAAGCGACCATTGCATTAATCAAGTTTAACAAGATTATAGTAAATAAATGATTTTATTTTAAGGAACAGCACTTTGTTTTACCGTCGAATTTTTTAAGAGTATGCTTTGTGGCCCGTTTTATCCTCTGACTTAAAAATGGGGTTTTAAAATAAATAATTTTTAATAACTTAATTTCTATAGTTTTCTCATGGCATTGCCATTGTCAGAACTGGACCAAATTTGAATGGGACCACACGGAAGTGCAGGCTTTTAAATAAAAAAAAACATCAAAATCGGAGCACCCGGTAAAAAGTTCTGAGGTACCAAACATTAAAAAATACAGTCGAATTGTGAACCTCCTCCTTTGGAAAACCCCCCATGGCCGCCAGAATCTTCCAGAAATATTTCGTCATCCCGCCACTGGGAGCTAGTATTCCGTTTGCGCAGATCCAAGGCAATAAAACAAGTAAACACAGCTCAAGCTAACTGAAAAAGCTTTTGAGAGGCAAAGTGCATTTTCTAGTGTTCTGTTTCAACATGCACAAAGCATAATACTGAGTCTTGTTAAGTGAAAACAAGTATTGCTGTCTTTTTGTCTACTTTTCGACACATTTAAAGATGGTCTCTAAATCAGAACGCAGTACGCGGCTTACTGCGCACTATCCCTTAACAGTGAAGTGACGCAGATTTCGACGTAACAAAAGACCGCTCTAGACGTGTTTCATAGGATTGTGTCCAACATAGCATAGCGCATATCCCTACGTACTGCGTGGTGACCAAGAAACCAAGGCTTTGAAACGAAGTTTGAGTTGTACGAATTGTAGGATCTACATGAAAATGGACATAGGCCCCAAAAGCCTTAGGCCCGTATTATGAAAGCTTGCTCAGTCATAGGTCTATTCTTGAGTGACGTTTGTGCCATGGAAAAGCGTTACTCAAGCATAGTTCCATAAACGGACTTTCATAATACAGGCCATAGTGTTTAGCAAGCATAACCTCAGTTTTACTTGGAAATAAACCGGAATATCCTTTATCTAAGCTTAAGCTACATGTAGATTGTTTGCAACAGTCTACAGTTAGCTAAATTATTTCAGTTGTAAATACTAGTTTTTTATATTCTTTGATTATAATTTTATTTTTTAATAATGTCATTTATGAACAGGTTCCAGCTGTATATTTCGCCCTATCAGTTTATGGATCATTTATTTTATTTATTTATTTATTTATTTATTTATTTATTTATTTATTTATTTATTTATTTATTTATTTATTTATTTATTTATTTATTTATTTATTTATTTATTTATTTATTTATTTATTTATTTATTTATTTATTTATTTATTTATTTATTTATTTATTTATTTATTTATTTATTTATTTATTTATTTATTTATTTATTTATTTATTTAAATTAAAACGGTTGTAAGAAACCAATTACATTAATTAAAAAATAACATAATTACTAAATAATAAATAATCATGGATTCCTATGTAAAAAGGTAACAGTACCCACTACCTTTGCTTTCTTAGTATTTTGTAAAACAAACGCCGTTGTAGCTTAAAGTTTCACCGTCGAACGCTTTAAGTGCGCTCTTAAATTGTGAGTAATTTAAGCAAATATTTACGCTCCTAAGTGCTAGATGTTTCTAAGATATTGGATTTCAAAACAATTTTCCCTTAACAGAGCTTTTACTAGTTACTTTTACGGAAAATCAATCGTTTCTAATTTTAATTGAAGGTAGATGTAACTTGCCAGTAGAAAAAAACTATTAAAATCAGTTCAAAACGAATATTTCGCAAAATAAATGCGAACCTCTTTGTAACGATATGAAGTGTGGCACGAAATAACTCAATACGGGAAATAACCATTAAAACGGGAAGCTCGAGTGAAAATGACATTATCATTATATCCTTCAAAAGATTCGAGAGTGCTATCGTACGAAAGAGTGCTATTCGTACGTAGGAAATGTTTTCACTCACTGCGTCACAAAGAACCCCACGTCGTCTGTTAGAATTTGTCTGAGAAGAAAAATTGTAGGCACCTGCAACTAAATGCATTCGGGGTTTTAGTACACGACTCGGAAGCTGTTGGTAATATTTTTACGTCACTACGGCTTGTACGGGAGTACTTTTGATAATGATGTGATTAGGCAATATTTTTTCCAGATTTCTTTGATGATTGTGTTATGAAATAAATAGAACAATTTGAATGCGTTTCACAGGTTTCAGTGTTAAACTTTCGAATCTTCGGTAATTAAGCACTGATATTTCAGCTTGCTTATTCTCTGAGCTATATCGACAACTTTAGTGCTCTGTTGATTATTTCGTTACGAACCTTCAGAACTTCAATCGCACTTTTTAAACCTATTTTAACCGACTTCAAAAGAGGAGGCGGTTCTTAATTCGACTGTATTTTTTATGTTTGTTTCCTTAGAACTTTTGACTGGGTGATCCGATTTAAATGATTCTTTCTTTTTTTTGAAAGCTGGTGCTTACCGTGTGGTTCCATTTAAATTTGTTCCAGTTCTGACACTAGCATTCATGAGAAAACCATAAAATTGAAGTCGATTTATAGTTTTTTTAAACATACCCAATAGTATTTGCTGAATTGAACTTAACTGAACAGCAGAAATTAACTTAGTTTGAATGCTGTTCTTAATGCAACAGATACGAATACCAAACGCTATATGAGAATAATTAACTAATTATTATTATTATTATATTAGTAACGAATTAACGATACGTGATCGACATATCTTCTTTTTCCATACAGTTTAGAACAGAGCTTCTATCGTGCGGACAGGAAACTACTTCAATATCTACCTTATCCCATACCTAAACGAGACGTCAATCACAATCACGTCTTGTTAACTAACGTCAAAACCACTCGCCCCTCAGTTCTTATAAAACGCATAATTATCGTGTTTCATACTTGCTTGACGTTAGACAATAATCATTAGCTCCTGAACTACGGGAAGGGGAGTTTGAAGTGCGCTCATTTTGCGCTCGAGGGTGACATGTCGCGTCGTATCGTTACGCACATGTGCTGGTAGAGAATTCAGAATAGGGTATATGCATCGATTTTTTTTATTGTTTTAATCGATTCTTTAGGTCATTATTTAACCGAGGAATGATAAGACGCTCACTGAATTTCGCATTAACAAGGTAAAAAAAACAAATCAAAACTACAATCATTTTCGGGTGATAAAAACGCTGCCATATTGGCGCCATGTTTATGTGACGTCGACGTACACACTTGATTAAAACCTTTGGTGACGACCTCGGTAGTGATCATCTCAGGAAAGAGGTTTTCCGAAAAAACTGAAAATAATCGACAGTACGAAATGTCAAGTGGGCAGAATAGTGTCAAATCAAGGTGCAGCAAGCAGAATAATAATTAATTTTGTTTTAAAAAACTATAAACCGACTTCAATTTTTACGGTTTTTTCATGAATTTTCATGGATCCCAGTGTCAGAACTGAACAAAATTAAAATGGGACCACATGGAAAGCACTAGCTTTCATATAAAAAAAGAATCATGAAGATCGGACCACCCAGTCAAAATTTCTGAGGTAACAAACATAAAAAAAAAAAAAAAAAAATTACAGACGAATTGAGAACCTCCTCCTTTTTGAAGTCGGTTAAAAAAAGAAGAAATGAGTACAGTGATGTCACGTCCGCTCTAGTCAATGGCGTAGCGTTTTGAAATTTTGCGATTGAGATTTAAAATATCAATTTTTCAATGGTTAAATTCTACAATAAAAACATCTCAAAATGCAAAAATAAATATGTAGATATGTTTCTATATCAATAGAGAATACGTATATATTTTTTTAGCCATTTTGAAATCACATGCATATACCCTATTAGTGGTTGAATGACTACAAGGTTACGCCAAGCGTCAATAGTGTCTGTCTATTCAGATATTGCCATAACTAGACTAAACTAATCTGATAGGACTAAAACTGATGCCATCCTTATTATTTTGATCGTTATGGCAGTGACAGCTACATTTTTAGTGCTGTCAAATTCATTTAGTTTAGTTTTGGCGACATCTGAATAGACTAGACACCAATATAAGTGGGACATTGTATAGCGAATGTCTAGAGTGGACTAACTTAATTATATAGAAAAAAAAATATGAATGAAATAAATAAATTACTATTATTTACAATTGAAATTGAAACGGATGAGTTACTTTTAGACTGTTGCGAACAATCTAAGGAAAGGTAGAAAGAGTTAAGTCATGTTTGTTTGGTAGAAAGCCATAAAATGCAGAGGTTTTCTTTTTGGACAGTAAGTACAGTTTTCTTGAAGGTGAGGAAAACTTTATAGTTTTCCTCAATATAATACACAATCAAAAGCTTCGTTATTACTACAATACAACCCTTACTCATTTTTAAAAGCTAGGCGAATAGCTAGGAGAAACTACTTCAAAAACGTACTTACAAATTTTCAAGCCTACGAAAATTATAGAAAATTAGAGCCACAGTGAAGCTCCCATCCCTTCGTACGTATGGAGAAACTAAATCAACAACTCAGTAAATAATGAAAGCAAAGCAACAATAAATAAGCTAAGTACTTTAGGGAATGGAAAATCCCCCATAAATAACAACTGCATGTGCACTGTGCAGTGAAGCCGAAGCTAGCTGGAGTGCATGCTATTGTTTGTTTTAGAAGACAACCCTAGCTAAAAATGAAGAAAACCGTGGTATAGTATATACGCTACGAAAATTATGATATAAGTAGATTTAATATTCCTGAAAATTAACCTTTCGTCAGTGCGGCATTTACAAAGCGGCGGAAAATCAAGATCCCTCCTTGTTTAACCTAACTAAGGCTGATACACAGACAGGGTTCAAAAATCAAAAAAATCATGATTTCTCTGAATTTTTGTATGCGAAGCCCTAGGTTTTATTAATATCCTTTGAACCTGATAAATCATCCTACTAAACTGCATTGATTGCGTGAAAAAATATTAAAAAGATAAGCTTCTGTTGATAAATCAAACTTTTTGCCACGAAACCAACGGTTGCTCAAACGCTGAAGTTCAAATGCATTATCTTCTACATTAAACCACGACGAATGGTATCAAGTGTGTAAATTTTAAATAAAATGAGAAAAGTGAGAAGGAAATGTATAAAGAACCAGACTCGACGACACGAAGGCCGTGTTATACTCAGCGAAAATGATGACATAGTTTTTGAAATTTGTGGGGATAAATATTCCTGAAAATTCGCATAATTTTGCTTTCTGACATGAGATGGAAAACTATAAAAAAATTCGACTCGACATGACGAAGACCGTGTTATACGCAGGTACAGTAGTTTCTTAAATTTAGAAGGGGTAAATATTCCTGAAAACTTATTTTCTTTTTGATTTAAAACCTATAAAAAACCCAACTCGGTTCTTGCTTTTTTACTTTTGGAGAGAGCGATGGCCTACAAAATCTTACTAAGTACCACATAGGAAACTACAAGAGTGTTTTGACTAACGGACATCTCTGTGACCCATGTTTGCAAATAAATAATTTGATTTGATTTGATTTAATACTTTATTTATCAAAATCGGTTAAGCCGAAGGCTTATCCTTGATCTTATATCATGTGCACCATCTCATATTTTTATGTACTTGTATTAAACATTTTACAAAGTACCTAGATATTTTTTTTACCTCATAAATAAAAGGATTTGTTAATGTCCAGCGTAAAAAAACGTCTCACGTGAGACGTGCTCATTCCCACGGTCAAAACGGTCACTATAATAGGAAAACTTGAATAATCCTATTACTTTAACTTCCCCCTCTAGTCGCTCGCATATCTGTACAAATAAACGGTGAATAGCTCTCAGGCAAAGACTATAGATCAAACCAGTTCAGTACTGCATTGTCCAAAATCCTATTTCATCGAATTTCCTAAGCGCAGAGACACCGCAGCCTTTCAGTGCCAATCTACGGACACGATCCAAACACAAATGGTCTACGATTTCTCAACGATTCGTTCAATTTCCACCGGCATTGTGCACCGTCTATCATTTTCACTGAATGAAACTTGATGCACAGTTCAGGGCCCTGACTTCTAACAACGAAAATGTATATTCGAAAGGATACGATAGAAAACTTGTAGTGCGCATTCGGAGTCAATGGAATCCGCGGCTCATGGCTTCACACATATGTTGACTGCTGAAGATGCCTCCCCCGGACAAGGGGGGTATTATTACTATATCACCACGCTTGGCAGACTGGTTGGTGATCTGATAGTGGTGTTCAAATACAAAAAAGGAAGCTGCTGCCTTTCATCTGGTAAGTTATCCTAGTTTTACAACATGCAGGAGTTGAGTTGGAGGTTCGGATGCTATCATCGCGAAAGCCACGGCAAGCGGCGACGCATGATTTTATTTCCATAAGTGTATATATTCGAAGTAAGAGACGAAGATCCGCATATTTGCATTCCGCATCCACAAAGCGCCGATGTTTCAATCAGTAGGTACTCATTGTATCACTAGGAATGATTGAATCTTTGGTTACCAGACATAAAAATGTAGCCGGATAATATCCAGCTTAAAAGTCACACCTAGGGTTACTGTTTGGGCAGGATCAGAGATTTGTTGCATCCAAAAGAAATTCGATGCCTCGTAGTCTGGGCCCAGTACTATTCTGGGTCCAATTCCCAACCAAACGTGTTTGTTTTCTAAACAGTGTAACTTGCGGCGTGTTAATAACACTGTGTTGCTTGCTCGATGCAGTTGTTTCGTTGTTTGAAACTTTGTACGCGGTGTTTACAGAAAGATATTTAGGGATGCATAATGATGACTAAAAGATTTGTTACAAACGTACTGCGATCGCCACGCCAGGCCGTCTGCCAAACGCGGCGATTATGGCAACCCAGCCCGCTTCTCCCCAAATCATTGACCTTTGGAAGAGGCGGCCCTATGTCTATCACTGTACGTCTTTTGGCTGAGATTGTAACCCTATAGTCTTCGACCCTATTGTTTCAATGTTTGAGGAAGAAAGTCGGGTTGCCATAACGGGATTATTAGACCAAGCCCTGATTTTAGCTGAAGCTTGAAAAGGTGTGCAAGCTTTTTGAGCTGAACGCGCCGAAGAACCAATTCGGAACTCATTTGTTTCAATTTTAAATTCATTTGTAAATCGAATTCCTACAGCTCCGTTGACGTTTTTGGCTCGGATATGGGTTAGTCCCAACGGATCATATGATCAGTTTGTGGTTGCATCTGATCACATTAAAAGTTCCCGATGGATCATTGATCCGAAGCAACTAATTTGATTAATTAAATGTTGTCCCAACGGATCATAAATGCGCGTTCAGGTCAACACGGTGAAGAAGATAGAAACAATGCATCAAGCACCTATCCAAAGGTAATCTAAAATGCCATGAAAGCTCAACATTTTTTAGAAATAGTTAATCAACTTTATAGAGCTTCCATGCAACGCAAAACCTTTATCAAAAGCTTTGAACCGCATAATAAAATACTTTGATAAAACGTTAGTCGCGAAATGAATTTCATCAGAACATGTCACTAGCAAACCAATTAAGCAACAAACTCGCTTTAAAGTACCTACTATACCCATAGATAAAGCCTGGTATAATAATATATTTATACGTAAGTATCTATAGACACATTCAATAGCGGATTGACCAACATTATTTAGTTAATTATTATAAGAAACAGGCAAATAGCTGAAAGAAATAATCCTACTAATATTATAATTCTACTAATATAGGCTGGTTGAGGTTGATGTAAGTACCAAAGATAATATTCGAAAGAACGATCAAGTACTTCCCTTCGCTTTAAAAAATCCAAAATGCTACGGCATCTAAGGATCTACCCCTACTCGATGGTTTCTACAAAATAATATTTAAAAATCATTGTCTGTGTTTGTCCCACCCCAACAGGGCTAAATAAGACATTGTCTCCATCGATTTTGGCATTAACCGCACTCGCTCCTTCCCCCGGCTTTGCTCGCAATAATCTTCTTTACGCGAGTAATTTCCGCCATTTCATTTTGGTTATTGGATTTTCCTGAGCATTCTCCGAATTTGTCTTCAAGTTGATATTTGTAATAAATTTTTATTCGTCCTCATTGTGGCTTTTGCTTTTATTGGATCAACATTATTTGTAACCGTTTTTGACACAAAAATTACGTATTTATAAACATTTTTAAAGAAGTTAACTAGAAAATTAATAGGTACCTAAGAAATATATATTTCGTCTTAGATAATTTAGGATGTGGCAGTGGGCCGGCCATATCTCGCGAAGAACCGACAACCGCTGAGATAAGGGGCTCTTGAGTGGAAACCGCGACTCAGCAAACGCATTGCATGTCATCCTCCAGCCAGGTGAGAAGACAATCTGCGAAAGACTGCAGACAGACACTGGATGCAAGCTGAAGACAGGGCCCTATAGCGCTCATTAGGGGAGGCCTATATCCAGCAGTGGACTTATACATGCAGGCATCGGCCTCCTTTATATTAGTACACTGCTGATGCTGCTGAGGTCATTTAAAGGAGCGGAGACTCTTTGCTTTTTTACATTCTTTACATTCCATTCACCTTAAAATACTTTATGGTGGTAAAAGTTAAATAAATTAATGGATTTACATAAGTGAATGTTACTTAATTTACTTGTATTTTACAATTTCATTAGAAAAACGTACGTAACCAAGGGTTAATGGTTTGTTATCAATTTATCAGATTGCAGCTTTAATAATATATACCATTAACGTATTAATTTCACGCTGGTTATATTCCTATCGATCAGATATCAGCTAATCTACTTTCACATCGAAACTGTTGCATTTGAATGTATAATGTCTTTAATTGTGGCAGTTATTGAAATACAGCCTTAACTCAGTTCGTTATCTAACTAATGATGGGTATTATTTGCTAACAGTTCGTTCGGAACTGCGGTGTGATGCTGGCTCCTACGACTACCCCTACTCTTCGTGTCGTAAGAGCCGACTAAGGGATATCCACAGGGTGTGGGAAGCAGCGCCCCCTGCAGAACAATTCTAAAACCGAACTGCGAGCGAACCCTACCCACATGTCCAGCGTGGCGATTATGGGCACTATACCTATACCCCATGAGATAAAAGCCAATAAGGTGCTTATAAAGGAGAGGCCTGCGTCCAGCAGTGGAACAATATAGGCTTTTGAGGTAGTTCGTAACATCACCAGCATTATCCACAGACGGGCACTGCTCGGTATAGGGTATAAGGCCTCCCGTAAAAGGGTATATGCATGTGACTTCAAAAAAGCTAATATTTTTTTACGTATTCTCTATTGATAAAGAACTATTATCTGCATATTTATTTTTGTATTTTATGATGTTTTTATTGTGAAATTTAATATAAATCATTGAAAAGTAGATATTTTAAGTCTCGACAGCAAAATGTCTAAACGCAACGCTATTGGCATGTGAAGCGTGACGTCATACTTGAACATTTTTGTATGGGCATTAAGTTTTGACTTTGAGTTTACATAGGGGACTCGATGATCCGTGACGTCATAAAATGCAATGGCTAACATGGCAGCGTTTTTATCACCCGAAACTGAGTGTAGTTTTACTTTTCGTTTTTTACCTCAATAATTTAATTTTTTTTGGGTGTTATATTTTTTTTTCGTTTATGTATTAACCTAAATAATCGATAAAAAAAATAAAAAAAATCATTGCATATACCCTATTGGTGCCAAGAGGCTTCCCAGGGTTTAAAAAACCGCCAAGGTTTTGTTACTTGCTACCTCCAGTTTCCATATGAGAAACTTTGCGGCGAACTTACAGTTTTTTTTTCTGTAAGACTTAAAATATATTTTAGCCAAAATTTCCCGCCCCCTAAAATCTGCCTACTTATCTTGGTAAATCCAACACTGCACGATCTCCGATGTTATACGATAGGTAGCCAGTATGTTCAGTAGTATATACCATCGCGAAACGCCTATCCAGTTTGAAACTATTTTGCTTTGCGTTAAAAACAAAAGATATCGAGCAAGCCGGGGTTAGGTTAGGTTAGGTTAGCTATTCACTTCACAGAAAAATCACCCTAGTGGTGGTAAGGGGCAATTTTTGCTGACTACCTATGTGTATGAAAGCAATTGCTGCCTACAACTCTTTCAGGAAGTCAAACCTCCATTTATTTGCCGGGAATGGGCTGATTTCCGTCTTCCACAACGTAAATCATTTTCACATTGCGGCTGCCCGTTGCGTTCGCTACATTCAGTACAGTACTGTTGGTGCCAAAAAGGTTTGAAAAGGCTTTGAAATTACAATAAAGACATTCGGGTAAATATAAATGACTCTTATGAATATTCTGAAGAACGATGTTAAGTGTGACATTTGTTTTAACTTAATTTAGGAACCAGGAAGGATAAAATTATTTATATTTGTATCTGCGCAAAATGAATTAACATTTATCAATATTTTTTCTGGGATATCCCAGAGAAAGAAAAAGAGCAAGGGGAAGACCATTTCTACGATGGGAAGATGTCATCGAATCTGGGGGAGGCCTTTGCTGAAAGACAAAACAATCTAGATAGTGATAACACAGAATAACTAAAAAATTTACACTGATGTCTAATCTATCTTCTTATCATAAATATAAAAATGAATCGCTAAATGTGTTGGTAAGCGCATAACTCAATAACGCCTGGACCAATTTGGCCAATTCTTTTTAAATGTTCGTTGAAGTTCAAGGATGGTTTTTACGGCGAGAAAAATTCTAATAATTGTCAGGAAAATACCTACCCATAAACGTTTCCATAGGAACAACGCGTGCGAAGCCGCGGGGCACAGCTAGTACCTAATATTAATATGGTACCTAAATAAGATATTCTATGGTTGTTAATATGATTTGAATATGTTTTGCTAGATTTTGGAGGATAACAAAGAGGAACGAGATGCTTCTTTCGTGTAATTCTTCCTTAGTTTAGAATTTCAAGAAACAAGAGCGAGCTAAGTCCAAAAAATTCACAGTGGATTTTCTCTCGCTGTCTGGCTTAGCAGCCTTCTGTGTACACGTGTTGGGGTCTTATTTGGCAATTTGGCGTCTGTTTAGCTAGAAAAATCTAGGCGATTTGCTTCGCCGCCGGCAGGGGGTCGTGGAAACTGAAATTGCTTTACTGAGATTTGTAGTAAAGTGGATTTGCACGAATCGTTAGCTCTAGAATGTTTTCAGCAAAGGTAGATAAGTGAACTGGTAGATAAGTTTTGTACTTCCACAGAATTTAAATTCTCAACTTTTTGAGTTTTTTTACACCCAGACATCGTTCCATGTCCTTTGTATGACAGACTAGTTTACTCAAGGCAGAGCGTCGCACGCGTTGTTTCTATGAAAATGTTTAAAGGCTATTTCTATCCTATAAGACAATGAGATAAAAAGTAGAAGGTATGTTTGATTCCAAGCTTACATTTATGTATGCAAAATTTCAGCCCGATCGGTTTAGTAGTTTTGGCGCAAAGATGTGACAAACATCAAACCAACTTCGCATTTATGAAAAAAAAAATAGTTTTCCTCGTTATGGGAGAACTGTCAAGGGGAAAACTGGAATAACCCTATATTATTCGTGTAATTTGATAATCTGTTGGCCATGACTCTGTCAAGATTGAGTCGAACCATACAAAATCATATATTTGTATGGTGTCCATACCATACAAGAAAATCTTTTTGTATGGTCGACATCTTTAACCAAATTGACGATGATCCATTTTAGACACGTTGTTTCGGACAAGTTTAAGACATTTTCGTAATTTCTTGTAAAATGTTCCGCATTTCTGTCATAAATCAGATGATTTGAGAGTTTCATCGTTTGTTTAATTAAAATCTGAATTTGAGGGTTTCAGACCAACAGAATTAATTTCGCATCAATTTCGGTGCGCGGTCACAGTTGGAGCAGCTTGCCTGTTAATTAATTTATTATTGTAATCCGACGAAATATAGCTGGATGAACCTTATTCTATATTATTATTATAGTAATCTGAAACAGAGGTAACCAAGTTCGTAAAATCGCAATTTGCCAACAGAATTCCTCAACAGAATTCCCTAAAGAAAGAACTGGGAATAGAAAGAAAAAAAGAACTTAAAACAGAAAGAAAAAAAAAGAAGTGGTAGTAGAGATGCGTATTAATAATATTAACAGACAAAGGAATCTTGAACAAAATTTCGTGAAGGTTGTTTTGGCTTCACCATATAATTACCGATACCATTTTACCTAACATAAAAAAAAACGGAGAAGTTTATATTCATATGGCTGTTTTTTTACTTTTTTATGTATCGATTTCTGTAAAACTACTTTGATGACTATTATTTACATGCAAATCTTTTTTTTTTGTTGAGTAATATCCCGAGATGGTGACTTATAAAATTATTTTCGAGAAATTATGTATCCCGCAAAACTAAATAAAAAAGTATAAAAATGCCGAGTCACGGTCTTCAACTGTAGAACACGTTTACCTCAGAGCGGTTGTGTCTCGAATAGCCGGCCTACTGCCACTTCAGCTTGCTAATTCTTTGAGCTATGTCGATAACTTTGTTTCTCTGGCAAGCTATATAAAGGACGCTTAATAAATTATGCCTCCTGCAAGAAGTGAAGCGTGCAACCCTATCTCGCGACCCACCACGTACGCAAGTATTAATTTACGAGGCATTAATCGCCGTTGTCCCATATATCTTGCCGCTGAGTAATATTTAACCATTTTGTTATAGCTTACATAATTCAATCCGGATCATTACCTGTTTCAAGGAGCTTTATGTATTTACTTTAGCTTTTGGAGCCCAATTCTGCTAACCAATCGCTTTAGTTTGACAATGGTGTCGTCGTAGAATCGTGACGCAGATCCATAAAGTGCCTCGGAGACGATCATTCGCAAATGCTCATTTTAAAGTCTTCTGATTTTTCCCTCCTTGAATTTTTTAACTCAAGTGGGAAAACTGGACTTCAAAATAAATGAATTCTAGTTTTCCCCCTTAAGGGGGATTTGTCAAGGGGTAAAACTGGAATAACCCATTTGATCGTGCCATGTCAGTCAGACATCAGGCATCACCTATGGCTGGTAAGTATGTGCCTCTCCTCTTCTGTCAATCAGTCTCTTGTCTTTTTATTTATATCACCTATCATTTAGACAACACTCTTAGCAGCTATATTTTACCTGGGTAATGTAACTGCCACGCACTGTATGCAGTATACATAACTTATAGTGCTGTTGTAAAATGGCATGTCAGACAATTAATTTTAAACTAATAAAAAGTAGGTATTGTGATACCTACTTTTTATTAGTTTAAAATTAATTGTATTAGGTATTGTGATACCTACTTTTTATTAGTTTAAAATTAATTGTCTGACATGCCATTTTACAACAGCACTATAAGTTTATAATAAATATTTTTTTACATCAATTTAACGATGCCCAATGAACATCTCGACTCATCCGTAGAACAAAGTCCGTTCTGTAGAGTTGATAGTTTTCAGTAGACGTCAGAGAAGTTGTTGACTTGTGTAACTTTTAAACGGTGAGACTTTTCATTGAGAATTTTTGGTATGTTGTTACAATGCCTCGGCTTAGATATACGCTTTTCGGTATATATTTATTATCCTTTTATTTCTGGAGATAGTGCGTTCCGTGTTAATATAGGACGTTTTATGGCGGAAGAAGTGCGGTCCGTTGTGAACATTAAACGTTGTTTTACGGAAACGTTTTAGTGAATTGACGTTCTTTGTTAACATGGGACGTTTTTTGTTGAAATTACATGTCCCGTTAGAGTCCTATATGCTTTTTTACCCTAAAATAATGTTAGTGATATTATAACTACCCTCCATTAAAATTAATTATTAAATTAAGGTTATTATTTAAAACTGTTTATTAAGTTAAAACATCTCAAATTAGGTATAAAAACTATTAAATGGCATCACTCTGAAAAGCAAAAGTCACTTAAAATAATCTTATTAGAATTTATCATTATGCCTTTTAGGACAATGTAGGAGACGCGCAATTAAGAAAATTTAAACTACGCATTAGTTTAATTAAAAAACTAACAGTTACAGAATTTTTTATTGTTTATTTTACATCAAAACCATATTTGATATAAAATTTTATATTCCATTAAAACACAATCTTTACAATTTTACTAATAAGAATCATTTTCAACATTTAAACTGTCTCGGTGGTATAATAATTAAAATTTAAAATAGCTATTGATCATGTTTATTTATTTTTTTGCTTATTTCAGAGATACATTGATAAAATACACAAAATTGATTGAAATTGATTGGTATATTATAATATGGTAGCTAGGTCAGCAACATTACTGGTAACAAGTGTTACCTGTAATGTTTAGTTTATCATTCGATCTTCTGAAGCATCAGAAGCTCAGAAGCTATTATATTTTAGTGATTCGCCGTTCACCAGGAACTCGGTATAAACTGAACTGAAAGCGCTGTACCGGTCTCTGAGCGGCACATATCCATAACATATTTATATTCAGCAGCAAATACCAATAATAGGTTCACCATATTGCAGCTTTACCTTCAGTTTATACCGAGTTTCTGGTGTACTGCGAATCACCAAAATATCATAGTCAGGTTGGGTTTGATTATATTCAAAAAACAATTTATTTGGGTTAATACCGTCTCACAATCAACTTCTCAAATGTTACTCCAAGTAATCTTCTTGTCCTTGTCTCTTTCGCAACTTGCCATAGTTATAAATGTCTCTCATACAAACCTTTCCCTCGAAACCTAATAATAATAATGCTAGACAATCCACACGGAACCATCTAACCCCAAGCTAAGCAGAGCTTGTGTTATGGGTACTAGATGACTATTTTACTTAATACAATAGGTACATTACATGGATAGATATTTTTACTATACAAAGAAAATACCCAAAACATAACAATAACCTTATACAACAATACCTTTCAAGTCGAACACGTCAATCTGGGTTATACTGTGAACAATATGGGCTCTCCTTCATTCTTGGCCCATCTTAGTAACAAACGCCACTTATGAGGGGTATAATAATAGTTTTGGTTTGAGAAGCTCTCTCGATGACAGACCTGATACTGGCCCCCCTAATTTTGGACGTGTCCCTTCTGTAAAAACCGGTGTGTTATACGTATGTTGAACTTTTTTGCGACTAAGCTTTTGGCCAGCACAATTATTGTTCGACCAATGATGAAACTCTTTGGAACCTTGCTCAACATTAGGGCTCTTATACACGGACTGCACGTCTCAAAAACACGGACTGCAAGTTACCGACTGCAAGACAATTGCACCGGTAGCAGTCGACGGCAGTCGTTCACTGCAGTTAAATGCAATCGACGGGTGCAGTTGTCTTGCAGTCCGCAACTTGCAGTCCGTGTACATGAGCTCTTCACCTGGATAAAATTTCAGAAGCCACTAATTTAACTATAGAGTTTAATTAATTGCTTTAGTAGCTGTATTAATCTACAACTACAAAGAAAATATACTAGGTTAATTGCTGTAAACCTGCACAGCCGACAGATTAGACTTGATAATTTGGTATTGAGCTGTTGCAGGTAATTTCCTTAGTCCTACCATCTTCATACAGTATTTCTTCCTATATATTATGTAGTTTTTGGCTGATTTCGTCTGAATCAGGAGGCAAAGGTGACGTTTATTATGACATATATTTTTCATCAATATGTACATCTGAAAGTGAAAAAAACCGGTAAATATAAAATACTTTTTATATTTATGAGTAGTGCAAAACAATGTAAGTAGATAGCAAATGATTAGACAAATTTTAAAGAAAAACCCTCATTATTTATCGATAATTTAAAACGAACAACGTCCTAAACGATTACCTTATTCCAGTTACAACGTCCTAACTCAACATCGAACCAACAAATTGTATAACATTTACCATAGAAAAACGTCCGATATTTACATGAAATCCTTAAAAGTTTAATGGTTTTCGCATAAAATGGTCCTAAAATTTCATAAGACTTATATTTATTCATGTATTATTATTACTGAAAAAACTATTATACTGTGAGTTTGCACTACGCCAATCGTATTTTCGTACTAAAACGCGTTGCTCTCTAGTTTTCCGTAAAAAAGTGTCTTATATAAACATCGATCGCCCGCAACCGTTTACAGAGAAAATAAAGGGATATTATAGGTAATTTTAATGTTTATTAATTACAAAACTAAATAAAGCGTGTATTACGAAATAGTACAACCGAAAAATGGTCAACTTACCAGCATTTACACTTTTCTTCATATAAACAACAGAAACATTAGAAAATGATGAACTAAATTCAGACTCCCCTGCATCTTTTCTAAGCATTTCCAACCTTTTATGCGCTCATGACATTTCTAAACATATGATTTGTTCATGAAAAAACCTTACCATATTGTTTTTTCATCAAATCTAAAAAAAACTAAGCTCCAGAGACAAATACGCCCTCCTTCCAACAAACAACGGCCGAACGGACGAACGGGCCGCGCACTCGCGGACCGCGCGGCGTCCCTTGGTCACATCATGCGTTTTTTTGCGGAGCTAATGTCAGATAGAACGTTATTCGATTTCATATTTCAGAAACTAAATAAGATACAAAAATTCTAAAAATGTACGTCTGTAGTGTTTGTTCTCCTTATCCCGTCTAGCTATATAACTCATTTTTGCTCTATGATCACATCGGACTCTGTTCTACGGCTAGGTCGATCTATTTAATAATTTACCTAATTTTGTACTCATATTTCTAAGTTCCTTAATTATTATTTTTATTAACCTTTCTTGCCTGTTTTATGGTTTTTAATTATATATTTAACTACTATATTTATTCAGAATCAATTATGACTGACATGCCATTTTACAACAGCACTATAAATTTATAATTATTATTTTTTACATGAATTTAACGATGACCATTACAGCTGATCTTTATTACCTATTTTTGTACTTATATTCCTAAGTTCCTTGGTTATTATTTTTATCTTGTCTGCTTACGGCTTTGAATTACGTGTAACCTATCCGATTGAAATCGAATTATCCAAGTGTGTATTATGTATTATGCTCCTACATATGAGTATGAGTATCGATCTAATTACAATGAATCAGTATCACTTTTATCCGCGTTTGAATCGATTTCAGGCGTTTCAATTTTTGTTGGACAACATTTCTCCAACAAACCTGATGTTCTTATCTGGGTCAACATTCTCAGAGCAAGTTGATATCAACACTTTCAAACAGTTCAAAGTACAATCAATAAAGGTAGAGCATGTCCAAGCACTCTACTTATCGAGTGACATGCCAACGATAGAAGCAATACTTACTATCACCGATTATGTTATCGAAGACGTAACTATTACACTAGAAGTGGGTAAATCGTTCACTGTGAAAAGGTAAGTCCCCTATAGGTATAGGGTAATTGGTAATTCATTGACACTACGTGAACTACAGGTTCTGTCCATCATCACAAAGACGATGAAGACGCCATGTCGCACGTAGTGTCAGTGAATTACCAAAAACCCTGTATGTCCTATACAGGGTTGTGAATTGGACGTTTGTAGTTAAATATTTTTGTATTCATATTTACTGAGTAATTATACAAAAATAATTAATATAATTAGAGAATACTTAGTGGTTCGTCCTTAGAACAAAATGTTCTCTGTCAGAAAAACGTGCGCAACGCGATTCATTATGAAAACAATACAAAATGCAAAAGTGATGCCTTGACAAGGCGAAATAACTTATACTTACGACAGTAGGTAAAAGTACCTTAAGAAGAGCTGGAAGCTAAATACAATACAATTTGGTTATTTATTTCTTACTCTCGTCGAAAAAACCCTTCAGCCTCCGACGAAGGCCCTTGATAAGGGTTAAAAAGCATTTGCCTTTATTGGCATGCCGGTATGTGAAAACTGCCCATTTAACAAAATTAACGAGCTTATTGGGCTATACGGAAGCGTGAAATTGCGAACAGAAGAAGAATAGGATGACCCTTTTGATCTCTTAAGGCAAGGCTATGATAAGGACTATTCTCCAAAAGTAGTGATATTGTACAAACTGTGTAACCAAAAACTATATAGCGAGAATATCGCGCGATAGCAAAAGCGAAAATTCCGAAAAAATTCTAGCATTTCCACCTCAGAACAAGGAATATACTAGATTTCCACCACAAGCTGATTTAGATTGTAGAAGTAAGCCATGCCAAGCCCGATTGACGGTTGTTAGCGTTGACAGATTTACTCGCAAACGCAAACATTGCCTCACAAACGTCTTTGTCATCGATATTTAGCCTGAGGCAATATTATTACGAGCAACAGATCAATCTATACTGTTCCGCCTGATCCCATACTTGGCCCAATCTATAACAAGGCGACCAGTTTTGTTATAGATTGGGCTTTTCGCACAAATAGAGCCAATAGGATAATGCAGTAAATTCGTAGAATATGGAAAATAGATTTGGTGGATAAATCACACATGGACTAAACTATCCTATGTTGGAAATGTTTGCCTATATCTTCCAAGTTTTTTAGAAGTTCGATTAGGTTAACTTTTATGCCTAACTTTTCCGTTTTTAGAAGGTAGACACGAACATCGGATGTTGTTTGAGCTGAAATAGCTAAAAGCTATCCTTTACGTAACTCACAGTAATTTTGTGCGTGCTAGTCTGGAATTAGCGATAAGGTACGACTAATTTCCAAAGCAAAACAAAAACGCTAAAATTTAGAATGCTGATCGAACCAGGAAATACTTTTCTTTGGGCTTAAAACTTGATACTGAATACACAAAAACCAAATCTCCGTTCTTCGATTAGCTTACTAGTGAGTTAGTAAGCTAATCGAAGGACGCAGCTACATAAATTTAAATAATATAAATAACAGATACTCGTAAATAGAATTAGTACGGAGTTTGTGGAGTTATTCCCAACGTCTCATGAAAACGCACCTTTGGCCAACGTCTCTGGTTCTTCTAGGTTTTTTAGAAGTAACGGTAATACATCGGACAGCTTACACTTACACAACATGCGCACGGCATTTGTGAGGTATCTTATCAAGCTATCCTTTAGGTACACCACTCACAACAATTTCGTGGGTTCAAATTTGTCATAAGTATAATAGGGTTATTCCAGTTTTCCCCCTTTGACGAATTCCCATAAGAGGAAAACTGGAATTAATTTCCAAAGCACGTTCAAAACCCTCAAATTTATATTGCTAATCGTAAGTAATAGTAAGCTCTAACTAAATAGTTCTTCATAGAAATCTACAGAGTAGATTTTTTAGATCGTATACATAGATTTAGATCAATACTAGCTGCGCCTTGCAGCTTCGCACGCGTTGTTACTATGGAAACGTTATGTCAATGCCCCGGGAACTGATTTATAGGATTAAAAGTAGCCTATGTTTGATTCCAGGATCAGAATTACCCGTATGCATAATTTCAGCCAGATCCGTTCAGTAGTTTTGGCGTGAAGAGGTAACAAACATCCATCCACAAATCCATTGAAACTTTCGCATTTATAATATTAGTGTGATCTACGTACGAGTAGTAAGCTCTACATAGATATAGATCATAGAAATAACATAGGCCCGATAATAGAATCAGTACGGAGGGCATGCCTCGCAAATGTCGCAAAGTGGGCCGTTTGTCACGGGGACAGAACGATCTCAACTGGGACATGGGTGGAACGACCCAACTTAGCGTGTTATCTGAGAGAATGGATGAAAATATTATACCCTAGTTGGTGTGTGGAAAGCGATATTTTCATCTGAGGGCAGGTCTTTGTGCTAATAATGATGGTTGGGCTTATATCTCGCGAAAATAGCTTTCATAAACTTTACTTGGCTGTCTTGTCCAGTGAGGCTTAAGATAGGGTTTTAAGATCTCTTTGAACAGGGAACTTCAATGAGTTTCCAATTATGTAGATATCTTGAGCTTGTCTTTTCTTTATTTTCTTTACTTTGATCGGTAGGTGCTAACAGAATTAAAAAAAATACAGGATCGGTATGTCAATTTCAAAGAGGACAATAAGGGTGGGTACATAGGCCTGTATTATGAATGCTTGTTCAGTCGTAGATCTATGCTTGAGTGATGTTTATTCCTTATAAATACGTTACTAAAGCATAGAATGCAAGTTTTCATAATACGGGCCATATTCTTAGTTGTTTCCTCCAGATTTTCTCGACTTGACTCAAGGTGACTCCAAGAAATTCGTATTCTTAGTTGAAAGTTGAGATTTTTTCGGCTCACCATAGTTCAAGGTAAGGTGGGAACTGCCAAACGTAAGGTACCTCATAACATAACATAACCAACCTTGAAACTCCTTCAAGACAACCTAAGACGATAAACGATTGTTTTTTGTTTTTTGTCAAAATCAAAAGTTTGTCGGCAATCTGACATTTCTTTATTGTTGGCCAACATATTTGTAATAAATTTTCTGCGAAACAAAGACGTTACACCTTTCCTCATCTTGAGCGTGTACCTTTATAATGTTACGTCAAAGAATACCGATTTCACGGTAACTCTTGAGGAAATCTATAAACCTCCTTTATTGAGCCTGATTGGAGTAATATTGAAGAAACGACTAATAATATGGGTGTAAGTGTTGGACGCAGCATAATACTTTTCCGTGTCTGTGCGTTTTTGTTAAATTTTATTGACTTTCCTTAGACAGCTGCTTCGAATCTTGCCAGCATCGCACACCGTAATTTCCAAATCTGTTATAGGTGTATATGGCAACGATATTCCATAACACATTTACGTCGTCATGTACAAGGTCTTAACTATCTGCGGAGTGGTAGGTTCTGCTTGAATACCTACATACGATGCTATTACTATGACTCGATGGCAAAGGGTTATAACAGGTTTATTCCATGGTATTAACAAGAACGTGTGGCACTGAGACGTGCCTGAATCGTTGACGTTTTGCTGGCAATCGTAAACTTCTGCCTACGCGGCTGAAGTTACGTTCATAAGGCTTGGTTTCTAAAAGATGACTGTTCATTTTCCTAGCGGTGATTTGGTACGATTTCTCTGGAGATATAAACAACTTTAGTATGTCCGTTATTAGTATTGAAATGTGATAGAAATATGTTTTCGCTTGAGTTATAGTTGAGTGAGTTTTTATATTCTAGTTTTCCTCCTGGAACAATTTATTTGTTGGACTTGGACTTTAAAAAAATGTATTCCAGTTTTCCCCCATAAGGCGAATTCGTCACGGAGGAAAACTGGTATAACCCTAAATATTTAGGTAAGTATGCAGGTACAGTACCTTTATCTTACACTACATAAATAGTAAAAATTTGACTTGTCTAAGTGCTTATTTCAACCGACTTCAAAAAAAGGAGGAGGTTCTCATTCGTCTGTATTTTTTTAATGTTTGTTACCTTAAAACTTTTGACCGGGTGGTCCGATTTGCATGATTCTTTTTTTATATGAAAGCTGGTGTGGTCTCATTTTTTTTGTTTAGTTCTGACATGAAAATTCATGAAAAAACCGTAAAAATTTAAGTCGGTTTATAGTTTTTCAAAACAAAATTAAAGACTAAAGAAATAAACAATTTGATTTTGAAAATACCTGGTTTAACATTATTCTATTATAAAGAGAAGGAACTCACTGTGTGTAACGCCTAACACAGGTGCGTCTAACTACGGATTACTCCCTGTTATTGGACACACAGGGAAGGCTATAAACTTAGAGCCTTGAACTTCCGGATATTGCTCTTAATGGATTACATTTCAGTTCTGCATAGGCATATTGGGGAAATGTATTAAATTTCATGAAAATGAAGAGAAAGCTATAAGCTTATGAGAATCCTCATTCAGCTCTCGGGTTAAGGCATTGATCAGCTTGATTGAGGATGGGAAAATATTTTATGATTTTATGATTTATAATGGAAAATGTAGTTTACAATGTAATTCTGTTTTCTTAAACTCTCAATTAACATAAAACAACTTTATAAATTGAGTTTGACCTCTTATAAACAGTCCAGTTATTAAAAGCTTATTTTAAGTCTTGAAACTTAAAGCCTACTTTTTAATACTACTAGAGTACTAGTTTAATAGTTAAAAGTTGTAGGCATCCATTAGTCTGGCTTCAGTTTCTTGTTTTCAAAAGAAACTTGCATTCTATAGAGCTTGACCTATAAACTTGCTTTTGGTCAGGCCTAAGCTTAGCTGGCCGACAGACTTTTTTAAACTTCTCTTCTTTATATTAATCTGTTTCTCTTAAAGACAATTAATGCATGATGGGAAATACATAAAAACTCAGATGTGAAACTGATTTCGCATCGCAAAGAGTTAATTTTTCGGTTCTCTGCTTTTTTGTTTTAACAATTTTGGGTATCTCCGTCTCAGAGAATCATGGCATCTTTGAATAGTAATCTGAGTGATTCACACTCAAGATTGTTCACTCAACACAGGAACTTCTTAAAGCTGAACGCGCACATGTCCGCGCCGGACGCGCTGTATCATTTTCAAATCTTTGTATGAAACAGTATGCAACCCGCGCACCTATCCGCGCCGCACTTACGCCGGAATCCGTATACCTAGAGGATTTTATCTTCTAGGTATACGGATTCCGGCGGATGCGGCACGGACGGGTGCGTGGTCACCTTAAGAAAGAGGTTTAGAAAGCTTATGAAGTAAGAACTTGTAAAGATCAGTACAAGCGAAATGACTTTCCTGTTACGGATGCAGTTTTCACGAAGTCCACGTTGATTTCCCTTATTATCCCTATGACATCCACCATTGTCCATTCAGAGTAAATCAAAGAGTTATTACTTAGTTTATTACTCTTTGAGCGGCCATTGTTATTGTTCAAATAATGTCTTGTCGTAAAGTCTTTGTGGTAATAGTTTTACGGTTATGTTTGTTATGTAAATTGAATGACCGTTCGTTATCTTGACACCTCTTGTGTGAAACTAGCTGATTTTAAGTGGTAACTAAAGCCTCAGGCGTAACGCAATTGGGAGTTATTCACAGATTAATTTTGTAAATTAACTAGTTTGCTTTCTAGTCGACATAGGAACTTGGCTAGCCGCTACTACGACCGAGTAAGAGTTTCACTTCTACGAGGCTTTATTCTTTTGGATGTTCGTTAGAAAATTCAGGGGTAGTAACCAAATTTATCTTTTTCGCATTCCGTTTCTTTTAGCAATTTACTGTTTTATTAAAAATCGGAAAATACAAATTTATTATGGTAAAAATATATTTTATGAACTAATTAGTTTTTCCTTGGTTAGGTTTTCATTTCTCTTGGAAACTGATTTATGAGTTATTATATAAGTAGCATATATTATGTGTTATTTCAGAACACGCACACACACACACACACACACACACACACGCACACTATGTACTATGGTGCATCTAGGTACGCAAAAACTCGATCCATTCAAAAGTTTTGGCGAGAAAACATAACTAACATACTCTAAACATCCAAACTTTCGTTATTTTACATTTATAATATTAGTGTGATAGAACATTTGCAGGGAAACAAAAAATCCCAACGCAAAAGTGACAAGACATAAAATAGGAAGGTCGTAAAAGCTATGGGATCCAGGATGGAAACTGAATGAAATATGAATTGCCATCAAACAGCTATTTGCACAGCAAGCGCGCTAATATAGGAAGCTAATCTAGATGGCCGAGCCATTTCAATTTATACCAGTAATGGCAGAATGTAGCGTACTTACAGCCATCGATCTTAGTGAAATTGCTGCTTGTTTGGATTGCTGAGCTATGCCCGCGGGTTTGCCTGCGTGGAAGCTACTATTTTATGGGGTTTTTGCTCGAAATTCTTATTTTCTCTCGTCGCATACCTTGCATATATTATTAGGACCTGCAGTCTGTTTACCTCAACGTAAACCTCAACACCCTGTATTGGTCCACTGCTAGACTCAGGCTTCCCTCTGATAAGCGCCTTATTGGCATTTGCAGCGAACTCTGCTACCTGCCCCCCGGTGGATATCCTTTAGTCGCCTCTTACAACACTCACGGGAAGAATTGGGGTGGTGCAAATTCTAAGCCTGTAAGGTATCCTTACACTACGTCAGGTGATTTTAGTGATTTTTTTAACCTCCCTTGGTGAGATGTCGTGAGATTTTGCTCAACCTCATTAATCTCACGTGATATTTTCAAAACAATTTTTTTTACGTAGGTAAACACGTGAAGTGATCTGTGCTGTTGTATGTTGCAGTGACAAAATCGAACAATAAAATACGTTCCGTTCATTTCGTGATGCATGATAAAAATATGGTGGTGGTTTAAAAAAAATCTGCGTTCTATAAGGTTCTAAAACTACCGTTAAACGAATTTGCTCCAAGTCATTTACGATTTTATATTACGCCTTTAGGATTTTCTCATACAAAACTAGTTTGTAATAAAATACTATTCAGTAATAGTAATCCATCGTACTATTTGTAGTGTTTATTATAAGTTATTTTTTAATGCCTCTGTAATAGTTTTACTTTGTAAAAAGGCAGATATACGAAGTTGCCCTTTTTGGCCATCAACCTCTATTATTCTATATACACACGTCTAACGTAAAATAAAAATTAACAAATACTGGCGAGCTTAACCCTTTAAGAGAAGAGAAAATACTGTTAAGAACTGCGAACATTGTCTTTATTTCTTCACAAGATTGTCAATATCTTTGTAATCCCGCGCAAAGCGACAAACAAAACTAGTGTCATCTCCATAAACCGACTGGCAAGTCGCAATAAAGACGAGATCAAATGAAATCCAGACAAAAGATTACAATTTTAATTCTGAGATACAATCTCCGCGCGCTGTTAGAATGGGTTGGGACCATTTCGGAGTAAGACACGGAGATAAAGCGCTACTTGCGAGATGAGTAAACACCTATCACATAGGTACACTGCTGACCGTGCCTGCTCAAACAAGGGGGGTTATACCATAATCACCACGCTTGTCAGGTAAATTGGTTAGAATATAATATAATGGAATAGAATAGAATATCTAGCGCAGCGGAGGTATTAAAATACACAGAGTAAGAAGCTACATACGGCATACGGGCGGGTCTGTTTTTACGCCCCGACCGAAAAGGAGCGGTCGATTCATAAGATTGAATGGAAGGGTAATTTATTTTTTTGTATTCCAGTTTACCCCCTTATAAAGGCGAGAAAACTGGAATACAAAAAAAAAACAGTTTTTCCCCTTGACAATCCCCTTATTTCTTGTCCAAGTGTCCTTGTGTCAGTGAGCGAGCTTGTGTTATGGGTAGCAGAGGACTGAAACACGATGAATATACACCCAGAACCAAAACAAATGCCTGCGTATCATACAGACATTTATATCGCGCATAAATATCAGTGTGCCTGACTGTATAAATGCACTGTATTTTTAGTAAAACATCTGGTATTATTCTTCGGGTCGACTCTAAGCGGGTCGATTGGGCGCGGACCCGGCGGGAATCGAACCCACCGCTTTCAACGCCACAGGCAGACATGCGACGCTAAAACAATGCGCCACTGATGTCGTCATCGGTTTATTGTTTAATTTTGTTTGATTCGATTTCATTAAGTTAATTTAATAGAGGAGAACTGCCTATAATTTTCTAACATTTTACTTTTACAAGGTTCAATCCCATTCTGAAAGAGCACAGAGTGTAATAGTAAAAACGTGAGTAAAACTGTGGAATGATCGGCAATAGTGCGAGGGGATTGAATGTCGATTTCAAAGCCTTCATAAAGTTCGGACCTTTTTAAATTGCTTTTGCTTTGTGATCTCTTTGATCTTTAGTTTCGATTTTTCAGTCCATTTCTTTGTTGTCACTGATGTTTGAAACTGTTCAGGTATCAAACGATTTTTCAGGCAAACAACTTGTATTTCTGCTTAGGTTGAGACTAGATAATTTTGTATAAATTGTCCTGCATCATTTATTTATTTGGGAAATTATTATACATCGATTTTTGTATGATTCGCCGCGAATACCTGGGGCCTAATTCCATTTTTTTTTAAACATATGCTATAATGGCGCCATACGATTAAGATAGAGATTCAGTCGTAAATTTATTTGGTATTCTATTACCATAAGATTACAATCTCTATGGCTTATAATAGCGTGTCAATGGTGTGGTGTGGTGGGGCAAGTGTGGCCATAGTCATCATTAAATAAATTTGAAGGAAGAAAACAAGGAGTTTAATACAACGTTTGCCTATTTAGTTGAACTATTTAGCCGCCATTGCATTTGGCCCCATCTACACACAGGAAATAAAGCGCCATTTTAAGGCTCTATTTAGTATGTGTGGGACAAATCTTGCAACTGAATTTTAGACCAACATAATGCGCAATGTTTTGGAACCATCGAGCTGGTCTGATAACTGAGATATTAGGCATCAATAAATAGCCTAAAATAGGTATCACAAACTGTACGACGGATTTTTGAAATTTCCTTTGTTAAACGAAAGAATAAATGGGTGGCGGCGCCACTTTGACTCGGGTATGCGCCTTAATATTAGAAATTCACTTCATATTCGTCAAATTGTTGGAAGAACATAAATATATTTCGTAGTTAACCCGCTTCCATCCGTAATGCATTTGTCAAACCACTATAGTTTCTATCGTCAAATTATCGAAAATTGAAATGTCAAGTCATTAAACGTGGATTTTTAAAGAGACCTAGGATAGTAACAATAATATAAAAATAAATAACTAATAAGTTGTATTTTATTACACAAAAATAGCTGTGTGTCCCAGTGGGACATAGCTTGGTGATGGACAACGGTAATAATCGCAGATTTTACATTTTCTTTTTTTGCTTTCTTTCTTTTTAAAACATGTTAACGTACCTCTTCTGCAGAGCCTACTTAATCCGTCTGGGCAGTAGTGAAGAGGCCTATAAACAAAGTTCACGGTCCAGCCGTTACCTTTACGATCATCCTCGGACTTGTTAATGAAACTTGCCAATTACTTTAACTTAGAAAACTCGCGATTTGGATAGCTACTTTAGAAACTTGGGCAGTTTGATTAGTTTACGGTACTTTATCATCATGTCCGCTCGTGACTTTGATTGCGATGGGTCTTCACATGCTACCGGGGGTCGAATAGGCCTGACGACAAAAATCTCATTAGATTATCAGAACATATAGATTTATTTATTTTGTCTTTAATAATTATATTATATAATAATTATTAATTTAATAATAAATTATACATAATTTAATTGGAAAGTTAACGGCTTAAACTAACTTAACACAATATTGGACACTTATTTTTTCTATTGTCGATTAAACATAAAATGTTGAATATGTAGCCAGTAAAAGTTCCGCGTGACGTTACTAGTCCCGCACCGTCACTTTACGCGCTTAATTTTTGTCATTTTTTTTTGGTTGACAAAAGGAAAAATACCTGTCTAATATCTTCTGATAAACGAACTGACGGACAAATTAGATTTTTTTGTTCAATATGCGTTATAAATAATGCGTTCGAAAATGACAAAAGAAAAAATTATAAAATCGGTTAAAGGATAGGTTAACTGTTATTAACCTCAAATTATAAATTTTAATGTAAAATCTCATGAACTTGTTTTATGATGCTTGTTTTGTAAAAAATATATCCTTACGGTTGATCAAGCTTTATTTTTATTATTATTTATTACTAGCTGCGCCCCGCGGCTTATCATGCGTTCTTCGTATGGAAACGTTTATGGGATAAAATGTTTGATTCCAGGATTAGAATTACCTGTATGAAAAATTTCAGCCCAATTCAGTAGTTTTGGCGTGAAGAGGTATCAAACATCCATTCATTAAACTTTCGCATTTACACAAGGAATCTCACTTACAAGGAATCTCACTAATATTAAGTGAGATTCCTTGTGTCAGATGGCTCTGTCAGACACTAAACCCAGCGAACACCATCAGCAAATGCCTAATAAACGCCGACATGCGATGATTGACTTACAAACCGTAGCTGCACCCGACCACACAATAAAGGAGATAGTGCCATATAAAGGTTTCCGCATGTCCCATGCGTGCAGTAAATAATTCCTTTGCAGGCATTTTGCAGGTTTATTATACGGGCGTGTGTGCCCGCGACCGCAAAGACCGATTTGGCGCGACTGCATTATTGAGTGAAGTGGAACGGTATTGGAAGACAGGGACGTATCAGGGCAGGAGCGTTCTGGGGCTTTAGAGGAATCTTTATTCAGGAACAAATTGCCGCGCCGTTTGACAGCTCGTCTACGTAGGTGCGGAAAATTATAATGTTTCACTGTAAAGTGGATGAGATTGGCTCAGGACCGTGTGGAGTAGCACAAAAGTTTGGAGGCCTATACCCAGCAGTGGGTGAAGTCGGGCTGCGGATGATGATGATGAAGATGGGCGAGGTCTTTTTAGAAGATTTTTAAGAGTGTGAACGCCGCTGGATATAAAGATAGAGATAAAGATAAAGATAAAGATACATTTATTTGGCCAAAACAGGTGACTACATAGGTACAATAGCTATAATTAAGGTAGGCTATACATAGATAGGTGCATACAGATGTTAATTTGGCGACTGTGCTGCCCCTGTTGGCCAAAAAGGGTCAAACTCAGCTCTGTGCTGAACCACTCGTGTGCGCGAAGATATGGTTTTCTCGCGAGTGAGAAGTACAGAGCAGAGACGTGCACCGAATTTTCTAAAACTGTTTTTACCTAATAACAAGTTAATGAAAACTTAACCAATAATGTTATTAAAACACGTAATTCTTTACTGAACTTTGCAGGCCTGTGAGTCTGGTTGAGGGTACTATTGAGATGCTATCCTGACGTCTCCACCACCTGCACCAATCCCATAGAAAAAGGATTGGTGCAGCCAGCAACGCCTCCATCGCATTGTGCGGACAGGGAACTACGCAAATCTCAATAAATCATTTTGTTTTAAAAAACTACAAGGCTTCAATTTTTATAGTTATTTCATGGATTTTCATGGATTCCATTGTCAGAATGAAACCAAAAAAGTGGGACCACACGGGAAGCACCAGCTTTGTTATAAAAAAGAATCATGAAAATCGGACCACCCAGTCCAAAGTTCTGAGGAAACAAGCATAAAAAAGAAACAATTAATTTTTGTATACAGTCGAATCGAGAACCTCCTCGTTTATTTTGAAGACGGTTAAAAAAAATAAGACGTAACGATCACGTAACGATAATATCGTCAACCGGACCTAAGGCCTAAGCCCCTGATTAAGATAAAGTGGTGTTGCTGTGTGAATCAAGCTGTTTATATAGTAAAAATTTGACTTGTCTAAGTACTTATTTTGTAAGTCTAAAGAAATAAACGATTTGACTTTGACTTTGACTTTAATCGGTCCAGCCCTGTCAATAAGTGTGAGTAAGGCGACGATCTGATTGAAGCATGATATGACGGATGCCGAGTCATTTGTTGCGTCGACACGTTGATTGTATAAATCATGTCCTGAGCCGGGAGAGCTACATTTATTACCATCCATTACCAGCTTTTCAATAATATGACGCTGTGAGAATCGACAATTGATGTCGATGATACCGTGGTGGAATTTTTACGCAATTTTCATAGGTACGTTATCCGTTTCCGATCCGACGACGAAAACTCAACTTCGTTTCTCCTTTTCCGAGTAGACCCTCTAAAACTGATGAAGGAGTAACTTTTGAATAAACTATCTACCAACTTTATGCTATTTTTAAGCTATTGCATAGCTTCTATCGCGTTTCAGTTCGGCAGTCTTCGACACGGCGTTGTGTGCGTGCGATTAGACGTATTGTACGACTCTACGAAACTCGCACGAATCGGGACGAGCTGCTCCGAAATCGGACGAATACATAAGCAGCTGTTTATGAGAAAGTATATAGGTGTATAGGATCACCACGCTCAAAAAGTGTAACTTGAATTAATATCAAAGAAAAAGCAATACTGCATGAATAAAATAAATAAATAAAATTATAATTGCATAAGTTGATACAAAATGCTATGCATGCAATAGCTTTACCGCGACAGTCCCCGAGTGCCACACGTCTTTTTTTTTATTTTCAAATTCATAGTGTAATTTATAGTATATCATAGACATAGAGTTTCTATAGTACATAGATAACGGGATACTGCAGTCAGCTACGTGATGACGATTCCGACTGGTATTCATAAGTATCAGTTGAGTAAAGCTACCTATAGATGGTTTGCAACAGTATGTAGTTAGCTCAATTATTTCAATTGTAAATACTAGTTTCAATTTCAGTCTATTATTTGATTAATTTTCTTTGGTCATAAAAATAGCGAGGTGAACTTCACAAACGTTTACGACATTTCATAGTCAATACAGAAAATAAAAGATAGACTTCTGTGGTTTACGAAGACTATACGGAAGACCACACCATGATTGATCATGATCATGATCAAGCATGGTGCCACATGGGTTCCATGCATATCGATTCAATCCAGCTAATTTATCGTCTCGCGAATGCAAGTAGATATCTTTTTTATTATAAAAACTATCGTAGTTTGACGAATTCATTACGGATGTAAGCGGGTTGTGTTCTTCCAACACAAATAAGGTTCATAGTTAACCCGCTTACATCCGTAGGTAACGTATACGGCGACAATATGCTCAACGAAGGAAAACTTTTCATCGCCTCCAGTAGCAGGTTCCATTCAATTACCCAACAAAGGGCAACTTTCCATTAGAAAATTGGTATATTAATACCATTAAGATGAGACGTAGTTTCAAAAGACACCGAGAAAGCTCAACTACTTGCAAATGAATTAATATCTTGTTAAGGTTCGTCGTTTGCATACAATAAAGAAACGCTAAATGAATTAGGTCCTGAGCCAGGGTTCATGAGACACAGGATTTTCTACTTTATTCATTGAAACTTTGAAATCAATTTAGGTCCACGAGCGATTTAGACCATAATGACTTTGCAAGTTTCGTTTTAAAGGCTTAAAATCTCGTTTAGGTTAAATTAGCTCAAGTTTTTCCTGCAAATTTTAATTCACTGGTTCTTAAAACAGAGTGGGAATTTCTTTGGCATCGAAGAAAAGCGTAAGATTGACTGGTTTCTGTCGAAGGATATTTGCTGACCGATGAAAGTACCTTCAGTTATTATTAAAATTTCTCCATATTCCTTGATCTTTACCAAAAGACTGTTGATAAGAGTTCAAGGAATTTGGAACATTTTTAATTTCCAATGAAGGTTGTTGAACACCGTCAGGTCATTTTACGAACATCAACATTGAGAGTGGCTAAATATGGCTAAATTGTTTGCCAGAAATAAAAACTTTTTTATTTATTTTTAAATAAATAAAATAAAACGTACTCCACTCTACTCGTAGGTACTCTTATTTAACTTTTAAATCTGTCTACTTGGTTACCAGCATCAGCTAAGTTTTCACTCGTTCAACAGCTCACATTACCTGAAAGAAAAAACCGCAAATTAATGAAAATTACTTTAACACTTCGCATCGTTATGCAACCTTGGAACGCTTTTCGTGCCAAGCCAAATATCTATATAGAACTTGAAAAAGGTAAGATTCTTAAGCTGTAGATTTTTAGTTTAATGCTTCTCATGCAGAGGAAAATCCTAGAAAAATGCACAAAATTATCTAAATTACAATGTGGGGCGAAATGGTTTTCTCTTTAATCCTACTAATATTATAAACGCGAATGTTTGTAAATATGTATGTATGTTTGTTGCTCTTTCACGTAAATACTGAACGGATCGGGTTGAAATTTTGCATACAGGTAGGTCTGGAATAACACATAAGATACTTTTTATGCACAAATCAGTTCCCGTGGGATAGGCGTGAGAAGCCGCGGGTCACAGCTAGTATAATATATGTTTCATACAACGAAAGTAATTGTGTAATCCTAGCAACAAAATATCCTAATAACACAGAAATCTTTAAAAATAAATAAAAAACATAAAAATAGAGGGGCTGCTTGTAACATGATGATGAATTTGCATAGAGTAAACATACTGGTAAAGTTTCAAAACTAATATTTCCTGCTGCAACTCCGACTCTACCTTTTGTAAAACCGATACAAAAACTTTTCTGTAACTATTGTCCCAGAGGAGCTATGATTTGACCGCGCCACGCTCTTCCAAACTTCTTGTTTCCTTACCCGACTTGTTTAGATAAATCGTTAGTTTTATTAGCTCGGCTTTACCTCCTTTTTATTAAGGCCCATACACCAGCGAAAGTGGCGCCCCCAACCATTATATCTTATTATTACGTTGAACGCAGGATTTTTTAAAAATCCTACCTTCAGTTTGTGGTATCTATTTATTAATGCCTCTGTAATAGTTTCATTTTGTAAAGCTTAGGAAGAGATACGAAGTTGCGCTTTTTGGCCACCAAACTCTATTTTTGCATCTCCTCCTAAACTATATGAGATAAAATTATAAAAGAGGTATTAAAAAATAGCTTATAATAGATACCACAAACTGAACGTAGGATTTTTAAAAATTCCTATGACAAACGTAAAAATATGATAAAATAGGAATTGCTGTCAGATTGGCTCGGGTACGCGCCTTAAGTGTTGTTTTGATAGATTTTGTTTTAACATACAACTTTCCGTGAGGAAGTGCAGTGAGCCGTTTCTTTGAATTTTATTTTAATGTAGCTCGTATTACTACTACTATTATTTTAATTATTTTACTAGGTATCTCTTGATTCTTAAAGCCAATCTACTTACTATGATTTGTGTTGTAGCTATAAGAGCTTCAAAAGATTCTCAAAACTTTATTTTCTTAAAATTACCCAGTATTTAGGTTATTCCGCAACTACTCCCAGAAATAAAAGTCGCACTCATTCCACCGTAGTTCTCATGAGATTTATCAGCCATTCCTGCGTCAAACTGGCATCGATTTCCCGTTTTGGCCACATTCCAACCTCTTTTCTTTAGTGATATATTTGCGAAAAGATTTGACTTACTAGAATCTTAGCTGACCTCCACTTCCGAGCTTTTACAAAGCCTTGAAAGGTCATCTAGAACTAGATGTTCTACCACTGTCATTAATAAACTAGAATTTCATTCTAGACGTTTACTTCACTGGTCCGGACGTCCTGGCAGTTTCTTCATTGGCTTTCGTCCGAAACTGCAATTTAAACTTTATCGCTATAGAAATAAAGATTGATCAAGCTACGCTGCTCTGGCAGTAGCTCAATATCCGAGCCAGAGACAACTCTACATTAACGGAGAGTAATAAAAGATGTGCCAGTCATACCCGCTTCATATCGTGAGGAAAAGGAATTTATGATGCGAAAAGAACTGAATAGGCTCTGTACCTTGAATTAGGTCAATAGGTCAACCTTACTGCTGAAAAATATGTATACTTATTATAATATATATACACTTATATTACATTATCACAATTTGCGGCCTTTCACGCAAACTCTAGTTGCTGACGACTCGATCAAAATTTACAGGACTGTGTCCTAGTAAATTTTGACTGTCCCAATCAAGTCTAGCAACGCAACATTACCATGGCATTTGACAAATACATTGAGGATGTAAGCACATCCAACACATATGTATAAGGTTCGTAACTACGAACCTTACATGTGTAGGAAGCGCGCCTCTAGAACCGCACTCACCCTGAAGATGTCCCTCGTTATGGGATCAAACGTTGGTGTTCTTCCAAGACAAATACGGTTCGCAGTTAACATCCCTAATTAATTATCATAGAAGTATTTATTGTGTTTCACCATACACAATATACAATTCTATGGTAATGTAGTGTTGCTCTACTCGACTCAAAGTGAAATGCCACAGCACAACTAGATATAGGCATGTTTATTTTACAAGAGCAAAGCAACCCTAAGCGTGGCACTGTGCGAATCTCATCTCCGCACACCCCTAGCAAAGGAGTCTGCACATAATTAGCAGGTCGTTGGTTATTCACCAATCAATATGCAGGTACTGGAGCTTATTGATCAGCTGGAGGCTGGGGTAGATGGCTTAGAAGACCGGCTTTTCAAAAGGAATAGGGTTCACCGGTAAACAGTATGCTTGATTAATAAGTACCTACTGTAGATTGTTTGCAAGTTTTACAACAGACTTCAATTAGTTAGGTTTTTGCAATTGTATTAGTTGAGCTTACAAATAATTTCTTACACTACTCTTTCTCTTTCTGATCTCTTCTGAACAACGAAAAGTATCATTTGAAAATATTATATATTTTTGACGGTGTTAACAGGGTAGTGTTCTTAGTAGAATTTAGAAGTTTATTCTATTTAGTCCTTTTTTAGAAGATTATCAGAAGATATTGACCACATACTTTTTCTTTAGTCAACTAAACAAAAAATGACAAAAATAAAGCGGACTGAATGATCTATTTGTCATATAGCTGCAAATTATGTCAACAGCTCCCAATAATATAAATTAAAGTTCACATGCTTGGAGATTGTTTAATTAATATCTCTTTATATCGAATAAAGAGATATTAATTGAACAATATTTATTGAAGAAAGGATCTCAAATAAGAAAGTACTTTCCAGTATGTTTAAAATCTTCAACAAGAAGGTTAATTTGAGGTAAAGTTTGAAAAAAAAAACAAATATAGTGGCGTCGAAATGAAAAGATACCTACGTGTCCAAATACCTTTTGATAATCTCACTGACAAACTAATTACATTTTTTTAGGGCAAGCCTATTATGGATGCTTCATAATGCCGAACGTAAGTTTCCCTTCGAAGCAGTATAGTAGGCATCAGGGGAAAACTGCACTTGAATTAATTAATTTTGTTTTAAAAAAACATAAACCGACTTAAATGTTTATATCTTTATCATAAATTTTCGTGGATCCCATTGTCCCATTGTCACACGGGAATCAACCGCTTTCATATAAAAAAAGAATCATGAAAATCAGACCACCCAGTCAAAAGTTCTGAGGTAACAAACATAAAAAATATATACAGTCGAATTGAGAAGCTCCTACTTTTTTTGAAGTCGGTTTAAAAATGAATTCCAGTTTTCCCCCTTAAGGGGGATTCGTCAAGGGGAAAAATTGGAATAACCCTCACGTAGGTATATCATACTTGAAGCCTCAACTCTCGGGACGCCTCCATCATTTAGCGAGCCCGAACCGCTCGTGGTTTCGGAACAAATTGCCAGGCGGTTTCACGGAGCATGCTCATTGATTTTGGTTTAACCTGTCCTTGTTTATTAGAAATCTCTAATGATTAGGGTTAAGAGTCTTTGGTAAGTGAGTGTCAATATTGGTAAGTAAGTGTCAATGAATTAAATGTGAGCCTGAGAATAAAGTACTTATGTTATATCCTAAGTGATAAAATAACGACCCAAACTGGACTTAACTGACCTAAATAGTAACGATGTCATACGTTTTAACCGATTGAAAAAAGGAGGTTCACAATTCGACTCTATTTTTTTAAGGTTTATCTGTACTATACTACTATATACTATTTACTTTAATATTATAAAGAGGAAAGAATTGATTAATTGGTTTGTTTGTTTGATTTGAATAGGCTCCGAAACTACTGGTGTCCGTCAAGGTAGCGTACACATAAACGATATTACGTTGATATGCCAATACAGTAAAAAAGTGTAGAAAGTATAAGTGAAATAAATAGCGCCTCTTTGGTTTAAGAAAAAATGACCATACTTAGTGTGTACGCTAGCTTGACGACAAGCTGGCGTACACATGACCATGCTCGAAAACTACTTATAATAAAGCAACAAAATTTATACACATAAATAGAGTAACCATACCGTATGAGGTATGCAAAATTTCATATTGATTGCTTTTATAGGAACTTTCGATCAAACGTTATGCCAGCGTACCCATTAAAAATCGAAATACTTCCTATAGAGAGCAAGTTTTTCTTATTATAAATGATATTATATGTATCGTAAGTACAACTACTGGACCGATTGAAAAAAAAAATAAAGCATACTTTTCAGGGAGTGACATATGGGCTATATTTTATCTCGTAATTCCCACGGGAACGGGAACTGCTAGTTGGCAATAAAAAAATCAGAATTAATCACCTGAATAAATACAAAATGCTTTTATGAATTCCAGTTTCAGCAAATCCTTTTCCCCGACAAACTGTCACCCCTCAAAGACACATCGTATCACAGAAGGGCGATTAAAATACCTCTATTGTGGTCGGACAGCCATTGTTTTCCCGTTTTCCATCTACCTGTGAATCTGACGTCAACTACATCGAGCTAAATAACTCTAAAATGGAGGTGGTAAAATTAGCCAGTTGCCAAATTTACTAATATTAATTTTAATTATCATTTGAGAATCTATAATTAATCATCAAATAATTTTATTTACTTAAATATATCTTCTTCAATGGAATGATTCCAAAACCTTCGCTGATCAGAGGAGTTCGGTCTATTAGGTCTGATTCCCCGAATAACCAGCCTGTCTGTTTCATCTAATTCCCGAATGTTTGTTTAACATTCAGGGAATGGATGTTTAATTCTCCTGATGTCCAATTCTATGAATGTCCAGTCTAACTATTTCGTTTTATTTCCTTCCTTTAATTAATAGCTGTGAGGTGCTGGCTTAGAATTTGCACCACCCCAATTCTTCCCGTGGGTGTCGTAAGAGGCGACTAATGGATATCTACCGGGGGACGGGCAGCAGCGCCCCCTGCAGAACAAATCTTCCACCAAACTTTGATCTCCAACCCGCATGCCCAGCGTGGGGATTATATATTATATGGGCATTAACTAATAGTAAAATAAGATGAATTTTATATTGATGATAGATGTGCCGTGTGGTTCCGGCTTAGAATTTGCACCACGCAACTTATCCCGCGGGTGTCGTAAAGTCGACTAAGGGATATTCCCCGGGGGCGGGCAGCAGTGCCCCACAGAACAATTCTACCACCGAACTGCGATTCTCAACCCGCATGCCTAGCGGGGGGATTATGGGAAATATCCCCCATGATAAAAAGCCAATAAGGCGCTTATTAGGAAGAAGCCTATGTCCAGTTGACTATATAGGCAGATGAAGTTGAGGAGATGATAGACAGCTTGAGGTAAGCCATTTGGTCACTGTAAAATGTATCTAAAGATAAACCCCCTTATTCATAATGGTTTGCTAACTTAGCACACTGCTGAATGTCGCTGTCGAATGTTAAAACACAGGTATTTTAAATTGATAGCATGTTTTTGTGTTGCATGGTAGTGGCGTAGAATTAAAGAGTACAAATCAGTGAAACGGCACAATGATTTCAGTTTTTGGCGCACTTGTATGTTTTCTCTGTTCCATGGATTTTCCATGTCTTTGAACTTGTGACGTCACAACAAAAAACGGCAAGTTCTTATCCTTTGTTTATTTCTCCTGTGTGCATTTGAAAAGCTTTCTCTGACGCCCACACTACCCTTGACGCACTTGTAGGTTTTCTCTGTTCCGTGGTTTTTCCATAACCCTGTACCTGTGACGTCACAACAACAAACGGCAAGTTCTTAGCCTTAGTTTATTTCTCCTTTGTGCATTTGAAAAGCTTTCTCTGACGCCCACACTACCTTTGACGCACTTGTATGTTTTCTCTGTTCCGTGGTTTTTCCATAAACCTGTACCTGTGACGTCACAACAACAAACGGCAAGTTCTTATCCATAGTTTATTTCTCCTTTGTGCATTTGAAAAGCTTTCTCTGACGCCCACACTACCCTTGACGCACTTGTATGTTTTCTCTGTTCCGTGGTTTTTCCATAAACCTGTACCTGTGACGTCACAACAACAAACGGCAAGTTCTTATCCATAGTTTATTTCTCCTTTGTGCATTTGAAAAGCTTTGTCTGACGCGCGCACTACCCTTGACGCTCTTGTATGTTTTCTCTGTTCCTGGTTTTTCCATCTGCTTGTACCTGTGACGTCACAACCCTTACTATTGTACGGTCTAATTAAACCGCTTTAATACGAAGGCATGAACTTGATTGGATTTAAGGTGTCAAGGGTCGATTCAATAAAAGGGTTCTGTAGGTTTTATGAGTTTTCGGTGGGATTCAGAATGTGGGTCTACTATTGTTTTGTGAAAGGTTCATTCAGTGCTTTGGGATTATACTTACGCGGGGGTATATTTGAGATTCTTTTCTGTTCAATACAAATTATATGAAGTAATACCTACCAACATGGATGTTATTTATGTATATTCGTTGGGTCGTTTAAAATGATGGTTACATAAACAACTGCAGTAATAAAGTAATAAATGTTACCACAAAAACTTGCCATAGCAGAAGTTGGGCGCGACAAAAAATATGGGTAATGTCGTGCCCGCACCCGGCCTCTCTGCAGAGCTCTGGCATTACTCCAAAGAGGCCATTTCAAATAATTTTTAAAGCGTGGACCCGCGATCAAAAGCTGTGAATTTTTTTCCGTCCCTTTAAAGAGTTCTCTCAGACATTGTTCGTCTTAAAGCAGGCTTAGGCAATTTTGGGAGCCAAGGATTTTCCAGACCATTTTTGTGCTTAAATTCTACGTACCAAGGTTCACTGGGCTTATAGAAAACCTATTGAACCCTTTCAAAGATTATGATTTATCTTGTATCGGTAGGTAAAGGTATTTTTTTCTAAGCTGTATAAAACATAGGTACCTTGCTTTGTAAGCAAGCTTTAGAATATATACCTTTACAAGATTTTATGTATTAATTCTGTTAGTTGGATAAAGAGGCCAATAACTGACTTTCTACGTCAAATCTTTCCGAAACCAAGGTTTAAATCTCTCCGTATTTCACTATCTTAAAAACCACACCACAAAAGCTGTCACAGAATTTGTATGCGGACAGCAATCCAGGAATCTATGGAAAAAGGTTCCATACAAACAAATGCAAATATTTTAAAAGGCTCGAGAGTGGCGTGCATACAAAACTTTCACCAAGAAAAACGGCATAGCAACCTTGTATGGAAACCTATCAGATGAGCTCTTATACAACTTGGCTACAGCCAGTGTGATGTATGATCGTAATTAAGATATTGGTGTGTCGCTTATGGCCAGTGAATTGTTATGTAGGTAGACGTAAACGTGTGTGGTTTGACCATTACGGATTGCGTTCCTATCCCATTCCTAGATAGGTACTTACTATTTACATCACACAAAGAAAGAAAACTATAAAAACAGAAATGCTTAAAATAGAGGAACTGTGAAGGCAGGCTCGCTATGAGCGAGCGATCTCTTCTAAGTAGTGTTTCCATATGTAAATCGGCATTACCGTGTTGCAAGGGTAAAATTACCGTGTTTGTAGCATCGATGTAAGAAATAAAATATTAATCTGGAACTAGCGACAGTCTTTTTTTCAGATTCAGATTCATGCCTTTATTAAATAGTAAAATGATCGTCGGATCAAACCTTACCGTACAACATTGCCCAAAATTTTGTAATTTTCTTATATCTTTTTGATTAGCATTTTATCGAAGAATTCACTTCCTTTATCTATCTTTATTACCGAACAACGTTGCTTTTATTTTTATTTTACTCTTATATTACGGACATTGGCAAAATTATGTCAACCCAGACGTAGACGCCATTGAAAGAAGAAAAGGAAAAGGAAATAGTAAAATGTCATTATCATGAAATGACAGCAAAAGAAACGATTTACCGATTGTAAATTACAATAAACATGGTAAGTTGACTGAGATTCGTACGCAATATAGTGTTGAGATATTTAGAACGTAATTTTAAAATTACGGTGACACTATGACACGTTCACGGTAGTACACCTTATTACCTTGACAGTAGATTAAAAACATTTATATATTACGGTGTACCTACGGTAATTACCGTATATGTAGACACTGCTTCTAAGTAACCTTGGGATGAACTGGACATGAAAGAAAAAATACCTAAGTTAGCTATAAGCACATGAATTTTCATTTAGTTTCATAAATCTAACTTCATGTTGGCGAAAAATTAAATTAAATGGTAGTACGACTTAAGTTTACTCCTTCTTAACATTTTATTTCGTTCCTGTCTACGAAGTTTTCTCCTCGAAGCAAAGCAAGTGTTCTCTCGAGTTCTCGACTGAGACGAAATATTTACCTTTACGTCGGCATTCGTCTAGACTACAACAGCCAGTATGTTTTGAGATTCGAAATAACAAAACGTACATAAATTGCTACAACCATAACATTCATTATTAAAGGCAGAAAATAAAGTAGTTGTAAATTTTCAACAGACAAAGACGTTTTTAATTTAATTTTTGGTCTATATTATTGTGTAAGTTGGTAGGTAGGTTTATTTATTTAGGGTTATTCCAATTCTCCCCTAATAGGTAACATCAAAAAAAATATTCCAGTTTTCCACCTTGAAGATTTTCCTAAGGAACACTCCAAATTCCATAAGGAACAACCAATTACTGGTAGTATTACATTGATACCACTGATACTACAGCACGGTAATATTTACCTTATACCCTACTCCTTAGAGAATGAGATCACTTCCACACAAGATTTCTCAGTCCCTGTCAAAGTTTTTTCATCGAACTAACACAAAAAGTACTGGATTCCACCAACAGATTTCTCCTGCTCTCCGCAAATTTTTCGGTAGTGCCTTACGCGAATAGGTTATGAGACGGGTTGAATGGCTCCCGACAAATCCAATAAAGAAGCGTGCCTTCAAGAAATTTATGTTATTGACCGGATTATATGGAGTGACGTGTGAGAGTGAATCGACCCTGTACCACTTACAAGAGACGTCGATTAGAAATGAGCTTTATTGCGGGGGGTTTGGATTCAATTAAACCAGCTAACACTTCTCTTTTAAGGCTTCAGTTCAGTGACACCTTTTACTGCGTCATCTTGAAAATACAAGGGCAGCCCCGATACGCTGGCCATTGATAACAGAATTCCAAAATTACCATGGGTATTTCACTATAAAAACCATCATCGTTTGAGCAATTCATTACGGATGTAAGCGGGAATGATGAAGTCCCTCGTTAAGGGATGGAACGTTGGTGTTCTTCCTACACAAATAAGGTTCGTAGTTAACCCGCTTACGAATAACCAAAGGTATTTTCAATTTATCGGAGAATGCATCGGAATAACCTACGGAATTAAATCCTTTGTAAGAACTGATTTATCTTCCGTCAAACCGTGTATTTCCAAAAGCTACGACTATTTCTTCTGTGACCACCAGTTTCATCGGAACCCTTGGGTCTAAGAGCCGCCCTCTATTAGTCATAACATGTGAGATCTACCCAAAATGGCGGGTTTATTGATTGTCCCGCCAAAAGCCTGCCAAACACCTTTCCCGATGTGTCAGCTCGAAGGGTCCACATATTGCTCTAAACGGTTTCATTCGCCGTTCATGTTTTTGTGATTTATTGCTTTAGACAAGTTGGTATCCAACACATCGAACAAAATCCGTTCTTGATCAATATTGACGCTAGTATATCGTTGCCCTAAAATTTTCATGTTGATAATAAACTTTATTGGGTGGTGTGTTCTGGGACTTGGAATTGCTTGGGAAATTCCATCATTTATGAACTGAAAAGCTGCATCTCTTTATGTGCTAAATAAATAAGTATTTTCTAATAAAAACTACAACGGCTTACGGCTTTGAAATAAATAAAGTGTGTAATGTGAAAACAACATTACGGTCTAGGCCAGAATTGCCTGGGGAATCATTCCAACAAACAAATCCCAGCAGACATGGAAACTAATCATGCAAATGTGGCCAAGTAATTAATTAGAATGACAAGGCATATCCTTGTCCTGAAAATTAATTCTATGAGGTCTACCTACATGCATATTCATGAAAGAAATTGCGAGATGTAATAACCTAGCTATGCAGAATCATAGATACTATTCTTGCGACCGATATTTATGATCTTGGCCAATAGCTCAAAGTTCAAACGATCACTTACGGAGTTACGAGTGTCACAGCATTGATGATCTAGAATATATTGAAAGGCGGGCCAAGTTATGATGGAATCTAATGTCTTTCAATTTATTCGATACTCAACAACCAAAGTTACAAAATGTAAGGCATAGAAAACCTCTTAGTCTCGCAAAATATCGAGGGTCGGAACATAAGTTCCACTCAGTGGGTCTTTGTTTTAAACCTCTTTCATCGACAGAGCAAGTTTATGTAAAGACCCAAGTTTCCCGGTAGATCGGCAATATTTATATCACTTGGGGTCTTTCGATGGTTATTGGAGGTATGGTTATTGGTTATGGTCATGGCTGTGATTCCAAATTATTTATTTTAAGTGTTATGGTAATGATTATGGTTTACAGACACTATTATTTCTTTTGTTTTACGTAGGTACTCTGTACTACCGTCAAGATCAAGATTTCTAAATTGTAGAGTGAAACTTTTATACCTATAATCTCAGATTGACTCGTTTTGACTGCAACTGAAAGGCAGAGAGAAATTTTTGAAATCAAATTTAATTTATTATTACTATAAATATGTAGTTAAGTTACAATAACATGGGTTAGGGTTCTCTTGTAGACCTATTCCATTCTAATCCACTACGCAAATCCAATAATAGATTAGTCAACACTTTTTCATTATTTTTATGCATAAATATGCTTGTGCTAGATAGAAAAACGCTACCGCTCTTCCATATCATTATGTTCGTTATAGAAATTATCTAAAAGAAATAACTTAATACTAACACATAAGCAGCCCATGAGGCAAAAATCCCCCCGCAGCCACTCGTGACGTCAGAGTACTCGCAGGGGCACGCGGTGAGGCTAGTCTTTAAACTATAGAGTAATAACTACTCCATAGTTTTAAGGCTGTTTAGTTCCAAAGGTACGCAGTGACGCTAGTCAGTGAATAAATAAAATAATAAATAAAAAATAAATAATGTTGGACAATTCACACAGCATTATCTAGCCCCAAGCTAAGCAGAGCTTGTGTTATGGGTACTAGATAACTGATATACATACCTATACAATACGCTACATGATAGATATTTTTAACAAACGCCAGAACGCCCTGAACAAATATCTGCAGATCGTACACACATTTGCCCCGAGACGGGAATCGAACCCGCAACCTCCTGCGTCGCAGGCGGACCTGTCCCCGCTGCGCCACAGAGGTCGTCGTAATCATGAGAGTAGTAACCACTATAATGTTAGGGCTGTGAAGTTCCAAAAAACTGTGTTGCTCAGTTCCAGAATACTGTGATACTCTTTATTCCTGATTCATCAAATCCAAACCCTGAACAAGAGCACAAAACAATAAAAAAATCCAGAAATCAATTCCCACCTTGCATCCAACTTCTTATTTTAAACTTTTCCCCATTCTACCCACTTTCATCAGTCTTCCGGACATTTGGTTTATACATCTGTGGAGCTATAAATCTGTTGCTTTGATCGCGGGCCCTGTCCGTCGTTACGAGCCCTTCGGGACACCGTCGGAGATTCTAATCCGGTACAGGTGCCAGGAATTGATTGGCCACTGTGAAGTTGTTGATGGAATTGTTAAAGGCAATTATATTCGCAACTTTACCTATCTATCCTTGTGACATGCATTTCGGACAACAGTAGAACATGTACAAATCATATTAATTCGCACGCCTATCATTATTGATTTATAGGATAAAAAGATTCACGTAAAAACTACTGAACAGATCGGGGTGATATTTTGCATACAGGTAGTTCTAGGCCTGGCATAACAGCTTACTTTTTATCCTATAAATCAGTTCCCGTGCGTTAGGCGTGCGAAGACGCGGGCGCAGCTCATACATATATTTAAATGTTGGTTAGTGAAATTTTACAATATAATGTAGTTCCTCTTAGATCTTCAGTTTCCTGCCTTATTCTCAAAGTAACAAAGAACATTATGAGAAGTTCCGCATATTTTGAGCCAACTCAATTGCGTTCCAGACACTTTACCCAGTTGACACAAATACACTCATATCACTCAACAAGCAAGTGTGTATGTAATTGATCCCAACTCTACTCTACCTCACCTTTTCCACGAACCCACAAATACCGACCTTGTTTTCACAACGGTAGAGCTGACTTTACGTGTTGATGGAAGAAGATTTTTTGTAAACTTTCCGCGTCAAATTACTAGGCAGCCCCATTGGAAGTTCCTAATGTTGTACTTAGTTAGGAGAACGGTGTAAGATACTTCGGCAGTAGTCGATTGGGGTTCTCCGTTGTTTTTATTGTGACATTTTTTGTGATTGGCGAAGTTTCTACGTTTCTCATAACATAATCGATTTACTCGATCGATATCATGTTTCCAGACGTTTCAACAAGTTTACACTTTGTCGTGAATATTTATAACAATGTGTTTTGATCGTGTAAGTTTAAAAAACGTTATACTTAATCGGTTTATTCGCAAATACTGAGTTATGGAAGAAAGATAAATAAATAAATTCGCATATATTTCACGGATTGTCATACCGTCTAGTAGCTTGTAACTTTTTGTACAAACTACAAAAGTACTTTTTGTGTGTTTGTTTGTAAAAAATTGTGGTTCTGCGCCTGACCTCTCCCCGGTCGTGTCGGTCTGCCGTCCTATCGGAGTATTTGAGTGAGGTTGATAGTAAAATATATCCTGCACACATGACTAGTCTCCGTTGAGACTGACCGCAGCCATGGCAAGACATTCGGCAAGGATAAGACATCATCACCATCACAAAACTTATATAATTAATTTATGGTCTAGCTGCATAACTTTATAACTAACTTTATAGGAGACTTGCCGCCTTGCGGTTTCACCCGCGTAGTTCCCGTTCCCGTGGGAATTCCGGGATAAAATATAGCCTATGTCACGCCCTGAAAAGTAAGCTTTCTAATGGTGAAAGAATTTTTGAAATCGGTCCAGTAGTTTCTGAGCCTATTTAATACAAACAAACAATCAAACTTTCTTTATAATATTTCCATAGAAAATTGGTCACGAAGATATACAGTTCTGCATTCAGGTTATTTTCTGAACAGGCACCAAGCACCTTAACCCTCAACAGCCGCTAGAACCGGCGGCCGTTAGTAAATCTTTCAGTATCACCGTATATCTTATTCACAATTATGTGTTAATACCGGATTCAGAGGATGTGGCCAACAAATCACTGGTTCCATAGAGATATAAACAATGAGGCGCCGTTGGCTTATCTGATGGATTAACTTTGGCGCATATTCCTACACATAAGATTCTTAACGCTGAAAGTCACTGACATACAATAATTCACATATTCTTTGCGCTATTTGACCGGTGACTCCAGGAAGTGTGATTTTTTTTCACCGCTATAAAATTGCTACGTTAAGAAACCAGTTAATCAAAAAGTCAGGTTAGTGACTTTGTTCGTTTGTTAAGCATAGATTAAGGTTACAATACATTGAGCTCAGATAATCCACTAACCGAGTAGATTTGAGTTATTTATTACATGCACATGATAATGTTAAAGTCACTGACATACAATAATTAACATATTGTTTGCGTTATTTGACTGACGACTCTAGAAGCGACTTTGTCTCACCACTATACATACATTTAGTTGCGACGCCAAGAAACCAGTTAATGACAAAGTCAGAGACTTAGTGACTTTGTTTGTTTGTTAGGCATAGATTTAGGTTACAATACTTTGAACTAAGATAATCCCTGACCTAGAATAGATAGGACATGCTTGTAGGTGAGTGAGTTTACACATGATTATGGTAAAATCACTGACATACAATAATTAACATATTGTTTGCTATTTGACTATAAATTGTCATTTGCAAATGCAAATGCCTGTATAAGTTCATTATTCTAGCATTATCTTGTTCAAGTAAACGTACATAAGTACTCGTAGGTATAATAATGTAAACTTGTATATTGTTTAAGTATTAGAGACAATGTTTCTGTTGGTTATGGTAGCAATAAATAAGAGGTTTCTCTGTGAATATAATCCTCCGTCTTTATTATCTTCGAGGAAATATGAGGTAGCTTTATATTGTTGTTGTGATCTTATTATCCGAGTACTTTTACTGGGTAATACTAGTTCTATTTTATGCGCTCCTGTTCCAATATTTTCATCAGCATCATCATTTTGGTCTGTTTTGCATCTACGAAAAACTATTAAAGTTACTTAATAACCCACTTTAAACTGAACATTTTTAAGTATAAATGGGTTTGTTTTTAAAAACTATAAACGGACTTCAATTATGTTCTATTCTCATGCATGTCATTGTCAGGACTAAATTAAAATGGTACCACAAGGGTAGCACCAGCTTTCAAATAAAAAGAATTCTCCAAAAAGTTCAAGAAGATCAAACAGGTAAATAATTGAGACGTCGATAACAGGCGACGAAAGTGTCCTCCATCCATCCGCGTCTATAAATGTAGTTGTCTATATTATGTATATATGTATAGTTGCGTCCGCCGCCTCACCTCACGAACTTCCATAACTGCTATTCAATTCACACTCACCTTTTCACAGCGATATACTAAAACGATGTTTTTTATTCGACTCTTCAGTGGCCTAAAAGAAAGACGATTAATGAAATTTTATATGTAATAAGAGTAATCTTATCTCCGTAGGTAGAGGTAGACGTTAGGCTTTAAGGTTAGGCTACGTAGATTATGTAATAGTGAGTAGGAACGCTCTTTGCTTATAGTACACCCGTGAGTTCCTACACTCAACGCACTCACGTAGGGTAAAGTACTTAGCACAGGGTTGTCCTACAGTAGGAGTTACACATATAGGAGAGACACACCCGTACGTTCACCAGAGACGTACGTAGGGTTAAGTGTCGTTTATTAGGTGGTTTACATTTGGTAGGGTAACCTAAGAGTGGTTTTACACTTGCAGTGCGTTATCTATATAATCTAGGCTGGCTCTGAGTCTCGCTCAGCTTACATAAAAGTTTGCAAGAAAGAGATCTCTCTATTTGAACTCAAAAAGACCATTGTTAGAGAAAAAGCGCTGTCGGAGAAGTCCAACTCGAAATCAACTTTATTGCGTTTCTATTAGGGTATTTTTTTGCTAGGCCTTGATAGACAGGCCAGATAACGTAACGTCATCCTGCCAGGCTGGATGATGATCTACGAACGACTGCAGGAATCTATATCGTATCCATTTTGAATGGAGCATAAACGTAAACATACCGCCCATACTTAACCTAAAATTCACTTTGTTGGCGCGTCCTTTTATACGTAATTTACATTACTTGTCGATTTTAGATCTTCCCTTCAATAAAAATGCTTACAATTACATATATCTGAAACTCGACGCTAAGCAAGTGAGATTTTGTTATTTTTGTCGTACTTTGTTTACTTCAGTCAAATGGATAAACCATTAAAGCTGGGTGCGGCAAGCAGAAGATAAGGCTATGACCTATGACGCTCATTAGGGGGCCTATGTCCAGCAATGGACTAATAATAATAATGATGATGAACTAAATACGATTGTCGATGGCTAGCATTTAAGTACGAGAAAAGATAGCTACCGGTCGGTGTGTTGGAAATCTTCGCGCCCGACTCACCGTCACACCACTTTTTCACACTGGTGTTACGGTTAGGAAGTGGTTTTACTAACCACCACACTATTAGTCAAGCAGTGTGACGGACAAAGAAATTTGTTTCCTAATCTTCACATTAGTGTGAACTATTTCCTTATCTTATTTATTAAAAATAAAGAGACTTTGTCGCTTAGCGACCACATCGCCCTTTCTTTATCATAAAACTAGGTTATTTTACACATTTTACAATTAAACTTGTCAAAGGTTTGCGAAAAAGTAACAAAAAAAAAACATCCAAGGATAGACTAATAGAAACTTCTGGTCGATGAAAGATTTCTTCAAATTACTTATTATAATATAGGTCTTCTTCTGACCGTATACGGTCAGAGTGATCGGATACTGACACTCTTGGTGTCATGGTTACGATGAGGTCCTGATGAACGGCTGCTCGTGCAATGCGCCCCCATCGTTCCCGGTTGGTTCCGTTGTGGGAGCAGTCAGTCATGCTGGACTGTGTCAGAGAGGTGATGAGGTCCGACCATCTGGTTAGAGAGCGACCACGAGACCCCTTGCCCTCAATTCTGACCTGGACCACGAGACGGTCCATCGAGTCTTCATTCCGTGTCACGTGCCCAAAGAACTTCAGTATTCATATCTGCACAGTCAATGATCTCTTCTTGACACGAAGTTCTTCGAAGATGGAGATATAAATATGCTAATCTATTTGATGTGCCTATTAGCACTTGGTTTTGTTTTTCACTTTCTTCTTTTTTACCTCATGTTCACTAGATACCTACCTACCTGCTTACCTGTATGTACTTAATTATGTGTGCCTGAGATATTTGTTACTGTTCTGTTTTGTTACTTTTCCTGTGTTGTTTGTGTGGGTACCCAATAAAGAGTCTATCTATTTATCTATCTAATAAAAACCATACATAATAAAGCTTTTAATATACATTTTAGTACGATCTCTTATAACTTGGAACGCGCATAATAGCACACTGGGAGAAGCAAGGATAATTTGCGATTTGCGCCGCACCAGGGTTCCACTTTCACCTAGATGTGGAAACCTAGTCACGATATACGAGATGTACCATTGACATTTTTGTGTGCCACTTCCTACTACTGGTTTCTATGGTTATTGTTTTATTACTGCGATAGTATAGCCTTTCTTGAGAAACTAAGTAAATTTAAAGTTTTTGTGAACTAACCGACGCGGCGACGACGCCTTGGCGCACACGAGTGTGCGCTGGATAGGTGCGTACTCCTGACTTTGTTATTTCTTTTATTAAAAGATTTAAATAAATAAAGCTGTGTGGTGCTGGCTTAGAAGATATATGCGGTGCTGGCTTAGAATTTGCACCACCACAACTCTTCCCGTGGGTGTTGTAAGAGGCGACTAAGGGATATCTATCGGGGAGCGGGCAGCAGCGCCTCATGCTCAGCGTGGGGGTGGGCATTACTCCCCATGAGATAAATACCAATAAGCCGCTTATTTGGGGGAGGCCTGCGTCCAGCAGTAGACTAATACAGCCGGTTGAAGTTAAGGATGAGATAGATAAATAAATAAATAATGCTGGACAATCCATCATCATCTAGCCCCAAGCTAAGCAGAGCTTGCGGGTAGATAACTGATGTAGGTACGTAATACAATCTATTCCACCTGCCTGTAGATCGTTTGCAAACAGTCAGCAATTAGCTCAATTGTTATTAATCAATTGTTATTTCATAGTAATTTATTACCTACTATTTCATAGTAATTTTTTTGTTGATAATTATCTTGAACATTCCATATTTAATATGGAATATGAAATAACCTATGAAATAACAATTGATAAAATATGGAACGTAAAATTTTTACGTTCCATATTTAAACTTTCGTAGTTTGACGAATTTATTAATACTAATAATGAATAATTTATTGTTCTCATCACAGTATGCGAACCTTGTTTGTGTCGGAAGAACACCAACTCTGGCCCACCGTTGTTGCAAAGATATACTTCTTTCACAACTTCTTCCCCGTTTGTCGCCCAAGGGGAAAAGCAGGGAGAGATTATAATACTAAAAAAAAGCTTCAGTAAGTAATCTAATCTAACATTATAGAAAACTTCAAACTTGTAAACCCACAACACAAGTGACAAAGCCGGAAACTAGCAACGTATACTTCATTACAATGTTAGCCGGGAACTGGTCTAGCCCTGACCTTCATAGATATTCGCCGAGAGCTCCGCAACTCACCGTGTTCACCTTATCGGCTTTCGCTACAAATCGCGCGTGTCCACACAATTCGACGTGCTCCTGTATCAAACAGCTTTCCTACCAGAACTGGTAGAATCGAGGGAAATTTTATACTTTCTCTTCTCTCACAATAATTGGTTTTGTTTTAAAAAAACTATAATCCGACTTCAATTTTATGGTGTATCATGGATGCCGGTGTCAGAACTAGATAAATTTAAATGGGACCACACGGGAAGCACCAGCTTTCAAATAATAAAATAATCATAAACCCCAGTTAAAGTTCTGAGGTAACAGAGATAAAAAAGTCGAATTGAGTACCTCCTCCTTTTTTTAAGTCGGTTAAAAATATTAGCAAATTTTTAACCGACTCAAAAAAGGAAGAAAAGCTCCTAAATTTATTACACACACGTATTTTTTATTTTATCGTCGTTATAAGAGAGGCTTTTTAGGGTTTCGTAGTCCTGTCAAGGAACCCTTATAGATTCGTCATGTCCGTCTGTCTGTCTGTCCGTCCGAGGTTTTGCTCAGAGATGAGGCTGATTTTTATGTAGTCTATTATTGGGTAAAATTACTTAGGGGTTGCTAATTCTTTTTTTCGATTTAATGCTTCATTTACGAAATATTAAACTTAAAGTGTACTTTTTTTTCTAGTATAACTCGAATATGGACACTATGGAAGTTATTTTTTGTGTATTTTTCTGTCAATCTCAACCAAAAATTGACCAACAGGTTGTTGGTCAATTTTTGGTTGAGGTTTAGTGATAATTTCATGAAGCAGTCCACACTGCCGTAAACGATAGTAGGTAGATACAACCTCGAACTATTGCGAACTAGGATAAGTGGACTATAAATTACTGGAAGTGCGTTATGTAGAAGTTCTAACCGATCTAACCATCCTGTCTTGCGGAAGCCGAAATTCACCGAAGAAGTTGGTCATTTGGAGTATTTATTGGGTTTGGGTTGGTTGCTTCATCCTTACTCATATACCTACGAGACGAGGTTTTTCAATGTTACTACACAAAGCATCATCATAGCTTGTGTAATGATGACTACTAGTTAAGAGTGTGCAATAACGCCGCTACAAGATGTATTTCGACCGGGATGACAAGATATTATGGTTTTCTCGCGAGTGAGAACTACAGAGCAGAGACATGCAACGAATTTTCTATGCGCCGAAACTGTTTTTACCTAATTACAAGTTAATGAAACAACCAATCAAAAAATTAAAATACATGAGAAAATAAATACTTCTTTCTTCTTAGCAAAACAAAAACTGAAGAAAAAAGTGTGCTGTTTCTGAGATAAATAGCAAAATGTGTGCAAAACAACTATTTAACATTTCCCTGAATATATATTACCTATAAAAAAAGAAAACCTTCATGTTTTCACAGATTCTGAATGAAGTAAATTGCGTTTGGTACACCTATGCATTACATTACATTATATGAAAAACAACTGTAACAAACATCTACAGTCATTTAGTCATTTATTTATTTTATTACAGATCGTATAAACATTTAATAATTAATTTTAACGTTTAACATTTTAAGAATAAACATTTAATTGAATTAAGAATTCGTTACATTTCAACAATAGCTATTAACTAAGGTACGTACTCAATCGAGTCATAAATTTTCTTAGTTCCTACTTTTACATCCTGGTCAATGAGGGTCAAGTCATTTGGGCCTTTAAGGCTTGGTAATTAAGTTGCTAATTGTTTAATGGCCCTGCTTTTCCCAGGAGCTTCGTAATGGGAGATATTAATTTCATTAATTGGAAATGTTCTAACGAAGTTATTCAATATTTTACGGAATTCTTTCAAAGAACTTTGACTTACTTTGGTTTGGGTTAATTTGTGTAAGAGTTGTTTAAAGTTGAGGTATACCTTGTTATAGATTGGTAAATAAGTGATTGATTTGAGATAATTCTAAACCGATTTCGAATTCCTTTATTTTATTTTTACACTGTTTAAAGTGTTGCTGGACAAATATGTATACTAATATTACGTTATCTTTTTACAAAATTAAAAGATACATCAAAATGGGGTTTGTAGGGTTTCACATAATCAATTTATTCGTCGTAAAGTTACATCTCACACATACGTATCGAAAGAGTACCAAATCCCAACTGAACTGCCTGAATAGGGCGAGAGTGAATGGGATCGTTGAATGATATAAAAATAGAATGAATACAGAAATTACAGGTAGGTAGGGAGGGATCCCACCAATGATCGATTAGGAATCGATTGGAATAGGATGCCGAGATGAGGTGCACCCTACATACTCCCCCTATTGATCCACAATGGACCCCATGTGGATACAATCTAACTTATTTACTAACATTTAGGCTCTATACACAACATACTAACACAAAACTGACATTTAGACTCTATACACCACATACTAACATAAAACTAACATAAACCTACCCCTAGGAGAAACCTACACTATCTAAGTACCCTTGCGCGGGCGACCACGTCTGCGCTGGGGCGCGACGGGCTGACACACCTCCGAATGCTCATCCTTCCTAGCGTGGTACCGCATGAGCTGCGAGATGTGATATTTGCCCACGATATCGTCTTGCTTTCGATAATGAGCTAATACATAGGAGGTAGGGCTTGCTTGCTTAACTATGATATACGGCCCATCTTGTTTAGGCATAAGTTTCGCGCTGACGCCTTTGCTGGCGTTACTCAGTACGTGACTTTTCAGTAGCACCAAATCACCTATCGCTAACACGTCGTCCCGTCGTGTCATGTCTCTCGCCGCCTTTCTGACGTCCTGCTGTTGTTCGATGCACTCTTTACTCTGGGCCAGGGCGTCGGCAAGCTTAAGCAGGTACGGCGAAATCTGCGGGACGTAGTTGGTGGCATTTACCACCTCACGGATGTCGGCTCGCGCATCGAGCGGGGAACGAAGTTCGCGAGCGAAGGTTAGGTAGGCCGGCGTTCTCTGAGTCGACTTGCACACTGCCGTATTCATGGCAAAGCGTATTGCGGGTAGCGCTTCTGGCCACTGCCTGTGATGCCCCTCAACCAAGATCGCGAGCTGTATCTTCAGATCGCGGTTTTTTCGCTCAACCGGGTTTGCTTCTGGGTGGTACAACGGGATGAGATTTTGCGTAACGCCGAGCGCTGTCATGGCGTGCTTCATTACGTCAGCGACGAACTGCACGCCGTTGTCGGAGATCACGCGACGTGGTACGCCGTAGCGGAGGAACACCTCGTCGATGAGAGCGCGTGCGCATGCTTCCGCCGTGGCTTCGACCAGCGGGAAGAGCTCCACCCACTTGCTAGCGGGGTCCTCGGCCACCAGGATCCAGCGTTCGCCGAGTTCGCCCCGAGGTAGCGGCCCGAAGAGGTCAACGGCGAGCACCTCAAAGCGTTGTGCCGGAACAGGCGTCTGTAAAAGACCAGCGGGTTTTAAGTTGGGCGGTTTATACTTTTGGCACTCTGTGCAAGTTTTGAGATATTCTGTCACATATCGTCTCATTCCAGGAAAGTAATAGCGTTGGGAAATTCGCTTTAACGTGCGTTCTATTCCGCCGTGTCCGGCGGTCGCCTTGTCGTGACATTCTAACATGATTTCTTTACGCAACGTTTCGGGTATAACCAACTGTGGTTCTTCCGTGTCTTCGTCGTGGATGTAGCGATATAATACACCCTGCGTCATACAATAACCGCGTTCAGCCCACCTTGTACCAGACATCTCTTCACTCCCTTCCATCTCCTTAACAATTTTGGCGACATCGTGGTCTGCCATCTGCGCCTCTCTCAGAGTGGATGCATCCCAGCGCGGGGTTTCCAATATCACGGTGCAAATACCGCAGGCGGGACGGGACTCTTCCTCGCAAGGTGGGCGGCTCAAGGTGTCAGCAATAACATTGGCTTTACCTGGTGTATATTCGTAATGTAGGTCATATGCTTGCAACCTCATGGCCCAGCGCACGAGGCGGCCGGTCGGTGACTTGAGGGTGAGCAACCACTTCAGCGGCTGGTGGTCGCTAGCGACGCGCACGCGGTGACCGTCGATGTACCCGCGGAACTTGTCGACAGCCCACACGACGGCCAGCGCCTCACGCTCCGTGGTGGAGTAGTTGCGTTCGGCGGGCGTGAGCAGGCGCGACGCGTACTCGATGGGATGCTCTGTGGCTGGCGACTCCCCCTGCAGTAAAGCAGCTCCCAGGGCATAGTTGCTGGCATCGGTCCTAAGTATAAATTCAGTGTTATAGTCGGGTTGACTTAATATTGGTGCAGTAGTTAGCAGTTCTTTGAGCTGCCGGAATGATGAATCTTGGGGCTCTCCCCATGTCCAGGCTACATCCTTCCTGGTTAATTGGGTTAAGGGTTGAGCTATTTGAGAAAACCCAGGCACAAACTTCCTGAACCAAGAGCAAGTTTGTATGAAACTTTTCAAGTGTTTCATGGAGGTGGGTGTTTTCATGTTCTTAATGGCTGTGATTTTCTCAGGATCTGGTTTGACACCCTCTGTGGTTATAACATGGCCTAGGTATTTTACATTAGTCCGGAGAAACATACACTTTGTTCTATTTGCCCTCAATTTGAAAGCTCTTAATCGTTCAAACACTGTTTGAAGTTCTACCAGGTGTTTGGCATAGCTGCCCTCGGTTATCAATATAAGATCATCGAGGTAACATAGAAGGGTAAGATCTTTTACTGTGGGACCAGATTTGAATCGGTCTATCAGCCTCTGGAAGGTTGCTGGTCCGTTGCAAACACCAAAGGGCATGACTTTCCATCTGAATACCCCCAAGGGGCATGTGAAGGCGCTCTTGTCCCTATCCTTATCGGCCAGCTGTATCTGCCAGTAACCAGAGCGCAAGTCAATGGTTTAAGTTGGGCGGTTTATACTTTTGGCACTCTGTGCAAGTTTTGAGATATTCTGTCACATATCGTCTCATTCCAGGAAAGTAATAGCGTTGGGAAATTCGCTTTAACGTGCGTTCTATTCCGCCGTGTCCGGCGGTCGCCTTGTCGTGACATTCTAACATGATTTCTTTACGCAACGTTTCGGGTATAACCAACTGTGGTTCTTCCGTGTCTTCGTCGTGGATGTAGCGATATAATACACCCTGCGTCATACAATAACCGCGTTCAGCCCACCTTGTACCAGACATCTCTTCACTCCCTTCCATCTCCTTAACAATTTTGGCGACATCGTGGTCTGCCATCTGCGCCTCTCTCAGAGTGGATGCATCCCAGCGCGGGGTTTCCAATATCACGGTGCAAATACCGCAGGCGGGACGGGACTCTTCCTCGCAAGGTGGGCGGCTCAAGGTGTCAGCAATAACATTGGCTTTACCTGGTGTATATTCGTAATGTAGGTCATATGCTTGCAACCTCATGGCCCAGCGCACGAGGCGGCCGGTCGGTGACTTGAGGGTGAGCAACCACTTCAGCGGCTGGTGGTCGCTAGCGACGCGCACGCGGTGACCGTCGATGTACCCGCGGAACTTGTCGACAGCCCACACGACGGCCAGCGCCTCACGCTCCGTGGTGGAGTAGTTGCGTTCGGCGGGCGTGAGCAGGCGCGACGCGTACTCGATGGGATGCTCTGTGGCTGGCGACTCCCCCTGCAGTAAAGCAGCTCCCAGGGCATAGTTGCTGGCATCGGTCCTAAGTATAAATTCAGTGTTATAGTCGGGTTGACTTAATATTGGTGCAGTAGTTAGCAGTTCTTTGAGCTGCCGGAATGATGAATCTTGGGGCTCTCCCCATGTCCAGGCTACATCCTTCCTGGTTAATTGGGTTAAGGGTTGAGCTATTTGAGAAAACCCAGGCACAAACTTCCTGAACCAAGAGCAAGTTTGTATGAAACTTTTCAAGTGTTTCATGGAGGTGGGTGTTTTCATGTTCTTAATGGCTGTGATTTTCTCAGGATCTGGTTTGACACCCTCTGTGGTTATAACATGGCCTAGGTATTTTACATTAGTCCGGAGAAACATACACTTTGTTCTATTTGCCCTCAATTTGAAAGCTCTTAATCGTTCAAACACTGTTTGAAGTTCTACCAGGTGTTTGGCATAGCTGCCCTCGGTTATCAATATAAGATCATCGAGGTAACATAGAAGGGTAAGATCTTTTACTGTGGGACCAGATTTGAATCGGTCTATCAGCCTCTGGAAGGTTGCTGGTCCGTTGCAAACACCAAAGGGCATGACTTTCCATCTGAATACCCCCAAGGGGCATGTGAAGGCGCTCTTGTCCCTATCCTTATCGGCCAGCTGTATCTGCCAGTAACCAGAGCGCAAGTCAATGGTAGACATGAAGCAGTTCTTCTTTGTGTACTGGAGCAGGTCATCAATCAGTGGTAGTGGGTATGAATCTGTCTTAGTAATTGAATTTAACTTACGGTAGTCCACACAAAATCGGAATGTTCCATCTTTTTTGGGTACCAAAAGCGCCGGAGATGCCCACGCAGACTCACACTCCTCTATGACCCCATCACTCAGCATTTTGTTGATCTCAGTTTCCATGATGGCTCGCTTAGCTGGGGTGAGTCGGTAGGGTGGTACAGCGATAGGTAGGTGATCCCCGGTGTCTATATGGTGCTCTGCATAGGGAGTGCACTCTCCATTTTCACTGAAAACATCATCATAGCACATAAGCATGTTGGCTAAAGCAACCCGTTCCTCAGCAGCAAGCATTGTTCCTTCATCGTCCCGTAGGAGATCAGCTGAGAAACATTCAATAGGCCGAGTAACTATGTTCTCACACTTGAGATGATGCACATTCAGAGGTGTGTCAGGCAAGTGCCAGGTCATGTTTGAAAAGTTTAATACTAATCCTGCTTTAGTAATGAAATCTATCCCTAACAAAGTATCATTATTGCTAGCATAGGGAAGAATAACAAATGTCACCGGGACCTTAAGATCAGTTTTGTACACTGTGACCTGGACATCTGCTAACTTGACTAAGGTATCCTGCATGCTACCATCTGCTAGTTTAATTAACATATTCGTTGAACGAAAGGGGAACTTCTGCTTAAGAAGGAGTGTATAGAGTGTACACCCAGCTATGCATGCCTTTGCAGCAGTATCAATCAAAGCCGTGCCATTCAGTCCATTGACTTCAATCTCTAAGATTGGACGGTTAGAGTATTTTTCATGCTCAGGCACTGTTAGACTGCTTAAATCTATCTTAATGTCTCTACTATATACACTTTCACTGTCACACTTGCACTTGTAGTACTTACATTGTTCGGCACTTGAACCCACTGATAGCTCGAACGAAGGGTCGGCGGCGGCGCGGGCGAGCGCGCCCTCGTCCGCAGAGCGCAGCATCGTGGTGTCGGCGGCGTTTGCTTCTCGGCGCTCAAAGGCGCGACGGCAGCGGCGGGCACGGCTTCCGCAAGCTCGCGGTGAGACATAACTCGGCTTGCCTGCGATGTTTGCCGGAGAATCCTCTTTTTTTTGAATATTGTCGTCACTCGAACTGGATAAACTTTGACGTTTCATCACTTCAAACCTTGAACGAACGAAATCACAGTCGTTAATCGAGGCTTGAACCGCGCAAAATCGAACGGATCGATCCAATGTTTGTAGATCGGGAACGGGTGACCGAGATGTTCGTTCAGTGGAAACGGATGCGGCGCGACGCACTGAGCACGCTTGGGCGGCAGTGGCGCTGTCTGTTGCGGCGGCGGCGGCGTCGTGAACTACCGGCGGCGACGGGGAAAAGTGACGAGCGAATCTCGAGCTTCGTGCGACGCTATAGCGTTGATGTGTACGAGCGTTTCCGAAGGGTGCCGAAGTGTTAAGGTAGCATTCGGATTACGGTCGCTGCGACCCGGCAGCGGCGACTGGGGGGCGGCGCTGCTGAGCGGCGCCGCCACAAGGCGTCGGATAGTAGCCGCCGCGACCCGGGCCGCGACTGCTTCGTGCAGTAGTCAAGCAGAAGTCAGTGAAACCTCGTCGATTTCATCCGTAAATGACGCCATTTTGTCAACCGCAACGAGCGGGCAGCGCGACCATACTGCTCACAGAGCGGCCGGGCGGCGCCGCCAAGGTCGCGCTGCCCGGTCGCGCCGCCCGGCGGTGTGCATTGGAACGTGTTCTATACAAATCCCTACAAAGCAGTGCGCGGCGACCGAGTCGCGGCCACCGGGTCGCGGCTGCCTGGTCGCGGCGACCGTAATCCGAATGCTACCTTTATGTTCGTTCGTTGACGTTGCTGTTGCTATGGAAGGCTTTTGGTGGTTGTTGCGATTCGAATTTGAATTTTGGCGCCAATTCTTCGCTTCCGTGGTGTTGTTTGGCGTCTTTTTATGAATTTTAGGTTCCTGTTCTTCTAAACTTTCTTCGATTCCTCGAGCTTTTTCTAGCAGGTTTTCGAACGTCGAGAATGAATTTCGTGCTATTCTATTGCGTATGTTCCGATGTACGAGTCCAAAAACGAGATCTAGTTGGACTTTTTCTGATAGCTCACCTTCTGGTACCTTAGCGAGAAGGGCGCGGGCGTTCGCCAGGAACACGTCTGTGCGCTCATCGTCCTCCTGCTCGCGTGTAAATAGCTTTTTATAGATTTGGTAGGGCGGTAAACGATGGCCGAAAGCGCAGCGTAGCTTTTCTAAAGCGTCGTTCCAGCTGCGGGTCGTGTTCTTTACACCTACATACCATACGGCAGCCTGTCCTTCGAGTAGGAGTGGAAGTCCGCGCAGCGCATGGTCCTCGCGCATACCAACGCACTCTTTGTAAATTTCGATACCATCTATGAACGCCTCCAGGTCGTCGGCGTCTCGGGATTCGCCATTGAATCGCGCCGTGCATCCGGTAAAATTGGGCGCCTGACTACCGAATGGTGCGTACATTGATGGTGTCGTCGGTGGCGGGATCGTCGTCGTAGCATTCACGGGGGTCGGGATGGTCTCGCTGCGGTCGCTACGGAGGGAAGCGGCCGACGAAGCAATGAGGCGATCGACGCGCTCCAACACCTGCATATTGGCTTCGGCCTGCGTCCGCGCGAACATGGAAAACATCGCGGATAATTGATCCTGCGACAACATCACATTCGCGGCGGGGGGACTCACTACCGGAGTGAGGTCCGCGGCACTCCCGAAGGAGGCGGAATCCTCATCCTCGTCGCACGGCATGGATTTTCGGCTTCGTGTTTTCGGCATTTTCACTGCGTAACACGCGGCACTTTTGTTATTAGTATTTTGCGGGGGGGTTCACGCAACTCAACGCGGAGTTTGTCACTGCGACGCGTTGGTTTTGTTTGGCCACTAGTTGGCGCGCCAGTGTAGGGTTTCACATAATCAATTTATTCGTCGTAAAGTTACATCTCACACATACGTATCGAAAGAGTACCAAATCCCAACTGAACTGCCTGAATAGGGCGAGAGTGAATGGGATCGTTGAATGATATAAAAATAGAATGAATACAGAAATTACAGGTAGGTAGGGAGGGATCCCACCAATGATCGATTAGGAATCGATTGGAATAGGATGCCGAGATGAGGTGCACCCTACAGGTTAAAATTGACGGAAAAATTAGTGAACAAATAAATAACTCAAAAAAATCGAATAAAATGCGATTTAAAATCACATTTTATTCGATTTTTTTTAGTTAATAGTAGGCGTGTAAACCATAAGAAACACTACCTCTACTCATGTATTGACAAACATCCCACAATACTGTGGGATGGGATATTTGTCAATGCAATTGTCAATAAGTTTAAAACATTTTCAGTCTTTTGTATAACAAGCATTCTTGCGCCTCCATAACATTAAACAACCTTTTCGAGTAGAGCATGTATCATTCAATAAGCTGACGTCACCATTTTATCATACACGAAAACAGCTGATATCATATCTCATAACGCGTTTTAAGGCGAGTGTAGACTAGAGCATTTACTTTAATAGTAACAGAACATCGAGCATTCGCTATTTTTAAAGGGTTAGGGTAAAAATATCACCAGGTAAAATTGTCATCGTAAAAATCTAGTGTAACTTTATCATCGCTCATATAATTTTCATATTTTTAGGGTAAGTTTGTCACAAACTACGCGCCTACTTTAAAACCACTATAGATCAGTTAGCGAAATAGTGATGGACCTTTAAAATGTAAGCAAACTTGCACAGTTATACTCGTAACTTGTATTATTAAATATAGTTAACGGCGTTCAATGATTACTTCGTTAGCCAGTGGCTGGACCACACAAGTATTGGACAAAGCTGGAACTGCTTTGGATCACGCCAAAGAATGTAAATGCCCCACGCTTGGGGCTCGATAATGCTGTGTGAATTGTCCAGCGTTATTCATTATTTATTTACTATTTATAGGACAACAAATGCCTCTGAATCCTGGCACAAACATCTGAACAGCAGAATGCCGCAAATGTTTTGCTTTACCACACTTCGAACATAACGCTCGACGATTCATTACAACCGATGTTGAAAACGAACGACGCTCATTGGTTTTCAAAATTAGGTTTTAATGAATCTAGTGTAACATTTTATTGAGCAAAGGCACGTCTTGCTCATGATGGGAAAGTCGGGGAGTGAGGTGAAAAAAAAATGAAAAAATGTTACAGGTTACGTAATGCTCACTCGCCGGGAGCATTACGACGAACACAGTGTCGAGCATTCGCAAGAACGTCACATTATAATGGAAATGCATTAGGAAACTGAGCATTTGCCTGTATTAATATATGTTAATATATAGGCCTCATCGATTTCGATAACGGCGGCGCATCCCGTGAGATTACGCATTCCTATCATGAGTCGAGAGTGATATGGTCCGCTAGACCGAATTTGGTCTTGAATACGTAATGGTACAATACTTGTCTGTATCGTAATATAAAATTCGTTAGAACTTTACAGTACATTTTAATGGTCTGGTCTAGCGAATGCTCTAGTCTATACTCACCTGAACGCTGTTCCAGCAGAATCTGACAAGTGCCAGCTGACTAATGTTGTAAATCCTTGTTTACATGCGACATCTCACGTACGCAGTTACAGTTTGATTTACTCGGGTCAGGATGATGGCCGGTTATAGAGGTCCTGGGACGATAGCGGACTCGTTAACCTAACCTGCTAACAATGTTGGTATTTTAAATTAATGTCTGAGGTTATTGTAGTTTTTGAAACCAGTTTTATCAGCAGATTTACAATCTGTTGGCCTAGCTGCTGTTCAATTCAGATGTATTCTTTAGTAGATCACTCCTACTATTTGCGCCGCTCATTAACCTGTCATCTATCGCGCGCTCTACAGGAGATAGCATTTAAGGCCCATACACCAGTGAAACTGGCGCCCCCAACTATTTTATCTTATTATTACGTTAGACGCAGCCAGTTTTAAAAATCCTACGTTCAGTTGGTGCGTTGGTGGTATCTATTATAAGTTATTTATTAAAGCCTCTGTAATAGTTTCATTTTGTAAAGCTTAGGCAGAGATACGAAGTTGCGCTTTTTGGCCACCAAACTCTATTTTCGCATCTCCTCCTAAACTAAATGAGATAAAATTATTACAGAGGTATTAAAAAATAGCTTATAATACCGCAAACTGAACGTAGGATTTTTGAAAATTCCTAAGTTAAACTTAAAATTATGATAAAATAGGTATCGCTGTCATATTGGCTCGGGTATGCGCCTTAAAAAGATGCCCCGTCTGTCGGGTCCTCTCCAGGACGCGCGCGCTCGTATTTTGTCGTAATTTGTTAGTTGTTCCTTTTTGAAATTTAATGTTTTTGAATTCATCAATTAATTAATTTTCTTTTGTTTATTTTATCCGCAATAATATCACATTACATCGAGATGCTTCAGGGCTCATGTACACGACTGCAAGTTGACAACTACACGCGTCGACTGCGAGCCACGTCGGTCGCCGACTGCTGGCGACTGCATGCGACGGATAGATTTTGTCAATTCATCGGTTGAAGAAACGACAGCTACAATATAACTGAAAGCAGTACCGTCTAGCACTGAGACCGTCACTCCGTCATCCGTTGACAAATGTGTCAATTGGTCGCCGGACGAAGGGTCAGACTTCGATAAATAGCTCGTGTCAGACCTGACCCTGCTGATCGGTGTGTATTTGAAAACGGACTTGTTAGGGTTGAGCTGAAGAAGTTCCTAAAACTAGAGTGCAAAAATATATATATTAGGATATCATGACAGCGTAGCTAGACGTAGAGTTCCAAAAGGATCGTATTTAACCGGTAAGACATTTTGAAATTATAAACAATACATGATTTAAAAGTTTACGGGTTTTTATCAGGCAGAAAAGTAGGTATCTTTTCTGATAGCCTAAGTTTAAAAATATATACCTCAAAAACGATATATTGAGCGAAATCGTTACCTACCTTTTAAACCGTAATATTTTTTATACGTTTTTATGTCTAAATGTGACACAACTGCACGTCTGGTTAATAACAAATCGTTGTTATTCGTTTATACAAAAATTACAATTCATTTATATAATTAACTGGATCATGTTACGCAAACTTTTGTCTTGAAAATGTTTCCTACACGCACTTGAGTTGAAAATCTGTTATGTTAATTATTCATCCTCCTTCACACCTGGTTTGTCTGTGTTTACTCGAAATAAATTGCGAGGTGCGAAACGATCTGCCAAAAAACTGATACTTCTCCGTAAATATGAGCACACGCTGTAAATTTACGTGCAAAAGCTTCAGGGATCCAATTCTCGATTGTCGAAGAATATGTCGTATTAAATTTGTGTTATCTCTACCGACATTAGATCACATCCAGGCGAACGGACGAACAAGCGCCTGAGATCCAGTTTTCTATATTTTAGACATAGACATAGACATAGACATAGACATATCATTTATTTGCCACCACAATACACACAATATAAATGAACATTAAATTCTACATAGTTACCAAATTAGAATACAGGAACAATATACAAAAAGGAATTAACAAAATAAATAGTTGACCAATGTGTGCTGCAGTAGCAAAATGGCCTAGACTCAGCATAATGCCAACTGTTGTGTACAGAAGGCGCTGTTATTCTGTCTAGACCGAAAACTAGAACAGTCACAGGACCCTGCAGTTACAAACCATCAAATAGAAGAAATATATATATATATATATATATATATTTACTCGCTCAGTTATTATTGCCTTTAGGAGAAAAAATAATAATAATGTGCATAGATTATAATAATATCTCAAGGAATATCAATAAATAAATATTTAAATATTACCTAGTAAGTACAGTACTCGTACTTATACGTACAATAAGAAAAATGATAATAATATAAATAAACAAACACAATAATTATAGTAAAACCTAACATTTAAAAGGGACATCGGAATCAGGTAATCCAGACTTTTGTTGATCCAGAATAACACATTTTAGCCGTTTTCTAAAAGTGAATTTTGATTTTAACAACCTGAGAGGTGGTGGAATGTTATTCCAGCATTTTGTTGCTTGGTACCTGAAACTGCCACGAAACCTAGCTGTTTTGTGAGTAGAATAATGCAGCAAATTTCTATTTGGCCTAGAGCTATATTTAGTACGTGACTGGTCAAGTTTGGAGAACAGGTATATAGGGGTACCAAATAACAAAACACCGTGCACCAGTGTGGCCATATGCAAAGCTCGCCGCGAGGCCATGTTTAGCGTAGAAGAAGTGTTTAGGTATGGCGTGACGTGTGTTATATTTTATTATTTTAATATCTAATAATGAAAATTCACACAGCATTAACTAACCCCAAGCTAAGTAGAGCTTGTGTTATGGGTACTAGATAACTTATATACTTACTTGATAATTGCATAACACTACATAGAAATCATTTAATGTTTGTAAATACTAAACATTTACATAATATTCAAAAAAATTACGAATTAGACGGAACTAAAACCATAAAAACAAAAAACTGGATGAGTCATACAAACGACAGACAGTCGTGGATAAAGAGGGAGGCGGCCTTTACCCAAGAACGGATCCAACTCTCAACAAGTGTAAATATACATAATACATAGTACCTACTTACCTAAACCTAAGCATAAAATACTAACACATAACTTGTACCTACATAATCATAGAAGTTGGAATAAATGGCTTTTTTACTATTATTATTACAACCAGCAAACTACAATATACAGACCGTGACCGAGTCAAAACTGAGTCTTAGGGACTTTCCACGGGCTCAAGCGCCAACTATGATTTGTGTAATCACTCAAAAATTTTCGCAAATTTATCGAATAGACAAATCCGTCGAATTGCCTCCTTTTCCACCCACGCTTTGCCGGGTGTCAACCCTGTCAGTCTTTCATCATGAAATCACAGGGCTGCCGCGGATGAGCTATTACAGGATTTACAGGATAGCGGATGTGAGTTATGAAGGGGGCGGGCAAGTGTTCGCACGATTATGACGACTCGCCGACTGTCACAGCTTCACTGAGTAGTCTCAGACTCAATCGTATATTTATTTTTTAACCAACTTCAAAGGAGGAGGAAGTTCTTAATACGACTGTAATGTTTGTTACCTCAGAACTTTTGAGTAGGTGGTCCGATTTTTCGATGATTGTTTTTTTTTATATGAAAGCTAGTGCTTCCTGTGTGGTCCCATTTTAATTTGGTTCATTTCTAACAATGGGATCCATGAAAATCCATGAAAAAACTATAAAAATTGAAGTCGTTAAGTTTTTTAAAACAAAATTAATTATTTTAATCATAGCTTCTGCCTGCATCTTCGAAAGCGTTTTCCCGGGACAAATAGTAGCCTATATTTGTATCCAGGTCTAGAACAATTTTTTTTAAGTTTCAGCCCGATTCGTTCAGATTTTTTTCTTATTTATAAATGCATATGTCTGATGCTTGTAATAGACCTTCGTTTGAACAGTTTCACTTGATTGAAAGTCGTCATTTTCTGTGTCAACGATGTATCACGAAGTTCTAGAAGACAACTCATTTTGATAGATATCATTTGAAACAAAAATATATTTAAGACTAGCGTATTTAACCCCGCGGCTTCGCACGTGTTATTTCTATGGAAACGTTTAAAGGTGATTTCTATCCCACCACGTGAACTAATTTAACTGATTTTGATAAAAAGTAGCCTATGTTTGATTCCAGGATTAGAACAACCTGTATTTAAATATTCAGCCCGATCCGTTCAGTAGTTTTGGCGTGAAGATGTAACAAAGATCCATCCATCCATACATTCCATACATCCATACAAACTTTCGCATTTATAATATTAGTGTGATAACATAAACATTTCACAATAGATAAAGAAGTAAGAAGTTAATCAGGCCATTCTTGAAAAACCAGATCAACAGATTTTGTAGATTGTAATCAGAAGATCTCTGACTTTTCGTGACACGTTTGGAATAAGCATGTCTCACGTGAGAAGCTGGGAAACTCCTTTTTTTACAGAAACTCGGGTTGTAAAACCGTCTTGACCGAAAAAGCAACAGCAGGCAGCGAATTTCAAAACTTACTGGTCCGAACTCGGGTCCAAATAATGAAGATTACCTCAACCTCAACAGCCTGTATTGGTCCACTGCTGGACGCAGGCTTCCCCCTGATAAACGCCTTATTGGAGTTTTACCTCATGGTGTGTATTGCCCATAATCCCGACGCTGGGCATGCGGTTTGGGGATCGCAGTTTGGTGGAAGATTTATTCTGCAGAGGGCGCTGCTGCCCGTCCCCCCGTAGATACCCCTTAGTCGCCTCTTACGACACTCTCGGGAAGAATTGGGGTGGTGCAAATTCTAAGCCAGCACCACACAGCTACAGAAGAACATTACACATGTGTGTAATGTTGTTTCAGTCTACTAGCTACGTTAATCTTCATCTGTTGTGAGTTGTGTGTAATGTTCTTCTGTAGCTGGTGGAATATATTTTGGTACCTACCTTTTACAGACATAATTAACCTTATTCATACTTTATTTACTTGTCACACGATAGCTTGGAGTAATCTTGCAAGATAGTTTCCGAGATTTCAAAATCACTGACCTGAAACAAAAAGATAGATATTATTAGAAAAGCAAACTTTGAGAACTATTTATTGTACTGCTCCGTTTAGTAGTTTTGGCGTGAAGAGGTAACAAACATCCATCCATCCATACATCCATACAAACTTTCGCATTTATAATATTAGTGTGATTAACAGTGTACGTGGGCCTTATCCCGTTTATAAGTAAGTGGTAATCAAAGAAATTGATGGGACATAATAATAACCAACCTATTCATGATTTTTAATTTAATAACCTATTAGAAGAAATTTTGTATTTATACGAATATCATCTTGATGATTATTTTGATTAAAATCATCTAAACGGCACATATCTGTCATCAAAGGTGAGCTCGCGACAATTTAGATGGAATTTACAATGATCATCAAAATATTTACGGCTTTTTAGGCGACGAATTAGAATTTAATCCAAAAAAGATAATAAAATATCAATGATTTGATAAATTTATGCCAGAACAAGCTATCTAACATATCTAGAGAAGGCAATACCGGGTTACTTTTAAAAGTTTATAGCCTGTATCATTTTTCAATGGCATTATAATACGCACATTATTATCATTATCATATTTATAAGCCAGGGATCACCCACTTCTGATAAAATGCCTATTTTTAACCGACTTTAAATATCTAATTGAGTTTGTTTTAAAAAACTATAAACCGACTTCATATATGGTTTTCTCATGGATGCCATTGTCAACCTCCTCCTATTTTAACCGATATCAAATAATTGGGTTTGTTTACAAAAAACTATAAACCGACTTCAATTATATGGTTTTCTCATGGATGCCATTGTCAACCTCCTCCTATTTTAACCGATATCAAATAATTGGGTTTGTTTAAAAAAAACTATAAACCGACTTCAATTATATGGTTTTCTCATGGATGCCATTGTCAACCTCCTCCTATTTTAACCGATAGCAAATAATTGGGTTTGTTTACCAAAAACTATAAACCGACTTTTTTTTTCATGTTTGTTACCTCTGAACTTTTGACTGGGTGGTCCGATTTTCATGATTCTTCTTTTATATGGAAGCGCTTCCCGTGTTTTGCATTGCATTTCAATTTGGTCCAGTTCTGACAATGGCTCCATAAGGAAACCATATAATAGAAGTCATTTTATAGTTTTTTTAAAACAAAACAATTATCGCTTCTTCCTTTTATAATTTTTCAAGGAGGCATGGCATAACTACGTACTGACATGGTTAATTAGGTAATATTACCTGCTGTTAAGATAAATACTTCCATAATAATACTTATACAAAACCGCCATCATACATATGGCTCTGTCGGAAGACCAGCGTTGATTGTAACGTGTTTACAACCAGCTCATGCTGAGACAGAGACCGTTTTGTGACTCTAATCGACAGAAGCTTTGTCTTTTATTTTAAGTCATATTTGGATTACAAATAAAATAAAATAATATAATATTCTATTCTATTCAAAATGCGTAAGTAAAATGATATCTGTCTCAACCTCAACACCATGTACCTATTGGTCTACTGCTGGACGCAGGCCTCCCTATAATAAGCGCCTTATAGGCGTTTATCATGAGATAAACGCCTATAATCCCCACGCTGTGCATGCGGGTTGGGGATCGCAGTACAGTGGTAGAATTGTTCGCAGGTGGCGCTGCTGCCGCCCCCGGTGGATTTGTCAATTTGTGGATATGTGTTTGTGTTTTGTTGGTCGCCTCTTACGACACCCACGGGAAGAGGGGTGGTACAAATTCTTAGCCAGCACCACACAACTAACTCGTTTTTACAGTACATTCTGCTCATATAAGCTCTTGACATCATGTCAAATAAAAGACATGTTTTATTAAATCTCTTATGTTTGAAAAGTATAGGAAACCGGTATCCGGTATGGTAATCGTTAGCCTTTAGGTCGCCCTTCTCAGATTACTAGATATGCGTTTTCCAAGGTATTAAATTATTTATTACTAGGTGCGCCCTGCGGCTTCGCACGCTTTGTTCATATGGAAACGTTTAAAGGTGATTTTTATCCCAAGGGAACTGATTTTAGGGATAAAAAGTAGCCTATGTTTCAAGCGTGAAGAGGTAAGGAGGACGAAGTTTTTTACTTCAGTAGGAAGTTTAATTTTAATCCATAACTAAATTTTAACCATCATCAAAGGTTTGTACCTACGATCTACAGATTTGTTCCGGTTATATAATAATATAGGTCATATAATATAGTGTATGTATGTTTTAAATATCAAAAGCCATTACTTTGGGTGTTGATGTAGCTGTGTGGATAGTTCAGTACCTACGTTCTTATATCCAATAGACAGGTTCTAATTTAAAGACTCTTAATAACTCTGGCGGTGAACGAAACGAGCAATCATCCCGGAAGATACCTTTTTTTATCAGAAATAGACTTTCGTTTGACTGCAATCTCACCTGATGGAAAGCGAAGATGCGGCCGACGATGTATCACGAAGGTCTAGAAGATGGCTACTCCGGACCACATTCCGAAACACAACAGAGTTGCTTCACTGACTGGCCCAGTGCGGAGGGTGGTGGCAAGCCACGGCCGAAGCCTACCACCAGAGGGTACCGCTCTTAGCACCACCCAGAGGACACGTGTAGGGTAACAGAGGGTCATCGTACGGACGTGAGCGATACTGTCCCCCAAAAATAACCTAATAAAGAATCAGCAGTATACCTAGACAGACAAAACAGCCGTACTCATAATATTAGAGTAAAGTAACATTGTATAATATTATTTTCTGCGTCAGCTCCGTAAAATATTTTTCCTGTTAACAGAGCGGAAAATTTTATTTATTTTTGTATGTTTTGGACTGCTCAGTATGGGACAGATATGGTGAAATGAAAATAGCCATGGGACTTCTGTTTTTCTCATAAGAAGTATTTTTATTTTATTTTATTTGGGGAAGGCACAGGAAAATTTTACTGGTTTTTGTATTTTTCGACAGTTAAGTAATGGGAAAGATGGGGTAAAATAAAAAGATCAATTGACTTCTGTTTTTCTAGTAAGTACTTAGTACCTTTTTTGCTTAATTTGGATAAACAGTCTTGATAGCTTACTGACTTTCTTTTTAATCGACTTCAAAAAAGAAGGAGGTACTCAATTCGACTGTATATTTTTTATGTTTGTTACCTTAGAACTTTTGACTAGGTCCGATTTTCATGATTCTTTTTTTTATTTGGAGCTTCTCGTGTGGTCCTACTTTAATTTGGTCTGGTTCTGACAGTGGGATCCATGAAAAAACTATATAATTGAAGTCGGTTTATATTTTTTTGAAACAAAATCAACTATCTCTAAAAGCTTAGAAAACATTTTCACCTTTATTTAGCTAATTTAAAGCTACATAAATTGGTAGGTAACCTAAATTTATCAATGGCTAACAGATTTTTACCTCGGGATGTTACGTTTTTGCAGTTGATGCGTCATCCTGGCTAACCTTTTAGATGAAAACGTATCAGCAATGTTTCTAAAACCTAATATAGATTACGAAAGTTACGTAAATATATGAACCAAGTATCGTAACTAGAGGGGTTAAAGTTAAAAGTTATCTACGAGTGTATTTCAGACCCTAACCGCGGTCTTGGTCCCTTGAAAACTGTCGTTTGAATAACTTAGGATGTATTTAATTGTAGGGTACTTAAGTAAGGGTACTCGACCTTTCGAAGACTCACTAACCCGGAGAAATAAAAACGAGAAATGTCTTGAAAAGTTCAGTCTTTTGATAGGATATGACCTTGATATGAGCGTGTATCCAAATTTTTTGGATTTCATAGACTTTTCTATCATTTTCATTGCCTACACGTAGTTCTAGCACAGTCAAAGCAGGGCTTTTGATATGAGCTAACTATTCTAGTTTTCTTTGACTCAAGAAAACATGAAAAAAGTTAATAATGATGATGATCCCTCAACTTTTTCAACCTCAACAGCCTATATTGGTCCACAACTGGACACATGCCTCCCCCTGATAAGTGCATTATTGGGTTTTATCTCATGGGGATAATGACCATAATCCTCACGCTGGGCTTGGGTTGGGATCGCAGTTTGATGATATTTGATGATAGATGGTTCAGCAGGAGGCGGTGCTGCCCGCCCCCGGTGGATATCTATAATACACGGACTGCAAGGCTCTACTGTAAGAGTCGGCTGCAGTCAACGGCAGTTGACGACTGCCGTCGTCTGCAGTTGAGCCTTAGAGTCGACAACTGTATTGAGACATGCAGTCCGTTGCCTTTTTTTGCGACACCCACGGGAAAAGTTGGTGTGGTGTAAACATTGATTAATTAAAAAGGTAAGATAGGTTACGTTCTCCCAGCGCTTACTCAAAAATTGGCATGTGTTACAACCAGTGATCGGAATTATGAGGGCTAAAATACCTACTGCTCGAAAAATAACAGAGGCAAGTGGAGACGCTTTAGCACTAAATATTTTTTCGGCCCAATTGTTTCGGTTTTCGGGATATTACTAAAGTACATCTAAAATTAACTCTGTAAAACAAGTATCGAATTAATTATCGATGTAGGTATATTATTTTCAAATGAAATGGTAATGGTTTCTTTGGAACGATGTAAGTAAAAAGGTGCAGAAGGTAATGTAATTCCACCTTATAAGCCTATGAATAACTAACAAACGAAAAGTAAAAAAATCTACTTTATAGTTTTCACCCATTTATTAATTTTGTACAATCATTGGACCTAAACATAAACTCAAATAGGTACCTAATTATTAAAGTAACCAATTTTAACAACCTTGATAATATTCGGTTGATAAGGAAATTAGTCTGTTAATCTAAATCGCTAAAGGCTTTTTTATTGCATTGAAGTACAGAGGGTGGGCTTAATGCAGAGGTATTTTCTACCTGCCAACCAGGTTTTATCAGGAATGGAGTTTTCCTTGTCAAGTTGTCAACTTGTCACCATCAGATACATTTTCTTCCGGAGAATTATAATAAATTATTAGGAGTTTATCTATATATATATATATATATATTATATAAAACTTTTATATTTAACTTCAACCTTTAAACGATTTTTTTTGCGCTTAAAATCTATTTTAATGTAGAGCTCACTCGCCAAATCCTTTTGCTAAATTAATCAACATGCATCTCGATCTGTATTTCTGTAAATAAAGTTTTCTTGTTTTATTTTGACTCGTTCAGATGAACACCAGCTTAAAATAAGTATTGCTTGGTCATATATGTGGGAAGATTCCGTTAACAAAAAAATTTACTTATGTAGTTGTTACAAGCTTTGAATGATTTTAAAATATTCGTCAATAAATCAGTTTTTAGATTATATTTTTCTATTACAGTTTTAGCGAGCCTGAAGAACAGAGATTCAGAGCTTCTAAGAAGTTTTAGAATAATTTGAATTTGTTCGTAATATTTTGCATAATACGAAGCTGCTTCTTGCCATGTACTCCACCTTGTTATGACAGGTTCTGGTGGCAATGGCATGTTCGGAAATCTTTCTTTTAATAATTTTACTCTCTTGGGAGCCATATAAATATTTATTACATTTTAAATTCACGTATCAACCACATACATATGCATATTCTGCCCTTATTTGTTCTGAAACTCAGCTAAGAGCGTGTGCAAAACAGGTAAAATGTCACTGTATCAAATTCGACAAAAAGTTTTTTTTAAATTCTGTCAAAGATTACGCATCTTTGACAGACAACTGGGGTAGCTACAGGAGTGAGTGAAGCACGCACAACGACTCTTTGAATGCGAAACACGCCCTCAACAGAATTATACAGTTTTACAACAATGTTATAAAAATAAAAAACATTTTGCAGTCGTTTATAATAATGATTTTTATCATTAACATTAGTTTCAATAAAATTTACATACTTTCTTTCCTACAGCAACAATTTTTCTAATTTTCGGCCCAATTGCCGAAAATTGGCCGAATTAAATTGTTGTAGTAAGGAAGTCTCCACTTTTATTGACTCTGTTCTATGCACTTTAGGTATTTTAGCCCTCATAATTCCGATCACTGGTTACAACTATACGCTCACTGTTATATTTCCCGTCCTGTGCAATATAAAGAAGAACAAAGACGGAAAGACGTATTTAAGACCGAAGTGAGACGTGCCACCAGTCCGACGGTGACTGAGGTGGGAGCACACAATTTTACACAATGAGGTTGTAATTTTCGAAAAACTAGTACCTCATCTTCTCTTTTTAATTAATCAATGGGTGTAAATAATTAATTCTAATAAATGTTGCTAGGCCATGAAATATATTGTGCACCCAGCACAATATGGCGATTAGAATTCGAAAGCTCATATTATCAGATGTGTCATGTGCTTATCGTGATAGACCACCGGTGTGGCACGGCGCAAATCAATCGATCATGCCGATCGACCATAGAGGGCACTGGCCCTCAAACTTTGTAATAAATTTAAAAATAATATTGGGCAATATCCATATCCATCCACACTGACTGTTTGGTTGGATGGATGGATGTATGTTACTTCTGCACGTCAAACCTACTGTACTGATCGGACTGAAATTTTTCATTATACCGGTAATTATAATCTTGGAATAAAACATCTTATTCTCCCATAGTTTTCCAAAAGCTAATATTATTTACCGCTAATACTTTTTATCCCATAAATCCGTTCTCGTGGGATAAAAATCAGCTTTAAACGTTTCCATATGAACAACGCGTGCGAAGCCGCAGGGCGCAGCTAATAATAAATAATTTAATACCTTGGAAAACGCATATCTAGTAATCTGAGAGGGGCGACCTATAGGCTAACGATTACCATACCGGATACCGGTTTCCTAAACTTTTCATACACAAGAGTTTTAATAAAACATGTCTTTTATTTGTGACATGATGTCAAGAGCTTATATGAGCAGAATGTACCAAAAAACGAGTTAGTTGTGGGGTGCTGGCTAAGAATTTGTACCACCCCATCTCTTCCCGTGGGTGTTGTAAGAGGCGATTAAGGGATATCCAACGGGGGCGGCAACAGCGCCCCCTGCGTACAATTCTACCACCGAACTGCGATCCCCAACCCGCATGCACAGCGTGGGGATTATAGGCACTGGACGCAAGCCTCCCCTTATTGCCGCTTTATTGGCGTTTATCTCATGATAAACGCCAATAAGGCGCTTATCAGGGGGAGGCTTGCGTCCAGCAGTGGACCAATATAGGTGGTTGAGGTTTAAATTAGTATTCCAATCTTATGCATCGTATGTACAATGTACATATTAGCTTGGTTTTTAACTTCAGTATAAAGTTTAATTTTAATCCTTAACCAAATTCTAACCATCATCAAAGGTTTGTACCTACGATCTACAGATTTGTTCCGGTTATCTATGTATGTAGGTACTGTTTTAAATATCAAAAGCCATTACTTTGGGTGCTGATGTAGCTGTGTGGATAGTTCAGTACTACGTTCTTATATCCAATAGACAGGTTCTAATCCAAAGACTCTTAATAACTCCAGCGGTGAACGAAACGAGCAATCATCCCGGAAGATACCTTTTTTTATCAGAAATAGACTCGTTTGACTGCAATCTCACCTGATGGAAAGCGAAGATGCGGCCGACGATGTATCACGAAGGTCTAGAAGATGGCTACTCCGGACCACATTCCGAAACACAACAGAGTTGCTTCACGGACTGGCCCAGTCCGGAGGGTGGTGACAAGCCACGGCCGAAGCCTACTACCAGAGGGTACCGCTCTTAGCACCACCCAGAGGACACGTGTAGGGTAACAGAGGGTCATCGTACGGACGTGAGCGATAATGTCCCCCAAAAATAACCTAATAAAGAATCAGCAGTATACCTAGACAGACAAAACAGCCGTACTCATAATATTAGAGTAAAGTAACATTGTATAATATTATTTTCTACGTCAGCTCCGTAAAATATTTTTCCTGTTAACAGAGCGGAAAATTTTATTTATTTTTGTATGTTTTGGACTGCTCAGTATGGGACAGATATGGTGAAATGAAAATAGCCATGGGACTTCTGTTTTTCTCATAAGAAGTATTTTTATTTTATTTTATTTGGGGAAGGCACAGGAAAATTTTACTGGTTTTTGTATTTTTCGACAGTTAAGTAATGGGAAAGATGGGGTAAAATAAAAAGATCAATTGACTTCTGTTTTTCTAGTAAGTAGTACCTTTTTTGCTTAATTTGGATAAACAGTCTTGATAGCTTACTGACTTTCTTTTTAATCGACTTCAAAAAAGAAGGAGGTACTCAATTCGACTGTATATTTTTTATGTTTGTTACCTTAGAACTTTTGACTAGGTCCGATTTTCATGATTCTTTTTTTTATTTGGAGCTTCTCGTGTGGTCCTACTTTAATTTGGTCTGGTTCTGACAGTGGGATCCATGAAAAAACTATATAATTGAAGTCGGTTTATATTTTTTTGAAACAAAATCAACTATCTCTAAAAGCTTAGAAAACATTTTCACCTTTATTTAGCTAATTTAAAGCTACATAAATTGGTAGGTAACCTAAATTTATCAATGGCTAACAGATTTTTACCTCGGGATGTTACGTTTTTGCAGTTGATGCGTCATCCTGGCTAACCTTTTAGATGAAAACGTATCAGCAATGTTTCTAAAACCTAATATAGATTACGAAAGTTACGTAAATATATGAACCAAGTATCGTAACTAGAGGGGTTAAAGTTAAAAGTTATCTACGAGTGTATTTCAGACCCTAACCGCGGTCTTGGTCCCTTGAAAACTGTCGTTTGAATAACTTAGGATGTATTTAATTGTAGGGTACTTAAGTAAGGGTACTCGACCTTTCGAAGACTCACTAACCCGGAGAAATAAAAACGAGAAATGTCTTGAAAAGTTCAGTCTTTTGATAGGATATGACCTTGATATGAGCGTGTATCCAAATTTTTTGGATTTCATAGACTTTTCTATCATTTTCATTGCCTACACGTAGTTCTAGCACAGTCAAAGCAGGGCTTTTGATATGAGCTAACTATTCTAGTTTTCTTTGACTCAAGAAAACATGAAAAAAGTTAATAATGATGATGATCCCTCAACTTTTTCAACCTCAACAGCCTATATTGGTCCACAACTGGACACATGCCTCCCCCTGATAAGTGCATTATTGGGTTTTATCTCATGGGGATAGTGACCATAATCCTCACGCTGGGCTTGGGTTGGGATCGCAGTTTGATGATAGATGGTTCAGCAGGAGGCGGTGCTGCCCGCCCCCGGTGGATATCTATAATACACGGACTGCAAGGCTCTACTGTAAGAGTCGGCTGCAGTCAACGGCAGTTGACGACTGCCGTCGTCTGCAGTTGAGCCTTAGAGTCGACAACTGTATTGAGACATGCAGTCCGTTGCCTTTTTTTGCGACACCCACGGGAAAAGTTGGTGTGGTGTAAACATTGATTAATTAAAAAGGTAAGATAGGTTACGTTCTCCCAGCGCTTACTCAAAAATTGGCATGTGTTACAACTATACGCTCACTGTTATATTTCCCGTCCTGTGCAATACAAAGAAGAACAAAGACGGAAAGACGTATTTAAGACCGAAGTGAGACGTGCCACCAGTCCGACGGTGACTGAGGTGGGAGCACACAATTTTACACAATGAGGTTGTAATTTTCGAAAAACTAGTACCTCATCTTCTCTTTTTAATTAATCAATGGGTGTAAATAATTAATTCTAATAAATGTTGCTAGGCCATGAAATATATTGTGCACCCAGCACAATATGGCGATTAGAATTCGAAAGCTCATATTATCAGATGTGTCATGTGCTTATCGTGATAGACCACCGGTGTGGCACGGCGCAAATCAATCGATCATGCCGATCGACCATAGAGGGCACTGGCCCTCAAACTTTGTAATAAATTTAAAAATAATATTGGGCAATATCCATATCCATCCACACTGACTGTTTGGTTGGATGGATGGATGTATGTTACTTCTGCACGTCAAACCTACTGTACTGATCGGACTGAAATTTTTCATTATACCGGTAATTATAATCTTGGAATAAAACATCTTATTCTCCCATAGTTCTCCAAAAGCTAATATTATTTCTATTCATTTATAAACGGAGTCTGGCGCTTTTCATTTCAGGTTTCCATTAATTTATTTGCCCCATGGATCTAAAACTGTTTAATTTTTGTTTAATATGCTATATCTAGTGATTTATTTTATAAAATATATATAATTAAATAAATAATGTTGGACAATTCACACAGCATTATCTAGACTAGACCCAAGCTAAGCAGAGCTTATGTTATGGGTACTAGATAACTAATATATTTAATACAATACACTACGTGGATAGCTTTTTTTTATAATACATAGATAACATCCAGAACGCCCTGAACAAATATCTGCAGATCGTACACACGTTTGTCCCGAGGCGGGAAAATAGCCCGCAACCTCCTGCGTCGCAGGCGGACATTCGCCCACCGCGCTACAGATTCAAATTTGAATCAAATTTGATGTATTTTAATCTTCAACTCGTGTACCTACCTAATTGGTTTTCAAAAAAATCGTGTTAGTTACATAATAAAAAAATTAAATAATGCTAGACTGGACAATTCACACAGCATCATCGAGCCTTTACTTTGTGGCTAACAACGTAACAACCCCCGAAAATTAAGAGATATTGTTATGGGTAGCTACTACAAACAATTGAGAATCAGATAAAACTTCCATTGTTTCACTTCTCCTCCGTCAATTTTAATTTGGGTGTAATAGGTTTTTGTCAGTGTTGAATTTTAAAATAAACATAAAAATACTCAAAAACAAAAAGAACCGGACACCAGATCAAGATTGGTTTTTATGATTAAGACTTATATCGAATTCCATCGAAATTTCTTGCTTGTCCATTATAATATCTGTGTTTGTGGTAAGCACAGATAATGTGTTAATCACCCCTACCAAAATCTTTGAAATGTCTACGGAGTTCGATGTCAATCATACTTACTTTAAGAATCCGATGAAACTCGCTTAATTTTTTTGACCTAGTTGGCATCCGTAGTTATTTTGAGGAAATGAGGTTTACGATAATTCGACAAGTGTTCTTAATTATAAAGAATCGCAATAAAAATGATCGGATTAAGCATATCGTAAATTTCATTTTATTATTTTGTTGAAATAAGAAAATAAATTCGATCACGACAGCATCCGTGAAGCTCTATTACCCATAACGATGTCGTCATAATATCAACGAAGATTCTATAAAATTTCTTTTACAAATGTTCATTTGAGCAATCAAATATTATATGACCCAGAGAGAGTCCATTTTTCATTGCAAAAATGTAAAAGGAAAAAGAGTAATTTATTTGTTGGTTGGTACTCATCAAGTAACATAAACTCGTCATCATGAAAGTTTGAGTACCACATGTTAACAATTGCTATTGTATCGCATAACAAACTGTAGTTTATTAAACGATAATTGATGTATGCGGGCTGCGAAATTGTGCCGTACGATAACTAAACGATTATGCATACAATGAAGGGAAGGCATTCTCTAATTAACACGGTTAGTTCTTTTACGATGTTCTTAGAATGAAACCTACTTATTAGGTTTAATAATAAAGTGTTCTTCACGTTGCTAACACGTTTGGGGTCTACTTTGGATGCCGGTGCAATGGCACCGGCATCCAAAGACCCCCTGACACAGTGTGAACTATCCTGACCCAGTGGTCAGTTCACAGTTTGGATACCTACTTAGGAAGATGACGTCGGATCGCGCCAAACGAAGGACGGCCGATGCTTTCTTTAAACTTCAACTTCTTGTGTGGTTTCTGCATAACGATGACTTACTATGAAAATGATTCTGACATTAATTATTTTAGAGATCAGAAGCGAAAGGTGTCAGTTGTTGACGCACCCGAAGTAACTTTGTGGTAAGGTTGTTTGTTTTGTGCCAACGACGTCATCCGACAACTTCGTCCAGATCTCCAGTTTTTCCGGTAAGTTAAAACTTAAAACACTTTGTTTGACAGATCTGGGAAAATTAACAGCTAATGTAAAAGTTATTAAACTAGCTGTGTGCTGTGTGCTGGCTTAGAATTTGCACCACCACGAAACTTCCCGTGGGTATCGTAAGAGGCGACTAAGGGATATCGACCAGGGGGCGGGCAGCAGCGCCCCCTGCAGAACAATTCTACCACCGAACTGCGATCCCCAACCCGCATGCCCAGCGTGGGGATTATGGGCATTATCCTCCAGGAGATAAACGCCAATAAGAAGCTTATCAGGGGGAGGCCTGCGTCGAGCAGTGGACCAATACAGGCTGTTGAGGTTGAGGTGGAGGTAAAAGTAATGTAGGATAATTCATACAGTTTTTAACTTATTCAAAATCAAAGAGACATCTTTTTATCTGATCGCACGTTTAGTCATAAAACTAACAACTCTAATCGAAACAGCAACAGCTGCTCAAAACGAAATCAGATACGACGATCTATAAAAATTATACAAACACCAACTTTTAAAGCCTCATCTGCCTAATAGTATTCATTGTGAACCTAACACCGCGCGTCATGTCTCACGGTATGAGGTAAAATAATGTATTATTCATGGCGCATAGACTGCAGCGCCAGAAAAACACTGGGCAGAATGTTAATCGCATACACTGCCCAGTCTCAGACCGGCAGGGACGCGCCGCCGCCGCCACTACACGGGGACGGAGACTGGCACCTGCGTCATGGGCCATGAAGGTGTTAATTGTTGGTTCCTAAGGACAAGGCAGCACCGAGGGTTCCTACCGCGAACGGAATGGACCCGTTTCAACTCGCAAAAGAACACTGCGTACTTTTACACCAACGAATAGCCCAGTGGAAAAGAGCAGAAAGATAGTCCAGGGGAAAGGAGTGAGCCAGCAGAAAGCGTTGAAATTAACTTCGCACACTCATCTTATCGTTACCCTTTCGAGTTGGAGACCCGGCTGCCTATATCGAAATGCTATTTCAGTACGTCCCTTGCGGCTTCAGTACTTCACCATAGATAGATAGATAGATAATTTATTAATGAAAACTTTATTACATAGGTTGGTTAGCAATGCCTTATAGCCTATGTTGGGATTATCTAGGCACTGGGTTCTCATCTATTTTACCTACTTTAATTTACATATAAATAACTTTGTACAATAATTTAAAACTAATTCGCTTAGTTATATAATAACTAATAAGTCTAAATCACAAACCATCTAAAAAACTCATAAAATATAAACACACTCGTATGTGTCGTATAAGACTACATAAGAGACACAAGACTTATAACTGCACCTAGAGCCCGATGGGCATCGGCCCAAAAAAGGTCAGTGAGTTTGTCTTGGCGGTGAAGTACTGAAGCCGGGGCGGTGACGTACTGAAGTAGCATTTCTATATACGCGACCCGGCTTAAAACTACAGACAACGGAGTTGAAGATAAAACACAGTGTAAACTAAACAAGGCTTATCTCTCGTTGCCTGTAGATATTTAGCGCTCTATCGGTGAGCGCCGAGGTTTGTCGAACGAAGAGCTACATATAATTGCGCGTAACTTACGCGATCAGATCACATTATTATAAATATTCACGCGTTTATTTACCTATTTTTCCCGAAGTTTCAACAGGTTTACACTCTATCGTGGTCACGGGATGACCGGAGTTCTGGAGCTACCGCCTTTGCGAAGCGGGAGCTGCATTTTTTGTAAGTAAACGCGATAAATACCCGTGAATGTCTATAAAAGAAAGTCGTGTTCGTTACACTATTTATAACTCAAGAACGGCTGAAGCGACTTGGCTGAAAATTGGTCTGGAGGTAGCTTAAAACCAGCAGACGGACATAGGATACTTTTTATCCCGTTCCCGTGGGATATGAGATAAATTTCCACGGGGGCGAAGCCGCGGGGTGCAGCTAGTTTATAATAAAACAAATGAACTCTTGCGTGATATAACCTAGCCCCAAGAAAGGCCCATAGGAAAGTAACATTAACAATTCCTTGCCCAAGGCTCGAGTTCTAAGCCGTCGTCATCAGGCCATTTACAAATTTACCAGACGCTGTCGCGCGTCCGTTGCTATACCTATCCTGTAATCCTGTATGCAAGTAGAAAAGGATATCCCGAACATGGACATTCCGTAATTAAATGCATCACCGTTTTACCAAAGACGAATGATGATAGTGTAGGTCGCTCTTAGGTAGAGTACCGTTAGAAGGTAGTCTTAATTAACATTCACAGTCAAACATTGTCGCTTGAAACGTTGAAAGGAAAGTAAAGTCCAGTCCAGTTACATTTTATGAGCCATCTGGTACACACTGTACCAGTACCTAAAGTCATTCGAAACCTACACTGTAAATACTTAAAACGTTTCATTTAATTTTAATTTGATTCAAATATTATAATTAAATTTAGTAACCTAAATAATTAATTTTGTTTTAACAAACTATAAACCAACTTCAATTTTTATAGTTTTTTCATGAATTTTCATGGATCCCATTGTCAGAACTGGACAGAATTAAAATGGGACCACACAGGTGGCACCAGCTTTCATATAAAAAAAATAATCATGAAAATCCGACAACCCAGTCAAAATTTCAGAGGTAAAAAACATTTTAAAAAATACACTAGAATTGATAACCTCCTCCTTTTTTGGAGTCGGTTAAAAAGGTATTAACTGCTTTTTACTTTTCAACTTCGTTTATGTCTGCTGACTAGCACAGTGACGCTGTATCGTTAGTTTCTATCACTTAAGACAATTTCGTAATATAACAGCATGCAGAATAACTGATTTAGTTTCAAAAAACTATAAACCAACTTCAATTATATAGTTTTTTCATATATTCCCTCGTCATAACCGGACCAAATTAAAATAGGAAACACCAGCTTTCAAATAAAAAAATAATCATGATAATCGGATCACCTAGTCAAAAGTTCTGAGGTAACTAACATAAAAAACAGTCGCATTGAGAACCTCATTATGTGAAGTCGGTTAAAAAGAAGACGGCGGATACATTTACAAATTGCAAATTATTTCTATTGCAGAGTTATATAAACGTATAACATTCCTACATTAAATTAAACACGTTTGAACAACTTTGTGTTAAGTACTCGTTTAATGAGTATTCCTAATGTTACCGCAATTAGTTATTTAATCTCCAAGTCTTTTTAATGCCTATAATCCTGCTATATTAATTAGGCCCTGGTAAGTGGTAGATAACTGTTATACACATTTTTATGTTAGTACCTGCCTGGATAATATTTCTAGTTTCCACAATATTTCTACAGTTTTCCTAAAATTCTGAAAATAAAATGGAAATAATGTAACTACCATCGCCAAACGTAATACCTATCCAGTTTGAAACTATTTTGCTTTGCGTTAAAAACTAAAGATATCGAGCAAGCCGGGGTTGGCAACTATTCACTTCACAGAAAAATCACCCTAGTGGTGGTAAGGAGCAATTTCTGCTGACTATACTTATACGAGTATGTGATTTTTCCAGGGCTCGTAGCTCATCTTGTCATTCTCACATCAAACAATATTGTGAGTATTTGTGAGGTAGAGCAAAGCGTTTTATCAATCAGAGAGTATCAGGGTCTACTTGCTCGCTAAACTAGTAAAATTAAAACCTATATAATCGACCAATTGTTAATTTATAAGGTCACTTTTATTTAAGTATTTTAGAATCCCAGCGAAGCGGGACTCGTGTATAGTGCTATTACTATTTACAAAAACAATCTACAGGTAGCTCAACTGATCAATATCAATACCAGTCAAAAGCGTACCCAAAACGCTGGCTACACTAATACTTTGTAATAAATGTCCTAATAGGTGTTTCCATAATTTTAAGGATTTTGCAGTTCAAATCGTTGGTTAATTAATAAACTTTGCTCAGGTTGAAACTCAAATTAGAAGGCAGGTAGCCCATTTCATTACCAACGTAATGGACGCCAAGGCCTCTATATCAGTTGACTCCAATAACTCGAGCGTACCTACTCAATTAACAAAGACCATCGTAAAGAAGTCAAATCTTAATTAAAAAGGCCATAATCATCTACAGTCTATTGGTCCTAGAAATGAAACAATCATTCATGAAAATATATCGAGTATCCTGCCCAAAACGACCAATCATGAATATTACATAATAAACAAAGTTTCTGAATTCAGGTTGTACTACACATGTATTTCGAAATTAATACCACATAGAGCTAATATTATATACATAGCTAATTTTATATCATCACATCATCATCCTCTATATTAGTTCACTGCAGGACAATTTTTTTATAGTGTTTTATTCACTCTTTAAGAATGTTGCTATCATTTGATCCTCTTAGCAAATTAATATTAAAGGTAATATTGTTTGAGATGTGGTGGAAATTATCGTGCGGTGCACTAAAATTTCAGTATTTCTCACTAGAACGCTTCCACATTGCAAAATACCTTCAACGTAGTAACGTGTGAGGTGATCGTAAATTTTTATATGAGCGTGTAACATGACGCTGTGTCATCGCGCACGTGCGTCAAAATGGCGGAAAACGTTATTTTTGGCGGGAAACATTGCGTGACAGCCATGCCAACGAAGGAAGGTGTTCTAAACCCAACATACAGCACGCATGATTTGAAAACGTGTTTGCAAACATACGATAGCTGACGCGTGCGAGCAGATCAGAATGATCTTTATTTATTTATTCGTTGACGTGGGGCCTTATTACCTCGAATGTTGGTGAATAATTTGTTGATATTCTGACAAATCTCTAGTGTTAAAAACAAGAAAATGTGCATAGCAGGGCTTGAAATACCCTGCAACTTGGTTACTAAATTACGCTGCGTCAAGCGTCAGAGTCAAATCGTCTATTTCTTTAGACTTGCAAAATAAGCACTTAGACAAGTCGTCTTTAGAACTCTCTAGAGCTCTGGTTAGTGACCCAGATATAGAGCTCATCAGAGTTTCTAGTATGCAGTAGATAATAACCTAGCCACTAAAATACAGCAAGTCCGTGAATATTCCGTCTGTGGGGTAAAATTGGCCATTTCACCAATTTAGAACATTTAGCTTTCCGCGATATTTTAGTAAGCCTATGGAGCTGCATTTTCAACTGCTGTATATTTTCAACACTGACTTGGAATGATAGGTGTACGCGTTGTATTTCAAATTAGAGGGTAAAAGCTGTTTGTCCACTGAAACTTTCACTCTTAAATTGCAATGTACAGTAAATCCAAATTGATTTAAAGTCAACAGGTAAGGTATGTCTATCTAGTTTGGAAAAAGTTTTGTAGTAAACGACAAAAAGTACCAACAACCAAAAATACAAACGAACCTTAAGCCCTGGAAGAAATCTTTATTTTCAAAACACTATTCATTAAAATATATCTGTTATAACAGGATCTATTTGTAGAATAAATTGTCACCTCAATGTTCTAGTCTCAATTTCTACTGAATGTAAAAGGCAGTAAATTGCTCAACGTGAAGACTGTAGGTAAGTAACTATGCATAGCAATTTGTAGTTGCTTTACAGTGTGGAATGAAAGCTATCACGCCCTTGTTTTACAAGCATTTGAAAGGGCTTGCGAATAAAATTCAAGGCGACGTTATGTGCGGGTCTGGTACCAGCCTAGCGAGTAGTGGTTCGCTCCTTTTTCAGAAGCAGGCCGGAGCCGCAACTGTCACGTTCAACTCTTCGCAGAAACTGGTGCTGCCAGCAACATGCGAGAAATTGTGGCTGGGTTCTCGACATTTTTCAATCTCTTTCAATCAGTTCCTTTACAATAAAGCCGAGATATATTGTAGGTTCTCCTTATTTATTTTATCCATGTCACACAAATAAAGATTTTCTATTCTATTCTATTTTTTGACGATACTATACTGAGTTCTCTTCTTTGAAGTTCTTGACATGTTTTGTTGGTAGATCGAAAGAAAAAATATATATTTCGTAACTAGCCCACCAGCATTCCAGCCAGTCTTGGTTAGAACTAGCTCAAAGAAAACGAAGAAGGCAACACTATCAGAAACGTCAGTAATGGGCAACCTAGGTATCCCAAGTATTTGGTTCCTTGAACTAAGCTTGATCGACGACGGAACGAGTTTTTTAATTGACATGGAAAGGGGTTGGAAATCTTACCCAATTTAAGACAGAAAGTCCTTGTACGTACTTCTCCAAGAAGTCTAACAGATATACTTATAGTGAGACCGCTACGAGTATGAGTCCTAGTTAGACAGAATTGTTGTACTTATTATGTCACATGTTTTGACGAGACTAGAACCGACTTGCATCAACCATTCAATTGATTGCAAGGCCGATGCTTTTGCGTGGCTTACGCAACTCCTCATGAGGTTCATTACGTTATGACGTCAGAAGGTAGAATCGACATAACGGGTGAAACTTGATTGAACTGCTATCAACACGACCTAGTTCACCAGAGTATTTTAGAAACAATCTAGTACCGTAAACCGGGGGTACTTTGCGCCAAAAAATGTAGTGATTTTTGTATTGGTCTCTAAAAGATGCAAAAAACCTATTTTATGTATAGGATATGGATTAAAACAATTGAATATAATGTTGAAAATAGTATATTTACTAGTAGGAACTTATAACACAATAATCAGACTTTTTATTTTTAATCAAAGTTTGGCGCAAAGTATCCTCTTCGGCGGGGACACTTTGCGCCATATTCTAAATCCGCCCATAACTTATTCATTAAAGCTATGGCGCAAAGACTCCTTACGTGATATATGGCGCAATGCCCTATCCTACATTGTCCAGCTCTTTGACGCTGGAAAACCCACGGCGGTTGATCATTTTGGGAGGGTCAATGCATCCCATGACGTCATTCCATCCAAAATAGCTGATATCTTTAGTCTGTGGCCATTTCCATGCCTTTACTGACCTCTGCATTGCGTCCACAGTTGCTCCCTCTTCATCGAAGTCAACAATCATACCAGGATACAATTTACCGTCATATTTTACGACCACAAAAGCGTCTTTTTCACGTCTAACGTCTTTGAATCTGGTTGCTTGTTCTGAAGGTTCCTCGGATATTTCGATCCACCACGAACAATAACTCGTTTCTGGCCTGGATCATCCGTGAGATTAGTCTCGTCGTAGTTAAATATATGTGTCGGAGGAATACCTTCAATTTCAACCTTCAAGTTATCAACGTACTCCCTTAAAATCTCGCTGGATAATTGTGCCCTATTCTTCTTGATATTAGTTTCAAAACGCACAGAAAGTTCAGAATGGCGCTTTAAGAAATTTTTGACCCAATCAGATCCGGGCATATTATTCTTGAATTTTAATATCGAGCGCCCTGACTTTTCAAGAAAAATTTTCACCACCACTCTTAGATCAAATTCTGGGAACCCATATGTGCCCATTAGCTCAATATGTGCTGCTACAGATTTTTCCTCTCCTTCATTGAGGATCAGACGGTGTCCAGGGGCATGCATATGGGCATTTTTAAGTTTGTATACAATGGTTCGTCGCGGAATATTAAAATGCTCGCTAGCTTTCCTTTGTGTCATTTTTCCAGATTGTACAGCTGCGATACAAAGCTGTAATTGTTCTTTTGTATAGTTTGCATACTTCCGAGCACCCAACTTTCGTTTATAAGTCCTTGGCATGTTTGTTTACCTGAAAAAATATGAGGGTAGGTATAAATAAAATGACTGGGGTAACTTTACGCCAGGCGCAAAGTCTCCCCGTTTTTGAGTGTTTTCTGACCTGACTCAAAAAAAAATACAGTAAAAAATAGCGGCAGATAATTGCTACAAAACACTTGCTTAATCGACTAGAAGAAAACATAACAGATGTAAAAACAAAAGCTTACCAATATTGAGCCCGTGATTATGTAGATACACTTGAATTTAGGTAGCCTTCTTTTTTTGAATATTTATGCACTTTCACTCTGCGACTCATTCCAGAGAAAAGAACACTGCTAGCGACATCATTTTTAATTTGGAAGTATTCTGACATTTGGTTTCATGTTCGGATATCAATCATTCCTTTGAAGCAACAAGTTTTTTTTTATGCAAAATAAAACATTTATCCGATTTGGCGCAAAGTCATCCTGGCAGGCGCAAAGTAACCCCGGTTTACGGTAAACCTGATGATTCGTTTATGTCAGCAGCGTCTTGAAGACTCTTCCGACTGGATCTCCATATGGATCAGTTGAGCTGCTGTAGAAAAGTAGGGAAAATAAAAACAAAGGTACGCGATAAATACCCGATAAATAATTATTAAATTATATTAACAAATCGCGAAAGTTTAAAAGTTTTATATTTCATTGTTAATCAAGCAAAGCAATGAGTAAATCAGATGAGGTAGAGAAAATTGTACCTTCAATTGTTAATATCCCCCACAAACAGGTAGACGCTCCAATCGGAATCAATCATGCAGATTCATTAAGCTTCTCACGGTGTATACAAAGTGGTAACAAGTTAATCAGCGCGACAGATCGCAAATCAACAACTAGTTGCAGGTGTCAACTGGAGATTGCAATCGTAAGACATTACAGATGATGGAGATAGGAATATGCTGAATGTCGTAGGCGACAATTAGCCACAAATCAAGTTGTTGATGGCCAATAATGCGAATGGGGTGCTGAGAAAATGCATTGACACTCGTCGCTTGTCGTGTTAACGTATTGACTGCCCAGCCTCGGCACGCCACCTTACGTGGATGGAGAAGGACGTCTGCGTCTTGGGCCATGAAAGTGTTAGTCAACAACTCGGCTACACAACACTAATGTATCTTTTGAAGGGCACTATACGCTTCTACAACAATACTCCTAGTGTTTCGCAAAAAATATCAAAAAATCAATTGAAGCAAACTATCAAAACTGTACTGTGCTGTGAGGCTTACAATAAAATATCAGATTATCAGGGAGGATAAAAAGTTTGGGACGAATTTTGCTCCAAATCGAAAAATAACAACAAACAGGCTAAAGATAGTCGTTTCTTTACTTTACGTCTACATACCGAAGCGGTCGAAATCAAAAATACCATTATTTAGTTCTTTATTTCCTTGTGAGTGCTTAGTTTTATAACTTGACCTTTCCTAAATGTACCTACATTTATTGTACTTATGGATGTTTTTTTTTTATTTGATTTGATATCACATGCGCTGCCTAGCCTCTAACCTGCATTCATTGGATTGGATACCCAGCCTAGTGTGTTAATAAATGCCTTCGGAAGGAATGAGGTCATAGGGTTTATTACGGTCACAAAACGGCTACTAATTAGAAAAAGACTACTATCTTGATAATTCACATTCAAAAAATAAGAGAAAACCATTTCCATCTCACTAATCAACCACTAAATCAGAACGAATCCCAACGAAACACTTAATTAAGAGACTAATCCCAACCACAGACGCGAAAATATGTGGGCTTCGTTATTTATTTGAACAGATTTAAAACAAAATATCGAGTTCCGCAGTTTCGTATGCAAAACATCTTTCGGCTTCGAGAAGATAAAACTGGCTTGAAACGAGCCGATGTTTACAGGATGAAAGTTCAAAGAAAGGAGATAAACAGGATCTCGGATTGTTTTATTTTGGAGCGTCCATCCCCATAAAACATGGTATTAGCAGAGCTTATGAGAACAAATCTATAGACACACATAGAGATTGAAGCTTAGCTAGGACACTATACTAGGTAAAACTTTTGACACTGTAATGGTGATTATCACTAAAATCACATAATAAATAATAATAATAATAATATAATAAATTATGATTGCAGTAGGTGATTAAAACAAAAAACTAAGATCTCTACTCTACTAGATGTAGAGTAGAAAACAATCCTACAGAAAATCTAGATACCTTTTTTTAAGTACTTAAAACTGCTTAACTAATGGGTCCCAATTTATATCTTAATTTCAGGTGATTTTCCCAAAAACATTCATCATTTAGGAAGCGACCAAAGTTAACTAAACTTAAGCATAGTTTCAGGAAACTATCGTTAGATTAGCGTTGTCGGTTAGTCTAGTCACCGTAATTTATGTGCAAGTTTGGTTCTAGACTCCCTCGGGCCATATTAGTATCCCAGCGGTCCACTCGGTCCTATGTAACGGCTCTACAATACACTGAATCACATGAGAAACTCAAACAAGCTGATCCAACAGCAAACATGGCTTACCCATTGTTTGAAAGTGAACGCGTGCGGATTTTTAACTGTTTTATATTCAAACTGCCTTTTAGTTAACCGCAGACACAAAAGTACGCAGACCATTGTGTCTTGATCGAATGATTAGATTTTAGACAATGCTGTTGGAAGATTAGATGTCTTAATTTATTTTGGTGCTCATTAGAATACAATAGTTTTAAGAAGACATTTCAAGATCACCTTTAGGTACAACTGAGAAACTTTGGAAATGCGAACCGATTTTGACTTGCAAAAATAATGCAAGAATGCAGTCAGCACCTCATATGAGGTGCAAGCCGATCCCAACCGGTTTCGAAGATGGCATTTCCGAATTCCCATTCTGTTCCTTTTGTGAGACTCACCGAGTTTCGAGAACAAAGGAGTTTCCTTGAAGTGACTGTGTGAAATGACAAAATCAGAATATCACGAGTTCACTAAAGATAATGCCAATATTGGAAAATGCAGTTGGTATCTTCATATAGGTTGGTATGCAAAAAGACAAAAGCCAAAAATGTGAGACAATTAACCCTGGTGAATCATGACTATTTGTGGGTCACTTGTATCATCAAGATATGATGAATGCATTACTAAAGTCATTGGCTTTTGATACATAATCTTGAAGCATATTTAGCGACAGCTTTACAACGCTATTTAATTACATGGCCACACAAGGACACGCAGTTTCAAGTTCCGGACTGACTCGTGTGTGGTCTCAATCTCAATGCATTGTCGTTGTGTAACTTCGATCGAGGTGAATCAAATGTCCATAAGAAATCGTCTATACAATACAATTATATTTCGAATTTATGATCATCATTCATCTGAAAATGACCGTAGACAGAAATTTTCATCATAATTTTTTTTTCTTTTTAAAGATATTTTTTCTTACCCGTTTTTAAAAAGACTATGTTAAGGGTATAAAGTACTATTATTTTCATATATAACACGGTATGATCTACGTAATATACCCCTATCGCCATTTAAAATTATCTTCTCTTTTAGATATGTAAATAGGTAAAAGCTGAAGAGTCTGCATTATTAAAGCCACAGAAGGGTACTTCTTTAACAATAGGAGCTTCCTCATTCGATGCTTCCTTGAATTCTTATTATTTATGTTTTCACAGTAAGCTTCGTATACACAAAACCGCAGGAATTTATAAGGGAAGATATTCTGGGACCATTCTCAACGCATTTCACACGGCTACAAACAGCACAAGTACCTACAAATACTCGTACGTGTATCGTTCAAAAATTACAATGGTTTGATTATGTTACCTACCTGTATTGAGTGAGACTACAAAAAAATAACCTTTCGATAGATACCTATTCTATACCTATCTATAGTCTGTTCAAATGACTTTGTCATACCTACCGCTATTGGTAATGCGATATGGCAGGTAAGATTTCATTGAACTATTTTATGTTCAACCTAGGCAAGCTTTCTCAAGTTAAAGTGTCCGTTTCTTGATGTGTATTTAGATCAAAGTAAGTAAATATCTGGAAACCTAGAAACAGTTTTGAAATGATACCTATCGCTTGTAGATAGTATGAAATAATAGTTTTAAATAATGTTAATGCTAGGAAAACATTACCATATAGAACAACACAATGAAAAATAATAACACGTAAACAAGATCATATTACAAATAGACGATACCAATCGTGTGTGGCATTACAGAAATGACGGTATTGCAAATATTTGTTCTGTTTTATTTATTCATACGCTGTCTACTCATTCACATTGAGCGGATTATTGGAGGCAACGTTGCGTAATATATGTATGGTTATAATCTATTCAAATTCATGTGGTTTTTGCTAGTCTACTCCAGGGTTCCCGGAAATCGATAGCCGGTTCACTAGACAACGTGACGCCTGTAGTTCAATCCGTCCGAAAGGGTGTTCGGTTATTGCTTGCCGTTTTTATCACACCTTTTTATCCCTTGCCCATTTGTTAAATAAAGACAACAAGCTGGTACAATATGGCAATGGAAATTATTATTTAAGGGGAGATTAATGGGGGCAACGTTGCGTTGCGTAATGTATATTAGAGGTATAATGTATGTAATAAATGTTATAGGTAATGTATCAAAATTCATGAGGTTTCTGCTGGTCTACTCCAGGATTCCCGGAAATCGATAGCCGGTTCACTAGACAAAGTGACGCCTGTAATTCAATCCGTCCAAAAGGGTGTTCGCTTATTGCTTGCCGTTTTTATCACACCTTTTGTATTTCCCTTGCCCGTTTTTTAAAAGTTAAATAAAGACAACAAGCTGGCTGGTCATGCTGGTACAATATGGCAATGGAAAACAATGGCTTTTTGGGGGATTATTGGGGGGCAACGTTGCGTAATGTATATAGTGTACATATGTTTTAAATGTTATAATCTCTTCAAATTCATGAGGATTTTGCTAGTCTACTTAAGGGTTCCCGGAAACCGTTAGCCGGATCGCTAGACAACGTGACGCCTGTATCCATCAAAAAGGTCGGTTATTGCTTTGTCGTTTTTATCACACCTTCCGTTTTTCCCTTGCCCGTTGACCGCTGACCGGGTAAAGAGCTCCAAGCATTAAAATCTTAAAAAAAACCTTATTTTCATAACCTGGATAAAATCAATACCAACAAACCCATATTACTAAGCAAATAAGATTACAATACGAAGCGAATTGTAAACCTGTCATGTTCAGAAAATAATACGGTCTATACTTGATTATCAAGAGAGCTGATATTTTCTAGAAAAGAAAGATTCAAGATTTTTTGGTAATATATACATTTACTTGCATGTCAAATAGAATAACATGATCAACTTCGTTACAATTAAATTAATATTCGGTCCGAAATATTTGTATAATAATCTATTTTATCCGCTTATAAATAAGTTACCAAGAGAAATCAATGTAGGTAGGTTTTTTTATGAGCAAAAATTAAGAAAGGAAGAAGAAAAAAAAAGGAGAAGAGGGAAAAATCATCAATTCAATAACTGAAACTGACTTCTAAATTCGAGTAGTTCCACCCCGCTCCAAATCCCATTGTTTTAATTTTTTTTTTGTAGAGTTAGCATAAATAAACTTTCCTCCGGACAGTATCGAGTATGTTGGGGTTAGTTAGGTATGAGTTTAGTTGGCAATGTCCCCATCGTCCCTTGTCCTCGTAAACTCCTGAACAATAGTACCGTCGCGTCGTCCTAATTAAGTCCGGGCTCTTCTGAACATCACGTGTAAAAGTTTCACACAATCACCCCTTGAACTTCATCACTTTCATCTATGTTTAAATTTCAAGGGAATTAGGTAACAAAAGACAATTACTGTCTTATATTTTACAAACTCGACTGGCTACGAAAGCACAATCTGACTATAAGTGACAAACTTTAGTGACAATTTTCGATAAAACAAAAGCACTATGATATAGACATACCAGATCTCAGCTGCTCGTCTATTATCCAATAATAATAATAACATTTATTATACCAGCTTCTGCCCGCGGCTTCGCACGCTTTGTTCCTATTGAAACGTATAAAGGTGATTTTTATGCTACGGGAACTGATTTATGGGATAAAAAGTGGCCCGTGTTTGATTCTCGGCTGATCGGGCTGAAATTTGGCATGTAGTTAATTTTAATCCTAAGATTATCTACAATTTCAGCTCGATACGTTCAGTAGTTTTTCGTGAAAGAATAACAAACATCCAAAGATACAATTAATAGGTTAGAATTTCATCTAAGTTTGGAGAAAATTATTAAACCTAAACAAATTTTCGGTTTCGACAGGACTCGAACCCGCGTCCTCCCCTAACTCCTATTTCGAGTCTCGTCAAAGCAGAAATTGTTTGAGATAATATTTCATTTCTCAGAAATTACCCGGAATGGTGGCTTACGCAATATAATTACAAAAACCCTAAACAAATATTTTGGTAATCATTCTGAGATAAAATTAAACGATTAATTTTCAATTTTATGATAAAATAAAATTACAGAACTCGTAACTATGTAAGCTATAAAACGACTTCGTTTCTACAGACAAGATGTAGCTGATAATCAAAGCAAGAAAGCGCTACAATATACCCTGCTGCGAAGGAAAATAACGTAGACTAACAAATCGCTAGCTTGTAAACAGGACAGGAACTAACGAATCGGAATGAAAATGCAATAAGCATTGAGGTGAACGCTCTACATAGGTTTCTACGGGAACGGCACTTTGAACTTTTCAACATTTCCGTTTTCGTCGTAGGAGCTATCGATAACCATATCTTTTGCGAGACAGTGTCTTATTATTTACTCTCTCTCTCTACCTATGTATGTAATAATATAATATTAGTGTGGTCTTGCTCATATTATCCCATAGAAATGTTAAATTTAATGCGTGGAGGAGTGGAGGAACATAGTGTAAAATGGACCGGAGGGGCCCATTTTTCATTATGTTGATGTGAAACAAACAAGAATCTAAAACTATTAACTGATAACTAATCCAGCAGTGGGACTCATTAAAAATATAAATCATGCCTTATTGAACGCAGGTATTAGATTTGTAATTGTATTTTGTAGGCAATAAATACAAGTAAAATTGTTATATAAATTCGGGATGGTTGAGCGTTTGTATCTCTCGTTAGTATCTCTTAATTCATTACGGATGTACGAGGGTTAACAACGAATCTTATTTTTGTTGGAAGAATGCGTTTTAACGAGGAACTTGAGGTCCGAAACGCACACTTACCGCCGCCTCTCTTCGCTTACTGCTTTATGCAATTTAGAAGACGATTATTCTTCACAAAAACTTGAGCATAAAAACGAAACATCTTCACAGAAATAGCACAATGCAGACCGTAGATACTCACTACAAAATATAGAACTACACAAGAGAAATGAACCCAACACCGCTAAGTTCACGAGTCTACGACTGTAAGTGGCAAGTAGCGCCCGAGACATTTTTCATAACGATAAGTTTCAGTTTCCGCTTCCCGCGGCAGACGTAACATGATTGAGGACGGATGCAGTGCGCGGGAAATTCTTCTGCGATAGGATATTGCAGAACTAATCAAATACTTAAATTAAACTCTACGGAGGAAGAACTTTATTGCAATGTCTGAAAGACATTGAACAAAGTCACAGACCACAGTTGTTTATTGGTATGATAGATAGATAGATAGAGATACATTTATTGTTAACACAGTTACAACACAGAACAGATAGGTATAAGTAAGAAGTAATAATTATATAGGTATAAAGATAGACTAGCGTAGTAGATAAGATAAAAATATAATGCTGTAACGATGCAGCTCAAAGGGCTCCCTCAGCTTGATGCTACCTCCCATGAATGCAAGGCAGCGCTGGTTTTCAGATGGAACTGTATGAGGTGATCTCACAACCGAACACCGATGCGACAGAGGGCATCTCTTTCTATACTATGCAAACTGAGCGAGGCGTAAAACTATTATAGTCTTATTCAACAAGATGCGTTCCGTGACAGATTCACTGTGTTTCATTTTAGTTAACTTCACAATATATGAGTAAGAGGAAAGTTTATTTCAAAATAGTTAAGGCGACGATGCCTGTGACAAATCAATAGCTATTGACACAACTCATCAATTTTATCATCTCTGAAATCGAGTTCCATTGACCTAAATAATAAAGCCCCGGTCCCATAAGACTAATCAAGACCAGTAAATAGTCTCAGTGTACAACGTAACAACAAATTTATTTGATAGGGCATCTACAAAACACTTCACATAACTACTCCAGACTAACATAACAAGTACCGTACGTACGAGAAAATCAAGAAAAATGCGTCCTCTCATCCGTTAAGATCAAGCGCTCTCGTCTGTCGCTCGCATTAGGCCTCCCCTGATGTGTGGACCCGTACGTAAAAGGTTTCAACAGCTGCTCCCCTGTGCAATATTAAAAGATCTCTGAAGTGGGAGAGAGTTTATAAAAAACGGGGGAAATATGCCGATATTGTACCTTGCCTATCTACCCACTCAAAGGGAGCGGGGCTATTAGGCGCTTTGCTCACGATCTGTCACTACTGAGTTATTGCGCACTGAACTGAGCTGAATAATTGAAACAGACACTCTTTCTCCTTTTATAGCAACTTTATGGTCTCAGTCTGGATCCAATAAGGTCTTGTGCTTAGCTCAGCTTATCCTTGAGTGACAATAATTGGTAATGTAGAGTTATTACAATAAATCATGTGACCAATTGTGCAGTTAAGATAATGATCATTGAATAAAGCGATCAAAGTAATTCAATTAGAAACTAAGATAAAATTACCTTGAATAACCTTGTGAGTTGCTAGCGGTGAATAGGACAATAATAGGTCAATAAAATCAATACACAATATGCCATAAATAAAATAACCAAATGCAATTGCATTACTTATCTGCGGTCATGCTTTAATCGGCCTTGTGAACTAACACGATAATATCGACAGTATTATTAACATAAGCAAAACAAAGACCAAGTTTTAAGAGCCTGCCAAACAAGAGGGCAAAGATTGGAGCAAAATCGCCGAAAATGTAAAAGTAAAATTACTTATTGGGTGGCCAAATACATCATTTAAATTCACCGATTGATTCGTAAGGCTCGATGCAGACAGACCACTAAAACTGGTCACCACTCCAGAATCTGCGATGTGCTTCTATGTGCGTATTGTATTCTGCGTTTAACGCTATGCGATGCTGGACACATATTCGTCATAGACCATATATATTTATTAGTGGTCTTTTATTCCGTCAAAGTCAGCGCCAGCTGTATGTGGCAGTCCGCAGTTCGTACCGTACTGCGTAGTGATCAAAAGATCAAGGCTTAACACTTTCATGGCCTTGGTGTTAAGACTGTAAAGAAGTGTTAAGACTTGGTCGTTTGATTCATATTTCTGCAGCGTCTCGTGCGGCGGCATTGAACGCGAAATAGAAAACGAAAACGTGTGGCTGGAACAATACAAGAAAAATGTTCGCCCTGTACCTAATTTGCCGGTTTGCGCCGACCCTAAGCAAAGCGGTTACGTCCGATGAAAAATTCACCCCCGTTCAGCGCGAGGACCAACTTCCACCAATCCAATTACGGAAGCGGAACTCTGGAAATTCTAAACCGATTATACAGAATTGAAAACATTAAGTACTTTAAGGATTTTGGGCTCTCCACCATCGCGAATCGAACCTTATACCGTCCGCACTGGTTTCAAAACAGCAAATCGAAACAGCGATTACGGAGTCAAAGATAGAATTCAAATGAAAATAATTTACGGAATAAGAATTTTCGCATGCTGGGCGAGATGGCGCTGATTAGGAAAGTTTTATGACTTGCCGTTTTATGACACAAACATCGTTTGACAAAACGTGACTGAAATGGATTTATTTATAGCATTGGAATATAAAAAGGTAATTTCAAGTATCTACCTAAGTATACCACTTCGGGTAAGTACATCTTGCAATAAAACTTGAACATTATACTTGGAAAACCATTCTAAGGACGATAAAGTGAATAAATTCTTTAAGTTATTCTTCGTGTTTCATGCATACGAATCTGATCACCCAAATAGCTATCTAACGAAACGATACTATCATTTTATCGCAATCCGTAGAGCAAGCTAAGCAGCATAATTTAAGCACGTTCATTAGGCAATTTAACTACAACGACAATTTCAAAGCAATTTGTACCTTGGTGCTAGGGCCATAAATACCATTCCCACTAAACATTTGCAATTTATGACAGCTAAGTGACCCACGCCAGCCAGCAACGAAAGCTCGCTGTCTTCGTGACTCACGACTCGAAAGTGACAACTTTGAGGTACAGTCGCGCACAGGCAGACTTGGATGATCCGGTTTCGAAGGTAGGTAGGTAATTAAGTAAGGTAAAACTTTCTGAAGGTAAGTACTAAGGGTGAAACAAGAAGACGCAGAAAATTGAACCTATGTGCCGTCATTCTAGCGTAGGAATGAAGTTATTCAATCGTTACTGAAGAACTTTTCAAATCCAAGTAGGCAACGAACAGGATCGAAGTTATTTCTACTTGGAAACAGAACCATGAAGATATTTTTGAGTGTCCTGGACATCTAACAGTGCCAGAACCAATAAAACCTAAAAACAGCACGCCAACAGCAAATTGATTCTGAATCAATTTGCTGGTAGTCAAATTGAGTGTAGCTAGAAACCGTTTCAAAGTTATCGGCACGTCATGCAGATCCTAACTCCTGCAGTCTAAACTCAATTAGGAACTGTCGAAGTTACAGCCAAACTCTGCAGGATAACGAAGAACTACCAGAGGCGAATGTCATTATGTCAGAATAAAACAGAATAACTTAAAATAAACTGAGCGTAAGCGCCGACAACGATTTTTTCATAACATTTAAAGATCTCTTTTTGTTGGGGTTTATTTCACTCTCGGCACCAATCGTTTTGCTGTAAGCATAAACCATTCGACTAGTAGACGCCTGGCGCCTGATCAATCAACTCTCCACCGTTTCTTGGCACCAAAACAAATGATTTGGATTCGTGCGGAGTTTTCTGAACTTAACATAAGTATGCTATATATATAATATAAAACCTGAGCTTTAGATACTATTAGCGTGCACGAATCAAAAGGATAGGTACTTACCTTCAAGTTTTGCCTACTAAATAGAAAATCAAATTTTACCCCGACCCAAATGGAGGAACCGAGGAACGTAATAAACAAGATGGAGGCCAATTATCTAATGGCGGATGTGGATGATGAGGTAAATGGATCGCAAATATCGGGAGTGAATGATGCGAACCTACATCATTTACGAAACTAGGTCGGGAGCAATTCGTGATGGTTTCAGAGTCTACTGCCGTGATGACGAAATAGCAACCCCTGGGCTCTAGCTATATTTTGCTCTTTTGTCGCCAAAATTGGATGCATATCCAAGAGCAACGAAGCTCTTTCGTGTAAGTACGACTATACCAGAATGTTAGTACCTATAGTATTTTATAGAATAATGTAGCCTTGTTGAAAATGAGATTTGATTTAAGCTCATTAGTGCATTTATGTGTACATTTATTCAGTAGTACCAGTACATTTATTTATTTTCTGTGTTTGTTTTCTATTTCCAGTCTTTCTGCGGTCTCCACTGCCATAAATCGTCATAAAATTACTGTTTCCGACTGTACTTATACAAAATAGGATATTGTTTCGAATGCATGATCCCATATTTAATGTCACTTTTGACGCTTCCAGTTAGAGAATCGAGAGGTACGTATAACTTGAAATACTTCGGCACATAATGAGTATTGTTAACTTTAGAACAATACAACTATCCTAAATGATTAATGGAGCTTCAGAATACTGATATATAGTATTGTTTTATTGAGGGCATTTTCGATAAGAATCTGTATCTGTAAACTTTCGATTTATTTTGTCTCCGTCTGGTATAAGCCGTGAAGATCCATAAGGTACTTACTGGAAAGAGGTAGTTAAACCAATCTTTTCACTTTTGACCTTATCATGGCTATTAAATCTCACAGCGGTGTAATTTACAAGACTGACAATTATGAGGTGCCAACTGATGGCACAAGAAAGTGGAGAAAATACTCAATTTTCAACGTGATGATGATACTTGCTAGTCTGGCAATAATGTTGCCAACTTGCCAGAATAGCGTTGTGTTTAGTTTAACAGATTTCAATTATTTAACATGAACACTGGACATTTATTTATTTCTTTGAATTTAACTATAGTTCGTTGGTACAATACATATAAGTCGTAAGGTAAGCATAGGTACCTAACCTAGGTTTTGTATAAATTAAAATAGTAATAAACAACAAGAGCACTCGCGATAAACTGTTTTATATATGAAATTAGTAAAAATCTTTGACAAATCCAACATTCCAAAGGAATCATAGACAAATCCCTACTTGTTTCTCTATCAATGTGACTAAATTAGGAATCAGATTTGTTAGTTGAAAAGGACTATGTATATATATTAAAAGGATTAACGACTAGTTTCAGAGTAAAAAACCTAATTTCAGCCCGATCCGTAGATACAGTAGTGAAGAAGTAACAAAAAACACCTAGCAATAATATTAATGTGATATATCGAAATAGACACACCCTCGTAGCCCGAAATTTTTACCCTCTCTTCAAAGGGCCTTCCACCCGAGATAAAGTGAGATTTTCAAATCTAATACCGCCCTACAAGTTTGCTAATTTGCAAAGTTCTCGTTTCTACAAACAATTTCCGACCGGTCCGCAACTTGTCTTGTTAATCCTCGAGACTGCACGTGTGTTCTATCTTTACTACCATATAAGTAATATAGTACTGATGTTCAGCCTTTGTATTCGGATTCATCAGCTAGATATAAGATTTTATTGTTAAATTTGTAAGGGTGAAAACTGGTATTCAACAAATAAATTCCAATTTTCCCTTGACTTTATCAGTGTAGTAATCATATATTACGAACCAATTACGAAATATGAAGGAATGTAATGTACATTAATATACATCGTAGCTGCCGTGTGTGTAGCCCTTAATAGTAGTTATCTAGTCATTCGGTGTTCTAACTATACACTACCAACCCTTGATGTAAAATGTTTGTAAACAAACCACAGGTTGTGTATGGCCGGTTGGTTTAAAAACACTACATCGAGATTAGGTAGTGTATAGTAGAGTTAAATATTTTTATAGACACAAAATTAGAACCAAATAGTTGTGATTAACTTCTATGCAATAAATGCTCTGTTAGTACTACGCACCACCCCGGTAGAAAATACGCAATTGGACGTTTTTTGATTAAAAAAAAAATCCTTAGGTAATGGGTCTGACAAACGATTTTTACTTTACATGCCAAATAAATCTACAAAAAATTACGAGAAAACCTGTGTTTTTACTTTTTTCATATCTTAAGAAATGGCTGAGATATTTACGATTGAAGTGCGGTATTTCTGGCCGAAGGTTTTTAAAAACGCGGGCGGCGGCTCACACGCAGATGACGTCACAACCTCGCTCATTCGACAGGCGCGCTCTCGTACGCACGCCGCTGCGCAGAAAAATAAAGTTTTCTCATGGAAAATGCCTAGGAAATACTGTATTGTGCCTCAGTGCTTTAATTCAACAGTTAAAGCACCCGATAAACTCTTTTTTTATGTGCCTGAGTACCATCTATACACACTAATATTACAAAGAGGAAAGATTTGATTTGATTGATTGTTTGTTTGTACCTATTGAATAGGCTCCGAAAGTAGGTACTGGACCGATTTGAAACATTCCCGTTAGGCCATAATAGGAAATACCTACCTACCTACCCGTGCGAAGCAGGGACGGACTGCTAGTTTTCTATGAGTTTATACTAATAAAACATTATGTACCTACCTACCCGAGAGTAGGTAATGCTTACATTGAACATACGTACATACATACCTTTTCATCTTTATTCTACGAATTTCGGATGCCGTGAAATGCTGATTTCCAACGAAATATTGTGCCACCATCAAACTCTCTTGCCAGATTGTCTGACAGGCCTTTGAGGAAACCTTCTTCCATTCTACACACTACACACTTCTTCTACACACTATTGTTTCTATATGAATAAAATTATAAATATTCATGAACTCAAGCACACTCTGAAAACGAAGACGATTGAAAAGAGACGCACCGCACGTAATCACCTGACCGAATAGTGCCGCGAGCCGCGCTGTGTCTGGTTGTGACGTCACATCATAAGCCCGCGTAATTTCAGAAATTTAAAAAAGGGCTTAAACTTCTCGTCGTTATAACTTCGGAAAATACTGCATGTATTGAAGTGAAATAAAAACTAATGTAATGTACATGATCTACGCTCCGATATTAGGTGTATTTGATAGTAATATTTTGACCCTTTTGTCATCTCCATTCCTAGAACTTTTGCTAATTGGCACTTAAGGCGCTTAAAAATAAGTGCATTGATGAGAAAAAAGTGAATTGACATAAAACAACTCGCCATTTTTGTTAGTGTTGTCTTAGTCCTGTTAAAATCATGAAATTCATGAAAACTCACCGGTAGGCGGTTGTTAGGGATCCCCTCTCATTCCCTATTCCTAACCGGTACCGGACAATTTACCCACCTAACCGTTCCAACAGATTTCGTAACAAAACCCTCATTAAATTACTCGTGACTGATAGCAGTCTGAATTGAGCTAAACGAGCAGCATTGTTGGATGCACCGACTGATGACTGCGGAGCATTTGCGATGGAGGGAAAACTGGTCATCTGCGTAATTGCCTTAAAATGAGGCCTGTAATTGATAGCAAGCGAGCTGAGTGGCTCCCTGATTGAGTGGACCGAATCCGATAGCTTTTACAATGGATACAGATACACATTTTTGTAGCAAACATAATTTGCGAAAATTTAATTCGTTTTGTTTGAAAGGTTTTTGGTTTTAAATTCAACGAAGAGAAGAATGGACAGGGACAGAATTTTTTAGACCACTTGCTAACTAGACTATTTGTGCTAACTAGACCAGCTGCTCTTTAGACCACTTGGAAATTAGACCAGCTGCTTTTTTAGACGAAGTGATACTAATCATGTTACGTTTGCTGCCAAGCTTCAGAAATGTAAAAACGCTATATAAATAAATAAATATATATTATATATTTATTCGCCGTAGGGGCACAAGGCACACTTGGTTATGTCAATTTACATTTCACATTATACTAATAAAAATAATTCGTTGTTGCTGCTTTACGAGTCCACAGTCAGATACACTTACACATTTTAAACGATATTGATTACCTTATATATATTTGTGACTTGTAACTTGGCGTTATTAATAAAGAATTTGTATTTGTATTATTTATATAAATATAATCCGTATCTCGGATACGATTTTCATGAAATTTAGTATACAGGGGGTTTCGGAGGCGACAAATCGATCTACTAAGATTAATTTTCAGAAAATGTCGTTTTATTAGTTTAATTATGTTTTCAATAATTAGATTCATCGTATTCAATTGACTCTTCCTGACCTATTGCCGAATAGTAATACTATTTTATTCGTGCTTTGAATAATGAACTTTGTCCCAATCACCTTAGTAATTAGAGTGAAAAATATGACTCTTCCTGCAATCTATTGGCGAATAGCACTACTATAATTACTAATAAGCACACTTTACCAAAGAAAAACCGAGCGAAGTAAAACAAAAACCAGAAAAAAAGCGAGCGGTCACCCAGGTACTTTATTTTCGGTTTAAAGATGTTTATTTCTCATAAAAACAATAATGTTCACTTACAATGAGATACAAAAAATAATATTAAATAATGCTTAGGCTAATTATTACCTTAAGTATAAGTTAGGCTATAAACGTATTTTTTTAATTTTGTTTTGAACATATTTATGCTAGCACATTCCTTGATGTCGTCAGGCAATTTTAATAGTAGAAGTCGGAAAGGAAAACCAGTTTCAAATACTAACCCACCAAAAGCCTATAAATGCGAAACAGACTAACATTAAAGTCCAAGACTAAATGGAGTCCTAAACCTATAACCACCTAACTGTATTGAAAATTGAAATTGTCAAATGGCAACTATTAACCGCTAAGCAAGTCAAAGGGCACAGGCACAGATTCCGATAGCCGAACAATAGCAGACAGTAATAATCGTAAGGGTTCATATTTCATATACACGGATGGCGCGTTGCCGACTGCAAAGGCGACTGCAACGTCGACGGCTGCAATTGCCTTGCAGTCGTGCCGTCCGTGTATAGAAGCCCTTAGGTTATTATAAACGGAATGTACGTCTCTAATACGCAGACAGCAAGTTGGCCGTTTGATGCCTGCTAAGAATGTGCACCACCCCAACTATTCCGCCGGTGTCGTAAGAGGCGACTAAGGGATATCCACTAGGGCGAACAGCGATCCCCAACCCGCATACCCAGGGTCGGAATTATGGGCAGATAAAAGCCAATAAGACGCATTATCACGGTTAGGGCTTGCTTCCAGCAGTGGACCGATATAGGCTGTTGAGTTTGAGGAAGTTGCTGACTGCAAGGCTCGACTGCAAGCGACGGCAGTCGTCTACGATAGTCGACTGCAGTTTCCTTGCAGTCGGCAACTTGGCGTCCGTGTGTATAAGCCCTAAGGCAGTGTGAGTGAGTCAGCGAGGATGGCATTTCCCAGCGCTGACACGTGGGATATCTCCGGTGAGGATCGTAGGCTCTCTAATCTCTCTCATTACCACGCAGGCTAAGTTACGCCTAATGTCTTTGAATAATCAGTTAGTTAACCTATTAATGGATGAGATGAGTTTAGGCCCGACTACAAGCGAAGGCAGTCGTCGACTGCAGTTGATGGGTGCAGTTGCCTTAAAGTCGGCAACGAGCCGTCCGTGGGCATGAGCCCTAAGGCAGTGTGAGTCAGCGAGGGTGGCATTTCCCAGCGCTGACACGTGGGATGTCTCCGGTGAGGATCATAGGCTCTCTCTCATTACCATGCAAGCCTAGGTACGCCTAATGTCTTTGAATAATCAGTTAGTTATCATATTACGAATAATGGATGAGAGGAGTTTTTGTTCGTTTGTTATTAACCATCAAAGCAGCTGATTTACCCTTATAGAAAAGTAGCTCTACATCCCTTTTCATCGTTTTGAATTTTCAAATCATGTTGGCCTTATCGACAAAACCTATATTGTATTGTTTAATTTTTAGTCTCTCTTAAATTAAATCGCTAATTCCTAACTTAGGTTTCACACTTACTTAAGTAAGTTTTTCTTAAAAATATATCTATCTATGTGGTATATTGTATTAAGTATATCAGTTATCTAGTACCCATAACACAAGCTCTGCTTAGCTTGGGGCTGGATAATGCTACAGAGTGAATTGTCCAGCATTATGTATTTAATTTATCTTCTACCGTTTTCCAAAAATCTGGTATTTAACCTTTTAAAATCTGAGTGAACAAAGCCGCAGACAAAAGCTAGGCATTACGTACTCATATGTGCAGTTCTCATGGCTGTCTCGATGTCTACGTCTGCAACTCTTGTACCGTCGGTAAACTTGACAATTACCGACGGTTTTGTTCTATTATATACAACAAAAGCGCCTGTGTATAACTTTATACGTTGACAACTAGACTTTACAGTTGTGAGACGAACTTGCTTCCTGAATTGAAGACTGCTTAATAGCCAGCGTAATTTAACTGCCTCTTTGACTACTTATACGAAACTAGCAGCGCCTCGCGGTTTCACCCGCGTAGTTCCCGTTTTCGTAGGAATTCCGGGATAAAATATAGCCTATGTCACTCCCTGTTAAGTATTAATTATTATATAGTATATACCAAAAAGCGCAACTTCGTATCTCTGCCTAAGCTTTACAAAATGAAACGATTAATAAATGTCTTCTAATAGATACCACAAACTGTACGATGTATTTTAAAGACTTATCTCAAACCTTTAACTTGATACAATAGCCAGCAACAGCATCCTAAGATCTCTATCAAAACACCATGTAAATACAAGGAGCGCAGACAAAACACATTGCTGAAGTATCATGGCATTGTGAACGGTAGCTTTCAACATTTCCGTGACTCACGACCCTGGTTAATCAGTGAAGAAAGTCATACAAAATGCTTATTTATTTGTCGAACATGACCCCCCGGGTCAGTTCCCGTCCAGGCCATTGTTCTGTGACAGTGATGGGTGTACGCCATCTTGGATTTAGAGATCAAGGATACGTGGGTGTCGAAGAAAGCTTTGAGATCCGATATAGTGAACTGAAAGTACAGTTTTATGATTGTGATTTGCAAATCTATTGTACCTACCTATCAATTTGTCAATAGGGTATATGCATGTGACTTCAAAAAAGCTAATATTTTTTTTACGTATTCTCTAGTGATATATATATCTGTATATTTATTTTTGTATTTTATGGTGTTTTTATTGTGAAATTTAATCATTGAAAAGTAGATATTTTAAGTCTCAACAGCAAAATCTCTAAACGCAACGCTATTGGCACGTGAAGCGTGACGTCATACTTGAACATTTTTGTATGGGCATGAAGTTTTGACTTTGAGTTTACATCATGGAACTCGATGATCCGTGACGTCATCAAATGCAATGGCTAACATGGCAGTGTTTTTATCACCCGAAACTGAGTGTAGTTTTACTTTTAGTTTTTTACCGCAATCGTTTTTTTTTTGGTGTTATATTTTTTTCGTTAATGTATTAACCTAAATAATCGATTAAAATAATAAAAAAGTCCATGCACATTAAATGGAAATGTCAGCGCGCTTTGAATATAATAAAATACTAGCAGCGACTTGCGGTTTTACGCGCGTAATTTCTGTTCCGGTGGGAATTCCGGAATAGCCTATGTCACTCCCTGAAAAGTAAGATTTTTTTTAAATCGGTCCTGAAGTTTCGGGGCCTATTCAATTATTTCCTCTTTATAATATTATTAGTACAGACTAGCTTCCACCCGCGGCTTCGCACGCGTTTAAGGAATAAAAAGCCAATACGTTATTAGATCGATCCATTCAGTAGTTTTAGCGTTAGCACAGTCAAAACGGATTTTGTTTTAAAAACTATAAAACGACTTCAATTAAGTATATATGTACATAGTTGCTTCATGGATATCATTGTCAGAACAGGACCAAATTAAAATGGGACAACACGGGAAGAATTTGAATGCTGGTGCATTCAAATAAAACAAGAATTATACCTAAAGAAATACAGTCGAATTGAGAACCTCCTCCTTTTTTGAAGTCGATTAAAAAGTGAACAACAACGACACAAACTTTCCATAAAGTAAAATTTTATTTTTAAATGAAAAGTTTAAGAAGACGCTAATGGTTAAAAAACATAACAAGGCTTTTAGGTGAAGGTCAAGATGACGGGCAGGAAACGTGTGTGAGGCCTCATGACGTCACTTCCTGGGCGAATGAACGAGCCACATTATGCTAAGCTATTCAACGCGATAACTTGCTCAGTAAACTTGTATTAAAGAACGCTATAGATTAAAGAGTTTTTAACACCATTGTGGATTGATGAGTAAGATTTTGAGAGATCAATAGTTTTCAGGTGATAATCGACCGTGTTTCGAAATTGTTTGAGTTTTGTGTGATGAGTGTAATGCTAATGATTAATGAATGATAGATGAAAAGAAAAAGAAACCATTGAAAATCTTGATGGAAAAACCAATGAGAGTAATTACGTGAGATAAAGTCGTAAAAATGTTAATATGGTTCTCTTGTTCTTTACATTTAGTAAGTAAGTATTACGAGTATAATGCCAACCATGTCTTCTTTTTTTTATTCACATTTTACAACCTTTGAACAAGGTGTTCATGCCAGTTGGCTTAATACACATAACACATAACAAAAGAAAAACAAACTTAAACGAAACAGAAGAAAACTTACACTACAAAACAACAAAACAAAAGATAACCTACTTATTATCATCAACAAAAACAAACTGCTATATGTAATTACTACCTACTAACTACCTACCAGTTAACCTATGAAATTAAGTTGCCATTTGAGCGCATCGTCGCTAACTCAAATAGCAACTTAGCCCCACTACTATTTTTTATTACTAATATCTCTACTCCTAACTAGATCAAAATTAAAATAAGTAACCAACCATGTCTTCTAAAACGCATATCTTTAAGGGGGCTGCTGCTAGCGCATGGTATAGTTCAATGTGCCTCGGCTTTATCGGCGTTCATAAACCTGTAAATAGATCGAATGCAGTAAAACACTGCACCGGGGCAACTGTGCGCCTGTTTCCAATTTCACTGCATTGCGATCGATAGAATTCTATCCATTTGGGCTTCTAAGAAACTTTAAAAACTAATATTTGTTGCTTTCGGAGCAGATTTGTTAGGTTTGAAACTGGTGCAGGTTTTTTTTATTGATCATGGACAAGCGTTTGGCTACCAACTCACTTTAAGAAAGAGAAGATGTAGCCTAAGATGGAGCACGCTTTTTCAAAAGGAACTTATTTACCCTATATTTGAAGACTCCAAGATTGTACTCTAATGGGAAAACAGACGTAGGAAGTTCGTTCATGTATATAACAAACAGAATAAATCAATAAATAATACTAGACAATTCACACAGCATTATCTAGCCCCAAGGTAAGCAGAGCTTGTGTTATGGGTACTAAATAACTGATATACATAATACAATACACTACATAGATAGATATTTATTTATTATACATAGAAAAAATCCAGAACGCCCTGAACAAATGTCTGCAGATCGTACACACTTTTGTAATAAAACTTGTTCTGGGTATAAATGGATTCATTTTGTCTTAGTTACAGCATTGCATTATGCTAATACGTAATAAGGAAAATTTATAAATCAAAATAAAAGAGATCTTATCTTGTCAAGAAGTTCTAGAGCTGTGTGGTGCTGGCTTAGAATTTGCACCTCTTCCCGTGGGTCTCGTATGAGGCGACTAACGTCGATATGAGCGATAAACGCCAAAAGGCGTTTATCAGGGGGAGGCCTACGTCCAGCAGTGAACCAATACAGACTGTCGAAGTTGAGGTAACTTGTCAACGGATATAGAGTCGCGTAGAGAAGCAAAAGGCACAGAAAACCTTGAACAAACAGGCGTATATTCAACTATAGGCACGAATGAACCTGTTTCTAACAGATCCCATTTTCAATGTCGATAAAGTACAAGGGTCTAGAAATTGTATCCGGATCGATAGTAATTACAGCAAGATCTAAAGGAAATGTCTCAATACCATTTCGATCTAATGGGCTGGTTAAAGAATTCTACGATTTATATTTGTCTCGGAAAGGACATGACTATAAAAGTAGATGAGAAATTCTAGTTTTAACATTTTCTAAACGAATGATTAATAATCATGGTTTTAAAAACAAAATTACCATGTAATAAATTAAAACGTTAGTATTTAGGTGCAATTGAAACAATTGAGCTAACTGCAGACAATTTGTTTCAAACAATCTACAGGTAGCTCAACTGATCCATATCAATACAAGTCGGAAGCGTACCCATGACGGCTGCATTGTATGGCATTGCTGATGCGCTTAAACAAGTTTTAATTCGAGTTTGAAAGGTAGCCTAGCAATATCCTAAAGTTCAACGACACGCTATCAAGAGCGCCCCAGATAAATGGATCACGTTACTTGATTAACCGGCGCACATCCCTTCCCCTTATCGCCCTTGGGAATATTTAAATGGGCCCTGAATATATCACACCAACCCTGCGGTGAGCGGGCCACGCGAATTCGTTTACCTGCGCTCTGAATTCACTTTTTGACTTCATTAGCCAGAAACTGTAAACGAGCACAATACATTTCCGCCCGAAATACCAGTGAACTTTCGACAGTGAGCACATTCAGTGATTCTTGTCACATGAGAATTGGAGCGGCAATTTGTAACATATGTGTGATCTCAATCAAAATGGCAATCACGCGCGGCGCCACCGCAACTACTTCTAATGTGTGCGTATTGAAAATCAACATTCACGCCGACACGGATGCTCCGTGCGGCTGGTTGCCCTGATTTATTGCTGAAATGATCTTGCTTTGACAACTTTATCACGCAACGTAATATCATCCGGGGATTAATCGCAAACGCGAACAAATCGGCGCATTTATTTCCGCTAAGTAGGCTAACAATGTCCGACACGTATTACCGTTTTTGTTGCCATAAATCCTGGCAAGATCCTTGTCTCGGCGCCAAGGTCTGCGCACTCATTCACAAGATCAGAAGGCAAAAAACTGGAGCAATGAACTAAAGTCACGTCGGATGCTCATCAACTCTAAGCACGTAACGTCTAAACTACCGCTCATTGTCAATATAAGAGAGTTCCAAGCTACTGCCAGAATCAATAGGAGCATTATCGGTTATTAGACGTATGATTGTATTGCTGCCTGATGAATAACAAACATTCCGTAAATTTCTGTCTGTCGTCCTGTTTCATAAACCAAAGAATTGTTAATTCAATAGCCCGTGTATATCGTGCTATAAACATTGTATCATAGCTCGATACACACGGGCAGCATGTTGCCGACTGCAAGGGTGCAGACGACGGCAGTCGTCGACTGCCGTTGACTGCAGTCGAGCCTTGCTGTCCTTGTATTTGAGACGTGCAGTGCAGTCCGGGTATGGGAGCGCTTAGGGGTTATGAGATTAGCAGATTGCAATGCTTCGCTTAGTAAAACAACAAAGTCTTGAAACACAAACAGAAGTTACATTGTTTCGTACGTATTCAGTTTACTACCTTCCCGATTGCTAATTTCATGAAATAGACCGACCATCCAGAGGCAGTAAATGCAACTTTCCATAAACTCAAAGGCTTCTTAACTCCACAATGCAAATTTAATAACGGAGGGACTGTTATAAGTCTGAAACCTCGAATGTCTGAGTAATGACTGTAGCATACACGTACGCGCACACGACCAAGTGCAATGTTGGCGAAACGCATTTCAAATTAAACCGGAGAAAGAGATGAAGGCTACCATTTACCTATATAATACCTACCGTATTTGATTTTCCGCATCATAGGTGCGTGCTGGCATAACTAGCGGACATCGACCTTTCACAGCATTCTTTCAGATCGTAAAGATCCCAGCCTGGCTTGTCATATAGGGTAATAAAATGCCAGGTAATTAAAATATTAAGTTGATTAAGTGGATACACGCCAGTATAGTAGATATTTAGGTAGGTTACAAAGTTTAATTCTTCATAACAGAGAGATCTTTCAGTGATGGGTGAACAAAACGTGTTATTAAAACAAATAGATGTTCAGTTGGCGGCGTCTGTCTCGCAATTATCAAACAATATATCTTACGGCGAGACTAACCCGTCTCGCGTTTCAATGGTAACGTTCGTATGTAAATCAAAATGCGAACATTAAAGCTCAATTCTGCGTTGAATACAAATCAGACACTGTCTCAGTGGATTTGTTGCATCATTCATAATTTAAATTTGACCTTCGATATCATTTTTGAAGCGATTTGAAGTCGTTTGAAGGCAACCTGACTTAGTCTACCTACACTCTACATACCTACCTAGCAGTTCGCTTAATCTGCTGATGCAGGAATTAGCAGATTGTTTTATTTTAGGTAGGTACCTACTAAATTCTTGCGATCTCAACGTTTTTGGCTATTCTTAAGGTATATTTTCAATAATCTATCTTTAATCTCGTCAAATTTAACCAGATAGGTACGTAGGTAAGTATCCTCCGAAGCATCATCAATCGCTCGGCTCGCTCCACCAACTTCACGATCATGGCGACGAATCAATTCCAGACAGCAGCTTCCTTCTATACCTACTATTCAATAAAATCAAAGACGGGGACGTAAATCTTGGCAAATCCCTACAGAAGCGTGTTATCGTATGATTTATCGATCGATTCAAGTAAAGGCTGAGCATCGACGCATGAAAACCATTGTCTTGGAGAGGAGACAGATCGTTTCGCAATCACGTCGCCTCTGCCCGCCGGCCGGCAGCCCATCAAACAGTGTCGGATTATGTTTATGGACCATTTGTGTGGGATCTGCTACGGTTCGGTACCTATTGATTTTCTGGACCATTGCTTAAGTAACTCGGTTCCGTTAGTCGGTAGTCTTTAGGGCTTCAGTCTCCACTGGTATGGCCAGTTAATCCCAGTCACGAAACAACAAAAGGTCGGTTGCAGCGGCCGAATAATGTCAATGCTCTCAGCTGCAGACCCCAGACCCCTCAGTTATTATTACCAAACGGTCCCCTACGGAATTACAAGCGCCCTGTGTACTTGACATAGTATCGCGCACCTTCGCAAAAAGGTTATCTTATTGGCTGCAAAGTTCTTATAGCATGCTGATATTGTCTGACATTTTACCAGTTCAGTTGATAATAAGAACGGAATCTTTGCAGGTTGATATCTCTGACCCGCTGACATGTTGACGATTCCTTATCTGCAAGTTACTTAGGACGTGCGTGTTAGAAACGTATAGTAATATGCATGCTGTCCAAGTCTATCTTGAGGGCAGTACTCTCACCGTTTATTTTCCTCATGCCGGCCCTAGACCTTCACAGAACGGCAATCCTGCACTCGGCGTCGGCAACAACAAACCACACACTACACAGAACATTAATTTCACTACACTTGAGTCGTACTACTTTGCTCCCGGTTGCAAATAGTAAAGCTCTACTAAACTGTACACTATTTTGTTTGATGATAAGGAAGCAAACACATGAATCGTTTATCTTAGACGCGATCTACGCCTACACACACATGCGACGCGCGTCAACGCGTGACTGCAGGCGTGTCGGTCGTGTTGCCGGCTGGTTGTCGGCTAAGACATGGCGCTTTACTGCGGCAGGATTGGGAACTAAGAGGTGACAGGATTTAAAGTTAGATGGCGTTGCGTGCGGCATGCACGTCAATGTTTATATTTTGATTGACGAACGAGTATGTTTTTAAGTTTGTTTGAGCACTTTATTTTCATAAAAATTAGGGTTCCTAGATACCCACTTAATTTTTTTTTTCTATTTGTTCATGTCTCTGTTTTTTTTTTAATTCACACACCAGTCCATAACTACTGGTAGTATTACATTGATACCACTCATACAACAGCAGAATTGTAATATTTGACATGTTTTCTGTGAATAAATGATTCTATTCATTCTATTCTATTCTATTCTACTCTCTATTTCTTTCGTTAGTTAGTTTGATAAAATTCCCGAAAGTTTTTGTTAAAAAGCCAGAGCAGGCAGGCGCTTTTTGATATAAGTAAATAAAATACCTATAGACGAAAAACACTAAAGGTTCAATTAACAAATGCATAATAATAAAATAAATGTCTTAAGGATATAATGATAATAATAATAACAATAAAAATATTTATTTAGGATGTAGGTATTAGGTAAGTATACAAAAAGATCTAAAAGCTTACCTTATTTATATATGTATATATTGTGTGCAGCTATTGTTTTCCTAATTGATCTCCTCTCCAAAAAAAATACAACGCAAACACTGAAATTTTTCACAAGCACCATAAAACTAGAATAAATCAGCACCAGTATTAATAATAAGACTGAAACGCGTTTTACAACCATGCATTGACTGAAATGCCGGTCGCTACTACGAAGAAAAACACTTCAAAAACACTAGTTTCCAGAGAACTGGTATTTTACAGGTATTTCCGCGGCGCTCGGGTGTAATAATTGCACGGTTTCAACGCGGTACACCATGAATAGCGACCGATAACACTATCCATCACCCCATTATCCTGCGATGTGAAGTTAGCAGCGAACGCGCACGTCAAAATATACCATAAATAACACGGTACGTATCCGGGGTGCGCCGCCATTCGCCACCCCCCGGCCCTTTTCGATCGGACGCCATGGTGTGTGCGCGGCTTTATTTTTTAACAAGAGGTTTTTGAATTAGGAAAAATTAGCTTTATCCGGGGTATGGGCGGGTGATCTGATCGAATGGCAATGAAGACCTGAGTTATGGAAGTCGTCTGGCGTGCGGAGAGAGGGATGCAAGGAGGACCTCTCGTACAAGAATAAGCTCGCGTCACATTACGTTAAACTGCCTTCAGAACATGCACATCCAATTAACTCCAACTTTAATTACCTACACTCCACCATTATAGGACTGGGGTAAACTTACCCGGCATTAGCGGCGACGACCCTTTGTCACCTGCGAAACACAGACGTTTTATTTTTCATTCAAAGTTATGTAAATTTGATAGGTTCAAGTCAAGACAAAGACGCGAAGCTGAAAATAAATTTGAAGAATTTTAAACTGTGGATAAGACAATAAAACGTCTTCTTGCATATAAATATCCATTCGTTATTCGGGGTAGTCTGCTGAAAGGAAAAAACCGACAAAGGAAGGCTTTTTAAAGAGCCGGATAAGACGAGACGCGAAGAAAAAGGAGGGCGACAATTTTTCCGGTTCATATCCTTCTGTACATTTCATTACTTCCGCTATGTATGGACGTTCGGGATGGCTCGGGGGTGAATCGGGCGCGCTCGGCTCCACGAGCAATCGATACACGTCAGCCGTAGAACATGCTACGATGCTACGCTACAACTACTACGAGCTACGAGTGTCTACAACGTCGTTGATTACGCTACGTGGTAGGGTGCGCGGGGCGGTCGCTTTCTGCACCTGAATTACAGTCTGCGAACTTGATTCGAGAAGGGGTATGGTATGGTATGGTATATGGGTAGGTAGGTACCTACCTTTCAGGAATTCAATCCCGCATCAATTGCGGGATCGATCCTGCGTTATACGTGGGATTAGCGTGAATGCAAAGAAAAATAAAAAACCTACATACTTGGACTCAGAGAACCCTTGACGCAGCATAACTTGACAGATATGAAGAAATAACTCCCAAAACTAACCTTTTTTCAGATTACTGATGTGATGATGATCACTTTCGTTCGGCATAGAATAACTTTAAGTATGGACCTACCTACAGGTGGATTTTTTGGCGGCAGGAAGAAGGTATCTTAACTTAACCGGTGTAGCTACCGAAAAATTGATTATGAAGACTACCTACATTTTATTATTATTAAAAAAAACGGTAAAAATTAGGCACTACACGAAACTCTTGTTAGTTAATGCCATGATTTTTTGCCGTTTTTAGAGAGAATGGTACGGAACCCTTCGTGTGCGAGCGAGCGACTCGCACGTGGCCGGATTTTTACATCTACATTCTGTGATTTTTTTCTTGCCAGGTGGCGCTCTACATACTATAGATAGATCATGCTAAAGATTCACCAGAGATTCTTCATCTACGCTGTAAAGCATACAAGAATGATGATGTAAAGTGTGTATAGCGCCACCTGGCATGAAAAACAAAATACTCGACTAGGATGATAGGTACTATTTGTTTCAGCCCAGGTAGATGGCGCTGTTTTGTTCCTTTCTTCTTTTAATGGCGTCTAGGCGTCTACGTCTGGGTTAACATAATTTCGCCAATGTCCGTAATATTAGAGTAAAATAAAAATAAATGCAACGTTGTTCGGTAATAAAGATAGATAAAGGAAGTGAATTCTTCGATAAAATGTTAATCAAAAAGATATAAGAAAATTACAAAATTATGGGCAACGTTGTACTGTACGGTAGGTAAGGTTTGATCCGAAGATCTGAACCCGCTGTTTTGTTTAATTTAACACCTAGTGTAGTGTCAAGATTGACACTGATTTCAGTAAAATTCAGTGACAAGTCAGTCAATTCTATGAAACAAATGGATGAAATTAAAAAAATATCTCAAGATCTATTACATAGATACTTTGATTGATACAATAAATACAAAATCAACATCCATAAATTTTATACCTATTCGTAGCCTTCTTCTTCTATACCTATTCAATGTGCAATTTATCTTTGATCCAGGATCGGGATGTAAAGATTTTATTCTCGGTGCAAGTCATTGATTTATTAAAACCCTTATTATATCAATGGTGCAAGTACAAGCATTTTAGACAATGGTGTCGATTCTGTTATTTTAGGATTCCTAACCTAATTTTTAAGATTTCTCAATTTTATATGCTAGGTAGACCAAAAAATTGTGGTATTTTATTCTCTTTAAAGGTCCATAAAATACCTATATTAGAACGTTTTTCAAAATCGCAAAACCTCTCTGAGTTGAGTGGTTGGGATTTTGCTGTGAGTTTTATGTTTTTTTCTGAAATGTTATTTCAAAATACTTATTTACATGAGTCAAACAGCTCATCCATTTGTTTGAGAAATCGTATAGAAATCCAAATCGATACCAGTTTAAAATCGATCAATTTTAATCATGACCTAATTAGATGCCTGCTAAAATTAGGTAGACGTTTCTAACCATAGCTAAAATGTAATGCAAAGAATAGGGTTAAAGCTACTATAACTAATTTAAGTTGTTTTAGATATATTAATCTAATTTTAGAGCTGTTATCCTAATTTTAGGTCCGTTAGTTTAATTTTTCAAACAACTTAAATGTTACGCAAGGAATATGGTTACAGCCATTTTAACTAAATTGAGTTGTTTTAGGTCTGTCAGCTTAATTTTAGTGCTGTCATCGTAATTTTAAACGTGTCAGTCAAATTTTTCAACCATAGAATCGTTTTTATCTATTTGAAATTCCGAAATCCTTAATTTAGCTAATCCTAAAACAACAGAATCGACACCATTGATTTATTAAAAAGGGAAGATAGGTTTCGTTCTCCCAGCGCTTACTCAAAAATTGGCATGTGTTACAACTACACGCAAACACATACGCTCGCAGTTATATTTCCAGTCCTGTGCAATACAAAGAAGAACAAAGACGGAAAGACGTATCTAAGACCTAAGTGAGACCGAGACAACAATGTTTCACGTGAATCAGACGGTGACTGAGGTGGGAGCACACAATTTTACACAATTTGAGGTTGCCACTTTCGAGAAAACAGTACCTCATCTTCCCTTTTTAATAAATCAATGATTTTAGAAGATTTTTTTTCTCGGTGTGTGCAAAATGTGCAAAATACAACTCGGTGGGTAGGTACCTAGGTGTTGTGTATGTTTGACAGTAATACTAGCAATACTATTATAATATTGGTTAATAACAATCAGTGTATTGCAAAGAGAATACTATACTACAATAACTTCGTAAGAGTGTATTATAGTATTAGTGTCAAACATAGATAATAGTAGGTAGGCCTTCTTCTTTTCAGGTGTCAAAACATGACGCAGCAATAAAGAAGAAGAATAAACCAGTGTTGCCAGGAGGTTACTTACGGTATTTCTTACATTTTTGTAACTTTTGACCCCCTCACGTAACATGTAAATGTATATTGCAAGTAATTTTCGTAACTTTTGAGAACAACGAGATTTTCAATAGGTAAAGAAGTGATATGTACCCAACTAAGTTAAGTCAATTCATTATTATTTTTATCAACCTACATAAATATTATAAATAAGTAGCTAAAAGATCTCTGTAATTTTGTTTATAATTAAGTCCCTAAGTTAAGTCTTAAGCTGGGTATCCATTTGCGCAGCCTCGTGGCGAGCTGCCTCATCCTGAGCGTGCCGCGGGCTGCGGAAAGTACATGCGTCTCCACTTGAGCACACATAATATCGTATCGAGCGGCAAGCCTCAACCCGAGCCACGATTTTCTCAATCCACCATGGTTGACGCACGTAAAATCGCTGCAGCATTAGTAGTAATTAGTCACTACAAAAGGAACCATCCACAAAGCGAAGTAATTTTATTTTTACTTCGGAAATGGGTAGTGGTTTCATTTCCTTGCTTATTATTTTCCAAGAATCTTTTTTTAATTGTTTATTATAATCATGTGGTGAAGTTGGATCCCACAAATGTCGGTGGTTTTCATATAACTTAGTTAATTCGATACATTTCTCATTATCCATTTTGCCGCATGCCGAGCACAAGTACCTACGTCCGTCTCCACTGAACGCACGCCTCACACTGAGGCGTCTTTGAGCATGGCCATTTACCGACACGATTTGGCTCGCTGCGCGGCCGCCTCGTTTGGTTCAAGTCGCGGCAAGCCTCGACTCGCGGCACGGTCTCCACTAGATCTGCCTTGGGTCGAGCGAGGCAGTCGCTCGGCCCGAGGCTGCCTCAAATGGATACCCAGCTTTAGAGTAAGATCTATTGGTGCCTACTTAGCTGCACAACACTATAGTACATCCGTAAGCATTATTCGCTGTAGAATTATTCTCAGGCCACTGTAAGCACTATATCGCTCTAGAATCGCTCTAGAAACGCTCAAGAAATTAATTTAAATCTCCACATTACTGTTTGATACATAATACCTACCCAATATCAAGAAAAGTTAATTTGATCATTTATATTTAGCTTCCAGTACCTACATACTATATTTATGTTAATTAATTTAAGTTTATTTTATCTAGCTGATAAGTTTTCCTTAGCTTTTATTCATATTTTTATTACTTCTAATTCTACTACCTACCCTATTTCTGTTATGTTCATGTTTGTCTTTGCATTGTTAGTTTAGTCGACCCATAATTTTGCCCATGCTGTGGCACTCTGTATTTAGAAAAACACTAGACTTAAGACAACTTTATATTTTTTTTTTTACTCTGTATGCGATGTGTTTTTTCTGTTGGGTGTCCATAAATAAATAAATAAATAAATAAATTGCCATACCTACCGTAATAACTGGGTAGGTACATGAATACTTACAAAACTGTAATATTTTTTGTAATGTTTTTGTTTGCAATAAAGATACTGAATACCTACCTACTGATTAAGTACCTAGGTACTAGATTTTGACTGCAAACAGTTTACGAATGCATCCAAATTTAACGTGACTATTTAAAACTAGTTGTCTAAATAGCATTTTAGTCCCACACTCAGACATGGCTCTCTGAATGAACGCGCCATAACATGATGAAATAATAATAAAAATAAATATTAAAAATATCGACTTCCTAACTGGGCTAGGCCTGTGAGGCCTAGGCCTTAGAGGCCTAGGCTTACATTTCGAGATAAGGCAGCTCGTGCGTTCCTTCAACTTCTTAGTGAGTGCCGTCCTGTAAGCAGGAAAATTTCAAAGTGGAACCTACCTGTTGTTGTGTAGTTTTGGGATAAAGTCCTCCCTCCGCAAACAGCCGCTAATTAGAGTAATTAGTTAGCGTGTCTTGTAAAGCGCGATTCCTACACACAGCGGCTTATTATTAAGCGCGATTTCGCCGCCCCCTCCCCGCCCGATACCGGCGGCAGCGCGAACGACGAACGCCGTCCCGCCACCCCCCGCCACCCCACGCCGCCCCGTAAAATCGCAGGACGCGGAAACGCCTCGGACAAGCCGAATCGCCGCAGTGTGCGTCAACGTATGCGTTTTAGTACAAAATGTTCCGCAAGCAAATATCGCAAAATCGCGTGACACAGGACGCGCTTAAAAATTACGTTGATGTGAGTAGGGCTTATAGCCGAGGCGCCGAGGATTCCCGAGGCGGGAATCGAATCGAACCCACAACCTCCTGCGTCGCAGAGGTCGTCATAAAAATTTCGACAGTGCAGCCATAATAAAAACGATAAAAGAAAAATAGGGCGATTCCATTTTTTTTATATTTTGAGGGCACAGGCGTCATACTCCTACTACGTTCGACTGCCAACTGAGTTAGGGAGGCGGCCACCGTGCAGTGTAATCAGAACGTCCCTTCCGTCGCCACGGCGTAGCCACGGTGCACCGGGCATGGCAAACCGTGAGGTGTAATAGGCTTTTTATCATGAATCGGAACGTACCCTGGGTATCTGTTACTTGTCAAAGGCCCTGGCAACATTTTCTTTTCTTTCTTTTTTTCCGAAGATTCCCCGGCGGCGATTTTGTAAAAAAAACTGTGAAAAGCAAAAAGAAAGGCGATAGACTCTGTTTAATACAATGTAGAAACCTGTATCTCTTCTTATTCATCTAATTAACAGCTTTCGAAAATGGATTCAACCCGTCTACGAATGTTGTCGTAAGTAATTTTCGATGTTTTACCCTTCCCATTACAATCTGTTCGAAAACACTTGTGCGATTCAAGATTTTGGTATCGTAACTTCGCTATTATTTTGTTTGTCTATCTATAAAATAAATATAAACAGAGTTCAGTAGAAGACAGCGTTTCGGAAACCATCGGGTAGCTTCCAATGGCCTTTAATCAAAAACGTTTACAATAATAAGATAAGAATTTACATATTTACATTGCATTTCATTGCAGGGGTGCAGAAATAGTAGAGAGGGGTCGAAATGTGACCGATAGCCAACTACCTGAAGTTGGCATCAAGGAAACCACCTCAACTCATTCATCGCTGGAGCTGAAGCATGTCCAAGCAGCTCTAGAAGCCAGAAAAGCATTAGTGGCAGTGGAAAGGATTGATAAAGTGTAAGTTTCATTTATTTCTTTTATTATTATTATAAATTAAAGTGTCTAGCTCTTTGAAATTGAGTAATATCCCACATGGATTTTTATAGCCAAAGTGATTTAACAGGAATGTTTATATGTATTATACATCAGCCTTGCACCGGTGTGAAGCGGGGGGTTGTTTGTAGTGCACTATAATACCAAAAACCTTAGCCTAGCTCTTGGTGGTGTGATACAATAATAAATATTACTAGGAAAGGATTTCATTCCAAAGGCACAGTGCATATTGCACTATACATTATGTTTAATTTTCATCCCACACGCAAAGGTGTTTCTTAATTCCAGGTTCCTTCATAAGCTATACAATGCAAGTTGCCGAATTTGCCTAAACTCGATATAGAATGTTTGTGAACAAACCAGACCCATAACACAAGCTTTGCTTAGCTTTGGGGCTAGGTAATGTTGTGTGAATTGTCCAGCATTGTCATGTCCTTCCACTTTAACCAACTAAACTGATCAACTGAAACGGATCAACTATTTTTCTCTCTCAGTGATACAACTTTTTAGTTATTTCAACAGATTTTTTATAATTTAAAACTTGTTCCCATCCACTCAACATGAAACAGATCAACGATTTTGGTGGTCTGATTTTCATGTTTTTTTTTATATGAAAGCTTAGCTTGTGGTCCCAATTTGGTTCAGTTCTGACAATGGGATCCAGGAAAATTTATGAAAAAACTATAAAAATTTAAGTCGGTTTATTGTTTCTTAAAACAAAATTAATTATTCTTTTTCAACAATACATATTTTTAGTTGGTTCAGCACTTTATACATTTCTAAATAAAAACTTTACATAATTATGTTTATTGTGTATTATTCATTATTCACACACATAGTGCAGTGCAGGTATCATAGTATCTTAAAAACTGCTCATCCTTTTCAGTGGTTGCCTGAGTCATGCAGAATGGCTTGATGAACAGAGGCTTGCTGAGGTGACTCAACAAATGGGGGGCTATTGGCAGTACCTGGGACATCGGGTGAATGGGACATTCTACCTGTTACCAGAAGAAGCTCTGTATTTGATGGAGACTGTAAGTAATTTGTATTATACAGGGTGCTTCTGCTTGACAAGTGACATCATTTTGTGGGGAAGTTGCAAGGGATGTGGACTACATTTATCCGGTAGAATATACATTCTAGTGCTATGGCTGATATATGATTATTTCAATTTAATTTTGGAAGTCACCCAAAATCTTAGCATAACTTTTTTGTTTGTAGCTCTAGTGCCACAAAAAACTTGTTCTGTATTCTTTAAAGTACAATACAATACCAAACAAATTTATTAATAGCCATTAGGTAATTTTTGTTGTGGGCTTTATAAAAGTGATTGATAACATTGCCCTTAAAAAATTGCATACAAAGATACAAAAGAAAATGTAATAAAATAATAAATAGATGATGCTGTGTGGATTGTCCAGGATAATAACCTAATCAGAAACATGATATCTTCACAATGAAGAGGCCTATACAGACTGACTTTCTAACCTTATAGGTAAGAAAGTCAGTCGGTATATATACAATACCTATTTAACCAGCTTTAGGCTTAGTTAGCATAAATAGAGAAGGCTTTTGAGACTAGTAAAGAAAAATGGGGCTAAGGTAGATGATGCTCTGTGGATATACAGAATTATTTATTCTATACTTGCTATCCCGACGTTAAACCTGAGGGCTTTTATACACTGAGTGCATGTGTCATATACACGGACGGCATGTTGCCCATAAACTGCCGTCGCCTGCAGTCGACGGGAGTAGTTGCAGTGCAATTGGCGACTTGTCGAAGAGCCCTAACAACCAACTTATTTATTTCCAGAATTGTCTTTTGCTGAAGCACAATAATGTCACGGTATCTCTACAAAAGGCTTACAGCTTATTACTCAATGACGAGATGACTTTGACACAATACAAAGTGTATGCCTCACTCAGCCGAATGGGATATAAAGTATTCAGACATGACAGACTGAAAATATCTCCTAAAAAGGCTGATGAATCAAATACAAGTAATGCTCATATTGACTTGCAAAAAGATAACAATGCTATGGAAGTATCCTCAAACAATGAGACGAGTATAAGATCCTTAGTGGCAATGGCCACAGACGCTGTGATGTTCATAGATGCTGAAGAACCTGTGGTCGCAACATCATCCACAATGCCTTTAGAGCAACCGATTTCTAATGTAGTGGAAATTGATAACACAGAGCTTAAAGATTTACCCGCTTCAAATACTAGAAATGAAGTCACTGCACTGCCAACTGATAAAAGTGATAAACCTTTAGAGTCTACAAACATATCAAATAACGACATTTCAGATTTAGATTCTGCATCAAAAGCAATAGAAACTCCATCTACTCAAACCTTGATGCCAATAGACCTCAGCATTTCAACAGAAAACAAAATAATAACAGGAAAGAAAGGTTTAAAATCCTTGGTAACAACCGCTACAGAGGTTGTGACGAATCTTGTGAAGTTGACGACTGAGGAAATGACAGAGACTACTAATTTGTCAGGGTCTCTAGAGCAGAGCACCAATGCTATGGATACTAGTCTTTCAGAGGCAGAAGATTTACCCAGTAGAGTGACAAATGAAGTACCTGCAAACCTGAAGACTGATAAACCCATTGCACTGTTTAAAAGTAAGTGTAACCTGTATGCTGTGTGAATGTATGAGTGTGAACTGCCATTGACTTACTGTTTACTACAAAGTTCTATTAAAATGTGACAGCGCTCCGAGTGGGAAGTTTATGGAACTTTCACATTTCTATAGAAAATATAGTAATGCAAAATTTGAAGTAAACAGTATGCTGTGGGGTGCTTGCTTGGAATTTGCAACACCCTATCTTTTTCCGTGGGTGTCGTAAGATGCGACTAAGGGATATCCACAGGGGGGCGGACAACAGCGCCCCCTGCAGAACAATTCTACCACCAAACTACAATCAGCAACCTGCATGCCCAGCGTGGAGATTATGAACATTACCCCCATTAGAAAAACGCCAATAAGGCACTTATCAGCGGGAGGCCTGCATCCAGCTGTGGACCTTTAAAGGTTGTTGACGTTACTGGGCCTGTACTCTTAAAAACGAAACCGAAGTTTCTGATTCATATTTGTGCAAAAACTAATGTTATGCAAGCGATATTAGAGTTGGTTTCAACGGAAACGAAACTTGGATTTTCCTTGGGTAGACCCTAATACCGTCATCTCTATCATCTAAGTAGCTTAGATTAAATTGAGCTGTCTGAATCAACAAGCTTATACTAGCCTTGATAACTGCTCATTTCAGCTCCTCTTGCGCAATTTATAAGTTTTTATTACCTTAGATACCGCATAGGTCTTAACTATACTCAGTTCTTAAATCTAAGATACTTTTAGCATACACAGATATTCTATCATATAAATAAAATTATATAGCTTGTCTAGCTAGAGTATTCGGTAGGTACATGGACCATCATGATTCTTAACCCTGCATTAATACAATACAATACAATGTTTACAATGTTTTATTTCATTCTCAAAATGCAATAATTATGTTAAAACAATATTTTGAAGTATGTTAAACAATACTTTTAAGTATAGAATACTTGTACTAGGAGGTTTCGCTCTTCCTTACTGACATTAGCCATAATTATAACAGAAACTTCTTACAATCAAACATTTTGTATTAAGGTCATAGCTCAATAGAATCATGGTTCGTGCTTCAATATAATTAAATAATTATTATATGTTTAGTCGGTCTGTAACAAATAAATACATAACTAACATTGAAATTCTTTTTAGGGGTATTTTCTGTTGACGAGAATGGCGTTGTTCGATTAGAACTTAGAGAAACTGATATTGCCATGGAAACGGACTCCAGTCCTGCAACAGATGATCAAGCAACAAGTGAAAACAAAATGGAAACAGGTATTACTGAGAGGAGTAAAGGTAGAATCACACTATTGTGGGGTGCTTCTTACGCGCCGCATCAGGAGCGCATCTGAAGCGATAAGGCTTGCAGCACATACATAAGTACAGACAGCGTCAGAATTAGATAAGGTTATCTTAGTATTAGGCTAGGTTACCTATTACTGACGCCTTCTGTACATCCAACACCGCTACATCACAGTAAGCATTTTAATATGGGCTTAAACTCGTCAGCTTTAGATGCAATTAACAGTGGTATAATAACAAGCTTCAAGCGAGTGGCCCAGGGGCTGTCTGATATTCTATTCTACGTCACTTTAAAATGTATCCTCATATTACAAATTAAACCCCATATTTTAAGAGTACACTATTTGTCGCGAGGAACTCATCAGTAGGCACGGCCTCAATGTATGCTATCTCATCTGTCATAATAACATCACACTAATATTATAAATGCGAAAGTTTGTATGGATGTATGGATGGATGTTTGTTACCTCTTCACGCCAAAACTACTGAACAGATCTAGCTGAAATTTGGCATACAGTCAATTCTAATACTGGAATAAAACATAGGCTACTTTTTATCCCGTAAATCTGATCCCGTGGGATAAAATTCACCTTTAAACGTTTCCATAGGAACAACGCGTGCGAAGCCGCGGGGCGCAGCTAGTAATAGTTATAGCGCGCTAGAATGAAATGCGCAATTGGTAAAACGGCCGCCGAATAGAATCTTAGCACAAGGGTTATCATTATCATACTAAGATTTGCTTGAATTTTGATTTGAATTCTGAAAACATCTGGGCCCACCACACAATGCGACGTCTTCAAGTGCTGTTCGCCATTTTTGTTACAGTGTTGTCTTAGTTCTGTTAAAATCATGAAATTCTAAAGTTGAGTGTATCTCTTCAAAATAAATTTATTTTACCTTTTTAATATCTTAACTATAGCTATGTCGTATCTAAATAAACTTTTAATTATTTAAGAGTTTTCTTTCTCCGTATGTTATATATTTTCGTCCAAAGTTAAGCTAAAATTCGTGTTGAAATACGAAAGTTTAGAATCTTGTATTTTTTAAAAGTCTATTTTTTACGGTATTGGTTGTATACAAATACAAACATCGATAATGATGGTATTATGTTATCCTTAATTTTGGCAACATCAAATAGCGTAGTACCCTTCCACGTTTGTATAAAAAGATGAGCGGCTAGTTCAACCCTGAATGCACATTTTGAGCTGTCCGGCAGCGATGCGGTCCAGATGTTTTACCATAACATAATATTGTGGTTCCACCTTTACTTGTACATGACAAATGTGCTGTAAAATAATGGGAATTGTCGTATGTAATCTATCCTAACTACATAGTTTTCTTTTTACAGATGCTGATATCAATGAAAAACCGCAAATAATTAATCAAAATATCAGACTAAACAGTTACATAGTCAAAAAGTTAAAGATAAAAAACAGGACTGTCCAATCTTCTGATCCCAACAGCATTCACGATAAACTCAACAACATCCCTGATTTCTGCGAGCAGCAGATTGTGACAGTGAATATTCCATGTGAGGATTACTTGCCAAGAAACGTGTTTCTGAACAAATCATCTTACAAGTTTAACGTGCACATAAACAAATTAAGAGAAAAACCGAAGACACCACGCCAAACTCCTTTTCGACCTGGGGGTACCAGAGCCATGAATAGAACTATAAGAAACTGTAATAAATCTGAGAACGCATCGATACCTTCGCAGGATTTGTATGAATTCGTCCCCAATACCCCGTCATACGAACGCCCACACGGATACTACCCCAACTGGCGGCCACATTTGCAAAGACCTTACCAAGAGCCACGTTTCAACCAACAGCCATGTTTCAACCAACAGCCACGTTTCAACCAACAACCACGTTTCAACCAACAACCACGTTTCAACCAACAACCACGTTTCAACCAACAACCACGTTTCAACCAACACCCTTACTTCTACAGTGTGATGAACTCGATACCACAAAACGTTCCGCGTCGACCGTTCAGCCTGAACTCTACGCAACAACAGAAAGTTAAACAAGATCATCTAATCGCAATAAAGAGCTTAGCACGCAACCTTACTCATGCGTCTCCAAACAATTACAACCAACTAAAATGTTCTATCATCGGTCTCTTAAGCAAATTCAATAAAATCTATGGTGAAGAATTAATGCTCACACCGAATCACCATATTTATGACACAAGACAAAAAATTGAAACTATTCAGATAGAAGATGATGTAGCTGGCCGTGATGGTGGAGACAAAACAGTGAATAAGTATGATCATCATCTGGCTAGTATGAAAATGCTAGCAGCTCGTCTCAAGAACCAATCAAGGAAGAAGCAGCATACAGCTAAGCAAAAGCGAGCTTTTTCTAAACTTTTGAAACATTTCAACAAAGAATACGACGCTGAGCTACATCTGGATGACGATGGAGATTTAGTTGACAGGAAACTTGTAATTGTGGATAGCAGCGACTCTGATGTTGCCGTTGTAAATAAAACTGAAACTACCAAGAGAAAGAAACGCAAGTCACGTGATGCAAATGTCACTTATAAGAAACGCAAAATTTTAGCGAATCCATTCAGCGTGATTGCTAAATTAAATGGAAGCACAAGCCAAAATGCTTCTGATAATACTCTGGTAACTCACCTAGGCATTGAACGTTATTTTGATAAGAATTGGCTACCAGGTGATGACGATTTTGGGAAGGCTGTGCCTTGCTCTATAACAGATGCTCAGCATTTACTTTATGATACCCCACAGTTATACGAATTCATGGAAGATCCCAATTCCTTTAAAACTTGGGTTGATCTCAAACTGACCTTTTACACGCACATGGAAGCTGTTTTCTCTTTTGAGCAAGATTTGACTGAGTCTAAGAATCTGAGCAAACCCCTTGAGGGTTTGAAACTGAAACCTATTCTTCAAGGAGCTTTAGGTGAGGACTGGGCCTCCTCGGAAAAGTTGAGGATTATCAGAACTAATACGGATATAGAGGAAACAAGCCTCTGTATTCATTTCGATGTTTACAACAGAGATGTACAGAACTTCAGGAAGACTGATCCACCACCACCGCATTTCAGAATTGTCTGCATCAAGTAAGTGTAAAAATAATTTTGTGCCCACGACTTTACAGTCACATGTTGAATATGTCTTGTCCTGCTCCGTTTGAATCCGCTTTGAGCAGCACAGCATGAGAGATGACACCATAATTTGCCTGGAAGAGTTTTTTTTTTTTTTTTTACGGTAAATAGACCTTTGTATGACCGCAATCTCACCTGATGGAAAGCGATGATGCGGCCGACGGTGTATCACAAAGGTCTAGAAGATACCTATTCACCCTTGCTAGATTGCTTCTAAACGATAGCCGCCCATTGTACTTGTCTCTCAGGTGACCAATAAAGCATTATTGTATTTTCAAGTAAGCTTCTAAGGAATGGCATGTCACTTTGACTATCAAATCCCAAGTAAACTTCATCTCTAGTCAGTACCCCAACAAAAAAGAGGGTTGTTATATAAGTGTGACGTGTGTTCGATTCCCTTCTCGGGATAAATGTGTGTACGATCTGCAGATATTTGTCCGCAGGGTTTTCTGGATATTTACTATGTTTAAAAAAAAAACTATATATGATGTGTATTATATTAAGTATATCAGTCATCTAGTACTCATATCATAACACAAGCTCTGCTTAGCTTGAGGCTTTATACCTCAACCGCAACTGCCTGTATTGGTCCACTGCTGGACGCAGGCCTCCCCCTGATACGGGCCTTGTTGGCTTTTATCTAGTTGGGGGTAATGCCCATAATCCCTACGCTGGGCATGCGGGTTCGGTGGTAGAACTGTTCTGCAGGGGCGCTGCTGCCCGCCCCCTGTGGATATCCCTTAGTCGCCTCTTACGACACCCACGGGAAGAGATGGGGTGGTGTAAATTCTAAGCCCGCACCACACAGCTAAAGTGGGGCTAGATAAAGCTGTGTGAATTGTCCAACAACAAAACAAATACAAAAACCTAACTCAGACGGCAAAAACATGTCAAACAAATAGCTATTTTACTATTGAATTATTTTAAGAACACCAATGTTTCATCACATCACTTAACGAGGGACTTCCCGGGAGTTCAGGGGGAATCTGCAATGTCTGTGGCATTGTCGCTCCCAAACTGACTCGACTAGACTCACTCGTTTTCTTTAATTGATTTCATCGAGTTTTATGATTGTTTTTAAGCATTTGTTTTGAAAACTTAAAAAAGAATTATTATTCCATTAATTTATACTACATAATACAATATATAATTATTAAAAAATATTTTTTTTAACCCTAAATAAACACATACCTAATACAAAAAAAATTCAATGCATAACATTTATTTATGCATATTATTTTTTTGTTAATAATCTCGAGTAGTTTCGTCTCGCCCATTAAGGGTCCAAACGACACTACAAAACATTTCGCCCATTGAGGAACAATTTCACAACACATTGCTGGTTTTGAATAATTAATATTATATGAACGATTTTATAGTTAATTGTCATACATTGAACATGTTTTTCCTTTTTTTTTCCAGTGAATCTTCGCCATTCCCATCAACTCCTGAAGTGCGGGGCCTGTATTCCAAATACGACGGTAATGTAAACATCACATTTGCAGTGGTAGGCATTGCATCCATCAGCTACCTGCAAATCAAGCCTACGGATCTACCACCTGTGAACCAAAATGATTAGTCAACTAGTTCGCGAGAATGAAATTGTAAAAGTTTTAAAACCATCTTGGTTATTGACACGTAATTCATTTACAATGATTTGAGTTTTCCAATATTGAGCATACCGATGTACCCTCATTCTTTGTCTTGGGCGGCATCTCAGAATATGTATCCGATAGAATTAACATCTAAATAATAATACCAAGTGTGAGTTGTATGACTTAAACGAAATGTAATGAAAGTGACAAAGATAGAAACAGTATTTTTCTTGTCGGAAGTTTAGCTTTTGTTACCAATGGTTTGCCTGCATTTGGTGCAAAACAATACTTTGGAGATGTTGGTCGGCTCATGCTATGATCACAAATTATTTAAAAAAAGAAGTGAATTATAAGTGTTTTCAAGTGCATAAACAATGTTTATTGCGTGCAGAACGCAAATAATATGGTAAATTGGTAACATGCGGATAACGGGGCTGGTCATACTTTTAGTATTTTACTTTACTATTGGTGTCTATTCAGATGTCACCAAAACTAAACTAAAGTAATTTGACAGTACTAAAAATATCGCTGTCCCTGTCCTGTCGATCGAAATAATAAGGATGGCATCATTTTTAATCCTGTCAGATTAGTTTATTCTAGTTTTGGCAACATCTGAATAGACATTATTAACTGTTAATATATTAGTACGATTGTTTGTTATCCCTAAGATATGAAAATAAAAGTAAAGTAAAACGATGATTTGTTATCCCTAAGAGATGAAAATAAAATAAAATAAAAAGTAAATTGCTGCTAACAAATTTAATAGTTCATCAGACACTAACTCGCAGTGATTCTAGTTACTCCTTGATAGCGCATGAAGCTGTACCGAAATACTAGAAAGCTCAAAACTCAAACCAAGGTTAATATACCGTTGTAAATGACTATAGTATTAAACCATTACCCAAAGATCAGTAGGCTAGTGGAAGGAAATACCATGGTGTTTTTTAAAAACCATCTAATTACGCCAAATTTAGTTAAGTCTATCGTGAAAATGTAACAGAGCATCTATAGTTGATACAAGTCTTAGTAAGACATGAAAAGATATATAGGAAAAGCTATTTATTGGCTTTTTCACATAATTTGCTAGTGCAAATTATGTGCTCGTATTGACTAGTGTCAATACGAGCTCATTTTAGTCGATTTGAAAAAAAACAGGAGATTCTCTTTTTTTGTTCATGTTTGGCTAGTAGGTACCTATGTTTTTTTTTTTACTTTTTAATGTGTGTTCGTCGATTTGACCGACAATTTCCGAACCGATTTTAAAAATGCTTCGCTTTTCTAATGGAATATGATCCCGAAGCTTATATATTATTCCCGATGAATATATACCACCTATTTGTCCCACGAAACATAAAAAAATTGTATTTTGCACTGCACTTGAAGTCGCTTTTTAATTTTGTCAAAACAATCAAATTATCTACACGTATTATTCTGGCAAATACTTTTCAAATGTGACACCAAAATGAGGATTTAGGCTACGATTCAGGTTTTCTTGTTTTTTATAGAGTATAGAGTTTTTTATGTTGTATATTGACTATACATCACCAAAGAGCTCTGTAGAAAAACCAGCGTTGGTTGTGATGTGACATGTTTACAACTAGGTCATGCTGGGACAGAGACCGTTTTAGTCACAAAACGGTCTCTATTACACAGAAACTTTTGTATCTCCTCTTTTATTTTTAACATGTTATGTTTGTTTTTAAGCTATTGCATAGCTTCTATCGCGGGCCTTGAGCGCGGGGACCGAATCCAGAAATTCCGTAACGAAAAAACCTTGACGTTTGTCTCTTTAGTTCAGCAACTCGCCTCTAGATGGCATTGCAATAGCTTTACCGCGGCAGTCCCCGAGTGCCACACGTCTTTTGTTGATTAAGTTACAAATAGGTAAGAATTTCTCATTCATTCTTTCTCATTCCCAGATAATGTAAAGAAGAATAAAACAATTATTTTAAGAATTAGAAGGTAAATAATATATAAACACTTTATTATCTATTTAATTATCTAAGGTCCACTTGTGCCATAAATTTGAGTTAAATAAATAACTCTAGGAGTATTGTATTATCTGTGCTCGAGGTATGATAACTCAGGGTTAGTTTTTGAAATTTTCGACTTGCAGTTTTTATTACCTACACCAATATAGATTAACTTGAGTCAAGTAATCTGAGATAAATGTCATTTTCATTAATAATTTTTACCTACAGCCAAAAATAGTAGGAGAAATGCTGAACAATTTGAGTATAATGTTGTCTCTCTCTCGCTCCATGGTACTTTGAATAAGTCTATTCCTTTCTGTCAGGTCCGAAATACATGTGATTCTTGGTCGCAATAAATTGTATAACTCTTTTGTTATGTTTGTGTTGGCACAGAAGAAATATATTATTTTGTCTGTCATTGGTTTGGTAGGTTCTGATTGTTGTTTGTATCGTGTGATATTGCTAACCCAGAGTAAGTCCACTCAAACCTCTTATATCAGTTGGTTAAACATTTCACTCATGTATCTTGGTGGTACAAGACATCATTAGAATTTAACTCCAGAGTAGTATCTAACTCTGAGTTAACCGTGTAAACCTAGCCTGGCGCAAGTGGGCCTAAGCCGTCACCAGAAGGCAGAGTAAAGTTTAAGAGAAAAAAACTATGCATAGAATATATTTTCATAAAAGTTATGTCGCAAATATATAACAGATAGAATAACTTTTACTTTTAAAGTATCAGTATGATTAAAATCTTATATTTTGTATGTTCACAGCTCATAAAGCCGCCACACACAGAAACCGTGGCCGGGCCGAGCACCCGTCTGCGCCAGTATTCGTATACCTAATACCTATAGAGAATTTTAGTAAAATGCGGCTCGTTTGGCGCGGATAGGTGCGAGGGGTCAAATACTATTTCATACAAAGATTTGTAAATGCGATGACGACATGTGCGAAGGCGAATAGCTGAAAGCGTGCGCGTTGTATCATACGAATGTATATAAGTGCTTGTTTACAGAGACGCGCACTAAATTCAAACATATGGCGTTGGTAGAGTGTGTTACGGAGAAGCGATATTACACGCGTTTGTTCAATTTGAGGCGTAGCACGCGGCTTGCAGCGCCACTCTTCGCGCCCCGCCTATCCAAAAATATGAAATTACTTTGCGATATGTTTACGCGGCAGCCACCGTCTGCACGCCCCGCCTATCTATAAACATTACAGCACATTGCGATATGTTTGTGTTTACGCGTGCAATGACGGGTGGCGCGTTGAACGTTTTGCTCTGTTCACGGAGAGGCGAGGCGTGTAGCGGCGCGTGTGGGCGCCGCCAGGCTCCTCCCACGGGTCCTGTGTGTGGCAGCTTTTATGGCTGTACAAATTCTGAATATTATTGTATGTTAGTTGTTAGTGTTTCGGTGATTATGTGCTTATCAAATCCTCTTTGGCAATCGCCAATAGGGTAGTATATTGGGTAAAAATATATTCTATTTAGTACGTCAGCTAGATTATATCGGAAGATTTATGATTATGACACATATTTTTCTTCGCTAATGAAATGACGTCCCGCCTTGCTAAAAAGTGTCCCTAGTCGCAGGGCGTGACGTCACACGGAACACTACTAATAAATCTTTTAGCCGTTTAAAAAAAAGTGTCCAATATTTTCTTTTAATCTAACTTTTTTGTAGGACTAGCCTATACAATATCTCTCTACTCATTTAACGTGTGTAAACATTATTTGTACCTATACGAAAACATATTATGCTAAACTATGTAATTGTACGATAATATTTATATACTAGATATTTATTATACTAGCCATTATAAAATAAAAATACTTATATGGTATAAAGCGATTTTTTATTATTCTTAAGTAGGTACCTATTATACTAACGTGATACTAACGTTTTAAAAATGGACTGGACTTAATAAATAAATTATCACTACAACATAGTAACTTTGGTGGGCCCTTAATTATTACCTTATCTGAGCAAGGAAGCTAGCCTAGCAGTATTGCACAACCCGTTACTAAAGCTAATTTTCGTATACTTAAGCCTAACTAAAGTAATTGTAAACTTAATTAAATATTCACAAATAGGAAAAATCTTAAGATGAATTCATTATTTTAGGAATGAAATAAATAATGAATTTATTTGCGGACGAAATGAGGGAAGCCGTATTTATTATAATCGTATTGCTATACGATTTAGGAATAATGAATAATGAACCCCTCTTTGGATGCTTCCAAAGAGGGGTTCATTATCCATTATTCCTAAATTTCCTCAAGCTTATTGATATACAAATAACATAGGTTTAGAGCTCGGCATGGACAGCAAGGCAAGTTGCCGACTGTAAGGCAACTACACTCGTTCCGTGTTCGACTGTAAGGCAACAGCACTCGTCCCGTCCTCGACTGTAAGGCAACAGCACTCGTCCCCTGGTCGACTGTAAGGCAACTGCACTCGTCCCGTCGTCGTCGACTGTAAGGCAACTGCACTCGTCCCCTGGTCGACTATAAGGCAACTGCACTCATCCCGTAGTCGACTGTAAGGCAACTGCATCATCCCGTGATCGACTGTAAGGCAACTGCATTCGTCCCGTCGTCGACTGTAAGGCAACTGCACTCGTCCCGTCGTCGACTGTAAGGCAATTGCACTCGTTCCGTGGTCGACTGTAAGGCATCTGCACTCGTCCCTTCGTCGACTGTAAGGCAACTGCACTCGTCCCCTGGTCGACTGTAAGGCAACTGCACTCGTCCCGTCGTCAGGCAACTACACTCGTCCCGTCGTCGACTACACAGCAACCTGCCGTCTATGTATTTGAGACGTACAGTCCGTGTATAAGAACGCTTTAATCAGCTTTACCATCACAACACGTTTTAAGGCCACCCGAAATTGATTCCGGATATCTGATAAAACCGTTCGTTGAAGGGTCTGTAAAAATCCCTCAGTCTTTCTATAACCTTAGGTTCTATTCGAGGATGGCTACGGCCCTTGGTCTTCCCGAGGCAGTGCGGGGAGGAGCTACCTTCGGATTTCAGGAGACAGGGGAAACCTTTGGTAGAATTGAAGTAGAAATGTTTGTCGGTTATGACGCGTTTCAGGCCAAGGAACTCCTGAAAAAGAGAACAGATGTTTATGTAAATCTTCCTATCATCTGATCCGATAGGATAACTTTATTGATAAAAATAGGAATCTTCCTATACCTACACACAAAAAACCTACATCTTCCCAACATAATGTGGCTAGAAAATCCATATCAAAGGTGGCCTCCAAAAATGAAATAATTTTTTTGTTTTAAAAACCTATAAACTGAATTCAATTTTTATAATTTTTTCATGAATTTTCGTGGATCCCACTGTCGGAAGTGAACAAAATTATAATGGGACCATACGAGAAGCACCTAGCTACCACTTTTTAACAAATTCTGTAAAAAGAAAATAATTGCGCTGAAATAGTTTTATTAACCGACTTCAAAAAAGGAGGAGGATCTCAATTCGTCTGTATTTTTTTTAAATGTTTGTTACCTCAAAACTTTAACTGGGTGGTTCGATTTTCATGATTTTTATATGAAAGCTGGTGCTTCCCGTGTGGTCCCAATTTAATTTGTTCAGTTCTGACAGAAGATCCATGAAAATTCATGAAAAAACTATAAAAATTGAAATCGGTTTATAATTTTTTTAACTCGAAATTAACTATCTTAACTCGCTTACCTGAACCCTAGCCATCTCTGCCGCCGGATCAGCGACTAGTCTCTCCCCGCTGACTAGAAGCAGCCTCGACTGATGAAACCTCCGAAGCCACCGTTTCAGTGCTCGCGAGTACACGCCAAGTCTCACCGGCGGCCATGATGCGTCGACTACAGGTAGAGAGCCGTTCAAATGGACTGAACTGTTTATCAGAGCTAGGTCTTCGAATCGTGGGAGGGTGGGACGTTTGCTGGAAGGATAACAATGTTAATAAAAAATCAAAATCGGGTACGAATCCCGTCGATGTCGAAAATTTTTGGGAAATTACCACAGATATCTCTGTGGAAATTACCCATAGTGTAAAACTATAATAACTAAACATGTTTAGAACAATGTTAATGTCTTTACAATGTAGGTGTACCTAAACTGACTGTGGTCGACCACAGTTGGTTTTGCAATTGAGACATATTTTAGAACATGTAGGAATGGTCCTTGTGAATTCGTCTCGAAAGAAAAAGAACACGTAGTCCCATTGATTTATTAAAAACGAAGATGAGGCACCGCTTGCTCGAAAGTGGCAACCTCAAATTGTGCAAAATTGTGTTCTCCCACATCAGTCACCGTCTGACTGGCGGCGGCACGGGCGGTCGTGATTCACGTGAAATATTGTTGTCTCACTTCGGTCCTAGATACGTCTTTCCGTCTTTGTTCTTCTTTGTATTGCATAGGACTGGAAATATAACTGTGAGCGTATGTGTTTGCGTGTAGTTGTAACACATGCCAATTTTTGAGTAAGCGCTGGGAGAACGTAACCGATCTTCCCTTTTTGAATCAATGCGTAGTCCTCGTATAGAGCGCTTCGAGAGCTAAGCGCTCGTATACATGCACTACACACAAACAGACGGTCGACAACTTGCATTCCGTAAACGTCAGTTTAGATAGAATAATAATTATTCTGAGGTTTTAACACTTTCCTTTTCTTTAAGTATCCTACATAGATTTATTCATTGCCATCGTCTATTTTGTTTTTACATGTTCGGCTCATCCCAACGTTGCCTAGAAGAGATCGCTCTCACGATACAAAGGCGTTGTACTTCCTTTTTTAAAGCTTTTTCTTCTTTTTTTTACAGGAAAAAAATCCTGTTTTGTTTGGTATGATAAAATGTTGTGTCTTGTATACATACAAGACACAAACTTTTACACTTGCATGCAAGATTTTTTCCTAGTTTATATTCCATACCTCGCGGACTGCGTGTAGTCGCTAATGGCCCTAGTCACCGGATCTCTGACAACGGCCAGAAGTTTGACAGAGGGGTTCATGTCGTACACTCTGCGGGGGGCGGAGCGAGTCACCCAGTACGAAGGAGTCTTCTCCATCGTGATCTGACCCTCCAGTGTTAGTGGCATTCGATCTCTGAAAAATAGTAACGTTGATATATTTCAACGGTGGCACAGTGATCCAGTCTAGACTGGACCACAGAATTTAAGAATCGAATCTTAGGTGGTATAGTTAGGTAACTGGAGTAAAAAAAAAATAGTCTAATATTTCGGTAGTCCAGTCAACGGTACAGCTGAACGGGACCACGACGGGCAAGAAGCAGAGCGGTAATACTAGGCGAAAAGGCAAACTATAACGAAGGTACCATTCTAGAATCCAATTTAACTGTTGTAAATCCAAATCGCTCCATTTACAAGATAATCTTTAGAAATTTTCGTTGGTACCTCATCAACGTATTTTAAATATACGATAATGATACCAACCAACATTTCTGTGTACCCTTAAATTTTAAGGGCACACTGCGCGGTGGCTGCTGCGAAAAAGTTGCAAATTAGAGTTCGAAAACGGACGAATGAAATGATTTATACCTACTTAGTATTGTACCTTTGCTATTTGTTCCAATTACTAGTAGTGTACCTAATCCTAATCATGCATAATATTTTCCGTTTCCGGTTTTACTACTTCGGTGTAACTACTTTTTTTACAAAAAATATCTAGGATTGATCTGTTGCAAAGTAAGTGTGGACTGTCGGCTGTGGTGTGGTGTGTCTGACAGGTGGGCGAGAAGAAATATGAAGTCCAACAAATGGATTACAGCCAATTTATTATTACACAATAAACAGCATGTAATTAGGTCATATGCTAACTCTAATATTTCACGATTACATTATAGATACAAGGCTAATCAAGCTAGATGAAGATCAAACGGAAGAGAGGTTGTGTTTTACAGAAAACCAAAGTGAAGAAGAGGAATGACAGACATCCGTCATACAACTGTCATGTCATCGCTGGCACAGATACAAAATAGCGTTTACAGGAATCGATTATAATTACAACACTTCCCCTCTATTTCTCAAAAACGCTCTTATACTATATTGCATACAATTATCCTATCATGCTTAACATATCTTAACATAATAGGCACACAAACATATTATCAAAGTCATACCATATTATTTTAACATGCCATACATTAAAACTAACATGTTTAGAACTCTATATACACTTCAAATTAAGTTCATTAATAAAATGCTTGTGTTTTGTGGAACCTAGAGGTTTAGTAAGTACATCTGCTAACATATCTTGAGTAGATAGATATTTCACATCAGCAAAACCTTTCTGAATTAAATCTTTTACATAATGGTATCTCAAGTCAATGTGTTTAGTTTTCTTATGACAATATTCTTTAGCTTCTAGTAATTTATGTGCACTCTGATTATCATTGTAAATTGTAATATCAAAGTTACGATTCAAAATTTCAAATAGAAAATTTTTGACAAAGTACAAGTCTTTACAGATATCACTTATAGCTAAATACTCAGCCTCAGTGCTACTTAAAGCTACACAGCGTTGCTTGCGCGATTCCCAATTTATAACGTTCCTACCTAACTTGATCACAAAACCGGTGTAGGACTTTCGGTCCACAATGTCATTGGCCCAGTCAGCATCTGTAAAAGCAGTTAATTTTAAATTACAGCTCCTATAAAAACATAGTCCATAATTTAATGTTCCCGCTAAATACCGTAAGAGGCGTTTCGCAGCTAGCCAATGAGTTGCATCAAAACCATTGCTAAATTGACTTAGTTGACTGCAAGCAAACGAAATATCAGGGCGTGTACACACTGACAAGTACATTAATGACCCTAACAATTCCCTATAATGATAGACGTTGTCATCAAGTAAATTGCCCTCTGGCTTACATAATTTTGAATTTAATATCATGGGAGTACTGACAGGTTTGCAGTTTTCCATCCCATAACGCGACAACAGTCTTTTAATGTAATCAGATTGATCTAGAGTCAAAATTCCTTTTGCCGTGTCTCGTTTAACATTGACGCCTAAACACATTTGCAAAGTACCAAGATCCTTTACACTGAACTCTTTTTCTAATAGTTTTAACAAATCTGTTTTTAGTGTAGAGCAATTGCTAAAAATATAAAAATCATCTACATATAGAGCCACAATAATTAAATTCTTGTCCTTATTTTTAAAATACACACATGGCTCACATTTGCTCTGAACAAAACTATTATTTGACAAGAGTTGATGTACTTTTAAGTTCCACATTCTACTGGCTTGTTTCAAGCCATATATGCTCTTAAGTAACAGACAAACTTTATTATTATCTTTAGCAAAGCCTTCAGGTTGTTCCATATAAATTACTTCATTAAGATTGCCATTTAGAAAGGCAGTCTCTACATCTAAATGGTCAATATTCATGTTAAGTTCATTAGCAAGAGCAAATAATGTACGCATAGTGCTATGGCGAACTACAGGAGAAAAGGTGTCACTGTAATCTACCCCCCTCTGCTGAGAAAAACCACGAGCAACTAGCCTAGCTCTATGCTTATCCTTACCTGAAGAGTCTTGCTTAGTTTTAAAAACCCACTTACATTTAACTATATTTTTGTCCTTAGGACGATCTACCAGTCTCCATACTCCATTTTCTATGAGTGCCTTATATTCCTTCTCCATAGCTAAGTACCAGTTCTTACCATTCTGTGACGACATAGCTTCCCGATAGGTAACCGGATCTGAATCACGATGCGCCAACAAAGATAAATCATATTCATCATACCTGACTGGTGGCTTGCCTCGAGTACTACGCACGGGTCGCCCAGTGTTGGTCACCGAATGCCCAGGACTAGTCACCGCAAAATCCACAGGTCGCGAGGTGACGGTCACTGACGGCTCAGGACTTTTACCGGCTTCTTCCCCTCGATAGGACTGGGGTTGCCCAGTGTTGGTCACCGAATGCCCAGGACTAGTCACCGCGAAATCCACAGGTCGCGAGGTGACGGTCACTGACGGCTCGGGACTTTTACAGGCTCCTTCCCCTCGATAGGACACCTCAACTGTTGTCCAATTGTTGTCCTCATCAGCTGATACAGGGCTATGATAGCCCGCTGTCTCATCTCCAGTGCAGTACTCGGAATCTGAAGCTGAAACTACAGAAATACTGTGCTTATCACTATTATCACAGAGTGTTTCATTATTTTCAGTCATATTAGAATTAGACTTAGAATTATTTAAATTATTATTACATTCACTCATATTCAGAATATTTTCATCATTACAATTATTATTATTAGAATTGGAGACCATGTCAAAATTATAAGAATTCACTTCCTCTACCTTGGCATCATTATTCTGAACATCTTTCAAAAATTTATTTTCTAAAAATACAACATTCCTGGAATAAAGAATTCTCTTTGGATTTGAAGAATTGACTAATCTATAACCCTTTGTTGTGTCACTATAACCCACAAATATTTTCATAGTAGATTTGGGATCTAATTTCTTACGTTTCTGCTCAGGTACTAAACTGTAGGCAACACAACCAAATACTCGCAGGTGACTAAGTTCCACTTTGGAACCGGTCCATACCTCCTCAGGCAGTGATCCAGCCAAGGCGCGGGTAGGGCATCTATTCTTTAAGTACAATGCAGTCATCACTGCTTCCCCCCAATAACGCCGGCAAAGACCAGACTCCTGCAGCATACAACATGCCTTCTCTATAACAGTACGGTTAAGGCGCTCTGCAACTCCATTTTGCTGTGGGCAGTAAGGAACTGTAACTTGATGCACAATCCCTTCTGACCTTAAGTAGTTACATAATTTATTATTACAATATTCAGCGCCGCCGTCAGACCTGAGACACTTAATGGGAAAACCAGATTGTTTTTCTACTAGGGCTCTAAAATCTATAAAACTGGACATTACCTCGCTTTTATAATGTAGCAGGTATCCCCAGCTTTTCCTGCTAAAATCATCTGTGAATGTCAGGAGATATCTCGCTCCTCCCCAGCTGCACATCGACATCGGGCCACACACATCTGAATGAACAACCTCCAGCGGTAGATGAGCACGCTTAGAATCACCAATGGGGTAGGGCCTAGCCGCCATCTTCCCCTCAAGACATGCAATGCATTCATCTAAACTAGTCTGAAACATAAGACAGTTATTTCTCCGCAGAGTACACATACCATCATATCCAAGATGTCCCAGTCGTTTGTGCCATGTCGCAGTCGGCACACACACCATCAGCGCACTCTTATCCCCCTGGCCTTCATCCGTCAGGGAGGCGGAAGAATGCCTCAGCTGCTGCGAACATAACCTAAAAGTGCCATTGACATTCTCAGCTTTCCCTAAATATTTCCCATTAACTTTACAGTTTTTATATAAGTGACACCCATTCCCATTAAAAACAATGGAAAAACCTGCTTCTGTAAGCTTGCTAACAGATAAAAGATTTGTAGATAAATCCGGCACAAGCAACGCATCCTTACACACAATAGAATGATTTCCAACTTTGAATTCTAAAGTACCCATACCTGTACTATCCAAAGTATCATTATTCGCAATACACACTTTATTTTTAATATATTTAAAGTCTTTAAACAAGTCCTTATTGTTACTCATGTGATTAGTACAACCCGAGTCCACCAACCAGTCACTTTGACGAACACTTAATGCCATCTCAGCCACAAAAAAAGTTTCTTCCTTTTTGTCAGAGTTTTTCTTGTCTTTCTTTAATTTAAAACACTTCGATTTGATGTGCCCTGGCCGTTGACAGTAGTGGCAAATAATCTTCTTATTATTATTCTTATTGGCAGCAAAAGCCATAGGTTGCTCACTACTATTGTTTGTCTTGCGAAATTCTTCTTGTAGTAGACGAGTACGCACTAAATTACTATTAAGACTAGACGAGATGCACGCAGTTTCCATATTTGACACCAACACATCATACTCTGCTGGTAATCCACTTAGCAAGATTTCTGCTACTTCAGCATCTTCGATTGTGCGGCCAATATCCGCTAGTTGCTGCACCAAAGTCATAACAGAATAAATATATTCACTCATATTTGAGAAATGTGTTGAATCTATACGATGCAATTGCCGCAGCAGGAGAACACGCCGATACAGGCTTTTGTCATCAAAAACAGCAGCCAACTTGCTCCATGCTTCCTTAGAAGACTTCGCGTCTCTAATATACTGGTATAGTGCCGGTTTCACCATCAAACAAATGCGCGCCAATGCGCGTTGATCCTTTATCGGGTCTGGGTTAGTTTTGTCTATACACTCGTACAATCCTTCCAGTATGAGTATCTGCTTCATCACAAATTTCCAGGTAATGTAATTGCCGATGCCTTCTAGCTTGTCATGAGAACTCCCGGCGCCGTTGCCCATGTAGGCCGGCTGCCCTGAAGTGTGGCTTTGTATGTCGCCACCAACATTGCCTTGTTCTTCGCCCGCCATCATCGTCCAGCAACAACCAACACCACTAACGAATCCTCAGCACCACTTGAATGAGCTGGGACCATAACCTGTTGCAAAGTAAGTGTGGACTGTCGGCTGTGGTGTGGTGTGTCTGACAGGTGGGCGAGAAGAAATATGAAGTCCAACAAATGGATTACAGCCAATTTATTATTACACAATAAACAGCATGTAATTAGGTCATATGCTAACTCTAATATTTCACGATTACATTATAGATACAAGGCTAATCAAGCTAGATGAAGATCAAACGGAAGAGAGGTTGTGTTTTACAGAAAACCAAAGTGAAGAAGAGGAATGACAGACATCCGTCATACAACTGTCATGTCATCGCTGGCACAGATACAAAATAGCGTTTACAGGAATCGATTATAATTACAACATGATCTAGAACTGTTTAGGATTTTACTAAGTACGTTCATGTGTGTAGGTTATATTTTTTTGCTAATTTCTAATTACCTAGTTCTAGTATTGTAATGACGATAAACAGAAAAAGATTTAATTTTTTTTTTATTCTACTATTGTGTTTTCTATTGTAGGGGGTGATTATATTAAGTAGGTACCAGATACCTACTTGGGAACTTGTCTTACCGATACCATTCAAATCCCTTGTGATAAAACTTATCGAAGAAATGGACTTCTGACTTAGCAGCCCTGACATCTGGATGTAATCTGAAATGTTTCATAATATTTAATCATTCATTCTGACTAAGCGGGTAAACTACGAACCGTTTGTGTTGGTTGGAAGAACACCTAACCTAATAAACTATGAAAGTATTTAAAGGGAAAAAAAATATCACTTGTGTATACATATACTCTGTTTTAAAAACCTGGATATAATTCTTTTTTGTATACGAAAATGTTTCAAAGTAAGGAATATTGTTGAAAATATTTAACGACATTTGGTATCATCGAAGCACAGAAACTCGAAACAATTTTTAGGTTTGAAAGCTTTCATTCATGATTAATTGACCTCTCTTTCGTTTTTGAATTCATATTTAAACATTTTCCGCTGCACACGTTTTTAATATTTCAATGGCTGCACATGTGAGATTATGCGTTGTTGAAGTTAGTGTTTTAAATTGCTATTAGGTAGGTATAGGCCCACCTATACCTACCTATAATAGCAATTTAAAACACTAAAATATATATAGTATAGTATAGTATATAGTATAACAATCACAGAAAACAATAAGATACCCATATCTTATTGTTTTCTGTGATTGTTATGAGATTTTGTTAAGTTTTCAATAATGAATGTCTTAGTTGACATAAAATATTTGGGATTCTGAATCGGAGTCCCTAACTAGACTTTGTACCAGAATCCAAGATATTTTAAGCAGGGGCGGATCCAGGATTTTATTTTGGAGGGGGCCATTTTGACAATGTTCAGATATAGGGTAAAAAAATCACAACCTCTTCCTCCACAGCCTGTATTGGTCCTGTTGGACGCAGGCCTCAGGTAGGGATGGGGGAGGGGGGGGGGGGGGGGTTAATAATATCCCAATTTTTTTTTACTTTGACGGGACTTGAACCCGCGTCCTTCACTAAAACTACTTAGAAGAGGAAACAGATCATTGCCAGGGTTCTTGAGTCGTAACTTACGTTTCGTTTCCTGAAATGTTACATTTTTGCTCCAAGCAAGAGTATCATTATTGTTTTTTTATGGACGGCGACATAGAGGGCGGAGAACGCGCGGTCACAGCATCACGTTTCGCATTGCCCAACCCCATACCTAGGGTTCCAAATCATGCCCTTACCAAGTTTGAACTTGATAGTATACCGTCAATCACCCTAAATTCGCCTACTTTTGACACATTTTTGTTTGCTATTCTAGATATATGTAGTTTTGAACAAAATCAAATATACCAGTCACTTTCTTTTACATCAGGTTATCTAATAAGAGTTAAAAAGAGATAAAATGTTAATTATTTGCATACTAAAATGGGTCGCAAAGATGCCAGGCGAATTTAGGCACTTGTGCCTAAATTCGCCTATCCTCATTTTTTCAGTCCCTGTAAGACGTGAGAATTGCGTTGTTAGAGAAGTTTTGTATAAAAGTTTTGCTTCAAACGAATTCAAACTCTAATGTTTCATAAACAAAGTCTAATTCACAAAAAATGGGGTAGGCGAATTTAGGCACGCTTTTGAACAATGCGCACATCAGCTCCATACATTATGCGAGTTGTGGTTAGGGCTGCCAAAAATATTTTTTGTTGTATAATGAGACCAATATGCACTTACTACGTCGTACTCGGTCCCTGGCGCGAATGTAAAGCAAACCTAGTATAACCTATCCAACTGAAGTGTGTCTTTAAAATGAAATGATGGTTGATAATATAAAAAAAAATAAGAATTTTTATTCATAAAAGAAGTACCTTATCCTTCAAAGTAAAGTTGTTCAATTATGTGTCACTTTAGTTTTTTAGCTTATAAAACACATTTAGAGTCTTCAATAAATCTAACACATATAGGCAGTTTTTAATCAAAATTAAAAAATACTGTCTTTTAAAAACATAACTTTATAATTTTTAAATCATATTTAAATGCGAGTCTTCCTCTACGTATATCACTTGCTGTTCTCCGCCGTTTTGAAATTTTGTTTATTTTAGGCATCGCTATCTGAAATATAAATAAAAGCTTTCCATCACCATTCAAGCAAACAACAAGGCGAACCTAGTACCCATCTACCATTTTAATTAAAAATATCCTTTTGTTACAAATTTTTGTGTTCGTTGTTACAATTGCTTTTACGTTTAAGTTTCATTGGAATATTGTTTATTGCATAGGTAAATCTTTTATTTAAGTTGTACAACGTAACAAACATTTTATAAATGTATTTATCAGAATCAATTGTTATTAAATTATTTATTTATTTTTCATTTATTAATTATTAAGAATTTGGAGAACTAAACCCACCTGTCGGTAAATTCAGGTTGTGGATGATGCTAATGACAGTGGCGATATTTTCATAAAAAATGAATTGTAGATTGTTTATTATGTAAGAACTTTAATAGAACATACAAACGAAGATAATATTATATATTGAAATGTAACATTAAAAATGAAATAAAAAATTCAAAAAAAAAACGCCCAACTGTGACTAAAACCACCCCATCGGCTTAGTACACCCAGTATTATGCATTGCAAATTGTAGATATTATTAAATCCACATATTTTTTTGTTGCATCGCACCTTGGGTATATACATATTTATAGAAAAAAAAATCACCACCGCGATCTGTGCTATGAACCGAGTATTATATAGCATCGATAGTATATCATTTTTCAGTCATTCGATCACAACATACAACAAAATCATAACCCTTAATTTTGCAGTCGGGTAAGGAAACCAAGTGACAACCCTAAACCCAGGCGAATTTCGGAACTAACATGTCAGAAATTTTACCTCTAATTATTCAAATGGATTTTTTGTCACAACCACTTAACTTAGCTTATAAATTAATATATTGTTAGAAAGCCGGCAAAATTCAGCTTAGACTAATTACGGTGCTAATGGTCTTACCTCTTATTTTCTTCAGTTTCCAGATGAAGTTTTGCAGACCACTTAAAAAACTTGCCTTGTTCGACTTTACTCAAAATGTGACTGTCATCTCATACATGAAGTTTGCTACAATTCGATTGCAGAATCTTGTCATAAAATAAAATTGTCTACTTAATGGTAGGTTTAGGAACCGTTATCTATGTTATAGTCCATGTTCTGACCATTTAAAAAAATCAGGCGAATTAAGGTACACCAGGCGAAATTAGGGTGTTTGACGGTACACGTTTGAACTGTTGATGAGCTGCACTTGTTGGTGGAATATTTGAAAGCTGTACGGGTTTATGGATGGATGGATGTTTGTTACCTCCTCACGCCATAGCTACTGAACGGATCTGGCTAAAATTTTGCATACAGGTAATTATAATTCTGTAATTAAACAAAGACTACTTTTTATCCCATAAATCTGATCCCGTGGGATAAAAATCACCTTTAAAAGTTTCCATAGGAACAACGCGAGAGAAGCCGCGGGGCGCAGCTAGTATAATATAATAGTTAATAAAAATTGGCAAATATTTATAATCATTGATTTATTGATAGTTCATCAACTATATATTATTATGGCGCGTTTTCGACCGGAGCACCGGTTGACCTGAAGTGATTCAATTCAATTCTTCAATTCTTTATTTAAAACCAGACATAACATTACAGAGTACACTCCAATGCGTTAAATCTAGGACATCTACTTGCTAGTGAAAATAAATTTAGAACAACATAACAGGACATAAAATTCGTAGAATAAAAATAATGTTAAGACAACATCAGCAAATAAAAAACAAAGACATCTCGTACTACGGTTACATAATAAAAAACATGGAAATAAAATGATGAAAATAATAAATATGAGAAAATAAAATACAGTGGTATTTTATTTTCTTAAGTCTCACAATAGCTGAGGCACATACGTTCTATCGACTTCCATCCATCCGCAAACAGGTCGACCTGAGGATGCTTGGCGAGGAGGTCATTAAGAGTGCGCTGGGCGCGGGAGATTGGAGCCTGTTGGCGATATAAAGTTCTTGCACGTAGGGGCTCGAATAAGCGCACGCGGCCAGTGCGAAATCGGTTACGCTGTTCTGGTACGCAGAGTCTGCTAGCTTCACTTAGAAGTATGGGATAGTCCATCGTGCCTCGCAGAATCTTGCATAGAGTAAGTAATTGGTCGTTTCTCCTTCTGGTTTCTAAAGAATTGAAACCTAATGTACCTTGTAGGAATTTCGTTGGGTACATGAAGGGATAGTAAATAAAAACTTTCTTGTAGAGAAATCTCAGAAATCTTTTTTGAACCTGCTCTAGCATAAGCGTATATGTAACTTCATAGGGGTTCCAAATACAAGAACTATATTCAAGTTTCGAGCGGATAAGGGATGTAAAGAGTATCTTTATTGCATTTATATTTGTAAAATTTTTGCAAGTGCGAGAGACAAAACCTAGTCTTTTAAAGCATGTGTCGGTAAGATATCTAATATGATTATGAAATTTTAGTTTTGTATCGAACTCCACTCCGAGATCTTTGGTAGAGTAAACACGGGTGATTTGTTCGCCTCCTAGTTCATATTGGGTAACTATACTATTATGGGAACGAGTGAAACTGAGTACTTGACATTTAGAATTATTAAAAAAGAGGCGGTTTGTATCACTCCAGGCTTTTATAGAATTGATATCACTCTGCAAATCTTCACAGTGTTTTTGTGAGTTTATTTCGTAGAATATCTTAACGTCATCCGCATATATCAGACATTTAGCTTTGGAGAGACTCTTGGCAAGATCATCAATCATTATTGTAAAGAGAAGAGGGCCGAGTGATGACCCCTGACTCACCCCAGAGCGAGTGGGATAAGGTGGAGAGTCATAGCATCCAATGCGCACAAATTGCTGTCGATTTTCCAGATAACTGGCAAAAAATCGAAGCAGTTTTGGTGCTAGGCCATACGAACACATTTTATTTAACAAAACATCGTTATCAACTTGATCAAATGCTTTTCTAAAATCTAAGTATACAACGTCTACTTGAGAGCCTATATCCAATTTTTGGGAGACATAGTTCACTAAAGTGAGAAGATTGGTATTAACGGATCTACCTTTTCTAAAAGCGTGTTGCGTGTCACTTAAATACGGCGATAACTGAGTATAGATGCTTTTATGTATTATGCTCTCAAATAGTTTAGCAAATGTAGATAAAATTGCTATAGGGCGGAAATTCTCTACAAGAGTTCTGTCACCCGATTTTGGGATCGGAGTTACCCGTGATATTTTCCATCGGGTGGGGTATACGCTGTTATTAAGAGAGAGATTCATGATATGTGCTAGAGGAGCTGATAATTGCGTCTTGAAAGCTTTAATGATATACGGTGGCACATTATCTGGACCAATGGAGCTTTTCGGTTTTAGTTTATCAATGTGGCTTTCTACCTCCGCAATAGAGACATGTGACATACTAATGAGACTATTGTTGCCTAAAGATGAAATATTATCAGTGCACAGGTTTGGGTTTTTTTGAAGGAAAACACTGCTGAAGTATTCTGCATATGCTTTTGCAGCATTTGGTCCACTATGACAGCTACCATTGTACGTGACGGAGGGTTCGAAACCTCCTTTCGTTTTTAAGTTGGAAATGTGATTCCAAAAAAGTTGCGGGTTAACCGTTAGATCATTTTGTATACGGAAAACGTAGTTATCATATGCATGACATATAGCTATTTTTAAATAAGACCTTATTGCTTTAAAGAAACTGTGCGCGTTTGCATCTCCACTCATCTTCCATATTTTATGGAGGACCGATTTAAGTTTAAGTTCTGAAATAATGTCTTTTGTAAACCATGTTGGATACCTTCTGCTGTTCGAGGTACTTCGCACTTTTTTAGGTATACAATCATTAAAACAGTTGTAGAGTTGACAATAGAGTGAATCAGCTGCCAAGTTTACATCAGAATGATTACAAACCTCGTCCCAGGGAGTAGATGCAATACGGTCATAAAGTGCATCAAAGTCTGCCTTACTAAAATTCCAGTCCGTAGCGCTGTCGATGTTGCTTGCCTTCATTTTCTCACTTTTACGAGTCCTGTCACACCTTATGGTGACACTAAGAGGCGGATGATGTTTGTCAGGATGTTCTACCAGGCTATCCTCAGCTTCATTCACACTGACTTCTTTCACTCCTGCACTTATCAGCACTACATCTAATTTTCTACAGTTAACATTAAAAATATCGTTTCGCTCTATGAGATCACAGTAGTTTAGAAAGTAGCACATATAACTATTTACATTTAAAGTTGCACTATTAAGATTAAGATCACCAAAGATTATCAGAGGCGAATCACGTATAATATCCATGTTGTGTTCTACCTGACAGAACCATCTCATGTATTCGTCGTCTTTGGCACTAGGACTAATGTATATTGCACACACATAGTAAACTCGACCTAAATAAAGCACCGTGGCCCATATATCTTCGCAGTCTTTTGTCTCCAGGTCTTGCCGTCTAGCTAGCTCGATTCCAGGTCGCGATGCCAGAAATACCCCTCCTCCTCTTGAAGCTCGATCACGTCGCAGTATGCTCCAATCCATTGGGACAATTTCGGCGTCGTGGATTGATTCATCCAAGTTCGTTTCGGTGACAGTAATTATATCAGCTTCTGATAGGGTAACGCTTTGCTTTAAGTAGTTTAGTTTTGTTTTCAACCCATTGACGTTCTGATAGACTGCGTTGAAACTATGTTTCAGATTATTTTGACTACATGCTTCCCTTCTCGTTGCTGTTCTGGCCGGGTGTGTATCGTCTGTAGCTGTTTGAAGCACGCCCGGCTCCTCTCGGAAACCACTGACGGATTTCAGTTCCTATTGGCCATGATTCTGCTTCCATAAAGAACTGGATAAGGTTTTCTGGTACAGTAAGAACAAAGGAGGCATACCTTTGATGCCTAAGCTTCAATTTCATGACCTCAAATCCGGTTTTAGCGCTTTTGTGTTCCATGTGAGCTATGAGGGCTTCCGGTGTGGTGTCAGGTGTAAAAAAGCACGCATGAAGCTGTTTCGTCCTCTCGACTGTCTGTAATTTGTCTTGTGACTGCCCACAGCCTTTTATGACAGGTTGTCTGACTTGCTGCTGTTTTGTCCTCTCAACCGTTTGCAGTTGGTCTTGCAATGCTTGGCTAGACCCTCTTATGACGTCTTGTCGGAATCTTTTGGATTTGCGATTACGATGAATTTGCCATTCCTCGTCATCATCAACAGTAGGATGATCTTGGTCCAAGTTTGTGTTAGTAACTTGTTCTAGGGTTTTGTGTGCATACGTAGCTTTATTATCTTTAGTGTTAGGAATTGTATGATCTGATTTATGTTGTTTGCATTCGGATCTAGCTTGTGGCGGTAGGAGTAAAATGCTCTTATTTGGAACCTTATAGAAAGATTTCCTTGCCTTTATAGGTGAGCTATTGCTTGAAGTACTGCTAGAAGTACTTTGGACCCTGTTTATTTGTTCTTCCATTTCTTCAACTCTTTTACTCGTAGCCGAAACTTTTTGATGTAAGGTCTTTTCTGTTAAAAAATCACTTACTTGATCAGTGTTGGTCTGGATCAGTGCCTTAAGTATATTGTAGTCATCGGAAATGCTCTCGACGTTATTTAGATGGCCATCAAAATCCGTTCGTAAGCAATCTAATTTTTTATTAAGTTCAGCAACTTCTGTTTTTATATCAGTAAAAATATTAACTAACCCGTCTAATTTGTTGTCATGCGTCTTCAATTGTGTAGTAATTGAAACGCGAAGATCTTTAATTTCCAGGAGCAGGGCACTGTTCGAATATTCGTCTCCAATATCAGGCAAATTGGCAGCTTTTTGATCAGAAATTGTTAATCGGGACGGATTGGTTTCAGATCCGGTTATCTTCCTGAAAGTCGTATTCAAATGACGAGAAGAGCTAGTGAGGATAGGGCTTTTGTCACTAGGAGCTGTCTCCGTTTCATGAACACCTGCATGGAGCTGTGATTTTTTATAAGTGGTATTCAGCTTTGCCTGCGAGTTCTTTCTTATACATGGCCCGCAGTTCCAACCCGCTTTGCTTTCGGCTGATAAGTAGCAACAGTGACTATCTGTAATGGTCGAGCAAGTATTTAGATGGAGTTTAACTTTACAGGATGCGCAGGTCATGAAATGCTTTGTTAAAATAGCTTGGCAGCATTTACTGCATAATATCTTTCTTGGTGGTGGTGTTCGGATTGGCGCCATCTCTGTCTATCTACCGTTATTATTCACAATTTCAAATACCAGGAATTATTTTTTCACTTTTCCCGTGTAGCGTCATCTAGCGTCATCTACAGGAAACAAATGGAACAAAGATTGAAAAAGCTTTTTAAAATTCTTCTTCCCTCTTCGAAGTTCTCTATATGTAAATCGTTCAGTAAAAGCTCAATAGATGGTGCTACTAGTCTGACATCAGTAATTGTTTTGAAATCAACATATTATATTGTTTTTGAATTAAGTATATCAAGAGGTGGTGGATATCACTGTTCATTTTATAGAGTATGTATCAACACAATTAACAAATCAGTCAGTTCACTGCACCAGATTGACAAAAAACTGTTGTTTTCACTGAGCGCGTATTTTGAACAACTATGGCGGTTTTTTTAGGAAAAACACATTAATTCAAATATCACTGATTCGATGGTAGAGATAACATTCTCATAAGTCTATTGTCACTTTGTCACTCGTTTTCGGGTAAAATATATGTAAATATACGCAGTTTAACATTTTTTTAGCAATAATTACACCCTAAGCAAAAATAAACAGGTGTTTGTAAAGCGCCACCTGCTAAATAAAAAAAAAAGTGATGCTGTGACCGCCCTCTAACTCGAAAACGGTTCACCGTATTAAAAAAAATCAAAACAAAATTTGTAGAGAATTTTATCTGCTACAATATTGATCATACATACAAATAGCAAAAAACCCATAGGAAATGAGATATTGTCAAAAAACCGATTTTTTGTGACCTTTGACCTAGAAATTTAATAGTTGCGCACACCCTACCATAATGTAGGTTTTGAGACAACTTTTAGGGTGTCGATATACAAGTATTTACAGACTTACAGCTGGGTATCTCGAATTCCGAGATTCTTACCTAATTTAAGCTTAAATGACTGGACTAATAGCCAGGATTCTGTAATGGGGGGTCAGGTGAAAAAAACAAAGAATATACCTAAATGTACCTTCATAAGGCGAGGTCGTAGCCCAAGAATTTGAGTCACACATCACGACTAACAATAAACCACGGCGAGCGAAGCGAGCCGCGAATTTTTTAGGGACTTTTCCGGGTTTTAGGGAAAAGTAAGTGCGCAGTGGTAGAAACACATCAGTATGAAAAACAATCAGCAAGCAGAGACAGCCCTGAAAATTTTAAAGAGTGCGCGACTGAGATTGAATTGTTAGGAGGAATTGTTAGATACATAATGAATATCGGTGAGTCGCAGTCTTTTTGAAATTGGTGAGGTATGCTTAGCAAGACGCGAAAGCTATGATAGTAAGTTATGAAAAATAATAAAATTTTAACGATTTACAACAAAATATGAGCCCTGCCCTAAAGAATCTACGAAAATCAAAATCTGGTGTCTACTTGGAAAAGGAATATCGAAGTTGTGTTCGCTGTCGTACAAAATGAACTCTCGCTCGCATAAGATTAGCTTATCACGTAAACGAATCAGAAACTTCCATTTCAGTATAAGGGGGGCCTTCATGTGCACAGCCAGAGACGAGACAGTACTCCAGCGGAGCAAGCCGCGAAACCAAAATATTTTTTGTTAATTTCTCGCGTTAGTAGTCAAAATGATCTTATTGTGAGACCGAGACCATGTATTATTAAAAATGGACCACGAAACAGAGGACAATGTAACCGAATTTTTTTGCTGTTTTGTCGTTTTGTTAGATATTTTGCAACTGAACTGAAAACTGAAAGAAGGCTTTAGTTCAGATCCAGGCCACGTCGAGAGAGGCAAAAGATGTTCGCCACGCCCGTGGTGATACATCTGTTAGTTAGTTTTACATTGAACTAACTACAAATATTCGATACGTATATAACTCTAACGTACGTACTTATTTAGCTAAGTATTCTTAAAAGGGCTCTGCTAATAAAGGGCAAGAACACCTCAATGCAAAAACAAATTAAAATGCAAAAAGCAGTGATATTTTTGTCATCTCTCTGTATTGTGTATTAAATTGTTTGAATTGAATGTAACGAAAGCGGGAACGCGTACGTTTCTTTCTTCGCAAGTTCGCGTACTCGCGAGTAACATGCGCGCACACTGTACTACTTTTTCTGTTACTTAACTTATCTTTTCAAGTTAAATCCAATACCGAGGTATACTTAGACGAGTAATTTTATTTAATATATATGTAGGTTTTAGTCAAATAAAGAGCGTTTTTGTAATTTAGAACTGAGTTTTTATTAAAAGAAAAATACGAGCAATCCACACACATTACGTGTTGACGTAAGTAAGAAGGAAGTCCAGTGTCGCAATCGAGGGGTGGAATGGAAACCAAACTAAAAACTAATTCGGATGCGTTCTCATTCTATCAATATAAACAGCTTGAAAAATAGTTATTACTGTCAATCAAATAAGAAATGAGGTGCTATGGCTATAATTCACTTGTGTTCACTAGCGGAAGAAGAGAAATAGATATCATTTACCTATGTTTATTTCAAAGTCGTTGAACGTGTCGATGGACGTGGTAATACTGAGAAGAAATTAACCTCTTGAATTTAGTTTGTAGATGTATGTAAAGTACCGACTTACCTAAAAAATATATTTCTGTACTTGGATATAAAGTAGGTACCTACATAACCTAACCTACCTAAGAGTAGGTATGCCGTGGCCCGTGTAAAAGTGCATCTGAATTTAATCGTAAAATTGAGTCGAAAGTATGGAACTCTTGGGCCTTTTGGGGGGGGCCCCCCCCCCTGGATCCGCCAATGATTTTAAGTAGGTAAACAAAGTGTTTTATGAATAAAATCCTTAGCTTTTATTTCAAACCAAAAATTATGTATTGCGAATTCCTGTCATGTGTTCCGATGATACCTGCCTACCCATTTTTCTGAGGGTACCACAAGTAGGTACCTACCTATCTAATTGTTTCTGATTTTATAATCACTTTGTTCTCAAAAAATAATTAAGATTCTAGAACTGAGTACCTACTTACTACAAGAACTTATACAAGATACTTACAGGTTATTTATGATATATTAACTTACCTGAGAAACTCTAAAAGAGCTCTTGTACCGCACTTCTTCACGCCAATAATGAGAGCATCCGGCAGTCTCTTCACAGGAACCGTGTTCTTCAGTCTCAGGTACGTATGAGTACTGCTCAGATTTAAACCTAGGAAGGCAGCTAGACGGACTGTTGCACTTTTATATTTAGTTAGGTGCTGACGAAGGATTACATACCTTACTGTAACCTGAAAACACTCGAATGAATGAATCAAAACTTTAATGCCCCATAGATAAATGAAAACTTTAATTGGTCCATAATTGCGCATACAAAATAAATAAAATTACTTTTAACGTTTTTTTTTATATAAAAACGTACAACTCGGCATTATTACTTGTAGCAATTTCTTCCAGGCAATCTGTATTCGTAAAGAGAGTTAGGTAGGTAGGTACTTACCTAAAACAAAAAATCATTTTACTAATTATCTCTTTGCCACAGTTTGCACGGTAACTTACCTCGTTTTCGTCAACTAAACATGAATTCAGCGCATAAAATAAGTATAATAGAAATAAAACAAAAACACAAATAAACAGAGTTCGTTTCGTTAACACCGGAATCCATCTCATAGCGGCTTTTAGAAGGCATTTGTAGAACTTTGCACATATTTCTAAAGGAACATTACATTGCTGATGGAATTACGATTTATTATCAGCACAACTACTTTAACAAATAAACAATAAGTTCGTAAAAACATAGCTCCGGTGTCCTTGCAAAATAGACTTCGCACTATTGAGCATGCCGCGCCGCCTGGCCGGATCAATGAAGCCCAGCTACCTTACCTATCTGGGAGAACTTGGTTGCGCGCAATCGCGATGCGGTCAATCTGCCTGCAGTGGAAAGGAACGGAAAATTTAAATCTGCGCGAAAAACTTTATCCAAACTTTCCCACGCACTTTGTCGTATCATCCGTTTCCTAATTTTCATTTAGGTTTACTTTGTTGGTAGTATTTTAGCGCAAAATCAATCCAATGCGTCAGTTGAGTAGCGACAGCCTATACAAAATCCCATAGTGTGAGGGAAACAGGTAACCATGCTTAACTTGCTAGAGCTTGTGATTGTGAAACGTTTTAGTACACCAACTTAGCAAACAAAATCGATCGATGACAGCGGGCGTCAGCTGCTGCGCTAAAATCCGCTAAATAAAAATAAAGATTCGTAGAGCGTAGAAGCCGTGAAATAAATTAAAATGACAGTCCAATTTATAGAAGACACAGTGATAGACGACACGGATAGTTCTCACTCCGGGGATTCCGATCCCGAGTCTGATGCCGATGATATGGTACCGCGCGTCGATATTTATAGACGAAAATATCAACTTTTGTTGGAGCGATGTGAAGTTCTTCAGCAGGATAACGACAGACTTATTCACAGGTTTGTTTACGATTAACATGCAATTAACAATACGCTTCAGATAAATAAAGTGAGCATACACAGTGCCTTTAAAAAGTTACTCTGATTATACAACTGTGATTTTGCTTTGCAGAATACATGAATCAAAGAAAGCAACAAAGCGTTTCAAAAAGGATATTCGGCTTCTGGCTGAGAAACTAGACCAGCATGAAGATCCCTTCAGGACGAAGCCTCTAGATGAGGCTGAAACCCAAAAGTCACGGCCCATGAAACCCCAAGCTTTATTCAAACAGGCTGATAAACCAAGTACCTCCGGTGCATCTGGTGGTAAAAAACAAGCCACTAAGAGGAAGAGCAAGGCAGATAAGGTAAGTTAACAGTTCTAGTAATTTCATTAATCTGGAATTACAAGTAGCTATTTAACTTGTGTGTATTAACTGCATTGTTTTTTACTTTTAGCCTGAGAAAGATCCTAAAGCACCCAAGAAACCATGCAATGCATTCTTCCAATTCTGCCAAGAGCAACGGCCACTTGTTATCGCTGAAACTAACTCCGAGAATGGTATTGAGCCTTCCAAGCAAGAGGTCACACGGCAGTTGGCTCGTAGGTGGAGATCACTATCTAATGAGGCAAAGCAGGTAATCTCTCTTTTAATAGTTCTAACAGGTTCTCCTTGTTTTTTTTATCAGTACATTTTCTTGCTTTCAGACATTAGTTATTATTATTACACTCAAGTAACATTACCTAATCTGTGGGATCCCTAAAATATAATGTAGTAGATAATGATATTGATATTATAAGTCCCTAATAAACTTTCCTTTCTTCCAGGTTTATGTTGCAATGTTTGAAAGATCAAAGGAGAAGTATGTGGAACAAATGTCACAGTATAACACCATAAAGAAAGAGAATGATACCCAGCAACAATGAATTTTAGTTTAAGCTTATTAAGCATCATTATTTTTAATTATTAGAAATTTTCCTATTATTTTCTAGGTCACAAAATAATTTTGTTTGAGACTCCATTGGGCAACTAAAACTTAATAAATTATAGTTATATTATCAGCATTTATGTGATGATGACCTCTGTGGTGCATCAGGCTAAGGTCTGCCTGTAATGCAGGAGGTTGCAGGTTTGATTCCCACCTCGGGACAAATGTCATTATGATCTGCAGATATTTGTTCAGGGTGATCTGGATGTCATAATATCTCTATGTAGTGTATTGTATTTAAGTATATCAGTCATCTATTACCCATAAACAGAATCTGCTTAGCTTGGGGCTAGAAAATGCTGCATGTCCAGCATTTTTTTTTCATTTAGACTATTGTTATGATTAGGAAACCTCATAAATTCATAACATGTGAGAAAGATATTTTAGGAGATATCATAATATACTTTTACAAATTAGAGACATCCCATTCCCAACAAATGTTTCACTACATTTTCATTTAGAATTTTTGAATATCTAATGTTGAATCTCAGTTTAGACCTATAACCATCATCTTCTCAAAGCTTGGAGACAGATGATTCACTTAGCCACACATTGTAAGTGGTGTTCATTTACCAAAAAACAAGGGTGTTTTTTGGTAAATGAGCATCTCAAGACAGCAACTCTTGCACAACAACTGTTACTTACATAATAAAACAGTTTGTAATAATGAAATAACAATTTATTAAATACTTAATGTTTATCCAACAGTATGTATAAAAAAAATAACAATGAAATCCCTTGTCCCTAAAACAAATACACATTAAATTTTTATTTAAAGTTATCTTTTTCCATTCTAAGTACCTTCATAGCCTCAATAGGATTTTGTTGTCCAGTATACTCCAAGATAGGAAGTTGGTGTACACGCATAAAAGGATTGTACAGTTTCTCCTCCTTGATTGTGGAAGGAACCTGTGAATATAGATTCAATTTAAAAGAAATATGCTAAGTTTGTTTGTTGTAACAAGGAATGCTTGCTCATACAGAGATAAGATAAAGAAATATTTATTTTTAAGACCTGAGGTGGGTTCTGGCCAGCGTTACGTGGTTTAATGTTATTTGTAAAGCTGGTTAGTCTCTTGTGCGTACTGAGCAGTACACTGCATACTATCCCAGACTTTGAAACAAAAGACTACTAGATGTTTTTCATGTGATCGTGTCTGGCCAGCACTGCATAGTACATAACACATCATACATCTATCAGGGAACATCTAAGCCAGTGGTCAACATGCTTATAATATACTTATTGAGGCATTCACTGCCCATCCTCGTGTTTTACTTTGCATGTGCATTCTGGGCACCCAAAGTATTAATCTAATACCAACTTACAGTAGGTTCCCTCATCTTCCTCCTATTTTGGCTCCATGTGATTTTATTTTTTAAATCTTCATTGTTTGGTTCAACATGGTTTGCATATTTCAAGTTCTGGAGTGTATACTCATGTCCACAGAACACCTTAGTTTCATCTGGAAGGTTACTCAGGATGTCAATCAGAGCCCTGTACATCTGACCAGGTGTTCCTTCAAAAAATCTGCCACAACCTCCAAGAAATAGTGTGTCACCTAAAAGTACAGTTGCAGAAATCAAAACAGTGTTGCATTTAAAAATTTTAAGTAATAGGACAGACCAATGCGAAAATTTACATGAAGCTACTAATACCAGTTGGAAGCATCCTTAAGATGCTGGCTGTATGGCAACGCTGAGGTGCTGCACCAGATACTCACCAGCTCTCAGGTCATGAATAGCTTCAACCAGACTTTATGGCTCAGATAATTCATAAGGTATTTAAAAAAAAAATACCTGTGAAAACCAGTGGACAATAGCCTTCTTGAGGAGATGAAACATAGTAGCATATATGGCCTGCAGTGTGGCATGGTGTGAAAAGGCACTGGACAAGCAAATTCCCAATATTGAAAGTAGAGTTATGGGTAACTATCTTAGTTAGACCTCCAATACGTTCATCTCCTCCATAAACTGCAATGCCAGGCACTGCTTTGGCAAGATCTACATTACCACCAGCATGATCCCTATAAAACAAAATTATATAATAAATGGGTGTGTCAGAATTTTTACTTCATTTGTTGAACAGAGAAAATGCACAAGTAATGATTACCAGTGGTGATGAGTGGTCAAAATAGAAGTAAGATTGACTTTTTGATCTTGCACTGCTTTTAGCACAGCTGCTGGATCTACTGGATCCACTACAGCAGCTTCTCTAGTGGCCTTATCCACTATCAGATACATGTAGTTGTCTTCTAGAGCGGGTAATATCTTCACATCCATTTCTTTGTATGTTTGAACAACTTCTTCACTGTGTTTTTCTCTTTGATTCCAGACAAGAGCTACAAACAAATTATAACAAGAAAAAAAAATTGATACCAGGCAATATTGTTTACTTGCATTGATCTCTCTGCAGATGACATGTATGGTAATTATTTCATCGTAGATACGCTTGATGTTTTATAAAGGAAGTTACAGAAAAAAAATTTAAAACTAAATTACAAAGGTAAAAAAACCACTTGTACATGACTTTAAAAAGAGAAGAAGCTGTTGGATGCGTCGAGACGGTTCGTCTGCATTTTCTCGTACGCTACTCGGCCGACCTGAAGATTAAAAGGTTGATTTTGTAAATGTTGGGAAATGAAGATTAGAGTTACTTACCTTGGAAATATAGCTTTGTTATCTGGTTAGAGACAGCGGTAGGCAAAGAATTGACAAACCGGGCAAGCATTGAGAAAGCTGTAAACGTTATTATTCTCACTTTTTAGCAAATCTACAACGAATTTGAAAAATATTTCATATTACACAGATCTAAGTAGGTACCCAAAGAGAATACAATAACTTCGTAAGAAGAGACGGGACCTCCTTAGAGCAAAATGAGTCTACCAAACGTCACTGTCTATGACTGTATCGCGAAAAACCAACCTATCCACTACAATTTGGACATGCGCAGACGACACATGTCACAAAGACATTCATGGCTACCAACACAAAAAATAATAATAATAGTGATTGCTGCGGCTTATTCATCGATATCGATATCGATAAATGCGATTTAGGGGTGACCCCTAAACCACATTCATCGATATCGATATTTTTAGCTGCCCTTATATTTACTACCTACAGTTTTCGAAAAATATTTATATTCTTTAATATAATATTGTTGTTGTTTGTTGTTTCGGCTCAGTTGACTAAAATAAAAACACCGTTTACCATTACAAATTTATTACACTAATCAAATCCGAAGCATGAGGTAGCGTCATAATCCGAAGCATACACGACGATTACATGTTCCTTTAATATAATTATAATAAACCACCAACATTCCTTAAATCGGTACCCAAACACGATAATTATAAAGAGTTTCGAAGTGAATTTTAGAACATGATGGATACCAATATTACATTTATTTATGTTAAGTTTAACCTAGTCAAATTTATACAAAGTTTTGTTATTTACGTACTTACTATTGTGAATTTATTTTAATTAATTTTAATATACAAAAATATTTACTTGTATGATTTTATAAACAGTTCATCTAGAAATGTAGATACTTACAACTTATGTTATGTTATTATTTATATCCCAAGAGTTCGCTGTAATTTTGTATAAAATACCTACTGATTAAGTATTAATCTTACTTAATAGATTAAGATTAAGATCACTGCCATAATCTATCTGACAGGCAGGGTGTATGAATACTTACAAAACTTCAATAAAAATATTGAGTATTTTTCTAAAATATAGAGTACTAATCCTCACGCTGGCTGAGTTGGGGATCGCAGTTGGCGGTGGAATTGTTCAACAGGTAACCTCAAATAGATAAGTACCTTCAGTTAAGATATCAGATGAAAACGCGTATTTTATACTAGCTGCGCCCCGCGGCTTCGCACGCGTTGTTCCTATGGAAACATTATAATGTGATTTTCATCCCACGGGAACAGATTTTATTAGTAGGTACCTACGAAGTTATTGTAATCTCTTTGGTACCTACTACGAATACTTTTTAATATTTACTATACTACAGATTTAATACAAAGAGAACGCAAGTCGAAAACCGAAAACCTTCACTAGTTTTTTTTTTAATTTTATATTTTATTTCATTCATTTCATTTTCTGGAACATAGATTTATTCTCCTTCTACGTTCTGGATTAAGTTGATAGAGTCCGCGCCACCACTCAAGTCCTATAGACGCGGCGCTACTATCGCTGAACAAAACAAATATTTCGAAATTTCAAATAATATAATTTATTTTATTTGTAAATAAAACAAAGAAAAAAAGACGTGTGGCACTCGGGGACTGCCGCGGTAAAGCTATTGCAATGCCATCTAGAGGCGAGTTGCTGAACTAAAGAGACAAACGTCAAGGTTTTTTCGTTACGGAATTTCTGGATTCGGTCCCCGCGCTCAAGGCCCGCGATAGAAGCTATGCAATAGCTTAACAAATATTTCGTTTTTATTTACAATAGTTATGCTCTTCTCGGTCTAAAAGGTCTTATTCCGGACAATTCACGGGTCAAAATCGCTCGTAGGTTTCCTTTATTTCACGATCGTGATCGGAATTATGTAGTTGTACCTCTTTTGCCGCAAGACTTGAGTCGTGGCGACGCGACGGTCTATTTTAAAATTGGTGAAGGGCAATCTCGAATGCTTGATAGTGTATTGAAAATATTTGAATAACTCAATTTTTCATACTGTCAAGACCAAGAGCCTACGTGCAGTACGTACGTACTAAGGCTACGTTCCGATTCACGCTTAATGCGCTGACGCGCGCATGACGTCGTTTCTTTTTAACTTTCAGCGCGCTGACAGAGCGCACGGCAACGCCCACTTCGCCACGCCCCTCGAGCGCACGGGAGCGCATGAACTGCCTCACCTTTCGAGACAAGGCAGTTCGTGCGTTCCTTCAACTTCTTTGTGAGTGCTGTCTGAGCGTTTCGTTTCATTAATGGCGCCAACGCGCACCAACGCGCTCAGATGAATCGGAACGGAGCTTCGTGCGCGCATAGCTCGTGCAGTGCGTCAGCGCTTTAAGCGTGAATTGGAACGTACCCTTACTGTCAGTTTTTTTTCGGCGGGAACCTGCAAATTGGAAAGGCGCGCTTCGAGTATTTTTTTTCAATTTTTATCGTAAAATCTTATTGTTTTGGCTTAATATAAGCCAAAATGAAGAAAAAACGGCGTAGGGAACCTCCTCCGCCGGATGAGGAGTCGCGGTCGTCCTCGCCAGGCAGCTCTGATTCCGAAGCGTCTTGCGCGACAATAACCGAGGTGCTGCCCAAGGGCTTGAGCAAAAGCTCGCCAAAAGGATCTGAGAGGTATAATATTTTCAGGTTACCTGGGTATTCACGACGATACCCCGAGGACTCAAAAAAGGGTGAGTACATTGTTTTTCTCTCGAACAACGAGGACCGCCCTTTCAATGATCGAGATCGCATGGCTCTTTCAAAGGCTTTGAGGGAGCATGGTGTTTCGGGTGTTCTACATCTCAAAACTTTCAATAAATATAGAGTCGGTATTACTTTTGACATGGCAAATAATGCCAATAAATTCCTGCAAAGTCAAAAATTATTAGACCAGCTGTGCTTACGTGCCAGCATTCCCGCTAAAGAAGCTGAAATTACTGGTGTTTTGTCTTCAGTCCCTGCTGAGCTATCTAATAAAGAAATATTCTCCCTAATTGGTAGCTCCTGCAAAGTTATTCAAGTCAGGCGCTTCATGCGCAGAGTTCGTACTGGACCTACAAGCCCACCGCAGTTCCTACCTACGCAGGCAGTCGCGGTAACGTTCGCGTCCACCACATTGCCGGAACATGTCTTTCTCGACTCATGGAGACACGAGATAAAGGTGTACGTACCTCCCGTTAAGCAATGTTTAAAGTGCATGAGGTACGGTCACATAGCCAAATTTTGCAAAAGTGAAGAAGTGTGCTCCATCTGTGGCGATGGACATAGTTTTCGGCAGTGTCAGGTGGACCCCAAAGACGCTAAGTGTAGGAACTGTGGTGGCAATCACATTGCCATCTCTTCCGCTTGCCCGATTAAAAAACAAAAAATAGAAGAGAATCGGGTTAAGTCACGCTCAGCAACTTACGCAGAACTATTCAATGCCAAAGCTTTTCCCTCACTTACAGCGAAATCCCTTGATACACAAGTCCAAAACCTAATGAAATCCGATTTTTTCATTACCCTCCTCGTTGAAACAATCACCAAATGTATCAATAACAAAGACATACCTATAAACTTTGCTTCAATAAAAGATACTCTACAAAAAACCCTAAGTAATAAGTTACCTCCATCTGCATAATGGTTGTCATCAACATTATGCAATGGAATGCCCAAAGTTTATTAAGTAACAAAGATGTATTTATATATTTTCTTAATTCATATAATATTCATATTGCGATAATATCAGAAACATGGCTTAAGCCTCATAAATTATTTCAAATTAAAAATTTTAATATAGAACGAAACGATTGCGGCAACGATCACAATGGTGTCGCAATTCTCATTCACAATAGTATTTTATATACTAAAATAGATACGTATTTCGATAATTCTCTACAAAACATATGTGTTACTTTAACTATAAATAACAAACGAATATCAATTGTTAGTTTTTACAGTCCCACAAATAGCAGTCCAGTTTTTCATAAAGGTAAATTTGATTTATTATTGAAGTCCATCCCAAGTCCTTTTATATTTGCAGGAGACTTTAACGCCCATAATACCCATTGGGGTTGTGTCTCTGACTCATCTCGTGGCAAAGATGTTCTAGAGGTTATCGACAACAATAATTTAGTTTTACTTAATGACGGCAGTTCAACGACTATTGGTTCGTTGACCTGGCGTCCAAACGCTTTAGACTTATCTTTCGTTTCGCCCTCACTTGCAATGAATTGTGAATGGTCAGTCCACGACAGTCCTCTTGGTTTTAGTTACCATCTTCCTGTTTTAATAAATGTTCTCATCGACAGTAATAACATTGGTTCTGATTCCAATCAATCTCGTCACGCTAACCACTTGCCCATCTACCCAAATTATAAGCTGGTAGATTGGAAAGTGTTTAGTAGAGTGACTGATAATTTTTAGTCGATTTTCAAATTGACCCTAGTCAGCCTCTGGAATCGTATATTAGTTTTTGTAAAATTTTACAGTCATCGATCCAGGAATCTTTGCCAAATTCTCTCCGTACAAAATGTTCAAAAATATCTGGTGTTAATAATAGTACTCATTGTCCTCCTAAAAAGTACAACAGCACAAGGTCTCCTCTTCCATGGTGGAATGAGAAATGCTCTGAAGCGGTCATAAATTCCAAAGAGGCGTATTTAAATTTTAAAAACAATCCATCTGAAGAATCCTACTTGGAATTTAAGCGGCTTCGAGCTGTCAAAAAACGTACTGTTAAAATGGAAAGGCAAAAGAGCTGGATGTCTTTATGTGAAACTTTCAATCGTTGTACACCTATATCTCGTATTTGGAAATTCGTTCGCAAATTCAATAAATCTTATACTAACAGTGCTGATGCGGACGATTCATGGATATTAATATTTTTGTCGAAATACACTCCTGATTTTGTTGAAAATAGACTTGACATAACTAGCAACTTGACCACAAATCCTAATAATGAGTACCTATCTGTTCCTTTTTCTTTGCAAGAACTACAGTCAGCCATTTATTCTAGAAGGGAAACGGCCTTTGGTCTAGACGGCTTACCATATACAATTTTTAAGAAACTTAGTAATACCGGTCTAAACATACTTCTGAAAGTTTTAAATACACTCTGGGAATCTATTTCTATACCAATGGATTGGAAAAAATATTGTTTAGTACCAATTTTGAAACCTACAAAACCAAAGTTATGCCCAGAATCTTACCGTCCTATTGCATTAACATCATGTGTTGGAAAGATATTTGAACAGCTGCTTAAGCAGCGTTTGGAATTTTATGTCGAAAAAAACAAAATTTTACCTTCCAATCAGTTTGGTTTTCGTCGAAATTATTCAGCTCGTGAAAGTATCTGTCAATTACAACTTGATATTGTCAATTCATTGTCTGTAAATAATAATTTGGTTGCTGTATTTTTTGATATTACCGGTGCTTTTAATAGCGTTAACGTTGATATTCTTTGCAAAGAGTTGTTGATCATAGGGATTCCTAATAAAATTATTGTTTGGCTTCGCAATTTTTTATCGAACAGGGAAGTATTTGTGAAATACAACAAACACCTTTACGGTCCAAGACATTGTTCTGTTGGAGTATGTCAAGGTGGTATCTTGTCTCCTTTAATTTTTATTTTGTATATACGTCGCCTAAATTTAATACTTGGGGGGTAAGGGGGTCCAACCAACATCTCTTGGACCCCAAGTCAACCTCACCTGCTCGCGGTATCCCCTGCCGACAAACGAACGAGGCTCTGACGAAAAAACTCGCCACGACGCACTGGCCAGCGCGGCGTTTTATGGCTTAAACCCCTATTGTTATGATAAGTGCCACTACACAACGGCCCTCAGTCCCCAGCAGCCCCACTATTCCTGGTCCCGGCAGTGGCCATGGTTCCGGTGGGGTAGAGGGTGCGAAGAATCGCTGGAAGATGCCCCACTGCCAATCCCCAACGACCCTGACCTTGGCGTGTTCCAGTTGCAAGGTGGGTCGACGACATAGTACGTGTCGGGGGACGTCAATGGAGGCGGTTAGCACAGGACCGTGGTGGATGGCACAAACTTCGGGAGGCCTATACCCAGCAGTGGGTAAAATCCGGCTGTGGATGATGATGATGGTTCACACGTGAAAAATCTGCAGTTTGCAGATGATTTAGTAGTTTATGCATCTGGAGCAAGTTTGGTTCGAACAGCTGAAATTGTAAACGATGCATTAATAAAGCTTAACAAATATTTTTCATACCTAGATCTCAGCGTTAATCCATCGAAGACAAAAGTAGTGGTTTTTGGGAAAAGACACGCCAATATACCTCCTATTCATTATAATAACACTCCGTTGCCCGTGTCATCTGAGGTTAAATTCTTGGGAGTATTATTCTCCAACAATTTGTCTTGGAATAATTATTCTAAACAAATTATTAACAAAGCTCAAAAAGCGTTTAACATATTAAAGTCTTTATCTGGCTCTTATTGGGGAGCAGACCCTAAAATTTTATTAACCCTGTATAAATCTATAGTTCGAAGCCATTTTGAATATGGTTTCTTTTGTTATGCTGCTGATGTAAAAATTGTGAATAGTATTGAATGTGTTTCAAAATAAATGTTTGTGTTTAATCACGGGAGCATTTAAAAGTACTCCTATTAACGCTATGCAAATTGAGTGCAGGCTTCCTCCAATCAGTATTCGTTTGAATTATTTAAAAGAAAGATTTATTTTAAAATGTTTTAGCTTTTCTAGCAATAGTCTTTTGGTTAATTTGTCCAGCGCTCATTCTATTTCAAAGCCATTATTTATGCTACAAGGTTTTCAAAGCCTTTTACAGTTTCTAAAAAATTTAAACATTTATCAATCAAATCTTATTTTACCTTGCTATGAAGGATCTTTTTTAAGTAAATTCCCAGGAATGAATATAGTCATTAACAATGACTTGTCCACTAAAGAAGAAGTCTATTTGATGTTGTCTGAGTGGACAGGTTATAAATTTATTTACACAGATGGATCAAAGGATGGCAACGCTGTGTCGTTTGCCATTTTTGACCCTTCTTTGAATATTGGGGTTGGTCATAAAATGGATAAACATGCTAGTGTATTTACAGCTGAGGCTGTTGCTATTTTGAGTGCTTTAAAACACATTCAATGTCGTAACGCAGGACACACCGAATGGGTCGTGGTTAGTGATAGCATGAGTGTCTTAAAAAACTTGGAAAACCACAAACTAAATGCTGACACTAACTACATCATATATTTAATAAAAAAGTTATGGGTGGAATTAGCGGAATCTAATATAACTGTACATTTTGCATGGGTGCCATCACACATAGGTGTAGTTGGCAACGAAAAAGTTGACTATCTAGCAAATACTATTGTAAAACAGGCTCAATTCATTCCTGACCCTGAAAATACTGATGCGAATGTCCGTTTACCTTACACAGACGTTGTAAGTCTTTTAAAACAACGAATGTGTCAGGCTTGGGGTGAGCATTCGTATCATTATACTCAAGTTGAAAACAAAGGCACTTGGTATGCTTATTTAGACGTTCAAATTGATTCTCAGCCATGGTTCTGCCGAAGTACGTTTTTTGTCAACAGGCAATTTTATACAACTATTTGTCGCCTTTGTTTTGGCCATTGTCGTCTAAATTTTCATTTGTTTCGTTTAAAAATTGTTAATTCGCCTTCTTGTGACTTTTGTAACACTGGAGATCAAACTCTAGATCACATACTACTTAAATGTCCATCGTTCAACATTCAGCGCCTTGTGTTGATAGATGGACTTATTGAGATTTTTGGTGATTCTGATTCGGTTCCGCTTTCCACCCAAGAATTATTACAAAATATCTCAACTTATCGTGATTTGTATAATTTTATAAAATCTACCATAGGTGAAATTTAATTCGTTTCCTTGTTCTGTAAATATGTACAGACAATTGTGTATTTAAAATGATAATTGTATTGTGTTGTTAGTATTTTAACTAAAATAATTTGCTTTTTAATGATAAGCTATAATAATTTGCTTTATATTATAAGAGAAGACTTTAATAATTTGCTTTGTATTATAATAAAACTATAATAATTTGCTTTGTATTCTAAGACTATAATAATTTGCTTTGTATCATAAGATTAAAATATTTTGCTTTGTATTCTAAGATTTTGTTATACATTCTAAGATTTTTTAAATTGTATAACGAAAGACGAGGCAGTATGGCCATACTGGCTTTAGCCTAATTTGTCCAAAGCGACAAATAAAAAAAAAAAAAAAAAAAAAAATGTACTAACTGTCACGTCATTCACTGTCAAGTGTCAAAACCATGTGTGCGTTCTTTGTTTTGTTTTTGTAGCATGCAATTTTCTCAATTTTCTATTTGACGCATAGCTTTCTATAAAAGCTAGGAAAATGAAAAGTAAACCCGTTAAACATAAAACTACGAATACATTTCGGGTAAGTAAAGTTAAATACAATAAAAGTTACATTATAGGTTATTTTCATTAACTCTACCGACCTCAATGCATATTACCGATAGTACGTTATTATAACTGAAAAACCTTCAAAAACATACTCTTAGATTAGCCAAGTACTAATTTATTTAGCTAGAAGTGCAGATTGAGTTTTATGACCTACGAAATAATTTCCTTATAATTAATTTCAGTTTGTTCCATTCGCTGAACGTATAAATGCAATCGACATTCGTCATGCTGCACTATATCATATTGAACATGAGTACACGAGGCGCCCTGAAGACAATGATACTCACTTCTCCTTGGCCATACAAAAATGGCATGTCCTCAACCTAACGGAGAATTTTAAAAAGTTCAAGAAGGATGTCTTTGGTACATTCAGTTTGACACAACTGGTACACAAAAAAGATGAAGTTATAGAGATTTTAGAAAGATACTTGAATTTGGAAGATCCATTATGTATACAACCTTTATTGGAGTAAGTAAACAGACCCAGCTTGAACCTATTAATTTTTACATCTTTTTTGTACTTATTCAATATTGATCAAGTATGTTTTTTTTCTAGGATTCTTGTGTCACTGGCGAAAGACCTAAGAGAAGACTTCTACCCACACTTTCCAAAGTTCCTTGACATACTTATAAAGCTGCTGAACACCAAAAATGCTGAACAACTGGAATGGACCCTAGTCTGCTTAGCCTTTCTATTTAAAGTCCTGAAGCCCTATTTGAAGAAGGATGTTGCATTGGTATTGAAGAGGATCATACCACTTCTGAGTGAGAATAAGCCTCAGTACATTAATAACTTTGCTGCGGAAAGCTTTGCTTTTGTGGCTCGAGACATCAGAGATAAGAAAAAGTTTGTCAGCCTTGTACTGAATTACTTGCAAACAAATGATGATGTGAGTATTTATTGACTTCAATATAACCAGAGAATATGTAATAAATAAAAAATAAACAAATAAAATAATGCTAGACAATCCACACAAGATCATCTAGCCCCAATATAAGCAGAGCTTGTGTTATAAGTACTATATGACTATATACCCACTTAGTGCAATACATTACATAAATAGATAGATAATAATACCATCACATCACACTAATATTATAAAGTTGAAAGTTACCCCATCCACACCCACCCACAGAAAAGCTGAAATGAAACTATCAGTCACCAAAAGTCTTGTTCCGATACTTCAAGGAGCTGGGTTGGTTAGGGCCTTAGGCATGGGGATAATGCACAATACACTCCTATGGGAGATGTCCGTGCAGATCTTAGTTCCCCTACTCAGAATTAGAATTAGAAAGGCGAAAGTTGGATTGGATGTTTGTTACCTCTTCACGCCAAAACTACGGACAAAATGTGTGCCTCGTAAACTTAACATGTACCTTTTCAAAATGGAAGAAGCCACAGGCACCTGAAATACTGTTTCCAACTAGTTTGGATGATTCATTTATAATTTTGTAATGTGTACCTGTATCCAAGAAATGTTTTACTTTTAGGTACCTACTCTATTTTACAGCACAGCAGACAAAAACCAAATCCCCTCCTCCCCTTCTTCCAGTATGTAAATGCAAATATGTAGAGTAAAAGTATTTATGACAACAATTTTTCTGTTTCAGGCAATTATTGGGTGTGGGCACTTGATATTTGAAATACTCAGAGGAGTGACAGGTAAATTCCACAGCTGCATTGAAACCTTGCTGCCTCTGCTCCTTCAATACTTGAGGGAAAACAAGGAACACCAAGAAATACTTTTCAAAGTTCTCACACAAACATTTGAAGACAGCCTTCAAACTATTTCTCCAAAAGAGTATGCCCTTTTTTGGGACTGTATTTTAAAATTCACTGATGAAATTATGAAGGACAAAGATGATGAAAGTAGAGGACTTGAATACATTCTAAGACTTGCTGGCCAGGTTATTGAACATCAAGATGGGAAGTACTTAAACAATCCACCTCAATTTGTATTGATGTTGATAAAAGTGATCTGTGAGCAAACTTCTGAAAATGTTCTGGATGTTTGCTCACAAATTGGAGCAGTGCTACTTCTGTCTCCTAATGTGTCACTATCACAAGAGCATGCAAGCATCATTGTCAAAGTTCTGCTGCCATTGCCCTACCCGAATATCTTGATCAACTTTGTGCAAAATGTTGTTGACTACTCTCAGTTTGATCTGCACATTCTGCCACCATTTATAAACTTCATCATTCAATCTGGGTTTGATAATGAAGCTATGTCTGCATTGACCAGGATTTGCCTAAAGAAATCACCTCTGTCTAAAAATGGGATCAAGCTTTTTGAATGGGTGAAGTACCCTGTTGATTTTGGCAAGAATCTTTTGAGTTTCATGGAATATTTTAACTCAATTATCAATGATGATATTGAGAATATTGTTGAAAGTCCAAATAAATTAATGAATATTCTTTTCTGCTTGCCCCACATTGAGAAAATCGATGTTGACTACTGCATCAAAGTGTTGCAGTTTCTTATATCAAAGTTGCTGAATGTTCTAGCCACTTACAATTTGGAAAGTCAATCTGAGCACAATAAGTTTCATTGCGATACCACAGCGCTGTCACGATGCGCTAGAAGAGTGTTGTTTTTGCTGATAAGTGCTATGGAGAGCGCCATCCACATTTCTAGTTGCAAGAAGTTGAATGAAATCTGCGAAATTGATAAACTCTTGCCGATTATACTGCCTTGTGCAGCAGATCCCAATTATCTGTGTGCCTTACATTTGCTGGATCTCTACCTGACAGCTTATGAACATGAGAACAAGCTATCTTACCCACATTTGCTTTTTGTGGACTCCTATCTAAAAAGCAATGTATCATCACCATTCCACATAGTAAGGCTTCTTACTACACACATTTACAAGCTATTTGAATCTGCCGAAGGTTTGAATAAAGTGGAAAAAGAAGATGATGGCGAAAAGTTCTCAATATTCAGCAAATGCTATGAAGTGGAATCTATTAAACCTTCAATCCAAGAGTATAGAGCTCAAATTAGCCTGCTACAAAACATGGCTTTCAACACAACACAGTATGTGCTAGCAAAGGACACTGATTTCCAATTATTTGCTCTGAATTACATGCTTGGATCCTTGTACTTCAATTTCAAGCTCTTATGGGAACCAGTTTCTGAATTCATTGCTGGGTATGGTAATGCATTGCCTGCAGAAGAATTTTGGTCTGTATTTCACAACGCATTACAGTCTTCTTTTGTAAACGCTAAGAAAAATCTAAAGCAATTCCAATTTGATGCAGAAATCGAAACAAATTACGAAATCATCACTAACCTGTACTCAGACTACAACAGTATAGGTGAGAGACCTGACTTATACAACTACAGAAACTTGATTCTAAAAGTAATGACAAATTGCATTCAAGTTTGTGAGGCAAAAAATCGCGATGTGGTTGTGCTATTTCTAAATTTCATTGAAGACGAATACAGAAGAGACGAAAATGCTTTAAAAATCGATGTTGAGATTCATGACACTAATATAATGGAAGTTGATGAACAACCAGAAGAAAATGCTGAAAACATTGAACAAATGATTGAAGAGATAGAAGACTCAAAGGAAACCGTTTCAGGGAAAACTATATTCAAGACACTGATAAACGTAATGCAAGTTTTAGCGCAGTTCAAAAACCCTAGAGCTTTACACAAGGAGCCGATCTTCTGGGAACTTTATATGGATTTTCTGAAGAACAAGAATCCTGGACTCCAAAAATTTGCACTAGATTGTGTCCTAAACTACAAAAACAAAAGTGTAGTGCCATACCGGGCAAACTTGCAGAATTTAGTCGATGAAAAGAAGTTCAAAGATGAATTAACATTGTTTAAGATCACCGAAGACGCTCAAAGCATTCATCCTGATGACAGAGAACATGTAATACCTATCGTATTGAGAATTTTGTATGGAAAGATGACGTCAAAACTAGGAGCCGAAAAGAAAGGCGGCGGTCAAGCTAGACGGTCTCTTGTCATGCGCTACTTAGCTGGTTGTAGTGAAAATGAGTTGAAAATGTTTATAGAGATGGCATTTTCACAGTTCAAACATTACATGCCCATGACTCCGAATGAAATCAATCAGGCAGTCATATCTACTTTAGATTTGAAGTCCATAACCGCCCCAGGAAAGCTCCATAGCGTATTGAACTTATTCGAAGTTGTGAGGGAATATTTTGGAGGATATATGAAGGATGAGCTCCTTTCACAACTCTTCAATATATTTTACGGAGTTTGTTCTACAATCGCAGCTGTTCTGGCTCAAGGTGACAAAGTTCACAAAGGCTATGTTAAAGTCCTGAAAAACTTGAGGGTTCTCGCGTTGACTACAGTAAAAAAGCTATTCGAACAGTACGATAAGTACCCGTGGAGTAAAGATGAATTACAAGTTATATTTGAAACTCTACTGTTTCCTATGATAGTCAAATTGCACATCGAGGGAGTGCAAAATCCGACGATATTACTCAAAATACTGACAACGTGGTCTTTAAATCCACGTTACTACGTTCTCTTAATCACATCCCCTGAAAATGATTCAACGAATGCTTTATCAGCATTGTTCAAGCTACTAACAGCTCCGAAAATATCCCCAGTTGTAGTGAACATGGTTCTAGATATGGTTGAAAAATTACTGACCTTGACTGAAGATGAAGAAGACAAAGAGCTACTGCCAATAGAATCGTTCAACAGTCTACCGGTTGAGGAGATTACGAACGTACCGAATTTGAATTTTGGTAGCAAAATCCTCATTCCCCACATCCCAAGCATTTTGGAGATCATGAAGCGTCGTTTCGCAAACTCTGCGAAATCTAACGCGGTTAACAAGCGGGATCTACTTATTCTCTCAAGGGTGACGGAACTGGTCGCGTCTCCTGAAATTTGTGATGAACTGCTTACGTTACTGTTACCAATATTAGTAAAGAAGGTATGCATGAATATGGCCGAAGAAAACATGGAGTATGCTGTCACAACTATCATCAACTTACTGGGTCGCAGCTCTCAGCCTCAAACATACATAAAAAACATAGCAGTACTCTTCAATAAAGTCGGTCCAGTTGATGTCAGAAAGCTACTGATAAAACTTCTGTTTTCAATCGCTGAAAGGGCGAAAGTAAATAAACAGTCTTTAGAAAAATTCGCGCATATAGTCAGAGAAATGAACGCTTTTAACAAGCGATGGATTGAACAGCCCGATTTCGATAGAAGAATCGACGCATACAAAGAAATATACAAACTATCAGACGGCAATGAAATCGACGTTGATCTAGCTATTCTTATAGTCAATAACTGCTTCTACACTATCCGCACTGAGAAAGACATTGGACTGCGAGATAGCGCTGGCCTCTGTCTTAAAAGGATACTACCGAAACTACTTATGAAGTACAGATCCGCAGCAGATGGACAGTTTCTTGTTAGAGATACAGTTCTATCATTAATATCAGCTGGTATTAGAGATACAAAGAACGAAAACCTGAGAAACGAAAGTATAGCGCTTCTAGGCACGTTAGCTAGAGAATGCCCAGACGCGGATGTGGTGTTACAAGATCTAGCGAACTTTACCAACAAAGAAGATGTAGAAGTAGATTTCTTCGAAAACATGTGCCATTTACAAATGCACAGGCGTGTCAGAGCACTCATGAAATTCTGCAAAGTAGCCAAAAAGATGACGAAGTGTCCGACTCCAAGAACGCTTACGAATTTCATTCTTCCGCTGGCATATATGTATCTTGGAGACGATAAATACACGGAAAAGAACACGTTGATTGACGCTTGCATAGAAGTAGTAGCTACAAGCTGTAGACTTCTCCCATGGTATCATTACGAAGTTATTCTAAAACTTTATCTCAATAAAATGCGTACGACTACAGAGCATCAAAAACAGCTGACTCGTATACTTATTGGAATCTTAGACGCGTTCCATTTTGACTTTTCTAAAGTGAAAAACATTGAGTTGCCTAAAGCTCTGCTCAATATTGCTACTGGTAGAATTAATATCAAAACGAAAGGCGGTAAAGACAAGAAAGGTGGAAAGAAAGGTGAAGAGAGCAAAAAAGAAAAAGAAAAAGAATTACCTGTAGACGTTACTATGGAAGAAGAAAGTAAAGAAACACCTGAAACAACTGCCGAAGATAGTGAAGATAAAGCCATTGAAGAAGTCCCAGAAGAAAAAGAAATGCCTTTAGACGAAGAGGAAGAACTAAAAGCCGCTGACGATGAGCTGGCGAACGAGGAAATAACGAAAGAGGTTACAAGCGAACCGGCGTTTGACAGGGTGACTAATGTGTCGCCGTCAGTCGCTAAAAGGATCATCAAGTCTCTGGCTGCGGGATTACTGCCACAGTTGAATCGGTAAGACCTTATGATTATTACATATCTCTCCACTGCCGCACAGCACAAAAATTTGCATTCAAATAAGGGATTCAATTCGTTATAATACAAGACATTTTAGAATGACAGCATAAAATAGCAGGCGGCGCGTGAGCACTCGCTTGAAGCTTGCGGTAAGCCATTATGTCACTGTAAAAGTAAACTAAAAATTTGAGTTCCAGCCCATATTTAAACGCTTTTTGTTGAGCCGTGCGGTAGCGGAGTCCTTTATTTTAACCACCCAGCCTATTACCCTTTGTTCAGACGGAGAGGTTTGGACAATACTTACGAATGTACTCGTAAATGCGAAACTCCCGTATGTCCATCTATCTGTCCTTATGATGAGTCGCTCTGTGACCTATTTAACTGACTTTAAAAAAAGAAGAGGTTCTCAGTTCGACTGTATTTTATTTACCTTAGTACTTTTGACTCACTCCTATTTTCATGATTCTTTTTATATTAAAGCTGGTGCTTCCCATGTGGTCCCATTTTAATTTGGTTTAGTTCTTACAAGACTGGGATCCCTGAAAATCGACGAAAAAACTATAAAAATTTAAATCGGCTTACAGTTTTTTAAAACAAAATTAATTATTTGACACTTAAATTCGTTCAACCGTTGGAATCTAAATGAAATTTGATTTAAAAAAACTCGCATAGGCTGAAAAAGGCCATATCCCCTGATATGCCTGTACATAGTGGATAACGGGACTTTCTTTATTTTTCAATAGTCAGTTTCTACTACTCGGAATAAATAAATTGAAACTTGTTAAATAGATTTTACTCACCATCGATTTTTACTGACTCTCTTCACAGTGCGATCGGCAAAATGACCGATCACGAAGAATCGCACAAGGTGAACCGACGTAAAACCAGCATTGATCGACAAGAGGAAGACATGCAAAGGGTTCCTGTAGCTCTAGCGCTGGTCAAGCTGTTGCAAAGACTGCCTGGGGACTTGCTGAAGTATCAGCTACCAGGGTAAGTGTATCATAAAAAAATTGAGATTCCTGATTAACACTTTCATGGCGCAGAGATTTACATCCCTCCGCGGCCCATCGTGGCGGCGGCAGCGACGTAGGTATGGAAAAGTAATCATAGAAAGAGCCCCAATAAGACCAATTGAACTATAGTTTATCCATTTTGAATGAAGCATGTTAGTAAACAAAGTACGACACAAATAACAAAATCTCAGTTGCTTGGCGTGGAGTTTCAGATATAATTGTAAGCAATTTTTATTGAAGGGAGGATCTAAAATCGACAAGTAATGTAAATTACGTATAAAAGGACGCGCCAACAAAGTGAATTTTAGGTTAAGTATGGGCGGTTTGTTTACGTTTATGCTCCATTCAAAATGGATACGATATAATTTCGAAATTTATATTTTATTGAGCGTCAATAAATTGAATAAATTTCTCGGTAAAAAATCGGTTTAATAAGTAGCCTATTATCTAAGTTGGGCTGTGTTCTGTATGTACGCCAAATCTCTTCTTGATCTGTTCAGTAGTTTTGGGAGATCCTAGGTACCAAAAATTTCACAGTTAACAGGCGGCTGTCGGCTTTATAATGTTAGTAGTATTTTAATAAAATGGTCTTATTTGTGCAAAAGACCCACAACCTTTTTACAGTTTATACAATACTTATAATTAATCTTCATAATTTCGAAGGCACAAAATGGTATCTACCTCAGCATGTGTTGGCTGCTAACAAGCGAACAACCAATGCTAGTCTTCCGTCAAAACCATTTTGTTGGCGTAAAAATTCGATAACCTAAGGCGTTTTTTAAACTCGCAGTAAATATTGTGTATTTTTTGACAGAATCTTCGTCAAACTCTGCTCCTTCCTGAAATCTCCACTAAAACAAGTCAGAATCATGGCCAGAGACATCCTCAAGAAAATCATGGTAACCATCGGCACATCCTACCTGAAAATATTACTCGAGCACCTCACAATACTGCTCACTAGGGGTTTCCAAGTCCACGTACTAGTCGCGACTATACACACCGTGTTGGATGCTTTGAAAGATGACTTCAAACCTGGTGATATAGATAAAAATCTACATTATATTCTAGATGTATGCACAAATGATCTATTCGGTGCGCTATCCGAAGAAAAAGAAGTGGACAAACTTCACTATAAGACCCCTGAAGCGAAACCCAGCAAGAAAAGCTACGTCACGCTAATGATAGTATCACAGAATATAACAGAGAGCTACCTTATAAACCTTCTACTACCATTCAAAGAGGTTTTACAAAAGCATCAATCTAAAAAAATTGTCCTCAAAGTACAAGAAGCAATGATGCATGTAAGCACCGGTTTGGTAGCCAATAAATTCGTCGATATAGAATCTCTCTTTATATTCCTCCACGGTATCGCCTCTGAGAGCATACCCGAGTTTGTATTAGGTGCACCGAAAAGACAAATAACAGAAGCGCAGAGAGAGAAAATGCTTCGCGCTAAACCAGACTGCTTCATCATACCAGTAACACCAAAACGACACAAAGAGAACCAGGCTAAAAACGTCAAGCTATCAGGCAAAGCGAATGCTCATGTCTTAGTCGAATTCAGCTTGAATATTCTCTACATAATACTTAAAAGAGAGAAGGTCTCTAGAATGGATTGTCGGGCGTTCGTTGACCCGTTGATCCCTTTACTGGTAGATGCTTTGAAAAGCGATCATATAAAGGTGACTACAGTTTCTATGAAGTGTATAACGACTTTGTGGACTATAAGAGTTAGTACGCCGAGTTTGGAGGAGAATATACAGGATGTTGTGAAGATGCTGTTTACGATTCTGCATAAGTATGCGACGTTTGAGATCAGCAAGCAGAATGATAATTATCATTTGGTTAGGAACGCTTTCAAGGTAAGAGTTTTATTACTAGTAGATGGAGTAGATTTAGTTTTTATTATGTACACACACACAAACAGGTCAGGAAAAGTTACAAAAGAACAGTAACAGTATATTAGGTGGGTAAGCAAGCAGGTACATAATTATAAAATTTACTTCTAGATTCTGGGAACGAGATTCTCTCTCAAAATACTTTTGTTGACAACCATTTGTATTTTAAATTTCTTAATGTTTTCGGTCATTCTAAATTAAGACTTGCTTTGGAGCATCTTTCAAATTTATCTGCGTACCTCTCTGTGGCTGCATAGCTCCCAAGCAGATGAACCGATTTTGATTTAATTTATATTGTTTGATGGGTGGCTTCATCGACTGTGTGTGATGAAAATCAGTTAGGCCGTTCCAGTGATATGATTGTTCAAAGAAAAGTCTTATTTAGTTTTATCGTTTTTTTTTTAAATAAGCTTTATAGTGAGTAAACACTATGGTAGATCCCCCGGTGGTAAAAGTTAGTATGGAATAATTTAGCTACCTCAAAAATAAAAGCCCCGAGTTCGGTTTGGCGATAGTATCGAAAAATGACGTCATCGAGGTGTCCAATTTTTCATGGTATTTGGCAATGAGCGCCTCTAGCGGGGAACTACGAAGCCTCATACAAAAAAAGACTGACTCGATGACGTTCCGATACTATTATCTCACTACGATACTAACGTCTATGTTTTGGAAGGGTTAGTAGTTCCCGATAAAACTTTACAACGGGATATTTTCCATGAATTGAGTTTTGAGTTTTCCAATATAGTAAAGATTCAATTGTAAATAAATAAATAAATAATAATAATAAATGACTTTAGAATTAGTTCCCTGTCCGAACGATAGGGGCACTGTACAAAATTGTATGTAAAAAGAAGACGCCAAGATCACGTCTCGTCACAAACATCAAATAAACTCACCCCTCAGAACACCTTTAAGAACATTCTATAATTTTTTCAGGCAGTAACCGTCCTTATTCGCAACGTAAAATACTTCAAACTGGAAGCTGAGCAATTAAAGACCTTATTGCTATATGCAGAAGAGGATTGCCAGAACGACGAGCGGCAAGCCAACTCGTTTGCGCTGCTCAAGGCTATACTAGAAGCTAAGCTCGTATCGACTGAGTTGCATGAGGTTATGGAGAAGATTTCTAAGATTTGTATACTGAGCGAATCTGCGAGGTCCAGGTGAGTGGTTTTGTTTATTTTTGGATCTTTCGCCGCAATTTGGATCGATTCCCGCCTCGGAACAATATGGAAAATGTTTGTACGATCTTTAGATTTTGTTCCGGTTGTCCTGGGTTTTTGTGACTATCTATCTAGTTTTAGTATTTAGTATATCTCAGAAAAAGGCGCTGATGAAGCCGGCTGAAGCGTTCGGAGTACTTGGAATTCCCTCTCTTAGCTGCTATACCGTGTCCATTTTGAATGAGGCATAAACGTAAATAAACCGCCCATACTTAACCTAAAATTCACTTTGTTGGCGCGTCCTTTTATACGTAATTTACATTACTTGTCGATTTTAGATCCTCCCTTCAAAAACTCGACGCCAAGCAAGTGAGATTTTGTTATTTGTGTCGTATTTTGTTTACTAACATGCTCCATTCAACGTGGACAAACCATAGGTCGGCGTTGTTACACAGAACGCTATAAAGCACTTAAAGAATGCCTATTTAAGTGCTTTATAGCGTTCTGTGTTCAGGACCTATGCCCTCCTAAAAACGAAATCGAATTTCTGATTCGTGTAACACACGCTAATCTTATGCCTAATTATAACGAAACTTTTCATTTTCCGAGTAGGCCGCCCAGCCCCTATTTTAATTCATTCGATTCGTTTCCGAAACAAAAACGTCAGATATGAATTTGAATTCTATTCCGACGGAAATTTAGAACGCTATTTTGATTTGTCAAATGTTAATTTGACGGCCTTTCCGACGATTTAAAATACCCCTGCAGCCTCCCTATCCAGCATCTGCCTTCAATCTTTCGCAGACCGCAATCCTACTAAAACCACTTAGCATGGCAAGTTCTTATCTAGGGTAGAGAATACATGAGGTACAAGTTCAAATATTTTATTCACGTTTTCGATGACGATTCTAAGGTAGAATAGACAAAAAATGTTATTTTGCTCTATTCTACCTTCGACAAAAATCAGCGTGCCTGACCTGGCCAACAGGTCATTGAAAATTGAGTATTGAAGACAAGGGCATATCGGTCAACATCCAGTATTTTCTTTGTTATGGACTAAATTGACAAACAAAGATTACAATCAAACAAAATAAATAAATTAGAACTAGTATTTACAATTGAAACAATTCAGATAAAGTTTTGGATTTGTATTTATTTATTCAGTAACTAACACGATTGTTGAAAAACGAATTACATCAGATTAATCTTAATATAATAATTCAAACGAAATTAACTGCACACTTTTGCGAACAATCTACACATAGTGAGCTATTCATCAGTTGAGCTCCTTCATCAGAGATCTATATCAATACCAGTCGGAAGTGTCCCCAAGATGCTGGCTGGCATTGCCCGATACGCTGCGCCAGATACTCACCAGCTCTCGGGTCACGCGTCGCTTCGACCAGGCGTTCAGATATTTTTTTTAAACCCGAGCAGGGTCTGTAACCCTCGAACGGACATAGGGTCTCGATTCCAAGGGGAGCAAATGTGTCTCTATCAAGACCTGCATGTTTGGCCTCTTGGGATCCAAAGCTAAATCTGCCGTTGCACCAGCCCTCATAGATGCCCTCGGAAGATGGGAAGTCGCAAGTGTGTCGAAACAGAGTCGTAGTCAGAGTAAAATCGTTTATTTCTTTAGACTTACAAAATAAGCACCTAGACAAGTAAAGTTATACTATATAAACAGCTTGATAAATAGTAATTACTATCAAATAACAAATAATGTGCAATTTACTCTAATTCACTTAATTTTTTTGTCCACTAGCGGAAGAAGTGAAAAACATACTACCAGCAGTTAATCGCTTATCAACTAATACAATCTTTGCATATCTAAGTCTAACACAAAGAATGTATGTTCTTACATACTATTGTCGGTGTGGAACAGGGCGACATCCGGCCACCGGTACATGTACGTCCCACACTAATTAAAAAATATCTCATCTTCCAGAGACGAATGCCGTGTGATATTCCTGACCTACCTAACAAACTACTCGCCGGGCCGACGTTTAGAGCGATTCATAGAGTTCTTCGTCTCGCAGTTGAACTACGAGCTACAGCACGGCAGGGAATCTACGCTCAAGTTTATTGACATGATCATCAATAAGCTGCAAGTGGTAAGTTTAATTAATAGTTAAAATTCAAATATCCTTAAAGCGCGTCACACACGGTGAAGATTATATTAAATATGTATTATCTTAGAGCATATTTTAGAATATCGCTCACCATAGTAATCCTATGAACCATCACACACGACGAAGTTAATTTATATTTTATCTTCAGTATCTTAAGATACCGAGCGAATACGCAAATATGGAAATATATATTTCGTATCTTAATATGTTATCTTAAGATACGATCACTGATCGTATCACTCATAGTCAATCAACCTGTATATAGAACTCTAACAAGGAATACGTGTGGCACCTACGCAGACTCGTAAGGAAATGAACATTTTTTTTAATAGGTATTATCGTATCTTAGCCGTGTGTAACCTAAGATACTATAATATTTTATATTAGGGCATCTTAAGACAAAATATTATATTATCTTCACCGTGTGTGACGCTTAAGTGCTTAACACGAAAAGAGTTTAAAAAGAGTAACTTAAAACAAAAAAAAGGAAAACATATCATTTTATTAATGCACCTCATGGTTCAACCTCACCTCAACAGCCTGAATCGGTCCACTGCTGGACGCAGGCCTCCCCAGACCTAACATTACAGGGTTCTCCAATGCCTTACGTCTAGGATCGTGTTTAGGACACCTACTCGCTAGCTAATAAGTAGCTATGGAATAAGGTACTATTAAATTATCATCTAAAAACTCAAATAATAAATAATATTAGTATAGATTGGGAGAAAGATTTATTTTTCAGTATGGTAAAGCATAGGTGTGTGTGTGTGTGTCGATGTTCCGTGGCATTGCCTAAGTGCGAGAACTTTTAAAGACCCTTGCTTTCAAATGTTTTTCTGGTAGATCGCGGATAATATAAATTTGAGCACCCCTGGCCCTGGTTTAAAGGATCCCACACCTGAGGGCGTACTTAACCGGCATTCGCTATGAAGCGAATCGAAAACAATTAGAAGATTCGTATGGAAAAACTCGAAACAGATCACGTGACATATCTAAGGCATATGTCAAACCCATACATTTTTGGACTTTTCTACTATCGCTTTCGATATCTATTGTTACATTGTCTAGACTCTCTGGGCTTAAGTCTCCGTTTTCTTCTACTCATCGCGGTTTACGGCATTGGTCCACCAGTCTAAGCAAAAAAGTGTCAAGTTCGTCTCGCCGTCCGTCTCGCGTTGCGTCGTCGTCGCGACATGATGACCGCCTGCGATGCGGGACGTTGCGGGTTCGATTTCCGCCTCGGGACAAATGTCTTTCTTTTGATGTTTTTTATGTACTTATAATAATAAATATGTATCTATGTAGTGTATCAGTTATCTAGTACCTATATACATATAACACAAGCTCTGCTTTAGAGTCAGAGTCAGAGTCAAATCGTTTATTTCTTTAGACTTACAAAATAAGCACTTACACAAGTCAAATTTTTAATTTGTATAAACAGCTTGATAAATAGTTATTACTATCAAACAAGAAATAAGGTGCAATTGACTCTAATTCACTTCAATTTTTTGTCCACTAGCGGAAGAAGTGAAAAAGAAACCACTAGCAAGTTTATCGCTTATCAACTAATACAATCTTAGGAAAACTAAGTCTAACTGGTCTTACAACTGGGCGACATCCGGCCAAGCATTAACATCATTGACGTAGTCATCTACGGAGTAATATGCTTTCTTGTTAAGATTTCGTTTTATGTACAGTTTAAATTTACGAATAGGGAGCTCAGTTGCTTCAATGGAAGCTTATTATAGAATCTTACGCAATAGGGTATATGCATGTGATTTCAAAATGGCTAAAAAAATATATACGTATTCTCTATTGATATAGAAACATATCTACATATTTATTTTTGCATTTTGAGATGTTTTCATTGTAGAATTTAACCATTGAAATATTGATATTTTAAATCTCAATCGCAAAATTTCAAAACGCTACGCCATTGACTAGAGCGGACGTGACATCACTGTGCACATTTTTTCTTTTTTTATTCTGCTTGCTGCACCATGATTTGACACTATTCTGCCCACTTGACATTTCGTATTGTCGATTATTTTCAGTTTTTTCGGAAAACCTCTTTCCTGAGATGATCACTACCGAGGTCGTCACCAAAGGTTTTAATCAAGTGTGTATACGTCGACGTCACATAAACATGGCGCCAATATGGCAGCGTTTTTATCACGCGAAAATGATTGTAGTTTTGATTTGTTTTTTTACCTTGTTAATGCGAAATTCAGTGAGCGTCTTATCATTCCTCGGTTAAATAATGACCTAAAGAATCGATTAAAACAATAAAAAAAATCGATGCATATACCCTATTGCCCACAGATGATTTCCCTACCTTTCGTAATCTATATGATGGGATGTGTAATTTGTTCTTGTTTCTTGTATTTTTATTGTGAACATCACACCTTTTCATAAAGTTATCTCTGTTTTTATGTGTATACATTAGATTTTCATAGATGTATTGCGATATTACTGTTAAAATATTTCTAAATAATTCCCTCAACGAGTCACGTGGATTTAATTTATAACAAAGTCCAACATTCTTTATTCTTTCAGCCCCAGCTCACGAAACACAGCGAGCACCTGCTTCTATCCCTCGGCGCGTGTATGCTGAACGACCCGGCGCCCGAGTGCCGCGCCGCTGCAGCGGGCTGCATCGAGGCGATGCTGCGCCGCGCCTCGGCTCTAGAGCGGAACAAACTGTTCGATCTAGTGCTCACTTTCTTTGACGACAAACAGGTGTGTATTCCTAGCGTATCTTTGTGTAATAATCAGAATGTGAACCTTAATGGTCTATCAGAGCATATCGGTGTATTTAAATTAAAAATCATCATCATCATCATCAGCATCAGCCTATATTAGTCCACTGCTGGACATAGGCCTCCCCTAATGAGCGCCATAGCGCCCTGTCTTTAGCTTGACGCATCCAGCATCTGCCTGCAGTCTTTCGCAGATCGTCATTAAATTATCCGGCTTTTCGGGGCGTAATGTAACGTGTAATAACGTGTTACATCGAGAGTTTGTGGAGTCAATACACTACGGGGACAGAAAGCAGTCGAGCAACGTGATAGATTTTAGCACATAGCGTAATGTAGATGCCAAAACTACTGAACGGATCGGGCTGAAATTGCATAGATGTGGTTCTAGGCCTGGAATAAAACGTAGGCTTTATCCTATTTTTAACAATCAAAGGCTAATTTATTTAAAACTTGACTGAAAACCAGCGCTCCTTCACAAATTACCTTCTCTAGGTTTTTGTGTAGAGCAACAAGCTGAGTCAGGACCTGTTAAACCTACACACACGCGCTCGTTTGCCTGCCGAGGGGGCTACTTGGTACCAACCCAATACCAAAAGTAGTTACATACGAGTTTAAATTAAGAACCATTGAATGAGTGACATTGTTGTTTTCACTTACTCGTTTTTTCATAGAAAATGTTTGGGAATTGTTTTTTTTAAATTATTGCCAAAACTTACGATTTGATTTCGTATGTTACTTTGGGAAAAGTGTTCCTGATTGGAAATAGAGTCGATTAAGACCAACTTGTTTTTTTTTGACAAATGTAAATTTTTGGACAACCCGTTAATTTAAAAAAAAAAAAATGCCAATATTTTTTTCTTCAAAATAAAACGGAATGTTCCTAAGAACAAAACCATCTAACTACAAAAGAAACGGTACCTACCCTTAAGGGGCCAAGAATTTGCCCCACCCTGTATATTAGTCTTCATGGGATAGAAATAACCTGTAAAAGTTTCCATAATATAAACAATGCGTGCGAAGCCGCGGGGAGAAACTAGTTAGGCAGAATACATTTACTCAAATTAGTTATAAGATCTGACATCGTATAATTTTGTATTCTTGCAAATAAATTATTTGATTTGATTTGTTATTCTATAAAGTAAACTCCTTGTACGGATACTTACAGCCGGTCCACTTCGAGCTAGCAGCCCAACTCACCACAAGATTCGTGAACGTCGAGGAGAACGAATTCAAAAACCGTCTCGCCACCGTCCTTTCACTAGTCAGCGGGAAAATCCTCCTCTTAAGCAACGACATAACCGAAGGCAGATTCGTAAAGGTCAAACTCGAACAAGCGGACGACAAAACTGATGAAGAAAAACAGAACGAGAAAGACCATAGTTTAATACAGATTTTGAACCTTATTGAGCGGATTACATCAAACTGCGCGCAGAGTTTGACGAACGAGGTTTATTACAGCGATTATGATGAAATAGCACAGTATTGCCAGGCGCTATTAGCGTACCCTCACGCTTGGGTGAGGTTAAAAGCCGCTAGTATTATAGGAAGAATCCTTTCTGTGGTAGATGCGAGTGAATTAGACAATATTGTGAAGAATAATATTGAAAGCGAAAGAGGTTTTGTTTACTGTGATACAGAGGATAGCTTGAGGAGCTTGATTTTAGATTTGTGCGCGCAGTTTACACCTTGTATTTCGAAGGAAATGTCTGAACAGGTGAGTTCTATGTTAATCAAATTTAATAATAATTGATTTTGTTTCAAAAAACTATGAACCGACTTCAATTCTATAGTTTAATTTATATTTTTTAATTAAAATGGGACCACACGGGAACCACCAGCTTCAAAATGGGCATAATTATACAAAGTCCGCCGATTATATTTTTGAACAACGCATCACTAATCAATCCTAAACAAATCATCTTTTTGTCATTTAATAGAGTGCCCCAAATTATATCAACACAAAACAATTTGATTGCTATCATGATACTATGAATTGTAAACTGAATGAACAGTTAAAATAATAAAATAATGACAGACAACAATAAAAGACTGTATATCTATATATATATATATAAAAGAAAGTCGTGTTTGTTACAACACTTATAACTCAAGAACGGCTGAAGCGACTTGGCTGAAAATTGGTCGGGAGGTAGCTTAAAACCAGGAGACTGACAAAGGATACTTTTTATCCCGTTCCCGTGGGATGTGAGATAAATTCCACGGGGGCGAAGCCGTGGGGTGAGTAATGAATATGAAGCAAATTATCATTGAACGATGGACCAACATTAGCGGTCGATGGATAGAGGAGGCTATTTTTGGCGTCGTAAAAGGGAGAGCCTATGTTCAGCAGTTGACGAGTGTTGGCTGATTCTACTTATATTATATTTTTTATACCTAATTCATATTATAAACGCGAAAGTTTGTATATATGGATGTTTTTTTACTCTTTCACGCAAAAATTACTAAACGGATCGAGTTGATATTTTGCATATCGGTAATTCTAATCCTGGAATCTAACATGGGCTTCTTTTTATCTCATAAAGCAGTTCCCATAGGCTAGAAATCATCTTTAAATCTTTCCAAAGAAACAACGCGTTCTAACCCGCGGGCAGAAAAGAAGAACTAATATGAAATAAATATATAATAATAATTAATTTCTGCAGGCGACAGCAGTATTATTCCAAATCTTCAAGATAGTCCACTCAATGTCGAGTTTCAAAATAACGAAGAAGTCAATAGAATCAGAGGATATTGAAGGCACAAAGCTGAACATCAGATGGCTTCTCTTCAAGCTAAGAAAAGCTATAAACGCTGAAGTCGCTAAAGCGCCCACTTCTATGAATATTGTAAGTATTTAACAACTTGTAACTTCATAATTTATGTAAGCGGATTAACTATGAACCTAGTATGTGTTTCGTAACGAATACATCCGACAGAGAACCAAAGTTATCGACATAGCTCAAAGAATTAGCAAACTGAAGTGGCAGTGGGCCGGCCATATCTCACGAAGAACCGATAACCGCTGGGGTAAACGAGTTCTTGAGTGGAGACCGCGACTCAGCAAACGTAGTGTAGGACGACCTCCGGCCAGGTGGGATGATGATCTGCGATAGACTGCAGGCAGATGCTGGATGCGTCAAGCTGAAGACAGGGCGCTATGGCGCTCATTAGGGGAGGCATATGTCCAGCAGTGGACTAATATAGGCTGATGATGATGATGATGATAGTATGTGTTTGAAGAACTCAATTTTATCGTTTCCCAACTGTTCTGAACTCCCGCGAAGTCCCTCGTTAAGTGATCAAACGTTGGTGCTCTTCAAACACAAACTAGGTTCGTCGTTAACGCACTTACATTCATTACGAATTCGTAAAAGAATAAAAGTTTTAATGGTAAAATAGCTATTTGTTTGACATGTTTTTGCTGTTTGAGTTAGGTTTTGTATTTTAATTAATAGTGTTGGACAATTCACACAGCACTATCTAGCCCCAAGCTAAGCAGAGCTTGTATTATAGGTACTAGATAACTGATATACTTAATACAATACACATCATTATATAGATTTTTTTATACATAGAAAACATTCAGCCCACTCTGGACAAATATCTGCAGATCGTACACACATTTGTCGCGAGACGGGAATCGAACCCAACCTCCTGCGTCGCAGGCAGTCATTATGACATAGTTAATGTCCCGCGGCGACAATGGATACTGGCACAGGGCCTTGATGGTTGGCAAAAGCTTTAGGAGGCATACCTGTAAGCACCCCTACATAGCTATCTGATTTCACAACAAGTTAAATTTTACTACAATATCGTAAAAAGTAAAAACAACATGTGTTCATGTAATGCAGCGGAAGCTCAACTGATAAATATAATTTGGTTTTCACTCATCGGAAGCGTCCCTAAGACGCTGGCTGCTTTGCGCCGCTGTATGGCAATGCTTATGCTGATCTGAGTAATTTCTGAAAGTCTTTTTTTATGTTCGGATGAACTTTTATTTCCATCATGTTGCACATAGGTTCACGTGAGTTGAGAAATTTTCTAATCCAAAAAATAACCTCTTTAATTTCAGAGAACATCAATACTCACGATGTGGACGCATCTAATCTCCTCTCTTGAAACGGAAGAAGTATCCTCGATAATCGACGTGATTCTTCCGCCAATCGTACGAGAATTATCCACGGGAGACGCCATGTCGCAAGCCTCGGTCGCCAAACAACTAGCGGGTAGATTGGGCAAGAAGTTGAGGAGAAAGATTGGAGATATCGAGTATTCTAAGCTTGTGGCGGAGGCTCAAACAAGGCTGAATGTTAGGAGAGCTGAGAGGAAAAAGGTTCGTTATTATTTCCTTTAAAACTTTTAAATCCATTATGGTTGCTAACACTATAATCGTTTACGGTATGTACCATGATTTGAGTTTCGAAACTGGCGTAATATTGGAAAGCTCAAAACTCAAATCATAGTAAATATTCCGTTGATAATGACTTTAGTATTATTTGTATATGTTTTTTTTTTGCGAAATAAACTGTTAAATGTGAGAAATAGGTGAAGAAAGGTGCAAAAAGTCCCGTACTAGTTTAGTATATATATAGTATTGTTTCTTTGTACGCGCGATTCCTAATCCTGGTAGACAGACAATTTTAATACCTTACTGTATATAGAATATAATTATGTAGATAAAATTAACTAAATAATATCTTTTTATAGCTACTTCTCCAAGAGAAAGTCCATAACCCCGAAAAGGCTGCCAAACGTAAACTGCAAATGAAGGAAAAGAAAAAGGTATCTAAGAAAATCAAGTTGGAAATGATGCACGGGAAGCGACCGCGACCAAAGAAGCGGAAGGCTGAAGATATTGATATTGAAGATGTGCTGTTGAATGAAGATTGAATCTTGAAGATAGAAGATAAAATTCGAAAAAGGTACATAAAATAATAAAAGAATTGAAATTAATAACTACTTAAATCTTACAATTTACAACACACGGTATCCCTATCTCAGCATTTTGCAGTTACGCATTTGCCCAATACTGCGCTTATTTTCAGTTAGGGTTTTGACTGAATAGAATTCGAAGTAAGTCCTGCATTTGAAAGAAACGCATTTGAGCATGGATCTTTTAATAGGTAGCTGAAAAGTGGCAAATTTTTGAAATCCGCCTGGATATGGTTAGAAGAATTTATGTTTTGGTTACTGTTCGTTGATTTTAATGATATAAGTAAAATGTTTCGTAAGATGTAAATAAAATATTTAAAATATTAAATGGTATTTTTTTTCCAAAACTAAAAACAATACCTGATGTAAGGTAAGGTAGGGAGGATTAAAACAACATCATAAAGAAAATAATATTGCCTTATGCATTTAATTTACAAATCCATGATAAAAACATCGATACACATAAATATTATTTGTACAATCAAAATTACTTTAACTAAACTTAATTTAATTCGTACCAAGTGCTTAATTTTTATAACAGTACAGCCTAAAATATTTTTATTTTTAAAATCATTAGAATCAAGCACAAATTTAATTTTAGACCTATACTCCAGCAAAACTCAAGATACAACGTTCAGAAGTTGCTTAACGTACTTAACCTAAAAATCACTTTCATGTTATTGTTTCTTTGACAGAATTTGTTTTATCGTCGTTTTGAGCTCTTTTCTACAATGCACAATGTCAAGCGCTTTACACACAGTAGCTATAATGTAAAGATGTATACGTCACACAAGACAGATAAAATGTATATTTTTACATGTATGAAATATGAAAGAATGCAATGTACGTTAATTACAGTACATTATAACTCCCATGTGTCTTGCCCTTCAAATATTTTTAAACACGACGCCAGTAAGAGCGTTATTTTAGAGTCACAGATATTATAATGCTATGCTCATAGTAGAGTTATCAAAAGTTTTAGCATTAGGTAAAAATAACTTACAACGCTCACTACCTACGTTAGGTAAGGTTAGGAATGTTAGGTAGTAGGTAAGGTACGGTTATAGGTACCGTACCTTACGTTAGGTAGTAGGTAGGGTACGTTAGGTAGTTGGTAAGGTACTTTTAGTAGGTAGGGTACGTTAGGTAGTAGGTAGGGTACGTTAGGTAGTAGGTAAGGTAGTAGGTAGGGTACGTTAAGTAGTAGGTAAGGTACTTTCGGTAGTAGGTAAGGTACGTTAGGTAGAGTAGGTAGGGTACATACGAAATTCATTTCATTTTAGCCACATTTTAGCGTTCCGAAAACCTTCAATCGCAAAAAGCATCGAAACAAAACAATTGGGAACTTACAAAGCTCCCCGTTTAACCCTTTGTGACCTAGTTTCGCTTTTAGATTTTGACGAAGCTATTCATGTTTGCCATAAAATATTACTTTCCTTTCCTCACACATATCACCTGTTATGTTGTTCTAAATTTATTTTCACTAGCAAGTAGATGTCCTAGATTTAACGCATTGGAGTGTACTCTGTAATGTTATGTCTGGTTTTAAATAAAGAATTGAATTGAATTGAATATCTTAGTTTATATCACTTTTGTTACCGTCGCTGCAAAGTTTTACAACTGATATTAAATTTTGTTTTAAGATTCATCTAGTTCTGCGTGACGTATTTGAAGATCAAAATTGTATTTTAAGAGTAGGTAGAAAAATTATTGAATTAAGATACAAACTTGGAATACTTACAACAGTTGCATTTATAAAGTACCTACCTAGGTATTGCGTTGTTGCGTTGCTTGCGTAAGGTTTCTTAATTCTAAATTATACAAAGTATACTTAAATAGCTAGGAAATAACTTGGAATGTGCGTAAGAAGTAAGTATTGTAAAAATAATCTCGCAATCTTATTAAAAAAGTATTATATTATCTGTGATAAAACTAATCGCTCTGTTTTTATGTATCAATTAATATTAATCAAAATTGACAACGAAATACCTACTACAACATAATTAATATATTTCCTACCCAACAAAAATCCATTATTTCGTTTTCATCTTACAGAAGCGAGTAAAAATTTAATGACTTTTGATATTACGAAATATTTTTCACTTATCAATTAATAAACTTTCACTCAATAACAATAAGTACGACATTCGAACTTCATTAAACAGTTTATCGCAAAACTACAATAAACTACAATTCTCACAGCACCATGATAAACTTACAAACTCTCAGCACAACATCTATTGTAATAAAGTTATAGTAAATTTCTCTTCAATAATTAGTGATCTACAATCTAAACTGTGTTTTCAACAACTGTAAGCCAAAAGCTAGAGGCTAAATTACTTCTTCATCTGAACACTATTGAAAGCATGCAACAGTTCGTGTTAATATTTAAATGCTTGAGAAGATTCATAATGTTAACTAACAGCTTAGATTTTTGTATTTCTTACAGATAAATACTTCACGACTATTATAACTATTACTCGTTTCTGGAATTTAAGATATTTCTTGTAAACAATGGCGTATTTTCTGTAGCAAACATATTGCTTTAATGTTTTAAAAATTGTTAATTTGACGTTACTAAAGTGTTCTAATGAGTTTATGGGAATATTTTTAATAAATGAACTGAACTGAACTATTGAAAAACTGTCAAAAATAACAGAAAATAATAAATTAACCTCTAAAAATAAGGATCATTATTGCTCTCGCACAGTAAAAAAGTTCAATCAGAGTTCGAGAACGGACGATATATGTATGTAGGTACAAATTAAATTTGTTCCGCTGATGCCTAGTAGTGTCGTAAAACATTTTCGATTAATATTTATTTGGTTTTGTAACTCCTTCTACAAAATTATCTAATATTCTAGAAACGAGTATATAGTTACCTAAACAAAAACTTCTGAGAGCATTTATCAAGAGTACCTAATTTTAACAGACAACTTTAAAGTACTATTATAATAATTTACAACAATGTAAAATTGGAAGTAAAGTTTTAAAAGGGCAAGCTTAGAAAGGGAATGTTTAACATCATTTGCATTGGACGGAAGCAAGCTCTTTAACTATAAGCCTTTTCAAAGCATAAAATATAATGCTATGCAAAATTTTGCTAATTCTGAAATACATAATAAAACTTCTCGATAAAATCAGTAAAGTAAAGTCGGTAGAGAGACTGACAGGACCGATTTAAAAAATTCTTTATTAGAATGCTACATTAGGTTGTTTTTATTAATATTATTATTTAAAATTAAATATCTACCCGTGCTTATCCCGGACGGGCGACTAGTCGTTTATACTTTGAAGATACTAAAAACTGATCACGAACCCCTAAGTTGTAAACTGTTTTAAGTTTAGCAGGAAAACAAAAATCCCGAGGGATTATTTTCTCGGGATTTTTGTTTTTACTGGTCATAGGTCTTCCGGTCTCCGGATATTCCTCTTTACAACTACAAAATAATCATCTAAATCGGTCCATAAATAACAGCGAAGTCGACGGATATACAAAAAACATACTTACAGGATACAGCTGAACATAGAACGTCCACCTTTTCAAAGTCCGTTAAAATACATGGTTGTGTTTTTTTTATTATACCTTCAGTGGCGAGACAATTATTCTGACCTACTTTGCTCAGATTTACAGTGGCTATCAAGATTATCTCAGCCAACATTTACGCCATATTATAACAAATATTCTTTGACAATTAAGCAGGTATGCAAAGTATTATTTAAAATCACGCTCAAAGGGAATATCAAGATACAAAGGGTATAATAGACTACAGCAGCATGGTGGAAATAGGGTTGTACCTCATGATTTTGGAGAGAAGGATCCAGAATAGTGATGTGGTAGTGGCTAGGACCACTCCGCCCCACCCTAGTTCCAAAGACCAGGATGTTGAAAATTCTCTCGCTGATAAGAGCGGGTAAGCTGGTATTCTTGAACCTAGAAAGAAAAGTTACAGTTATGTTTCGAAAGATGGTCATTTAGCTGTTATTATGTTATGGGTCCTTTGGCTTATGTTTATTTTAAGTATAAGTATTATGAACAGTATATTTTCCAAATAAAACAAAATAAATCAAAGATGAAACAGGTAAGTAACCCACTAAATATAAGTAACGTTGTTGTAAATCGAGAGGGTTAATTTACGTTATTAAATATAAAAAGTTGTACCCATATCAAATTATAAAAACTGTAACTTAAAAAAAAGTGTTAAAAATTTTCCTTTTTAACACTTTTTCAAGTTGAAGCAACCACTGGATCAGCATGGCTGCCGATACCGATGACGTCATTCGCAACAATTTCCTCGAGGCTGGCGAAGACATGGTTACGGATGACGTCATCGGCAAACTTGAAAAAATACACGCTTTAATTTGACATGTTATTAAAAACATTTAAGGTGTTTTTTTGCATGATAATTTATGTGTACCACTTTCTAACACAATTGTTTGATGGTTAAGTAATAAGCCTGCGTGTTACGCATAACGTCATCGGCAAACCTTAGCGCTTTGAATACCTATAGATACATCTATACGAGATAAGGTAAGCACGTACCTATGAGCCCATCAGCCGTGTCGTCGTGCGATAGGCCTCGTGTCGAGTGCCTCTGCACCCGCTTGAAGTGGATTATCATCAACGTGAACATCGCGAATAAGCCTGCGAACAAATAGAGATAATTAGCCCAGCAGCTCTACTTTAGTACCCATAGAATTGAAAATAAATACATTTATTGGATACAGATAAAGATTTGATGTTGTTTTGAAGAATTATAGACCGACTTCAGTTATATAGGATCCCACTGACAGAACAGGATCCCACTGATAGAACAGGATCCCACTGACAGAACAGGATCCCTCTGACAGAACTGGGCCAAATTAAAATTTGACCACACGGGAAGCACCAGCTTTAAGCACGAAAAGTGGTTTTGTTTGTTTTATTAGTTTTGCGAAATTATCTTCTATGATTTACTGCTGTTCAAAGAGTAAGTTACCTGCCAGTAGGTACATAACGCCAGTAACCAGCACAGCGCTGATCTGGTGCTTGCAGACTCCGAAAGCGCCGACAAGTGCGGCGCTGCCGAGCACGATCAGACAGACTAACGCGCACGATATGGATAGGTTCTGCATGCCTGGAATGAAATGAAAATAAATAAATAATGCTTGGTTGGAAGAGATCGCTCTTAGCGATAAGGCCGCCCATTGTACATTATGTATATTTTTTGTGTTCTGTGATTTTTTATTGTTTGGTGTGTATTGTATTGAATATTTGTATTGCATTGTAGTGTTGGCACAAAAGTTTGGAGGTCTATACTCAGCAATGGGTGAAGTCAGACTGCGGATGATGATGATGATGATAATTGTAGTGCTGGGCAATCCACACAACATCATCTGGCCCGAAGCTAAGTAGAGCTTGTGCGCACTAGATGACCGATATTTTTAATACAATACATGGAACGAACGGACGGAAGGATGGAGCGGACATTCATGGACGCAACATCGATCGTCAATCGGAATACAAGTCAACTTTTAGTATTGCTCGACTATGGTCTAGCAATGCTCGTGGCTGTCGTGGTGTAAGAATCGACCCCTCCGACCCGGCAGGCAGATGCTGGATGCGTCAAGCTGAACACAGGGGGCTATGGCGCTAAGGGGAGGCCTACGTCCAGCAGTGGAATAATATAGGCTGATGATGATGATGATGATGACGGCCGAACATGGACCTTCCTCCTTTTTCAGTCGGTCAAAAACGGTATCGATTCTTATTCTAAACGACACTTTGTAATTTGCATGTAAAATCCCTTACGTTTAACGAATAAATTAACGACACAATACGACCTAAGTTTACCCTTAAATTTGCTTCTGTAGCATTCCCCTAGGGTACTCAGTTTACGAATATTTAAAATTTTCATATAACGGGTCAGAAAGGTTTTGTTTGCCCCAACATTTCATGCTTTGCATTTTTAAAGAAATTGCGGTTACACAGGTTTATTTGCATACCACACATACCCAGATTTGAAAAGAATATTCAATGAAAAGATTTACCAAATTTAAAAATGACTTAACTTGTCTTGTTTTTCTCGGTAAATTTATATCTTATCGTCTAACCTTTTAGGAAATTTGCTGAAATGGCAAATTAATGCCCTAAAGTTAGAAGGGATGAAATCAGGCTAAGTGGAATAAATGGAGGATTTTTGGCAACCACTTTCAGCGCCTCTAAGCCGTTGATAAATAGCAGTTGGCTAAAAACAGTTGTTTATCAGAACCCTTCGCGTTTTATATCAAAGGCTACGCTTTCTGGCCAAAACACTCGTTAGTATTTCTAAAAACGTTACCTTTTCACCTAATAGAACCTCGGCGAATAGTAAATAATAATACCTTGGTTATAAGGTAAAAAATATTTTCGCAGTAAGTCTTGCATGACTAGCGAAATTAAAATACGACCCGTAAAAAATAATTGGTTAAAGCGAGCGATGGTTGAAGCTGAAAATATGACGTGTATTTTAATTTTCCAAAGATTCGAGGTAACCGCGAAGCTGATTTATTTATAACGACTAATTGCGTCCCTAAAACCGATACCGTAAAATTGCCGGTTCATAAACCCTCAATATTAAACGTATTCCAAGTTGTGGCATTAAGGCTCATTATCAACCTCGTCTTCAGGTAAAAGTGGCCCTTAGAGACGAAATAATACCCGCTACAAAGCAAAGTCGTTCAGAATCAACTACACAAATGTTAAAGTCCTGAATAATTTAAAAATTGGGGTCTAATTAAGCGGTCGTATCAGGCAAAAATTGGCGCTGCGGGTTCTTTTAGTACTTTTACTGTTATTTATGTAAGGTACTTATAAAAACATTTTCGTAAAAGCCGGCCCCAAGGCCATAACGAGGAATAAAGGCCGCAGTATTCATAATTTCGTACCAACAGTTGCGTCGCATGAATTTTTTAAGATTCTGTTTTCGCAATGAAGTTCACATTAGTGAGCAATGTTTCAAGCCGTTAAGGTGACGCATTGATAAACAATAATTTCAAATCGGGCGCCACGCCCCCATGAGCTCCACCGCAAGCAGCGCATACCCCGTCATTTCTACGCGGTTTGCGAACTAGCACTCGCCGTCGGGCCGAGCCGCGTCGTAAGTACTAGCGCGCTTCTCGGCCCGGGACATCTAGACGTCATGGACTAGCATTAGCTTTTTTTATTTTTCAACCGACTTCAAAAAAAGGAGTTTCCCAATTCGACTGTTTTTTTTAATGTTTGTTACCACAGAACTTTTGACTACGTGGTCCGATTTTCTTTTTTTATTTGAAAGCTGGTGCTTCCCGTGTGGTCCCATTTTAATTTGGTCTAGTTTTGACAGTAGGATCCATGAAAAAACTATATAGTTGAAGTCGGTTTATAGTTTTTAAATCAATTATCGAATATTTTTTGGCGGTACTACACAACTACCGATAGATAATGTTCGAATGGTTTGGTGGTGAGTACTTTAGACTGGCAGGCCTGAATCGCGGGTTCGATTCCTGCATCAATACAAACTTAGTGTGATGAACATAAGTGAACACACCAACCTACAAACTTATATACAAATACAATACATACAAAGCAAAAGCCGGATTCTTCAATAAGACTGTAATCTTCGCCTTACTCGATCAGATATTCACTGCTTCCAACTCTGATTAGATATTTGTTATTGCATCGAGAACCGGGCATATTTTAAAAACCGGTTCTTTCGGTTCCGTATACAACACAAAACCGGGAACCGGGTACTTTGAAGTGTCTTTTCAGAAAATTTATTTTGCTAGTTCCCCAAGTATAATTAATAGAAAATAAAATCAGATAATCATAAAATTCTATTCACCTTCATTCTTTAGGCGCAGGACAAAACCACTATAGAAATCGTCTGGCAGTGCCAAGATAAATATATATTTATTTGCAGAAGTGTATAAAAAATGACAAAAATATAGGTAAACAACATGCTTGACCGGTAACGGTATGCAAATTAGGTAGGGGGATGGCATGCGTTTAATGTAACCATACAAAAGTTTAACAACTAAATAGAATTTATCATTTAAAAATTCGTCGAGACTAATAACATTTTGTACTTAACTATTTTTTTTAAGTTTTAATTTAAACATTTGTAACATTTGTCTCTATATAGTCTAGGTAATATATTATACATTTTGGATTAAGTAATTAATTCGATTGATAGTTACTTATTAGTTCTATAGATTGATATATATATACTTAATCGTAAATATAAATATGTAGGTATTATCAACACTATCATTTATACCATTACGAATTTGAGATTTGTGTAGGGTTTAGTAGGGCAAAGCCACTATGCAATCTATTTCTCTAACATCCCTATCTATTTCATTATAATTCGTAATAATAATAATTCGTTTGTCCTATCAAATTCATACAAAATATTTTCAAAATGTTGAGGGATAAGGACCTGAAGTTCTGCAAAAAGCAGCGCACTGGCAAGAAATCCAAGCTCTTGGATAAGACTCTAGGGCTAATGACAAGAAGACGAGAGAGCACCCCAGTGACTTTGTCAGAGAGGTCAGACCTAAACAAGCGCATTGAGAAGTTGGTACGGTGCGAGCTTCGGACCTCCAACACACGCTTCGTTGAAGAGACAATAGAGAGAAACTGAGGTTCCAAAATATTTACTCAGCAGCTTGACAGGAGCCACCTGACACAGCTTAAAACGCACGACGGGACCGTATTGTCGAAGATATCCAGATAGAGATATCAGCCGAGATAGAGAATTTTTACAGCCGATTATGCGCCGTACATGCCCTTCGTTCTCAACGGGATGACCAGCGGCGTTAGGCTGGGCTGGGTTTGGAAAACTCCGAGTCTAGTCTTCTTGTCATCCATACCGCAATGCTTGAAAACGAAAGTTTTCAATCAGTGCGTCCTACCCGTCATGACCTACGGAGCTAAAACGTGGACACTCACGGTAGGGCTAGTCCACCAGTTCAAAATCGCTCAGCGAGTTATGGAAAGAACTATGCTTGGAGTAGGGATTGCAATCTGGATATCCGGATATCCAAATTATCTGGATATCCGCTAATTTTCATATCCTAATAATGGGAGTACCGTTATCCGGATAATACGAATAATACGGATACCTAGTCGATTTTTCTAATTCACAACACTACAGCGTCCAGCATTTTAGAAATGTTATATTTTATGCAAATCTAAACATAGCTACATGTTATCATTCGTGCACATCACTGAACTGAACATCTCACTCCTGAGCCATGTCTATAAGCTGTTCTCACGAGTGATCACGAACCGTCTCGCCAGGAGACTCGACGAGTTCCAGCCACCGGAACAGGAATCCTTACAGCGATGCCAAGTAGACTGTCGTTATATCGAGGTGCTCAGCCTTGGAAGATATGTTTAAGACGCTGGACTGGAAAGGTCAGGGTATTAACATAAACGGCGATTACATCTCACACCTGCTATTCGCTGATGACATAGTCGTAATGGCGGAGTCGCTGAATTTGGATAAAACCAAAGTCATGATCCATTGATCATTGCCTCATTGATCCGGGGCCTGTCGTCGTACATGGCCACCCTCTCGAAATTGTTTCCGAGTACGCTTACCTCGGACACATTCTACAGTTGGGTAAAAACAATTTTGAGAAGGAGACCAAGAGAAGGATCGAGCCAGGCTGGGCTGCCTTTGGAAAACTACGCAGAGTCTTCTCGTCATCCATACTGCAATGCTTGAAAACGAAAGTTTTCAATCAGTGCGTCCTACCCGTCATGACCTACGGATCTAAGACGTGGACACTGACGATACGGCGGGCTGGTCCACCAGTTTAAAGTTGCTCAGCGAGCTATGGAAAGAGCTATGCTCGGTGTCTCTCTGAAGAATAGAATTCGTAATCATAACGAATACATCCGACGGAGAACCAAAGTTATCGAAATAACTCAAAGAATTAGCAAACTGAAGTGGCAGTCGGCTGGCCATATCTCGCGAAGAACTGACAACAGCTGGGGTAAACGAGTTCTTGAGTAGAGACCGCCACTCAGTAAACGTAGTGTAGGACGCCTTCCGACCAGGTAGGATGACGATCTACGAAAGACTGCAGGCAGATGCTGGATGCGTCGAGCTGAAGACAGGGCGCTAGTAGTAGGCTGAGTAGTATAGGCTGATGATGATAGTGAATGTGTTTATTTAATTTGAATTTCCTTGATACATAACATAAAAGAGATGAGCCTACTCGTAAGTTTGATCTCAAGACTGTGCTGTTTTGTTTCTTTGTTATAATCGTTTTCGAGTACTTATTAAAATAGGAAGTTGATTTACATTACTAGGCAGGATTCGTAATTATAATAAAAAAAGGCTTATCCGGTCTCGTATCCGAATTATCCGGATACGAAAATTTATCGGATAATGCAATCCCTAGCTTGGAGTCTCTCTGAAGGATAGGATTCGTAACGAATACATCAAACATAGTGTAGGAAGCCCTCCAACTAGGAGGGATGACAAAAAAAATGTATGCAGCATCTGTCTGCAAAAGAATGCAGGCAGATGCTGCATACGTCACACTGAAGACAGGGAGCTATGCCGCTCATTAGGGGAGGACAGCTGTGGACTAGTATAGGTTGATGATGATGATGATGATGACGGATCCGTAAAAAAGCGAGAAAGCGGTAATCCATCCTTTATTTGTTATTTCGAGTAAAGAGATACTAGAGATATGTATTATAATAAGTTCATCTGATTTAGATATGGATGTTCAATCCACTCTGAACTGATTTCACGTCTTCATCTGATTTCACTCATCTGTTTTTTAGGTTATTCATGTTTTTATTTTTATGTTTCCGAACGGTATTTTTATGGATCAGTTGAGCTACCTCCATGGTACGTAAGAAATGGCGATCTTCATCGGGTGAGGTCCCGAGATTGAATTTGCCGATAAAATAATACAAAAATACGATTATGTATGATAGCAAAAAAAAATCAGCTACCTCTAGATTTTTTACGTTTCAGACTGGTATTGATATGGATCAGTTGAGCTACCTATAGATTGTTTACACTTCAAAATGGTATTAACATGGATCAGTTGAGCTACCTAGAGATTGTTTACGCTTCCGGCTGGAATAGATGTGGATTTTTTTAAATGACCATTATTATAATCAATCATATACGTATTAGACACTTAGCCATTTATTACTTATTATTACTTTCATTGTCTTTGTGATGAAAAGCACAGTGTTTGCATCTCGGGAAAGTAACTTATTTAATCCTACAAATTATTAGCAAAACCCAGTCTCGGGACTAGATAAGTTACTTTCACCCCTTGGGTAACAATGTACTTTTTTAATGTAAATGCTTAACAGTTGTAAGGATATCTTTTTGAGTATAATATATATATGCCTGGCATATATATATGTCCTGCTCTTCCGATCAAATACATAGATAACCGAAAAACCGGTTTTCACCAAATTTGAAAATATTTACCGGTTTTTAAAATAACCCGGTTTTTACATCGATCTTGGCCCCTTTCTAAATAATCGATAGGTACCGTTTCAGTTTTCAAATCCAGAGACGTGTCCTTGCCTTTTCTCCGACTTCTAAAAAGGAGAAGGTTCTCAATTCGACTGTATTTTTTTATGTTTGTTACCTTAGAATTATTGACTGGGTGCTCCGATTTTCATGATTCCTTTTTTATTTGAAAGCTGGTGCTTCCCGTGTGGTTCCATTTTAAATTTTGTCGAGAGCTGACAATGGGATCCATATAATTGAAGTCGGTTTATAGTTTTTATAAAACAAAATCAATTACCTCGAACAATTGTTTGCTAGAATATTTATGTTAGGTTTTTATTTCTCTTTCCGATGACCGATGTGGCGCGGCAGGCGAAGGTCCGCGACGCGGGAAGTTGCAGGTTGGATTCCCGCCTTAGGATAAATGTTTGTACTATGCAATCAGCAAATATTTGTTTCGGCTACTCTGGTTATTTTCTGTACTTATCTATCTAAGTATATAATGTATTCTATTATGTACTTCAGTCCTCTAGTACCCATAACACTGTGTTAGCTTGAAACTACCTAAGATGATGTTGTGTGGCTTGTCCAGCATTATTATTATTATTTTGTTGGTATTTTTCAATACACAGAGCTTTTATATTCATATTAGATGAATTTACGTTCTCTTTTTAATTTTTTAATAATTTATAATATTTTACCTAGAAAATAATGTTCATGATACGGTTATCAATGTCTACTAGGGCGTGGGAGCTCGATTGGCACAGGTCCGACGCTGATAACGCTCAAAAGCGGACTGAAGGGGGCCGCTTGCATACAAATAGATGCGAGACTTAGCTTGAAACGAAAAGTCGAAAGCGCCAAAACAGTTATTCTCGTGTAAAATAAAAACGATTAGTTATTATGTAAAATCCAACTTGAATTTCAAAGAGGGTGTATAGACTTATCTGTACACAAAATTTAAAGGCATACATCGGTTCCGTTCGTCTGTAAAATGAGAAACCATGTTTTTATAGACCACTTTTTGGGATTTTTTTTTGTGCTGTAAAAGTTAATCAATCGTGAAACTACAACTGTACATTTGAAGTAAAAAACATAAAGAATTCAAAACATAAAAAACCTATTCCGAATGTTTTGTAATTGCTGAGAAAAATTGAAAACCATGATCCCCGATTCCTCAATGCTTCACCTTAATTACGAGATTTTATGTAAGTATTTTTCCTTTGTTATTATATAAGCGTAGAATACGCTTTGTTTTGGTTTATGGAATAAGTACATATATTGAAGATACAATAAGTTTATTCAAGAAAATTTACATAATCTTATATAGTAGGTACCATACATTTTCGTTTTGTTTAGTACTTTTTCATGGTTTATAAATTATTTTATTTCTTTCAAGACTACGAAGAACCGTAGCAGTTCTTATAGCTTTTTTCGTAGCTCTGTAGCACCTATGTTACATCATAGCCATTTTGTTAATATTTTTTATTTCGAAACACCATTAGCAGAAATATTCGACACAATTTGAATTATTGTATGAGAATAAATAAATGAAATGAAATGAAATCATTAACTCGCACCATGATTCTCTCCTAACTGGTAAGAGTTGACGAATTGTAAAGATGCTATACTCAGTCATTTAAATAGATGGTAGGGTTTCCTCCCGGCCTGCCAACAGGGCACGGAAGAAATATATAGTACCACCAAGGGTAGGCGTGGTAGTAGCCAGGTTCATAGCGGAAAATAATAAATATATATTTTTTAGAAAAAAAGCATGGAAATTTTAACATTAGTCTATAGAGGATCTAGCTTTTATACGAGTTATTGTATTCTCTTTGTATAGAGGTATAGTCTACCTGTCAGTCTTCTTAGAAAATACCCGCTTGTCTTTGATCAATGGTGGTGTACCTACTTGTTTAAATAGGAAAAAATCTATGAAATATATTTGTTTTAAAAATCTACAAACCGACTACAATAACATAGTTTTTATAAAAATTTCATGGATCCTTTTGTCAGAACTGGACCAAATGAAAATGAGCACACGGATAGCACCAGATTTCAAATAATATAAGTCGGTTAAAAAAACAAAGGGCCCTTGATGGCAGCAAATGTTTTTTAGACAAATTTTATACTGAGCAATAATCCTATAATCTAAATACTGCTTCCTACAATCAAATAGCAAGGTTTTATTTTTAAAATGTTAGTTGGTTCGATTCCCAGTTGAGACAAACAATTTTTAGAAGGACTTGATTGCAATGTTGTTTATTTTTCCAAATAAAGGAATGTTTCCTTTCAGTAAAATTAGTTAATTAAAGGATTAAACCCCAAATACGCATCTCAGACTTAAGCACGTTTCAAGTCGCGATTTTCTGACAGTTTCCATTGAAAATCTGTCAAAAATTCGTCACTTAATACGTGCCTATCTGAGATGTGTTTGAGAATTAGGGCGTTAAGGTATTTCCCCCCGAAGCCCATAGATTTTTTCCACCCTGTATTATCTATCTTGTCTTATTAGTAGGTACTTACGATGTTGCCAGTCAGCCCTCGGTTCCTCGTCGTCATTTTCCGCTAAATAATTAGTGCATGTAGGTTCTTTTGGAAAGCCCGCTCTGTGCAATATTGATATCTCCTCCTCTGCAAATAAACATATTTTTTAACAACAATTAGAGATATTTTGGAAAGCTCCGCTCTGTGCAATATTGATATCTCCTCCTCTGCAATTAAACATATTTTTTAACAACAATTAGAGATAAGAGATAAGAGATAAAAAACATTTATTAACAGCAGAAACAAAAGGTACATACCTACTACTTAAACTATTATATTCTTATTTCTAATCAGAATTAAGTACCTACATATAAATTTAGTTGTTGCCGAGGCGCTTCTACAGTATTGGTGATTTCTGATGGTTCCCTCACTAGGCTAGGCCTGTATCTAGGAAACCTATGTACGACAGTTCCAAGAGTGAAATTGCGGAAAGTTACTGATTTAACCAGTTAAAATTAATAAAAGTAAAATTAGGTATAAATTCTAGTATTCTTAAGAAACTTAAAGGATAATACAAATAAAAAAAAGGGATGTATGTTTGCTACTTCTCCACGCAAAAACTACTGAACGGTATTCCATTCAGTAGATTTTAGGCTTATTGGCTGAAATTTTGCATAGATGCAGTTCAGATCTGGAATAACGCGACACTACTTTTATCCCTTTAAACAATTCCCATGGGATATAAATAACCTTAAAACGTTTCTATAGAACAATGCACCAATTTTTTTCTATTTCTTTGTTGGCTTGGAATGCTGCGTACTGTTTAGAATTTGCACCACCTCTACTCTTTCCGGGGTTATAGTAAGAGGCGACTTAGAGATATCCACAGGGAGCGGGCAGCAGCGCCCTCTGCAGAATAATTCAACCACCCGAATGCCCAGCGTGGGGATTATGGGCACCCTATGAGATAAAACCCAAATTGCGATTATAAGAGGGAGGCCTGCGTCCTGCAAAGGACTAATATGTCTGCTGTTGAGCTTGACTTGACTTGAAATGAATGACGTATTACTTTTTATCCCAGAAACAATACGTGTGAAGCCGCAGAAATGTAGTGGCATATATAAAAACTAGCTGCACCCACGGCTTCGCCCGCCTATCCCACGGGAACTGATTTATGGGATAAGAGCCTATGTGTCATTCCATGCCTAGAACTACCTGTATGCGAAATTTCAGCCCGATCCGTTCAGTAGTTTTTGCGAGCAAGAGAAACAGACATACATAGAGACATGTTTACAAACTTTCGCGTTTATAATACACTCGAGAGCAATGAATCCGGGTCACTTAAAGAATCCTAAAAATCGTAAATTGGAGTATTGAAGATTGGTCAAAAGTTATGTTCTCCGACGAATCAAAATTTATGCTCTACAAGCACGATGGAAGACACAGAGTGTATCGAAGACCAGGGGAAAGATTCAAGCAAGCATGCATCGAAGAAAAAGTAGCCTACGGTGGTGGGTCTGTACTTGTGTGGGCCGGAATTTCTTCTGAAAGTCGCACAGAGCTGGTGATCATAGAAAACGGCTCTTTAACTAGCGTAAGATATGTGGAAGAAATCCTCAATGATCACGTTGGTCCATTTATGGTCAATTTAGGTGAGGATGCTATATTAATGCATGACAATGCCCGACCTCATACAGGTAGGATTGTGAATGACTACCTTCAAGAGATGAACATTACTCGTATGGAGTGGCCAGCGCGCAGCCCGGATATCAACCCGATCGAGCATGCTTGGGACGAGCTAGGCAGATGCGTAAAACAACGAAACCCTCCCCCAATCACGCTTCGTGAGCTCAAAATTGCTCTCACAGAGGAATGGGAGAATATTCCCAAAAATCGTATAAGGAACTTGGTGTACAGCATGCCAAACCGCGTAAACGCAGTAATGGAAGCACGAGGAGGCAATACGAAGTATTAAAATTCAAGAAAATCGTAATAAAGTTCAAAAATTTCATGTTTCCTATTTTTGTTTTAAGGAGAGATCAGCAGTTTTTTTCTTTATGTAATTTTGTGTTAATAAAATGTATGGTGACTCATATTTTTTTTACTTTCATTTAAGGAGTATTACATTGTCTATTAAATACAATTTATTGCATTAACCTATCATTTTTAGTTTCCGAGATTTTTAACATTCTTTAAGTGACCCGGATCATTGCTCTCGAGTGTATTATGTAGGATGACTACCTTCTAAAGAAATGCACATCGTCCATATACCGCCGTTCATTGGAACTAGAAATGTCGCTCCTCCTTTTCGATTGGTCGTATCTTCGATCTGAAAAAAAAGTGGATTAAATGCTAGAGTCTGTTCAAAAAGAGAAGAGTCATGGGAATATGCATGCGACTCCAAAAAAGCTAATCGTTTTTTTTTATGTATCCTCTAATGATAGATAATAGACATATATCTGTATATTTATTTTTGTATTTTATGTTTTATTGTGAAATTTATTCATTGAAAAGTAGATATCTTACATCTCAACGGCAAAATGTCAAAACGCAACGCTATTGGCATCTCAAGCGTGACGTCATACTTGAACATTTTTGTATGGGAATGAAGTTTTGACTTTGAGTTGACTTAGGTTACTCGATGATCCGTGACGTCACAAAATGCAAGGGCTAACATGGCAGCGTTTTTATCACCCGAAACTGTGTAGATTTACTTTTGGTTTTTTACCTCAATAATTTAAGATTTTTTTGGCTTATATATATTTTTTTAATGTATTAACCTAAACAATCAATTAAAAACCATGCATATATATACCCTATTGAGGGCTCTCGTGTGCTAATTGACAAATTTTGTTCATTTGACAACACGACTCTGTCATTGCAGTACGACTAAAAGTCTTATGAAAGTACTCGTATTATGAAAACTTACTCAGTCATAGATGTATACTTGATTGACGTTTATGCCTTAGAAAAGCAGAGTTAGATCACTGAGCAAGCTTTCATAATACGGGCCTTAGTTCACCGTAACGCCACGACTCTTCTTTTTTTAAACAGACACTAGCACTGTAGATATTCTAAGTCGGTATGGATAAAAGTTGTCTAGACAGTGCCATTGAATGAGTTAAAATTGCTTTAAAATAAAGATTATATTTACTGCGCGGTCAATGCAAAGCTTGGTAAATATTTTGCTTTCAAGCTTTGCAGGCATTGCTTATTTAACAATGTCCGTGATGTAAAATGTATTGGTTAAGTAGGTATCACTTGTTAGATAATAATACTTCCAGACAGTGTTAGAGGTGCCATCTACATGCAGTCTTTTAAAACAAACTTAAAAAGTGTTTTAGTGAAGGTTTCACTTAGAATTATTGTTTAAGTTTCAGTTAAAGTTACGGTTAATGTAACAGGTAAAAGTACAGTTAAAACTACAGGTAAAGTTACAGTTTGAGTTACAATTAGAGCTAAAGTTTAAGTTACACTTATAGTTAAAGTTAAATTTAACTGTTAGTTAAAGTTATAGTTAAAGTTATTTTTCTTATTCTTGTCGTACTTATATTTTTCTTATTCTTATCTTCATTTGGATAAAGATTACTATTTTAAAAACAAAACAAAACTCAACTGACAACTTCTGTAAACCTGTAAGAAGGTAAATATATTTTAAATACCGTTCATAATTTCTTACCAGAATTAACGCCCGTAAGTAATCATTATTATTGGGTTAATAGGGTATAGACTATAGGTACGATATTTAGATCAGTAAGATTTGTTAGGGTTTATTGCGTTATCCTGCTACTTCTGCTAGAAAAAAAAATATTTTATAGAGAATAATTGATTTTGTTTAAAAAAAAACTATAAACTGACTTCAATTATATATTTTTTTCATGGATCTCACTGTCAGAACAGGACAAAATTAAAATGGGACTACATGGGAAGTTTTCAAATATAAAAAGAATCATGAAAATCGGACCTTCCAGTCAAAAGTTCTGAGGTAACAAACATAAAAAAAAATACAGTCGAATTGAGAACCTCTTTGGGATTTGGATCCATGAAAATCCACGAAAAAACTATAAAAAATGAAGTCGGTTTATTGTTTTTTATATCAAAATTATTTTTTTAATTTTTATTTATTACATAATATAACTTAAATTATTTTGTAGTGAGCAATTTTGTAAGTAACCATGCTACGCCGTAGCATTGCCGCTACGAATAAACATGCTTGCAGAATTTCGTAGCACAGCTACAAAATGCTACGAGTTACCCAGTATAATAAATGTAAATCGTATTGGTGGGTACACACATACGTACATGCGCGATGAGCATGTTTCATCCGAGCATGGCTATCTAGACATGCTCGGCCCTGCGTCTACACGCAAAAGCTTGCTCGAAGACCATGTTGAATGTGCGTTGAAACTCTTCGAGCTATCGTTTGAATCTTGTTCAAATCGAACATTTTGGTTGGCTTCGAGCATTTGTCATGAGATTTGCATGGTACACACGTTCGTACTTGCTCGAAATCGAGCAAGTTTATCGAGCAAGTACGTACGTGTGTACCCACCATATATCCCAAGAAACTTATATCCAGCATCTTTACCTCAATCTTGTTATTTATGCATGGGAAAGATAGCTGTCAGATCTTACTCGGCAATCTCAACTGCGAGGAATAGACGGTTTGCTTTACCATCTAAGATTAATAAGAAATTCTACGTAATAATGTGATTCTCGGTGACCTGAGATGAGTTAGTTGAAACCCAGCGCAAACTTTGATGCTGAATTGCCTTTTGACATAATTTATTGGTTTTACTCTAATAGGTAATAAATCTAAATTCATTTTGTGTATTTTTGGCAATAAACGTTTTTCTATTCTATTCTATTATAAACTAGCCTTAATTTATTTTTTTTACTTTATATATAAGTAATAAATTTAAATTCATTTTATGTATTTTTGACAATAAACGTTTTGCTATTAGAAAAGGATGGCCTTTTCTATGATTTAATGACTCACCTCGGCGTTGTGACCCACTACTCCAAGGCTGGGCAGTGAATGCGTTAAATGAGAGTTCGTGAAGGCAGGCAAGGTAAAGCTGCACCCTAGGTCTATTGAGGTATTGCATACCCAAGTCCTTGACCCGCCTCCTGATACGATCACATTTAAATCGAAACTGACATTGTTGATTCACCCTCAGGCTGTGACCTAGCATGTTAATAGATTCGAGGAAACATGAATGGTTATTGCATTTTGCCTTGATAGCGCGCGCTATCAGCGTTGAAAGCGAAGAAAATTAAGTAGATAATTGAAAGCTTTCACGTACTTGGTCAAACCCCACAGTAAGTACGAGCATACGATTACAGCTACGATTTGACCAATTTGTACAGAAACATTTTTCAGTGTCTGTCTAAGTCACATAGAACCCATACCAGAAACAAAGCATTATGAAAAATGGGACAAAAAAAATCTGTACTTAAATTTGTACGAGTATTTCGTACAAATTTAAGTAGGTACAGATATTTTTTTTGTAAATTTTTGTTTCCATTTTCCATATTTTATGGAAAATTCCATATTTTATGGAAAATGGAAATGGAAACAATGCACTTTCGCATTGTTTTGCTTTTCAGCAACAATTGACAATTAAAAGATCCTTTACAGGCTTGGCATTGGCACTTTAGGCAGCTTGATTAGCTCCGAGCTTAACCGTGAACAAAGCGGTAGGCAGTATACTAGTTTTCTCATAAACATGTAACCTCTCAACATTAACAGAAGCAAGGTTCCTCATAAAGCTGAGGTTAACATAAAACGTGAGGTTAACTGCACTATAGCCTTGACCGGTAATAATGAAAGCAAGATTGTCTATCAGTGGGATGGAATAATGAAGCTTGCTGTCCAATCGTTTTACAATTCATTTTCAATAATTCTTTATTAAAACCAGAAATAAAATTAGTCGGAAACAATCACAAGTGTAAATTTAATTCACAATGCATATAAGAAGAATGCATACTTATAAAAAACGTTTTAGAAGCTAGGGCGTGCGCATATCAAAACTTGTGCAGGTCTTTGTAAACTTCGCGTTACGAAGCTTACATGATCATAAGTAGATGTAATTACAAGGTAAACAAGATTGTTGATACAGTCCTTAAAATATGCAAACTTTAAAGAAGGATTTGCATTAACAATATAATCATTATACAATACTTAATGTTATCAGTTGGTAGGCTACGAATACTCGTATTGTATTATAATATCTGTGCCTACGGTCATCAGTCACTATTATCCCACATCGGAAAACATAAAAAAAAACAATAATAATAATAATATCGAGATAAAAGTCAATCGTTTATTTTCTTTAGGCTTACAAAATTACAATACCAGGACCTACATGTTTCCAGATCGGGCATTTTAGTACAAACTTACAAAGGGTGTAAGGTGTTATTTCCATTAACCGGCAGGATGTTTATATTAACGAATAGCTAATATTAATATAATAAGATTAGGTTACTCCAATGCATTGGGTGGGTGTGTGTGTCCGTTAGAACAGATGTTCGTACAACTACAAACTTTTAATTCGATTCTGAAAGTTATATTTTGTAACCATTTATTTGGTTAGTGTAGTACAAGTGGGTCACTACTTATTTCATTAATACATTATGCTACTCCGACTAATTTTCGATTAGGCTCAAAAGTAAGTAATGTAATTAGCCAAAAAGAGTTTAATTCATATTTGTAATACTTAATTCAGTATTTTGCCAGAGGTGTAAAATTATTTGGCTCTGAACAGAAACACAAACTCTCTTTGTAAGCAAAACGGCATGCTTCGGGCCACTAAAATACATAGATTACAAATCATCACCATAATCAGAATATGATAGTCCACGGCTGGATATAGGCCTCCCCGAGAGACTAGAGCCTAATAAGCGCCATCTTTGGCGCTTATTAGGCTCTAGTCTCTCGGGGAGCTCCAGCTGCTTTCAGCTTGCCGCATCCAGCATCTTAGCATCATTATCAAAAACACCATGGAATTATGGTTAGTTATTGCTATTTGTTTATTATATTTGGGTGACGAGCGTGCTAAAGGTAATAGAAAAAGTACGTAACCGTGTCTAAATTAGTAGGTCAGGTACTTTGGTAACCAACACTGACTAAGTATTTAATTAGGACTTATTTACCGTATACAGTTTTTTATTGTGTGCTATTGCATAGTTTGCCAACATCTCAATGCCATAGCTCTCATGTTGATAAGAAAAAATGAAAATTAGTTCACCTATATTATCGACCTCACATCTTATATGGAGTTAATTTAACCCATATTACAGTGTCAAATGTAATGAGCTTCTGAACAAATTACTAGTCCCGCCCGACACGCGAGTTAGTATCTCTATAGATAAATTATCATGGAACCATAGAGGTATTATATTTTAAAGGACGAAACTGTCGGCTAATTCAATTACGTCGAGTAAAATAACTTTAAGCATAAGCATAGCTTAAACTCAAACACAATAATTATCAAATACAGTACGTGTTAAGCTGGTTAAATAACAAATAACAACGATTTACGTGCACCGTCCCGTTTACGAGCTAAATTGTATACCTCCCGAGAGTTAAGGAGATAAATTTGGGAGATAAACGCGATGGTTGGCAAGACTTATGAAAGCACATTTGTATGTCTCAATACGTAGAAAATGTTTTTTTCCTCGACAAACGCTCGACACAATTCTTCTTCTTCGAAAATTTTATACGTTTTCTCTTATACTAAATTTATAAAAAAGGACTGTTCATCGTTTGTTTATTTTTAAGTAGTGGGTCACAAACTCGTTTGTCGTCATAGACCCTGATTTCGTTTATGTTACCTACTTTACAGTAAGTTGAAAGGTTTGTTCACAACTAAACTTAAAACTTGGAATATTTGTTAGAATTCCCACGTTATCACCTATGAACATAATAAAACCGACCAAGTACGTGTCGGGCCACGCGCAATGTAGGGATACCTACATAGTTACACGATTCATTTACTAACTTCTTACACAGCAAAATAATTCATCTAAGTAATTTATCTTAAGTTCTTGATGCTAGTTCAGAAGCTCTTATTTTTATTAAAATAAGTACCAGAGTCCCTTTTTACAGAATACCTATAAACCTCTTTTACAAGTAATAAATCATGCCACACTCAGATATTTTACCTGCTCAGAAAAAAGCTCACTCTTCTCTTCTCATAACTCATCCAATTTAGCTGACGACGACATCCCTCGCAATCAAGAAAGGATCGACCTTTCGCTCCGATCGAGGCTAATGAAATTACACTGATCGAAATCAAATTACGTATGTTCGTACGAAGTTCAATACAAACAAACTCAGTACTATGTATCTACATTTTGAGTTCTCTCTGAACTCTGAATAGTGGCAACATTATTTAATCTTTGGGTAGTTGAAAGGTCCGTTTAAACTTTTTAATTTGACCTGGTGGTTTTGAAATGGTACTAAAATGTTTCGCATGATATGGGAGACATAATGAAATTTGATTGAATCCGCAAAAGCGACTATAGTAGTACAATTTTTTCTTTGTTCTTTAATATCTGTGTAATCCTTTTTGACCCTATTATTAAATACATTTTACGTATTTTATTGGTAATTGTAACGCTTTGAACAAATTTTCAATAAAAAAATATTCTATGCCTCTACCACATTCGGACAACATGAACCACAATAATGTGAGCATATTAGCTTAACACTTTCATAACCCACAGCGCACGACGCACTATCTGGTGGTCCTGCAGGCGGAGGATGGGCAGTGAATGCGCTAACTACCAGCAAGGCAGCAAAACTTTAGTTTACTCCGAAGAATTCAGTTTATTACAAAGAACTCCATTCCAAAATACATTTTAAACAGAATTAGTGTGCCAAAAATAGTATTGTTGGATAACCTCTGCATAGGCTATTTTGTGTTAACCCGTAAGAGGTTCAAACCAAAAATATTTATAGCATTATTGCTTTAAATTGTTAGCTTAGATCCTCTTATATCGCGTGTAGGGCGGAAATAAATCCGTAAATATGCCAAGGTTAAACGCTTACTTCTTTAACTAATTGTTGGGGCTTTCCTACGTCTGTTTATTTATTTATTTATAAGAAAATATAACATCATAACTGGTTTTTTAACACTAGCACTAGTTGAATTGTCCAGCATTATTTATTTATATGTATTAAATATGATAAGTGCGTATTAATCTAACTATTTGGTTTCAATGATTTGTTATTCGTTTTTATTGTAGAAACTCTACTTTAGGACCATGATAATATTTTAATTATAAGAAGACAGGGCCCATTCGGGGAGGCCTTTGCCCTACCGTGGGCTAATCATTGGCCTTCTGTTATTTGCGTGGATACTCTAATTTAACTATGATAATATTTTTGTTGTAATTTGCTCTGTCCGTGCTATGAGTATTTAGCGTTCTGAGATTTTTTCGATTATTTGTTTGGATGGGGTTACCATATTGTATTTGGATGGTTGAAAGCTTTCATTTCACTCCGCGAAGCTTGTGAAGACACCAGGAAGATTCTGCGCTTCTGGGCGGAGTTAGACTGGCTATGCTAGCGTAACGCATAAAGGACCAACTAAGAGTCCAAATGCGGAAATAGAAGTACTTCTACCATTACCATTACCATTACCAAGCTTTCATTAAAAAAAATCTTTATCTCATTATCTTTTTTTCGCTCGTGTAAAATGTTACACAAATGTCAAACGAAAATCATTAAACGAATAGTTCGTTTAATGATTTTCGATAATAATTGTCCTCTTAAACTTCATAAAAGGGTACGAGAATATGCCTGAAACTATCTCGTTTCTGGGCTTTTCGTAAGTGGCCCAAAGAGAATGAACAATCAACTAAAACAATTCTTGGCAGGAGCCCAAAACGATATCGGTATGAGCAAATATCACCACAATTGATAAGTTCTTTATCAATGGCGTGTAGTGGATGACCTTGCCAGCGTAGCCATTTGTAGTATAACTTTTTTTGAAAGATATGGGACTTTCATTCGATGAATGATTGCCAGTAGGTAGGATTGTCGAGTTGCTATTACTTCATCTATATTAATATTGTAAAGAGGAAAGATTTGTTTGTTTGTTTGTTTGTTTGTATTGAATGGGCTCCGAAACTACTGCACCGATTTAAAAATTCTTTACAAATAAAAAGTATACTTTTCAGGGAGTAACATTGGCTATATTTTATGCCGGAATTCCCACGGGAACGGGAACTACGCGGGTGAAACCGCGATGCGCAGCTAGATTTGGTTATAAAGCTACGTAACGTTTCCAGTAGAAACAAAAGCGCGAGCGGTTTTTTGACAGTTTTCATTAGAGCCTCGTTCTCCTCATTTTTTGGGAAAAATTTAATAGAACACTGTGAAAATCCACCCTACTATCGAAATGAAACCCATAAAACTTCTTAAAAACACCTTTCGTAATGATTCGTAATTCAGTAATCAGTACCAATAGTTCGCCTTATTCTGACTGCAAAATTAAAAACAAAAGTTAATTGAAAACGATTTAACGAACTCTATTTTAATTAACTCAGGATTGTGACCTAGTTTCATCGTTATTGGAGATTGCAGCTAAAGTTAAAAATAAAAATTTATTGGCTTCAGCAAGCTCAATTCACACCAGGATGATTAACGTGCCATTTTTTTGAGCTTTTTAAGAGATACTACTAGCCTTATGTATTGAGAAATCGAGATAATGTTAAAAATTATTTGAAACCAATTTGACACCGGAATGGAGTCAAAAGAATACTTACTGAAAAGATTAATGGAAACGCTTCGAGAGGGTTTGGTGCTTTAGATACTATTTTATATATTCTATTTTTTATATTAATTGGATTTGGCTTTTGTTCGTTATGTTATGACTTAAGATTGATCAAGCTTAACAACAGATGGGCCATCTGCTTGCTCCGTCAATAAGAAGTATAAAAAAGCTATTAACATAACGTTAGTTACCTGCAAGAAGCTTATTGGCTTGTTTTCACGGATGATTGAATTTATGTACATATGTGTTTTTATAAAGTGTAAACCAGTTGACTATTATTACGGACAAGAGTACAAGAAGTAAGTTATTTCATATTAATAATATTCGATAAAATCCAATTAACTCCTTCATGGCCCAAGACGCAGGTGCTCCTGTCCAGCCCTGCAGAGCTGGGCAGTAAATGAGATACACTAAACTAACAAAATGAGAAAATAAAATACCGCAAAAAAAAATTTAAGCCACTATAAACAATACGAAACTTTTTGTACGAAACATTAAATAATGGAATCACTCGACGGTCTAACTTTGGAAACTCGCTCCAGTTTTCATGTATTTTTATGAAACAATTTAAAACTTTTCCCTGCTTCTCAAGGATGACAATCGTATAACTTTGCTCCTGTTTCCCTCTTTCGGAATTAGGGCAGTGCACCCTGAGTTATGGAGATTTCACCCTCTAGTTTACTATGGGAATCTGACCCACTTTTTATAATTCTTGGCACTTTTATGAATGAAATCTGGTATCGCATTTGGCAGTCTGATGTATGTAATTAAATTATTTAGTGTTCTAATTTTTATGCGGATAAAACCTCTTCTGAGAAATACTTTTTGAAACCTATAAACGGTCTCTAAAAGAAGAAATTTAAATAAAAAAAATATTAGACACTGCAGCACATGATAGTTACAATAATTAAGGCAAATCTTATTATAACACAGAGAAAATAAATAAGTAAAAATAATGATGTTTTTGTATAGGTAGTTTTTCACACATCATTATCTAAACAAAGACTAGCAGAGCTTGTAATAATAATAGTAAACACGCATACCAGACTCTGAAAATAATTAGAAGTGATAATTTCCTCCCTTGTTGAATCATCAAAACAAATGATTCAGTATTGTTCAGCGGCATAACACAAAGCAATTTATTGTACGTGAAAATTGTGCCCAATTTATGTGATAAATATTTTTCCTCTGAGTTCTTTATTTGCGTGGGCTCTCTAGAAATTTCGATTAACACGATATGTTGAATTCACTTGGGAAATACCAGCGCTGATGTATGCCGACAGGACAGTAAAATTTGTAGGCTTCCAGAACCTAATTTAAACAAAGTTTTTTTGCCTCTTAAGTGCGATGAAATTTTGTAAAGTATTTTTAAGGTGTTCTTTTTAGATTAAAAGCACAGAATCACTAACGGTATAGTGGGCACATAAACAAAGAGCAGGTCTTTAACGATTATCCGTTACAATATGAATAGCTTTATGCATCTTTATACAAAATGGATGTCCATATGACATCTCGCATGTAATTGCCTTGATCCTTGAGTGGGATTTCAACATTTTGCTAAGTCGACCGAATGGTCCTAAAGTCAAAGTCAAAGTCAAAGTCAAATCGTTTATTTCTTTAGACTTACAAAATAAGTACTTAGACAAGTCAAATTTTTACTATATAAACAGCTTGATAAATAGTTATTACTATCAAACAAGAAATAAGATGCAATTGACTTTAATTCACTTCAATTTTTTGTCCACTAGCGGAAGAAGTGAAAAAGAAACCACTAGCAAGTTTATCGCTTATCAACTAATACAATCTTAGGATAACTAACTGGTCTTACATACTATTGTCTGTGCGGAACTGGGCGACATCCGGCCAAGCATTAACATCATTGACGTAGTCATCTACGGAGTAATATGCTTTCTTGATAAGATTTCGTTTTATGTACAGTTTAAATTTACGAATAGGGAGCTCAGTTGCTTCAGATGGAAGCTTATTATAGAATCTTACGCAATTGCCCACAAATGATTTCCCTACCTTTCGTAATCTATATGATGGGATGTGTAATTTGTTCTTGTTTCTTGTATTTTTATTGTGAACATCACACCTTTTCATAAAGTTATCTTTGTTTTTGTGTGTATACATTAGATTTTCATAGATGTATTGCGATATTACTGTTAAAATATTTATTTCTTTAAATAATTCCCTCAACGAATCACGTGGATTTAATTTATAAATAGTGCGTGGAAGTAACTGAAGTAAACTAACCTAGCTGTATCTTCATCGGTAATGTATCTAATTGTTCGTACCGCATACGCTGCTGAACTAAGTCTGTTTGCGAGAGCATCAATTTGCGGTCTCCATTGAAGAGAGGAATCAATATGTAACCCTAGGAAAACAGTTGAGTCTACAAGGTAAACAATCTCATCCTTTAGCATTATCTTAGTTGGGAGCTCTCTTACATTTGGTAACATGAATTTTATGCATTTGGTTTTTGAACTATTGAGTAGGAGGTTATTGGCGGTGAACCAGTCTAGTATTTGTGAAAGAGAATTATTTACATGGTTATAATTATGTTTATTTCTGTCAACTTTAAAAATCAATGAAGTATCATCAGCAAATAAGACTAAATCACAGAGATCTTTTGATAGAAATGGGAGATCATTTACATATACTAAAAATAGAAATGGACCCAATATTGATCCTTGCGGGACTCCTAAATCGATTTTTGATCCCCTAGATCTTTCTTTACCAATATCTACTTTTTGGACTCTATCCGATAAATATGATTGCATAAGGTCCAGTGCCTTGTTTTTAATTCCATAATGACTTAGTTTATTTATTAATGTACCATGATCCACGCAATCAAAAGCTTTAGAAAGGTCACAAAATACACCAATAGCGTTTTTCGCTTTATCCCATGCATCCAATATGTGCTTTAATAGAACTGTACCAGCATCAGTTGTCGATCTACCCTTGGTGAAGCCAAATTGATTTTTATGTAACAACCTATTGAGGTTGAAGTGAGAGGACAACTGTGTGAGAATAATTTTTTCAAAAACTTTACTCATTGCAGGAAGTATTGAAATTGGCCTATAATTGGCCGGATCAGTGTGGCTACCAGATTTATAAAGAGGAACCAGTTTACTATATTTCATGAGATCAGGGAAAACTCCTGCATCAATACAACTATTGAAAATGTAAGCCAAGCATGGAGCAACTTCCTTAATAATAGAACTCAGTACTTTGGTTGAAATACCCCAAAGATCCTCAGTATTTTTGATGTTAATAGACTTAAATGTTTTCACAATATAATTAGCGTTTACATGACTAAATATAAAAACCTCGGTACATTTATCTACAGATGATTCTAATAATTTAACCGCGATTGAAGGTGAGGAGTTTAGAGACCGGGTAACAACTTTAGGAATATCAGAAAAGAATGAATCAAAAGCATCGGCAATATCTTTATCGTTTATAAGTATTGAATTATTAATTTTTAACCTTATTTCTCTTTTTCGTGACTTAGATTTACCAGTTTCGTTATTTATAAGTCTCCATGTTGCTTTGATTTTATCAGATGAGTTTACAATTTTTTTCCTCAAAAACAGGCATTTCGCTGTGTTACAGACTTTTTTAAATGTTTTTGAGTACTTTGTTAAATACAAAAGAAACGCAGGATCATTTAACATAGCTTCTCTAGCACCATAAAGATCATATAGTCTATTCCTACTTCTATAAATACCGGGAGTGGCCCAATCAGTAAATCCGACCCTGTCCCTAACTGTGCATGTTTTATATTTAAATACTTCGCTGTGTTCTTTGTTTATAACACTTAAAAGTTTGGCAAAAAGATCATTCGGGTTATCGGAACAAGATATATTAGCTACTGCTAGTTCCACTTGACTTTGAAAATTCTTAATACGGCTCTCTGTAATAGGCCTGTAGGTATATTTCTCAACTTTGTTTTTATCGTTAAGATTATAACTAAAGTTAACACTCTCAAAGAATAGCAGAGTAGGTCTTTTGGTTCCCAGTAGTAGCAGATACCAGCCTCAATTGATGTTCTTCAAACTCGAGTTTCTTTTGACCTCAATAACGTTATTATAACTAAGCACCTAACATTTCAATATGAAAATCTTTATTATCAAAGAATTTTCAAATAGAAACAAATTAATTTCAAAATAGAAACAAATTAGAACTAGTATTTGTAATTGAGACCACTGAACTAACTGCAGACTGGTGAAAACAATCGTAGCAAGCAATCAAATAATCGTAGCAGGTTTATGGAATGTTCCATAAACCTGTCATTGACTTACCTTAGCGACCTTTTCATCAAGCAGCCACTGCAGCGCTGTATTGGAGGTGTTAGCCAGCGTAGCCAGCGCTGCTCGCTCCCAGCTGACATGCTCCCAATGTTCTGTCATGATGGCAGCACAAAGCATCGCCGTCGCGCAGCTGTGGACAAAGATAAAGTTACTGCGTCGGAATTGGAGCGTATGCGGCATCTGCTGCTTTCGGAATTTGCATCGGCTGTTGTATGTATATTCAAAGTGCTCGAGTTTGCCGATGACGGCCACCATATCTTTGTAGTGACGAGGATATTGTTGCAGATGCCGTCGTGGGTAGAAATCGGCTTCATCGGCGGTATCGGCAGATATGCTGATCTAGTGCTCGCTGTATTATAGAAATGAATACAAAGACGACCTACTTCACCTTGGCGGCCTCTGTGGCGCGATTGGCGGAGGTTGGCCTGCGACGCAGGAGGTTGCAGTTTCGTTTCCCAAATGTTTGTACGATTTGCAAATATTTGTTCCGGGTCTTTTGGGTAATTTCTATGTATACTAAACATATCTATCTATGTAATGTATGTATTGCATTATGTACATAGTACCTATAACACAAGCTCTGCTTAGCTTGGGACTAAGGCTGTGTGGATTGTCCAGTATTATTTATTTATGTAAAGCAGCAAATAATTTCGCTCCGTACGCTCCGATACCAATCCAGTGGAGGCTTTAGGACTGTGATTGATGACATCACTCAGTGGTGACGTTGTTAATACAAACCTGCCAACCTTTTTTTTCTAAATATAAGCTCTCCTTAATCGTCGAATTTGCTCTGCTTTGCATCAATAGAATACACACCTTTAGAATTTTAAAGATGCGTATATGTTAGAAAGATAATCGCAGAAGTGAAACTACGAATTTATGCAGTAGGTACCTACTAATACAACAGTAGTAAAAAGTAATAATGTATACCTACATAGCATCGCCTTAGTGCACCTAGACACAAGGCTTGCTTAGGGCTGTGATTGATGAATGATGTTATGAAAAAAAGCTTAGTATGAGCTAAGTCTGTTTTGGCGTAAAGCCGAGTGTATCATCTTGGCATGTTATAAAAATAATCAAAACTCGTTGGACATTAAATGGATGATTCTGATCCGTTTTGCGTCAATAACACACCATTTGAAAATAATGAAAATACGTAGTACTAAAAATTCGCAGATTTTGTAGTGGCGCCAAATGTCGAGAAGAAGTTTAATTTTCAAAGATCAATACCCTGCTTTGTAACAGAAAATGTTGTAAAGGAAGAATTTATTGCATGTAATTAATGTAGTAAAACTGAACTTCATAAATCCAGCAATGAATTGTTATTTCATTTGCTTGAAGTGCAGAATGTGCAAAAAAAAATTAACAAAGTTTTTAATTACTCATTTTCGGCCGGGCGCACACATCCCACCTGGTCACGTTTAAAAACCTATCTCATGTTTACATCAAAGTGTCCGTAGGGAGGCAGTTTACAGGTGAATTAGGCTGTTTATTTGGAGTTACGTTTTCAATCACAGTTCCAACAAGGTTTTTGAATGGGATTAGCCTACAGTCCTCTTTTTTCGTGAGGCTGCACCAGCCAGGAGATACTTCTTTGCACTTCCTTTTCAAGGTCGTTCGTATACCACTACAGTCTTACTCTTTGAAGAGATTCTCAAGGTGGAAAAGTAAAAAAAAAAAAATGTCAAGGAAAATTCTGTACTTTTTTACATTGGATCCTTCGTTTAGGTATCCGCCGGGCATCTTGATCGATGATTTATTTATTTACCCTTGTTTCTTTTCTTTTTAAGGAAATTTCCAAAGAGGAAAACTGGAAAACGACGATAACTCTTGAAGCTAGGAAATAAAATCAACCAAATAAAACCAAACAGTTTCTGATAACGACTGTACAAAGATCCTCGCATAGAAAGCAAAGTTACTCCCTAAAGAGCATTGTGTTTTCTGTTGCCTATAAAAACAGGCGTCTTTATTGCTTCGCTGCCAAAACGGGCAGCTTCTCGGAAAACACGGATTATATCAGAAGTGGGATACTTGGTTTACGACTTTCATAAACCAGGATATTGCTGAGATATGACTGGTGGCGTTATGGCTAATCAAGATTCTGCACAATTAGATGAGTAGTGTGTTTTCATTTCATCTTATTATCTTACTACCATAAATCAGTTATATAGTTGGTATTATATGGAAAACAGAGAAGAGAGAGCTGCTGCACAGTACAAAATGTGATTTGAAATATAAGCTTTAACTCGTAACAAGTATCGTTTAGATGCATTTTATATTGCCAGTATCAGATGACAATGACAAACTTATCAAAATGTATCTAAATGTAACAAGTATAAGCCCATATTTGTATGCGCATATTTGTGCTGTGTGGTATCGGTATTGGATTAATGAGCGCAGAGCTTTAAGAGACTCACAATTTTTAAGTTCATCTTTGTCTCAAATAATACAATCACTTTCAAATTTTTCTAACAGTACGCTATCGACTTAACCTATTGAGAAAATGCTTTCAAATCTTCAATTTATTCAACCGTTAATAAATTACATTCGACTTGACACCTCCGAGACAGGAGAAGGCCCGTCTTACCTCTCTCATTTAAACTTATCAAGCAATTACAAGACTAAAATGTTAGAGGTGACCTTTTATTCAAATGATACATAAATGAATAAAGATACGACGCGTATATTTATGTAGAAGTCAGAAAACAATTAATTACCCAGCTGAGCTGGAGAGTATCTGGCGCAGTGCATCAGCATTGCCATACAGCGCGGGGCAATGTAGCCAGCCAGCGTCTTGGGTTCGCTCTAACTGGTATTGACATGGATTAGCTACCGTAGATTGTTTGCAATAATCTTCAGTTAGCTTAATTGTTTCAATTGTAAATATAAGTCTTAATTTATTTCTGTTATTTGATTGTCATTTTCTTTTTAAATTATTTTTTATATTAATTACTTTTTATTAATTATAATTACTCTTTTTATTATAAATTACTTTTTTTTCTCTATATTCCATTTGCTCATCGATTTGTCTGTACGTCGATGCTACAGCTAATCTATTTTTAATGGCAACCATTTCGGTTCGCTATCTCAAATACAATATCGAAAGAGGCGTAAAATAAAAATTCAGCGCCCTATACAGATCGAAAGCCTAGATTTAAGGCAAGTCACCTACAATAAAACGGAATGTCTATGTCTACCTTTCTTGGCCCGCGCAGTAAGTAGAAATCACAAGGAATTTTGTTGCGGAATTTCGCTTTTATAAGGCTACTGCCCGAGTCTGCCGTATTTTATCTTGAAAGGATAGTTTATTTTACCATTTTTATTACTGGTGTGTTTTGCGGAAAATCCTTGGAGATTGGATGCTATAGACGCTTTGAGCTCCGATTTTTACAATTGTTTTAAATATTTTGTGTGTGTGTGTTGTGATTTAACCAAATTTCCATGATTCTAACGATTTATTCGTAAAATAAGAGTTCCCAGCACAACACACATTACATAACGAATAACGATTCATACGTGTCAACATAAACACGTTCTCGTTATGTAGATTTAGTAATTTACGTTGATTGATTTACTGCTACGAAAATGCCAGAACAGCTACGAAATTGCTACGGCGTAGCGATCCAATAAATCATGGAATGCCAGCAATTACTCATCAGCTAGGCCTTTCACTATTTCCATAAAAAAACGTGGAATAAATGTGGCGCACATTGCGACAGAATCAATGGGCCACGACGGGAGGGCGCCACTTTGTCTGGACCATTTCACAGCAATGATAGTTCCAAATGGAGGCATAAATTCCGTAGTAATGTATGGATTTAGCAAATACTATAGTTACTGCGAGCGTCTTTTGTGCGCATTTCATTTCCGGATAGTAGGAATTTGCAACAAACTTTTTACTGAATATGTAAAATAGAATGGAATAGAAAATATTGCGTAAATCAAATAATAAATATATTAACATTAAATTTATTTGACTTCGTAAATAATTCGGGAATAAAATTACTGAGATTTTTGATATTATAGTGCATAATGCCCTCAGCATTATGCACTATAATATCAAAAATCCACTATAATATCATAATCATAATTTCGTAACAACAATGTCAGACTTACAATATTTTACATTCATGTAAGAGAACTTGAAATGAAAATGTTTGTCGGTTTTCAATAAAGTTATCTACGTATGGAAAAATAATAATTAAAATGAATAAATAGTAGACCATATTATCAAACGATTCGAGACGTGCCGCCGCGAACAATCTGCCGTATCTTAAATATCCATAAAATGAAATGGGTTGGAGCTCAGCTATCCTATAATCCAGGTCAAAAGTATTGGAGATTGTATTGGGTACTAGACACGTTTCGAGGCGTCTCTGCATTGCAGACAACGCCAACGAACTTTGAGATCTGATTACTAAAACTTTAGACATCAGAATAATGTTATATATTAATCTCTATAACTAAGTTGAGATGAGAGTTCGGCTGTAAATCTTATAAGTTTGAAACTTCAATCTCTGAATAAACATAAGTACCTACTCGTTATTAAAGTCTAAGAACAAAGAAAGTTTAATCGAATATTTTGTACCAAGCTTCTTTAAACACTGCAACGCTCTTTATTGGCTGGAGTCTGGAGTGTATCGGATATTCCAGCCATTGAATAAGGGGGATGGAGAACTTTGTCCAGCCGTGGAAACCAGAGCGCTCTTTTTTTTATTCGGCGAGGTAAATTCGTTTACGAATAGACTGGTCTGGGGGAGACCAGACATATGTGGGACTCGACGCCCAGAGAAGGACGTAAAACCCACTAAAATCCTCCCTTTAGCCATTTTCTTCGAACCACCGGAACGTTTAGACCTACCGCGATTGGACTGGCGTCCCCTCTTCCTCTCATACATGGCCGGCGAGCCCACTATTCCACACTCGCCGACCCCATTCTTCCGTCACCTTATCTTCCCTCTACTTGGACACAGACAGGACATACACAGTTGCATGCGAATGTCGACTGCTGTGCCCAGATGGGCATTTCTGTCACCCCATACTACCAGGGTCTACCATTTAACCAGAGTGGCCTGATGGATTACATTTATTCACCAGCGAGTGGGTAGGTCCACGTCCTCCTTGTGGTCTGAAAATATGGCAATTTCAATTTTATTACGAAACCTATCGTATTATCTTTTATTTCAGTGCTCACCGCCAATGTCGCTATTCACATAAACTGCCCATTACATGTATCGAACTAATAAAACTTGTGCAAATCTCGGGCTTACGTGACCGTACAACTAACAAGCTTAGGGTGGCGAAAGGGCCAAATTGTCGTTCACCTTTACCGCAGTCCCGAACTTTGGTAATGAAATCAGAACTTGGGTAAGTTTTTCGGAATCATGGACACGGCACGGCGAATAAAATGAAAGGAAATGTAGAGCAAAGATTAGGCTCATGGAATATTAATGTTAGGTTCAGCTTATCTGCAAGATTTTGCGTCACTCGCATAAATAAAACAAGCGTGCGAAATCTCGTGTTTTTAAATCATGAAGGACTCTACAGAGCCGACAAAATTTTTGAAGAATCAATCAGCATCTTCCGAATCGTATTATCATCACTGATGATGGAAAGAATGAACGACTGATTGCCCATCCTATCCTACTATAATATTATAAACGCGAAAGTTTGTAAGCATGTTTGTTGTTCTTTCACGCAAAAACAACTGAACAGATCGGGCTGAAATTTTGCATACAGGTAGTTCTAGGCCTGGAATAACACACAGCCTACTTTTAATCCCATAAATCAGTTCCCGTGGGATAGGCGTGCGAAGCCGCGGGGCGCAGCTAGGTAACTATAATTTTCGAACCAGTCCAGTCACAAAATAACTCTACGACAGAAAATTATAGTTAGAAAAAAATGTACCTGTACCGTTATGTAAAAAGTATTTTAATAGTAAATCTCACATTACCATCACCAAGGGTTGACTGTCAACGTATTTTGTATTAGTCATGATAAATCGATGAGACCCTGAACGCAGAGGTCGTAACTGCGAAACAACAGCTGCAAAGAAACACGCTACAAAGAAACACGTTTAGTATACTTACAGCATTTTCCGAGAACACGTAAAAGCACTACAGTTTCACGTTGAAAATGGTGTAGGGTCCTGCGTGGTGTAGCTTCATACTGAGCACATATATGCCCTTTTCTTCTACTAATTGAGGGAACAAGCAGATGGCCGTTGCACGTAGTTATGTGCTAAGCTTCGGCCTTTAGCAAAAGAATATTTTGCAGGAACCAAATTACCATGCACTCTTTTGTGCATAGATATAAGTAAAATGATGTAGAATTGGAACATTCTGTCAGTGCTTACTTTACAAAAGGCTTGTTGTGTTACTACTAAACAGACAGCTTTTTTGCATTATACCAACCTGAGGAACAACGATTATTTTTACTTGCAAATGTGTATAAAACTCTAAGCTTACACATGCGTACGCGAATTAACTCCCCCATATATAGTACTAGCTTCGCCCCGCGGCTTCGCACGCGTTGTTCCTATGGAAACGTTTAAAGGTGATTTTTATCCGTTGGGAACTGATTTATGGGATAAAAAGTAGCCTATGTTTGATTCCGGGTTTAGAATTACCTGTGTGCAAAATTTCAGCCAGATTCGTTCAGTAGTTTTGGCGTGAAGAGGTAACAAATATTCATCCTTCCATCCATACATCCATAGAAGCTTTCGCATTTATAAAATGAGTGTTATACTTACTACCTACACTCGTAGCTGATAGTAAAGCTTACACGTGGCAAGTTTATCTCAACCCGGTAACTTTGTTGGAAACTCTCTGTTACTCAGGTTAACTTTGTTTGTTAAATGTCTGGTACAATGTTAAGTAACACTATTTCGAATCGAAAGTCCAGTGGAGTAGGTAAATCGTTCCATTTTACATTTTTAGTGTGTTTTTTTTTATAGCTGTGTGGTGTTGGCTTGGAATTTGTACCACTCCAACTCTTCCCGCGGTTGTCGTAAGAGGCGACTAAGGGATATCCACCGGGGACGGGTAGCTGCGCTCCCTGCATAACAATTATCGATAGCGATCCCCAACCCGCATGCCTAGCGTGGGGATTATGGGCATTACCCTTCTTGAGATAAACGCCAATAAGGCGCTTTAGTGGCGTTTATCTCAGGAAGATGAGAATGTCTGCCGTCCAGCAGTGGACCAGCCTGGTAATATTTTTTTGTTATGTGTTTGTGACTAAAAAATATACCTATTAATGTTGTTTAAAACAATAGAAGATTGGACGGCGCGGCGGCGGTTGCGATTGAGAAGACGTACCTATCCCGGAATTTTGTTTTATTAGGTACTCTAAATATTCGTGCAAACGGTGCACCGTACTTTGTGCTTTTGTTTTTATTTGGAAGTAATCAAGTTAAGAAGTTGACAAGGTCTTCCGGAGGCTTTATAAGTACCATTTTTATCACAAATCACAATGCATGTTTCTACATAAGCCCGTCCAAAACGGAAGTCAGTGAACGTTGAGCGTGCAATTTGGTATAGCGTCATTCTACAGTCACTAATGTGCGTATCAATAAATACAATTTCGTTTTGTGAAAATTCCCTATTTTTTTATTCTAACTAAGGACGCCCTCGACGCAGTTCGAGATGCTATGCAAACTTCGATCAAGTATTTCGCGGCCTCCGGCGAAAACTTTGATCACTGTATGCAATGTAACATTTTATATACGAGTAACAGCATTCTATCGAAGATCCAATAATTATGTGGTATTTTCTTGCAGATGACGTCGTTTCACGTATTTCTACATCGAAACGGCAGTACGGACGTACTATACTATATATTTCTTTACTGACGTAAAAAAGCACTGATTGGTTAGTCGCATGCATTTGTCACTCACGTAATTTTCAAAACTTATATAATACATAATGTCTTCTTCTTTCGTGTGGACATTGCATAACACCGTCCATATTCATCGTTCATATTCAGGTCGCGCGCTCATAAAAATATTCAAGAACGGAGAAGCTTGGACAATTTGTTGCATTAACTAGGTAGTTAGGTTTGCTGGTTGAATTCTGAGAGCGTTTACAAATTAGTATGCTTTATATTACCTATGCAAAACTGTAATAACTACCTACAGACCGAACAAGAACTTAAATTTACTTTTATAAATTGTTAACTCTAAGCTAAATTACTATTCTCATGTAAGTGACTGTGTCTATATTGTGATCTTTAAACCTAAAACTAATTCAAGATAATTTTGGCTATGGTGACTGAAATTTATTTAGTTTTAAACTCCCTTATGATACGTTCAGATGCGTAACGAAACATGCTATAAAACCTTTAGGCGCCGCATGTCTGTGTATAAAACATGTTTTTTTATTATGTTTTATAATGTCTGTGATTTGTTCTAATTATACATTTTCATAAAAGGGGATGGGTGTACCCTTATGTATTTAAAGAACTGTCAAATAACTAAGCTGTTTAAGCACATGTAACCACTTTTATGTCTTTCTCTCGCTCTCTCTCTATCTCTCTCTCAGGTTTGCTGGAAGAGAAATCTTATTAGGGTTAAGATCGCCTTTGCCATTATTTTTCTTTTAAATGTTTACCATCATCATCATCATCATCATCAGCCTATATTAGTCCACTGCTGGACATAGGCCTCCCCTAATGAGCGCCATAGCACCCTGTCTTCAGCTTGACGCATCCAGCATCTGCCTGCAGTCTTTCGCAGATCGTCATCCCACCTGGCCGGAGGGCACCCTACACTACGTTTACCGAGTCGCGGTCTCCACTCAAGAACTCGTTTACCCCATCGGTTGTCAGTTCTTCGCGAAATATGGCCGGCCCACTGCCACTTCAGCTTGCTAATTCTCGGAGCTATGTCAATAACTTTGGTTCTCTGTCGGATGTATTCGTTACGAATCCTATCCTTCAGAGAGACTCCGAGCATAGCTCTTTCCATAGCTCGCTGAGCGACCTTGAATTGGTGGACGAACCCTATCGTGAGTGTCCACGTCTCCGCTCCGTAGGTCATAACGGGTAGGACGCACTGATTGAAAACTTTCGTTTTCAAGCATTGCGGTATGGATGACGATGATGGTAAATGTTTACCATAGTGTTATATATTGTGCAATAAAGAATTAATAAATAACTTGTCTGTTGTTAAGACTAGGTTTTAGATATGCACTTAATATTTAGGGAAAACATAGAAACACATCACAGCATTAAAATAACAGTTTATTTTCTTTCTTCCAACATCAAATATTAACAAAATAATTTATTTTTAACATCAACAACTGTCGTTTTCTACAACCGGTATTGTGCCGGTTGTATCGTATTTATTTTATATTTATTGAGGTTACCACAGCAGCGTCACAATCTATATATAATTATAATTACTCAAAATATAAAACTGATAACTGTTACGAACACAAGCACTTATTATCATGGTTACTACTTATCTTTTAGGTCCTGCCAACTCGAACGCCGAACACAAAGTGCCCGAAGCAACGAACCGTTTCTGCTTTTATACGGTCGGCTAGCGTAAACAACGGAAATTTCCAAGCTTCGATACAAAAATTGCAGAACTGTCTCATAAAACCATTAAAATACTTTTAAATTACAGTTATGATTATTAAAATGACTTGACAATATTTCGAGTTTCTTAACTTCGTATTTTCTTTAAATCAGTACCGGAAGTTATTAAGAATATGGCAGTTAATGACTAAAAAGGTTGAATAATAAATTGAAAACTACTTTCTAATGTAAATAATAATAGTTCACGTAGTTTTGTAATTATTTTCTGGTTTTCCACCGTTGATTGCTTATCACTGTCTCGTTATGTCACCAGAAGCGAATAGCTTTTACATTATAACTACCATACATTATATTATATCTAATGTAAAAGTTTGGGGAAGTTTTAATAGTTTTTTTTCGAGTGTTCTAATTAAGGTAGCCAAGTTTTGGTTCATAATTATAGGCATATAACAATGCCATGATTTCATAAATTCGAGTGGGTATTTTCCATCGACTATTTCTTTGTGTAAATTGAAAAACAGATCCCTTCCTTCGACAATAAAGGGGACAGACACAAAGGATGGATAATGGCCTAGTAGATAAGTGATTTTTAATGACCACGCCATAAAGTGCCGGTAGTTTTGTAGGCAATCTAATCTGCGGCCGTAAAATAGTATCTGCATTCCCTCCTTTGCAACAAGCAAAGGAATACCTGCATTGTAGGTATTAGTAAAAGGTCTTCTAGTTCTAGCAAGACAATACCTCAGTAACAGTCCTGTTGAAGGGTAGCTGTGTTTCGCCCCCGTACTGTCAGGTAGCTGTGTTTCGCCCCCGTACTGTCAGGTAGCTGTGTTTCGCCCCGTACTGTCAGGTAGCTGTGTTTCGCCCCCGTGCTCTAAAAAGTATGATAAGCCGTTGGTCCTCAGCCTGACCACTCCCGGTCATGTCGATCTGCCGTCCCATTGGACTATGGGAACGAGGGAATAGAGAGTGCACCTGTGCTAACGGAAAATGATGTGCACACAATGTGCACGCTTGTGCATATGGTTTAGTCTCCGTTGAGATTGACCGCCGTGGCCTAGAATTTGGCTAAGAGGAAATCATCGTCATCATTTTCAGTTCTACATCTCTACAGCCTATGCTAGTCTACTACTGGACATAGGCCTCTCCTTATAAGTGCCTAAATGGTTCTTATTATTAGAGTTAGTTCGGTGGTGCATCAGTTCTGCAAAGGACACTGAGGCCTTAGCCAACTGGCATTCGCTATGAAGCGAATCGAAAACAATTGAAAGATTCGTAGAAAAAAAATCGAAACAGATCACGTGACATATCTAAGGCATATGTCAAACCCATACATTTTTGGATTTTTCTACTATCGCTTTCGACATCGATTGTTACATTGTCTAGGCCAACCCATGTTTAGTCGCGTTTTACCACACCCGTGATAAGCATGGTAAAAATTCTAAGCCACTAGGCATCTTATAAAGCCAAAACTTATGGACATCCATAGGTAAATAACGTGACGTGATTTTGGCAATATTTCAAATCCCTTCTCCCCTTATTAAGATGTCGTCAGATTTGGCAAATTTTTTTAAGTAATAATAATAAAAATAATTATGTAGGACAAATCACACACCTAGCCCCAAGCTAAGTAGAGCTTGTGATATGGGTACTAGATATAACTGATAAACATAATACAATACACTACATAGATAGATATATTTCTACTATACATAGAATACATCCAGACGGCCTGAACAAATATCTCCAGATCGTACAAATATTCGTCCCGAGGCGGGAATCGAATCCACCACCTCCTACGTGAACCTTCGCCCATCACAGAGTCGTCATGGAGAGTTTATAGCAAATTTGTTTTATAATCAATAATTAAAGTATTTATATGTATAGGTTGAACTACTTCTAGATTGATTGCAAGAGTCTGCAGTTAGGCTTTTGTTCATAATTTAGCAAATATTTTCGGCCTCTTGACATTGGCGACCGCCAATAACAACGTCTATTTACGGCAGTATTTAGCTGTTCCTTACTTTTTTTGTAATGGCGCTCTAACAAAGCTCGATTAAACATGCCATAACCGTTACTTCCACGCGGTTAAATCTCATTTTGACAACGTCCGCATTCTTTCAGCAAAAAATATCGGGTGGTTCACTAACTCGACACACGAGACTGGACACACGTGTGTCCAGTTGGTGAAACTAACCATTAGTAGAGTCTGTTCAAAAAGAGAAGAGTCGTGGTGTTACGGTGAACTAACACTTTTAGTTGTACTGCAATGACAGAGCAGTGTTGTCAACGCAACAAAAGTTGTCGATTGGCACACGAGCGCCCTCAACTCCTACTCTTCTCTTTTTAACAGACTCTTTCATGTATTATTTCGTCATCTGGACATGCCAAGGTTTTTACGTGTGTCCATTATGTGAAACTTAAATTAATTACCTACTTTGAAAAGGTTGAGTTCCCTGCAATTCTGTAATTCTTTACTTTATACAATTAATACAAAGCGCTCATAAGATACTCATAAGAGACTCATAAGATAATTATGTACATGTGCGACCTTAACCCTGAAAGAGTTTTCCTCCAGCAAACCTTAGAGTTACCAAAAAATTATGCTTCTAATATACATACATAGATTCTGATCGCGGATTATAAGATCATAACTAAATTCTAAGTAGGTAAGTACGGTACACTTATCTGTGAGCAGATTCCCTACGAAGAAAGTCCATAAATCTAGAGCACAAGTGCTCGATGAACACTGCACCATCTGGCACCCTCGCAACTTGTGTAACCAAGAACTTTGTTCAGTAACAGTTAGTCTGAAGTAACAAAGTGGCCAATTTATATCCCAAGTTGCACTGTTAATACAAGAAGTACAGAACTTGAAATGTATTGTTTTACATCGCGTTCTAAGTTTAATGTTGTAGTTTTGTTTAAAGGGCAGTATTAGGGGTAAAATGGACCAACTCGTCTTTAATTAGACCTGATACTTAAAATTTCACATGAGAAAAAAAAATGTCTTTAATAACGAATAAAATAACTATTGTTTATAATAGTCATGTGACTAAGTAAGTCCATCTAGAATAGACATTGAACGATATGTATCCGGCCCCCGAGTGTCAGGCCTGATCGAAGAGAACAGTGTATCAATTTCATTTCCCATTTTTATAAATCATTTTTAATTTCCATTAGATTACTATCTCCTGCTACTCCAATTACATCCAGGCGCTCCGTGACCACGATCGCTGTAACGCGGTAGAAACGTAGGGTAAATAAAAACAAAGGGTACGCGATAAATAAATATCTCATGCAGTCAGATAACGCCATTCATTATCATAGAGCGACTTTGAATAACGGTCGTTACGTTACATAACAGCGCAGATGCTACGACGTAGCAGCGTAGCAGTTTCGTAGCACTTTCGTAGCATTTTGTAGCAAATCCGAATTCGAATTTGAACTTCTTTCACTGCGTTTCTATATGTTTTTGTTGTACCTTGTTATTTTTGTTATATTTATCCGTTTATGCGCCTCATTGGCTCACATCGTTCGAGGGTAGGATCATAATCCCCACACTGGGCAGTGAGTTGGGGATTCACACCGCCGACAGCCAGGGGATTTACCAGCACAAGAGCGCTATAAGGTATATCTAAAACGTATGTGTTTGACGGTAAAATAAAATAGAACTAGGTGAAATAGTAAAAATCCAAGCTAGCATTTTATGAAACAAATATTTAGCACATAATATCATACCCATCGTATATGACTGTGTATCGGCTAGGTCATGTGTACAAAGAACCCATTCGGCGGTAATTGATACGCAAGTTGATATCATGGGACATGACCACGGCACACCTTATTTACTATGTACAGTATATACATAGTATTTTATGTACTCTAGAATTGTTACCAAGCTCCGGATACGAAAAAAGTTTTTTAATAATAAACAGTATGTCCTGTTTTATTATAAAAACTATCGTAGTTTGACGAATTCATTACGGTTGTAAGCGGGTTAACTACCTACCCTATGTAAAAGGGCTCACGGATAAGATCGGTCAGCTGCTACAACGAAAATATAGCATTAAGACTATCTTCCGCGCTCAAACACAACTGCGGCACTTACTACGCTCTCCGAAGGATAGAATACCACTGGACGTCCCCGGAGTATACTTGATCCCATGTGAGTGTGGTAAATGTTATATAGGGGAGACGAAGAGGAACATATCCACCAGGCTCTCGGAACATATACGCGCTGTGAAAAATGTGGACACCAATAGCTCGGCGGTGGTAGAACACTGTATTGAGGAAGGGCCATCTCATTACGTACGTTTCGACAAAGCCCGTGTCTTGTCTAGGGAAAAATTCTTCGTTCCCCGCAAGATACGCGAGGCGATAGAGATAGATAGATGGCCTAACTTCAACAGAGATAGGGGTTGGAACCTACCACCCGCCTGGAAGCCGTGTCTCCATGGGAAGTCGAACAGCCGTATGAGTTTAGAGCCGGGTGTAGATACTGTTAGTTCCGCATGTACCCAGAGGACACCAACACCCGACACAGTAGATGACTCACACGCCCTGCAGCATCTACAAGCGGCGCACCCCCCACCACCCCCATCCCCGCCGGGCACGTCACGCGCTCATCGCGCGCTCGCGCGCAGTGCTCGAAGGGATGCGGAACGCGCGCGTCTAGAACCGCATTCGCCCTGAAGATGTCCCTCGTTAAGGGATGAAACGTTGGTGTTCTTCCAACACAAATAAGGTTCGTAGTTAACCCGCTTACAACCGTAATGAGTATGTCCTGTTGTCACTGAACGAACACCTTCTATTTCCCTATGAATATAAGTAGTTTATGTAGGTATAGGTAGTGTTATTTATGCAGTATATTTTAAGTGTAATATATATATATATATATACATATATATATATATATATATATTATAAAAGGTATTTTATTTATATAACCTTTATGAGCACGCAGATCCCCTAGTACTATCCAATGACCCTATCCATCCACGGTTGTCTGGTAGAGATCGCTCTTGAGCGATAAAACTGCCACTTGTCACTTAGTTTTGACGCTGTTCTATTGTATTGTTTCTTTAAATAAGTGTGCAGTAAAGAATGTTCTATCTATCTATTAACAAAGAAAAGAACAATCAAATATTAGAAATTATAGAACAAATATTGTGAAACAATTGAGCTAACTGCAGACTGTTCTAAAGAATTTACAGGTCGCTCAAACTGGTCCATATCAATACCAGTCGAAAGAGTCCAGGGTTATCTGGCGTAGTGTAACAGCATGCGCTACGCCGGATAATCACCAGCTCTCAGATCACGCGTTGTTCCGAGCTCAGATAATATACAGATAGGCTGTTTCAGATAGAGGTTTTTTTATTTCGCACTATTCTCGCAATTTTTTGAATATTAAATAAAGTATAATAGAAATTGTATTTCGCGTTCAACAGTGCATGATACTGCAATAATATGATAATGAGACGACCACTGTGGCGCGGTGGGCGAAGGTCCGCCTGCGACGCAGGAGGTTGCGGGTTCGATTCCCGCCTCGGAACAAATATTTGTAGGATCTGCAGATATTTGTTCAGGGCGTTCTGGATGTTTTCTATGTATAATAAAAAATATCTATCTATGTAGTGTATTGTATTTATGTATATCAGTTATCTAGTACCCATAACACAAGCTCTGCTTATCTTGGGGCTAGATAATGCTGTGTGAATTGTCCTGCATTATTTATTATTTATTTATTTATTTATTTAATGCTCCAGAGCATACGAGTACCTTTTCAAAAAGGCGTTAGTGCAAAATTTCAAATTATTGTTTTTACAAGAAAGCTACACAATTAATTCGATTGTGTTCGCACATTAGAGAAACTAAAGAAATACACTTGGATTGTATGTTATTCGGGTTCATTACTATGATGATCCCGTCAGTATACTGAGAAGCATAGTTTGACGTTATATTTTCATTTTCCTACCGAGAACTAACCATAAAACATACCCTTCCCCATAAGCATTTCAAAGGTCAACCTGCTCTATGAATACCAAGCGAATCAATAGGTGCCATCTTTTATGGTCAACCGTAAAATATGACATTTATTAGCTCATACATTCCTAAACCGATTACATTATCCCGGGTTTGTGCGCTCCAAAAAGGATGGAGTAATACCAAAGGAGCAGCAGCGGCTGGATTTCAACGCAAATCTTGTTTGCCTCTTGAAACTTGAAACTTCTTTAGCTCAAAGCTGCTTAGGCACTCGCATGCCGCCATTATAAAGTTTGTTCTGCCTTTTCAAGTTGGATATCTCACATATATGTAGGGTGGTTTTTTGCCTGTGCCAAATTAAACTGAAAATCCTTGCCTGACGGATACATTTCGCTATAGGATACAGCCAGTTGTGTCTTGGATTCCATGCCAATGTTGAGAAAAAACCTAAAGCCGTAACGCCGTTCAATGCGTACTTTGTGGTATGATTTTGGGAGGAAAAACAAGGTATGATTAGCTAACCAGTAGGTACAACCCCGAAGGATGTACACATCCACATTCGGTCGTGTAAAGTCCACGTCTGACTAGTCACTAGAGAGTAGCGCATACCTGGTGAGCAACAGTGTTGCCAGAACCTTGAAGGATGAACGCCGCATTCGCATTCTGCTGGTGGTGTCTGGGTTTCTATGTACCGAGCTATAAGGGCACTTACATATACACGGACTGCACGTCTCAAATACACGGACGCGGCAGGTTTCCGACTACAAGGCAAGTGCAGTCGACGACTGCCGTATATAAGCCACGAAAGCCCCATGTAAGTAGTCACAAGAGGGTAGCACAAACCTGGTGAGCAACAGTGTTGCCAGTAGGTAGAGCCCCGAAGGATGTACGCCGCATTCGCATTCTACCGGTGGTATCTGGGTTTCCATGCAAACAGTTATAGAGGCCCTCATACACCAACTACACGTCTAAAATACACGTAAGGCAGAGTGGCCCACTTCAAGGCTGTGACTAGTCACTAGAGTGTCACTAGAGCTGGTAGCGCATACCTGGTGAGTAACAGTGTTGCCAGTAGGTAGAACCCCGAAGGATGTACGCCGCATTCGCATTCTGCCGGAGGTGTCTGGGTTTCCATGCCTGCGCCGAGTTTGTGGTAGGCGATGTAGGCGCGCACTGGACTGCCGTAGGGAGGAATTTTCGAGGCCTTGATTCGCACGGGGTCACACAGAAACTCATCTGGTCGCCGAGGAGAGGGTGCTCCTCATCTGTTAAGAGAAAGAGATTTTTACCTCTTTATTTATTACTGACGAAGTCTATACATAAATAAGTAGAATAATATTAAAATAAATGATGCTGGACAATTCAGACAGCACTATCTAGCCGCAAGCTATAATGCTGGACACTAAGCTGGACACAAAACGACGTCTACTGTTGGTCTAAACTGTCACATCGTCTCGCCTTGCCCCAGAGTTACCTATAGATATTATTTTGTAGCTGAACATGAAAAAGTCGTATCTCTGCTTAGCATGACGAATCTTCATAGATCGGATGACATTCGAAGAAAAACATCCCGCATTCTGCATCTGACCTTTCCATGCCTGCATGGCTGAACAGATCTTAATGAAATTTGGCGGGGAGGTAGACGTTATCCCAGAGACTGACATAAGCTACTTTTTATCCCGGTAAAACGCGTTCGTGGCTGCGGCCAGAAGATAGTAATATTGACTTTGTGCTTTGAGCACTCCATCATTCATCCTCTTGTCATTCAATATACATTTTATTAACATCGCAAAAGAAATGCACAAAATAAAATAGGTATTAGGTAGATAGTACCTATATGATTGTTGTTTTCTGAAAAATTGAGCCCGTGACTCCTATTACGACTTCTTTAACTCTTAAGGTCTCTGATTTAGCCATCCACATCCATCGCAAAAATCCCCTTGTAAGATTTTCCTCACACAAGCTCAAACTCAAACTCAAAAATGCTTTATTTCCATAAATACAATATATGTACACTTAGAAAAGGTCAAATCATAATAAAAAATACACTGACACGGAAATAAAGTGATATTTTTGATTTCGATCGCTTCGGTATGTAGAATAAAGTAAAGAAACGACGAAGAAACCTTTTGCCTGTTAGTTGTTATTTTTCGAGTTGGAGCAAAATCCGACCCAAGCTACCAATCTAATCCTTTAAATAATCTAATATTTTATAGTAAGCCTTTTTGCATAGTACCTAAAGTTTGACAGTTTTTTTGAATTTATTTAGTGATAATTTTTGCAGCTCAGTCATTGATTGATTAGTACTTTTAATTAATCAATGAGCTCAGTAGGGGTTTTGTTGTAGAAGCGTATACATAAACAAGTCAAAAAATAGTAAAATCAAATCAGAAAAGGGACTTAACATTGACTAACTCTAGCCGTTGCTAAGGCCTTGTAGATCGAATTCACCAGCTACTGATAGGTAGGTCAGGTACCTACCTAACTTTATAATTTCGGATCGATTCTTCTTGGGATTCAGTGACTGGATTAGGAATTCGGATAATTAGTGAATGCTTATACCTCTACAAAAATTACAAAGTAGGTATCGAAGCTTCATTTTTATTTCGTAGATAAAATTAGTCCTCAATATAGGTAGTCTGACTTTGTAAAAGGGGGTTGTTTTTGTCTCTCTCGAAATTAATATTTTATTTCCCTCCACAAAAATATTGGCAAAAAGCCCTGTGCCCATTCATATTCAAATCACACCGACCTAATAGCTTTTGGTTCCCCTGAATTTTTATGTTAATACGACGAATATCCGATAGATAGGGAAAGGATATCGCTATCGCTAACAAAGGTCTATAAAGGCATATCGGTAAGTAATCAATTCACAGGCATCAGGACCTTATATACGAATAATGTGATTTTCAATCGTCGATATACCTACCTACCTACCTATTTGACAGGGAAATATTTACTTAAAATATAACGACGATTCCTATTTCGCGGAATTGTTACTAAATATTTTCGTCCCTATATTTACAATTGATTTTCGCAAAGTAACGCTTGAATCTATTGTGTGGGGAACTGGGGATATACTTAAATCATGTTTTACGTGTGGAAGCTTTTCTAATATAAATAGTATAGTATTGTAGAACCTATTAAATTATTAATTGGTTTCATTCCCAAATAAAACACATATGTAGGTAGGTACCTAGCTAGGTACTGTAAGAATTTGTATGGATAACAATAAAGCGTAAATCGAAGGTGGCAAGTAAACCAATTAGCCTCAGCGACAACCCCACTGACACGAAATTAAAAGCTTAGTAGACAGCCCGCTACACGTGTTAAATACCTCCCTAAATCACCAAAATTGTGTCATTTACCACCCTCGTATTTACCAAAACCACACATAAACAATACTTACATTCACTACAAAATCGGTGCCGAATTTCATGAGGTCAATAATAGTTCCCAAATCACATATTAAAGAGGTATTTTCTTTTCAGTTTTCGTGTTGTGATTGGTACGACAATGAGCGCGATAAGAGACGTATCGTGAAACACGTGCGAACCCGGCGAGCGTTCGAAACGGACTGGGGGAAATTCTGAAAATGTAGCGTTCGCGTTCTAAGGGTTTAGGGTGGGATGCCGCCTGTGGGAATTAATTTTATCGATGTTTTATTGCAGTTGAACGTTTCATGTTTGAGGTAAATAGGGTTTCTAAAAAGTTACATAATAGAAATAATAGTACAACAAAAGAAAGAGCTAACGACTTCGAGTCTGTCGCTAAATCATTTTATTCTGTGAATAGTTTTATAGCTGTAATGTACCTACTTCGTTCTAGAATCCAAGATATTTTATGTCAAGAAAGACATTAATGAATGTGACATAAGCATGGTAGATAACTACGAGTAGACAGAGTAGGTATAATACATAATCACTAAAATCCACAATGTTCCTATTCTCGTCTTATCTTCTAAAATTATAAACATTAATACCTAAACTGAATACAGCTACAAGAATAAACCTAAGAATTTTGTTGCAGTAGAAATATGGTAATACCCCAGTTACGCACGGTAGGTATCCTATTTTTTATTTATTTATTTGCCAACTCAAAATTATATTACTAGAATATGTATATGAACACTAACCCAGAGTCCACAGAGGTTTGTAAAGTTTAAAATGCTAGCCTCCATCGATAACGACAGCAAGATTAGCAAGGCATCCCTATAACTGATTGTACGGGCGACTGTTCGGTTGGGGAGGGAAAAGTCGATACCTACCCACACCTTTCGTCATTAAATGCAATCTGCACTGCACCTTATTAATTTAACACAAAATTGCTTAGTTTAATATTATTATATCGCATTAATTGTCCATTCTCGACGACGGCGGCCGGCGCGGCGTCGGCGGCGGTACCGCAAGAAAGTGAACCGTGGTGACGGAATCTGCGTCTCACTAAGGCCATGAATGTGTTAACTGATGTAATGTCACCCACGTCACAGATTGTTAAACCGCAGGTACTCATTTTATTTTACATTTTTTGCCTGAAAAACAGGTTTTTACGTAGTTCAAGCAGACGCAATATTTAATACCATTAGAATTTAAAATGAACCTCTTTGTTATGCTTCTAGCCTAATGTATGTATTTAATTTCGAATAATTCATTTTATTTATTTGCAGTACAGTGCATTTGTAGATTCATTTAAAATGGCATGCAATTTGCTAAAAAACGCCACACATACGTCCACAGCATGTTTCCCCCAAACCTAGGGGGTTTCCTTAATCACCACACCACGCTTGGCAAGAGGATTGATGGTGGCAGTGAAGGTGTTAAAATACTCAGAAGTAGCCTGCTCTCCTCCTCTATTAAGTTCTTTAAGAATAAGAAAAAGAGTCAGTTAATAAGAGTCATTTAGTCAGCTTTTACGACATCACCGACCAAGTTGGGGGGTATATTCTTATGCCGCAACCGTCACGCCAAGTGTAGTGTAGGTAGGCCTATTGATAATCCTATAGTCATATAAATTTTCGTAGTTTATTATCTATCATTTTAGAATTCTCTTGAACAATACTTTTATGTATAAAACGACAATAAATGGTGTGAATATTATATTAACGTCTCGTTGGATTAACTGTGGAAACAGCAGACACCTACCTAGGTACCTACCTACAATTATTTTTGTAACAGCAAATCGTACGTAAACAGTTTACAATAAAAATATTATGACTTCTGACTGTAGCATCGAGTTAGAAGCCTAAACTCGATAGACTTTAGGCATTGATTAATAAAAAGGGACTGTAGGCATATTTTTATATGCGTAAAGTAGATAGGTAGGTAGGTACTAACTATTTTTATTTTCTGGTAGGTATCTAACCTACATAATATGTTAGACCTTTTTTGGTACCTATAGGATATTCTTATTCTCTGCCATGCAATTTATAGCCTAAGAAATAAAAATCCATTTTAAATTTCCCGGTACAATAATTCTTTGCCCTGATTGGTCACTTCTGTACCAATCAATGCGTTTCTGGTCTGAACACACAATCAAGCAAGCGTTATATTCGCTTCTTATTGTCAGTCAACCATGACCTACACATAGGCCAACATTTATGACAGACAATTTTTGGCGGTGACAGCCAGTAAAAATAAACGTTCATTCTCGACTCTTTGTTCGTTCTATTTTTAATCTGTATTGGCGGCAAGTTGTTGGTGGGGGCGACACGGCACACGAGTTCATTGCGCCTTTTTTGTGAAAATCCGTGCTATTTTCAAGTTTTCTATCCTATCTCAGCTACAACAACAAGTTATCATATCAACAAACAAGGTAAGAGGCAATGTCATCAAATATTAGCTCATGTATATACATCCATCTGCAACTTGTTTCTGATGTCGGCGGTTGAAATTGTATCTTTTTTCTGTATTTGGTAGAAATATCAATATTTTACCTGCACTAGACCCTTCGCTTTCAGATGGGGCTGTAAAGGTCTCCGAAATATACACGTGGTAGTTTCGAACGATGTCTTTTGTTCGCATTGTATTGTATCTATTGTTGAAGTGGCCGTTACGAACGGTGACGGTGTTCGAATCATTTCGTAAACTTATAAATAAAGGGTAGTTCCTTTTTTTATTGTTCACATTTGTCTTCTGATGATAACATCTAAATAATCGAATAATTATTACTCATATGCAGATGACAGATGCAGTAGAAGTTCCCTCACCTTCTCCCAGTGAGCTCTTGGCATCAGGTCGAAGAAATCTTGCTGTAAAAGAGTTCACATCTGCAGTTGAGACCTTGGCTGCAGCCTGTGAGCTTCTTGCTAAGGAGCATGGTGACACCGCAGACCAGTGTGCTGAAGCCTATTTGTGGTATGAACTTGGCAACATACTTAGGTTATAAAGCAACTTAAAGCAAATGACATATCAGATTTTTATGAACCTAATCTTCCTCTATCATTGGAAAGAAGAGACCTTCAATACTACATATTCAAACTGTAGGTCCATAACTATAGGTCACTTTATAATTTTACTAGTTTCAGCCAGGAACTTCGCATGCGCTTTTCTGGGATAAAAATTTGCCTGTGTCCATCAATACGATTTTACCCCCCTGCCAAATTTAATTAAAAACGATACAGCTGTTTAGGGGTTAAAAAGTAACAGACAGACTTTTGAATTTATAATTTTAGTTTGTATTGTTACATCATTGTAAAAAATATCTTTTCCACATCATTGTTCAAGAACACAATGCTACAGTGATGAAATGGATTGTTATAATTTCTTGAGCAATAGATATACCTACCATTAGTAGAAAACAGAGATGTTATTGTTAGTTACACGAGGTCCTCCAATACAACTCATCTCTATTTATTTACTTTTCACATGTTTAGTAAGTATAGTCCAATTCACTAAAGAACTGTGGCCTAAAGGGTCACTTTGTCTTTGTTTTATGCATAATGCAATGATTTATGACTAAAATTGTTTTTATTATTTTGTTACCTATTCACACCAAAACTACTAGATGGATCAGTCTGAAACTATGTATAGATGTATCTCTTAGCCAGGAATCAAAAAAAAGGTAAAGAGTTGTCCCACTAAACAGTTTCCATGGAATAGAACCTTTAATGTTTATATAGAAACAATGCTGCAGGCAACAGCTGTTGAAATATAATTAAACATTTATTCAAGTCAAGATTTCCAGCTTGGGACAGCTTTATATGCTAAGCTCTGCTTAGCTTGGGGCTAGATAATGCTGTGTTAATTGTTCAGCAATATTTATTTATTTATATTGCTTAAAATAAAGCAATGACATTTCTGGACCAGATACTACAAGAAATGGACTATATCAATGTGTCCAAAAGTCCTATGGCTAGAGGAAATAAAAAGTGTATTGAACATTAGAATGAATGATTTACTTAAAAATTTGTACCTATGGAATAAAATTAGCTTCGAGATGACATGCTTCATGAAGAAAACTAATCAAGTCTTTTTGAGACTCCCGTAATTTATTAAGGAATACAAGTGTGGGAGCTTGCCACAATTAGTAAAGAAAGGCTTAAAATATACTCTATAATCTTTCATCCATGTCTTCAGTGGTATGTTTGATTCTTAGACATAAATAACATGTTGCAGGTATGGCAAAGCTCTACTAGGTCTGTCTAGAGAAGAGAGTGGAGTTCTTGGTGATGGTGTACCAGGAACCGGCAATGCTGATGCAGAGGAGGAGGAGAATGAAGGTAACAAAGATGTCAATCAAATTTAAATTACGTTAATTATATTATTATGTATGTAGTGAGGCAGATATCTTATTCCTGATGGTATCATATTTTTGATATTAAATGCCAATAGCTTCTGCCCGCAAAGAATTAGCAAGCTGAAGCAGCAGTGGTCATATCTCGTGAAGAACCGACAACCGCTCTTGAGTGTAGACTGCGTCTTGGCAAGCATAATGTAGGACGCCCACTGGCCAGGTAGGATGACTATCTGTGAAAGAATGTAGGCCAACTCTTGATGCAACAAGCTGAAGACAGGGTGCTATGGTGCTCAAGAGAGGAGGCATCTCCAGCCGTGGACCAATATATGCTGATGATGATGATGATGGTATCCAGGATATTATTTGCCAATAGCTTCTGCTTGCGGTTTCACATACACTTTCCCATATACAAAGTAATCTATATCCATCCACCTACCCCTATGCCGAATTTCATTGAGCCATTGCGCTGTTTAGACCTACTACATAAAAAGGACAGACAGAATTATTTTCGAATTTATAATATTAATTTGGATATCAGTTATCTAGTTAGTACCCATAACACAAACTCTGCCTAGCTTGGGGCTAGATCATGTGTGGATGGTCCAGCATTATTTATTAATTTATTTTCAGAACAAGATGGAGAAAATGGTGAGGCTGCTGAGGAAAAGACTGGGGAAGCCGAGGCAGTGAAAGAAAATGGAGAAGCGAGCAGCGCTGAGAAAGAAGCAGAGCCCAAGAAGCCTGCTGCTGAGAAAATTGAGGCAGAGTCAACCACCAATGATGAAGGGATGAGTGCGGATGATGAAGAACCTGTAAGTTCATCCTAAAAGATAAAAATGGAGAAAAAAGAAAACAAAATTAAAATTTATAACTGGGTAAAACTAAAATATTATAAATTGAAGTGGACACATAATCAATTAAATCAAGAAGGTACAGGTCATCAAACCTGTTTTGATTTGACCTTCATGAATGTGTTATTTTTACTTTTTAAAGTAGAGACGATTTACTGCCGCCTTACTATGATTACGGGCGATCGTGTAATGGCTGTTTGGTTTTCCTGGTTCTATGTTCCTGATATTTTAATGACCATATTACGTGTACAAACCTGCAACCTCATGTATGCAACCTGTAACTACCCACTGGTGGGTATTTTCTTTCTGTGCACTCTTTCCTTACTATACCTTGCTATTATCATACTTATTAAATAAGACAGCATCCCTGATGTGAAGAGTACAGAACAGTAGGAACAGCATCTTGAGGACTGTGGCAGAGTGCCTGTCATATCCACTCTAAATATGTGTCTCACTCAGTCATCGCTGTCTTCATTCATTGATCACAGCACATGTGACCTGAATAAAGCTATTTTCTTGATTGATTATCCTCAGCTCATCTTATCAGAGCGGATATTTTATCGATTTTGATTTAAAACAATTCGTCAGGGCACAACAAACGGCGACGCGGAAGATATCGAAGGTGATGCTGACGTGTCCATGATGAACCCAGACGGCGAAGACGAAGCCGAGGTTGACAACCTACAGCTGGCTTGGGAGATGCTTGGTGAGTTTTTTGAATCAATAGGTAAGGTGAGGAAAATAAAAAAATAAAATTTGCTAGACGACTCGGGAATATCTGCCGGGACGGGCAGCAGCGCACTCTGCGGAATAATTCTACCAACGAAATGCGATTCCCAACCCGCATGTCCATCGTGGGGATTATGGGCAATACTCGCCATACGATGAAAGCCAATAAGGCGCTTTTTAGTGGGAGGCCTGTGTCCAGCAGTGGACCAGTTGAGGAGTAATTCTGGACCCTCCAGTTTAGCTGAAGGGCATCAAGTACGGTTCATTTATCCACCTGTGGTATAAACTTGTGATTTATAATAATAACCCCCGGTTTCTCGAACGCTTGTCACATTGAATGGATAGTCAACGGCTTGTTATATACGCGCTGCGAAATCTGACTGCGTGAATTTTAATCTCGCGGAATATAACCTGCGTGCTTAACGTAACTTACACGTACGACGAATGAAATTCCTTGCTATTTTAGCTACTTACAACTTTATAGTGCTCCAAACATTCATATTTTTCCGCTAGTGAATTCTCAACAATTTGTCAAAATAATAAGCGTTCGAGAAACCGGGGGTTACACACAATTCTTTTCGTCCAACGATTGCCTGGTAAAGATTTAAGCGATAAGGCCGCCCATTATACTTGTCCTATATAATGTGTCTCTGATCTGCAGATATTTGTTAAGGGTATTCTGTATGTTATTTATGTACAATAAATAATATAAATTAATGCATTAGGTATATCAGTTATTTCTTAATCATACATAACACAACTCTGGCTTAGCTTGGCTATAATGCTCTGCTAATTATCCAGCATTATTTATTAATTAATTAAATTATTTTCCAGATCTGTCGCGCAGTATCTTATTCAGGCGTGTGCAGGACGGCGGCGGCGACGCGGCGCGCGCCCTACTCTCTGATGTGCACTTAGCTTTAGGAGAGGTGGCTCTCGAGAGCGAGACTTATGACAAAGCTGTTATCGACATGCGTAAGTTTTACTACACATTGGGCGTTTCTTGGTTTGGTTTTCCCGGCACCGACACTGCATCGCTACATTCTTCATTTGACCGACGCGACAACTTTGTAATAGGCCTGATGACTAAAAACAGCCCATTATAGAATCTTGCGTAGGTAAACAACACATTCAAACAAAGTTGTCGTCACATACAATGCCAGCTAGCCCGACACAAGTTCCCACTTGTGTCGGGCTAGCTGGCACTTGACTTGACGATAGTTCGCCGCCGGCACCAATACATATAGGTACGTCAAATGAATGAGACCTTGCAGATGTCGAGATCATCTTGGAATAATAATATAATATTTACTAAAATTCATAATTTCTTTACAGAAAGCTGCTTGGATCTGCAAAAAGATCTTTATGGCGCTGATGATAGGCGCATAGCAGAAACACATTACCAAATCGGTAAGTAAATTATATATCTAGTTAATTATTATATTTCTTTTATCTCTTATATTATTATTATTTTGTTTTACGTGTGAACAGTCAACATAGTTTTCTATGAGAAGCGCTACAGTCACCCTGTCATTATTAATAGTTGATGATTTCATTACCCGTATTCCAGGCCTAGCAAACTCGCTAGCATCGAACTTCGAAGACGCGATTACTCACTTCAAGAATGCTGCAAACATCCTCGGCACTCGCATCAAAACGCTGGAGACGCCTGGCGCGGCCGACGACGCTACCGTCAAGAAGTATGCCACTTCTGATCCTGGGTACTCTATTGAAGGTGTGTACAGTTTGATCTGATTATCTGGGCCTTCAAGGTGTGTACAGTTTAATCTGTTTAACTGGGCCTAATTCGGCTAGCCAATACCTTTACTATGCCAATGGTGTCGTTTTAGAATCGTCATGTAGAATCCTTAGATGACAGAAGCTCTGGTTATGAAGTGTGTATTTGTGTATTTGCACGGAGATATTGTTGTAAAATGATTTTAACCTACTTTAATCTGTAGTAGGATGCCAAAAAGTGTTGTTCTGTGACAATACCATTGATTGTCATAATGAAGCGATCCGTTTAATGGGAGCATGTGAAGTTGTATGAAGGCTAAAATGTCTCAGCACGAAATAATTAACTTTTACCTAACTCGACGCTAAGACGAGAATTGTGGATTTTTGTGGTTGTGAACACAAAAATCCACAATTCTCGAAATCGAAACATTGTATCTAGAGTTTGGTGGGATACGTGGTGTAACTAAAGGGGTCGATCATCCGTGGCTGGGGGGTGGGGGACCTCAGTGTATATCGATTTAATCCCCATGTATGTTCTGTGGTTCGAGAGTTATTTGGCTCAATTTTAGTCAAAATGAGATATCAGCCTGAACTTTGCACTTGCAGTCAAACTCCTTACAACGAATCCACATATAATTTTTTTAGAACCATCATGGTTATCAATACTAAAGCTATTCACAACAGGAATATGATTCCACTGGATCAAATCTTGCATACTACATCTTTGCCAAAAAAAAATATAACATTATCTCAAATACTAACTTTCTCTTCTCATTCTAGGTGAGATCAAGGAGCTGAAAGAACTTCTTCCCGAGATCCAAGAGAAGATCCAAGATATGATGGACTACAAGGCGGAGGTAAGGCCGTGCGACTGTCTCGAGGAGACGCGCAAGATGCTCAGGACTATGATCCTGAAAGAGAAACACCGGCCCGAGTGCCAGGTTTAGAACTTAAACTGCAATAGAAGAAACAGACTAGACACATACCACGCAACGGACGTGATTTACACCCGTATTCAAGAACAATATAGTGCCCGGCGATAAATATAGTGATGTTAGTTATCACATACAAGGTCGATGCATTTTTTATTAGTATATACGGTATTAAGCATTACATTCCAGTTTTGAACAAAAGATACCATACAAATGATATAAAAAATTATCCATACGTGAGTGTCATTTCATTAGTGTATTCGGGCATAGATGATTGAAACGTCAGATGGCGTGGGGTAATATAGTTGTAACTTTACTCGAGGCCATCTGTTTTTATACAAATTAAAGCGCACAGAAGGCCAAATCTGCATATCACGTTATATTATTATACGCAGTAAGTTTCACTGGATATAACGTGATGAATACCACAAATATATCGAGTCGAGAGTTAACGAGCAACTTATCGAGGAAATGCCGTACTCCCCTCCAGATCTCATGATGCGTCGCGTCGGTTGCGTGGCGTAGGTCTAGTCTTGATTCTACTAGGTTTTTCGCACACCTGAACTGCACCACAGCCGCACAGTACAAAAATCTTCGTTCAAATATTGGCTGTAACTCTTGACGGCATCAGATCACACACAACGATGAGCCATTTCGTCACTGTAAAATGTATCTATAGCCCGTAATATTTTTGCTGTGTGGTAGTGATTCTGGATGGTTTTAGTATTTATTTGATGTGCTATGATCCTTTACTGTTCGATGAATGGAGTCAAAATAGTTCTATAGGTTAGTTTAGTAATAGCTGGTTCAATATAATCGTGATTTTAAACATTCCTAGACAAATTTTGTTACTAAAATTGCCAAAAATTGTAACTCACTAGTTTTTGTGATAGTTGTTAAATTGTTGACTGAGCTGTTTGTTGTCAGTATTATTATGTGCCTTAGTGAATCCAAATTGTAGGATTGTTTAATTTGTGTTTTTGTTGTTATAAAAATCATGTGCTCAGTTTTATTATGAGTCTTAAATCTAGTAATTTTAAAATAACTCCTAATCTTGCCGATAGATGGCGACAAATGTGATAATGATAATTAATTAATCAATGTTTAAGTCAATGCAAAAACAGACTGATTAATGTTTTAGTAGGTATTCACGAATCTCATACTTTTTATAATACTCCTTAGTTTATAAGCTAATTCATAGTTTGTAAGTTGCATTTACCACACGGCCACTTCTGTACTGGATTTTATACAATTATCTGAATAAAGATTTACAAAATAAAAGTTTTATTTATTTTAGATTATAAAGCCAATACATGAATGGCCATGTGGTAGTTAATGTTAAGTTAGTTATTGCCATGGCCATTAATGTATTAACCATATCCCTTTCTTTTTTATTTAAAGTTAGTTTAGTTAGAAATTGGAAAGTATATTTTTTATAATAAACTTGTTCATTCCGGCGGTTTCGCACGCGTTGTTCCCGGTTAATATGTATATACTACGGGAAATGATTGCAAGGATAAAAAGAAGCCTATGTTTGATTCCAGGATTAGAATGAACTGTTTGCAAATTTTCCGATCTGTTGGCATGGAGAGGTAACAAACATCCATCCATCCAAACTTTCGCATTTATAATATTAGTGTTTTATAATAATATAGGCTTCTTATAATTCAGTATGAGAATTCAAATCAAATTTATTTATGTTGCGAGAAATGGGTTATGTTAAATTAAAATAGCATGAGCACGATTTGTGTATTTCTGATAAGATATTGGCTGGGATCTAATTTCAACTTAAAGTAAACGCATATAAAACGGAAGGAGTAATTAACGTTTTGTTGATATTTGATAATACGTTGGATAGGTACTCCGCGATTTTAAAGTCCAGTCTCTAAGAAAGAATTAATTCAAAAGCCTACTAGGTAAACAATAAATGATATTTATTGACAAAGAAAATTATAATCATGTAATAGAAATAAATTGGAACAAGTATAAAAGAACGCCATCAAATATCATAGAGCCCCTGAGTTCATAGATAGAACTACGGTAGGCAATGTAGGCAGAGACCGAATTTGAAGTATCCACTATTCGTATATGAAGAATATTGGTCAATAAAATTCTTTATCAATTCCGCTTATTTCAGACTCTAAAACGAATGCGCGAAAGTTTATTCTCGAACGGCGCTGGGTCTTCAAGCTCCAGTTTCTCCAACGGATCTGGCAGCTTCGCAAACGGAAGCAGCTCTGCAGGCTCTGGCAGTTCTCAGGCCAAACCTGCTGCTGATATATCCCATCTCATCAAACGCAAGAGGAAAGCTAGCGAGACTGAAACCGAATCTACCGCGAAGAGACCGAACAAGAACGAAGCTGTTAAGAAAGATAGCAACGAAGCGGAATCTAAAAGCGAAAAGTCGATTGGTAAAAGCGCGGTAGCGCCTAGTAAGTGTGAAGTCACTGGTAAGGTCGAGGCTGAATCCAGTGTGAAAGTTCCAGAAACTTCGACGGATTCGTCTAAGAATGTTGAGGCGAGCAACGAAGCTGAATCAAAGGTTACTGGTAACAGTGAGGTAACATCTGGTAAACCGGCATCCGTCGAGAAATTTCCAGAAACGACTGAAGCAGATTCTTCTAAGAAAGTTGATACGTGAGTTAATTTCGTTTTTAAATGGGTTTCGGCAGGTATGAGAAAGACTGGCAAAGGCGTGGTCTGTCTGTATTTTTATTTTATTTTATTTATAGCTGACCAGACCACGCCTTAATAATTATGGAAATCGCGCCAAGGCCCCATGATTTGGATTATTTGTAAAAAAATGTGAAAGAAGTGATTTGTAAAGAACTGCCAGTCTTAAGACTTAATGTCGACTGGTTTTCTAAAATAAACTTTATTCGTTTTTGTAGTAGGCATCTAGATAATAGTTTCCTTTATAATGTAGTGTAGTTAGAACTTAGGTACAAGTTTCTGTAGTGCTTCTAATATAAGTTATATTCAGTAATTACACTGCCAACTGTTACTTAACAAAAACTAGGTATCTAATTGACATAAATCTAAACTTACATCATACTTCTATCGTCATTTATAATTTATATCTATGATTCATTGTAAAATGGTAATATCAATATTATTATCAACAAATAAGAGTAATATTCATAGTAAATTTGTCAAACTACGAAAGTTTTTATAGTAAAACGGTAATATCAATAAAACTGATTGCCGTTACAAGATCAATCTATGTATAAGAAACATTATTTAATGTTCTATAGTAATAAAACTTACTTTATTATTAAGTTAAGATCCAGAATCTGTTAGCATTAGGTCTAAGTTATTGTTAATCCGTATTACAATCTAATCTTCTGTTCAAGTTCCAATAAAATATAATTTTGATAAAAAAAATGTTTGTCACTTTTCTAGTCATAATCTGACTCAATAAAAAACCTATATAATCTAAAATATAGGTAGTTATATTATTCTGTAGTAAATATGTACCAATATTTAGGACACAGATTACATCAATCCATCGGTTTATTTTCTATTAAAGCATGGTTCCGGGATACCGTCAAGGCATGGCGCAAACGTTGACACTTTTATGTCTTATGTCAGATAAATAATAATAATAATAATAATATTTATTTATTCAAATAAAGGTCTTATAAACAATACAAAGTATGTGTGCTTCTAGTCTAAGTATACTATAGACCTATTTCACTTCTTAGTTTCGACACCTCGCTCTAACTAAGTTCAAGACTTGTGATGTAGACGCGAGGGCTCTCTACCTCTGTAAGTTAGTAGGTTACACTATTTTTGACTTATGTATGTACAATGTAAACACGTTAAGAAAACTATCCTACTTTAAAACTATCATAGTTTGGTGAATGCATTACGGATGCAAACAACACAAATAAGGTTTGTAGTAAACCCACTTACATCCGTAATGAATCTAAGAAAACTGTACATGACTATTACTAAATATCCTATATTAAAGTTAAGCCAAAAGTAAAATACAGTGTGTATGTGTGAGTGTGAAGTTGTGTGGGTGTGTATGTGAGTGAGTGGAGTATGAGTTGACTATGTTGACTACGTGTTAACTAATTGTTTTTAATAGGCTTTCTGTTTCATCATAGTTTAGGTTTAATAAATATAATTTTAACTTATTTTTGCATTGTCTGTAGTTTAAATCTTTAATATCTATATATTTGCTTATGTTGTTATACATGTATGGGCCTAAGAAACGAAAATGTCTTTGTGCTAGCGACGTGGTACAATTAGCTATTTTATATATTCTGTCTTTTCGTCGTTTGTTCTCTATTTGTGAGATTTGGTTGGAGGTCATACTGTGTTGTTTTAACAATATTTGTTGGATACATAGTTGCCTAGCTGTAAGTAATCTGGTATCTGCATATAGTTGTGTTGTTGGGAACCGGTATGGTTTTGAGTATGCTACCTTAAGAATCGCTCTTTGTGTTCTCTCTAGATGTATAAAGTGAGTTTTTGCTGCGCCACCCCACGATGTAGAGCAATATGTAATTATAGACTGACAGAGGGCGTAATATATTTGTAGAATATGAGATTTAGTTGCAAATAAATAAATAATGTTGGAAAATTCACACAGCATTATCTAGCCCTTAGCTAAACAGAGCTTGTGTTATGGGTACTAGATAACTGATATACTTAATACAATACACTACATAGATATATATTTTTTATTATACATAAAAAACATCTAGAACACCTGAACAAATATCTGCAGATCGTACACACATTTGTCACAAGGCGAGAATCGAACGCGCAACCTCCTGCGTCGCAGGTAGTCAGATAGTCAGATAGTCATTTTATTGTTAAAATCATTTACAAGTCACAGCATTGGTACATGATAAATAACAAATTAAATAAAAATTTTACATGCTAAAATAATAATTAAATTGTCACTGTACCTAATATAAAAAATAAATTAAATTAATTACAATGAAAAATAATAATTACCTAGTAAAATAAGTAAATTGAATTGGCCATAATACATATAATTTAAAAAATAAAATAATATTTGTCACTTCACAGTTTTGCTGTTAAGGAAATCCTCAACCTTATAGTACGCCCTCTCGATAAGCCATACCTTAAGTCTGTTTTTGAATAAACATAAGCTAGGTGCAGTGACTATATGCTCCGGTAGTCGGTTATAAACAGCAGGTCCCAGCACGTGAGTGAGCCTATCCGACTTCGCCAACCTATGCTCCACTGAGGCGAGCCTGTCAGCTCCGCGGGTCTCGTACCGGTGGGCGTGACCGTCTCCGCGTGTTGCGAACGCTCCATGGTTCGCTCGCACGTACATCGCAACCTGGAAGATGATGATGCCAGGCAGCGTAAGTATTCCCAGGCGGACCTTCGCTCGCCCCGCCACCAAGGTCGTCAAAGATACAAGCTACCGATGTATATTTTATATTTATAGAGAACCAGTATGAAATCATCCACTCCCTGCGCATACGTGTCCAGTTGCTCCCACTCAACACATTGACGATGAAAAAGTGGTGTGCCGGTGTGCCATGTCGGCAACAAAAAATCTACGTTTGCGCAGCGCCTAACCGTCACGAATATAGGTAGTAGGGATTGCAAATTCCCGGTTTTTCGAGGAACCGAGAATCCCGGGAAATGTTGAAGTCGGAACCGGGAATCCCGGGAATTCCCGGGAAATATGTTTATTTTGTATTTTTATTGAAATTAGATAATTTAACTGCCTCTTAAGCCATGTCGCTTATATCACCTGATATAACATACCTTATATTGCATAGGTATGCGATATAAGGTATATTAGAGCTGTATTTCTATACATCTGTTAAAATGAATATCAAGTTCTTAATTCAATGTGGTCGATGTGTTTTCTTCCCTCGTTCGACAACAAGCTTTAAAGCTTTTCGTTCTAAAGAGTCGTGACTGAATCCAGCACCTTCATTTACTGCACTACCTACAACAACACTCTCAAGGCAGCAAAACTCCATGAGGCTGGACTTGATCTTGATAAATAGAAAGTATCTTTGTGTGAAAAATCGCCGAATATAAGAATTCATTATTACAAAAAAGCTATTTTAAATCAAATTAATCGGTTTAAAATTGTTATTTTTATCACAATCAAAACACGCTTTGGTCTATCCAGTTCAAAGATTTATTACGAAAGGTTGATTCAATTTAAGGTTCAATCACTTAAAGTACGTAAGCTTTTTTCTTCAAAATGGAGGTACATTATGCATGCACACGGAAGCTTGATTTGGGCACTCTCTTATACATTTTGGACTGTTTCCATTCATCTTTACCACCCTGACTCTACAGCCGCGGGTGGGCTTAGATCTGGTAAAATGCGCCATTCTCTCCTATTCTTGGCTTTTTTTACTGCCAGTCGGACACTGCAATTGCCTTTAGGTCTTGTTGGACTCCATCGACCCACCTGGGTATCAGTCTTCCAGGGGGTCGTCGGCCATCAGGTTTGCCACCAGTAGTCACCATCCAGGTACAGCGTCGAAGATTCGTCTTTGTATTTTTCTTTCAAACACGAGTCTTTCGGTTTTCTTGGTTAGAACCCATAAGTCATTTTCGAGGCTTACGTAAGAACTGGACGTTGTAGCGTTTTGTAAATGAGTAGTTTAGATCTTCTAGATCAACCTAAAGCGTAAAAATTTGAAAAGGTTGAAGAAGAATCTATTAGCGGCTTGATTTGTTCTATTGATTTCCACGTCCACCTTGTTTGTATAGGCTACCGTGAGCCAAGAAGATAAACGCTGTTCTAGTTTGACCGAAACCGCTGTACCGCTCCTGAGGTAAGCGCGCGGCGAGACGGGGGGGGGGGGGGGGGGGGGGGAATATAGGCCCTCGTCGGTCGCTGAGATCCATCAGTATGCTGTCAACGCTCACGGAGGCGATAGGTAGCTTTTGTCCCGTACTGTATGTCAGATGCACACGAGATAAATATGAAAAGATGGGGGAGCGCTATCTCGTGATGCCAAGACCATCAAAGAAAGCTTTGAATGTAAAAGTGATCGCGATAGTAGATTTAATATTATTATCGATCCATTAATAATAAATTTGCAGAACGACTCCAATTCAACTTCCAATGGCGAAACGGAAGATGAAATTGAAGTAGAATCTATGTCTATATCAGAATATCTGTAGAAAATTTAGTTGTAGAAAAATATAATCGTTACATAATATAAACATATTTTCGTTTACCTACCGATATCCTGAGAGCTATCCGACAATATCGATCTCATGTGTACTCTTGCTCTTTTTTCCCCGGTCCCCACCTCGCCGCACTTTCCTAAGGAGCGGTACAGCGGTTTCGGTCGAACTATACCAAGAGTTATAAAAAATGAAATGAAAATGAGAAGCTTGTATAACTATTGGTAACACCAATTTGGACACAGAAGGTGACTACGTTTAATTTAGCTTTTTCTGCCTTTCTTGACTCTTATTACAAGGCGTGGTAAGCATGTTTCATGGCAGTTAATTTCGCCCTATCAGATCCAAATCATCGGCATAACCCAGAACTTGAACTGATTTCAAAGGAATGGTATCGTTCATTTAAATTTTTGAGTTTTTCTGCACTTGTCAAGTCTATATTGAAGACTAGGAATGAAAGAACATCCTTGACAAGGACCACCGAAATTTCGGAGGGGCTCTGATATATCGTTCTGCATCCTGACAACACTAGCCGAACTTCTCAGAGTCATTTTGGTGAATGCTGTTTACTCTTTGATTGCAGGAAAAATAATTACTGATTGAAATCAAGTGATATAAATCATGTCAACCCTGCCCAGTACCGCGTAGGTACCCGATATATTTGAAATGCTATAAGACGAAATGAAATATATTAAGTTATGTCGTTTCGGTATTAGTATATAAATTTCCCGAAATTCCCGGGAAATGAATTTGGATTTCCCGGTTCTTAAATGGGCCAAAAATTTCGGGAATTCCCGGGAATTTCGGAACCGGGAATTCCCGGGACCAAACCCTAATAGGTAGAATACAATAGGAATCGTAACTTAAAATTCACAACTTAAAAATGACCTTTTAATATACCAATGTAGGTAATATACCAAGGACAGGTATTTATCGCGTTATTCTACATATTAGGTCCTTACATATGAAATTGGCGTTTTTCGTACTGGCCACTTTAATCACAAATTTCTCCTCTTTGGTAAGGAATTCCAAATTCAAATTTGTACAGCTATAGACTCGTGTATTTGTGCTTCGATGATCGTCATTCATTTGTTTTTTTTCTTCTGTTTTTTTCTGTTTGCGTCACTCATTTTACAAAATGGAAAACTTAAAATGTCGCATTATTTACGAGTACGAGTTCCGCCGTGGCACTAGTGCTGCGGAAACAACTCGAAGGGTGAATGATGTGTATGGCGGTCGTGTTGCAAAAGAAAACACAGTTCGTTTTTGGTTCCAACGTTTTCGTTCTGGAAATTTCGACCTGCAGAACAAGCCCCGTGAACGGCCTGAGACTCAAGTTGATAATGAAGAGTTGAAGGCTATTGTGGAAGCGGATCCATCGCAAACCACGTCCGAGTTAGCTGCAGGCTGCGATGTTAGTGATAAAACTGTTTTAATTCACTTGAAGCAAATTGGGAAGATTAAAAAGCTTGAAAGGTGGGTACCTCACGAATTGACTGAAGCAAACCGGCAAACGCGCGTCGACTGCTGCGTTACATTACTAAACCGGCACAATAATGAAGGTATTTTAAACCGAATCATTACCTGTGATGAAAAATGGGTTCTTTACGATAATCGGAAGCGCTCAGCGCAATGGTTGGATCCTGGCCAGCCAGCCAAATCCTGCCCCAAGCGAAAATTAACCCCAAAAAAGTTACTTGTAAGCGTTTGGTGGACTAGTGCCGGTATTGTTCATTACAGTTTTCTCAAATCTGGCCAGACTATTACGGCTGATGTCTATTGTCAGCAATTGCAAACCATGATGGAAAAGCTAGCGGCTAAACAACCTAGGCTGGTCAATCGCTCCACGCCACTGCTGCTTCACGACAACGCTAGACCACACACTGCGCAACAGACGGCTACTAAATTAGAAGAGCTTCAATTGGAAAGTCTAAGACATCCTCCGTACTCCCCGGACCTTGCTCCAACAGATTACCATTTTTTTCGAAATTTGGATAACTTCTTGCAAGGGAAAAAATTCAACTCCGATGGGGCAGTCCAAATCGCCTTCAAAGATTTTATTGATTCCCGTCCGACTGGTTTTTTTAGTAAAGGGATCAATGAACTACCTATAAGATGGCAAAAGTGCATAGAAAATAATGGTTCATACTTTGATTAATTAAATATATTATATTAAAAAATATTCGACTTTTTGTTCCTCCCATACAAAACGCCAATTTCATATGTAAGGACCTAATATATTGCTGACGCTTCGGCATATAAACACGCTGCCGGTCATGGTGGTCTATCATATCTACCATGCTTTGAATACCTGGTGCTACACGACGCACTAGTGTCTTAACCTAGTGTCTTGTTCGCTTACTCGTCTTTAACATTTTCATGGCCCAAAACGCAGACGTGCTGCATCCGTCAGGTGGGTGGCGGCGGAGGGCCTCAGCATCGGGTCGTACCGCTGAGGCTAGGCAGTGAATGGGTTAAACAGGCAACGCTAACGCTAGAAACATTGATCCCACGTTGCGCAACGTAGATACTCAACGCATAATGCCGGGTACAGAACAGACCAAGCGAGCGATTGCTAGCGAACGAACGCGAAAACACCAGTGTGGACGTTATTGCGAAAGTAAGTGAGTCGAAACGAGGGCCTTTGTTCGCTTTCGGCCGTGCTTCGGCGGCTGTCGCTACACTCTCGCTGAATCAAAGGAAAATGGAACGAGCGTACCGATTGTCGAATCCCACTAGTTCGCATTCGCTCACCCTCGCTCGTTAGGTCTGTCTTCGTAGTATTGTAATAATAATAATAATAATAAAAGTATTTATTTGTAAAAATAGGTTAGTAAGTAGGTAGAAATATAAAACTATTATATGGTAAAATAAAAGTAAAATTAAGTTGTACTTGTACCTAACCTTTCAGCGTCAAGATGACTCCTCGCTCTGACTAAGTTTGTACTTGTGTTTAGAGGAAGGGCTCATACCTGCGGCCTCTTGAGGGATACTTACTATCTATTGTACAAATTTGATTACTATCTATTCTAATCTATGAGACAGGAGGAATCGATATCGAAAATCTATTTACTAATAACAATCTCATTTCTAAATAAACATACTACTACAATTTATAATTAATTTATATAATACTGGTGTCGATTCTGTGTTTTAGGATTCCTAACCTAAATTTTAAGATTTCTAAATTTTCTATGCTAGGTAGACCTAAAAACTATTGTATTCTCTATAAAGGTCCTAAAAATACCTATATTAGAACGTTTTTCAAAATCGCAAAACCTCTCTGAGTTGAGTGGTTGGGATTTTGCTGCGAGCAAAATACGTTTTTTTCTAAAATGCTTCTTTACATGGGTCAAACAGTTCATCCATTATTTGTGAAATCGTTTAGAAATTCAAATTGATAATAGTTTAAAATCGATAAATTTTAATCATGACCTAAATAGATGCCTGCTAAAATTAGGTAGACGTTTCTAACCATAGCTAAAATGTAATGCAAAGAATAGGGTTAAAGCTACTTATAACTAAGTTAAGATGTTTTAGATCTATCAATCTAATATTAGAGGTGTCATCCTAATTTTAAACCAGTTTGTTTAATTTTTCAAGGAATATGGTTATAGTCATTTTAACTAAATTGAGTTGTTTTAGGTCCGTCAGCTTCATGTTAGAGCTGTCATCCTAATTTTAAACGTGTCAGTCAAATTATTCAACCATAGAATCGTTTTTATCTATTTGAAATTCCGAATTCCTAATTTTAGCTAATCCTAAAACAACAGAATCGACACCACTGATTTATAATAATGTAGCCCGAGACCATGATAGAGTACTTAGCAGGTGCTCTGCCTGTTCGTAGTCAATACTTTGCAAGTAGTGCGTTACAGATTTTTTAGATTCAGTATAGGTTTTTTTATGTAGAGATATTATTTTATTATAGAGTATGTATTCTCTTTGTTGGTCTACCCACCATTACAGTTCAGCTCGGTTAACACGTTCCCTGTGCAGTAAGTGTCGATCTCCGACGCCTGCAAAGCCGCGGGCAGCTTTTTGACTTTACCTACATTCCTACTTATTGTAGAACCCTCTTAAACAATTGTGACAGCAGAACAAAGAGAAAAATCTAAGGAATACCACGTTTCAAGTGTTTTTACTTTTCTGCCCTTTCTCTTTGGTGACAACTATCGATCAGCAGGGGTATTTAAATTCGTCTGAAAGACCTTCTGATTCCATAACGGAGACAAAAAGAATACAAAAACTTGATCGGAGACTTTTGACTAATCAAAATAGCGTTCTAAATTTCCGTCGGAAACATAGAGTTTATATAGTACGTCGGAAAGTACTATATTAATCTATGGTGACAAAGTTATTGTATTCTCTTTGGTGACAACATTATCTTTGACAACATAGTTGTTTTTATTTTTTTGGGTGACAAACGAAGTTATTGTTTTCTCTTTAACATATGAATGACAATGTCTTGTATAATTTTTCAAATATTTCGTAGTTTGGAACGGCTAATAAAATAAGGCAAAAAAATTTGTCTCGAGGTTTTGATACCATGATCGAACTTCGTTACTAAGATTGTATGTGTTCCTGCACAAATTTCCTGTTAAACCACTTCTAAATTCTCTGTAGAAAATGTCGGGAGACATCCAAAGCCAGGCACCTCTTCCAAACCACATGACCTATTCCAGATCCCAGGTCCCACTTATAGGAGCAGTCATAGACTACGTCGACACAAGCCTAGACTATATAATACGAAGATCATTCAATAAGTCGGAGAAGCTCAATGCCAAGTTCTCAAGATCTTCATTATCACCCATATTCTTATCTACTGTGTGTTTTCTGCTCGGGTTGGCAAGCAATGTGAAGTTCGAAGTGGTGACATTTGACGATGCACCGTTGCCGAAAGATATTCACTTTATGCTCATGAGTAGCGAGGATAAAATCTACATTGAAGACATTGATGTTAACCGTAGGTATCTTTTTTTTCTGAGATCGTCTCCACCATTGAAATCAGAATTTTGATTTCGATGTTACTACATTGGGATATTCCGAAATCCCGAGATTATGTAAATGCCTACAGATAATGCCCTAGTAGATGGGCCCACACACATTACATTAGGGGGGGGGGGGGGAGGCATAACGGGGTCGCGAGGCACGACGGGGCCACCCACACCTACAAGTAACTACACACATTAGCTGTGTTTTGTTTTCGCCAATAAGAGGGTATTTCGCAACGAACTTAAGTGCGGTAGTGATCGGCGACCAGAGTGCACGCGTTTATTTTTGACGACTAATTCTTTTTTCTGGCAACATTTCATCTAATTTTGAATGGTTACCAAAACGCGTCTAAAAAGGTAAGTGGTTAGATTACTACTATAGTTTCTTTAATGTGTATTACTACCAACATCAACTATTGATATGTTTTGAGCAAAATCACTCTGACCTTGAATTCAATTTTTTGTTTATTATTTAAAATTCTGTTAGACATGGGGGCATAACGGGGACATGGCTATGGGGCATTATGGGGTACCCCGTTGTGCCCCGTCCCTATTTCAACGCCCCCGTTTTAAGCAAATCAGCAGGTTTCAGAAAAGCAGCTCAATTGCACGGTGTTCCACTGACCACATTGGCGCGTTACGTCGCAAAAATAAAGAAGGCCGAGGCATCTCTTAATTCAGCTCCAGGTAACTTTAAACCCATATTTTCCAAACAAGAAGAAGAGGAGCTTTTTAGGTATGTAAAAGATATGGAGAAACGATTATTTGGATTGACAACTGTCATCCTACGAAAACTAGCCTATCAGCTCGCAGAAAAAAATGCTAAGACTCACAATTTTAACCATGTTAAAAAGAAATTATGGAGAAAATATTAAGGAGGATGTCTTATGCATCTACTGTGTTGACTCGAACCACACTTATTTGAAGTCTTCGGAGCGTTGACAAATAAAATAGTGTACCCCGTACTGCCCCGCAATGGGTACCCCATACTGCCCCTACCCCGGGGCACGATGGAGTTTTCATGAAAGTTTTGTGAAATTAAAATTAAAAATATTATTTGATTTCTTACTTCACCAAATTCGGTGCCAAATGATTAATTAATAAGTAACCAAAGAGTTGTCATTAGTTTTGATTAAAAAATATTTTATCTTCATTGTTTTATTGTTTATTTCCCTTAGCGTCCCCGTTATGCCCCCCCCTCCCCTATTTGGTATATAGCAAGATATTCGTATTGAGAAGGTAGGTATAGATAATGCTTTGGTAGAATATTATCCTACCTACTTGATTCAAGGATGAAAGTAGCTCATAAAAAGGTACCTACGTCATTAATACATAAAGTTTGTAAAATAACGTAGGTGTTAACCTTTTAAAATAATTTATATCCAAGTTTTATGCTTGTCACGGGATAAAAAAGTAGATCAAGTTGTGTCGTGTCTACGTACACCAGATTTTATGAAATATTTCGAAGAATTCACAAACATCCTAACTTGTATTTATGATAAACTACCGGTCCCCGCGGACGCACGCGTTGTTCCTATGGAAACGGTTAAAGGTGAGTATGAACCGACGGGAACTGATTTATGGCATAAAAAGTAGCCTATGTTTGATTCCAGGATAAGAATTACCTGTATGCAAAATTTCAGCCCGATCTGTTCAGTAGTTTTGGCGTGAAGAGGTATCAAACATCCATCCATCCATCCATCCATACAAACTTTCGCATTTATAATATTAGTGTGACTAGCTGCGCCTCGCGGCGTCGCACGCCTATCCCACGGGTACTAATTTATGGGATAAAAAGTAGCCTGTGTGTTATTCGAGGACTAGAACTACCTGTATGCACCATTTCAGCTCGATCCGTTCAGTAGTTTTTGCGTGAAAGAGCAACAAACATACATGTTTACATAGGTACCTACATGTTTACAATTTCGCGTTTATAATATTAGTAGAACTAGCTACGCTCCGCGGCTTCGCACGCGTTGTTCCTATGGAAACGTTTAAAGGTGATTTCTATCCCATGGGAACTGATTTATGGGATAAAAACCAGCTTATGTTTGCTTTATTCTAGGCCTAGAACTAAGTCTAAGTATTTAAAATTTCAGCCATATTGTTTAGTAGTTTTGACGTTTATAATATAAGTGTGATGTGAAATCATGATGATTTTCAGGTGTTATGTGGTGTTTGGAAGCTTCTGATGCGATGGTGTTAATGATATGCTGTATACTCATCTTTAACTCTGCGTTTGTGGTGAGTGCTCTTTCAACCTTACTAGTTTACCGTGACGTGAGGAGTAAAAGAGGAAATTCATCGTAGTATAAAATATTAGTTTATTTATACACAACATCATCAATTATTTTATACCCGTTTTAAGTTATTCAGTCTAAAAATAGTTCTACTAACTTAAATTTTTATCACAGCCTTTCCTACGTTTTCTCCTTGTAGCATCCCAACGAACGCATCGAAAATGTTGTAGAAGCCCTCTGTGACGTGCTCTTTTACCTTCAACTGTCCACTGTGGATCCAGGGCACTATTTCAATGAAAGCTTCGTTCCAAGTCTCTGCCCATCGGCTAGCATTAAACCCTTGTACCTTAATCTGGTTCTGAACCAAGCTTGGCTGGATAATTCCCGCCGAAGGAATCTCCGTATCGTTATAGGAACTGATACTGCCACACACTGACACTCTCCCGAACACGTTTATTTGGTTAATGATCAAGCTACTGATCTCTCCTCCGACATTGTCGAAATAGCAGTCTACGCCGTTCGGGGCGGCTTGTTTTAGTGCAGCGGTGATATCGGAAGTCTTGTAGTTGATAGCTTTGTCGAAGCCGAGTTCTTCCTCCAGCCATTTCACTTTGTCGTCGGAGCCAGCAAAGCCTATGACCCTACAGCCCTTGATCTTTGCGATCTGGCCGACTAGTGACCCCACCGCTCCAGCCGCTCCCGTTACAACAACAGTCTCACCTGCCTTAGGTTTGCAAATGTCCAAGAAACCGAAGTAAGCTGTCGCACCGGGCATTCCTACTGCACCGACCCCATGAGACTCTGAGAGGCCTTTCAGATTTGGGAGTTTGTACGCTCTGTTGATGATGTCTGGTGGGGCAGCAGTGTTGATGACGGCATGAGTGCACCATCCTTTATGTGACACGACTTTTCTCCCGATCGGGAACCTCGGGTCCTTGGAGTCTATGACTACTCCCACTTGGAATCCGAATTGGTCGTAGGGCGGGGTGAAAGAACCGTGGTATGCTCTCTGGTATGGGTCCACGCTGATCCACTCTGTTTTAACCAGGATTTCTCCATTCTGAATTGGGGGCAGGTCGTATTCGACAATTTCGTAGTCACTTTTCTTGGGTAGCCCCTGAAACCTGTTTACGACGACGTACTTTTTAGCTTTCACCATTTTGCCGACCGACGACGACACTTCGTTACATCCGAATGTCGAATGATGATTCGGATCAGTAGGTATAAGATTACGTTAGGTTTTTCATGATATAGTATCACAACGCAACGAAATCTATATCCGTTATCTGTGTTTAACGTCACCTGAATCAAGGACCTTTCGATTAAATATGATTGTACTACTGATGTAATCTAATGATTTTACCAATCATTCCCCACATTAGGTACCCATGGTGAAGCTGATTCTTAATCAATCATGCTTACTCACAGCTAATAACATTTTACCAAAGTTTTTCTAATATTGACACCCGAAATATTCTGGTGAGTCACGGAAAAATATGCTCATACCGATTCAATGTTCTTTTTATAATTATATCAAAATTTATCGCATGTGTAAAGGTTAGCAAATTCAAATCTCCTTAAAATATTAAAATTATATAAAACCTACCTTAGTACCTACCTACTGACCTAACATTCGATATCTACCCATACAATTTAAACTTTTACCTACTAAAATGCGCTTTCTAAACTAAAACAGGCGCTATCTAACTTAAACTAAACTATCACTTTCATTGCCATGCCACTGACTCACATTGACGAGTTCCTTCTACTGCAGCTGCGCAGAGGTATGGCAGTTAATGTGATATACAATCACTTTTATTTTGGGATATTATTTGATTTCTTAGAAATTAGCCATAGTGTGAAGAGGGCTTACGCACTATGTTATCAAAAACCTTCATCCTAAACAGCCTATAACGATCCACTGCTGGACTCCAGGCCTCTCCCTGATAGGCGCCTTATTGGCTTTTATCTCATGGGGGTAATACCCATAATCCCCACGCTGGGCATGCGGGTTAGGGATCGCAGTCTGAAGGTAGAATGGTTCTGCAGGGGGCAATGCTGCCCGCCCCGATGGATATCCCTAATCGCCTCTTACGACCCCCGCGGGAAGAGTTGACCCCCGGCGATGCAAATTCTAATTCGGCACCAACAGCCGAAAACAACAACGGACAAAAACCTTAACCTTTGCATTTTGTTTGTGAATGTTCTAGAGGTCTCCATTGAGTGAATACCTCTTTCTTCCATGGCTGGGCCTAACTCTCCGTGGTCTATTCCTTCGCCAAGCCCCGACGGTGGGTGCGCTGCTGTATACCATGGCTGTTATCAACGGGACTGTCAATCATTTGTTCCTGACTGCCTTCTCGTTTCTATTCCGTAAGTTTTTTAATCAGTATCAACTCCACATCAGTATTGAATATCCGTCCACATGGAGAGTAATAGAAAATAAGGGCCCAACAGCATTTTGCTCTGTGTACCTACTTAAATATTTGATTAATTACATTGTGTATTTTACTTTTTATTTTTGTGTATATTGTGTTAACTTTAAGATTTGTATATGGGTCCTTACTTGTGCCTGAAATAAAAGAGAATATTTGATTTATTTATCTATTTTAACCATCAGTTTTTTATCACTACGACCTTTAGTTGTATTAAATAAAGGAGGAGGTTCTCAATTCGACTGTTTTTGTTTTGTTTCCATGTTTGTTACCTCAGAAATTTTGACTGGGTGGTCCGATTTTAATTTTTTTTAATATGAAAGCTGATGCTTCCCGTGTGGTCCCATTTTAATTTTGTTCAGTTCTGACAATGAGATCTATAAAATTTCATAAAAAAACTATAAAAATTAAAGTCGGTTTATAGTTTTTTTTAAACAAAATCAATTATCAACAAGAATCAGAAATATGTTATTAGCGTTGGAAACATTTGCGGGCTTATAAAGACTTTTCCCCCTATTCATAACAGTCTGCTAACTTAGCACACTGCTAAATCTCGCTCTGTCTTCTTCTATTGGCATAAGTCAGTCTGAGAAATAACACTACTTAGCAGCTATTCTAAGTTAGCAGACAATTATGAAAAAGGGGGTATAGGTGTTGCTATGGAGTTTTTCTAAGACTAACATACGTAAATTAATTTTTATAAGATAATAATAGCTCCTGCTCGTGGCTTCGCATGCGTTGTTTCTATGAAAACATTTTCTATCCCATGGGATCTGATTTATGGCATAAAAAGACTATGTTTGATTCCAGGATACGAATTACCTATTTATGATAAGTACGCAAATTTTCAGCCCAACCAGTTCCTAAGTTTTGGCGTGAAGAGATAAAAAACATATAAACATTCAAACTTTCGCATTTATAATATTAGTGTAATGATTTATTTACTCGTATTTAGTTGAACCACCAACAGTTAATACACAACCAAGTTACATAATAAAGAATGAACTAAAGAATAAAATATCTTAATTATATAAACATAACTTAGGTAGTAGTTAGGTATACATAAAACTTAATTTAATGGAGTATAAACCTTGGTAAACCAATTACAGCCGGTTACATACATTATTTAAATCTAGAAGTTGATAAGGCAGTTAAGTCGGTTAAAAAATGGCTTTTGTTCCAGTCCTCGAAGCGCGAATATGGCTTGATATAGCTCGCATCATCCGCGCCAGGTGGGAGCGTCGCGATAGTTACAACTCACGGCAAAATGAACGTTACGAGGTGGAAACACTGTGGAGCAACGATGACGTCCAAAGCGTCGAGGTGCAGAACTACGTGTATTGAGGTAGCATGTGTTGTTCTTACCTTCCTTTTTAAATAAACCTGTTTAAAATTCCATGTCTGCCTTATTTATATTAGCCTTATTATAATCAGTCTAGACCTACGTGGTAATCGATCCACAGCGGTACCGTTAAATGTGGTACTGATTTCGGTATTCGCTTCTATTTAAGTGACAGTTGTTGCGGGGTCGATACCGGTATCAGGACACTTGTGCGAAGGGTATTTACGCGAGTAGATAGTTGCGCGAATGAACATTTGCGTAAATGGACATACACGCGAAAAAAAACTCCTAATATCTCTTGTAAGATGTCGCAGAGAGTTGCCAACTTTTTACCACTGTGTAGGCAATTTTACTCTCATTCTTGTAATATATCTCACTGTCCCCTACCCTCCTTTCCAATAACAAGAAATATACTTTAACGTAGACCTTCGTAGTGGTGCTACATTGCTAAGAGGGAATAACGATCATAAAACTCATAACATCTCTCGAGATAAACATCGCAGAACGTTGCAGATTTCACCGCTGTGAAGGGAATTGTGTTTCCTTTCTTTTGATATATCTTACTGTCCCGTACCTCTTCATACATCTACATACTTCTTTCCTTCTTCTTAAGTAGAATTACAATTATTATTGTTTAGAATTCATTAGCTGATACGTTATTTAAATTTTAATTATTTTAATTTTTTTATAATTATTTAGTTTTACTGAATACTATTTTTTCACTGTGCCTTTTTTATATTTGTGATACATTTTATATACATTTTGCTAGTGTACCGCTCTCTGTATAATAGCAATTCATCATTGTTCACCCGGTCTCCCGCGAAACAGGCCTAGCCTAGTGCGGGTATCATAGGAAATGCGCTCACATTGAACCATAAAAATGTAACAACTACATAATGTAACATCTTCTTGGATTCCTAATGTCAAATAAATTATTTTGTATACAGTAACGTAGCACTTCGTAGCACGTTCTACGATGCCACGAGGGAGTGGCGTAGCATACAAAAGACTTAAACGCGCACGCACCTCCTTTCTACACAAAAATGTTTTTAAGCTATTGCATAGCTTCTATCGCGGGCCTTGAGCGCGGGGACCGAATCCAGAAACCGTAACGAAAAAACCTTGACGTTTGTCTCTTTAGTTCAGCAACTCGCCTCTAGATGGCATTGCAATAGCTTTACCGCGGCAGTCCCCGAGTGCCACACGTCTTTTTTCGTAGATCCGTAGCATAGCAACTACTGACAGATCATGTCTGTGTAGAGGCTGTGAAACAGCTGTTAGTAGTATACAGGGCATAATACACAGTATAGTATGTAGGGGGGCAGACACGATCTCAATCTTTGAAATTTTTGGTGTTTTCTTTACTATCACAATAGTTTTCGACTCAGACTGGATTTATGTATAACTTTTGTCCCATTTGTTCTAGTAGCTAGTTTTGTGGACAGAACACAACATGCTCTGCTAACTTCGCGTGGCAGAGCGTATTGTAGGAATCGAAGAAAATTTGTGCATCCAAAAAAAGTAAAGTAATGTCTTTGCATAATATAAACAGTTCCTGATTGTTTTCAAATTATAGTTCCGATATATCTTTTAAAGATGTCATCAAGTAAATAGATAATAACATGAAAATAAGATAAACTATTGCTCGAAATATCAAGATGTACCTATAAACAAACAAAAGATTTAGATTTCAACTGGAAAATACTGCAAAAATAATATTGTGTTTATTTCATAGAAATTCCTTAAACTTTAACAACAGCCTTGCCAATATTTTCACCATTTAACATACCCAGAAAAGCATCAAACATATTATCAAAACCATCAGTAACATGTTCTCTGGCCTTAAGCTGTCCACTAGATACCCACTGTGTAAGCTGGCTAAGAGCCTCGAACCACCTATCCAGCCATCTCCATACGAGAAATCCCTCGACCTTCAGCTGTTTTAACACAATGCTCGGTTGTATGGTAGTAACTTTCGGGACCTGACTAGGGTGTTCCACGTTGTATTCGCTCATACATCCGCAAATTGCTACTCTGCCGAACAGGTTCATTTGGCTGAGGACTTCACCGCTTAGCTCACCGCCAACGTTGTCGAAATAGCAGTCTACACCCTTAGGCGCTGCCTCCTCCAATGCCGCTATGACGTTGACCTTCTTATAGTTGAACGCTTTGTCGAATCCAAACTCCTTTTCCAGCCTTTCTACTTTCCTGTCAGAGCCGGCGAAGCCGATGACGCGGCAGCCCTTGATCTTAGCGATCTGCCCCACCAGCGAGCCCACCGCCCCGGCGGCGCCTGATACCACGACCGTCTCTCCTGCCTTTGGCTTGCACAACTCCAAGAGTCCGAAGTAAGCTGTGGCACCAGGCATGCCAATAGCGCCGCATCCAAGAGACTTCGGAAGTTCGCCAAGATCAGGCAGTTTGTAGATATTTTCTTCTGGAGATGTGGTCGGCCCGTCTGGATTGACTATGTAGTAGTTCATCCAACCTTTATGCGAGACTACTCTATCGCCGACTGTGAAGCCTGCGTGTTGCGATTCTTGCACGATACCGACTTGGTAGCCGAACTGGTCATACGGCACTGGGATTCGGAGATACGGAGCTCTATGGTACGGATCCACGCTGATGAATTCTGCTTTGACTAAAATTTCCCCGCTTTTAAGTGGGGGTAGCTCTGTCTCGATAATGTCAAAGTCTGACCTTTTAGGCAGACCGTGGAAATGCTTCTTTACAACGTACTTCCTTGCCTTAACCATTTTGAAATATTGAGATCTGCGAATAGAAAACATAAACAAAAAAAGAATTTAAAAAAAGTAATGCGACTATATCCAGTCACAAATATAAGGTCTACATAAAATAACTATTGTAAATGATACTTGTGAACACTCCAAATCAGTGTCAATTACCTTCATGATAAGATATGATATCTACCTGCTTTGATTTATTTATGAAAATATTTGGCTACATTATTACTCAGAAATAATACCACAAAAAAAGACTTCGACGTGACTTGGACCCTCTACCTTCACTCAATACGGGATGCGTAGCCTGACGATAAAAAAAAACAATGGATTGCACTCCGAGAGTGCCGGCAGAAGTGAAAACTACACGCACACTCTTTCAGTGTACTAAGGCACCACAAGTGGCAATTTTGTTCTTTGCGATAATAAATACTTTGAACGGCGCCATCTGTTAGTCTGCGGCGACATGAGATAAAACCAATAAGGCCCCTTGACATGACATTCAGTTTTGTGACCGGATTTTTCAGCGAATTTTTTATTATATGTGGTCAACATCACTAACGATTTTCAACATAATTAAATTTTCACTGTCTGTGTCACGACAACTGCTCGAAAATATGGAACATAAGTATGACCCGTTTAGCCGATTCGACAGGAAAATGTAACAGACAGACTGACATACATAGTTCCGTTAGAATTAATAATATTGGTGAATACGTCCTTTTCCTCAAACAATTGACGCAAAAATTTTGCGGCTCGCTCCGCTCGCCGTTATATACTCAACATTACCCGCCACCATTTAAGTGTCAATAATTGTCACAGTTCGCACCGCTCGCTCTTCAGCACCATTATATCATATTCTCATCTTTATATTTCACACAAAAAAAAACAATCTTTAAAAGTTATTAAAATTTTTGCGGCTAGCTCCGCTTGCCATTTTATGTGGTCTTTATTTCCATTTCACGTACAAATTTCCCAAACGTCACAAAAATTTTTCTAGGCTCGCTCCGCTCGCCGTTTTTATCATCTTTTCTTTCAATTACTCTTACAAATTTAACAATCGATTTAAAAAAATGCTCCGCTCGCCAATTTTATACGTGCACATAGGCGAGTTAAGCGAGCCTTAAACAATTTCATTCTAATTTTGTAGACTCGCTTCTTAATTTTTTCTCCATTTTGGCAACGAACTTATTAAGTCAAATATTTTGATGTCCAAAAGGGATCCGTCGCTAAAAAAATGTGAGAACCACTGACCTAGTGAATAAATGCTTAATTTTTAGTTTTTCTTTTATTATTTCACACCACATAGCAGGTAGGTATTTGTTTCATAAATAAATGGGGCGGCAAAGCTAATTGGCCCGGGGCGCCAAATCTTTAAATACGCCTCTGGGCGACACTTCTCTACTACTATGTAAGGTCATCTCAACTGACGCTGTGGGTTCTGTGTTGCTCCCGGAACAAGCGACATATTCTTTCACCTTAGTGAACGATTTACTCAGGTGGCTGTCACTTTAGAACTTTTGAAAGCTCATCTAAGTAGGCTCGCTAGCATGTAGTATCAATTTAAAATTACAGTAATACAAGCGTGTTGTGTCACCACAGTCACGTGAGGCTGATCTAACATGTATTAGATCAGCATCACGTTACCGTGACGCGAGTTTACCATATATTACCCATGCCAAAAAAGAACACAACGCCGCTAAATAAAAGAAGTTCTCACTTCAAAAATCTAATCGTCCGTCAGTTATATTTGAGAATATATTAGTCACGTATTTTTTCTTTCGTCGATTAAACAAAAAATGATGAAGATTAGCCAGTTCAAGTTCCGCATGTAGTCACGGCTCAGTAAAAAGTGTCACACTTTCAACTTAGCCGTGACGTCACTAGCCCCCACTACTATTAACGCGCTGTATTTTTTTAAAATTTTGTTATAATTAGTCCTTTAGTAAGATTATCTTCTGATAATCTCACATATCAATAATAAATCAAAAACTCTGCGTAGCTTGGGGATAACGCTGTGTGAATTGTCCAGCATTCATTAATATAATTAAAATTTGTAAGACACTGATTTTGGAACACTTAAATGGTTGCCCATACCCAACACTCGGTTGTGGGTGACATAAGTGTTACAATGATGATGATTGCATGACATTGAACTAGTTAATCAAGAAGCTACCTGAACAAAGCCGCCTTTTTTAAAATAAACTAAACACTTACCATAAAAAACCTTCCAGTGAAAACCTGCCGACCGGTGACGATGTTTAATTAAAACTAGATTCTATTATCATCCGTTTTATTTATAATCTACGAATAATTTGTCACTATGGATTTATAATGCCGTTACACACTCGCCGAGATACCCCAAGACAGGCCGGGCTTTTAGGTAATTGTAGTTTATAGGTCGCGTCACGTAAAAAGAACGCTGGAAAAAAGTGGAAGCGGTGTGTTTGCGCATTTGAAAGCAAATGTCAACTGACCAATAGCGTACCGGCAGGCATGCGCATACTACCTAATAAATATATAAATCGTATACTGCGCAGCTTGACCAGCGTTCTTTTTACATGACGCGAACTATACCTATTGATATTACGGCTCAAGCGATTTCAGTTGAAACGCAAGGGTGCGCGTTAACAGGCCGGCATCAAACAATCCGTACTGCCAGAGAATGAGCGACCGAGCATTTCACGAGACGTCTCGGTTAGTGTGTACTACCGCCATTATATATATTGAACTCACTATCTAATCTAATCAAAACTGGTTGATGCTTCCTGCGCTCGCATTGTCGCGGTGGTAGTTTGTAGAGTACATAATAATGTACTCTATTAACTACTACCAACTTACTGCAACAGGCCAAAATGCCCTGGTAGGTAGCTGAATGAAATTTTCCGTGTTTATTCCTTATGAAAGTCTGTAGTTTTTTAGGCAGGTTGTAAAAAAATAATGTAACAGGTTCAATTCTGCACATGTTTTTTTGGCACAGCGTTTAATATGATAGATACTGTGGTCAACGGCATTTATTCCATTAGCCGGCCGGCGGCGCCGGTATAAGTGCAATATATTGTGTATGAATAGGGTATATGCATGGATTTTTTTTTTATTTTATTATTTAGGTTAATACCATCGATCAAAAATTTCGCGGCTTCCCCCGTAGATACCTAGAACCTTACGAAAATTACTTTTACTTTAGTAATTTTCGTAAGGTTACTGTTTTGACGCAGACAGTTTGCGCAGAGCCTGACAAGTTTTTTGCATACGGAACAAGAGATTAGTGGATTCGTATTTTTTTTTTGTAAGTAGGTGGGAAACTGAAAATATAAAAAACTGTGTTTTTACAGGAACAATCAGTAAATCATACCGTTACCTTGTACTTATCATATTATTATAAAAAATTCATTTGGTTTCTTCTATTCACTAATAAAATAAATAAATATCTTTTATTTCTGACATCACCAGTTGGGTATGAAGATGGTTAAGAGAAAGTACAGAACTGTTTCTGTGTAGTTAACTAATATAGTGCAACAAAAAAATAAAAAAATATAATAATATATATTAATATATATAATCATAATAATCTAATATTTTTTATAACTGTTTGAATCAGTATAAAATGAAAGCTAGTCTTTTTAGATTAAAAAAAAAATTAACGGAAGAACACATAAAATTTAAATAAATATTTGAAAAATTGCCTCTATTCATGAATTTAGAACAAAGTTAAAATCGTAACCTAAGCAAACCAACAAATAATTTTCAACGCCGATTTCTTCAGGTAACGGCAATAATTATAAAAAATGAATACAAACTTTACTGAAAATAGGAAACCCTGTCTTTTTGTGTCTTGGACGAGTGATTTTTGTAATATTGCTAGGCATGCTTTCTGTCCAAGCGCTGAAATGACACTAAATAATTCAAATGCTTTCCATAAATGCCAAAAAGGAAATCTTTTGAATCAGACGGTTTCAGGGCGCGCATTGTGTATCCGGGCCGGCGAAATTTTTGATAAATATATATAAACGAAAAAAATATAACAGCCAAAAAATTTAAATTATTGAGGTATAAAACAAAATAAATCTACACAGTTTTGGGTGATAAAAACGCTGCCATGTTAGTCTTGCATTGCATGACGTCACGGTCATCGTCAACAGTCATTCAGTCATCGTCCCCTATGTCAACTCGTCAAAACTTCATGCCCATACAAAAATGTTCAAGTATGACGTCACGCTTCAGGTGCCAATAGCGTTACGTTTAGACATTTTGCGGTTGAGATTTAAAAAAAAGAAAAAAAAAAAGAAATTATCTGTCATCTCGTACCCTGTTCCCGCTCATTACTTTTTCGCGGTGGAAACCAGCCTTATTTGACGAAAGTGCTAGAATAAAAATGCTTATTTATTACATATATACACACATTTATTATTACAATAAAATATACAAGCGCACAAATACATCTAAAATTCGACAAAACTACCTAATGGTAGGTATACTTACCAATATTATGTAAGAACTTCTTAAAATAGTATTTATTATTTTCCTGTAAAACTACAAAATATATACAATTAAAAAACTTAATTGCTCTTGTGAGCGATTGTACAACAGTAAACAATATATTTCTGATTATAGATTTGAAGCTTGTTGAATGGATTTCATAACCAATTTTTTGTGAATCAGTATGATAATAATATATTTTTAAAACGAGATAAACGACTCTATATTCGTGCTAGAACCTTAGATATGTTTTACGGCATCGGGTATCAGAGCAAACGGCAATAGTTTAAACAAAAGGTGTTTAAAAAGTCCGTGTTCGAACTCTAATTTAAACTATTTTCGCTGCGCCTGTGCATATTTTTCGTTTTATAATTTTAATTGATTACCTTTGTTTTCCTTTACCTACTGAAACACGTACATAAAATACCTTAGATTCCAGAACCGAGTAACATAGGTATACTTATTCAGTTCAGTTCAGCTTTACCTTTTAGAGCCGATTAAGATATACTTACTTTTTTAGAGATACATAGAGATGCTTCGTCTTTCACCAAACAGTGCACTTATGCACTGGATTCATAGGCGACCCAATCGGGCATTGGAACTCCCTCGCGAAGTCCTGTGAGTTGGACAGTGTACCGATCACCCTGAATCGTCCGGGAGAGTGTACGGCGGTCTTTAGTTTGCTTCTCATTGCCTCTGGTCGCATTGCGCCGCACCATACCTGGGAATGGTGAAAGTAAATTTTGTACCTATACCGTATCCATCGAGCATGTAGAATTTAAGTAAACAAACCATGACACAAATCATAAAAACACACTTGCTTGGCGTCGAGTTTCAGATGTAATTGTAAGCAATATTTATTGAAGAAAGGATCTTAAATCGACAACTAATGTTAACTACGTATAAAAGGACGCACCAACAAAGTGAATTTTAGGTTAAATATGGGTGGTTTGTTTTTTTTTAAAAGCCTTTCTCTGACCAAAATCCTGAATCTCCACCGGCTTCACGCAGTACTCTACATATTTGAGGACTTCAGCTCGGAATAAAAATCAAGTGATTTGGTAGAATAAAGATAACTGTAATACAACACGCGACTTTAAGTCGAAGGAATTGGTTTCAAATAATTGATGAGGGTTGGTGAAAACGGTAACGATCGTCTACTTGACTTGGCAGTGTTGCTTAGATGGCATTTTTGTCGAACCTACCCTAGCTAGACGAATCTTGGACGGCGGGTGCCGACTGCAAGGCAAGTGCACCCGTCGATTGAAGTTGATACGACGGCAGCGGTCGAAAGCAGTCAACTTCAGTCGACGACCGCCGTCGCCTGCAATCGAGCCTTGCAGATGTCATCTTGCCATCCGTGTATTAGCGCTAAGAGAAAAAAGATTAGGCCTATGTACCTAGATCTCAGTAATCACAGGATCCCCGTGGTAAAAAACAAGTTGTTTCTTCGGCTCCTTAATTGTGAAACAATTGAGATAAAAATGGGTGATCGTGCGCAGCAAAGGCTACCTGTGCAAAATTGAGGAAGAAAAGCTGTGTATGTGTGTGGTTCAGCCCCGGCAGTGTTTCCCCCTCGACGCCGTTCCGTTGAACCCAATGCAAGTATGCACGGAATGCTTGCTTCACCCCACCGTTGTCTGCTATATTCTCTCCCTGAAACCATATTTTGATATATTGTAGATACTGCATAGCCAAACATGTAAGAAAGCCAACACCCCTTGGCCAGTGGTTGAAATTGGATTGGACCTCATCAGCATCGTAGCCAAAACTTTTATAAACAACATATTTCATCTATAGCATATTGCTGGCATAGGAAAGTTATTGGAGCAGATTTATTGCTAGGGATACTTTGGGAAATTTCTGTATCCTATTTTATGAGGATTGATTACATAGTACTCTTGTCATTCTACACCTTCCTCATGTAAACCCTTATTATGGAGAAGAATACCTGAGTATTGACACCATCCAGTTTCATATTCACTTCCGGCACCACATATTTCCCGTATTGGTTGATGAGGCATTGCGCGCGACGGTGGAACGCCTCTATGGCCAAATCCGACCACCAGCGGTGTAGGTTACCGTCCTGGTCAAATAAACGGCCCTTGTCATCGAAGCCGTGAGTTATCTCGTGCCCTAAGGAAAGAAAGATTAGCAATGCTACCTTAAGCCGTCATCAGTTAACATAAAATCCGTATGGATGGATTTGGCTTACGTGTCACGTATAAAGATTGACCCATAGGTAAAATCCTCAACCTCAACAGCCTATATTGGTCCACTGCTGGACGCAAGCCTATCCCTGATATGCGCCTTATTGGCTTTTATCTCATATAATCCCTACGTTGGTTATGCGGTTGGGGATCGCAGTTCGATGGTAGAATGGTTCTGCAGGAAGCGCTGCTGCCGGCGGGGATTCACCGGGGGCGTCCGGTGGATATCCCTTAGTCCTTTTATGATATTTGCTGGAAGAGTTCGGGTGTTGCAAATTATAAGCCCAAGGCATCACACGGCTAAGCAAAACTCATACGGCTGTGTTTCGGTATGGTACTATCGCCAAACGTAATGCCTATCCAGTTTGAAACTATTTTGCTTTGCGTTAAAAAAAAAAGATATCGAGCAAGCCGGGGTTGGTAACTATTCACTTCACAGAAAAATCACCCTAGTGGTGGTAAGGCGCAATTTTTGCTAACTATACCTATCGTAGAGACTAGTCTTACCAATAACAACACCAATGCCTCCATAGTTGAGCGAGCGGGGAAAGTGGCGATGGTAGAAAGGCGGCTGTAAAATTCCCGCAGGAAACATTATCTGGTTCTTATTTCGGCTGTAATACGCATTTACTACAGCAGGGGCCGTGTTCCACAGCGTTTTATTCACCGGCTGACCAATGCTGAAATGGAACGATCGCTTCATGGGTATTGCGTTGGACACTCGGTTCACTGAGCTGAGATCAGATGTGGTTCGCATTGATAATAGAATAGCAGATTAATTTATGCTTACCGTGACTGTTCCATTTTAGTCAAGTGCTGCAAAATGTTTAAGATATTCTCAAAATAATTGTCTGGGTGCACATTCACCTCCTTATACCTGTCGTCTAATTCTTTCTTATTCAGAATGAAATCCGGATACCCTATTCTCAGCATCATAGCTTCAACTTTATGTGCAGCTAAAGTCTTTGTCCTCTGGTCGATCCAGTCGGTCATGCTAAGGAGTTCTCTGAAAGATTGCTGTATTTCTCTAGTCATCGTCAAAGTGTCGTTTTTACTGGTTTCATCGAAGTATTTTCTGACGAACATTGACCCTAAGGCCATACCCATGTTGGAGTTGACTTGGGCTATACAGTTTTTCCACCTTGGCGGGGCTTGCTCGCGACCAAACAGCACAAAGTAGAATCTGTAAAGATATCCAGTTTAACCACGGCAGCCGCTTCGAATGTCCGATTTGAACATTATGTTACTCACTGTTGTTTTGCTGATTGAAACCTGTCATCCAAATTGTTAACGCGATGTCTCACGAATCTCCACAGGAGATAATTTGACAGAATGCTTGGGTCTGTCGCATTTATCAGATCAACTAAGTGCTGAAATCAGAAGGGATGTATCAAATCTCGCGTTCCACTTATAAACTAACACTTTAAATGTTCCGTTTGCATCCGTATCTGCACGGACCCTTGTAGAGTTTGGTCTGATAATTAAACTGAAATTTTCCATCATTATTAATTAATATACCTACTTATATACCTTGACATAATTTAGCGCGAACAATACAACATTCTCATCGGACCCCACTGTTCTGTTCATCACGATGCACAGGTACCGTCGCCACCTAACCTCAGGTACTAATGCTTCTAGTTTTTCTACTGTCATCCTTCTGTACAGTTCGGAGACATTCCGTCTTTCTTCTGGAGCTGACGTTATCTTCGCTAATCTAGAACATTCAATCAATACGGTTATTGATGGAAGTGCTATGGGTAGCAATAATATTGATGCTTACGGTTGTTGGAACACTTACACACTGTCATTATTCATTACCTAAAAGCCAATGCGGAAAAAGGAGTACACTCACACCAATACTTAAAAGTGTGTGGATTTTTTACTTAAATTTACTATTTGTAATGGTGGGTATTTAAAAGCGTGTTGATGCAAAAAACAGCTGATAAAACGATTAATAGCTCACTTAATTTCAAAGTCGATAAGTTCATTAGCACTTTCTTCGACTTTACTAGGCTTGCCTCCAAGAAGCGTTGCTATTTTCACCAGATAGGTTTTGTATGCGGCCAAATATAATTTGTTACAGTCCTGCAGAAAATAATCTCTCGTCGGTAAACCTGTAAAACATTAAAAAGTATGCTTTATCCTTAGTAGTTCCTTCCCTAGTATTTTTAACCGACTTCAAAAAAGGAGGAGGTTCTTTATTCGACTGTACTCTTTAGTTACCTCAGGTCCCATTTTAATTTTGGCCAATTCTGACAATGGGATCCATGAAAATTCATGAAAAAACTATAAAAATTGAAGTCGGTTTATAGTTTTTTAAAACAAAATTGATTATACCGTCAAGCGATCGCCAAATTAAATAATAATAAATAAATAAATAAATAATGCTGGACTATTCACACAGCATTATCTAGCCCCAAGCTAAGCAGAGCTTGTGTTATGGGTACTAGATAACTGATATACATAATACAATACACTGCATAGATATTTTTTTATTATATATAGAAAACATCCAGAACGCCCTGAACAAATACCTGCAGATCGTACAAATATTTGTCCCGAGGCGGGAATTGAACCCGCAACCTCCTGCGTCGCAGGCGGACCTTCGCCCACCGCGCCACAGAGGTCGTCAAAAAAAAAATTAAGTCGACATCCATTTATTATATTATTTGCAAGGAATATTATATCGGAGCAAGGTAAGAAATGACACTCACCTAAACTTGTTTGATCAAATTGTATGATAAACTCATCAGAGTTCTTAATATCAGGACCTACCCACTCTGATATTAAAATATCATTGTTGTACAATCTCAATCGTGCCATTTGGTCAATCCAATTGAAATTATCTGGATCCCAGTTGTCTTTCAGTATTGGCCAACCACCGAAGTGATCTAGCAAGTCCAAGAGGGGTTGATGACTACGCTTTTGAAGTATGTTATAGTTCATACAAGACTTAAATAAAAATCTTGTTTTCATGGCAGCGTCTCCATTAGCTAGATCCGAATCTGGTTCGTTTACTGATGTTTCTTCTTCTCTTTTATGTCTCAATTGTGTATACATTTGCAATTTTCTGCCGATAATTATTTCTTTTCTTTTACTTCTGAATTTTCTTTTAGCTAACATGTCATTATGATAACTCCGAGAAATATCTCCAGGCGATCTTATCGTTCTTTGTTTTTGGATATTTTTGAAGAATTTTTTGTATGAGAAATATCGATGAAGCGCTTTTTTAGTTTCTTTTATTTTTTTCCGGGACTTACCATCTAAATATCGGCGGATGCGAATAGCTACTTCAACTTTATTTTTATTATCTCCTAAATCATTGTAATGAAAATCTGGCATCGTAAAACTTTCTACGTCATCCGATTTGTTTTTCAAACTTTTACCAGTTTCGTCGTTAACTAAAATTGGTAGATCCAAATTGAGGAAGTTGCCTACAAGGTTTTTTCCCGGGTACTGGCTTGGTATGTCTTCATGGGGTTTAAACTCAAGTAGATCTTTGAGCACTGCATCTAAATTTTCTCGAAGCATTTCAAAAGTGTCATACCTAAAAGAAAACTGTGTGAAGATAAGCACAGAAATATTAAACTTGGGTATTTATGGCAAGAGTAATATATTTTACACAAGTTCCTACCCTGCTTTGTCGGCTGGTATAGGATTCAGGGTTGGCCAATTTCCACAGGCATATTGGTAAAAATCGTGGCAGGGATCAGCCTCTGCGTCCATGTACTGTTTCATTATGTTTGCTTGTGTGCTTCTTATTGTTTGTTTGTCTCCTTGTCCTTTCCAAAAGGGGTGAATACCTGATTAAATCATAAAGCTTATGGACTATCACATGTTCAAGTAAAGGATGGCGAGCCTCTTTATTATTAGATGCGATCAAACATAATTATTATAACAAGGGATTTGTATGATGACTCTGCCAAAGTGTGAATGGATTATTTTATTGAAGTTTCGATTGAATGTCTTACTTATAAGTACACATATCAACGCGCGCTCACCCGCAGTCGCAGTGCTCGAAGGGATGCGGAACGCGCGCGTCTAGAACCGCATTCGCTCTGAAGATGTCCCTCGTTAAGGGATGAAACGTTGGTGTTCTTCCAACACAAACAAGGTTCGTAGTGAACCCGCTTACATTCATAATGAATTCGTCAAACTACGAATGTTTCTATAGTAAAACACATATTCTAATTGTACCTACTTACATGGAAGACAAAATAAGCGAACTATTGTTACAACTACCTTTTTTCTAAGTCATGAAAAATTTTATGCGTGTTCCATCAAACCTACAAAACTATAATCATATTGAAGCGTATGAATAGATGAAGCGTATTATAACCTTGACTCATTTGGGAGAGTGGAGCGGTCAATTGAATAATACCTAGTGCGACCAGAGCACGAAACCATTATCAATTTGCTGTGACAAATCTAATCATGAGAATAGAGTGGGTCACTTTGGTTTAAAAGCATTAGCTACGTTCTTACTACTAACTCCCGTACTCACTTAAATATGATTTTAAAATAAAATAATGCGAAATTTTGGGTGGATGGATAGATGGATGTTTGTTACTTCTTCACGCCAAAACTACTGAACAGAACAAATTATACTGTCTGAATTTTGTAAAGGTGAATCTAGGTCTAGATCGGAACCGAACCGCTACGTTTTGTCTCATAAATCAATTCCTATGAGACGTAATAGCCTGAACGTTCCAATAGGAACAGCGTGTGAAAAGTTGCGGGCAGAAACTATTATTTAATAAACAAAGGCAGGTACCTATTTTGTTTCGAAATATCAGCTATCTAATTAGAGAAACTCTCTAGGCCTGGTAAACAACACGTATTTGACATTTGCAGATCATTCAACATTGTTTCGCGGCCGAACCAGTAGTGGCGTAGCTATCGTAGGGCTGGTGATGCAGTGCATCAGGGCCCCGCAGCTCAGAGGGTCCTCTAACCTAAGCTTTGAGAAGAGTAGAGCATAGCAACTCCAGAAGCTATAAAGCCTATAAAACCTCGAGCCGGCTCACAAGCTTTTTTAAATGAACATCAACGTTAAATAACATTTGATATTGTCATGTGACGCCGGCGCCCTTGGTCACCTAATAACCACACTGGGCCCAACCCCCGATAACTTTATAACAAAATACATGCCTGTATACGACCTGGTTGGCTTATACAGATGAGCTGAGGATACCATCTCTTCTTCCTCTAACTCAGGCTGTCCCCTCAATTGTTCCACCACATCGTCGAGCGGCCCTCGGTCCACGTGCGTCTCGGGATGACCTAAGCTGTAGACATAATTTCTTGTAGCATTACGCTCTGACCACGCGTTTTTTCTGGATATTTTTTTTTACTTTGAACTGGGTATTTATCGCGTACCTTTTTGTTTTTATTTCCTCTATGTTTAAAATACACGTTATATAATCATTAATTATGTTTAAAAATCTCGAAAGTTCAAAATAATTTCACTTGTTCAGCCAACTGAGTTATGTCTCCAGGCGATGTTTTCGTTCGATGTTTTTAGAGAATAATATACTAAAGAGTTTTTTGGGCCATATCAATAGGTATCTTTAATTTTTAGCCGTAGAAAAGTAACAGAGAAAGAGTTCATAACAATGAACCCAAAGATGAGAAATTTATATTTTCATGAGAAATTAGTAATAATGAATAGTTGTAAAACTTAAGGAGATCCTTTTGGAAATTCGAGCTAGGTGCACCACCCCAACTCTTCCCGCTGGTGTCGTAAGAGGCGACTAAGGGATATCCACAAGGAGGCGGGCAGCAGCGCCCGCTGCAGAACAATCATACCACCAATCTGCGATCCTAACCCGCATGCCCAGTGTGGTGATTATGGGCATTACTCTCCATAAGATAAACGACAATAAGGCGCTTATCAGAGGGAGGTCTGCGTTCAGCAGTTAACCAATACAGGTTGTTGAAGTTGAGGGCACTACAATCAAGAGCCTCTACTTACCTGTCTATGCTATCATCATCATCGTATTGGTTACTAGCTTCACCATCATCAAATTCTTCGTCCATTTCGCTCGCCTTGTAATCTTCACCTGGCTCATCTCGCTGTTTTTGAAGAGATTCTTTTTCCTCGCTGTAATAAAACCACATTTGTGATTGAGGTCTAATATTTGCTACCTTTGTGTAGTTTTGCTGGGTTTTAGGACTAATGGTTATTTCTAACCAACTGCCCTCCACGGCTTCGCCCCGTGGATTTTTTTAGTTCACGTCCCACGAGACCAGGATAATTCTATTTCCGTTTCCTGATCCTAAGCTACCTCGATATCAAATTGGTTCAGCCGTTTTTCAGCCAAATCGTCTCAGCCGTTCTTGAGTTATAAATAGTGTAACTAACATGACTTTATGTATACCTATAGATTTATCATCTGTTTTATTAAACTACTCACCCTGAGTCTTCAGTTACACTAAGATTAGTCATCCGTTTGACCCTACCCGGTTCGTTATTCTCATTTTCAATAACACCCCATAGAAAATCACTAGGCCTTTCAAACGTTTCCCCTCTTTCCCGATACTTTTTGGTAAGCACCACCTCATCATGAGGTAGAAAAGAGGTGCGAAACCCTTGAAAAACGTCTCTTTCTTCAGGATCGACGGTTTCCAGTCTGGTGTAGATCTTTGGTATGTTTTTCACGACATACTGGTCCGAGGGATCGCCTAAAGAATCCCCAGGTCGGTACACCACAAAATAAGTTATGGCAAAAAGCACTGTGAACCCTACTATGGCTAGAAAACGGCACAAGTTTGCACTATTCTCGGACGTTTTTATGGAGACATCTTGTAAACTTCGCGTGTCTCCGCGCGTCATGGCAATTTCTGACTGACGATGTGCTGCTGTCAGGGATACAGTCTCGAAGTTATCCAACCTACGTAGTAGACAACTGCGTAGGTTGCATTACGTCGGGACTCCTTTGAGATACGGTTGAGATTGTAAAATTGACCCTGTGTAGGACGAGATCGGCTTTACAAATGCTAGTAAATTGATTATAATAGTTGTAATTATCAACGGTAGTTTCAATCGAGCTTTAATTTGTTGTGTAGGCTTTGAGGTCAGTTTATAATGTAGTTACTTTGGACATAGACTTTTGTTAAGTGGTATAAAAGGACAGAGCTTAGAAACTTGCACAAGTACAAATACTCGTATTAAACCGAGTAATGAACAGTTTTACCTTAAAATTTTCATATCTATTATTCATGGGTAAAGACTTTAGAGGAAAAATAACCTAAAATCGTATAATCGTAGGGGAGCCCCTTTCATTTTAATATTAATTTAATTATAAGTATTTGTTGCTAGAGCAGCAAACGAATTAGGTAATATATGTCATCTGGTACCTACCAGCCCACTAGGTTTGCTTGTTTTTAAAGCAGATGTGCTATATTACAATTAACAGCAGAGGGGTATTAGGGTATTAATTCGTCGGAAAGGCCGTCGGATTTTATATTGGAAACTTTTAACAAATCAAAATAGCCTTCTATGTACATATTGTACAATACACTACACACACATTCCGTGCAAGTTTTGACTATTACAGTTCATAGAGTTTATATCGTACTATTTGTTTATTTGACAAAAGTTCGAAAGTTTCGAGTTAATATAGCTATATTAACTCTATGTACGAAGTTATTGTATTCTCTTTGGCTTTTATCTTTGATTAATTGTCGATGAATTGAACTAATTTCGCTCAAAGAGAATACAATAACTTCATTTCGCTGAGGAATTTTGTGTTTACACTTATTTTGCAGATTTTTCTATAATTTAGAATATTACCAATATGACTACATTCGGAGATTTGGCGAAGCAAGTTCATTTGATAAACGATATCATCCTAACAGATATGGTGTGCGGTGAGAGAGTTATTTTAATATGGCCGTTCTAATGTTATTTGTCTTTTAAGTGTTTGTCCTAATGTTATTCTAGCAGCGCCTATCAGTTTCACCCGCGTTGTTTCCGTTCCCGTGGGAATTCCAGGATAAAATATAGCCTTTGTCACTTCCTGAAAAGTAAACTTTTAATGATGAAATATTTTTTTTAATCGGTCCAGTGGTTTTGGAGCCTATTCACTAACTAACAATCAAATATTTCCTCTATATAATAGGGCATAATGATGTGTTCACACACACACACTCCCCTATCGTATGAAGATAGCAAGCCAAGTAAGTATTCCTTTTCCAGGGTAAAAGAAGACCTAGTTTTCGAACCCCATAAAACCGCAAGTAAAGCTGCGAAAAGAAAAGAGATAATATTATTGTCTTTATACTTTTTTCTGCCTTGTGTACCTACCTCAACCTCAACAGCCTGTGTTGGTCCACCGCTGGACGCAGGCCTCCCCCTGATAAGCGATTGCCGTTTGTCTCACGGGTTGGGTTGCAGTTCGGTGGTAGTAATTGTTCTGCAGGGGCGCTTATAAATTGTTTGTTATGTATGCAATAAAGAATTGAAGGTCCTGAATTTCAGAGGACGCTGGCAACAGCGATCGCGTGGTCAGCTTCAGCCACCACCTCTTGGCCACCAAGTATTGGTTCTCGCGTATCTGCTGGGCTAACAAGAAACGCTATGTGTTGGCACTGCTGGAGGACGTGCGGAGTGCTTGGACGTTGTCTTTGCTGCTGAAAGCTATGTGGAACTGTAGGCCGAAGGATGCTGTATTGTCGGCGAATGAGTAAGCTAAATCATTCCGGATGTAAGAGGGTTAACTACAAACCTTATCAACACATATAAGGTGCGTAGTTATCCCGCTTACATCCGTAATGAATTCTTCGATCTACGATAGTTTTTATATGAGTTTGAGTAAGCAGAAGTTTATATATTCAATCGATGAAAAAACGGAAGAGGTTCTCAAGTCGATGCGTAATTTTTGTAAAAAAAAATGCTATGTGTGGTCATATTATGACTACCCATAGCTTTTTACAGAGTAGTCCGATTTTGATAATTCTTTTTTTATTGGAAAGGGTATACCCCGTACCTATAAAATAGATTCCACATAAATACCGGCGGTTTAATTTTTTTGAAAGACTTTGCTTATGATCGATTCTAGAACCAAAATTTAGACGACCTCTGTGGCGCGGCGGGCGAAGGTTCCTGAGCCCTGCTTTGCAAGAGGGCTCGATTCCCGCATCGGGACAAATGTGTGAGATCTACAGATATTTGTTCAGGGTGTTCTGGATGTTTTCTATGTATAGTAAAATATTATATCTATCTAAGTCTTGTATTATTTTAACTATATCGGTAATCTAGTACCTACCCAAAACACAAGCACTGCTTAGCTTGGGGCTAGATAATGCTGTGTGACTTGTCCAACATCATATTGCTGCTTCTGTAAACTAACACATTTATCTCTTAAAACTGAAGAAAAACGGATAATCACACTAATATTATAAATGCTGTTTTGTAACGTTTGGATGTTGAGATCTATGGATAGAGGATGTTTGTTACCTCTTCATGCCAAAACTGCTGAACGTATAGAGTTGAAAAGAATTAGAGTTAGGTGTTTGATTCCAGGATAAGAATTACGGGTATGCAAAAAAATACAGGTAAATCAAATCCTGGAAAAGTGGTATATTCGAGTTCGTCAACTTAATTCTTTATTCTTTATTCTTTATTGTACTAAAACATACATAAAAAAACATCCACTAGAGAGGTATGGCAAAGGTGAGAACGTAGGAGAGATAATGAAATGATAAACAAAAGCTTTCAAAACTGTGAAGGAAGTCACTCATGTGCCGGTAGCAATTAAAGTGTTAGATATTTCCTCAACATCCTTTCTTGGTCCACTGCTGGACTCAGGCTCAGGCTTCCCTCTGAGAAGCGCCTTATTGGCTTTTATCTCTTAAAGGTAATAATATAATAATTCATTTATTTCAGATTATAGAAAAGTTACAGATCTTATTTAACTTATTCTATAGTCCATAGCAATATATACCTTAAAAACAAACATACATAAAATATAAAAACTTAAATAATAATGGCAAATAATAATGTAATGCCTATAAAAAAACTTAAAAACTTAAAAACCTACTTGCTACAAAATGCTATTATATTACTCAGTTGACGAATTCCTATACGACAAACTACTGCATAAGATCAATGACCTCGATACCTTACCTATGTGATAATAACCACCTTAGCTTTCTAATTTAAATTACTTGACCTTGTGTTTGAAATAATTATCTAATATCTACATAATCCTAGCTAATTTTATTCTGCCATTTTAAATGTATAAATTGTTTTGCAGTGCCCTACATGTACTATTGGCCTAAGCATACTTTAAGACCTATACTGTATACCATGTATAAATAAATAAAAATGCCCACGCTGGGCATGCGGGTTAGGGATCGTCTGTCTGGTGGTAGAATGGTTCTCTAGGAGCCGCTACGCCGGCCACCGGTGGATATCCTTGACTCTTTTCTTACGACAGCCGCGGGAAGAGTGCTAATTCTAAGATTTAGTTTCACTAGTCTGTTATTCCAATCAGGTCGCCAGTATGGAGCAGCTATGACCAAGTGCCCATGGATCACAACAGAACGGCGCTGCCGATAACAACGCTTGCGCAAGTCATGAAGAACGATCGCTTGTGGTTCCTTGGGCTAGATTCGGTTAGTTTGAGACTCCTTCATGATTTTTTTTTCTTAGGGCTTATATAGTACCAGTTGACGACTGCAAGGCTCAACTACAGGCGTCGGCTGCAGTCGGCTGCAATCCTGTATTCAAGTTCAACTGCCGTCAGTCATTGAGACGTGCAGTCCGTGTTTATGCTGGGTTTACACTATACGAGTATACTCGGACCGGGTACGCTCGTGCGAGCTAGATCGTATAGTAGTTAACTAGGAATTAGGTTGACATGTTACGAGTTCATCAGCGTCAAAGTAGCATTTAAGTCCCCGTTTGCATCAAGATGACTGATCAGCTGCTGCGAGGAATAGTTGAGATAAAGTTGTAGCAGAATATGTTAATCACTGAAGTTCAAAATCATAAGAGGAAGATAAATCAAAGGAAGCGTAAGATTTGGACCCGGAACTGGATTTTAAGACGTGACAAATTGGGTGCGTCAAATAATTTTATTCATTAAGTGGAAGTGGAAGATAAAGCTACGTTTAGAAATCATTTGAGACTTAACAGCGAACCATTTGAGTATCTGTTAGACAAAATAAGGAGCGCTTAGCCCCTCGCGCATCCAAGCAAGACGGCAAGACGGTGGTAGCTCGGAAGCATGGCTACCTGTACAAACGAAGCATAATATGTCGCCGGGCTATCAAAGGTGTGGTTAGAAAGGTCTTTTGATATTTAATTTGAGATTAGCTTTTATTTGAAAGATTACGTGTAAAACCCGATAGTGATAATCTAACAAAATAAAAACACAGCGATCTGTGGTGATCACGGCATATGAATCAACCCGTTGCCATTCCCAAACTTAATGCCCAGCGTTGGGATTATGGGCTCCCCAATGAAGAAGAAACAGGAAAGGGCCCTCAGTTCTCGACCGCCTCACTATGACGCTCATTAGGGGAGGCCTAGGTCAGTGGACTAATAAAGGCTGATTCATGTTGATAAAGTACCGATACCTTATCCATCGAGCTTGTAGAATGTTAGTAAACAAACCACCCATACTTAAGGCGCATACCTACTCGAGCCAATATGACAGCGCCACCTTTTCTATCATATTATAAACACAGGATTTTTTTTCAATCCATCGTATAGTTTGTGGTATCTATTATAAGCTATTTTTTAATACCTCTGTAATAGTTTTATCTTATATAGTTTATGGAGGAGATGCGAAAATAGAGTTTGGTGACCAAAAAACGCAACTTCGTATCTCTGCCTAAGCTTTACAAAATGAAACTATTACAGTGGCATTAATAAATAACTTATAATAGATACCACAAAATTTAATATGGATTAAAAAAAAAAAAACCTTTTTTAAACGTAATAATAAAATAAAATAGGTGGCGGCGCCATTTTTATTCGTGTATGCGCCTTAGCCAGAATTCACTTTGTAGGCACGTCCTTTTGTACGTAGCTTAACATCACTTGTCGATTTGAGATCCATCCTTCAATAAATATTGCTTACAATTACATTTGAAACTCGACGCCAAGCAAGTGTGTTTTAGTTATTTGTGTCGTGGTTTGTTGACTTGCATTCTCGAGCACGATGGATAAACGGAAGACCAGCGCTGGCTAGAACTCTTCCGGGAGCCTAGCAAGCATTTATGCTGAGTTAGGGCCTTTTTATAACAACTTTTATACAGGGTTACTTTTAAAAGACCGGCAACCTTCGGTGATCAACTTCCCAGCATCATCAGCAACAATGTTTGTTCTACGACTTTTGAAATAACTCAATAGGTGCATCAATAGGAATTATTTAAATTTTTATTATCCTGTCGTGACTTTTGTAGATCTATGTTGTATCAAACACGACGCACATTTGCGCGCGCTTTCACTGGTGATAATAATAACTAACTACCTAACCCTCAGTTATTTACCTACCTGTTGATATTAATTACTCGCGGGGTTTGTAGGCTGTATGTAGGTATGCACTAAGTCCACAATCCCTTCATACTTGACCAGGCTTAGGACTGGCTACATTAAACAATTAAAAACAAATACCTAAGTGGTATGTAGATAGGTCGGTACGACAGATATCGGAACCTATGTAGATCTGGTAGGTAGGTTAGGTACCCACTATGTTTAACGTAGGTAATCATTCATAACCAGAGGTCGGAGTAGGTAGAATGATTTTATGTACTTGCATCATGGTTTCATAACATGGATATGGCTTTTTTTCCGAAAAGTTCCGAAATTACCGGATTCAGTTAAATATTACAATTAAAGTAGTAATTTAGTAACTACTTACATTTGAAATTTAAAGGAAGCGATTGTTAAACGTACCTGTAGGTAATAGGTAAATTGATTTTTACATTTGATACAGACAATTTTTTTTTTTTTTTTGCCGTACTATGCGTTTTCATAAAACTCATCCAATTGATTTGAAAAACTTTGTTCAATTACCGTGTGCAAAGTGACGTTTTCCACGCATTGAATCACGGGAAACACGTTTCCCACGAGATTTTTTTAGCACCTCTTTGCTAAGTAAAAGTTGACAGTTTGCTATAGATTTGTGTACTATTGTTTATTCAGGCTTTGTTCACAAAAATACCTACGTTGAAAATTTACCTCATTCCTAATTTTTAGACAAAGTATCCATTACACAAAATAATGATACTTTGTCTATTTAAACAACCTTTTATGGTCTACCTTGAAAGTACAGGTATGGATGGATTAAAAAACAGATAAAAACTAAAACTGTTTATTTTTGAATTCACAATTACAATAAATAATAAATAATTACATAAATAATGCTGGACAATACACACAGTATCATCTAGCCCCAAGCTAAGCAGAGCTAGCAATCACAATTATTTTCAATCTTCAACAAAGTAAAATAAATCCGAGAAGATACCTAAAAAATTATGTTATTCTTAAGGAAATCGAAGTTTTACGTGAAATTCACTGTGATTCCTCTATTTAAGATCTCAGAATTTAAAGACTCATCTTATGAATAGTAGCATACACGACACACAAGACTTAAAATGTTCATATAATAATGTGCTGCATTTTAAATTGGCCTAAACCAATTCAAGTAGAAAAAAATAAACTAAAACTTACCTTTGGTATAAAATATAACTTCAAAATCCAATCCAAGAAAAACAAATCGAAGTCCGTAGATCTAAGTCAAGTTCGTCGTTGTAGGAAAATTTCAGAAGTCAGTAGGTACACAAGCCAGGGTCAAGATCCAATACAAGAGAAATAAATCGAAGTCCGTAGATCCAAGCCAAATTCGACGTTTTAAGGAGATTCCAGAATAGCACAGCAAGGACAGAAACGCACTCTATGAACCGAAGTAAGCAACCTGCGGTTTGACACCTGCAGTGCGCATTGTTCTTATAATTTGCTCTGATTGGTCGCAACCGCTCTGCGTACAGAGTTTAAGATAAGGTGACAATAGACCCTGTTTACGAACTTGTAGGTAGGTACTAGATATTATTATTATTAGGTGTATTACTAATCTTATCCTGTTTATTTGTGATTTTGCTTTGTTAGGATTTTACTTCAAGTATTTTAATAACACCGGTTTTTAACTACTGAATGCCGATCACTTTTGCCACTTTTTCCAGAAAAAAAAACATGCTGAAATTGGTAGCAGTTGCTCGTCCAGCGGCCCATTGGGTTGACAATATAGCGTCCGTCGCGGAACGGACCTAGATGAGACAAGCACAAGACTGTGGAGATCGGTACACGCTAAGATCCGAGTTCACCAACTGATGGTTCCATTTTAAACTGTTGTTTAGACGTTTTTGGCACAAGTTTTCATACATTAAACGTCAAAATTAACCGAGGAAACTGACTGACTGTCCGATTATATTTTGGTGAACTCCAGCCTAAGGGAGCAGCAGTGGGTGAAGTTAGGCTGCGGATAATGATGATAATATTGATATGTTTTTCACTTAACGCCTCCACGTTATATCTATGAAATTACGGAAAAATTTCTCGATAATTTTAAAATTTCGGAATTCTGGAGGGATATCCATACTAACTTATCATTTGAGGTCATTGATCCTAAATCATTCTACCTACTCCGATCTCTGTTCATAACATAACGTCTTAAAGTTTAATTAGGTAAGCAGGTAGGTAATATCAATTGGTCACTAGGTAGCTAGAAAGCGTTTAGGTATTCACTTCCATTGTTTAATGAAGGCGTATTTAAAAAGTGGAATCAGCGTATTTACAATAATAAAACGATTAAAATCATATTTACAAATTATACATTACCTCGCAGGTACAGATCTTGCGGGTAGCGGTGAGTATCGATCGCGCACATAGCGTTCAAAATAGTCACCTTCACAACCAACGCAAAGACCACACCTAAAAATCAGCTGTTCGTTAACACGAGCTAACACCTCTGAATTTGATTGCACTTGACCAAAGGCCCACATTATTTTTCTTTTAACAAGTCTCGGCTTGTGATTTCGCCACCACTGTACACCATTGTTTTTATGTGTCCCCATAAATAAAAATCCAGGGTGTAATGTCTGGTGACCTTGGAGGCCATGCACGAGGTCCGCCACGCGCACAAAGACGTGTGCCGCGCGCGCATCCGCTTTGATGACTGAGCGCCGAGTGGGCAGGCGGCGCGGCGGCTGGCGTTTGAGCGGCAAGATCAAAGGCGCTAGCGCAGCGCGCCGTCCCAACCCATAGAGTTAGAGAACATTTAGACAGATATTTCAATGAATAATTATTTTTGTATGGAAATAAAAAGTAGCTAATTATCAAAAGTCGTAGAACAAAAGTTGTTGCTGATGATGCTGGGAAGCTGGTCACCGAAGGTTGCCGGTCTTTTAAAAATAACCCTGTATAACTACATCCTTTAAGATTGTATTTTGATTCTACTTAATCATATTTGTAGGATACAATATTCGTATACTAAGTTTCTTCTGTTGTTATAAATAAATGTATTTCTTTCTTTCTTTCTTCTTTCTTTCGATAAAGATAAGGTATAAATGTAGCACTTTTTGTAGGAAGGTCAAGCCATGGTGTTGTCAGAACTACTGACTATTGCAGGCGGGCCGGTCATGTGGGCTGTGCTGCGGCGGGCACAGGTCGGTAATTATGATCAAATGACATTATTACAATACAAACTGCATCGTAAAGTCGCTCAGCAAGCTAAGCTTTCTGAAGGACAAGATTCGTAACGAATACGTCCGACAGAAACAAAGCTATCGACATAGCTCAAAAAATTGCAAGCTGAAGTGGCAGTGGGCTGGCCATATCTCGCGAAGAATTGACAACTGCTAGTAAACGAGTTCTTGAGTGACTCCGGCCAGGGGCCTAATTCTATTATTTTTTCCATTATGGCATTATTAAACAAAATGCCATAATGGCGCCATACGATTGAGATAGAGATTGAGTCGTAAATTTATTTGGTATTCTCTTACCATAAGATTACAATCTCTATGACTTATAATAGAGTGTCAATAATGTGGTGGGGCATATAATTATATCACATCACATCACATCACATCACACTAATATTATAAAGGCGAAAGTTTGGATGGATGTTTGTTACCTCTTCACGCCAAAACTACTGAACGGATCTGGCTGAAATTTTGCATACAGGTAATTTTAATACTGGAAGAAAACATAGGCTACTTTTTATCCCATAAATCTGTTCCCGTGGGATAAAAATCACCTTTTAATGTTTTCATAGGAACAACGCGTGCGTATCCCACGGGAACTGAATAAAAAGTAACCTTTGTTTGATTCCAGGATAAGAACTACCTGTATACAAATTTTCAGCCAGATCCGTTCAGTAGTTTTGGCGTGAAGAGGTAACAAACATCCATCCATACATCCATCCAAACTTTCGCATTTATAATATTAGTGTGATAGTGTGTGTGATATATGCAGGGTTAATTTGTAATTCACTGACGCTATGTGAACTGTAGGTTCTGCCCATTACGTGTTCCATTGCAGGAAAAGCAACCTTTTCCAGGGTTTATCTTGACAAAACACTGGTGTTTCACTTTCCATTATGTGCGATTGCGGACAAAGGAATGACTATTAACTATAAACAAAAATTTACTAGTTCGAGGTTTATTATATTGATAAAGATGTACCTACTCGTAATTTATATAAAAATGAACTGCTGTTCGTAAGTCTCGCTAAACCTCGAGAACGGCTGAACCGATTTATCTTATCTTGGTCTTGAAATGTTCATGAAGGTCTAGAGAAGATTTAAAAGGTGATAAAAATTAGAATAACTGCCGGGAAAACCTTATTTATTTATAAATGTCCACCCGTGCGAAGCTGGGACGGGTCGCTACTTTTATATAAATATACTAAACTAAACTAACACTTTCATTCATGACCCAAGACGCAGACGTGTTTCTCGATACCCGTGTCGCGATGGCGTGACGCTGCGGGTCGCGCTACCGAGTCTGGGCATTGGAAAATAAGTATACATTTCTATACGTAGAATAAAGATATAATATCGATTTCCCAGGTGTTGTACGAGCGTTACCGTAAAATCCAGTTGCAGAATATCCAGGAGTGCATCGTGGCTATGGACACACAGCCGTTGTCGGGACGCAAACATTCCAGCGCGCCGCCGCCGCCGCCGCCACCGCCGGATGCCAAGGTGGCCTATTGACATAACTTTTTCTGTCCTATCTTTATGGGCCTGAAAAACACCATTTTTGTTCTTAATTGCAACGGAATAACTTTCATCACAGCTCCGTGAGAGCGCTAAATGGCAACAATTCAATTCAATTCAATTCAATTCATTTATTCTCAAACAATAATCAAATTGTGTCGGAAATTTCACTTTTACATCTTATTGACTAGAGCGTACCTACATATTTATAACTCTGTTTATTACCAACATAACTAAATAAAATACATAACAGGATTCGGAGTACAATAATTATGAAATTAATTTGATACATAAGATTTCTAGAATGTCAAAAACAATTAATAATCAAGAATGTCAAATAAAAAATAAAAAATGTAAATTAAGTCAAATTTAAATTTATATTAATTATGTAAAATGTCAAATTTAAAATAATAACAATGATGTCAAATACATTCTTAAAAATAATGTCAAATATGTTACCTAAATTATTAATATCACAGATTCACAGACTTGTATTTGTCGGCGCAGAACTCCTCTAAAGAATAGTAGCACTTCTTCAACAAGAAATCCTTGAGTTTGTTTTTAAATTTGTCTGCACTATATATACTTTTATAAGGGATAGGCAATTTATTATAAAGTTTTACAGCCTGGTGTCGCACGCTGTGCTCCGCAATATTCAGCTTTGGCGTGAATTCCTTAACTATGTCCCTTCTTCTAGTTTTTTCTCTTATTGCCCTTGCATCGGGGGTTTCAAAAGCATTTAAGTGTTTAACGAGGTATGTGAGAACAATTAAGAGGTATAGACACGGCACTGTAAGTATGCGCAAGCGAATGAAATGTTCCCTACATGATTCGGTTTGGGAAATCCGTATCATCGTCCTAATCGCTCTCTTTTGCATAACAAATGCTGAATTTATGTTGTAGTTATAGCTGTTTCCCCAAAATAGAATGCTATAACGAAGCTTGGACTCAACCAGAGCAAAATACACTAATTTTAACTGTTTCAGCGTCACTTCATCTCTTAGACTTCTGATAGCGTAGCATGCAGAGCTCAAATAATTATCTATAGATTTTAATTCAGATTTCCAATTTAGTAACATGTCAATATTAATACCTAGGAATTTAACAATGTCAACTGATTCAATTATTATGTCATTTAAATTTACAAATAGCTTTTCCTTATTTCTAGAAGTAGTCCTAAATAACAGAAGATTAGTCTTTTTCATGTTCATTATCAAATTATTCATATTAAACCACGTGTTGAACCCATCCAGTGCATAGTTCAGTTTCATCGTTAGTTGTGAAACTGAACCCGCTGAAACAATCGCATTTGTGTCATCCGCGAAGACTACCAAACGAAGATCGACCAGATGATGTTTCATGTAGTTTATGAGATCATTCGTGAAAATTATAAACAAAATTGGTCCTAATATTGACCCCTGCGGGACGCCCCTCTTGATTTTTGTCAATGCTGAATTATAAATCACCTCTCTGTCACTGTCTGTTGCCCTGAGCTCTACATATTGGTGACGATTACTGAGGTATGATTTAAAAAGGTCTAGCTGTTTCCCCCTAATCCCGTAGTGTTTCAATTTGTTGAGTAAGATTTCATGGTCTACTGTGTCAAAAGCAGAGCTTAAGTCCAAAAATAGGCCCCCTACTCTCTGTTTTTCATTTAATTTTGTAATAGCATCATCGAGAAGTCTATTAATCGCATCGTTTGTACTTACTCCATGTTGATAGCCAAATTGTCTTACATTGATTATATTATTTGTGAGTAAATGTCTATTAAGTCTTATTTTAATAATTTTTTCATAAATTTTAGACAATATTGGAAGAAGGGAAATCGGTCGGTAATTTTTTGGATCAGTTTTCGAGCCCTTTCCCTTATAGATTGGAATTATTCTCGCAATCTTAAGTTGTTCTGGAAATACGGCTTCCTCTATACACAAGTTATAGAAATATGATAGAGGGTCTGAGAGTATATCAATATTATCTTTTATTATTGTTATAGGGATCTCATCATGGCCATATGAGTTCTTTCTAGGCATAGCTTTAACTAATTTGCAGATTTCCGTACTGGTAACTATTTCAAATTGCATATCCGACCCTATACAAGCATTGTTATGAGTAAGAACTTCTATAGCAGATGCTGTGGCTTCAGAGTTCTCATTTAGAATTTTGTCTTGATCAAATTTTTTCATGAAGGTGTTTGCAACTTCCTGAGGCCTGTGAACTATTTTGTCTTCTACTTTTAATTTAATTGCGTCATTATTACTAGTATCTATTACATTTCTATGCTTATTTACTATTTGCCAAATCGCTTTAATTGAGTCTTTTGCCTTCATTAATTCTTCTTGTACAGTTAACTGCTTAGCCTTTCTAATAACTCTTTTGTATATTTTTATATATGTTTGTTTGTAGTTTGATGCAACTGTATTATGACTATTTTTAACATTTATTACCAGAAATCTTTTCATTTTACTTGCTGTTTTTACTCCCTTTGTAATCCAATTAAGTTTTTTTCTATTATTTCTTCGAATTAATTTGTTCTTCTTTGGAAAATGTGCATTATATAAGTTAACTAATTTGGCTATAAAACTATTAACTCCCATTTCAAACCAGTTTATCTCTAAAACACCCTCTCTAAATTTTTTATGATTCTCTGATCTATTCTCTCTGCGTTCAACTTTGATTCGTCGCGTTGTATTATGCTTGCCAATGTAGTCCACTGTACACGAACATAACAAGCCAGCATGACCATCACCTAACCCGTTATGGTCAACAATAATGTCACTTATGATGTCATCTTGTATGTTAGTTATTATGTTGTCTAGGCAGGATCCTACGCTGTTCCTAGTAAAAGTTATTTCCTTAATTAAATAGTCGAAGTTATAGCATTTCAAGAGTTTGATGAACTCGTGTTTCTGCGCATCATCTGCCAATACATTTACATTGAAGTCCCCTACCAAAATACATTTCTTGTCAAAGAAGTGCTCCAAAAACTTTTCTAGTTGTTCTATGAAGACGTTAAAGTTTTTTTTAATGGGATTACGATAACGATAACAGCTGTCTTTCTGCGTTAAAATAGAGCATCTCTATCCAAACCATGCTGAGACGAGCTCTTCATACCCAGAAAGATGCTAACGCGCTTACGATCATTAACATTACCTTTTTCTTGATTATACAGCGAGGTAAAATTCGTTTACGAATAGACTGGTCTGTGGGGGAAACCAATTATGTGGGACTGGACGCCCTGAGAAGGACGTAATACCCACTATAAAACCTCTTCGGTTTCCCTCTTTCGCCATTTTCGCTGAACCACGGGAACATTGAGACCTACCGCGTTCCGACTGGCGTTTCCTCTTCCTCCCATACATGGCCGGCGAGCCCACCTTTCCACACACTCGCCGGCCCCATTCTTCCATCATATTTCCTCCCCTCTATTGGACAAAGACAGGACATAGGTACACAGTTGCATGCGAGTGTCGACTGCTGTGCCCAGCTAATAGGCATTTCTGTCGCCGCATACTACCAGGTGTGGGTCTAGCATTTACTCCATTAACATTATCTACTTATATTCATCACTACGTTGCCAGCTCATGCTGAGTCAGAGACCGTTTTGTGTCTCTAATCGAGAGAAGCTTTGTCTTTGTCTTGTATATAATAATTACCGTCCGTGACTTAGCTCATAGGTGACTATAAAATAAAATCAAAGGTTGTATCCACACACTGGAGCAACACATTGGACAAAGTGTGTCCATATGGGGGACATACGACCTGCCACAGTCTGTAGGATGCAGTTGTGACTCGCCCCATCCTGCTCATCAGGGATGCTGTTTCCTTCCAAATAAGGGCGTGAAAGCCGTCCGTTCGATTCTGAGCAAACATCTCTAAGGCACTACAAAAACGGGGAAGTCTCAACAGCATTCTAAAGGTATATATGCCTTTTTTCACACCAGCTCAATCTATGTTGTCTTGAGGCTCATCCACAATTTTAATATTAAATCATTTAATTTATTTTTTGTTTTTAAGCTATTGCATAGCTTCTATCGCGGGCCTTGAGCGCGGGGACCGAATCCAGAAATTCCGTAACGAAAAAAACCTTGACGTTTGTCTCTTTAGTTCAGCAACTCGCCTCTAGATGGCATTGCAATAGCTTTACCTCGGCAGTCCCCGAGTGCCACACGTCTTTTTTTTTAATTTTTATTGACACTATACCTAGTGTTCGGTGAAATAAAAAAATAGGCGGATTGTTTCAGAGTCTACTAAAAAAGGACCACTTTGAATGAAAATAAATCAAAATCGTTTATTTGCTAGAACACAAATTTAATAAACATAAATTCAAATTCAGCCTGCATGCAAGCGTGCAAATATTATGCAAGTCATATTATTTTAATTATAGTTTAAATTAAATTATATTGGTCATTTAAGTAGCAATTCAAATTTGTAGATATTCGTTCTCAGTATAGAAACATATTTCAAGTAACCTCTTAACTTACTTAAGAACAACTCTTTCCCAGGTTAAGAAAATCCCGCCAGCTGGCGATGCTGTTGACCCCAGCAAAACGGGAGCAGGGCCAGGGAAGGCACAGAGAGAAGTAATTTGATTTATGTCCTGTATTTGTAGGTGTCAAGCAAGGTGATCCTCTGTCTCCAAAACTTTTTACAGCTACTTTAGAAGAAGTGTTCCGGAATCTTGCCAATAGTTGGCAGAGAGAGGAATTGTCATCGGTAGCAAGAGGTTGACCAACTTACGTTTTGCGGACGATATCGTCTTATTCTCCTCTTCCGCAGTTGAGCTTAGGGATATGATCAACGAATTGAACACCGCAAGCCTCGAGGTCGGACTGCATATGAACATGACGAAGACCAAGATAATGACGAACAGCACCAAACGCCAAATAGATGTCGAGGGTGTGGAGGAGATTGAGTACGTCCAAGAGTATCTTTATCTTGGCCAAATAGTCTCTCTCCAAGCGAGACAAACCCAAGAGATAGCAAGACGCACAGAAAACGCCTGGAGAAGCTTTTAGTCAATGAAAGAACTCATGAAGGGCAAACTACCGCTATCGCTAAAAAAGAAACTCATGGACGTACGAATTCTTCCCATCCTCACCTACGGAGCTCAAACTTGGTCCATGACCGAACGTCAGAAGTTCGCCCTCGGGGTTTGCCAACGAGCCATGGAGCGCAGTATATTAGGAGTAAAGCTGTCAGACCGTGTGCGGAACAGTATATTGCGCTCCAAAACACGCATTGTTGACGTTGGTCAAAAAGCCTGAAGCCTGAAATGGAACTGGGCCGGACACGTCTGCCGAATGTCAAGCGACTTGTGGGCAAGGACCACGACAGAGTGGAGCCCACCCAACGCTAGGAGGTGACGTGGAAGGCCTAGGATGAGATGGCGAGACGAGCTTGACGCACATCATCCATCATGGCCTGTATTGCGAGGAGTGGAAGGAGAAAAGAGAGGCTTTTGCCCAGCAGTGGGACAGCAACGGCTAATAAAAAAAAAAAGAAAAAAAATTGTGTGGCTTACAATTTGCACCACCCTAACTCATCTCGCGGGTGTCGTAAAAGATGACTACCTATACTTACTTAAAACAAACCCTAATAAAAACGGATAAATTTATATTAAAAGACTACTCTACTATTTAAGTGAAAGTTTGTGACCTCGTGGTTTTCTCATGGATGCCATTATCGGAACAGGACCAATTTAAATGGGACCACAAGGGAAGCACTAGCTTTCAATTAAAAAAGAATCATCAAAATCGGATCATCCAGTCAAAAGTTCTGAAGTAACAAAAAAAATGCAGTAGAATTGAGTGGCTTTTTTTAAGTCGGTTAAAAGTGCGAATTCGCCCAAGAAATTGACATTGAATTGAATTCCCACAAGTTCAATTTTGATAGCAAATCAAAAAAAATGCTATAATCGCAATCACTCAATCACAGTTATTATTTAAAAGTTAACTGACGAGACTTTATTTAAAACCTACACACAAAACTATATCTTTATGTAGTCACTGTAAATGGAAGGCGAAATCCTTTACAAGTTGACGCACGTGATGGGGCCAACTACCTACAACAAGCTCCCGGACAAGGTTAAGGACGCACCGAGTCTAGAAAATTTTAAGAAAAAACTAAAAACTGGCTCGTAGAGAAGATGTTCTATACCTACGACGAATTTTTAAATTCTGCTTGTTAATTAATTAATTATTCACTAATAATATACTATTTTTATTTTAATAATTTAAATCAATGTGACGTATAATGTGAAAAATTATTAATAAAATGTTTATCTGTTTATCTGTTTAAGACACCCTTCCTTCAGCTGGCTATGTGTTCCCGCATCACAGTCATTGTGCATTCAGCGGACAGCTGTTCCATAAAAATATTTTCGATGCAATGTTTAACACCAGGGGGAATATTTTTCATTTTTGTGTCTTTTAAATCCCTCGCTACTGCTAGTTTTATTGCAGCTACGCTCGTGACTCCATTCTACTAGACTCTACGTATAGTACTAATCTATAATATAAAAATGAATCGCTAAATGTGTTGGTAAGCGCATAACTCAATAACGCCAGGACCAATTTGGCCAATAGGGTACATGCATGGATTTTTTTATTTTTTTAATCGTTTATTTAGGTTAATACAAAAACGAAAAAAAATACAACACCCAAAAAAAAAAAATTATTGAGGTAAAAAACTAAAAGTAAAACTACACTCAGTTTCGGGTGATAAAAACGCTGCCATGTTCGCCAATGCAATTTATGACGTCATGGATCATGTAAACACAAAGTCAAAACTTCATGCCCATATAAAAGTGTTCAAGAATGACGTCACGTTTCACGTGCCAATAGCGATGCGTTTAGACATTTTGCTGTAGAGACTTAAAATATCTAAAAACATCATATTATACAAAAATAAATATACAGATATATTTCTATATCAATAGAGAATACGTAAAAAAAATATAAGCTTATTTGAAGTCACATGCATATACCCTATTCTTTTTTTTAAATGTTCGTTGAAGTTCAAGGATGGTTTTTACGGCAAGAAAAATTCTAATAACCGCCGGGAAAACACCTTTCCAAAGGAACAACGCGTGCAAAGCCGCGGGGCACAGCTAGTTTATTATATAAATTACTAATTACGTCCCGTGGTTTTGCACGCGTTGATGATATGGAAACGTTTAAAGGTGATTTATATCCCACGGGAACTGATTTATGGGATAAAAAGTAACCTATATTTAATTCCAGGATAAGGATTACCTGTATGCAAAATTTCAGTCTTATCCGTTCAGTTGTTTTGGCATGAAGATGTAACAACAAACATCCTTCCTTCCATACATCCATATAAACTTTCGCATTTATAATATTAGTGTGATTTCAGCTTGAAATAAATCTAGCGGAATGGGAGGCGACGATAAAGTCACTACGAGACAGGCAAAAATTAGAAGAGTTGGAGATGACCTGCACCGATGGAACTCACAGGAAGATCTGGATGGTCAACCGCCCTAAGCCTGAGGCAATCGAGACCGTTGACTTTGTTAGTACCGCAACGTCAACCGCCCATATTGGTCCACTGGTGGACGCAGGCCTTCGCCTTATAAGATAAGCCCCCTGCAAAACATTTATACCACCAAACTGCGATCCTCAACCCGCATGCCCAGCGTGAGGATTATGGGCATCACCCTCCATAAGATAAACGCCAATAAGGCACTTATCAGGGAGAGCCTGCGTCCAGCAGTGGGTTATAGGGGGTAATGCCCATAATCCCCACGCTGGGCATCGCAGTTTGATGGTAGAATGGTTCTGAAGGAGTCGCTGCTGCCTACCTCCGGTGAATATCCCTTAGTCGCCCCTTACGACACCCGCCGGTAAAGTTGGAGTGGTGCACCCGCACAGCTTGTTAGTAGCATTTATCTATTTTCCCACAAAGAGGGAAGCTCAGTGTACAATATACCTTTTCGTTATAGCGTAGAGGCTCTACGAAACTACTTCTGTGGCAAGCTTCGTAGCTCTTTCGTAGCAATGTGCTACGCGCTTGCGACTGGTCATCATCTTTAATGAGATACAGTTCTAGCAGAGGCATCATAATCCTATTCTATCCTATCCTATCCTTATACTATACCTATTCCTGTTTCCTGTCCTATACTACTTAATTATGATGCGAAAGGTAGAGGTTCTACGAAACTACTTCTGTGGCAAGCTTCGTAGCTCTTTCGTAGCAATGTGCTACGCGCTCGCGACTGGTTGTCGAAAGTTGTGTTAGTTACACTATTTATAACTCAAGAACGGCTGAACCGATTTGGCTGAAAATTGGCGGGGAGGTAGCTTAGAACCAGGAGACGGACATAGGATAGTTTTTATTTCGTTCCCGGCTGAACGAATCTTGTTGAAATTTGGCAGGGAGGTAAACGGTACCCCGGGGACGGACATAGCTACTTGAATAGAGCGTGCGAAGCCGCGGGCGAAAGCTAGTTATATTATAAATGCGAAAGTTTGTATGGATGTATTGATTTATGGATGTATGTTTAATTGTAAATGTTTTTACTACTGTTTTTATTTTGACTATTAGATAAATTATTTGATTGTAAATGTAATTTTAGGGCTAGAATCAAACATAGGCTACTTTTTATCTCCGTTCCCGTAGGATATAAATCACCTTTAAACGTTGCCATAAGAAAACCGGGTGCGAAGTTGCGGGGCGCAGCCAGTAACATATACTCGTATAACTACTAATGGAATTTTCTTCAGCTCCAACTTTTACCAGCTTCCGTCGGAATGCGTGTGCTATGGTTCTTACCTTCTTCAAATTGGGCAGACTGTGCTAAAGTGAACCACTACTGGGCCTATTTAGTGGACGAGCTTAAAGCAGAGACAACCGCAAGGATTAAGATTAACACGGATTTGGAGAAGCTTACTGTAAGAATTGTTCAAAATTGTTGTTACCAAAGAATTTGTATTTAAAAAAAATGCTGGACAATTCACCTAGCAATATCTAGCCTTAAGATAAGCAGAGCTTGTGTTATGGGTACTAAATAACTTATATACTTAATAGAATACACTACCTAGATAGATATTTTTAATATATATACAGGGTGGGGCAAATTTTTGCCCTTATCTTAAGGGGCCAAAATTTTCTTCAAATAAAACAGAAGGTTCCTAAGAATCAACAAAACCTTTTAACTACAAAAGAAACGATAGCTACACTTAAGGGGCCAAAAATTTGCCCCACTCTGTATAGAGTACATTCATAACGCCCCGCCCTGAACAAATATCTGCCGATCGTACAAACATTTGTCCCGAGACAATCAAGAATCAAACCCGCAACCTCGAGATCAAATCAAAGATATTAAGTAGGTGTTGTATTTATACAACAGTGCCTACTTAATAATAACAATTTATTGTTGGTATGTAGATATAAGATCAAAGATAAAATAACTTAAAAAGTATATGAGTATATGATGACAATGACCCCTGATAGACATTATGGGTAAATTTTGTACTCTGCAATAATAATAAGACAATTAATGTTAAATACCTTATAACTCCTACAAGGTACCATTACAGTCTAGTAGGGAGGTACCATAGTTAAAAAGTACTAGGCGAGCAGATATTCCCATGAGATATTATACCTTAAAAACATTCTTAGAATAAAATCTAAACTCGGGGAATCCATTTGGGGGATCCTGATGGCCGGTAAGGCCATCAGGATCCCATTCTCCCAGCACGCTGGATTGATGACGGTGTTAGCTATTCTTGATCGAAACAAGGTTCATAGTAAGCCCTCTCTTATTCACAAATACCTATCCATTGGTTTACTATAGAAACTTTCGTAGTTTGACGAATTCATTATGAATGTAAGCGGGTTAACTACGAACCTTGTTTGTGTTGGAAGAACAACAACGTTTCATCCCTTAACCGCTCGCTTGCCCAAGGGGAGTCCGCGCGCAACGCGCCTTTGCCCCGGGCCCTCGGCGCGTGCCTACCTCAAATGTCCCACGAAAAAAACTTGACGACCCTACTTTGCCCCGCCATTTATAGCGCCTTCAGCGTGCGGGTCGGGTTTCACAAAATCGTTTCTTGTGACTCAATTTGTTTAAAAAAGTGTCAAGTGTTATATATATTTATGTTTATTATGAAACTAGCTAACCAATGTTATCTTTTGTTTATCAAATTACGACTTTGGTGCAGAGTTATGCTGTGCTGAACTTAGAAGTAGGGCGTTTTGAAGCTCGTCTTGTATTCAAAAGCTCATATCTCAAAAATAAAAGCGATGACATATATGGTTTTTATTCTTTGGTTATAACCATATATATATATGGTTTTTATTCTTTGGTTACGTTCTATATATAATAAATAAAATAATAAGAAAAAAAAATATCACTTGTTCATGGATATTTATTATTTAAAAGGCCTTTGTTTCCATAGCGGGCCGAGTCATTTTTGCGCGCGCGTTCTAGGTTATTTACAAATCGAAATCATTGCGATGTAGACATCGAAATTATTGCCTTTGTATTTGTAATTTGTTCACGAAGAAACGGGACAAATAATACAAATTAGGCCCTGGAGTGATAGAGACGGGTAGAATCAGCTTTTTCGACGGCGGGAGCGATGTTAACCACAGGTTGACATGGTCATAGCTGAGTGAAATGCAATGTCAACTACCAGTTAACACGGGCAAAGCTGACTTCAAGGTTATGTTAACTACTACTTAACATGGTCAATTCTAAATTCTCGATTTGTTAATTAATAGTTAACACGGGCAGCGGCTAACGAGGGACCTCTTCGGGTGAATGCGGTTCTAGACGCGCGCGTTCCGCATCCCTTCGAGCACTGCGGGTGAGCGCGCGTTGAGCGCGTGACGTGCCCGCCGGGGGCGGGGGTGGTGGGGGGTGCGCCGCTTGTAGATGCTGCAGGGCGTGAGAGTCATCTACTGTGTCGGGTGTTGCTGTCATCAGGGTAACGTTGGTGTTCTTCCAACACAAACAAGGTTCGTAGTTAACCCGCTTACATTCATAATGAATACCCATTGTTGTTTTAGGAAGTAATGTTTCGCCACGACCAAAGCCTCGAACTGGTCGAGCAGCTAGACTTAAACTCTGGTCGCGCGGACTCTGTCGGCCAGACGAGCGTCGCGGGCGTCGTGCGGCGCCCCGCCGCGCAGAGTGTGCGAGCGAGCGAGAAGAGCGCTGGAATGTATTCAATGAGACATTTCCTATTCGACAAGCCTAACAAAGCAGTAAGAAATAATCACACTATAACACTAATATTATAAATGCAAAAGTTTGTATGGATGGATGGATGGATGGGTGGATGGATGTTTGTTATCTCTTCACGCCAAAAGTACTGAACGGATCTGGCTGAAATTTTGCATACAAGTAATTCTAATACTGGAATAAAACATAGGCTACTTTTTATCCCGTAAATTTGTTCCCGTGGGATAAAAATCACCTTAAAACGTTTCCATAGGAATAACGCGTGCGAAGCCGCGGGGCGCAGCTAGTGTTATAATATAAATGCGAAAGTATCTATGGATGTATGGATTGATAGATGAATGGATGAATGGATGGATGTTTATTACCTCTTCACGCCAAAACTACTGAACGGATCTGGCTGAGATTTGGCATACAAGTAATTCTAATACTGGAATAAAACATAGGCTACTTTTCATCCCGTAAATCTAAACGTGGAATGTACTAAACATGGAATGTACTAAACATGGAATCAAACATAGGATACTTTTTATCCCATAAATCCGTTTCTGTAGTATAGAAATCACCTATTAAACGTTCCCATATAATCAACGTGTGCGAAGCCGCGGACCGCAGCTAGTATTTCATACTTCCTTGACAATGATACTTCCTATAAGCGATAGCGGGGTGATAGTGCATCAATCTGGCTTGAGGAGCTGAACCTGTATACTTCATAAAACTCTCAGCTACAGACTTATTTGGGCTTACCTTATTATCAGTCTCCAAGTGAGCCCAAATAAGTCTGTATAGCTAAGAGTTTTATCCACCTTGTTCGCCGACGACGGCGACTCAACAATCGCATCTTCCATCCACGTCTACTTACTCAACGGTAGAGACAAAAGCACTGACTCATAAAGGAAGAGCTTAATCAATGTTGCCTAGTTACTACTATATACTTTACAGTTTCACTGCCGTGTAATGCCTAGGCTTAGAATTTGCTCCACCATACTTCAACTGCAATCCCCGCAAGCCCTGCGTGGGATTATGGGAACTACCCTCGTATGCTAAAAGCAGTTGCTTATCAGAGGGGATCCACTTCTTCCGTAAGTGGACAAAAAATGTAAGTGAATTAGGCCCGTATTAGATAGTAATAACTATTTATCAAGTTGTTTATATATTAAAAAATTGACTTGTCTAAGTGCTTATTTTGTAAGTCTAAAGAAATAAACGATTTGACTCCTTGACTCTGACTCTGACCCTGACTCTAACTCTGACTCTGAACCAGCAGTAGATCGTGTGGTAGGCTGCAGATGATTTAGCTTTATTGCTTGACAACTGATAGAGTTGCAGGTTTAATGGTAAGGTCTTTATGAACGTGTTAACAAAAGCTGTAAACTTCCTTAAGAATAAATAATAAAATTGATTAATTTAAATAATTTGTTTAAAAATGGGCCTTCATCTACAGCCTTTACCGACTGGTCCACTGCTGGACGCAGACCTCTCCCTGATAAACGCCATATTAACCTTTGTTACACGGAGGTTATGCTCATAATCTTATGCATGTGGGTTGAGGATCGCAGTTTTGTTATGCAGAAGGCACTGCTGACCGTTGCCCAGTGCATATCCCTAAGTCGCCAATTACGACACCTGCGGGAAGAATTGGGGTGGTGCAAATTCGGCACCAGCACCACATGGCCGAATGGGCCTTCAATCCTAATAATTAAAACTAACTTAGGTTATTGAAAATATTTAAACTCGATTTATAACTGAACCAAATTAAAATGGGATCACACGGGAAGCACCAGCTTTCATATAAAAAAAACATGAAAATCGGACCACCCAGTCAAAAGTTCTGAGGTAACAAACATAAAAAAAACGAATTGAGAACCTCCTTTTTTTGAAGTCGGTTAAAAAGGGGTAGCCGTCCCCCGCATTGCTAAGGACAGGAACCAGTAGAAGGCCTATATCGAAAAACAAACTGGATTAACACCTTCATGGCCCAAGACGCAGACTCCACCTCGTTCGGCTGAGGCTGGGCAATGAAAACATTATAGGAAAAATAACATGATCCAGATATAAAGGCTCATTTTTTTTTTATATAATTAGGTCCAGAAACCGATCCGTAACATGGCCGATTTCAACGAGAGGCTCGACAAGCGCGGGGCCGCCGATGAGAACCTCTGGCGCTGGTGCGAGGTCATACTGCGCAATGCTCGGCAAGTACAGGTCAAGCTGCAGAAAGCTGATGGAACTGTAAGTTTTTTTTTAGGCTAAATAGACCTTTGTTTGACCGCAATCTCACCTGATGGAACGCGAAGATGCGGCCGACGGTGTATCACGAAGGTCTAGAAGATACCTATTCACCCTTGTCTTGAAGAGACCCAGGTTGTAATTGGCCGGAAAAACAGAGGTAGGGGCGAGTTCCATTCCTTTGCGGTGCGAATAATAAAGGTGGAGGAAAACTGCTTAGTGCGAGTGGAGGGTACGTCCACCAAGGATGGATGGTATTTCGCTGTGCGTCTGCTTATCCTGGAGTGGAAGGGGGATGGTGGGATCAGGTCATGTAGTTCAAGTGAGCATTCTTTAAAATGTATCCTATAAAAGATCGAGAGACAAGCAACCTTGCGGCGGTGGTCGAGACTTTGAACCTTAGTCTCTGCAAGGTACTGCTCGTCAATGAGTCTGAAGGCTCTTCGTTCGATCGAGTCTAAGGCTGCAAGCTCGTACTTGGCCGAGCCGTCCCAAACATGGCAGCTAAAAAAAAGCAGCAAGTGCTCCCGGAAATAGGCCAGTGTCTAGAAAACGGCTCTGTCGGAAGACCAGCGTTGGTTGTAACGTGTTTACAACTATGGTTTACCCATTTTGAATGAACCATGTTTGTAAACAAAGTACGACACAAATAACAAAATCTCACTTGCTTGGCGTCGAGTTTCAGACATAACTGTAAGCAATTTTTATTGAAGGGAGGATCTAAAATCGACAAGTAATGTAAATTACGTATAAAAGGACGCGCCAACAAAGTGAATTTTAGGTAGTATGGGCGGTTTGTTTACGTTTATGCTCCATTCAAAATAGATACGATATAGCTCATACTGAGACAGAAACCGTTTCGTGACTCGTCAGAAGCTTTGTCGTTTATTTTTAAATGATGTTTGTTTTTGTTGAAAGGTACAAATAAAATGATATTATATTCATAAAAAATCTAATGAAATAGTCCGTTAGTTGCATAATCAGAAGGTATTGGATATGTTTTTTTTCTTTTGTCGATAAAACAAAAGATTATGAAGATATAGCCAGTTAAAGTTCCGCGAGACGTCACATCTTGCGACACTTTTTAACAAACTGGGAACAACGCTGGAAATATTAATAACCGCTAAAATATTTGAATTTAGCTTGAATCTGTGTTGGATTTCGTGTCGATGACTAGGTAGCGGAGAGACACGCTTTTACGACGAAAACCCGTCAGAGCTGCAAAAATTATCAGTAAATAAATTCAAACAAACTGTCAACACCTTGCAGTGAAAAAAGGCAGTCCTACTATAAAATTAGAAAACTCAGTGTACGACGCCCTCCGGCTAGGAGGAAATATACCAGGCAATTTTGTTATTAACTTATCTAAACTAACGTATTTTGAATTTAATAGATATAGTGATGTTACCTTCTCTCTGCAATCTACTGATCCCGTTTGTGTCTCAAAATATCTAAGAGAAATAAAATCAAATGCCTCAGGTTTTGACAAAATTTCTATTGAAATGTTAACATTAACGCTTCCTAGTAGCATTGACGCAATTACTTCAATTGTTAATCAATCTATATGTTCAGCAGTATTTCCCAAAGTTTGGAAAACAGCTATTATCAAGCCTATACCAAAAGTGACAAATCCACTTGAAATTAAAGATTTAAGACCTATCAGCCTCCTACCTTGCTTATCTAAAGTCTTAGAGAAGGTAGTATGTTGTCAAGTTAGCGAGTATTTAGAAAGACATAACATCTTACCCGAGTTCCAGTCAGGTTTCAGAAAAAGCAGAGGCACTAATACGGCTCTACTTGATGTAACTGATAATATCATTGAAGCTCAAGATAGAGGAATGGGAACCATTCTTGTCCTTTTGGATTTTTCTCGTGCGTTCGACGCAATCAATACGTCACTTCTTCTTTCTAAACTAAGTTTCTATGGATTCGACCATCAAACTATTAGGTGGTTTTGTTCATATCTCAGTGATCGGGCGCAATATGTTGAAATCCCTAAAGACAACGGAAACCCGTTAATATCAGAAACGCGAGTTGTAAACAGAGGCGTACCACAGGGTTCAATCCTCGGTCCTCTACTATTTATCCTTTATAGTGCAGATGTGATTGACTGTATACGCCACTGTAAGTTTCATGTTTATGCGGACGATATTCAAATTTATCTATCTTTTAAGCCAGAACTTTTACGTAGTGCCGAATCTAAAATTAACGACGACCTAAATCGGATACAGGAATGGGCGCTATCCAACTCCTTGCTCTACCGCTTGTTTGACCGTGTTAACTGGTAGTTGACATTGCATTTCACTCAGCTATGACCATGTCAACCTGTGGTTAACATCGCTCCCGCCGTCGAAAAAGCTGATTCTACCCGTCTCTATCACTCCAGGGCCTAATTTGTATTATTTGTCCCGTTTCTTCGTGAACAAATTACAAATACAAAGGCAATAATTTCGATGTCTACATCGCAATGATTTCGATTTGTAAATAACCTTGAACGCGCGCGCAAAAATGACTCGGCCCGCTATGGAAACAAAGGCCTTTTAAATAATAAATATCCGTGAACAAGTGATATTTTTTTTCTTATTATTTTATTTATTATATATAGAACGCAATCAAAGAATAAAAACCATATGTCATCGCTTTTATTTTTGAGATATGAGCTTTTGAATACAAGACGAGCTTCAAAACGCCCTACTTCTAAGTTCAGCACAGCATAACTCTGCACCAAAGTCGTAATTTGATAAACAAAAGATAACATTGGTTAGCTAGTTTCATAATAAACATAAATATATAAAACACTTAACACTTTTTTAAACAAATTGAGTCACAAGAAACGATTTTGTGAAACCCGACCCGCGCGCTGAAGGCGCTATAAATGGCGGGGCAAAGGCGCGTTGCGCGCGGACTCCCCTTGGGCAAGCGAGCGGTTAAATGCTAAAAAGACAAAATACATGATTCTTGGTACCAAGGCTCAGTTAATAAAATAGCTCTGGAGGTCCCTCAATTGTGCATCGACAAAGATAAAATAAAGCGAATTACGGAGGCACGTAATCTTGGCCTAATAGTTGATGAGCAGTTAAAGTTTGAGCGTCATGTATCCGAAATAGTTAGAAATTGTTTTTATAGACTAAAGGTATTGTACAAGATCAGAAATTACTTGAGCACTGAAGTCAGAGTTCGGCTGGTTGACTCTCTGGTGTTATCGAGGTTCAATTATGTTGATACGGTCTACGGTCCACGACTTCTGGCCAAAACGTCTACCCTCATACAGAGAGTCCAAAATGCTTGCGCACGTTTTTGCTTTAACGTCCCACCTCGTAGTCATATAACACTCTTTTTAAATCAGCACCGTATCCTGAACATGAAAAATAGGCGGGATCTTCATCTTGCCATCTTTATGTTCGGAGTGGTTAAATCAGGTAAGCCAAGGTATCTCTACGATAAATTCGAATGGGCTAGAGACCACAATAGACACCCACCTCGAGCCTGCTCATTCGTGCTGCGTATTCCAAGACACGGTACAGCTGCTTTTCGCGGTAGCTTTCGATTCTGCGCCACTAAGTGCTGGAACTCACTGCCTCCACCTTTGCGTGAACTTAAAAATAAGTGCAACTTTAAATTGAAGTTGAAAAATCAGCTTCTGGAACTTCAAAGTAGGTCGTAGTAAGCTAATAAGCTTCTGGAACTTCAAAGTAGGTCGTAGTAAGGTAGAAGCAAACACACACTCAATGTTTCTGCTATTGATTGAGGGACGGGCACGGGAGGTGCTCTGTGAAACGGCTTGAGCAGATAGAGCTTACTTTTTTTTTTTTTTTTTAATAATTAGGTAGATTGTTACATAAATGAAACCCGTTAGTTTCTAATTTTCTTGAGGCTGCTTCGTTCTTTTTGCTTAGTTTTTTTGACCCTTATACGCGAATAGGTATGTATGTATGTATATACGATTTTTATTGATATTTTAAAAACATTATTATCCTTACCTTTTTCGTTTTGGTGTCCAAACATACAAAATAACAACTTGTTTGGTTTAACCTAATAAGTTGATTCCACCTTTTTAAAGACAAGTTGCCATCACCCTATATGTAGCTTTTACATTTCGTCATTATTACTATGGTACATGCTGAAAATCAGCGTTGTGGGGTTACTCACAACACCAGCTGAGCATGAACCTATTCTGATAGCGCAGGCGCACGGCACTGATGATCACACACGACCACAACAATATTATTATATAAATATTAGTGTGACATTTTTGTCAGTCATCTATGTAATCTAAGTTAGTAGTACCTACCTATCAGAATAAATATATTTTCATTTCATTTCATTTCTCTGTCGGAAGACCAGCGTTGGTTGTCACGTGTTTACAACCAGCTCATGCTGAAACAGATACCGTTTTGTGACTCTTATCAATAGATGCTTTGTCTTATATTTTAAGTCATCCTTGTTTTTGTTGAATTTTGAGCTTTCCAATATTTCGAAGCTTTTCAATATTGTGCCGAAATATTGGAAAGCTCAAAATTCAAATCATGGTAAATATCCCGTTGTAAATAACTTTAGATGTACCAAATGATCCCCACGGGGATTTGGTAAGTATGTAATTATTCCCCACGCTAGGCATTCTGGTTATGGATCGCAGTTTGGTGGTAGAGTTCGACTGGAGACGCTGCTGCTCTGCCGTGGGGATTATGGGCATTACCCCCCATAAGATGGAGCAGCTAACAGCCAATAAGACGCTTATTAGGAGGAGGTCTCATCATCATCATCATCAGCCTATATTAGTCCACTGCTGGACACAGGCCTCCCCTAATGAGCGCCATAGCGCTCTGTCTTCAGCTTGACGCATCCAACATCTGCCTGCAGTCTTTCGCAGATCGTCATCCCACCTGGCCGGAGGGCGCCCTACACTACGTTTGCCGAGTCGCAGTCTCCACTCAAGAACTCGTTTACCCCATCGGTTGTCAGTTCTTCGCGAAATATGGAGGGCCCACTGCCACTTCAGCTTGTTAATTCTCTGAGCTATGTCGATAACTTTGGTTCTCTGTCGGATGTATTAGTTACGAATCCTATCCTTCAGAAGGAGGTCTGCGTCCAACAAATGGACCAATAAAGCCTGTTGAGATAGATTCATTACTTACCACAGTTGATCATAAATTTTACAGGATCATACTTATCAAGAGAACGAAGGTGTGTTGCCGCTCGTTAACGCCCACTTCCCTTGTCCGATGATGAAGCACGTTTTGGAAATCCCGCTCAAAACTCCCTTGTACAAAGATCCTGCTCGACTGTAAGATTGCACCTTATCACTAGTTATCACACTAATATTATAAAGTTTAGATGTACCTACCCAAGTAACATTTTGGGCCTATAACTTAGGTTTATATCACAAAAAGGTTTAGTAAAAAAAGTTCGTGTAAAGGTGTTAGCGATACCTACGGTTTATATAAAAGCGTTTGGTAAAACGTTTTTGCTCTGTAAGCTATAGAGCCAAATTATCCTATTACCTGTCGATGTAAAGGTTTACTTCACTATTTTATAGAGCCATTATAGGAAGGTATTATTAAAGCTTCAAATGTAGCCTCTATAGAGCAATATTGTTCTATAGTCGTGTTTGAATTCACTTTTATGTATCTTATTTGCTCTATAAGGTTTCACTGATTACCGTTATATATGTCGCAGCCGGAACGTAGAATTAGCCTGTTTGTAAAACGGCTAGGCCGTTTTTAGGAAATGGCTAGGCAGTTCACCGTGCTTAGGCCGATCGTCAAATGAAGATAACTGTTTCTGTGTACGAGGCTCCGTCTGCGCAGAATCTACAGTTACCTACATATTATATTTTACTATCGGCTATGACATCAATTATCTGCCAAGGAAAGTTGCTTAAAAATTGGGTTCGGAGGTTAGCTGGAGCTCCAGGAGTTACCTACCGTGCATACCATAACATGCATTTAAACAGCTGTTACTTTATCTTTACTACATCCTCAACCTCAACAACTTGTACTGCTAGACGCAGACTTCCCCTGATTAGCTCCTTATTGGCGTTTGTACCATGAGGGGTAATGACCATAAACTTCACGCCTGTGCTCCACGCTTGGCATAGGGATTAGGGATTGCAGTTCGGTTAAATTTTATGCACTGATTTTGATTATTATATAATATTATTAATAATCTGAGGCACTGTGACACTACTATGGGATTCAAATAAAATACGTTTTACTTTAATCCCATAAAATACATTTCTTTGGTACCTACCTACATTTCAGTGTTCTGATGTTTGGTTAGGAAATATTTAGGCAGGTATTTCTCGCACAAGCAAAACCGCGCGCCATTACTACTAATTAGTAATCCATGGTATAAAAAGATATAGCCGTTTTACAATCGGGCTAGGTTTGAGTCAGCCAAATCGTTGAACGTTGAGCGTTTTCAATTGGCCTAGCCATTTAGCTGAATGGCGCCGTTTTGTAAATGGCCTGGCCGTTTTACAAACGGGCTAATTCTACGTTCCGGCTGCGACATATATATTGCGTTATAGCAGTGATGAATATCCAACAATACAAGCATTTAGCGACATTGTGGTTCCACAAATCACTGCAATAGTGCATGATCTTTAGTAGTGTTAACGACGCCATAACAGAGCATTTTTGCTCTATAATCGATTTTATGGACACTTCTACAGCAATTAAAAGTGTTTTAATTGTTTTTCAATCTCTAAAGAGATAGTAATAATCACGTCTGCCGTCAAAGACTATAAGTCTTTGACGGCAGACGTGATTATTACTCTTTTATAGTGCCAAAGACTTCTATTATGGTTTTGGATGTTCTTTTAAAACGCAATAGCGTACATAACTGATTTTTCATCACCTTTATAGGATAAATAAGGTACATAAAGGTAGGTAACTGCTTCTTTTATATGATAATTTTGATCTGTAATGGCGTATGTATCTCTTTAATATTACCTATAAGTTATAGTATTATAAAGTTTATTCGCCAATATAATATCTATCATGGATTTAAAATCGTGGAAAGATTATAAACGCAGTGGAACGTAGGTACAGAAGAGAGGTGCAAAAACAATATCGGCAAATAACATTATTATCCAAAAGCGAAGTGCAAAGTGAAGTGCGGTCCAAACCAGTGCAATGTGGTTCCGCACAAAATTTAGTTTGTATGAATGAAGTTAATAATAAAAACCCTAGTTATGTTATTGATTGCAGTTCAGAATCTTCAAGCTGCAAGATGTAATTGAGGACAAAAATCAGCAATTTCGCGACGAATTAAAAAAATGGGCCATTGATTACAATAGAGATGTATTTGGGGGTAGGCTGGTTTTATTGTCACGTGTTTCGGGAGCGCCGTTGGAGCGCGCGCGTTCGGAGATGTATGGAGGTAGTAGTTGCGTTTCACAGTCGCGCTTTTAGTACCACGCGTTCCGCTGCTGTGAGGCAATCGTGTTCCCTTTGTAAACAAGTATCTGACGGCGCGTCCCAACGGCGTCACACTAAAACGAATAGTGGCCGTAGAAGCGCAAGAGCAGCGCGCGCTTCGACAGCGCCGGCGATCAGCGCGCGGTTACTGAACGGCGCTGCCCAAGCGCACGACTGTGTAACGGAACTACTACCCCCATACATCTCGGAACGCGCGCGCTCCTACGGCACTGCCGAAAGGCGTGACAATAAAACCAGCCTTAGAGTGGCACTGTTCAAGCGCGTGCTTTTAACAGCCTACTGCCCAGCGGCGCGTCCAGCAGCGTGACAATAAAACCAGCCTAAGAGCTACAACACAACACAATTAAAGTTTTTTCCCTCATTGAATTGTACTTTATTAGTGACGAAAATGGTACGCCAGACAAAGCTTTCTTCTTCTTGGATAAAATATTAAAGCCTTTGTATTATCACTTATTTTTATTATCACATAATCAGACCCGTATTTGTATTAACATTAAAATACTGTAAAGAAAATCTGGACGATTTCTCGTCAATCAAAGGATTTTCGGAAGCTTTCTTCTTGGATAAAAAATAAAAGCCTTTGTATTATTACTTATTTTTATTATCACATAATCAGACCCGTTTTTGTATTAACATTAAAATATTGTTAAGAAAATCTGGACGATTTCACGTCAATCAAAGGATTTTCATTTTACTAGCAATCTTTAAAATCTACTAGGTTTCCACGTCACTCGATTAATTTCTAATTTAACAACGTGGCCGTGGTAAAAACTAAATCTAATCAAAATTTTTTGGTATATGCCTATCATAAACTCTGGTTTGCCAAACTTAAGTTACAATTTTTCACCGGAGCAGATAAGTGACTTTACTTGTTTATAATTAACACACAATTTATTACCATCAATTTGTCACCAGTCAAATCACGTCAATCAGTCTTATAAAGAATATCTACAAACAAATATATTAATCTATGCGTTACACAATAAAATAACAAGATAAATAACTTTCAGTGGGATGACTATACCACACATGCCTAGTAAATACCCAGTAATTATAATCTCAGATTAAAACACGAAATGGGTAAAAGTAAAGTAAAATGGGTTATTTCCATTCCATTCCGCCATTCCGCTACCACAAGCAGCATAAAATCGTCACGCTTTAGAAATTTGTCACTATCCATGAGTAGGGCCATTTTTCTTATACCAACACTGAAAAGAAAACAATATTACTCAAAAACCGAAATCTAGTACCTACCTAATTTAAAGAGTTTGCGTGATCCAACCCGATCTTATAGAACCCTAATTTTACTCATAATGGCGACAAAAACTTTGTCATGAGTACTATAGTTGGCCGATAAGGGCTACGGAGTTACCATTTCGCTTTATAGTAGCAAACTGCGTACCTTTCATATTATATTAATATTTTATTTTATTAAATACTCAATAAACCGGAGGCGCGTAAAGAATACTAAATAAAAATAGTACTATTCCATCGGTAAAACTTTTGTCGCACGTAAATTTTGCAGTATTGAACGAGTTATTCAATGTCAAAATAAGATAGGTAATATAAACTTACCACGTTACAATCCTTGAAGTCCACACAGAAATCACTTATAATTATACTGATATGAACTCGAACACAACGTGAGCCGATCGCCGATGCTAAAAGAAAAATATTTGTGATGTATCGGAATCACGGACTCTACTATAGAACAAAATAGCACTATAATGGTAACACAAACGCTACTACAGTATAAAATAACACTATAGTAGCGTTTCTGTAACTCCTATGTCAATAAATTGTCATACGAGTCACCATTATATCAACTTTATAGAGCTAAAATGTCACCGCTAACACATCTACAGTTCTACTATGTCACTTATTGGTGATATAATTGCGCCAAATCGACTGTACACAACCTTTTTAGGGGTTTTATAGTGCCAAAAGTAGTGTTTGAGACACGTTCTATGGACTGCTATAGAACAAGAAATTGTTACTTGGGTATGGATGTAAGGATAGATGGATGTTTGTTACATATTCACTATACTGATCGGGCTGAAATCTGGTTTGGAATAAAACATAGACTGCGTTTTAGCCACCATACTGCTCTGTCGGAAGACCAGCGTGGGTTGTAACGTGTTTACAACCAGCTCATGACACAGATACCGTTTTGTGACTCTTATCGATAGATGCTTTGTCTTTTATTTTAAGTCATGGTTGTTGATTTAGTTGCAAATAAAGTAATATTCTAATTCTTCTTATATCCCATAAATCAGTACCCATGGGATAAAAATTGCTATTAAACATTTCCATAGCTACAACGCGTGCGAAGCTGCTAGCACAAACTAGTTTAAAATATTATGTAAATAATAAATACATAAAGCTGGACAATCCACACGGCATCATCTAGCCCCAAGCTAAGCAGAGTTTGTGTTATAGGTGATGGATGACTGATGACTGATACATAATACAATCCTGCTAATCTTAGGTAGATATTAAGCCAAAGTTTGTATGAATGTTACCTTACCACGTACATATATTCGTGACTACTAAACCTATAAAATACTATTTGAAATGTATTATGTAGGTAGATTCAATGCCTCACAGCCTGTGAGGCAAGGCAAAAAGTAGGTTTCTTTAATAAGGCCGAAGGATGTTTGCCGGGCCAGCTCATTTTTATTTCTAATTAAAACTTTTTTTAGGCGTCAATCTATTATGGGTTAATAAGCGAGGGATTGTTTCAGCTTGGCAGTTATAGCCTTCATGAGGTCTTCCTTTTTTTCCTTCAATAAAAAAGATAACAAAAATAAATAATTTAAAAAAAATTACATTCATGCTTAGCTATTTCTACAAAAGTAAAGTATTAGTAGAAGTTCTGTTGCAATAATCAAACATGTTTTTACAGTACTTTTATCACTTAAATTATTGCAACTTTTTCTAGGCATTTGAATGAAACAAAGCCTCTAATTATGTTGCGCTGGACTTTGCCAGACCTATTTCTTTAAACCCTAAGTAAATCTGTTCATAGTTTCGGAGATTATCCCGAACAGACAGACAGACAGACAGACATTTGTTATTTTAGTCTGCTGGTATCCCTCCCATTTTGGCTAAAATTAACTTTTGTAGAGACACAAAGTTTCTACTGACTTATTATATGTATAGATAAGGCCGATGATGTAGTCGTCAAGGGTTTTGTTAAATCTATTTTTTGTCCAAAATAATGTTTTGAGTCGATTTAATTGCACGCGAGTGTATAATTTTCTGTTGTTCATTTCAGTCCAATCGCGAAGTCCCGAAAGAACGTTTCGGACTCCACAGTGCTGCAACCCCAGGAGCAATTGGCCAAGAGATTCAGCCTCTGGAGTCGCGACTTCACGCCGCTCTACCCTGTCTATAAGATACCCTCCTATCAGTCCCCTCTTTAATTTCACTTCACAGCTACTCTCAAAATATTTAAATTTCGCACGATTCTGTGTCAGAATCTGTGTTGATGACTCGGTAGTGGCGAGTCTGAATAGTCCTGCTGAAGATGTAGGTAATATTGCTACATAAATAAATCTAAAATGAAACATAATTATGTTAAAACAATGATTTATTTACCTACTCATTATGGTACACAGTACCTTTTTTTCCAAGTTACTACTAGGTACTTAAGAATATGTACGTACGACCCTCTCCCAAATCTCAGCGGCCGGCCCGAGCGAATTTGTTGTTGTTTCACGTAGAATAGCATCGTGTTAGCCATTCCGCGGCATTCGCCTTATTTTGGAATTGTGCTCCCTGTGTCATAAATATTTTTGTTTATTTCTAATGGTGAATATATTTAGGATGTTTGCAGTGTGACAGATTTTCGAATAAAGGTGTCTAACATGCATAAAAAATAGCTTGAAAATGACTAATATGCAACGATTTTTCTCTACCGATGTTTCACATTCTATTTATTTATTTCGAGGAACAAAAGGAATAATTGGGTTTGTTTGGAAAAAAAACTATTAACCGACTTCAATTTTATGGTTTTCTCATGGATGCCATTGTCAGAAATGGACCAACTTAAGTGGGACCACACGGGAAGCACCAGTTTTCATATAAAAAACAATCATCAAAATCGGATTACCCAGTCAAAAGTTCTGAGGAAAAAAACGAAAAAATAAAAGATATTATATACCTACAATCAAATTAATATACCTACAATCAAATTGAGAACCTCCTATTTTGAAGTCGGTTCAAAATGATGTTTTTATGTAAGTAGGTAATTTGAGTTTTTTGACACAGGGATCTCGTGAGTGAGTTTTGATATCAAGGCATAGTTTGACAACCAAAGCCAGGTTCACCCCATATCGGGGTCTATATCTACCCTCACAAAAGTCATAATACAATCAGTCCTTCAAATCAGTTCCCGTGTTCGTCCCAGTTTTCTCACATAAAAAGGGATGAACTATATCACACGAGTAATCACTGAACGAAGAGTTAAACATATGTCTGTATGCGGGGCCACCTGTAACAAAAGCACTCTCATTAGTAAAGTGATGGTTTGAACATAAAATAGAAATAGTCGGTAACCTCAACCTCAACCTCAACTGCCTGTATTGGTCCACTGCTGGACACAGGCCTCCTGATAAGCGCCTTATTGCAGTTTTAGGAGTTTGCTCTAATATTGAGTCGTTTAGTATCGATCAAGACATAAACTCGGAAAAGCTTTATTCTAGTTCTCGAAGTCTCCCCACAACATATCAAGATCACAGACCTAAAGAAACTAATTGCTACTGCAAATAAAGAGTACGACATAGCACATCTAGAGATCGAGAATTTGAATGTAAGAAACGCCGAATTTGCGAACTTGTTGCTAAAATGTGAGAAAGAAATTTTTGCCCCCTTAAGAAGGCTACGAACCTCCCAAATCTCAGCGGTCGGCCCGAGCGAATTTGTTGTTGTTTCACGTAGAATCGCATCGTGTTGGCCATTCCGCGGCATTCGCCTTATTTTGTAATAGTGCTCCCTGTGTCGCGTTGCCCCCCGCGTTTGAGCGAGCGATTGCAAAAATTTGAAGGAATTTCAATTTTTTTTATATTTTTTCGTACTTTGCGATTCATTTTGAATAAACGACTGATTTTAGAAATATTTTTGTTGAATGGTGAATATATTTAGAATGTTTGCAGAGTGACAGATTTTCGAATAAAGGTATCTAACATGAATAAAAAATAGCTTGAAAATTACTCGATTTGGTGGTCAAAATATGGCAAATTAGTTTCATTCTCATTCAAAGATCATAATGTTTGTTAAAAAACTAAAACACTACAAACATAGCTATTTGTCATCCGATTATGTATGGAAAATTTCAATACGATCGGAAACGTTGTTTCCAAATTAAACGTAAAGTGCGTTTGTCTGGGGGCTAAGGTATCCGTTCCGTTCTTAAGGGTGGCTGCAGGCTACCGTTTCTTTTCTAGTTAGAAGTTCAAAAAACTGAAAATGGCAATATTTTTTTCTCCAAAATAAAACAGAAGGTTCCTTAGAACAAAACCTTCTAACTACAAAAGAAACGGTAGCTACCCTCAAGGGGCCAAAAATGTATTGCACAGGAATGGAAATATAACTGTGAGCGTATGTGTTTGCGTGTAGTTGTGACACATGCCAATTTTTGAGTAAGCGCTGGGAGAACATGGTTTTAAGACCTTCATTTGCAACATATAAGTATTCTGGCAAATGAACATATATTTAATCTATAATCTTTTAGTTCAAAAAGGTTTACTGTGTCAATTTGGTGCGTCTCTAGAAACTGAGCAGATGGTGTTAGTGGCGATTGTTACTTACCATCATCGTTGGCTATGTAGACAATTGTTTCGCCAGAATCAACAATCATTTTATACATGAGTTGTATCTCTGGTTCACCACCATCCAGCTTAGCCAGGTACCCGCCTTCTGATTGGCAGGCTGCTACTGCATCCGCCATTAAGAGAGGTTCTTTGTGCAGCTTGTAACAGTTCCCTGTCTCGCTGTGAAATTCGTACCCTGAAATATAACATATAATTGAAACGAACGGTAAAGTGCGCCTTAGTTCGATGTCTTTAAATGATAATTGGACAATTAGCATTTTTGTTCTTAACAATCCGGCGACGCTCGCTCGCAACTTCAATTCGAGGCGCGTACAATTATCGCTCTGAATAACGCTAACTCTGTTTAGCAGATGAATGCGCGCGTGGGGCGCAGGACGCGGTTCTACAATACGTGAAGGGGAGACAACCATAGTGCCGTCTTATACGTGTGCGTGAGTAGGTGTAGGTAGGTAGGTAGGTATCTATACATCTGCCATTAATAACAATTTGAAGGCAGTAGGTACTTACCTCGAGCCGTGGTGCTAGAATGAAGCCGTGTGGTGCCGGCCTAGAATTGCACTACCCCAACTCTTCCCGCCTCGCTATTTCTGGCCATGGTAACGGCGGGGTAGGAGGTGCTAGGAATCCCCGTGCTACGGTAGCCCTTCATTCATTACTCTAAAAATTGACCCTGGCAACGTTTAACGGACGAACTCTGAGGCTTGACCATCACCTAGCGCAGTTGGAAGTGGAGTTAGAGAGTATTTAATGGCAGGGGTTATGTGAAGTCCGTAGAGAGAAAGGTGGATACCGTAACCCAAGACTCGGGCCATCTTTTCTACTTTCTCGAGGGTGATAATACATCCTAGGCTTCCTCGTCAATAAAGGCCTTGCTAATAACGTTCAAGAAATCTCCAGTGTGTCGAACAGGGTAGCGTACCGTACCTGATCCTTCGGCTATCCAAGCGTATAGCATGAAGGTAATTGAGGTCTACGCACCGACCTCGGCACACTCAGATGATGAAGTGGAGGATATGTATGAAGACATATCCAAAGTCTTACATAACACCACTAAGACTCACTTCAACGTTTTTATAGGGGACTTTAACGGCAAGGTGCCGGACTGGCAACCCGGACTGGATACGCGCCTCGAATTGAAGTTGCGAGCGAGCATCGCCGGAGATTTCTAACAAAAATTGTAAAAAAGTAGCCATTATTTTTTATTTTATTTACACGGAACCTGACATCACGCAAAGAATTTCGGACATTTGTACAGAGTTTACAGTTGAAACTTACCGCTACCACAAGAGGGCGCTGACGCTGACGCTGACGCTGACGCTGACACTGACGCTGACGCTGGCGCTGACGCTGACGCTGACGCTGGCGCTGGCGCTGGCGTATAGCAAGCGAAAGGTAACTGCTCGGAGCAGATTTCCATCTCTGTGCTCCCGTTGGCCAAGAATACAACGCAGCGCCTGATTTCGTTGATATTCATAGGACTACCAAGCGATCCTGAAAAGTATAAAATCAAACCCAATCACATACGCATGGAAAGTGCCGTCCTTACTTATTAAACAATTATAGTCTTGTTCATTTTGTCGTCAAGCTGAAGATACGGCGCTATAACGCTTAATAGCCGCTGCCTGTGTCTAACCGTGGACATCTAGGTACCTACCTATATATAGATAGACTGATTATAATGTCTATTGTTTTTTTAGCAAACGCAAGTGTTACAATTTTAACGTCTATCTGTGCCTATGGCGTTGTATTACCTTAATAGCCGTTACTTCTTTCAAGGCGTCGGCCACGGCTAAAGGGAGTAATCATCATCATCATCCTATATTAGTCCACTGCTGGACATAGGCCTCCCGTAATGAGGGCAATAGCACCCTTTCTTTAGCTTGACGCATCCAGCTACTGCCTCCAGTCTTTCGCAGATCGTCATACCACCTGGCCAGAGGGCGTACTACAGTAGGTATGTTTGCCTAAACGTGGTCTTCACTCAAGTGAATAAAAGTGAATAATACCTTTTCTTAATCCTACTCCCGAGTACATCTTGGGAATTGACTTTGAGGCTTGGATTCTGGTGATGTTTGAGGTGAAGGTTTCCGACCATGGTGATGCCAAAAGTGCTCCTGGATTCACATAAAAATAGGTAAATATTCAGCAATTCAATATCAGAATTACAGTCCGCCGCTGTGGTAACTGTTACCTCGGCGGCGGCGGACTGTAGGTAATTATGCTGAAACGTCGGAAAAAATAAGTAAAAGACACGAATAATACCTGTGAATAGTGACGTAAACCTAAAACTCAAAAGATATGTTCTGAGCGTTTTTAATAAATCAATGGTTCTGAGACTGAGAGATTTCCTTACTTACACATATTTTTATTGAATTGATAATGAATTTTATTTAACGGAGTAGGTTACTTAGGTACCTTCAATACGGCAAGTGGCCTTGGCTGTGTACCAGTCATCGGGTTCTAGGTGCACTTTCAACCAGCCTCCGATGTCGGCTTCGTACTCGTACCCTGGCCAACCAGGTCTCTCAGCACCTGCAAAAAGTTCAAAAGCAATGAAAAAATGAAATTAGGTAGGTACATCACGTCATTCCTAGCAAAATTTCAGTAGATACATTATGATAAGCGCGTAATTCCGATTAAGCAAGTTAAATTGTCTGTTATCTGCACACGAACCAACCGATAACGCAATTTAATTTACCCCAAACCCCCGATCAAACGATACAACTTTAAATCCGGAGTATGTATGTAGTCTGCTTAGTTCGGGGCATGACTAGCGCTGCACGTTCAGTATGAAATCTATGAATGTACCTATGTATGTATTGATGTATGATGGATAGATGTTTGTTACTTCATCACGCCAAAACTACTGATCAGATCGGGCTGAAATTTTAAATAGACATAGTCCTAGGTCTGTAATAAAACAAAAACTATTTTATATTGCATATTTCTGTTCCCTTGGGAATGTAAAAGCCATAAAACGTTCCCGTATAACAATACAGATTTTCTTCACGACATAAACGAATGGGGCTGTTATTTTAGCTAGAAGTAGTTCTTAGCCTAGAATAAACTTTGGGCTACGTTCAGTTCTTATATATCAGTTCATATATGAGATATGAATATGTTTTCGAGTAGTTTGTTAATTACTAAGAAACGCAGGATCATGTAACATAGCTTCTCTATCACCATAAAGACCATATTTCATAGTGTATTCCTACTTCTATAAATGCTGGGAGTGGCCCAATCAGTCAATCCGTCCATGTCCCTAACTGTGCATGTTTTAAGTTTAATTACTTCGCTGTGGTCTTTGCTTATAACACCTAAAAGTTTGGCAAATAGATCATTAGGGTTATCAGAACAAGATATATTAGCTACTGCTAGTTCCACTTGACTAAACATTCTTAATACGGCTCTCTGATATTAGGCCTGTTGGTATATTTCTCAACTTTGTTTTTATCGTTAAGATTATAACTTAAATGAATACTGAATATAATGATCTGATTTGTAATGTTTGATTACTGCTTTGTTGGTTGGAGATAGACTGTAGTAAATATTATCTAAACAAGTGGCAGATATTAGGGTAAACTATAGCATATGAATAAATTAAGCAGCCTTTCGGCGAGCGGATTCGCTAAACTATCGATATTAAAGTCGCCAAAATACAAATACAGTCGAATTAAGAACTAGAGACTTTTTTGAAGTCGGTTAAAAATCTCCTACCTACTGCAAACATGCAATTACCCAAAGCTTATTTAAATCCTCGCGATTACCCACTATATTTGACAAACTCGATGCCAAGAAGAGTATACTATTGTGGCTAGTTCACAAACTATAACTACCTATATCACAGACTATATCTACTTATACCTACAATTGGTTGGTACCGAGAGGTACCTACTTGAAAATAAGAGTTACTTACCCATACAAAAAACACCAAAATATGCGACAGTAAAAATAATGTTGAGTCCCAACATGCTCGTTGTTTATTCTGCTCTGTCTGATGGATGAATGCAGACTGTAAAGAAAAAATTAAACAAAAGCTACTACACAGCTTTAGGTAGGTACCTTAATACCTACCTACTGCTGATTGTGATTGTGGTGTTTTCCCATATCACTAAATTGTATAAAACAAAGTCGCTTCCCGCTGTCTGCCTGTCACTATATGCTTCGATCTAAAAATATTTAACCCCTACCAGGCCTCGGACAAATCCTATAGTAATAGTGATTTTTTAATAGGTTTCTATGAGTAATAATAATAACGTTTAGTTTGAGATTTCATCAATTATATTTAGAAAATTAGCTGAAAACCTAAAAAAAACATGTGGGAAAGCATAATCCTCACACACATAATCCTATTGCCAGTCCAGACGACTGACTTTTATATCCACATATTATCATGTTTGAAAGTATTTTAGTTTAGAACTTTTTGATGAAAACTAAGGTAATCACCTTAGTTTTCATCACCATATTTTTCAAGAGGAAGGCTTATAATATACTAGCAGCGCCTCGCAGTTTCAACCGCGTAGTTCCCGTTCCCGTGGGAATTCCGGGATAAAATTTAGCCTATCCACTCCCTGAATAGTAAGCTTTTTAGTGATGAATGATTTTTTTTTAATCAGTCCACTAGTTTTGGAGCCTATTTAATACAAACAAACAATCAAATCTAGTCCCAGTAGGTATTTTCTATAAAAAAACTGGGAATACCTATTGCGTAATATGTAGCTTCGATATAGTAGATGCTCCCCACCCAGCGCTACCCACTGATAAGAACAACTGAGTTTGTTTATATTTGTAGATAAGACTGTTATCTTAGTAACATTATGCTTCCGCTACTTTGGTCCATTTGGGTGATTTTCATGATCCTTTTTATTTGAAAGCCGGTGCTTCCCGTGTGGTCCCATTTTAAAATTAAAATGGACTATCAGAATTCTGATAGTCGAATCCATGGAAAAACTATAAAATTGAAGTCGGTTTATAATTTTTTAAAACAAAATCAATTATTTTTCGTATGGACATAATGCTGTTGACAGGAGCTGGCCTTACGAGCGTTATCGGACTTTTGGGGGGCTTACAGTGTGCCTCGCCGGCAATCACCGCTATAATTAGGTTGAAGCAACAAGCACGAGGGCCACCAAATAGGTGCGAGGGAGCAGCTTGGGCTACTAACGCCAGATGCTACGAGAGGGCATGCAGGTTACGCCTTCTGTGCACGAATGCTGCACTTGTGGGCGGAAACGGAAATTCTACGACCCCGCGTCCGGCGGCGGTGTCGGTTTCTAGTCGGCTGTGTTGTGTATCGCACACTACACAGCCGGCCTGGACCGGGCCGGGCCGGTTAGCACCGGTCAACTCCGGGTTTGCGGCGGTGAGTGGGTCAACGGGATCACTATAATAAACTCTATGACCGAGAACGTGTTTCGGTCTACGGAGGAGAGAACATTACCCCTTTTATAGCCTGAACAACTTCAAATCTTTATTCCACGACTCGCTCTCTGTGTCTGTGCTGCCCACGGACGAAGGAAATCACCCTCCCCCTGATCGTAGGTGCTGCCAACACAACGCAGCAAAACCGTTGTATTGTATTCTTGATGCCAATTACTAGATTTCACAGTCTGGAGGGTGCTCAGCTTTTTGAAGAAGGACGTGCTTAAAGCTCGTTCGGGTTCCTCAGACCCGAGTTTTTAATATTAGGTCCTTACATATGAAATTGGCGTTTTTCGTACTGGCCACTTTAATCACAAATTTCTCCTCTTTGGTAAGGAATTCCAAATTCAAATTTGTACAGCTATAGACTCATGTATTTGTGCTTCGATGATCGTCATTCATTTGTTTTTTTTCTTCTGTTTTTTTCTGTTTGCGTCACTCATTTTACAAAATGGAAAACTTAAAATATCGCATTATTTACGAGTACGAGTTCCGCCGTGGCACTAGTGCTGCGGAAACAACTCGAAGGGTGAATGATGTGTATGGCGGTCGTGTTGCAAAAGAAAACACAGTTCGTTTTTGGTTCCAACGTTTTCGTTCTGGAAATTTCGACCTGCAGAACAAGCCCCGTGGACGGCCTGAGACTCAAGTTGATAATGAAGAGTTGAAGGCTATTGTGGAAGCGGATCCATCGCAAACCACGTCCGAGTTAGCTGCAGGCTACGATGTTAGTGATAAAACTGTTTTAATTCACTTGAAGCAAATTGGGAAGATTAAAAAGCTTGAAAGGTGGGTACCTCACGAATTGACTGAAGCAAACCGGCAAACGCGCGTCGACTGCTGCGTTACATTACTAAACCGGCACAATAATGAAGGTATTTTAAACCGAATCATTACCTGTGATGAAAAATGGGTTCTTTACGATAATCGGAAGCGCTCAGCGCAATGGTTGGATCCTGGCCAGCCAGCCAAATCCTGCCCCAAGCGAAAATTAACCCCAAAAAAGTTACTTGTAAGCGTTTGGTGGACTAGTGCCGGTATTGTTCATTACAGTTTTCTCAAATCTGGCCAGACTATTACGGCTGATGTCTATTGTCAGCAATTGCAAACCATGATGGAAAAGCTAGCGGCTAAACAACCTAGGCTGGTCAATCGCTCCACGACAACGCTAGACCACACACTGCGCAACAGACGGCTACTAAATTAGAAGAGCTTCAATTGGAAAGTCTAAGACATCCTCCGTACTCCCCGGACCTTGCTCCAACAGATTACCATTTTTTTCGAAATTTGGATAACTTCTTGCAAGGGAAAAAATTCAACTCCGATGGGGCAGTCCAAATCGCCTTCAAAGATTTTATTGATTCCCGTCCGACTGGTTTTTTTAGTAAAGGGATCAATGAACTACCTATAAGATGGCAAAAGTGCATAGAAAATAATGGTTCATACTTTGATTAATTAAATATATTATATTAAAAAATATTCGACTTTTTGTTCCTCCCATACAAAACGCCAATTTCATATGTAAGGACCTAATATTATGTAAATAATAAATACAGCCCCAAGCCAAGCAGAGTTTGTGTTATGTATAATACATTATGATTATGATGGATGACTGATGACCAGAGATCGGATGACTGATATTTTAATCGTATTATACTATTATACCTAATACAATACATTACATCCTGCTAAGCGAAAATTTTTGTGAATGTTTGTAACCACGTATAAAAAACATGAGTCTGCTGTTTCACGAGAACAGATTTCATTTTTTTTTCATTTCATTTATTTCAACCATAGGAACACAAGGAGTACTTAGTTATGTCAAAAATTACATGATTATACATAAATATTAATAAGTTTAAATTAATTCTTATGTCTAAAAGATACATACATTTTCACACAAAAAGTAGTAATTGTAGGTATATACCGTGAGATCTGTTGACTTTGCCATGACACAAAACTTTGCCACTTGACGTTTTTCCAGACTAAATGTTAAATTATGGCTTGTTAGTCAACTATTTTCGTGTATTTTCCCCTTTATTGCATAATTTAATTATTAAATGGCAGCACTAAATACCAAATGACAACCATCAAAGTGTATTAAACGTCATTTTTGTCCGTTAAATTTTTCTTATGATGGTGGTCAACAATTTAGCGCTCCAGAACTTCATACAATTTAAGTAGGAAATACACTGTCAACTTAAGTGAATTATTGATATTTCGTTATACTATTATTCTTTTCGTAAATAATTGTTGTTTTATTAAAGTAGAAGCTATATAACAATAAAAAAATTGATTTGGAAAAGTCACCATCCCCTAATAAAATGTTGTGTTGTCGAGTTTGCCATGTTTTGGTTGGTGTTAGGGTTGTCACAGAAGGATTTGCGGCTATGTGACGTCAAATGAAGATACTAATTTGTCTACGTTTCTATAGAAATAAGGTGTGCAAAGCCGCGGGTAGAAACTAGTTTCATGTGATTGATAGCTTTACGCTTAGACAGAGACAAATCAGAGAAAATAAAAATATTCCTTATGCCAAATATCTCTACTTAATGTAATTCAAACACTTAAGTGCTCAATGTTGTTTCTACATTATGATAAGAACAAATGTTTATTTTGAACTGAAAACTTCTTTAGCGGCATTGTGCACTTTTTTGCCATGTGCAATAAATGGTAAACTCGCGTCAGGGTCACGTGATGCTGATCTAACATGTAAGATCAGTCTCACATGGTGATGTAAACGTAACACGCTTGCATTATTGTAATTTAAAATTGGTACTACATTGTAAGCTAGCAGCCTACTAAGATGAGCTTTTAAAAGTTCAAATTTTACAGCTACCTGAGTAAATAGTTCACTTACTTGAAATCCCACAGCGTCAGTTGATATGACCTTAGGAGTAGTAGAGAAATGTCGCTGCAGGCTAACAGATGGCGCCGTTCGAAGTATTTATTATCGCAAAGAACAAAATTGCTACTTGTGGTGCCTTAGTACATCGGAAGAGGGTGTGTTTATTTTTCACTTCATCCGGCACTCCCGGAGTGCAGCCCGTTGTTTTTTTTTCAGAAATTTTGTGTAAATTGCACATTTTTTTTATAAAAAAATTAATCATTTTGATTTAACAACATAAAATTTTGTGACAACCCTGACCTACTTTTCTATTTTGTATGGAAAATTATTAAAAATTTGGCAAGATTGCCACTTGTATGAAGAAATTCTTTACTACTGCTAAACAGCCTTATCTTTTGATATTGTTTTGCTGGATAGAAGTAGAACAGCACGTTGCTCGTTTTATCAAACGTGTAACTATAAAATTCCATTTTCTTTTTCGTTTGGTAATCTTGCCAGTAGCGGCAGTTGACTTTACCACTTTTGTTTTTTGTTAATAACAATCTTGCATATGAATATACGGAAAATATACGCATATCGAAGCAATCCCAATTTAATATGCCAGATTTGGGAATAGACTTTACACAGTAGAGTCATACATTTTTTTTAATTTAATTCAGTTTGAACTTTGTTTAGGTCAAAAAAGTGGCAAAGTAAACAACTTTCACGGTAGTTGATAAAATGTTCAGCCTTAAAGAGGCTATGTCATATTAATACAATTAAAACAATAAACTGGCATAATTAAATGAACAATAAGTTAAATTAGTGATGTCAAATTCAAATATGAGATGATTTAAATGATTAAAATTAGATTTACATAACAGGTTGCGGTTAAAGAGCTAAAGTCAAACATAATCAGTTGGTTTAAAATTAATATTTATATTGTAAACAAAACAAAAACTTGATAGAAGTTTTCAATTCCATTCAGCAATGAATATCCATATACAACAGTACGGATATTCATTGCTGACCGGATCAGAATGTGTCTATAAGGTAACGACCATGAGATCTGTGGTAAAGCCAGAAGAAATCCAAAAAATATAAAATATGCATTATTTTAATAATATGTATACCAGTGGTTGAGATTCCCTTATTATAAGTAAGGACATAAAATATTATAACTGTTCGTCTGACGTGAAAATCACCCTTTTCAAATCTTTCTTTCTTTCTTTCTTCGAATACGTTATACACTAACACCTTCATGGCCCAAGACGCAGGTGCCAGTCTGCAGCACGTGTAGCTGCGGCGCGCCCCTGCGGGTCGCACCGCAGAGGCTGGGCAGTGAATACGTGGCGTTTACGTCTGGGTTGACATAATTTCGCCAATGTCCGTAAGGTTGTCAGTCGTTCTACGCATGCCAACTTTGGACAGATTACACCAAAAAATGACATGATAGTATCAGAGTGACTTACAATAACGTTTTCAGGCATCTGATGTGACTGAAGAGCTATCGTAGCGCTTCAGAAATGTATACAGCAGCCCGCGTTGACTCTTTCCATGCCATCCAGAGCCATCCTTACACATGTCCAGAGTTGACATGTGTAAACAATCTTTTATAGAAGTATGGCAGATCGTTTGATCTTGTCGAATATGTATAAACGGTGGGTGGCTATTGCCACCTAGAATATTTAATTTTATGTTTTTTTTTTGACTTGGTGCTCGATGAACCTCAGTTTGTATTATTATTTACTTATATGTGTTTGTATTTTTTTTTATAATGTAAAGTAGAATAAATTGTATTGTGTTATGGATCTCGTGTCTGGAAATAAAGAATAACCAATATATTATTATTATTGGGGAATACCGCTCTTCCAAGAAAAATAACATTGGATAGCAGAATAAATAAGTAGATAAGGTAGATGAGGCGCGAAACTTGGGTGTTATTTTCGATAGCCAGCTCAGGTTCGAGAATCACGTAGGTACCTACTTAGCTTAGTAAAGAACTGTTTTTATCGTCTCAAAGTGCTTTACAACATTCGCAATCAGCTCTCAAAGGCGTCTCGCGTAGCTCTCTGCGAAGCATTGATTGACGTGGTTTATGGTCCACGATTACTTGGTCGGACTCGGCAAGTGTTACCTACAGCGTGTTTAGTAAGCATGTTGCCGATTTTGTTTGACTATCCCGCCTCGGTTTCACATAACTCCATGAAGGTGTTAGTGTATAACGCTGTGTTAAGCAAAATGTCTATGCTCAATATGGAATCGCGCAGAGAGTTGCACCTTGAGGGTTTAATTTTTGACGTTATCAAATTCAGTAAACCGGAGTATCTGCGCTCTAAGCTAAAATTTGTAGACACCACTCGAAACCTAAGGTCAATCAGATCTGCACTGCGTCCGACTGGTTTTTTTAGTAAAGGGATCAATGAACTACCTATAAGATGGCAAAAGTGCATAGAAAATAATGGTTCATACTTTGATTAGGTAATTAAATATATTATACTAAAAAATATTCGACTTTTTGTTCCTCCCATACAAAACGCCAATTTCATATGTAAGGACCTAATAATACAATATCAGTTTCGTTTCAAACACACACAAGTTACAAAGTCGCTTTTGTACAGAATAAACAGGATTAAAGAAACCTGGGGGACTCCCATCTCTATTTGAGAATAATTCGATTTAGCACCATTACATTGTGTGATTTCCTTTCTATTTTTAAGATACGAAGTAATAACAGAAAGCTCTTTATTTATTTTATTACTCTTTATTAATAACTTTATCTATTCTACAAACGCATACAGGGATTTCGTGGTTGAGTTTAAAGATCTAGGCCCAATTTGACAACCAAACCCGTAAGGTTCACCCCATTCACCCCATATCGGGGTCTATATCTACCTTTAACAGTCATAATAAGATCAGTCCCTCAAATCAGTTCCCGTGTTCGTCACAGATTTCTCGCATAAAAAGGAATGATCTATATCGCACGAGTAATCACTGAACGAAGAGGTAAACATATGTCTGTATGCAGGGCCACCTGTAACAAAAGCACACTCATTAATAAAGTGATGGATTGAACATAAGAATGGAAATAGTTGGCAACGCTATGAATTATTTACAGGTTTTGGTAAGTACCACTTTCACGAAAGTTTCCGCCAAGAGACATTTACATTAGTAAGGTTGACCACTAACACGGTCCGGGCAGACGTGTGCTGGGTCTGCCCGAAGGACATTGGCAGGTTTGCTCATTGCAGTAGGCAAGTGAAAATAACTCTCTTCAAATCCAATCGTTTTGCACGAGCAACCTGTGGTTCCGCTGCAACCAGTAATCGCTTAATGTTCTGCGCATCAAATAATGTAATAATTGTTTTAGGATGCTGATGGGATTGTTCCACTTCTGCAGTAGGTACAAGCACTATGTTTGCGGAGGCATGGGTCGATGGTTTTCACGCCATCATCCGTAAGAAAACTACCTGATTGCTGCAGTGCGATGCGGGACAGTTTCATCAGTGGTGACTCACCACTGATGAAACTGTCCCGCACTCTGAGAAGGTATACGGACCTTTCCTTTATCTCACCACTGGTATATCTTCTTTTTAAATTTTTAGTTAGGTAAGTATAAGGTATGCTTTCCTAATATTTTAAGAAAACTTACTAATAAAGAATGAACGTGTTGTCTAATTTAATAAATGAATTATTTATTAGTTTAAATAGTTTTACTGTGTCAATTAGGTGCGTCTCTAGAAGTTGACCAGATGGTGTTGGTGGCGATTATTACTTACCATCATCGTTGGCTATGTAGAGAATTGATTCGCCAGAATCAGAAGTAATTTTATACATGAGTTGTTTCTCTGGTTCACCACCATCCAGCTTAGCCAGGTACCCGCCTTCTGATTGGCAGGCTGCTACTGCACCCGCCATTAAGAGAGGTTCTTTGTGCACCTTGTAGCAGCTCCCTGTCTCGCTGTGAAAATCGTACCCTGAAATATAAATGTAATTGAAGCAAACGGTAAAGTACCAACGCTTTAAATAATAGATTCAGGCGTTACTTTGCGAAAATCCATTGTAAATTTATGAATGAAAATATTTAGTAATAATTCCGCGAAAAAACCTTCTGTGATAAAATCTAACAAATTATACATTTATATAAAATGAAAGAACAATAATTATCAAAGTAAGTCGTCAACTAGTTTCGTCTTTCCACGAGACATCATTAATCAGCGAGTTTTTTGCGCGGAGCTCGGAGTGGCAATCTCTGGTGGGACTCTGCCGTTGTTGTTTGGAGCTCTCAGTGTCGAGATCGAGTGGTGTGGTGTCCTGATAATTTCTTGTGGAGAGAATTAGATTCGAAACTAGTAGACGACTTACTTTGATAAATGTTCTTTTACTTTGTATAAATGTATAATTAGTTAGATTTTATCCCAGAAGGTTTTTTCGCGGAATTGTTACTAAATATTTCGTTGCTGGGCGTTCTGGATGTTTTCTAAGTATAATAAAAAATATCTATCTATGGAATGTATTGTATTATGTATATCAGTTATCTAGTACCCATACCACAAGCTCTGCTTAGCTTGGGGCTAGATAATGCTGTGTGAATTATACAAGAAAGCTGACATCACACGAAGAAACACATTTATATAGAGTTTACAGTGGAAACTTACCGCTACCGCAAGAGGGCGCTGACGTATAGCAAGCGAAAGGTAACTGCTCGAAGCAGATTTCCTTCTCTGTGGTCCCGTTGGCCAAGAATACAACGCAGCGCTTATTTTCGTTGATCTCCATAGGTACACCAAGCGATCCTGAAAAGTATCAAATGCACGGAGGTAAGAAACGACCAACTATTAACATTTTGGCTAACTGTAGGTAGTTAAGTATGTCTGTTTCTTTGTTTGAGCTTACCTCCGAACCCGATTTTAAAGCAATGTTCCTAGACAGATAATTGATGTCATAGCGGGTAATATTGGTTTGTAATGTAATTCAGCGATAGATTCAGCGCAGACGCAGCCTTGTACTTACACAGAATCATACTACATAGTAGGTACAAGGCTGCGTTGATTTACTGACCAAGGCCCGTATTATGAAAGCTTGCTCAGTCATAGAGCTATGCTTGAGTGACGTTTATGCTATAGAAAAGCATTGCTCAAGCATATATATCGATGAATGAGGAAGGTTTCATAATACGGGCCTAAGAGATGCCTCCCCAATATCCCAATATTAATAATATAAAAAGATAGTAAGAACTATTAAAACAAATACTCTTGTTAATTTTGTCGTCAAGCTGAAGACAGGGCGCTATAGCTGCTGCCTGTGTCCAACCGTGGACATGTAGGTTAACCCTTATCGCAACCAAAAGTGTTACAATTTTAACTTATGGTTTATCCATTTTGAATGAAGCATGTTAATAAACAAAATACGACACAAATAACAAAATCTCACTTGCTTGGCGTCGAGTTTCTGATATAATTGTAAGCAAATTTTATTGAAGGGAGGATCTAAAATCGACCAGTAATGTAAATTACGTATAAAAGGACGCGCCAACAAAGTGAATTTTAGGCTAAGTATGGGTGGTTTGTTTACGTTTATGCTTCATTCAAAATGGACACGGTATAGGTACAGATAGACATTGTGCCTAGCCTATGGCGTTGTATCTCATACAATTCATAACTTAGTAGCCGTTACTTCTTTCACCGCATCTGCCACCGCTAAAGTGAATAATCATCATCATCCATCAGCCTATATCAGTCCAGCGCTGGACATAGGCCTCCCCCAATGAGCGTCATAGCGCCCTGTCTTCAGCTTGACGCATCCAGCATCTGCTTTCATTCTTTCTCAGCTCGTCATACCACCTGGCCGAAGGGCGTACTACACAACGTTTGCCAAAACGTGAATTTCACTCAATTGTGTAAAAGTGAGTAATACCTTTTCTTAATCCTGCTCCCGAGTACATCTTAGGAATTGACTTTGAGGCTTGGATTCTGGTGACGGTTGAGGTGAAGGTTTCCGACCATGGTGATGCCAAAAGTGCACCTGGATTCACATAAAAATAGATAAATATGTATAACAGTTTTTTGGCGTTCATTTACTTATTTCCTTATATGTGTTCTGAAAGACACTTAAAGTAACGTCATTTGTAATTAAAATTGTATTATGATTATTGTATTTTAGATAGACCATAATAAATATTGTTTAATAAGAGCGCACGGAAGTGAGTGGTAGAGAGAGATCATTCCTCTCTATCCCATTATCTTTGTGTATCGATATTTTTGTGTATTCATACGTACCTTATTCTTTTTACTGTGTAGTTGTCTTAAGAACGACATAAATGTAACATTTTTGTAGGACACAAAATGTATTTAACATGGGAGAAGCCACTGACTCCTGAAATACAGTTTTTACTAGTTCGGGAGTCTATAGATTCATTGGTATAGTGTATGTTTACTTGTGTCAAATAAATGAATTTATTATTATTATTATTATTATTATTTCCTTACTTACACACTTTTTATTGAATTGTTAATGAATTTTATTTTTAACCGATTTCAAAAAAAGGAGGAGGTTCTCAATTCGACTGTATTTTTTATGTATGTTATCTCAGAACTGGGTGGTTCGAATTCCATGATTTTTTTTATATAGAAGCTGGTGCTTCCCTTGTGGTCCCATTTATATTTATATATGTACTTACATAATTTGGTCCAATTCTGACAATTGTATCCATGAAAATCCATGAAAAAACTATAAAAATTTAAGTCGTTTTATAGTTTTTTAAAACAAAATTAATTATAAGGTAGTAGTTACCTTCACTATGGCAAGTGGTCCTTGCTGTGATCCAGTCAGCGGGTTCTAGGTGCACTTTCAACCAGCCACCGATGTCGGCTTCATACTCGTACCCTGGCCAACCAGCTCTCTCAACACCTGAAAAAGTTCAAAAGCAATGAACAAATGAAATGAGAGGTAGGTACCTGCACAGGAGCACCAAGTCTACCAATCGTAGCACTTAATGCACCCAGGGGAATTAAGAATACCGGTTGCTGTTTTGAAAGCCATGCTTTGTTCACCCAGTCGCACAAAGTCTACCCTGCGTAGCACTTAATGCACCCAGGGAATTAAGAATACCGGTTGCTCTTTTGAAAGCCATGCTTTGTTCACCTAGTATACCGGTGCGAGCACTGAACTGAACAACGCACAGCTTTCAAACGAGGTATAGAAATTGCCAAATTTGTTTATGTATGCACTTGCTCGACTGACACCCTGAAAGTATTTGATGTTTATTTTAATTCAGTATAACTCAAGATAACCCAGCAAAAACTCAAGATACAATATTGACAACCAAGCCCCCAAACTTAACCCAAAAACTCTGTTAAAATCACACAGCTCAGTGCCGGATTAAGCCAGCGCGGGGCCCGTAGCAAATGTGAACTGGGGCCCCTTGAATTGCACTACTGTTTCAAATTTAGGATGAACGTAAATTCAATAATGAAGATTTGTGCGGTGGTGGCGGGAAAAGTAACTTTAAACCAGGGCTGGTACCTACCGGCAGCGATACGTCATGTTCGTGCTTGTTAGGTACATTCGTTGTGTAGTAGTAAGAAAGAACTGGGACGAGATCGGATTAGGGCAAAAAGGGGAATTATGTTGTAAGTAGGATGTACGCAAAATTTACGTGTTTTTGAATGACTTCAAAAAAAGAGGAAATTCTCAATACGACTGTATTTAATTTTTTTATATAATAAAAAAAATGCAGTCGAATTGGGAACCATCTCCTTTCCTGAAGTCAGTTAAACAGATGAGTGGAAGGTTTTCCACAATGAAGCTTATTCATTGTGCAGGTTTTTAACAATAACTAACCTACTTACAAATATCTGCCCTTGGCAGTGGTACCACGTTCTAACTAATCCAAAACTTAACAATGGTGCATCAAATTAAACCCAAATCGACTTGCGCTGGATGATGCTAAAGGTTTTTTCATAGATTTGGGCCTTTTTAAATAGTATAAGTGTCTGCAATTTTTATTATTTAGAAGAGTACAGGGGCAAAACTAGAAATGTCACAAAAACAAAAAGTTGTGTAATCAACATTTATAATTTTGAAAGTTAACAATTTTATTAGGTATTACTTATACTTATTAACTACTAATAGGAACTTAAGTTTACCTTTTAAATTCTTAGTTTTGGGAATAATAAATACTTTTATAAAAATATTTTTTTTGAAAATAATTAAAAATATGAAGTAGTTCCCTTTTAGAACATACAAAAACTGGGAATGTCCAGTGTGTCCCATACATGCAATGTCCAACTTAACTAAATGCTTAATTAAATTTACTGATAATGCATGAGGAATGCTTTCGAAGTACGATTGTGCTCCCTCAGAATAAAATCTTTTTAAATCCATTAAGTCCTTGTACTTTTCTGCACTAACGGGCGAGAAATTTTGAAAATCTGAAAAATCAAATTAATTTGATGTGTCTGATCCGGTTCCCTTTTTTGCCACAATAGGTAATTTCTCCCATATAGGTACCATTATACAGTAGTAGTTACTTCTGTGTAGTTACTTCTGTGTAAAATAACTCTAGGGTGTTCTCGTACACACTGTAATTCTCTTTGGAACTGGACTGGGAATGAACATTTTTTCATGTATTGATTTTGAAAATAAAACTGAAAAATTTCTGATGTGTTCACCTATTCCTACCTCAATCACCTCAAAGGGTTTGGGTTTTTGGCCACTAACTTTCAGCAAATCATACCACTGGTATGGAAGTTCCATGTAAGCTTTTAGATTAATGAGACCCATATCTTTATCGCATTCTAAATATGAATGTCCTCGTATTGGATAAGTTATTTTGATAGAATCTAAAAGTTTCATGTTATGAACAACAAAATGGATAAACCTTGTCACCGTGTAGTTCTTGTTCTGTCCACCTGCTGAATCACAAAAAAATTCTTAATGCTTTACATGACTATCCAGGTGGTTTGTTAAATAATGAAACAGAAATGAAACCACTTCATCTGAACCCTAACGTACGTTTATAATGCCTTGGCACTAAGTAAGCACTGAAATAATAAAAAAAAACAAGATTAATAGGATTATATTCTAATGGTATGGCAACACAGTCAATTTTAGCAGGTTTCTGGATAGGTGTAAAAATAAGAGCTTTTATCACCCAATGCATGAATAATAAAAAAAAATACATTGATAATTGACGTTTGTAATAGACATCGTTTGTGGTGATGTTTGGCAACGACACATTCTTCTGGTAGTCCATGGCAATTGCTTTGTTTTGCTCTTGATTCTTGCATTGACATAATTTTGACAACTAGGACATTCCTACTTACGTTCCGTTACAACATGGACCTTCCCTGTTTTGTTCCGGTACACAGTTTTTAAACTCTAGTAATACATCTGACAATACTCATTTTTACGCTTTTTGTTTAGTGCCTACTAAAAATATGCGGGAAAACGAGAATGTTGCCATCATAAAATAACTTTTGAATTTTAGTGACATTCCTGGTTTTGCACCTGTACTCTTCTTTGACCACAAGAGTGGCGGGCCCCCTAGGCGCGAGGCCTGTAGCATTTGCTACTCCTGCTACGTGGATAATCCGCCACTGGGACAGCTTAACATGCAAGTATTATTTGTCGAACTTAACGCCAAAAAGAGAAGATAATTATTGTAGCTCGTTAACAAACAATATCTAGGTATGTAGGTACTTGAAAATGAGAGTTAACTTACCCATACAAAAAACACCAAAATATGCGACAGTAAAAATAGTTTTGAGTCCCAACATCCTCGTTGTTTATTCTGCTCTGGCTGATGGATGAATGACTGTGAAGAGCTTAAATACCTAGGTGTAGTGTAGGCACACAGCTTTAGACCTGAATACTTACCTAAACTGTTGATTGTTATTGTGGTGTTATCATAAACCATATCACTACATAGTATAAAACAAAGTAGCTTCCCGCTGTCTGTCTGTCTGTATACCTATGCTTCGATCCAAAAAGATAGAAAGAGGACGAGGAGAGGCATTGAATTTGTGAAAAAGATAGTCATAGGATTCGGCGTTCATAGGAGCAGGACAGAGAATACGGTTTTGGAACGGCGGCGGGGCGGTGTAGTAGGACCAAAATTTATGTTTTCGTATATTTCATCACGATCCAGTAAGTGAAGTAATATACCTACAACTAAAATTACTTTACTTACTGGATCGTGTTTTCAGAACCAAGGAAATGAAGAAAAAATGTTGAACTTTATGTAAGTAATTCTTGTTTTTTACCACAGGAACCCGAGATTACTGAGATCTAGCCTAGTTTTTTTTATCAAATCCATTAGGTTCGAGTCTTAAATCTTTGCTTAGATCTTTAGAACGGATTTTGATGCGGTTTTATAATAGAAAGAGTAATTCAAGAGGAAGGCTTATAATATAGGTACTAGGAGCGTCTCGCGGTTTCCGGGATAAAATATAGCATAAGTCACTCCCTGAATAGAAATATGTAGCTTTTTCATCCCACCATCTCGGAAAGAGTATTTTTAATCTTCAATATCTGAGTGGAAAAGCCGTTTTTATTCTCTAGAGGATAAAGTAAATTGAATTTAAAACATCGTGTGCACTAAGTTTGTGAATTAAAAAAAACATTAAACCTATTTACTGCTACCTCTATGGTGCCGAATATATCATACAACTTTTTTTTAATATGTTAAAAACTCAGACTCGGAACCTTCTTGTTGTTCTTTTTTCAATTTGCTTTGTACGCGTTTCTTTACGCGGCATTTTTTCATTTAAATAACTGTAGCAACGTTACTTTAAAATTTTCTAATAATTAAGAAAATTTTAAAGTAACGTATTACCTTAGTATTATTTTGTTATAATTTAAAGATTATTCTGTACGAGTAATACTTACCTGTCATAATGTAGTAATTAATACCTAAACTGAAATAAAAATGTACCTATCTTGTGACACCTCGTGCTCTTTTGATTCCCTCGCTAACGCTCAGGATTCTAATTTTGAATCACTCGCTGCGCTCGTGATTCAATTTTAGAATCCTTCGCTTGCTCGGTCATCAAAATTGAACACTCGGTTAAAAAGCAACTTTGCACTCTTGTTTAACAAATAACTATTAAATGACGAAATAATTTTTCAAATCGGTCATGGAGTTTTTGAGCCATTTCAATACAAACAAACAAACAATACAATCTTTACTCTTTATAATATTAGTATAGATAGATTGATAAAACATCAGCATTGAACCCATGCGAAACCGGGGCGGATCACTAGATGTTATATAAAAAACTGGGAATTTTGCGTAGATGTTTGTAGCTTCGATAAGGCAGCTGCTCCCCAGCGCTACCCACTGATACGAAGAAGTAAGTTTGTTTATATTTGTAGATAAGACTGTTAACTTAGTAACACTATTCTCCCGCAACTTTGCTTATGTACGTGGTAGGTATAGGTACCTCTACTTATATTAAGGTAACGTGGGCTTGGAAAAGCTTCTCACGTGTAAAAAGTGGCGATCAGTATTTTACTGCCTGATATTGTACACTTAAAATTGTAGGTAAAATATGCCCTGCATCGGGCTCTGCGTTATACATTATACATAATATACCTACATAAACACACCCCTTGCAGTCACTGAGCCGCCTAGAGACCTAGAGGCCTAGGAAGGTGATAAACGAAAATAACGACAATGTTTTTAAACAACAACTAAAGATTTTACACGATTAACGAATATTTGAACGAAAAATAAACCTATTATACGAGTAAAAAAATCCTAACCAGTTAACGACGTCCTCCGCTCTCTCTCCATACCTACATATTGTGTGCCCAGCAGGGTCCATAGTGAAACCTAATTATATGAAAATGTAAATACCTCTGTACACCTATGGAATGCAATAAATGATTGAGGCCTAGAGGTCGTGCAGTATTGGGTCGTACAAAATAGGTTTTGTAAGCACATTGTAGGTCATTATCATGTACCTGCACCACGATAATCGAAAGCCATGTACTTGAATTATTAGGCTGTACAAAGTTGATCAGAAATTATTGTGCCTTACAATATTTTGTCGTACATTATTGCCTATTAAAGATTACGTAGTAGGTTGTACCTACCTTGACTCAGTTATACCTAAATACCTATATATATAATACTGCCCCACGAAGGATAACCACAGTAAGTTTAACCGCCGTTTTCTCGAAAGTGTACTCGGAGGGAGAGCACTTTCTAGAAAACAGCGGTTAAAGCTTTTTAAACGGTTTTGCTATCAGAATTTTTAGTCGGCTGTGTAGCGTGCGGTAACGAATCGGTTGACCAGGTACCTGTCCGGGCCGGTCAGGACCGGTCTCCTCCGGGTTCGCGGCGATGATAGAGTGATGTCGGCGCCGAGTGCCGACTTTCGCACTTTGCCAACTTTTGCAAAATTCAATCAGCGTAGTGCCGCCGACTTAAAAAAAAACCCCACGCAACGCACGCAACCAATCGCTTAACGACTATATCGTATCCCTTTTGAATGGAGCACAAACGTAAACAAACCGCCCATACTTAACCTAAAATTCACTTTGTTGGTGCGTCCTTTTATACGTAATTTACATACTTTTCGATTTTAGATCCTCCCTTCAATAAAAATTGCTTACAATTATATCTGAAACTCGACGCCAAGCAAGTGAGATTTTGTTATTTGTGTCGTACTTTGTTTACTAATATGCTTCATTCAAAATGGATAAACCATAGGTACTTTCGCGTAGTGCCGATTTTTGTTATGTTTAAGCAATCAGTGGCGTTTTGTAGACTATTAAATTATGTCGTGTATATTTTCGCAGTCTGTCAAATTTATTTCACGTAAAATAAAGACAATAAAAATATAATATTGTAAGTAGATTAAAGCTAAACGTTAATTTACAAATCACACTTTGCTGAGCTGCTGCTCACTCTAAACAGTCTACATCGATCCTATTTGTTAAATAATCATCAGTGATCTTCTTAATATTCCTACTAGCCAGCTAATACTTTATTTTAACTTTATGGTCAAGAGAACAGTATATCCTAACGGCCTAACGGAGCCTGAACAACTTCAACTAACTCCTTATTTCACAGCTCGCTCGCTGTGTCTGCACTGCCCACGGACGAAGGAAATCACCCTCCCCCTGACCGTAGGTGCTACCACAAACAACTCGCGTCCGTCAATGAAACCAAAACTGTCTTTGTCGAGAGTCGAGAAAATTGTGTTTATGACAGACGACAGACGTTTGATTTGATTGATGGAATGGAATCGTATTTATTCTTTGTTTCTCTTGCGGTATTGCTTGCGGTGCACTGTGCACAAATCTTCGAAAATCGGAAAATAAAAATTAATTAGAATTGCTATAAATTGGAGTGCATAGGTGTGTGTATGATAAACCTCATAAAACAAGGTGCTTAGAATAGCCACCATGAGTAAACACATGTATTCCACGGCAAATCTCTCTGACAAGGAACTGAAAGAACAAGGAAATAGACAGTTCAGCTTGCGAAAATATGAAGAAGCTATGAACTGCTATACAAAGGCTATCGTAAGTAATTTTTCACCGTTTAACTTAGTACAGATGATTTTCTTTGCACCGGCGGCGGCGGCACGGCGGCGAGCCAATTAATAGTTTTGGTAGGTTCTTACCAGTTTGTTAGCAAACAAATTCCTACTTCTTGGTCTAATATAGTTTTGCTGCGCTGTGATTTTAAAAGGCAAAACTAGTTATAAAATTATCTTTATGTAGGTGTTGTTCGTATTCTCAGTAAGTATATACTGATAACATAACATAAGCTTTGCTTAGCTTGGGGCTAGACAATCTACGAACTAAGATCTGCACGGACGTCTCGCATAGGAGTGTATTGTGCATTATCCCCCTGCCTAAGCAGGCCCTAACCAGCCCAGCTCCTTGAAGTATCGGAGCAAGACTTTAGGTGACTGACAGCTTCATTTCAGCTTTTCTGTGGGTGTGGATGGGGTTGATTCCTTAATGAGGCGCTTCAGCCATGTTTTGTGTCTGGCCTCCTCTGTGGCCGTGCAGTGTACCACGATGTGTATACTACATACATACTCTCTATAAGCATCTAAATACTCGATGGAATATTTCAGATAAAGAACCCATCAGTAGCCACATACTTTACGAACCGAGCACTATGCTACCTGAAACTAAAGCAATGGGAACTGGCATGCCAGGACTGTCGGCGAGCCCTGGAACTGGACAGCAACCATGTTAAGGGCCACTTCTTCCTCGGACAGGCATTGGTTGACTTGGAGTGCTATGATGAATCTATCAAGCATTTGCATCGAGGTAAAGTTAATACCTAATTGGTAAAGGTTATCTTAGCTAGTCTAGCCCCAGCTTCTTAACTTGTACTTAAATTATTTATTTAATCTTCTGTTAATAATCTGTTGTGGCAGTTATGAGTTAACAATTGAATCCTTCACCTTGGCCCTTGGATTTCATAAGAGTTGACTAAGGGGACATATTAAAGGAAGATCAGCAGTTTCCTTTTGTGTATTTTGAACATCTCTACAATCACTAACTGCTAGCCTAGGTGTGGTTATAATGTCAAAACATCCCTTTTTTGGGGGGGCTTGTGGATGTCATGGGGGAATATTGAGATTTATTGGTCAACTTTCTGCATGAAAAAATATATGTATACTGTCAATAAGACAGTGTATTTTTCTTTTTGAAATGATTTACCAAATTGTTATGTCCAATAAAACACCATATTTAGGTAAATAATGTGTATTGAGCTTGGTAGCAATTCACCATTAGTTTACACATGAAAATATACAACTACCCTAACTTAGTCAATCTTGTTATAAAAATAAGATAGACAAGTACCCGCATGTTGCATACATAACACAAATTAAAACAATAGAATTAAGATTTATTATTATAATAATAATGAAGCTGAAGACAGGGCGCCATGGAGCTCATTAGGGGAGGCCTATGTCCAGCAATGGACTAATATAGGCTGATGATGATGATGATGATGATGAAGATTATAATAATACTAAGTAGACCATGGAGGCTGCCACCACCTATTTTATGATATTATTATGTTTAAAACAGTAGGTAATAGTTTATTTTGTATAGTTTAGGCAGAGATGCGAAAATAGAGTTTGGTGGCCACAAAGGGCAACTTCGTATCTGTTTCAGCTTTACAAAATAAAAGTATTACAGTGGCATTAATAAATAACTAACATAATAATAAGATAATAAGTGGCGGGGAGTCAGTCAACCACTAACTATCAGACAGGTTTGACAATATAAATAACTTAAATATTATTAAAATTGAGTATGAGAGATAAGGAACTTATGATGAGTTATAAAGTTACAATACAATTGTTATATTATATTATCGAGGTAACTTTAAAAGTGAACTTTAGATGAATACTAGTTTCTGCCCGCATCTTCGCATGCATTGTTGCTATTGAAACATTAAAAGGTGATTATCCCACGGAAACTGATGTATAGGGTAAAAAGTAGCCAATATTTACAAGGATTCCAGGGTTAGAATTGCCTGTATGCAAAATTTCAGCCTGATCTGTTGTTTTGGCGTGAAGGAATAACAAACATCTGTCCCAAACTTTTGCATTTTGTTGCAATGGAAAAGTTTATAGGTGATTTCTATCCCACGGAAACTGATTTATAGGATAAAAAGTAGCCAATATTCGATTCCAGGATTAGAATTGGCTGTATGCAAAAGCAGCCTGGTCCATTCAGTAGTTTTGGCGTGAAGGAATAACAAACATCCATCCAAACTAGCATTTTTAATAATAAGTGTGATTTTCATTTGTATTCCAGCCTGTGACTTGGCTCGTGATCAAAAGCTCAACTTTGGAGATGACATCGCATCGCAGATCAGAATTGCCCGTAAGAGAAGATGGCAGGTGCAAGAAGAGAAAAGGATTGCTCAGGAAATTGAATTGCAATCTTACTTAAATAGGTATAAAGTTGATAATTCATTGGTTACTATATCATAATCATCATCATCCTCAACAGCCTGTATTGGTCCACTGCTGGACGCAGGCCTCCCCCTGATAGGCGCCTTATTGGCGCTAATCATAATCTTTAAATGAATCTTTATCTTTATCTTTATCATTGAATTGTTCTGCGGGGGGCGCTGCGGCCTGCCCGCCGCGCCGGTGGATATTTGATAGTAATTACTGTTGGTTGATCATGCCACTTTATATATATTTATCACTTACTACCTTCGCCCGCCTTCTAATAGTCCCAAGCTCTATCTACAGATATTCCTTGAATAATGTTGTGAACACTCATAAAATACTTACACTTTCCTATTTGTTTTTTGTTTATTTTGTTGTTTATTCTTTAATTTACTATCTTTGTGCACTGCCTGCTACTGATTGTAGGAACAGGCGGAAGATCAGCGTTGCGTGTATTTGGTCTACCAGTACACGTGGCATTCATGCTGAGCCAGTTCCTAATTTATAGCTACATCATACACACCACCCTAATGTACTAGTTTTAAGTTTTTGTTTAACTGTGTAATAGGTTGTAGTTAAAAATTAACTTATTTCTTTCTTATTTTGTAAGTCTAAAGAAATAAACGATTTGACTCTGACTCTGAAAAAGTCGCCTCTTACGAAACTCACGGGAAGAGATGGGATGGTGCAAATTCTAAGCCAGCACCACACAGCTGCCGTAGTCTTTCGTAGGTTGTCATACCACCAGCGGTATTTTAATTCGTGGGAAAGGCCGTCAGAGGGTGTCTTACACAACATTTGTTGAGTCGCGATCCCCACTCAAGAACTCGTTTGTGCGCCCCACTGCCACTTAAGCTCGCTGATTCTCTAAGCTATGTTTTTTATTTCCAGGCTTATAAACGAAGATATGGAACGACGAATAGAAGCACTTAAACTGGAGGGTACAAATGAAGATGACTCAAGTGCTAAGACTTCTAAAATTGAAGAGGAATGTGTAAGTATATATATGTATCTATTACAAAATGTAACGTAAGCCGTGTAGTGCCTGCTTAGAATTTTCACCACCATAACTCTTACCCCGGTTTGCGTAAGAGGAGACTAAAGAATATCCACCGGCCCCTGCAGAACAATTCTACCATCGAACTGCGATCCCCAACGCCCATGCCCAGCATGGGTATTATTGGTATTAGACAGACAATAATTTATATGCTACTTACACAGTACAAAACAGACATTAAAAAAATATTACAAGGTTGACTTAGAGTACCTATACCGTATCTATTTTGAATGAAGCATGTTAGTAAACAAACTACGACACAAATAACAAAATCTCACTTGCTTGGCGTCGAGTTTCAGATATAATTGTAAGCAATTTTTATTGAAGGGAGGATCTAAGATCGACAAGTAATTAAATTACGTATAAAAGGACGCGCCAACAAAGTGAATTTTAGGTTAAGTATGGGCGGTTTGTTTACTAACATGGTTCATTCAAAATGGACACGGTATAGGTCCGAGAACGGAAACAATTAAAATTACACAAAATATTTACCAAAAGAGTACAGTTTTACAGAAGCAAAAAGGTCTCGGCTCAGCATAAAATGCATTACCTCCCATAAGATAAAAATAAACACTGCTGGACGCAGGCCTCCCCCTGAAGAGCGCCTTATTGGCTTTGATCTCGTGGGGGGTAATGCCCATAATCCCCACTCTGAGCATGTAGGTAAGAGATCGCAGTTCGGTGGTGGAATTATTCTGCAACAGGCGCTGTCGCCCCCCGTTGGATATCCCCTTAGTACCCTATTACGACACCCACGGGAAGAGATGGGGTGGTGCAAATTCTAAGCCGGCACCACACGGCAAATACTGTTAATATTAGTACGGCTAAATAGCCCTGCTAGCCTATTATTTAATCTACACAATATTATGTTAAACAGTTCTTGGTCTATTGTTTCAGAATAACTACTCTAGTGAATTGAATAATTTGTTTGCCAAAATCGATGACAGAAGACGGGTAAGACTTAATTTAACTTATTATTAATAAACTATGTCGGTAAACCCTTCACTTTAAGAGTGTTCTTTCCCCGTGTGTTATTTATTTTGGCCCAAAGTTAAGCTAAAATTCGTGTTCAAAATGAAAGTTTAGAAGCTTGTATTTTTCAAACGTGTGCTTTTTTACTGTTTTAGTTGTATACAAACATAGTTTATGACGGTATAAATTGATTTCATCCTTAGTTTTGGATGGTCAACATCAAACAGCCTTGCTGTCATGCCCATCTGCGGTCAACAGCATTGTAAGTCAATCGAAAAGTTCACTTTGGACAGTATTTGCACTACTTAACCGACTTCAAAAAAGAAGGAGGTTCTCAATTCGACTGTATTTTTTTTATGTTTGTTACCTCAGAACTTTTATTGTGAGGTCCGATTTTCGTGATTCTTTTTTTATATGAAAGCTGGTGCTTCCCTTGTAGTCCCATTTTAATTTGGTACAGTTCTTTCAAAGGGATCCATAAAAAACTATAAAAATTTAAGTGGTTTCCAGTTTTTTAAAACAAAATTAATTTTTAAGATCTGTCTATCCTGCAATGCCTAGTGTAAAAAAACCTATAATCAAGTTCGACTCAACGATAATTTTGGGATTTATGTTATGGCGCTCATTAGGAAAGACCTATGTCCAGCAATGGACTAACATAGGCTGATGATGATGATGATGATGAGTGGTATACACGCATTATTTCTTGAGAGTTTCTTGATAAGAATGTAGGTCGAGCTAATGGCGCTAAAGTCCGTATAAAGTCTCAGAGATTTTCGACATCTACGTCACTTGACTGCTTGGTCTAGTTGGTTATCACATTTCTGTGGAAAGGACGTCAAGTCCCGTCGACGTCAAAAATTTAAGAGATATTAATTGGTTTCTTATTCTTATTTAAATTACCCCTAGTGTGAACTATAATAACCAAAAACTTTATGAATAATGTTTTTATATCAAAAATTACAGTAGTCTTTACGGTAGACTTATAATTACTTGCTGTGCCCATCGGCTTCGTTCCTATGGAAACGTTTAAAGGTGATTTCTTTCCCACGGGGACGGATTTATGGGATAAAAAGTAGCCTATGTTTGATTCCTGGATTAGAATTACCTGTATGAAAAAATTCTGCCCGATCCGTTTAGTAGTTTTGGCGTAAAGAACTTGAAGAAGTAACAAACATCCATTCATACAAACTTACGCATTTATAATATTAGTGTGATGTGATAGTGTGAAGTGTGATAGCGTGATTACGTGTAGCTTTTTGAACCATTAAACATATATTTTTATAACTTAGTACAAACACATTTAAAAGCCATACATAGATATATGCTATAAAATCTAAGTACTTATTTAGTTATTTAATTGTTACAGAAACGTGATGTTCCGGATTATCTGTGCGGAAAAATCAGCTTCGAGATATTGAATGAACCCGTGATCACACCGAGCGGCATAACCTACGAGAAGAAAGATATCGAGGAACATTTGGAGGTATGTGGACAATCTACCGAAATAAACTTTAGAGTCGCTAACACCTTTATTAACGCACTAGCAGCGCCTCGCGGTTTCACCCGCGTAGCTCCCGTTCCCGTGAGAATTCCGGGGTAAAATATAGCCTATGTCACTCCCTGAAAAGTAAGCTTTTTAATGATGAAAGAATTTTTTAAATCGGTTCAGTAGTTTCGAAGCCTAGTCAATACAAACAAACAGTCATTTTCCTCTTTATGATATTAGTATAGAGGTATAGATTGACTGTCCAGTCTCGACGGTGTGCCTCTACTACACCGTGCTCCAGATGAGAGAGTGCGTCCAAGGCCATGAAAGTGTTAGTTTAGCAATAGTTATTTGTTCAACAAGTGAGCAAAGCGGTTTATTGTTGACGTGCCGATTTTAAATCCTGAGCTAGCGAAGCAGTCTAGAGTAGAGTCACGAGCGTAGCGAGTGGCTCTAAAGTATAGCAGCTCTAAAGTATAGCATATACAGTCTAGAGCATTGAGTATCTAGATAATAGCCTCTAGAGCCTAGTTAACCATTTAAAGGCAGTAACACCATTCTTAATTTAAATTACTTATTTGAACTTGTTGGATAATATCCTTTATTCCACTTGTGAGCAAAATTCGATTTTACTCAGTGGTTTTGAGCAGCAAAGTCACTGTTTTCGAGTGAGAGAGGTGTAAAGAAAATTAAAAAGAACGGAAGTTAGAAATATTTTTTTTTAACAACAGTAGAATCAAAATCAAAATAGAGAGCCAGACACACAAAAGATAAAGTATTAAAGCGATAACGTTGTTATAAAATGGATGGCTAGGATCCCGGAAGAGGTCTGGCCAGCGCTTGCAAATTACAATCAAGTAATAGAAACAAATTACAACTAGTATTTACAATGGAGCTACGGCAGGCTGCAGGCTGTTGCAAACAATATACAGGTATCTCAACTGTTCCATATACCAGTCGGAAGTGTCCCTAAGACGCTGGTTGCATTGCTCCGCTGTATGGCAATGCTGATGCGCTGCGCCAGATACTCGCCAGCTTCTCTAAACGACTAAAAATTATGTCATCCTTTTTGTTTCGATCGTTATGAAGAGGAAAACATATTTAGCTAAACCGATGCCAAAACTAAATTTACCGGGAGTTCCGACGTCTCTAAAGTTTGGCCGGCACCTCAGCTTGAAATTTGCACCATCCTAACTCAACGAAAGGCGAGCAGCAGTGCCGAACCATTCTACCACCAGACTGCGGTCCCCAACCCGCATGCCCAGAGTGGGGATTATGGGTATTACCCCCCTTGAGATAAAAGCTAATGCGGCGCTTATCAGGGGGAAGCCTAAGTCCAGCAGTAGACTATTATGGGCTGTTGGGGACCAGGAGCTGAAATTAAGTTTAATTTAGTTTTGTTGTCATCTGAAGTAACAACACAATTACACTAAAAATTAAAGACAAAAATACAGTGAATGAATATCAGTCTCATATTTATTATACCTCTTCTCAAACGCAGTCTACCCTAAAATTAAACAGCAGTCCATCTGTCACGGAACGCTTCCTGGCTGAATGAGACTAAAATGGTTTTACGTCTCGCTCAGTTTGCATAGTGTAGAAAGAGATGCCTTGATGGAACCTGTGAGGTCACCTCACAGGTTCCATCTGAAAACCAGCGCTACCTTGCATTAATGCGAGGTAGCATCAAGCTGAGGTGGAACCCTTTAACCTGCATCGTCACAGCATTATATTTTTATATTATTTACTACGCTAGTCTGTATAATTGTTACTACCTACCTACTTATACCTATCTGTTCTGTGTTGTAACTGTGTTGTTCAATAAATGTACCTGTCTATCTCTCAAACTTAGTTTTTTTTGTGAACTACTAGCCGCTCTGAAGTTAGTTTAATAAGCGTGTTTTTTCCACAGAGAGTCGGACACTTCGATCCCGTGACGAGAGTGAAGTTAACGGCAGACCAGCTGATACCCAACTTCACAATGAAGGAGGTGGTTGATGCTTTCCTTCAGGAAAACGAGTGGGCGCACGACTATTAAACTTATTTATGTATTTACCTACCACAACGTCAATGAAGGCTTCAATTAGATGTTATAATTAAGGCTCTTTTCACATGCGCACGGGTCAGTCGCTGTGTTAATTAAAGGAAAACCTCGGACAATCGCCAACAGGTGTCCTAAAAATAATCGAAATAGTTTGTCAGTTAGTAATATCGGAAAATAAACACTCTGTTCAAAAAGAGAAGAGTCGTGGGAATTAAGGGCGCTCGTGTGCCTATTGACAACTTTTGATGCGCTGACAACACTGCTCTGTCATTGCAGTACGACTAAAAGTGTTAGTTCACCGTAACGCCACGACTCTTCTCTTTTTCAACTGACTTCTATGTAATTTCTTCTTTCTTTCTATCTTTTCTTCTTTTAATGGTGTCTACGTCTGGGTTGACATAATTTTGCCAATTTGCGTAATATAATATTAGAGTAAAATAATTGTAAAATAATTGTTCGGTAATAAAGAGGACGTGAATCCTTCGATAAAATGTTATTAAAAACATATTAGAAAATTACAAAATTATGGGCAACGTTGTAACGGTAAGGTTTTGTGGATGTAAAATCTCTGTGTTATTTGATCGACGAAAAACACTGACATTTATAGGTGACATATTTTCCCAAATAATAATTGTTTTTTTCGAAACTTGTTGGTTTGTAAAAGATTTCTCAGTTTATTTGTCAAATGTGGTCAAATATCAACGTTGATGTTTTAACAGCCAGATTTGTTCCGTACCTTCAGACGAGTTCAAATTTACACCAAACAACCGCAACTGAGCCTCTAAACGAAGCCCTGTGTGTGACCTTTATTCTAGTTTCACTTCATGGACATATTGTGCGGGTGAGACAGTTGCGAAATACACCCCTTGTGCACGTGAAAAGGGCCTAAGCCTATCATATTTTTACCAAAAATCAAGCATATTCATTGCCAAAATAATGTGCGTGACCATTTTAAAACGGTTGTCTTTTCACTTTCACTAAATTTGGTCATGAAAAAATAACTTATTGTTGTATGTAATGGATGGCGATGGGCGGACCCTTCGCAGCGAGCATGATACGTAACGCCCCGTGTGGTTAAAGTCCGTCTCGTTGCACGTTGCGAGCGTTAAGGTACTGTTCCCGCACTGACTGCACGAACGTTCGCTGTGTAACACGTTGCATTACGGCCCATAACGCTGGCCAGTACTTACCCACCTTAAAGCTAATCGAATTTTCAGTTAGCGGAATCGTTGTTTTGGATATATGTACATTAACAGATCTCATAAAGCAAATGTTTTCTTTGTTATTAGCAACTTATGAGACATAAAATAATACAATTTTAAGTACTATTTATACTCTGCCTCTATAGCTGGTTACTGACTGTCGGCGTTACGTGGTGTAATGTAACGTGTTACACAGCGTGCGTTCGGGTAGTCAGTACGGGGAATAAGGGCGCTCGCAACGAGCTATCAGACGGTTTTTAGTATCAAAATTCACGCTCGCTGCGAATAGTACCTACAAAGTCAAAGTCAAAGTCAAATCGTTTTTCTTTAGACTTACAAAATAAGTACTCAGACAAGTCAAATTTTTACTATATAAACAGCTTGATAAATAGTTATTACTATCAACAAGAAATAAGGTGCAATTGACTTTAATTCACTTCAATTTTTTGTCCACTAGCGGAAGAAGTGAAAAAGAAACCACTAGCAAGTCCATCGCTTATCAACTAATACAATCTTAGGATAACTAAGTCTAACTGGTCTTACATACTATTGTCTGTATGGAACTGGGCGACATCCGGCCAAGCATTAACATCATTGACGTAGTCATCTACGGAGTAATAGGCTTTCTTGATAAGATTTCGTTTTATGTACAGTTTAAATTTACGAATAGGGAGCTCAGTTGCTTCAGATGGAAGCTTATTAAAGAATCTTACGCAATTGCCCACAAATGATTTCCCTACCTTTCGTAATCTATATGATGGGATGTGTAATTTGTTCTTGTTTCTTGTATTTGTACAATACGCCCCGTAACGATCAGTACACGGTTTAAGGCGAGGCGACCAAGTTTTATGGATAAGTAACAGGTTTTCTAATCTACGCAAACGCAACTTGTGATTGCTCTCTCGCCCGTAAACCGAAACACGTTTTCGGTGACCCCGTTGACCGAATCACCGCCGCGAACACGGAGGTCACGGCAACTGGTTCGTTTCATAACACTATACAGCCGACCAAAAACCGATGGCATGAAACCACCATTTCCTCTTCTAGTATCTGGCGACAGCTTAAGTCGAGGCTTGCACCTAAGTAGTGGCCCTTGTGCGTGCCGCCCCAAGCTAATTTTACCGGCGAAGCGCCCTCTGAGCCCGCCACAAGTCCGGTAACGCTGTCATGGCCATCTGCGGTCAACAGCATCTTAGTCCATTCGAAAAACGAAAAAAAAAGCTTATGATTGCAGGATAAAAGTTACTGTTAAGTAACGTTGTTATGGACGACTTTATGCGACTGTTTGGTACTTGTGAAACGTAACGATGGTGTTTTTCCAACGGATAAATCATAAATAGCTTATAATGGTACGTATGTAGAACTTATACTGACCCAACCACAGTAAAGATAAAAAATAAAATTCATTTATTTAACCTAAGACAAAAGAAATGGTACATACAATAATAAAATAATTAAAACTAATAAGTACTTAGGTACATCTAACAATTCACTATACATTGGGTAAAAAGGGACCCTATCTCAGCATTTTACATTATTAGGCATTTGACCAATACTGCGCTTGTTTTCAGTTAGGAACTAGGCGTGATACAACGACCATGCACATCTTGGGCCATGAAAGTGTTAATTTTCTGGTAAAAAACACCAAAACTTCTGTGGAGAAACCCTTTATACCAAATGAAAATATCTAGGATCAACTTTTTTCAAGGTAAAACTTGGTCATTTCGTGCGCAATAGGCTATGCCTTAGAAATAAGTTTAAGCAATCGTTTTTGTTATTACAATACTTAATGCCACAAGTTGAAGTTTGTTTTATTAACCTTACAATTAAAATGTACAGGATTGAAAATTGTAGGTAGAAATTCATATACTTGATCCATTATAAATTTACAGCTTTTCGGTACACTAATTTTGACCTAATGCTAGAATGTCACATATTTATCACTAAAATATTATTTTATTTCTCTAAATGTCATTAATTATATATAACAACAATAAAATAATAATAACAGGATAAAACAATTACAACTAGTATTTACACATAACTATTTCGAAAAAATCTAACCCGTCTTCAATTAATTAATTAACTTAGACCTACAAACCATATATATCTGTTTTTTTAACCGACTTCAAAAAGGAGGAGGTTCTCAATTCGACTGTAGTTTTTATGTTTGTTACTCCGATCCGATTTTGATGGTTCTTTTTTTATTTGAAAGTTTTTGCTCCCCGTGTGGTCCCATTTGAATTTGGTCCAGTTCTTTCAATCAGAAAATCATTTAACCCCTTAACTCAAGGAAAAACAATATTTCATGTATAGCGCGGCCGCCGGCGGCCTTCTGCCTCCTTATTTAAGGATTAATTGAAGTCGGTTTATAGTTTTTAGAAACAAAACAAACTCCATTATATGTATAAAGGTTTAGTCAAGTGAACGGAATAAAACATGGAAGCCTTCCTTCAAGGAAAATATCCGAGCAACTTGGGGCAAAATTGCAAACAATTAGCCAAACATTTGTTAATACTCGAGACGCTCAGTACAAAATCGACTTTATTCCCTGGAAATACGAGATAAAATGGTCGATTAACGTGTAATTAGTTCAGTTCTGACAAAGGCATCCATGAGAAAATCATATAATTGAAGTTGTTTTTTTATTGTTGAATTTTTTAGCGCAAGAAAAGCTTCTATGTATTTTTCGTTCACTGTTTTAGTCTCATATCGACCGCATCATCCAGTACATCGGTTGTAAAAGTGAGATTTTATTGCAATAAATTAATGTATTTCAGCAATATAAGCAATAGCAATATAGCTTCGGCCAAACCTATGCGCCAAATGCGGGAGCCGAAGCGGGAACGTCACGTCGCGGACGCTGCAATGACGCCTCAATGGCTTCTTGCACACCTATGCGTGACCAAGAAACATTGTCGTGGAATCTTTTCTCTTTGTTGACGCTCCCGTTGACGCTGTGTTTAACGCGCAGGGAATATTTTCTCTTTGTTGACGCTCCCGTTGACGCTGTGTTTAACGCGCAGGGAATTTTTTCTCTTTGTTGACGCTTCTGTTGACGCTGTGTTTAACGCGCAGGTTTGGGCGAATTCTCGATAAGTCTTTATCAGAAGGCCTACTCGGAAAAGAAAAATCGAAGTTTGACGACCTCTGTGGCGCGGTGGGCGAAGGTCCACTAGCGACGCGGAGGTTGCGGGTTCGATTCCAGCCTCGGGACAAATGTGTGTACGATCTGCAAACATTTGTTCATGGCGTTCTGATTTTTTTCTATGCATAATAAAAAATATCTATCTATGTAGTGTTGTATTAAGTATATCAGTTATATCTAGTACCCATAAGGGCTAGGTAATGTTGTGTGAAGTGTCCAGAATTATTTATTGAAGTTTCGTTTTCGTTGTCCAACTATTATGTCGCTTGCATAAGTTTGTCTTTCTTTCTAATTTCTTGTTCTGTAAACTAGTTGAAAGCATTACGTACCTCGGTAAAACTGAAGAAGAGTCCGTTACCGCCGCACAGCTTGAACGAGTAATCGATGGATTCCTTCAGTTTCTCCATACAGGGCTGGCAGCGTTTGCACGAAAACGATTCGGAAACTTCTATATCGTTTTTAAGAGTACGGGCCGGCTCGCGTTACAGACTAGTGTCTGTAACACGAGATCTGCCTGCGGGGTTAGATGAGGCTATATATACACGTTTGCCCGTGGCTTCACATTACATTTCACGATTTGTCGGAATATGCGCCGTAGCGGCGGAAAGGATGTTCTGATACACTGCACGGTCGAACGTAGTAGGAGTATGGCGCCTGTGCTCTCAAAATATAAAAAAAATGGAATCGCCGTCGTTTTTATTGTGGCTTCACTGTCGAAATTTTTATAAACTACTAAAAGAACACAAAATCCGTCGTGTCTAAGCTGTTTATTTTTCTATTCCTGATGATTTTTGTTCTATAAGTTAAGGCATGTCTTTATACAATTCTAGAACATTGGACAATACATCCTTTTCCTTGTAGGAAGTCATTTTTTGCACGCAAGGCTCGCTGACTTGCGTCCGCTCACAAAAAACGCCTCGCGCGACTGCGCCCGGTCTCTAACAGCGTTTACATTTGCCAGTACACCGGCAATTAGGAAGTTAGGACGGCCGGGATCGCACGGTCTTCCGGTATCGGCATCCTTTCTTCCTAACAGCGATTACACCTACCGTTTTAAGCTTCCTAACTCACACCGTTGACGGTGAACCGTAAAGTGTAATCGGGCTTTAAGAAATGAAATAATAACCCAATAATAATAATAATACTTATTATTAATGCTGGACAATTCACACATTATCTAGCCCCAAGCTAATGATCGACTTCAACGAGATTCGTCTGGCACCAGACTTCGGGGTTCAATGGTTATCACAACCTGCTACTGAGGAGAGGACGTAGGTTCGAGTCTCGTTGAAATCGAATTTTTTTGAGACATTATTAAGATTTCTTAGAAATTATCCGAAGTGTAAACTAATAACCAAAAACTTGAAATTGTTGACTGCTTTGCCCTTATCTTTTTCGTGCTATGAAACAAATGCACGACAAAAAGTTGTCGCGGCGCGCATCAATAGCCCGCCAGCAGGGGTATTTCTAATTCATTCGATTCGTTTCCGAAGCGAAAACGTCAGATTCGGATTTGAATTATATTCCGCCTGAACTTTAGAAAGCTATTTTGATTTGTCAAAAGTTTCCGAAATCAAATCCGACGGCCTTTCCGACGAATTAAAATATCCCTGCAGATCTAAACCTACGTTGAATTTAACACCCAACGCTTTATGTATTACATTAGTGTGACATATATTGGCACCTTGTAGAAATTCAGTTTTTTAACTACGATGCCTGTTTATAATTATTCGATAGATGAATACTATCAAATAATTATAAAGGGCTATAATTATTTATATCATTAAATGTCCCTGAAGCGTATGTGCGTCTGGATAATGATAACGCAAATACGAAACAGAAGCTGCTTTTTAAGATATGAATAAATGCCCTTTTTAATATCAACAAATGTATTATTCTCTATTTTAGAGTAGCACCGCACCATACGTTAGGAGTCGGAAGGCAATACACAATATTATGTCCTTCGATATCAAATGTCATCGGTGAACTTAGATAGAATATCGAGACCCGCCTAAAATATCATTTCAAGAATGATATTCGATATTTATATCATAGATAAGTACTTTGTTTGCAACTCTGTTTTCAACATTGTCATGTCAAAGCTAGAAAAGACGATTACAGAACATAGCGAAAATATGACACACAATACAAGGAACAGAGATAAGTATACAGGGTGTCTCAAATCTATGATAGCCTGTTAGGGCAGCACCAGAGTGTAATGATCTCCTTTCTCTTTTGCATGCGTAGACACCTCGTATACACACTTTTCGATAAAGACGAACGATATCCCCGACAAAACACAAAACATTGATTATCGATCGGCTTATTGAAGATAAGCCCTCATTAATTATCGAATTCGAGATTATTGGGAAAGCGGTTCTGGCGTCATTCAATATTTGCCCCAGAATTGCCCTCCTAAATTTAGTCTGAATAACCTTGTTTAAGTAAACTACTTTATTAAGCATGTAGTAAAAGAAAACAAAGAAACTGTTTCGGAAAATACTAATTACCGAGGCCTATCGGGATTAAAGTCCATAGCAAAACGAAAACAAAAACATGGAGCTATAAACCACATAGCATAGATCATAGAGTTTATATAGTACTGATATAATCTATGGCATAGATAGTGGCAGTGAGAAATAACTCTGTAAGACTGGTAAGCAACATAATTCATACATCCATACATCACATTAACAAAGAATCTACATTTTCTTTCCATAATTCACTTCACACATTAGAGGAATTGAAATGCGTCCAATACTCGAGTATAATTGAGAGGGTACTGGAGGGTTGCCAAACGCAACAGTTGCATGCCATGTCCTGCCAGATATCTTTTATATTGTTTGTTTGTATAATGTGTTGGTTGCTGCAGTGGAGCCAACAGATGTTTAGGTGTTAATGATATTGTTTATTGATAGAAGCCAAATGGTTTAAGTACCAAGTTTTTCTAAAGAAGAGAAAGAGAGAGAGAGATATAATTTATTTAACCAAAAACACTTAAATTGGTAGGAGTACAATACAGATATGTATTTTACTGACTAGGTACTTACACTAAATAGTAGGTGGTAAAGGGTAAAATGGGTCCCTGCCTCAGCATGTTGCAGTATCAGGCATTTGCCCAACACTGCGCTGGTTTTCAGGCTGAGCCCTTTAAGGAGTGATAAGTTTATTCTAATCTTATTATCTAGACACTTTATAGGTAGTACTTAAAATAAAACTTCAATAATCTAATCTCAACACTAATTTTAATACAGTTAATCAATTTCCTACTTTCCTAAAGAAGTTTGAAGCTCAGGTATTGTATGCAGGGGAATGACCCCAACATTGTTTTTTTTCAAAATTAATAAATGTTACTATATACTTAGGTACTTAATTGGAAAGAAGACACTAAAACAAATAAAAAATGTCTTGTGTCTCACAGATGAAAATAACTATATTTTTTCTTCATACGTAACCTGTGTCTTGGCATATATTTATTTATTTTAGTGTCTTCTACCCAAATACATATATAAGCTTTCTTTTCAAATTCGAAAAGAAAATTTTAACTATGTATATTACAACGAAGGTTAGGTACAATGACAAACAGAAATAAATGAATGGTTCTCGCTACAAAATATTGAGATGAATAATCGTATACATTTTGTACTTTCAATAGGCATCTCATTTTGTAATCAATCAACTTGGTCAGTTCTATTTGGAAAAAGCGTCACTAAAATCAAAAATCTCACGAGATGATGCAAAAATCCGACGCTTCTGTGAATCGTACTTGGTAGGATAAAACTTCTTCCAGGAACCCTCACTTCCCCAACAGAGACTGTTCAAAGGGGCGAGTCTATTTGAAGTTAGAAACGAGACGTGATCATGACGTCTCCTTTTATTTGGAGAGAGATGGCGCTAGTCGTCCATGCAACATTGACTCTGTATTATTTTAAATCTTATAAATAAAGTAATAATAATAACAATAAAAATATTTATTTTTCTCTCGCAAGGTTACGTTACAAGTCTAGATTACATAGTGACCTAACTCTTTCCCTACCCATGTCGCAACCGGCGCGTCTCTTCAGGCGCGACACAGAGACTGGGCTGTAAAAGCGTTGATATGGATACCTGTGTTGTGAGAGACTGGTGCCTGTTAAGGGTTTATGGAAAACCTGTAGCACAGGTCACCAGAGTAAAAGCTTTTCAAAGCGCAAAGTGTTATTGGATTATAAAACGTTAACTAAATATTACGTAATGACGACTTTCTTTATCTTTATCTTTGCGTAGTTCTCTATCCGCTGCTGTACCATAACGATTTGGAGACAACCTTAATGTTATCGTCTTTTTAATAATAAATAATTTGAATTTGAATTTGTACCAAATTGTATGGAAACAGGAGACATCAACATCACGTCTAGTTACTTACGCTAAAAAGATTCAGGTATTAATAAATAAGTTATAGTAGATACCACAAACTGTACGATGGATTTTTAAAACTTCTTGAGTTTAACGTAATAATAAGATAAAATAGGTATAGGGCGCAAATTTCACTCGTGTATGCGCCTTAATAAAAAATATCTATCTATGTAATGTATTATATAAAGCACATACTAGCTTCGTCCGCATGGAAAGGTATATTTTCTACTTTCTTAATTTTTTCTTGATGAACTTCTGAATGACGTTATAAAACATAACGAAAAAGAATTATCGAAATTGATCAGCCGTTCACGCGTTATGCGGTGACCGAGAGAAATAGGGATTTATTTTTATTTATATTTATTTTTATTTTATTTGAAATAGTTTTTATTATACATGTATATAAAGATAGATATAGTTATCAGTCATCTTGTACCCATGACATAAACTGTACCTAGCTTTGGGCTAGATTATACGGTGTGGATTGTAGGTACAGCATTATTATAATAAAATATTACAATAACTGTTAAACACTAAAATGTAAATTTGAATGGCACACCCTTAAAATAAATTGTTTTATCGTTCCGGCTGTCCATTACCTGATTACAGTAGAGTAGAGCACAATGTAGATATCTATCTATCGATTTGTTGATAATTGGTATGTTTTACGCTATTACATTCCCATTGTCCATTTGGTTCGGTGTTTGGGTAAATTTTTGTAGGTGTTTGGAGACGAAGGCCATGTTAGGTTTTTTCGGTTTGTTCTCAAAAATACAGAAAAATATTTATTTGTTTATATTTTATGACTGAGTAAAATTTTTTGCTCTGCAATATACGTTCCGTTGTCGTACTATTTTGTATCGTGTATGGCTGATTTTCCCTGCGCTCATTTTTTTTTTATTGCAACTTAGGTCTTGGTCCATAACTTTACCCAAACCCTTAACTTAAGTAAATTTTAAATAAGCTTCGTAAATTGGTACGGTACTTCCAGTGAGACGCCGGCTTAGAATTTGCACCACCCAAACTCTTCCCGCGGTTGTCGCAAGAGGCGACTAAGGGATATCTACCGGCGGCGGGCAGCAGCGCCTCCTGCAGAACAATTCTACCACTAAACTGCGATCCCCAACCGCATGTCCAGCGTGGTGATTATGGGTTTAACCCCCCCATGAGATATCAGTCAATAAGTTGCTTTACAGGGGGAGCCCTGTGTTGCCGCTGTGTTCAGCAATAAAGGCTGTTGGGATGAGGTGAGGCTATAGGTACGTTATCATGAAGTAGCTATCATAAATTATTTTAATTAACCACTGTATATCGCAATGCATAGTTTTTATCTTTTATTACTATAGGCTTTAGTGTCTCATTGCCGGATTAGGGCCTCTCCTCTTCCTCCAAAATCTCTTCCAAATTCATCTTCCTCTAAAACTACGCACTTACAGCGACGCTGCAACAAAATTATTCGGAATTTTAAGCAGAAATCTGATTTAAACCACCCTGAACCAGATTCCTCACGGCAGTAACTTCATACCTAATGAGAGCGTATTGCAGCCCGAACCACGGCTTCATTAATAACTAACTTGCACTCCAATTAAAAAGGATTAAGTTCAAGTCCCACTGTTTTAGTGAAATTGCACATTGATTTCATTAGGTTTTGACGTTTTTGATTACTTTGGATTTGGATCACCTTGTTTACTAGAGGTATGTATGTGTTGGTATTCAGTGAGATTAATTTTGAAAGTTCCTTTAGGTATTGTTTATTAAATTAAATAAATGATGCTGGCCAATCCACGAGCAATCTTGTGATAATCTGAGAATCTGAGCAGAGCTTGTGCCATGGGTAGGTTCTAGATGAGGGATATACTTAATACAGAAACGGTTATAAGAATTTAAAGATAATAATATTTTGAATTATAAAAATAGGGCATTTGAAACATCTAATAGAGAATTTAAACCTGTTGTTATATATTTTACCCGTACTTCTGTTTCTGGATGATATTGTTTAGCTCCCTGCTAAATTTGATTGGGATCTGTTTAGCCGGTTTTAGGCGTGAAAAAGACAGACAGACTAACAGAGTTACTTTTTCTTTTATAATATTAGTAAGTATGGATTATATTAATATTAAAAATATTAATTTAGCCAGTTTCAGCATTCTCAGGGGTGAGTGACAAACAGCACAGCCTGATGACAGACGGACAAAACAGACAGACAGACGGACAGACAGTCGGATAGCTGAGTTAATGATAGGGTCCCGTTTTTACTCTTTGAGTACGGAACCCTAAAAAGGAAGTTTCTGTAACTTACTAGATTTCGTAGCACGTCTACGCCGTAGCGGTTCGCTGCATTCGTGCATAAATTTTATTAAAAAAAATCTTCTAATATCATAAGATTTGTGTATGGTAGAAGACCTGCAATAATACGAGTTAATTAGGTACTAATTTCAAAGTGCATAAGTACCAATTTCTACCCTCCTGCTCGGCTCGGCTCATGCTTAGTAAACTAATCTGTAATTTTATCAAAAAACTTGTATAGGCCCTCAGCCTGTAAAGCTCTTTATTAATTCTTGTATTTCGTTATGTTCTAAATAGTATTTAGTTGATATATGTATCTGTTTAAAAAAATTACATAAAAAAACATCACAAAATAATAATCAATAAATTTCGTAGAGGGTGCTACGCCGTAGCTAAACTCGTAGCATTTCGTGGAACAAACTTGTAGTAAAGCGATGTTGATTGCAACTCGACTAAATAGTGTAAAACTAACACACTGTTTTTTACACAAAAAAAGGATTTAAAATTGTAGATATTTTATTGTAAACAAAGAAGCACAAAACCAAAGAAATATTGGGATAGTGTAGTTCAGGACTCGGATATCATTGAAATAAATTGATAGTTTTCATCTTGTGTCGTTTTGAGTTCATAAATGGACTCAAAATATCATCTTTTTCACAGGTCGTGCGTGTGTAATATAATTGTGAGTACTGGAACCTTTTTTTCTTGTTTTTTTTGTGATTCTCTTGCTATAACCAGTTTGTTTTCTGTTGTTGTTCAAGGTTTTTATTTAATTATCTTACATAAATGTCATTGTCTACATAAAATATAAAGGAATCTAAATAGTTAATAAAAAAAATAGTTTTTAGGAAGAAAGTGCAATAAATATGTTTTCTGTGAAGAAGCATTATGCTCATTGTCGAAACTGTATGTTTTCATCCGAATCGATGTTAGATAAGTGATATACGCGGTCCTTCTCACAAAGCTGCGAAGGCAGTCAGGACCTCCCCGCGCCTGCGCGCTGCCCCCTCGGTGGAATGAGGCTGCAAGGAGACACCGATAATAACGACATTTTAAAACATATTCTAACAATTTAAACATCACTTTAGAGGTTACTAAAAAATAAAGAAGTTCTCGGTTAACATAAATTGGTAGGTAACTGTAAAGTTAATATTTATATAATGTGCGAAGGAAGTTAAATTTTGATCGTGAACTGAAAGGTTAAAGTCGTCTCTAGGATGTCTCGGAAGGCAATAGACAATGTCGTAAGATCGTTCTCTTGAGCGTCCATCAATTGAGCTAGGGCGGGTGCGCCCTGCGCAGAGTAGGTCAGGACGGGCGGGCGGGCGCAGCGGGGCGGGAGGAGCCGCGATTCATGTTTACCGGGCTCGGTCGTCAGCTGTTCGCGCGACATGAATGTGGGACGTGGGCGCGGGCGCGGGCGCCGCATCGATTGATTGATACCTGGGGCCACGTGCGGAAAGCAGTCCTGCCGCGCTCGCCGGCCGCGCGCCTCGCCGACTCGCGCGCGCTGTCATGTCATGACCCATGTGCCCGCGATCACGCCAAGACCCCTCATCAATGGACTGCCCCCGGTGATCCTCCGCTGACGCCGTACCGACCTGAACCTCCCGTGAGTACCACCCTCCGGGCCCTATCACCGGACCGGACCGGAGTAAACACCGACGCACTCGATTCGTTAGTAAATAATGGTTTTTCCGATAGCATTAATCGCTGAGACGAGCGACTGCGCCGTGCGATGTTTACTCGAGTCCTCTCATTACATTAGCTATTTGTCTGAGCTTTTTCTTATCGATCGGACTACATTGGGCCCGAATATTTATAAAATTGTCTCTTGGTTTACGTAATCGAAGGAGCAGCGTCGCATTTGTTATTGGGAGGCGCTTATCTCTAGGTGAGCGCGCGACCATCATTACATAAAACACCCGAAGCCGCCTGTCGGCGCGCCTCTCCGCCTCTCCTTATTTATCGCACGCGGATAAATAAAACGATCTTTCTAAACGCACATGTCTTAGTTAAACACTCAGCACGTACGATTTCATTCGAATGTGATGATACCAATTGAAAGGCGCTTGCCAAAATCGAGACGAGATGTAAGAATCATATTAATGGACCCATTTTCTTATAAGAGGATTTTTACCAAAATTATCTAACAGATGGCTTAAAGTGATTTTGGTGAATAATTCTCGGAAACATGTTTATTTAACAAAAAACAGTTTAATCCAAACCGACTGGTTAACCGTAATCGCTGCTGTCGAATATTTACCTACTTATTCGTAATTTAATATAGTAATTACTAACTCGAAACACAAACAAAAGCCAGGATTTGTATAACATTCAGTCTAGGTCCGATTAAAATCTTATCAAAGTACCTAACTCTAGAAATAAGCCTGAAATATAGCCTTATTAAGTATTCTAAAATATCGTTATCGCAGACCATATCAGATCTAAGTAGAAATGCTTGCAGCGGTTCCAACTTTCAGTGCATACAAAGTAGGTGAATACATTTCCAATTTTGTTAAGTAATCTAGGTGGAATCGCAGAACTGCATAATTTAATTTAACATTTATATTTTCCATAAATATTTATGAAGTTATAATGTTGATATCTGTACGAAAAAATATATGTGAAATTAAATAATTCGCTTTCTAGCAAAGGTTAACAACTTTTGCCGGCCTTATCCATTTTTTAACAACCTTGAGCGTCCCAAAGCTGGGCAAAGGCCTCCCATATTATCATTTTGTGGCGTTTTTGTAGGTAGTACCTAAACTATTTATTTGTGATCAATTTATAAATAATAGAAATGGTATAACATATAAACTAGACCCACTTTTAAAATTTATGTTTGTTCGAAACTAAACCAAAACCAGCACCACGTTCTTGCATAAATAAATAAATAAACTAAACTTCCAAAACATGACGCATGACGTCTAGTTTTGTAACGAAACATTTATCTAATGAAGGCCGTTGAATAGACATACTTAGGTATGTATGTACTTAATTAGTAGGTAGTACCTAGGTAATCCGAAAGTAATAGTAAAGAAATTATTATACTCACAAGTACCACTGTAATTGTTCTACACACAAGAGGTTCCCTTACCCCTTTAGCTTCATACCATACCCCTAGAGAGAGACTAAATGTTTGCCTTTCGGATGACATTGATATTTTCGCACAACATTTCCCAGACAGGTGGTCGTGAATTCCGCAAGGGACCACGGAACTGAAGGCCGCCCTGGCATTATAATGCCTGCTTCATCGACCATCAAATAATGCAATTAGTTTGGACATTATCGTCAATATCTTTGTTTTGTTCGATTGGGAAATTAGGCTAATTGCTTTGGTCATTCAAATGGGTGAGGGGCTCGTAAATGGTTCTTAATTAAATCGACAGCTGGTATTAGGTACTTGGATAAGGCCTTTACAAATGCATACTTCCTTAACCTCAACCTCAACGGCCTATATTGGTCCACGGCTGGACGCAGGCCTCCCCCTGATAAGCACCTTTATTGGCTGTTATCTCATTGGGCGTAATGCCTTTAATCTCTACGCTGGGCATGCAAGTTGGGGATCGCAGTTTGCAGGGGCGGACCCAGGATTTTATTTTGGGGGGGGCCATTTTGACAATGTTCAGATATAGGGGGGGGGGGGGGGGGGGGGTTAATAATATCCCAATTTTTTTTTACTTTGACGGGACTTGAACCCGCGTCCTTCACTAAAACTATTTAGAAGAGGAAACAGATCATTGTTGCCAGGGTTCACAATGGTTCACAAAATAAATTCATACATACAAATAGCAAGAAACCCATAGGAAATGAGATATTTACAAAAAAACTATTTTTCGTGACCTTTGACCTTGAAATGTAATAGTTGCGCACACCCTACCATGAGAAGGTTTTTTCGCGGAATTGTTACTAAATATTTTTCATTCTTATATTTACAATGGATTTCCGCAAAGTAACGCCTGAATCTATTATTTAACTTTTAGGGTGTCGATATACAAGTATTTACAGACTTACAGCTGGGTATCTCAAATTCCGAAATTCTTACCTAATTTAAGCTTAAATGACCGGACTAATAGCCAGGATTCTGTAAAGGGGGGTCAGGTGAAAAAAACAAAGAATATACCTAATGTACCTTCATAAGACGAGGTCGTAGCCCAAGAATTTGAGTCACCCATCACTACTAACAATAAACCACGGCGAGCGAAGCGAGCCGCGAATTTTTAAAGGACTTTTCCGGGTTTTAGGGAAAAGTAAGTGCGCAGTGGTAGAAACACATAAGTATGAAAAACAATCAGCAAGCAGAGACAGCCCTGAAAATTTTAAAGAGTGCGCGACTGAGATTGAATTGTTAGGAGGAATTGTTAGATACATAATGAATATCGGTGAGTCGCAGTCTTTTTGAAATTGGTGAGGTATGCTTAGCAAGACGCGAAAGCTATGATAGTAAGTTATGAAAAATAATAAAATTTTAACGATTTACAACAAAATAGATGAGCCCTGCCCTAAAGAATTTACGAAAATCAAAATCTGGTGTCTACATGGAAAAGGAATATCGAAGTTGTGTTCGCTGTCGTACAAAATGAACTCTCGCTCGCATAAGATTAGCTTATCACGTAAACGAATCAGAAACTTCCATTTCAGTATAAGGGGGGCCTTCATGGGCACAGCCAGAGACGAGACAGTACTCCAGCGGAGCAAGCCGCGAAACCAAAATATTTTTTGTTAATTTCTCGCGTTAGTAGTCAAAATGATCTTATTGTGAGATCGAGACCATGTATTATTAAAAATGGACCACGAAACAGAGGACAATGTAACCGAATTTTTTTGCTGTTTTGTCGTTTTGTTAGATATTTTGATATTTTGCAACTGAACTGAAAACTGAAAGGAGGCTTTAGTTCAGATCCAGGTCACGTCGAGAGAGGCAAAAGATGTTCGCCACGCCCGTGGTGATACATCTGTTAGTTAGTTTTACATTGAATTCACTACAAATATTCGATACGTATATAACTCTAACGTACGTACTTGTACTTATTTAGCTAAGTATTCTTAAAAGGGCTCTGCTAATCAAGGGCAAGAACACCTCAATGCAAAAAACAAATTAAAATGCAAAAAGCAGTGATATTTTTGTCATCTCTCTGTATTGTGTATTAAATTGTTTGAATTGAATGTTACGAAAGCGGGAACGCGTACGTTTCTTTCTTCGCAAGTTCGCGTACTCGCGAGTAACATGCGCGCACACTTTACTACTTTTTCTTTTACTTAACTTATATTTTCAAGTTAAATCCAATACCGAGGTATACTTAGACGAGTAATTTTATTCAATATAAATGTGGGTTTTAGTCAAATAAAGAGCGTTTTTGTAATTTAGAACTAAGTTTTTATTAAAAGAAAAATACGAGCAATCCACACACATTACGTGTTGACGTAAGTAAGAAGGAAGTCCAGTTTCGCAACCAGAGGGGTGGAATGGAAACCAAACTAAAAACTAATTCGGATGCGTTCTCATTCTATCAATATAAACAGCTTGAAAAATAGTTATTACTGACAATCAAATAAGAAATGAGGTGCAATTGGCTATAATTCACTTGTGTTCACTAGCGGAAAAAGAGAAATAGATATCATTTACCTATGTTCATTTCAAAGTCGTTGAACGTGTCGATGGACGTGGTAATACTGAGAAGAAATTAACCTCTTGAATTTAGTTTGTAGATGTATGTAAAGTACCGACTTACCTAAAAAATATATTTCTGTACTTTGATTTAAAGTAGGTACCTACATAACCTACCTAAGAGTAGGTATGCCGTGGCCCGTGTAAAAGTGCATCTGAATTTAATCGTAAAATTGAGTCGAAAGTATGGAACTCTTGGGCCTTTTGGGGGGGGCCATGGCCCCCATGGCCCCCCCCCTGGATCCGCCAATGGCAGTTTGGTGGCAGAATTTTTCGGTAGGAGGCGCTGCTGCCCGCCTCCGGTAAATATCCCTTAGTCACCTCCTACGACACCCGCGGGTAGAGTTGTGGTGGTGCAAATTCTATGCCGCCGGCACCACACGGCGAATGCATACTTAAAATACCAAAAACTAAAGTAATTCTGTATAACTGTCTGTTACCAATTTAAGCCTAAACGATGCGGATCTTATTGAAATTTGGCACTTTATTGGTAGGCGATATCCTGGTAACGTTAACGGTAGGTTACTTTTTTTGATACCGAAAAAGAGCGTGCACGCTCTTTTTCGGTATCAAAAAAAGTAACCTACATGCATGCTAATAGCAGGAGTGCTTCTCTACCTTCGTACCTATACAATTTTTTGTTTTCACAGTAGGTCATTTCTAAGGCCCTTACGATGCTCTCATTTTTCTTGTCGATTTAAATCCTCGATGCAACAAAGGGATGCGGATGTTATAAGTTGAACGCATTTGTCTGTGTATTTTTAGGTACGTCTGTTTGTAACCAACATCACAGCTCCCAAACGAATGTTCCGATTTCGTTTTTGTTTTGTCCCTAAAGTTACATCATTTAGGTTGAATTTCGCCGTTGCAATTGAACGCGATCAAAATAATATAAACTCATGTCAGCGCTTTGAAGATCGCCCGGTTCAAGCTGGATTTAGTCTAATAAACGGTGAAATGGGACCTAAGAGACTAGATTACGAGAGAAGGTAGTTTTTTTAATCGGGTTTTAGAAAAATTAGGATCTCATTTGGACTGTATCTTTTTTATTGCTTTGTCTGATAAAATTAGTGCAGCCATTCTCATGTCAATATACGATAAGTCGAAATGCATTTGTTTTTTTTTGTCGTTTTATACATGGTGTTCTTTTGTTATCAGTTTTTGATAAACATCGGTGCATCAATTATCATGAAAGGATTGTTGTATTCACGGGGTTTTCAGGAGTTTATCGTCACAGTGACATATCTTCGGGGGTTTTCATATAGGTACCTATACATAATAAATAAATAATGCTGGACAATACACATCGCATTTGTTAACACCAAACTAAACATAGCTAATGTTATGGATAGGTAATGCTCGTAGATTACTGATATACTCGTACTTATATATCATACATATTTTTACATTACTCATACTCGGAAAGTAGGTTGGAAGTTGCCTGGGAAGCGGGATGAAAGTAATACTTGACAAGTAGTTAGACAAGACCTTATAATATTCTAGCTGTCACCTCACATTTCTATTGAACCCTGCATTCAAACTTTTTATACAGGCTTCTGCGTCTGGTTTGGCGCAATTCATACAGTAACTCATATATAGCGTGATGTACAATCGTCCCTCGAACTATAAGCGCCTTCTCGCTACGCTCGGGTGCCAAACCCTCATCCCTTGGGTAACAATGTACCATTACACATGCTCGACTACCAGATAGGTAATTATAAAATTAATCAGCTTGCAGTTGCTAAATAATTGCCCGTTTCACTTCACAAGGCGTTTTATGTCGCCGTTGGGTAATTTATATTGTGACAGAGTTGACAGCGATATACGAAGAGGATTTAACATGCCAAGCCTTTGGCAACTTGCTGTTGCTACCTACACGGGTATTTGTTGAGGCTAAAGACTACGACAGCTAGACTATTATAAGGCCTTGTTTGTCTTGACGCGTGGGGTGCAGCGGCTCCGTCATCGCAACACAAACATGTCGCAATGAACGTTGATGTTTATAATAATAAAATAATTTATTTCAGGTCATAAAAAGGAACCCATAGATTATTTATAAATAATTAAAATTAAAGTTTAAACACTACTTACGGTTCCCACTCTGGTGCACAGAGAGCCAGAACCTGTACACAGATGTTGTTAGCCATAAACCTGAGGATGCCATTGTTAGACCGTCTAATATTGGCCCAGAATGACGCAATACGAGATCTGATTATACCGAAAAAGTCCGGAACCCGTGCATCAGCGAACATGCTTGAGGCGCTGCAAAAACGTTGCTTCTTCATAAGGATAATTCATGTATAGGCGGGGCGTGCGAGGCCGCGTCTCGTAAAACGCTTTTCCGTAAACACACTTTACTAACGCCATATGTTTGAATGTAGTGCGGGCCGCGCCACAGAACGCGCCGCGTCTTCGTAAACAAGCCCTAAGAGTTTTGCTGGAGTAAGGTAAGCTTCTAAGGTTAGTTTGTAAGTAAGTAATATTACCTAATCTGTGGCCATGCCTAGGAATGTAGTAATCACTGTTTTTAAGGTTGTAATTGTAAGATAGAGATCGCCCATCAGCGATTACACCGACCGCCTGCCAATTATCACTAATATTTGCTTCTTTTATTAATTGATAGTGACGGCCATAAGAGCAACAGAATTTGCACATTTCTAGAAAGAAGTAAACGCAATCTAGCAGCGCCTCGCGGTTTCACCCGCGTCGTTCCCTTTCCTGTGGGAATTCCGGTATGTCACTCCCTAAGAAGTAAGTTTTTAATCTTGATAGATTTTTTTTAATCGGTCCAGTAGTTTCGGATCCTATTCAATACAAACAAACAATCAAATCTTACCTCTTTATAATAATAGTATAGATTACAAAAAAACTACACAAAAGAATTGGTAGGTACGACTCAAAACATAAGTTATTTCAATAAACTGCAGGATTCCATCTTTGGGTTATAATATTTTCATTTATTTTGCTTGCATGTATAAATGCTGGCATGGGTTTAATGCTGAGTGGCTTGCTGGCGCAAAATGTAGTTAACAATTGCTATCCAAATGCCAACATAAATATAATTACCGATAGAATTCAGCAAGATGACTCTCTGAATAAGAGTACAACTTTAATTGTTCAGCTTGGTGAAAGTTATATTAGGCTTAGGCTAGTTGAAGTACTTCTGGGAAAGGTACAGAATGGACTAGGGAAACTTATTATTTGCTCCTTCCCTTACTCAAAGTCATTGACATCAATTAAAAATGACAATGTATGTAAAAATAACATGCTGATGTACAACATGACATGTCGTCATAGTGATGTATTATTTTTTGATACTAATAAGTTTATTAGTAATACTTTTTTGAATAAGGATACAATGTACCTAAGCAAAAAAAACAAACTGAACATTGCTAAATTGTTAGCATATAATATTTTTGATCCCGTTATAAATAGTATAACGCAGTTACCTGACGAGCCTGTCTATGTAGTTAGTAGCAGTACTAATGAGGGCATTAAAGCGATTGTGTCAAATAAAAATTTAAACTGACCACATCGACAACGGGAAAGCAAAATTCAATTCATGTAGTCCATCAGAATATACAAGGCTTACCCAGCAAAATCCTAGAATTAGAATTATTTTTGAATTATTTGAATGTAGATGTTATGTGCTTATCAGAACACTGGATTGTAAAAAATCAGTTACTGCCCTTTTATAATAACTATTGTTTTGCAAGTTCCTATAAAAGAAAAGCTGCAATACGTGGTGGCTCTTTGATTATAGTTAAAAATAGTCTTAAATGTAAAGAACGTAAAGATATTGTAAACCTCACTATTGAGAGGACTATTGAACTTTCTTGTGTGGAACTGGAGCGACACATCATAGTGTGCGTGTACCGCCCTCCTGACGCAAATCAGGTAGCTTTTGAATGTACTATGGAAGAGGTTTTGTTGAAATTATTTTCATGTAGAAAGGATCTCATTGTTTGTGGCGACTTTAATATAGATATATTAGCGAATCCCCTCGCCGATAGGCTGCTTAATTTATTCAAATGCTTTAGTTTACGACATCTTTTTCATGAACCTACTAGGGTAACCCTAACATCTGCCACTTGTTTAGATAATATTTATTGCAGTCTATCTCCAACCAACAAAGCAGTAATCAAACATTTCAAATCAGACCACTATGGTCAGAGTGTTAACTTTAGTTATAATCTTAACGATAAAAACAAAGTTGAGAAATATACCCCTATTACAGAGAGCCGTATTAAGAATTTTCAAAGTCAAGTGGAACTAGCAGTAGCTAATATATCTTGTTCCGATAACCCGAATGATCTTTTTGCCAAACTTTTAAGTGTTATAAACAAAGAACACAGCGAAGTATTTAAATATAAAACATGCACAGTTAGGGACAGGGTCGGATTTACTGATTGGGCCACTCCCGGTATTTATAGAAGTAGGAATAGACTATATGATCTTTATGGTGCTAGAGAAGCTATGTTAAATGATCCTGCGTTTCTTTTGTATTTAACAAAGTACTCAAAAACATTTAAAAAAGTCTGTAACACAGCGAAATGCCTGTTTTTGAGGAAAAAAATTGTAAACTCATCTGATAAAATCAAAGCAACATGGAGACTTATAAATAACGAAACTGGTAAATCTAAGTCACGAAAAAGAGAAATAAGGTTAAAAATTAATAATTCAATACTTATACGATAAAGATATTGCCGATGCTTTTCATTCATTCTTTTCTGATATTCCTAAAGTTGTTACCCGGTCTCTAAACTCCTCACCTTCAATCGCGGTTAAATTATTAGAATCATCTGTAGATAAATGTACCGAGGTTTTTATATTTAGTCATGTAAAAGCTAATTATATTGTGAAAACATTTAAGTCTATTAACATCAAAAATACTGAGGATCTTTGGGGTATTTCAACCAAAGTACTGAGTTCTATTATTAAGGAAGTTGCTCCATGCTTGGCTTACATTTTCAATAGTTGCATTGATGCAGGAGTTTTCCCTGATCTCATGAAATATAGTAAACTGGTTCCTCTTTATAAATCTGGTAGCCACACTGATCCGGCCAATTATAGGCCAATTTCAATACTTCCTGCAATGAGTAAAGTTTTTGAAAAAATTATTCTCACACAGTTGTCCTCTCACTTCAACCTCAATAGGTTGTTACATAAAAATCAATTTGGCTTCACCAAGGGTAGATCGACAACTGATGCTGGTACAGTTCTATTAAAGCACATATTGGATGCATGGGATAAAGCGAAAAACGCTATTGGTGTATTTTGTGACCTTTCTAAAGCTTTTGATTGCGTGGATCATGGTACATTAATAAATAAACTAAGTCATTATGGAATTAAAAACAAGGCACTGGACCTTATGCAATCATATTTATCGGATAGAGTCCAAAAAGTAGATATTGGTAAAGAAAGATCTAGGGGATCAAAAATCGATTTAGGAGTCCCGCAAGGATCAATATTGGGTCCTTTTCTATTTATTTATTTATTTATTTATTTATTTATTTATTTATTTATTGGTACACAAAACAGAACACAATCGGATCATGGCAGATAAACATATAACTATGGTTCTTAATCTAGATTGGGTTCCAAAACATGCATACCCAACATGATTTTATATAGTAGAGCAGCGAGGTGTAAGTATAGGTACATTATCAAATTAATAGAAATACTGGTAAAAAGTTGGCTACATACTTAATACTAACAATGTAACAAATGTGGAAATTTTTACAATTATTAAATTATAAAAAGTAAAGTTAATCGGATCCTAAAAACTAACATGCATTATTATTAATGAGAACATTTGGCGAACTCTGTAGCCAGAGTGGCCAGAGCACGTTTTTTAAATTTTGATATGCTACTTACAAAAATGTCAATAATTTCATCGGTAAGCAATAATTCATTATATAAGCGGCTCATTCTCACAACAGGATTGTAATAAGACGTGTTATTTTTGTAAACGCGTAGGGCGAAAGTATTCAGGAACGGTTGTCTTGATCTTGGCTTAATATTTATGTTAAGTTGTGAAAGGAGATAAGGAGAATCAATATAAGAGTGAATGATTTTGTATAAATGAACTAGATCATGATATTTTCGACGGTATTCAAGCGAGGACAAATTAAATATTTGAAGCTTTTCTTTATAGCCAGGTAAACTTCTGTTGCCTATGCCACTCCTATAACATAGTATATTTACGAATTTCTTCTGAACTTTCTCAATGCGACTCGTGTGAATTTTATAAAAGGGAGACCAGACCACGTCATTAAATTCCAAAACACTACGAACTAATGAATAGTACAAATAGGTAAGACTGATTGGATTCTTGAACTCCTTTGTAGACCTAGTTATGAAACCTAGAAGCTTATTACTCTTAGATACGATGTGATCATAGTGCGAATTAAAGGTAAGTTTCTCGTCAAAGAACACGCCCAAATCTCTAGCAACCGATTTGCGCTCGAGAATATGATCATTTAGTTTGTAATTGAATAGTTCTTTCTGAGTTCTATTAGTGAAGGAAATAACAAAGCATTTATTAGCGTTTAAAAACATGCCATTGATAATACACCAATTATTAACCTCATCAATATCAGATTGAAGCTTCAACGAGTCATCCCGGTTAGTGATGGTGTTATAAATTTTTAAGTCATCTGCGTATAAGAGACATGGACATGAAAGCGTTTCAACTAGATCATTGATAAAGGCAACAAAGAGAAGTGACCTAGATGTGAGCCCTGCGGCACGCCAGAACTGACAGCCGCTGGAGAAGAAATGTGACCTTTGATAGCTACTAACTGGCTCCTATTAGATAGGTAAGATTCAACCCAGCGTAAAAGATTCCCATGAATACCGAAATTAGAAGACATTTTATAGCTCAAAATCCTATGGTTGACCTTATCAAAGGCCTTCGAGAAATCTGTATAGATACTGTCAACCTGTTTAGTCCTAGCAAAAGCGCCACAAATATAGTTTTTATATTCGAGAAGGTTTGTGGTCGTCGATCTTTTTTTTATAAAGCCATGCTGCCTGATAGTCAAGAAAGGCTGTATATGGTGATACAGTGAGTCGTACATTAACGATTCGAAGAGCTTAGCAAAACACGACAAAATGCTGATAGGGCGATAGTTCTCGCAATGAGATTTGTCACCGGCCTTAAATATAGGTATTATATGAGCCGTCTTCCATAATGATGGAAAGGCGCCAGTTTTAAGAGATGCGTTAAAAATAAGAGTAAGAGGAACACTTAACTGCTTACCGCACTTTTTAATAAGAATAGGAGGAATGCCATCTGGTCCTGCCCCCTTCCCGCTCTCAAGACGAGCAATTTTACGAGATATTTCATCGTGATTGATAGATATGCTTTGCAAAACTATATCGTTATCGGAACAAGTGGACAGATATTGCGTAAGTTGAGTTTGCCTGCCAGGCTTTTCATAAACAGAGTTAAAATAGTTGGAGAATAACTCACATATACCCTTACCTTCAGAGGAAATGAGATTGCCGAATTTCATTGTCTGTGGCATACTATTTGATATTTTTTTACTATTTATAAAACGCCAAAAACCTTTTATATTGTCTTGTAGTGATGACTCTACTGATGAAACAAAAATATGGTAGTCATCATTGATAAGGTTCTTACATCTTCTGCGCAGCATTGAAAAAGTGTCATAGTCGCGCGGGTTCTTAAAGTTCTTGTAGAGACGATGATATTTAAGTTTTTCCTTAAGACACCGCTTGAGAGCCGGAGAGAACCAGGAAGGGTACATGTGAGAGTCATCCTTAGAGAGGGGAGTATGTTTTGCTATAATTTTATTTAGTTCTGAATAAAATATTGTTACCATCTCATCGATATCCGTAGAGCAAAGAGTACTCTGCCAGTCCATGCCTTGTATATCATTACCTATTTCTTCGAATTTACTTTTGTGAAAGTTGAGCCTTTTTGGTTTTTTACTTTTTAGAGGTCGAGGATTGTCCAGTATCGAAACATCAGCAACTAGAGCTGGGTGAAATTTATCCATTTTACTCAAAGCAGAAGCGCCATACACTTGGAGAGAGTCCATGGTTGAAAGTATCAGGTCGAGAAAGCGGCCCATATCATTTGGAATATTATTGAATTGCTTTAGATTACACAAAGTCATGGTTTCGTGTAAAAGGTCGGATTTGTAGCTGTGAGAATTTTTAGACATCATAATATTATTACAGTTCGGTGAATTGGTCCAGTTTAATTCAGGGATGTTGAAGTCACCTAAACAAATAAATTCATCTGAATCTCTAGAATTTATTATAATGTTCTGACAGTTAGAGAAGAAATTACCTAATCTATCTTTGGCCAAGTCTGGCGGTAGATAGCATAAACAAATGTGAAGCTTATTGGAACACGAAGAATAAGGCGACAGGGTTACCCAAAGATCCTCTGCAACAGTGCTATCCCAAGAGGCCTGACGAATATAACTAATATTTTTTTTAAGCGCTATTAGAATACCTCCGCCCGAGCGTTTATGGCTATTTTCATCAGATCGATCCCGTCTTACAACATTATAGCGTGAATCAAAGAGTTCATAATCGAAAAAACTATCATCCAAATTAGTTTCAGTTATACATATTATGTCGTAATCGCTATTAAGAATACTTAAGTAAAATTCTTTTATTTTTGTTCTCAGTCGATTAGAATTTTGATAAAAAATTAACATTTTAAATTAAAAAGGAAATACACGATTTGAATATAAATAAACAATAAAAAATTAAGATAGAGATACAATAATAAAACAATTCAAGGTAATAAGTGATAATTTAAAAGTTATACAATTTTCACAAGCAAAGATAATGCACAAGAAAATGCAACAAACAGTAAAACATAGCTAAACAAGTTTGGTAAGACAATCTATGCTTTTTATGTGGATACACTCAGCCCTGTCATCCTTCCTCATAAACACGCGACCAAATTTCACCCATACGTACTTGTACTTCTTAAGCTTAGCCGCATGTCTGGCGGCAGCGTGTAGAGCCTTTATTTCTGGAGAAAGGTGTTCGCAGACATAAATTCTCTGTCGTTTAATGGGGAGGTCCAGGTGCGTCGTATTTAGAGCGTTGTCTTTGTTAGAACGATTAAAGCGATAACATGCAGAAAGTACCTCGTCTCTCAAGCGTGGATTAGATAAAGTAACGAGTATGTTCCTAGGTCGATCAGAGGCTGAGTTAGGCTTAGCAATTCTTCGGCAGGAATGGATTTTGTATTCATCGACAGTGAGGTTTAAGGTTTTGCACAGATTCTGAAATAATTGTAGAGGGTTCTCATTCTTATTTTCGGGTACAGCCTGTATTTCAAGGTTCTGGCTCCTGGATATTTTTTCATACGAAATCAGACGCTGACTCACTGCGCTTAGCTCTTTTTGAATCCGTAGATTTTCAGTTTCCAAACCTTTAATAAGCAAACCCATTTTTTCAGCATCAAGCTTCATAGTGGCTTGCTCATCGCAGATAAAAGTAGTCGTGGCGGTAAATTCGTCCTTAAGTGTCTTAATGGCAGGGTCCATCTCAGCGCGAACAAGTTTTTTGACGTCATCTTTTAACGCTGCCTTAAAGCTATCCATAAAGCTCGTTAGCGTAGACTTTAGTTTTTGGTCTAATAAAATACTTATTTTCTCCATTGTAACGCTGTTATCGGTAGGAGATGAATTAGGATTGCGTTCTACGTCATAAGACATGTTCATAGGGTCCTCAAATACAGGCGTCGCTGGCGCCGCCGATGGCACTTGAATTGAACGGACCGGTGTGTTTTGATTCGAGCGTATACGCATCGTAACATTGGACATGCAAGAAGGGCAGTTCCAATTGGAGCGGTTTTCACTTGAAAGAGAATTAAATATTTCTTGACTCAGTCTCAGGCACTCTATATGGAAGTAAGCTCGACATTGGACGCATCGAAGAAAGCGATCTGTGCTTAATGCCCCGTTACACGCGGAACAATTCATCTTTTTATGATTTGACTGCTTGTTATATATTCTTGTTAAGGAAACGGTTTTGGTTACAGGTTGTGAATTTAAGGCTCACAAGTTAATTCTAATAATCGTGATTTTAAATCTTGCTGTGCAAAAATATTTATGCGTTGAGGGGACGCGAACTCGCGGTCTCTAGGTTCCGAACTGGTAAGGTAGAGAGTGTAACCGCTGCGCCAAGGGTGCTTGGGCGATGCAGTCGAAATATGCAGATATCTTCTGCAACCAGTTAGTTGAATAACGAGGTCAACCGTTTGATCAGTCAGTCTATTGTTTACCTCAAATGCAATTTTTTCGGACTGACCTCTTTTTGATGTGTAAAAATGCGAGTATCACAATAACGTAGCACTTATTTTTCGTTATAATCACGATTATAATTGGGTTTATCACTGGTAATTTATGTTTTTAATTAGATTATGTATAGTAGTAACCGAATAAGTAAGTACTTGGTGAGTTAGAACACTTTAGACATTATTTAAAACTGATAATGTCAGGAGCTAAGTTACGCGTGACTGCTCGGTAAGCTGTGGTGTTGTGTTTAGTATATGTAAATGATCTCCCATTTCTAGCAAAAGATCTCTGTGATATAGTCTTATTTGCTGATGATACTTCATTGATTTTTAAAGTTGACAGAAATAAACATAATTATGACGATGTAAATAATTCTCTTTCACAAATACTAGACTGGTTCACCGCCAATAACCTCTTACTCAATAGTTCAAAAACCAAATGCATAAAATTCATGTTACCAAATGGACGCTAATACTCAAACCGGAACCAATCCACACAATGACAGTTTTGAGATAAAGGCATTTTTGTCTAAATTGTGCAAAGAAAAAAATTTACTGCCATTTTTAAAAAAGTTGGTTTACAGTACTGTACAACATACTGAGTTCTACCTATATCAATATTATTTTACTAAAAACATTAATATTAACAAGTTTTTTTTTGATAAAACTAATTTTGTAGGGAACCAACCCACACTCATGTGTGGGTTGGTTCCTTATGAACTTATTAAATAAATTTGAATAATAGTAATTAAAATAGATAAATGCTTTTATTTCTTTCATGAATTTATTTTAAATCGAAAATGTACCTAGACTTTAATAAAAAAAACACAAAAAATGCTACAAAAGATATAATTTTTGTCTTTTACATTGATTCCTAACCTAATCTTCCTCTATTTCAAAATCAGGATGACCTGAAAAACCTTCCAGATCGTCTGCTATGGCCTCATTTCCAACAAGCCTCACGTAGAAGTCGTGTGAGTCTTCAAGAATCAAGTGTAGCTTTGCTTTTGAGGTCGATTAGCTTCACTTCAGTGACAGGTTTTCCGTTTGGCCAAAGTGGCTCCATAATTTTTTCCTTCAGACTTTCTGGACTTCCACGAGGCCTTTTTCGTATTATATATTACCTTATACTCTTCATTGAGATCAGATCTCATTATATAATGTAATTTTTAGCAATATTTCTTTTGTGTTTGGCTATGAAACTTCATCTCCTTCAGTGGTTTTCTTTCTATTCGCTATACATATATTTTTCCAAATTCAACGATGACAAGAAGTCTTCATATTTTATTCTATGTACGTGTATGGGTTTTAAGGAGGCTTTTGAGGCTTAGATAAGCCGCCAAGCTATTGCATTTGGTTCCAGCTACCCCCAGTTTTCATATGGCAAACGTTTTTCTACCGAACGCCCTGTATATGTCAGTAACTTTTTGTAATCTTTTATAATGCCTATTATTAGCTTTCTGCGACAATTTAATTTCTATTGTAATTAGTTAAGCTGATGGCAATCCGAATTAAATATCGCTTTCTAGAGGTACTTTGTTACGCCCGCCATTCCCATCACGGAAATCTTTTATGTTACACCCTCGATCGAATCCAGCAAAGCGATGTGTTTATTCTGTTTGACGCGACGTCTGGAATGTTTTATAAACTAATTAAACCCAGAAAAAATAACGTGCGTACGTTTGCTTCTTTGTTTTTTTTAATCTGTAGTATAGTGATGAGCCAAAGGTTTTTCGCGTATTAAAGTTGTTATAAACATATTTTGCGCATCGAACTACCCCAGAGATTAAAACTTTTCAAAGTTAGCAACCGTTTATCTGCTGGTACATTTTTGACTTGGTTCCTTAAAATTTATAAGATTTTCACTTGGATCCTTAAAATCTCATAGATTTTAAGGAACCAAGTGACTTGAATCTTTGTAAAAATTTAAGACTTAGCCTTTTCTATAAAGCAAACAAGAACCAACCCACAAAAGTAATGAAAAAATATTTACACAAGGGACCATGTGGTTTGGTTCCTTTTAAAAGAATTAAAATTTGATTTTTTTTTAGATTATCGGGTTACCATGAAGCATGGATCTTATTAATTTTTTGTACAACTGTTGATGTGTGGGTTAGTATCTTTGTTGACAAAATGTTTTGTTCAGTCAAAATTGCCAGATCACTGTGATCTTTACAGAGTTGATATAAGGTGTATTTTGAAAGCTTTCTGTGTACTTAACTCAATTTTGACATGAGTGTGGGTTGGTTCCGGTTCGAGTATTAGCGTCCAAATGTAAGAGAGCTCCCAACTAAGATAATGCTAAAGGATGAGATTGTTCACCTTGTAGACTCAACTGTTTTCCTAGGGTTACATATTGATTCCTCTCTTCAATGGAGACCGCAAATTGATGCTCTCGCAAACAGACTTAGTTCAGCAGCGTATGCGGTACGAACAATTAGATACATTACCGATGAAGATACAGCTAGGTTAGTTTACTTCAGTTACTTCCATAGTGTTATGTCTTATGGTATTTTGCTTTGGGGACAGGCAGCTGATATCCAGACTATCTTTGTTCTTCAGAAAAGGGCGGTACGCGCTATTTATAAATTAAATCCACGTGATTCGTTGAGGGAATTATTTAAAGAAATAAATATTTTAACAGTAATATCGCAATACATCTATGAAAATCTAATGTATACACACAAAAACAGAGATAACTTTATGAAAAGGTGTGATGTTCACAATAAAAATACAAGAAACAAGAACAAATTACACATCCCATCATATAGATTACGAAAGGTAGGGAAATCATTTGTGGGCAATTGCGTAAGATTCTATAATAAGCTTCCATCTGAAGCAACTGAGCTCCCTGTTCGTAAATTTAAACTGTACATAAAACGAAATCTTATCAAGAAAGCCTATTACTCCGTAGATGACTACGTCAATGATGTTAATGCTTGGCCGGATGTCGCCCAGTTCCATACAGACAATAGTATGTAAGACCAGTTAGACTTAGTTATCCTAAGATTGTATTAGTTGATAAGCGATAAACTTGCTAGTGGTTTCTTTTTCACTTCTTCCGCTAGTGGACAAAAAATTGAAGTGAATTAAAGTCAATTGCATCTTATTTCTTGTAATAACTATTTATCAAGCTGTTTATATAGTAAAAATTTGACTTGTCTAAGTACTTATTTTGTAAGTCTAAAGAAATAAACGATTTGACTTTGACTTAGACTTTTGAAATTCATTCTTATGTCTAAGTGAAAGGTTGGTTATTGTAACTGGGTACATGCATGCACCTTGGAAGGGCACTGCAAAGCTGTGTTCGAATTTACACAATGTCAAACAATAAAAAATATTAAGTTACAAATACAAATAAAAGTAATAAATTGAATGAGATTTCGACCAAATCACGAACCATGAACTCGCAGCTTCGTGATGTTTATTTGAAGGTAATTTAAAATCGTGTTTTCACTCCCTATAAGTGAAAAAACGCCTAAAATTGAGAATTTTATGTAATTCTGGTTTTTAGAACAGAGCTTACAGCCGGATTAGCACGTGGATTGTTGTCTAGGGTAGAATAGAGAAAAATGACATCGCATGGTCATACATTGCGTAAATAATTGAAGTTCAAGGAATGAATTTAATTTTTTTTATACCATACCCTAAACAATAATCCCCGTGCTTGGCCTACTGAGCTCTGGTGTCTGTGTATCTGGTCCTTGTTTTTTTAGCATATAGGCACACGCTATCTTCCTAACTTATGGTGATTATTATTTATTGTGCAGTAGTTTCTGCTCGCGGCTATTCTATGGGGACTGATTTATGGCATAAAAAGTAAGCCTTTGTCTTATTTCAGGTATCTTAACGTTTCAAACTGACTAAATATGAATCCTTAAGGAATTAAAAATAAGGTAACAAGTCCTGAAACTTGGAACCACAGCCTTTTGCTGGAACTGCAATTATGTTTACCAGCGACAAGAAACCGCTATGACGATTACTACGACGACGGTACCGTTTCTTTGTCATTAAAATGTATGTAGTTGTTCAAAGGAAGCTGTTTACTACCGGACGCGGCTGTTCCAATCTCTTGTGTCAAAGAGAAGGCTTTAATTTACCTCTTAAAAGGATCTGCTGGATTTTCTTCCTTCTTTAAAATAGGTCATTGTTTTGTTTTATCATTGATTATGTTGGGTCCTTGCCAGCTTGTCGAATGTATTTTCATACATACGCACAGTCCTCGGGTGAAAGTAATTATTCCTTGAAATGTCTAACTAATTTGTGTTGATTCTTTATTTGTTATAATAATTGTCATCCATGAATATTGGTTACGTATCTTACGAAGTTATTGTATTCTCTTTGTTACGTATCTCCGTAACTACTTAACCGATTTAAATTAAATTTGGCATTTTAGAGAGATAGTTTAGTTTCTAGAATAACACATTGGCACTGAAATATCTAGAGGTCATCTAATGTAAAAAAACATACCTCCGTGGTTGCAAAAGGGTGGTAAAGTTTCTATGGAAAAATATTTTTCCTTAGATTCACTCAAAACTCGGTTTAAATAAACTATGAAGAAAATAATGAATCGCATATTTTTTATTACAAAAAGATCTATAGGTACTACAACAAAATATGCCATTCTAGAAAATTCTTCATGAACATACGTTTATCTCGTCTCTTTCTACACATATATATTTAGGTATGTAGAGATACCTCAGGTTCAATTTCCAATACGCCGGTGAAATTGCAATTTTGTAGGATTTTCCCGGCTTGCGTGTAATCACTCAGCGATCTTCTGCCGAGCGCAGGCTTAACCTTATAGTAATTCGACCTACTGGGCATTCCTTTTACCTAAATCGCCCGAGGACAGTACGATCCGCAGATGTTTTATATAGAATCAAGAAGAAAAAATATTCAATCAAATTGTTTACGATGTAAAATATAGAACTTTGTAAAATATAATATCAGAGACAAATTTGACCATAGAAAAAACAGAAAACGTCCTTTTTCGTCGTGAAAGTAAACCACGCATCGTGGTCAAATCGCCCATGTAAAAGGGTTTGTTTTTGTTTCTAGGAAGCGAATTAACACCTTTCCGTTTACATGCGCACGCACGTTTGTTTACAATGTAAATTATTTATGTGCAACGGCGGCGTTCGTTGTGTTTTTATGACACCCACAAATGTGAGCGAAAAGTAAATGTCGAAGGAAGATAATTCTGGAAATACTCATACCTACGCTTTGCAGGTCACGACAGTAAGCTACTTGATTTATAATTAAGAGTGTGCAATAACACCGCTACGAGATGGATTTCGAGCGTGATGACAAGATATGGTTTTCTCGCGAGTGAGAAGTACAGAGCAGAGACGTGCACCGAATTTTCTATGCGTCAAAACTGTTTTTACCTAATTACAAGTCAATGAAACAACCAATCGAAAAATTAAAAGACATAACTAAAGAAATTCTCCTACGTTTCTTAGCAAAACATAAAATGAAAAAAAGTGACGTTCGTTTGAAGTTCTTGATATAAATAGCGAAATGTGTGCATCCATTTTTCAAAAAATAAACTGTCGAGAAAACTTTCACCAATCGTGTTTTTTAAACACGTAATTCAACATAACATTTCGAAGTAACATTTCCCTATATATGATGGTGCCCAAACTACTGAACGGATCAGATTGAAATTGCCAAAAAGGCAAATTGCATACAGGTAATTCTTGTCCTGGAATCAAACATAGGCTAATACCATAAATCAGTTACCGTGGGATAGAAATCAACTTTAGGCGTTTCGATAGGAACAACACATATCTATATATTAAAGCCTAAGTTGTTTAGAGTAGCTGAAATACATATATTATACTAAGTGGGACCTTACCGTATGTACGAAAACCCTAAATGATAGATAACACCACGCTTTTCCTAACATGTAGTAAAATCACGTTACCCAAATGGTCCATCCATTTGGGTAATACCTCTTTTGAAATACGAGAAGATGTTAGATGAAAGAAACAATGCTTTGATATTATGCAATGTTATAAAAGCTGACAAGAGATATTATTTATTAGGTCAAGGGAAGGCCAAGTATCTTAAGAAAGGGCTCCATCCAATAAAATGATGTGATGCAGTTTAGAAGGCCGCCTTTGTTTCGTATACATAACATTTCTTAAGGCTTATATTACCAAGTTATTAAGCCTAAGCTAATAGTTCGAGGACTAAATTAGATACTTTCACCCGAGGTAATCATTGTGCTTTTCATTACTTAGTACCTGGATGACCTGATTTTTTTTGATAAATTGTGCTTATTAGAAATTTTAGTTACAATACAATTCGCCAATAGATGGCAGGACGAGTCGTATTTTTCAGGTTGATTAGGATAAAGTTGAATATTGAAAACACGAATAAATTGGTATAACTATTTGCCAAAAGATGCCAGGAAGAGTCAATTGATTACGATAATATTAATTATTGAAAACATAATTCAACGAATAAATCGTCATTTTTTAAAAATGAATCCTAGCTAGATCGATGTATCAACCCTTAAACCCCCTGTATACCTTATTTAATGAAAATCGTTGCAGCCGTTTCCGAGATCCGGATTATATATACAAGAATTGCTCGTTTAAAGGTATAAGATAAGATACCAGGAAGGTTAAAATAAGTAAGTAGTAAATAGCTAGGTTATTTCACACATGATACCCATTTTCTTGTTTATTTCAATCTTCTAACAAAAAGTAGTATGAGTAAATTTATATGCCCCTTGCGGTTTCACCCGCATAATTCCCGTTCCCGGAAAAGTCACTCCCTAAAAAGTAAGATTTTTAATGATGAAAGAAACTTTCGGAGCCTGTTCAATACAAATAAACAATCAATTCATTCCTCTTATAATATTAGTATTTATGTCTACAAAGATCCTAGGATCCTACGTTCTCTAATATCTTTGAGATGTTAAGAGTGCCTTTTGCCTTGGTTTCACATAGACGAATAATCTAATCAGCCTGCTGATTTCCACGAATACTCGTTAAAAGAAAAGCCTTTAACATGTTGGCGCAGCTGTCTTTCATTGTATTTCCTTGAGTCACAGTATGAAACTGTGACTCAATCGCAAGTTCTACCTACCACAACCTCAAACTTAACAGCCTGTATTGGTCCACTGCTGGACGAAAGCCTCCCCCTCATAAGCGCCTTGTTAGCATTTATCTCATGGAGGATAATGCCCCTAATCCCCACGCTGGGCATGCGGGTTAGCGATCGCAGTCCTACAGGTAGCGCTGCTGCCCGCCCCCGATGGATATCCCCTCTTACGACACCCACGTGAAGAGTTGGGGAGGTGCAAATCCTAAGCGAGCACCACACAGCTATAGCATCTTTTATTCTGTAATACACTTTGCAGTGTGCTCCTAACGCTCGGGTGCATGTACCAAAGGAATAAGGACGCGCCATGACCTACATACTGTACAGGGTGTTACAGGACCGCATCTGAGAACTAGTTAAGTAAAATAAAAGAAAATGCTATTTATTTGATATCAATAACAGACAGTATGATTCAGACAATAGGCTCCTGGGCAAGCAGTCTCGACATAGACGGCGACAGACATCGGTCGCTAAGTTTTACCGGTCATATTTTAACGAATTTTGATTGTCTTTACAAGAATCAAGTTTCAAATGATTCTATAACTATTTATTTCCATAAATACAGTAGATTAACATAAAGAAAAGGTTAAATTTCTAATATTCATATTGATTTACCATCGGACCAATGTCGGTCGCCATCTATGTCGAGACTGGCTCTAGTTTAAAAACTGTTTTTCAGGAGTCAATAGCTTCTTCTACAGAGGAAACAAGTATAAAAGACTAAGAACTGAGAGGATATTTGTATATTGGGTTCATAGGTATAAAGAAATATCTACCTGTAGATTCAGTCTGGAGGTAAAAAAGGTTCGTAGTTAACCCGCTTATATGCATAATGAAGTCTGGAGTTAGCTCAATTGTATCAATTGTAAATACTTTGATTTTATAGTCGTTATCACGTCAATATATATAAAGTTGTAGAATCTATACGTCAAGTTTCGTCCAGATCGGTTGTAAAATACGACCTGTAGAGTACGTTACGTAACATACTGACAGAAACGCTAATTTTACTAGACTTGACGCAGAGACACTTCGCTCACTTCATTTTGCGCTTTATTGTATTCTACACCCGGTATGCCGGTAGGTACCTACCTATCTACATTATTCTATATAGTATCGGAAGCGACAAGGCATTCATCTCATACAGGGTTAACACATGCAAATCCTAAATCCGTGGTGATCTTATTTGAATAGTGGTACCTACATGACTCTACTGAATCAACACAAACACATATAGTAGTCTAATAGGGCTGTACTTTACCTAATGCTCTCTTGCATATTACTGTGTCGTGCCGAAAATCCTCGTCAGACCGTTACTATTTTTTTTTGAGAACAATTTAAAATTACCTACTACCTTTTGAATAAAATATAATCATCGTAATCAGATGTCTAAAACACCCTTTTTTGCCTTTTTTGAGGCCTTTAATTAATAAGTTTACTTCATTTTGCGCTTTATTGTATTCTACATCCCGTATGCCAGTACCTACCTATCTACATTATTCTACACAGTATCGGATGCGACAAGGCGTTCATCTCATACAGGGTTAACACATGCAAATCCTTAAGCCGTGGTGATCTTATTTGGATAATACATGTCCGACTTTACTGAACCAACACAAATACACCAAGTTAGAATAGTTTCTGCTCGTGGCTTCGCACGTGTTGTTTCTATGAAAAGAAAACATATTTTTGTCATTTGAATAATAGGTACTTCAAAAACACTTCTACAAAAATCTTAGTTGTCATTTCTAACCTTCGCTGTAATTATCTGTCATTTTTGACATAACCTGTCATTCTCTAGCCTTATTCATACCTTGTTGATTTTCTGAGTTGAGCGACTTGATTCGAGCAATGGGGAAAACAAAATAAGTTCTATGTGGGTCCCATTGCTTACTTGCAAAGTATTCATTTATTTAATCTCTATCCTATAGATAAAAGTATGGGATATACCTATGTGTTATTCCAGGTCTACATCTATGCAAAATTTCAGCCAGATACGTTCAGTAGTTTTGGCGTGCAAAAGTAACAAACATCCATACAAACTTTCGCATTTATTATATTAGTGTGATACATAAATTCAGAGTGAGAGTTATCGGATTACAAGTTCAATTAGAGAATGGAATTTCAGGAAAATCCAATGCACAATTCGGATTTTCTAAAACTATGCCAGATGGAAATTTGACTGTTCGTGCAGCAGCAAAACGTCAGGAATCCTACGTGAATGTTTATAAACACAATTAAACATGTCTGTAGTTATGTATGTTTGTTGCTCTTTCACGCAAAAACTACTGAACGGATCGGGCTGAAATTTTGCATACAGTTAGTTAGTAGGCCTGGAATAATACAGGCTTTATCCCTTTTATCCCATAAATCAGTTCTCCTGGGATAGGCGTGCGAAGCGGGGGGCGCAGTTAGTATGAATATAAATTAATGCTGGACAATCCACACAGCATTATCTAGCCCCAAACTAAGCAGAGCTTGTTATATGGTGCTAGATAACTGATATGTACACTACATACTTATTATATGTATATTTTTTATTATACTAGGAACCACCCAGAACACCCTAAACGATAATATAATAATATTCGCAGATCGTACAAACATTTGTCCCAATCCGGGAATCGGACCAGCAACCCCTTGGTGGTGCTTCGCCCGCTACGCTACTAAGTACGAATATCCGGGAATGGTTAAATAACATGCAGCATGGTGGATGTTTCTTGTATTCTAGCCACTTATCCATACAAAATCAAACATTGACATCGTCTATGTTTGATTTTTCTTTTGTACTGTCTGTGTTTTTGAACCAAATAATCTTCCTATCTATTTATTTCGACGTCGTTTTTGGTTTATTTTTTTATTGGAGAACAATGATTGTGTTTTACCTATATCGTATCCATTTTGAATGGAGCATAAACGTAAACAAACCGCCCATACTTAACCTAAAATTCACTTAGTTGGCGCGTCCTTTTTTACGTAATTTACATTACTTGTCGATTTTAGATCCTCCCTTCAATAAAAATTGCTTACAATTAATTATATCTGAAACTCGACGCCAAGCAAGTGAGATTTTGTTATTTGTGTCGTACTTTGTTTACTAACATGCTTTATTAAAAATGGATAAACCATAGGTGCTGATAGTTTTTACCGATCTACCATACAATAAATCCTTCCTAATTGTACCAAAACTGCGCTCGCACAATGCTTATTATTCCCTCTCCTAGACTACGCAGATACCAGCTATCCCGACCTGCCTGAAGACCAACTCAACAAGCTTGAGCGTCTTCTAAACTACTCCATTCGATTCATATTTGGCCTGCGTAAATTTGATCACATGTCTGAGTACCGTAATAGGCTATAGTGCCTACCAATTCGTCTTCGCCGGAATGCTCATGTTCTTAATCTCCTTTACTCTGTTCTTTACCTTCCATCATATCTAAAATACCGTTTTGAGTTTCTCTATCTGTCCCATTTACGATCCCTTTGTTCCTCTAACTCTTCTTACTCTTCTTTTAAAAATTCCATCACACACGTCCTAGTTCTATGGTGACTCCTTCACGTTGCAGGCTACCAGACTCTGGAACGCTCTCCCCGTTTCTATCCGACAAGCTAAATCCCTTCCTATCTTTAAAAGCATGGCTCACCAACACTATCTGACCACTCTTCATAAGTCTTCTTGATATTCTGTTATTTTCTTCATTATTCATTTTCTGTAATTCTTAATATATTAACGTGTCTTCAATTACGCCACCAGCTTCTATACGTACCAATCCTATCCATCCAAAGGTTGCCTGGAAGAGATCGCTGTTAGCGATAAAGCCGCCGATTGTGCCACTCTTGATATAGTTAGCAGTTACTTCTTTGTCCTTTTTTGTATTGATGTTGCAATAAAGATATAATCTTTCTATCAATCTATCAATCAATTGACGACATAGTCAAAACTGGCCAAATTTTTGAAGCGTAATTAATATAATTATGTACTGTTTATTCAGTACATTAGTACCTATTTACGCAGCAATTAGTCTAAAGATTTTTATAATAGGTAGATATTGATCTATTTATTATTTCAAACCGAACTCGGAAAATTTAGGTAGATGGTGCCAAAACTAGACTAAACTAATCTGGCTTTGGTACTGGTTTCTTTTGGTACTGTCAAATTAGTTTAATTTAGTTTTGACAACATCTGAATAGACACCAATGTCAGTTAAAAGGATCAAAACTATTGTGATAATAACTCAGTTTGTTCGACTAACCTACATACAAGAATTCTAGTGGAATAAAGTCGGTGACAGCCCTAAAACCACGCCACCTGATTCTTCGCGAGCACAATTTCGGCAATAGTTTGGCTCCGACACAACACTCCATTTGTTCGGAGTGGCATGACTTTATCTGCCTCTGTGCCAACGAAACTGAACAATATGTCCTGGAATATATGGCTACATTCTAGATATTCGTATCGACTTATTTTTTATTTATTTATTAGGACTACCAACTAGAGATAACACAATAAAAATTAAAATACAGTGGCAAGGTTATTAGCTCTAGTGCTCTATAAATTATAGCAGAATGCGCATAAATCAAGGCAATTCAACTAATATTTTAAACAAAGACGAATGTGACATACTAACTTATTAATCATTAACTTAAAACTACTTCCAAAACTTATAAAAATTATATATACAAAAATAGACGTGGGTAAAGCTACGTGAGTCGATTTAGGTAGGTAACCAAGTAACCCTTCATTGAAAAAGAAAATTACAATCAAATAATAAATAAACCGGCCAAGTGCGAGTTGGACTTGCGCACGTAGGGTTCCGTACAATTAATTTGACTTTTGTTTCTTATGTTATTTCTTATGTTATTTTTTGTATTTCGTGTTTTGGTCACCTTTATTTTTTGTTTTTCATGTTATTTTTTGTATTATAGATTATAAAATACAAAAAATAACATAAGAAACAATGCATAATGCATCGTAATAATGCAAATTATGCATTACGATCTGGCAATGTCTGGTATGATAAATTATTTCCAATTACCTATAATTGACTGTTTGTATGAATTGTACTTAACTATGTACTTCACAAGTGTCCAATGAGTTATCATTTATGTCAAAATGATTGATTTTTACAGCTATTAGTCCAATGAAATCAAAAACAAACAGTAAGGACTTTCCTGATAAGAGTTTATGACATTTTACTTTTGAGATTTGGTCTCAATTTTCATTCGGAAAAATATGTATCATTAACATATGCTCCCTCGTCCTTGTAGCGACGCGCCTTGCGGAATTGCGGATCACACCGTTGAGACTGGGCAGGGAACGGTATACAACACTTTCACTGCCCATGACGCACGCACATGCCTACATGCCTAGGTAAAGCCCGCCGTGCAATCGCAGCGCCCTTGCACTGCTAATACTAGGAAATTCCATTCCAATCCAGTTTTCGTGTAGGTCACGCCAGTAAAGCTCGTTCAAAATGGGCTTGATTTTTAACAATATCTTCAACAATTATCATTATATTTCAGCCAATATAACCATAACCTTACCGAATGATATACCAAACCTTTTTCATAAACCACTTCATCCATTGGTGAAAATCATATGAAAATCAGTTCAATAGTTTTTAAGCTTATCGCTTTCCGAGTAACGCATGTTCGTATTTATTTATTAAGCAACTTATACGATAAAATTACCAATTACATCAGTTACTTATGATTAAGACTTAAATAAAATAGAATTATGATATTGTTACACGTTTAAATAGGTCAAATAAATTAATTGAATTAAGGTAACTAAATAACATTGAACATCACAAATATAATATGTATAGAGATTACACAAGTCAAATTTAAAATTACCAAGTCAAAATGTCACATGGTAGGGGACTTTGTTTATAATAATGTAATGAATGATGAAGTAGGTAGGTAAGAAAGTATCCACATATCGCTACATCAAATTATTTACGCGGTCGAGTAAATCTATTATGCCGATAGGTCTATAACGAGCGGTTTGATGGATGGCATGAAAGTACCAGCTCACGTGGGTTCCGCCCCAGTGGTCAGGGATGAGCGATGAGTCGTGGTTTTTTGTCGAGTGATCTTTCAAATTAACTGTGAGAGAGTTAAGAGGGCCTAGACAATGTAACATTCGATGTCGAAAGCGATAGTAGAAAAGTTCAAAAATGCATGGGTTTGCCTTGGATATGACAACGTTTGGAATGTTCCCTTTCGAATCTTTCAATTGTTTTCGATTCACTTCATTAGTGAATGCCTAATATAAAGTCAATTCAAGTATATTATTTAGAAACAATAAATCATGACCACAATAAGATTGTTATTTAAGAGTGTACCATAAGCAATTTACTTCAAAATCGTTTTTTCTTAGAATCTGTGAAAGCCTCAATATAAAGGAAAATTATTAGTTCTATCTATTATCTTTGTGTTTTACAAACACGATTGGTAAAAAAATTCTCGTTAGTCATTTGTTAGCTATTTTAGCAGTTTTTGGAACGAAGTTCCTTATCGCGCGTTGTGAAAGGGGGCTAGACGGAAAAAAATTCTTACGAAAAGTTGTCACGACACTTTTTGCTATAGTAAGCTATTGTAAGCTGTGCGGCGTCGCATGTTTCTCTGTCTGTCTCTCTCTGTTATAGAAACTTCGTTCCATCCGGGTGTCCCTTGACACCTCTCAAGTTTTTATTTTTTCTTAAATAGCTGTTTTGCACACATTTTGCTAATGGTAAGCCGTGTGGTGGTTAGAATAGGCTTAGAATAGCTGTGTGGTGCTGGCTTAGAAGTTGCACCACCCTAAGTCTTTCCGCGGGTGTCGTAAAAGTCGACTAAGGGATATCCACCGGGGGGCGGGCAGTAGCACCTCCTACTGAATAATTATACCACCAAACTGCGATCCCCAACCCGCATGATTATGGGCATTCCATGAGATAAACTCCAATAGGTAGGTACCTCAATCGTATAGTATACTTAGATAGAGTATACTTATGGAATAAAAGGACCTTCGCCATGTAACTTTCATTAAAAACACAAAATAAAACTTTTCAATCCATCATGGTTATTAATACTAAAGTTATTTACAACGGGATATTTACTTTAGCTTTCCAATCATGGTAAATATCCCGTTGTAAATAACTTTAACACAAAATATTCTGTAGAAAATATTCTAATATTCTGTGTAAACTGAGACATAAAAGAAAAAGTTACACATGTAAGAAAGTGTATGAAAACAACAATACAGTTTTAGACAGCACGGCATATAAAACTTGAGACGTGGCAAAAGACGGCTGAAAGAACGCGGGCCAGAGACAAAGCACATTCCACTGTACATTTTAAGTCGCAGACGTAAAGTCTACAGGCAAAAGCTGCCACTTTCACAGTTCGTTATGATGATTTTACAGCCGCGAGTTTCAGTAATTTTTTACAGAACTCAGTTGTTGCCTACGAAAACCATATTTTTATTTATTTCAGACATCTTTAGATCTTATAGACTATATGGTATTGTTTTGACAACTTCTGTGGCGCGGTGGGCGAAGATCCGCTGCGACGCAGGAGGTTGCGGGTTCGATTTGTTTTGGGACAAATGTCTGTCTTCAGATGAGCGTTCTGAATGTTTTCTATGTATAAAAAATATATTTATCTAGTATATTGTATTAAGTATATCAGTTATCTAGTACCCATATAACAAGCTCAGCTAAGTTGGGCTTAAAGATTTTTTCTCTGTCCGTGCAGTTTCCTCAAAACATAATGCCGTAACGTAATTTTGAAGAAACATAACTGTGATAAACCGTCTTCAGCGCATCTTGACCAATAACTTTTCGAAGTTTGTAGAGCATAATATGTAAATGTTTATTATGGGCCTTACATACTTCTTCGAATTGGATATTCCAGCTTAATTTCATATCTATTTTAAGACGTAGAAATTAATTCAATTAATTTATTTGACCTATTTAAACGTGTAACAATATCATAATTCTATTTTATTTAAGTCTTAATCATAAGTAACTGATCTAATTGGTAATTTTATCGTATAAGTTGTTTAATAAATAAATACGAACATGCGTTACTCGGAAAGCGATAAGCTTAAAAACTATTGAACTTATTTTCATATGATTTTCACCAATGGATGAAGTGGTTTATGAAAAAGGTTTGGTATATCATTCGGTAAGGTTATGGTTATATTGGCTGAAATATAATGATAATTGTTGAAGATATTGTTAAAAATCAAGCCCATTTTGAACGAGCTTTACTGGCGTGACCTACACGAAAACTGGATTGGAATGGAATTTCCTAGTATTAGCAGTGCAAGGGCGCTGCGATTGCACGGCGGGCTTTACCTAGGCATGTAGGCATGTGCGTGCGTCATGGGCAGTGAAAGTGTTGTATACCGTCCCCTGCCCAGTCTTAACGGTGTGATCCGCAATTCCGCAAGGCGCGTCGCTACAAGGACGAGGGAGCATATGTTAATGATACATATTTTTCCGAATGAAAATTGAGACCAAATCTCAAAAGTAAAATGTCATAAACTCGTATCAGGAAAGTCCTTACTGTTTGTTTTTGATTTCATTGGACTAATAGCTGTAAAAATCAATCATTTTGACATAAATGATAACTCATTGGACACTTGTGAAGTACATAGTTAAGTACAATTCATACAAACAGTCAATTATAGGTAATTGGAAATAATTTATCATACCAGACATTGCCAGATCGTAATGCATAATTTGCATTATTACGATGCATTATGCATTGTTTCTTATGTTATTTTTTGTATTTTATAATCTATAATACAAAAAATAACATGAAAAACAAAAAATAAAGGTGACCAAAACACGAAATACAAATAATAACATAAGAAACAAAAGTCAAAGGTGACCAAAACACGAAGTCTGATTCGTACAGTTATTCTTTTTATTGTTATATCACGCTTAGATGAACCTCGCGATATATAGAGCCTACCGTGTGAGCATCCAATCCAATCTCATCGTATAGTTTCATTAGCCGAAAGCGAAGTAATGAACATGTACGCAAACAGAGGGAAAGCTCGTAGTTTTCGTAATTTTCTTTGAGCATAGCCATTCTTCGTGTACCTACGGAGCGTTATGTGAGCCATTTTATAGCATTGGCCGTTTTTGGGCGCTTCTTTGGTTATTTCTTCTTTTTTTGTCATTGGTACGAGACGGTAGAGGCTATGGAAGAAAAATATAAATATGAAAACAAGCCTTCCTAAAATCTTTATATCCATGCATAAAAGTGGACATTTACAAAGGCGAGCTCAACCCTAAAAGGGTTTTCTTACAGTTAACCTATGAGAGTTTATGAGAGTAATGCCCGTATTATGAAAGCTTGCTCAGTCATCGATCAATGCTTCAGCAACGCTTTTCTATGGCATAAACGTCACTCAAGCATAGCTCTATGACTAAGCAAGCTTTCATAATACGGGCCTAAGAGTTTATAAATTGAGTGTGGATAGATAATGTTGTGAACAATCTATGGATTTAAACTGTCCGAAATAAACGCAAAGGCATATAAAATTTCTTTTATTTTATATGCCTTTTGCATAGACGTACAATTAATTTCTAAGTGCAGACACCCTCATGAAGCGGTGCGACCATGAGATTCGCCCGCCCGATTACTTGATGAGATCGTCCCAAATGACGAACTTTTTATATATTTTCAGTAAAGACTGTCACAACACCGCCTTGAAACGTGCTTCAGAGTTGCATTTCAGTATTCGGAGAAAGCGACTATAGTAATGATTTTTAATATAGCTGCTTTGAAACTCCTGGAAGATCCCTCGCATTTTTTGTCACTAATTTATATCTAATTTTGCCAACATAATACTAGGTATCAATTAATTCATCCAACTGAAAACCGACAAAACCACACAACCTTCTATCGCAAATATTACACAATTTGAATGTTTACTTACCTGTCCCTCTGCAGATTTCCGTGAATTGTGACGAAGGTTCCGACTGAATATCATAACATACAGGTAAACAGAACTATTTCACGTTCGCGCCCCAACTCCCGCTAAATTAGTAGCTGGCTGTTTGCGACACTGTAATTGGAAGATTGTATTCGTTTCTTATTACGTACACGTGTATATCTTAAGCTGGCTACTGACTTGTGTTACGGGGCGTTAAGTAACGTGTCACACAGCTATAGTTCGTGCAATCCTGTGGCGTTCCACAGGGAAGTGTCCTGGGCCTTTGCTATAAACGACCTACCTAGATCAGTCAATCAACCAATGAACGACCTTATTTGCTCACGATAGTACTAAAATGTGATGACATAAATACTTACAATTCTGACATTAACAATTCAATAAATTCAATAGAAATTAGATTAACGCAAACTTTGTAAGACAACGTGTTGTACAAAGTTTGATGTATGCTGAGTGTGGACTGATCGACGACGTGGCGACTCTGTGACCAAAAGGGGTGTGTTTATGTCTAGCTGCTTGGATATTTCTTCTAATTTTTCGATCGTGCATTATTTAGTTGAATAAAACGTAGGTGAATTCCACTAGGAATATCGATCATTAGTTAAAAAATTCTGTGAAACGATCTGTAGGTATTTTAAACAGTAGGTGAATCGACCGTAGTTGTTTCAAAAATAGTTGAATCTAGTTTAATTATTATGATATGTAACCGTTGCGGTTGGAGTGTTGGTTGTTACATTCCATAGAAAATAGAGTAACGAAAACGGGATCCCTCCGGACGACCGCGTCTACTCCCAATGTTGTCTACTTCCAAAGTTGACCATTACCTAAATCGTCACTCCCTAACTTCAACACTTCCTAATTTGTCTTCATCCTAACTACTATGGCTTACATTCGACGACCTCTGTGGCGTGGTGGGCGAAGGTCCGCCTGCGACGCAGGAGGTTGCGGGTTCGATTCCCGCCTCGGGACAAATATTTGTACGATCTGCAGATATTTGTTCAGGGCGTTCTGGATGTTTTCTATGTATAATAAAAAAATATCTATCTATGTAGTGTATTGTATTATGTATATCAGTTATCTAGTACCCATAACACAAGCTCTGCTTAGCTTGGTGGTAGATAATGCTGTGTGAATTGTCCAGCATTATTATTATTATTATTATGGCAGGCCGACTATGGCAGTACACACTCACCATACTGGCTTACATTTGAAGAAGTAAAGATGCCTACGTGTATAACTTGTCAATACTTTTCTTCCAGTGTAGATTAAAAACTACCCGCATCGGCACGGCATTAAACTAAACTAACTTATTCGTGGATGGATGAATATACATGTTCCTTCTACAGGTCTTTGATGCTTGATAAATGAAGTCTCCGGGTTGCATGAAGCTGAGTAATGCGATTATATCAAAACAACCCACTAAAATTTAAACCCATTAAATAAGAAGAGAGAGAAGTTTGAGATCTGTACATGTTTTTCACATTGGATCTTCAAAACTACTGGACAAATCAAGATAAATTTGGCGTTTCTGTAGTTACAGAAGTCTCTTGAAGTATTTTAATTTTTATCCGACTCCAAAAAAAGGAGGAGTTTCTCAATTCGGCTGTATTTTTTTTATGTTTGTTACCTCGACTTTTGTCTGGGTGGACCGATTTTCATTATTATTTTTTTAAATGAAAGCTGGTGCTTCCCGAGTTGTCCCATTTTAATTTGGTTTTAGTTCTGACAATCCATGAAATACGATAAAAATTAAGTCGGTTTATAATTTTTTAAAACAAAATTAATTATGTATTAATTCAAAACTTTTTATAGACTTCACTATCATACACGTTGCTCAGTGCTCGTTATTTTGTTATTTTCTCAATTATAAAGTAAATAATTATGGCGCATTGTTTCTCTGATCTCAATCTTCAATTTCAAAGTAAGCGATAGTTCCCAGAATTCCTTCAAAAGCCTTGAGCAATCTCAACTTCAGAGTGCAGTTTCTTAGAATCCGTGATTCTTGCGGGACATCTTCCATATAATAGTAATTGCGGAATCACGCTTGCTTGTTGTTGCTGGTCTCAAAAGTTGAATAGGTACATTTATTTGAATAAGCACTTTTAAAAATGAAATCGCTGGACTTTTTATGGGACCGATTTCGGGGTACCTATACCCTTTTCAAGTTCGAACTAATCTGTAAAAAAGTTATGCATATACGTCGGTCATACATCACACTAATATTATAAATGCGTAAGTTTGTATGGTTGTATGCATGGATGGATGTTTGTTTGGTCCTACTTCTTCAAGCCAGAACTACTGAGCGGATCGGGCTGAAATTTTAAACAGACATAGCTAACTGTCTGTTTAAAACAGACATGTCACTGTCAAAACAGACGTGACACTGTCTAAACCTGGAATAAAACATTAACTAATTTTTACCCCATATTCTAGTTCTCTTAGGAATGTAAGAGCCATAAACGTTCCCGTATACTACAATATTTGTTACTTCTTCACAACAAAACTACTGAACGTATCGAGCTGAAATTTTGTAAAGACTTACTTAATTGTCGGCCTGGAATAAAACAAAGGCTACTTTTTAAACCATAAATTAATTCCTATAGGAATTTATAATATCACATAAATCAATTCCTATAGGAATGTAAATACATATCTGTGGTAAATACCCTTAGGACGTTCCCATCAAACAATAGTGAGATCGTTTTTACTTCTTTACGACAAAACTACTGAACGGATCGGGATTTAATTTTGTATAGACTTGGTTCTAAGTCTGGAATTAAGAAAAAAAGGCGAAATTTTTCATGGTAACAGAATGCTGACGGTTTCGTAACAGGATAGTTTGGTCCGATGTAATTCGTAGGTAGAAACTTTTAACAAGCTCCAGTTGCCTAACTAGTTTCTGTAAAAATCAAATCTTGGTTTTACAAAATGGTTTTACAAAAAACCATGTTGAATTCTCACATACACAACATGCGGTCAGAAATACTTTATGCTAACGATTTTAGGCTACTTTTTACCCCATCAATCGGCATGGCCCATACAGGAATCAATATGACAGTGCCACCTATTTTATCATACTTTTACGTATAACATATGAAATTTTGAAAATCCATCGTGTTTGTGGTATCTATTATAAGCTATGTTAAATACCTATAATATATAATATATTTAATAAATTTATCTTTAAAGTTTAGGAAGAGATGCGAAAATGTAAAACTTACTGTGTTTAACGTAATAATAAGATAAAATAGGTGGAGGCACGACTTTCACTCGTGTATTCGCCTTAAACATTTCCATAGAAATGAAAGATGCATTTGCATTGAGCGCACAATTCTGGAGCTCTGTGGTATTACTGCAATCAGAAGCTACATATAATATTACTAGCTGCGGCCCGCGGCTTCGCATGCGTTGTTCCTAAGGAAACGGGTAAGGGTGATTTTCATACCACGGGAACTGATTTATGGGATGAAAAGTAGCCTATGCCTAAGCCCCGTGGGATAGAAATCACCTTTAAACGTTTCCATAGAAAAAACGCGTGCAAAGCCGCGGGGCGCAACTAGTAAACTAAACACAAAGTTGTTAATTAAACGTTTTTTTTTTAAACTATTTAAACTATACGGGGAGTGCAATACATTTCTGAAATTTGCATGAATTCCACGGCGAGTACAATAAGTGGACGTAATGACGTATCTATTTAATTTTTTTTTATAGCGACTTTTCCTTTATTTACAGCAAATAGTCGTGTGATCAGTACAAAAACATGGAAAAATCGTAAGCGTATCTTAAAATTTTTTCATTGTAGAAGGACGAGTCATAGACCGTTCGACGCGGCTTTTTTTGTTTATTAACAATATAGCTAAAAGTCATTTAGGCTTATTTTTGAGATACGCCACTTCCGCTTTCTGCCGTCGATATATTTGTAGCGGTTGCAGCTGCTGGTTGCAGTAATACCCGCAGAGCTCGAGAATCGTGCTCTCAATGCAAATGCATGGCCTCTGTTCCATTTCTTTTTGGAATGAACTCTCTTCTCGTAGGTTACATCACTTGTTTCTATTTTAGCTTAAAGAAATTGGAAGGCTTTGAATATGTTTCTTTATACAGAGGCTTTGGTCTGCACACACAGCGCATTTTGCGTTTGTATTTTTGCTTTTATTCAACTTGCCCTGTAAATATACTATGGGGCACAATCTTGCAACTGAATTTTATACTAGTTAACCTCAATCGATTGAGCTGAAATTTGGCATAGGTACTTATATAAATATGGTGACAATACAATGCCATCGTACCGTCGAGTTGGTATAATGATGGAGACAGAAGGTGGCCATAGGAACTTCAAACGAAACGACTTCACCCCGTCGAGTTTGGGCTCCTTGGATTTTTCAGCTCAAGATATAAAATCTTGTTATTGCAAAGGTTTTTGAAATATTTATCATTTATAAATAAATAATAAATAATGCGGGACATATCACACATCATTATCTAGCCCCAAGCTAAGCAGAGCTTGTGTTATGGATACTAGATAACTGATAAACTTAATACAATACACTACATTGGTAGATATTTTTTATTATATGTACATAGAAAACATCCAGAACGCCCTGAACAAATATCTGCAGATCGTACAAACATTTGAAGAATTGAACCCGCGACCTATTGCGTCGCAGGTGCAGGAGTGTGTCTAGATTCAGAGCTAGGGTAAGCTAACGTTCCGAGAAACAAAGTTTAAAGAAACTGCAAGAGTTCATACAAAATATGTAGGTATCTTTAATACAGCTTTCTTAAGATTTATTAATGACTAGCTGCGCCCCGCGGCTTCGCACGCGTTGTTCCTATGAAAACATTAAAAGACGATTTTCATCCCACGGGAACAGATTTATGGGATAAAAAGTAGCCTATGTTTTATTCCAGTATTAGAATTACCTGTATGCAAAATTTCAGCCAGTTCCGTTCAGTAGTTTTGGCGTGAAGAGGTAACAAACATCCATCCATACATCCATCCAAACTTTCGCCTTTATAATTATTAGTGTGATAGTGTGATAGTGTGATTATTTATCGGGTATTTATCGCGTACCTAATGTACCTATGTTTTTATTTCCCCTACCTTCCTCTCGTTGAATCCTGTACTAAATAAGTGTGTTCGTCGTGATTCGACTGTACCGCAGTCGGACACGGTTAGTGTAGTGTGTCGTAGTGTGAACTTGGACATTCCTGATTCTGAAGACGAATTAAGGGTAGTCGTGGATTATGCCGTCAATTCTCAGCTGTAACTCCAAATACATCCAGTAGCCCCGTGATCACAATCGCTGTAACGAGGTAGAAACGTAGGGGAAATAAAAACAATGGTACGCGATAAATATCCGATAAATAATCATTATTTATGTTAACAAATCGCGAAAGTTTAAAAAGTTCTTTTATTCATTTTTGCTAACTTCTCCTATGAACCGTAGACTATAGTTTATAGCTTCAGCCAAATACTATTTCATGAATTTTCCATACAAAGAACATTAAGCTATGCACTGCTCTGCATTACTTGAAACGAACCTTCGATCATATATATTTTGATCGACGACTTTGAAGTTTAAGTAAACACTACCCATGGCCTTAATAAGGAAATAACAAACCTAAAATGTAAATGCAGGTGATCGTTTTGGGTGTTTTTTTTATGTTTGCACTTCTCTGCTTTTACGTGATACTTACATCTACACAAAATTGTTACTTGAGAGTCACAAGTAACAATTTTTAAATTTATACATTTCAGTCACAAGTTGTGACTGAAATGTATAAATTCTTTTGCAGTGCCCTACAGTGTACATGTACTTTTGACCGAAGCATACATTAAAAGACCTAAGCTGTATACCATGTACCAACATGTGAGCAAAATAGAGCGACCAGGAGCTAACAAATTAATGCAAATAAGTAGTATTCGACGATCGGTACGTTTGTTCTATTTTTCGTAGATATAGTGACAGCCGCCACGGCCAGAGCACGGCCAAAGGCGAACGAAGGCCCGGGCCTAGACAATGTAACAATTGATGTCGAAAGCGATAGTAGAAAAGTCCAAAAATGTATGGATATGACATTATGCCTTAGAGATGTCATGTGATCTGTTTCGAATTTTTCCCTACGAATCTTTCAATTGTTTTCGATTCGCTTCATAGCGAATGCCGGTTGGCTAGGGATCGCTTACTTTTGCAGTGACCACACTGCTGCACTGGTTTTCGCGTTCGTTCGTTACTCTTCGCTTGCTCTCGATCGCGCAGTCACGATGATTTTTGAAGGTGTAGTATAAAGCATTATGTATCACTCGGGAGAAAGTGCGATTGCTACCGCGTGTGTTTTAAGGCCTTCGGTTGCGCCTCAAATGACACACTCGATAGGAATTGGCCACTTTCTCAACTAGGTGTACAATCTACTATTCCTCCTGTGCCCACTAAATTGCCGCAATGTTTTGTATCAAAAAGCTGACCTAGTGCCCTGCGACAGCCATGTTCTCAAATATTGTCGCTTGTACACAATATTTTGTACAGACACTGACAAAAGTTTAAAGGTTTTATACGGTTTTATTTTTTGTTTTTAAATTTCGAAGTTAGTTAACTGATTTAATTTTTGTTCGTTGTAGGACGATATGGGCTGAAACAAATCAACTGTTAATTTTTCGATTAGAAAAAGATTGTTTTTGTTAATATCAAGCTGTGTCAGCATAAAATTTTCAATCCTTTATTATAAAAGTATATATATTTTCAGGTGTATAAAATCATGCAACTAAAACGAACCATCCTCACTTTCTTACTTGGCATATTCACGAAATATGAGCTAGATTTGACTAAGGAAACTTCCAGATCTTTTTCAGCCTCCTTCTGTGTATTTTTAACACCTCAAAAGAGGTCACCAATCCGCCTGCCAAGCATGGTCATTAAGTAAGACGACATCCCCTTTGTTTTTGTGCTGTAGAGGAGGAGCTAGTTATCCCAATTCTGCTCCTCTTTTCTGAATTGATTCTAGCTTCAAGCACACCTTGAATACCTAAAACTTTTAGGAACTTAAACCATATTCAAAAAGTTATTCTATCCTATTATCCTAGGGGCCCCTACTATACCCATTCCGCATGTTAAGGCGGGTAACGACAAACTTTTCTGCATATCCGAATAATCCCAAGGTAACACTTACCTTTACGTGCGCAGCGTGGTTTGATAGTTTGAATTTGTATTACAAACCTATAGAGCATACATATAAAAGGCCTTTTTGCTTGGCAAATACAGAGCGGGACGATTCGAACTGATTGGAAAAATATTACCTTTTCGTGTGCGATAAACTTTTTAGCTTTTCAATTTATAGAATTTGTGAAACTGCTTATCACATATCTTTTTCAGGGGGTTACTTTATGTTGTATGTCCACAGTGTCTAGAATGACTTGCGTCGAAGTATATTTTCTAGCTAACAACGGCTCGAATGAGTTACGTATAATCTCACTGTACCTATGCAAGAACTTTATGAACTTACACATACAAAAACTGAATAAATCATAATTAATTAATAAAACTGCTAAAAATGCTACAAAACCTCTATACTACAATTACTACTAAATAATTAGTACAGAGAAAATTATTTAAAAAAATCACTACGATCCCCTTTTTTCACTTTTTTTAACCGACTTCAAAAAAGGAGAAGGTTTTCAATTCAACTTTATTTTTATTATAAATCTCAGAACTTTTGACTGGGTGATGCGATTTGATGATTATTTTTTATTTGAAAGCAGATGCTTCCTGTGTGGTCCCATTTAAATTTGGTCCAGTTCTGACTATGGAATCCATGAGAAAACTTAAAATTGAAGTTGGTTTATAGTTTTTTTTAAAACAAACGCAATTATTTTAATCAGAGGGCAAAGGCCTCCAAAATATAGCTTAGAACCAAATAAGAAATCAGAGGTGTATTTTAACCTTATTTAATTTCAGCAGAATGGCTTTAGCGTCCTTAAACCACAAGTAATACTCGAAAAACAACCCACGTAAAACAGAAAAGCCACGGATGCGTTGCTGCCACAAAAGTCAAAAGCTATCGCGTTAGTGCAACACTTCTACGTAAGCGCTTGAAAGTGCCACAAAGCCTTGTCTCCCCGAATGTACAAAACAAACAATGATATTGGGCTTTATGTCATAGCAGTATGAATAAACGATGCAAAGTGTCCTCACCACGCGCGCCGTAATCCAGTGATGCCCGGTAAGCTGTTTAGTCGAGGGTTTTATGCTGACTGCGTGTGAAATATAAAATAATTTGTCTGACACTGCAAAAATTAGTTTAAAAAACCATTGTATAAGCGTATTTAAACAATACATTTTTTGTGATAGAATATACTTAGTTAGCAATAAGTCAATAGTAAGTGATAAATTATGCATAAATACTTATTAATAACTAAGTCGTGAAACAGTTCTTTGCTACATGATTGGATTGATTCGAAATGTGTAATTTTTAATTTTATGTTTTTTTAATTCTTTTTCGAGTAATTTCCTCGGCCTCGTTAAATGTAAGTAAATAAAGTAAGTAAAAAGTATTTATTCTGTGTCAAAAATTAGTAACTCTCGTAATTCAAAAAAGACTGCTCTGAGCGAAGCACAGGAGTGTGGCGTAAGCAAAAACAAACAACTGGTATTTAAAAAAACAAAAAACTTTAGGTATCCATTCAATCATTGCGAGCGCTAACACGAGTTTACGATTGCTTAGTTAGAAAAGGTTACTAACCATTCCGCTCAATAGAAGGTACATTTGCCACAAAGTAAATTCGTCACAAAAAAAACCTGGGTAAATTCGCCACATTTTTTTTTTCTGAAAATTCCTCCGTTTATTAAGTTTGATTATTGTACATCATACTTAATAAAAAGTGGAAGCTTGTACCATCTTGTTATAAGATAGTGACAGCGAAGACAACGGTACTGAATTGAAAAAACAAAATGTTGCCCTAAAGTTCTGTGCCTATCTAGAATATTTTTTATACCGCACAAAGGTGAGCGAAGCCGTGGGAAAAAGCCAGTTTAACTATTATTAATTCAACTAGAAACAACTTTACAAAATGTTTAATAACTTTGCTTTTCACCCCCAGCTTGTAACGCAATCCGACGGTGTTTAAATCCAATTTCACAGAGGGATGGGATAAAAATTGGATTTCCGCCTGTATCCTGTGATGGTGAGTGAAAAATGAATTTATTGGAAAAGAGGCCGGAGCGGCCATTTTGTAAAAAACTATATTTCGCGAGATTGATTTGGGTTGATAGACGAATGCTGTGCTACGATTGTATTTAGGGATCTATACTTACGCCATTATTTGTGAGAAATCGCTTTCGGGAAAAAAAATCTGATGTTTTGACTTGTGTCAGTGTTCATTTATATGACAATGTTATTTAATTAATCATACTAATATTATCAATATGAAAGTTTGGATGTTTAGATGTATGGATGGATGTTTGTTACCTCTTCACACCAAAACTAAGTACAAAATTTTTTAGGCCTGGAATAAAACACAAGGTAGGTACTTTCACACTAATATTATAAAGGCGAAAGTTTGGATGTATGGATGGATGGATGGATAAACTGGCTTTACGCCAATACTACTGAACGGATCGGGCTGAAATAAAGAATAGGCTACTTTTTATCCCATAAATTAGATCCCATGGTATAGAAATCACCTGTAAACGTTTCCATAGGAACCCATATATCAGTTTTTTTTTTTTTTTTTTTTTTTTTTTTTTTGGACTCGCTAGTTGTTAGCATTTGCCACAATCGTTATTTTTTAATAAAAAATTTGGGAAACATTTTACTATAATAAAAAAACCTACTACGAGAATATACCTAAGTGATAAGGATCAGGAGAGTTAGGTTAGGATAGGAAATAATAGGATGAGATTATATTAAAGGAATTAACAAACATATGTACATACTTTGTACACTATATATTTATATTATTTGTACAAATAAAGGATGCTAAGGAATGATATACAGAGGGGTCTAAGGAGGAAAGCAGGGAGGCAATATTAATAGGAAGCGGAATACGAAGGGAGATGAGATCGTTATAGAAGGAACTGTGGTCGTATTTGTTACAAGAAAAAAAAATATGGTTTTCATCACCAAATTCATCACCGCAATCGCAAGAAGGGTCACCTACAATTTTCATACGGGCTAGATGGGCTGGGGTACACGTATGGCCTAGCCGCATCCTTACGAGAACTGTTGTTGCACGTTTACTTAATTTAATTTTAAAAAACCAAGGCTTGAGTGGGACACTTCTTTGTATAAATCTGTAGTGTTTGGCCTTGTTGCCCACGTTGCCCGCCCAAGACTCATCCCAAGCATTCCTGAGATAAATCCCGGGTAAAGCAAGTAGGTCTTGCGAAAAGTTTTTGTAGGGGAAAAGGTCTCCACACTCCACAGCCTCATTCGCCAGTTTATCTGCCAGTTCATTGCCGACTATACCGCAATGGCTTGGGATCCACGCGAATTGCACTGAATATCCATACTCATTACATTGCAAGAGCTTAGTTCTAGAATCCATTATAATGTGGTAATAAGTTTTGGATCGAAATGGGTATTTTATTAGTGACTGTAACGAACTCATGGAGTCACTAAAAATAACTGTATTTTTAAGTTTCATCAATAGTATATATTCCAGGGCTTTCAAAATTCCATAGCATTCTCCAGTAAACACTGATGTTTCTGCAGGAAATTTAACTTTTTGTACGATATTATAATCTTTGTGATAAATACCAACGCCGACTTTCCCTATCTGGGAGTGCTTGGATGCATCAGTATAAATCTGATGCCAACCACGCCAGCGATCATCAACGGCAGATTTAAAATATATATTAGCATTTGTATCATCGCGGTCTATGTTTAGGTCAAAGTGTATCGTAGGAGAAAATGTTAAAGCTTTATAGCTACAGTTGAAGATGGGAAGAAGATTAGCTTGGTGAGTTGGAGCTGACATCGTGTTATGCCTGTTATAACTATGCGTTAAAAGTGGAGGTCGTTTATGTTTCCAATATGAAGAAGTCGTCACGAGGTGAGAAAGATTTTGAATTTTAGGAAGAAGTTCGTGATTTGATAGCTGACAGGTACGGAAAAAGATCCTATCAGATAGATACTGACGTCTTAAATGTAATGGAGTTTCTCCACATTCCGCCTGTAGTGCAATAATGGGACTAGATTTCATAGCCCCCAAAATTATTCGCATTGATCTAGATTGAATGCCATCTAATTTTTTGAAAGCAGCTGTTCTACCCGGTTCTAATAAGAAAGTGCCATAGTCTAGTGTGCTTCTAATGAGAGCATTGTATAGGAATTTTAAGGAAAACGGATGAGCCCCCTACCAAACACCTGTGAGGCATCGCAATAAATTCAAATACTTCTCACATTTCGCAACAACATATTCACAATGTGGGTGGCCTGTGAGTTTTGAATCTAATAATACACCTAAGAACTTAGCGTAACTATTTACAGGAATAAGCGCATTGTCATAATATATTTTAGCAGGTATCGGGTTGACCTGGCGCGTGAACGTAACAACGTTACTTTTAGAGACTGAAAGTTCTAAACCATGCTTATCCAACCATAGCTTAAGAAATTTCAGTGCACAAGTTACATCAGAGGAACCTGTATGAATGGAACTGCAAGATATGTATACAAGCAAGTCATCTGCATACTGTAATATACTAACCATGTCATTAACAGAAGCTTCTAAATCATAAGTATAAATACTATAAAGGAGGGGACTCAATACAGAACCCTGTGGTAGACCCTTCCACGCGACTCTTGAAATCTCTGAAGAATTTAATTTAATCACTCGTCCAGCTAGCATGTTTTGAATAAAGTTGGTCAAAAAAGGCGGAATTTTCAAAAAATTTAGTTTTTTAATCAACACTTCAATTAAAACATTATCATAAGCAGATTTTATATCTAAAAAGGTTGCTACAAGCGACTTATTCAATGAAAGTGCTACTCTAATGTCTGATAAAAATACACTAACACTGTCCATCGAACTTCTACCCTTTCTAAAGCCATATTGACTTTGAGGCAGAAGATTCTGACTTTCAATAAACCACTCAATTCTATTTTTAACTAGGTGTTCAACAATTTTTAAAATAACTGGAGATAGGGCTATGGGTCGATAAGAAGCGGAATCGAATGAACTTTTGGTTGGTTTTAAGAATGGCAATACTATTTGAATTTTCCATTCTGAAGGAATGTCACCTGTCAACATGACAGAATTGATAATTGTGAGTAAATATTGCAAAGAATCTTCACCAAGATGAGCAAAGAAAGAATATGGAATGCCATCGTGGCCAGGAGCCGTATCACGGGTCACTGACAAAATGCCTTTCAGCTCATCAATAGAAAAGGGTGCATCAAGTCCATTTGGACACACAGGATTTTGAAGTGTTGGAGTGATAAATAATTCCCTTGGTGGCACTGTTGCAGGAGCCAAACGGTCTATGAAGTTATCCCTCAGGAAAAGAGGCAATGTAGCAGAAGCAGATTCATTAACTCCCGATCTATAACGTCTTATGTTCGCCCAGACAGCTGATGGTTTTGTTTTTGGAGAAATGGTTGAGCAAAAACTTTGCCAGCCTTGTAGTTTCTTATGTTTTAATGTTTTCTTAGTTTTAGCCATTACTTCAATAAGTTTATTAAAATTATCTTCTGACATTTCTTGATTATAAATAAACTCTGCCTCTTTTCTTTGAGCAACAGCAAGACTACACTCAGAATCCCACCAAGGAGGGGATGCTAACTTGTCTGAAGTACTATTTTTGAGAGGAAATGTTTTATTAGCTGTTTCTATCAAATTATTAATAAAAAAATTAGTGCATGTACAAATTCCCTGGGATAAAGGAGGTAAAGTCTTTATCTTATCTTCCATGTCGGACTTAAAATCACACCATTTATCAGGAATAATTTTATATTTCATCCTGGGTGGTGCTTTAGGAGCATTATTAACTTTAAATTTAGTAAATTGTAAAATGATAGGAAAATGATCACTACCATGTGTAAATGGTTGTGTTTTCCAAGTAATATCTAAGGCTAAGCTAGGAGAGGTAATTGATAAATCAACAGCACTAACATTTTCAGAGGGTTTTGTTCGCCGAGTTTGAGAGCCATCATTTAAAATACACAAGTTTTGTCTATCAATGATATCAAGTAGATCTTTACCATGAGTATTGGATAAAGAACTACCCCAAGTTCTATGATGGGCATTGAAATCACCCATGACAACACATGGTTTAGGTAGTGATGAAAGAAGAGTTTCAATTTCATCATAAATATGAGATGACGGGTGTGGTATGTAAATAGAAACAAAGCAGATTTTATCAATAATGCAAGCAACAGCAGTAAAATTATCAGTGTTATGGGTAGGTAAAACAAATTGAAAAAAGGAGCAAGAATTTTTAATAAGAAGAGCGGTTCCACCCCATCCGTCAGGCCTATCATCCCTGAGGCAGGAGAAACCACTCAATTTAAACACAGATCCTGGCTTAAGCCAGGTCTCTGTGATGGCAAGTATAAAAGGATTAAATTTATTAATTAAATATATAATTTCAGACTTTTTACTAACTACACTCCTGCAGTTCCACTGAACTGCGGATCTGGTGTGATCCATTATGGGTGTTTAAAATACTAATTGTGTCTATTATTTTGGCAACGTTGGACGGTTCTATTATATTGGACTGTAATAATGTAGTTAAAAGGGCAATAACATCATTAATATTTAACTGTTTATTTTTGTTGTCCTCTTTCAGAGCACAACCATTGGACTGTGTTGACAAAGGTTGACTAGTCAGATCACGGTGGACCCTTTGGTCATAACCCTTGTGGGATTTTGGGGGCAGGCGAGGTTTTAAGAATACTGTCTTTCTGGAAGATGATGGAACTTGATTTATTGTAGGAGATGAGATTGATTGGTCTTTGTTTGCTGTTAAAATTGCAGCATAAGAATGTGTCAAAGGTGGATGAGTTCTTGATGCTTCTGCATATGAGATACACTTATCTGCCATTGAGTGTTTAATTTTGGTTTGTCTGGTATATTCTGGGCAAGACCTACTAGTTGCATAATGAGCACCACCACAGGAACAGCACGACAGACTGTCTTCATGCATATCACAAGAATCACCTGAGTGTTCTTGGCCACACTTGAAACAGCGTGGCTTGGATCGAAACTGCAGTTTGGTATGACCAAACCGACAGCAGTTGTAACATTGTATGGTCGGATATGTGTATAGTTGGACTTGCAAGGCTGTATAGCACATGTAGATACGGTTTGGTAACACTTGCCCATCAAATGTTACAACTACCGTTTGAGTTGGCTTCCAAACTGGAGCTCCATTGATAATTTCTTTGAAGTTAATTCTTCTTACTTTTAGAATTTTCCCACAGCCATTAGGAATTGTAGTGCACTCCATGATCTCTTCTGGAGAGATGTCTGTAGGCACTCCACGAATAACACCCATACGAGAGACATTATAGGTTGGGATAAATGCCTTAAAATTATTTTTGTTTAAGCTCTCATGATTAATAAATGCATTAGCATCAGTGTGGTTATTAAATGCAAGGGATACTCTGTTTCTGCCGATTCTTTTCACACTACCTATGACAACATTGTTAATTAAGTTGCGCTTTAAGAATTTCCCAAAGATAATTGGGTGGAGTGTGGTGCCATCATTTGGTGATTCGGTAACACGTTGGACATGGACATTAAAAGGAGCGCTATCTGTGGAATCATAATGGATTCGAGTAACCACAACTGGAGCCTGCGATGATGAGTTTGGTGGAGAATTTGGTGTAGGGGTTGAAGCAACAGGGGTTGCGACGACCGGAGTAAGGACATGGTCTTGACTTATAACGGTTGCATCGCTATCACTAGTAAGCGGTAGCGGTTTCTTGTCACAATGACATCCTTTTGACCCATTGGTCCCATGTTTCCGCTTCTTTTTATTACAAAGATTGCAAATCTTATGCAAAGTTTTTTTATTACATTTAAGCTTTCGTTTTTTACACGACGTCTCTGTATCCATTCCAGAAGATTCATTGGAGAGTTTATTAAAGCTATTTGATATGGTTACATTGCTACCGACCTGAGGGACCGTGTCCCCAGGATCCGGCGGCTCCTCAAAGTCCATCAGAAAATAAGTGGAAAAAACTTACCAGAAGTTATATTATTTACACTATTCTACTATATATACAATAATTATGAAAATAAATAGTCTAAACTAACTCTACTGATCAAAATTTAATTTTGGTGGGAAAAAAACGCGACCGCCCTGTTTGATGCTTCCCGCCTTTTTTTCCATATATCAGTTCCCATGGAATAGAATTAACCATAAATAAGTAAAAGAAACCAAAACGTGTCCATAGAAATGACGCGGGCAGAGTTAATGATAAGATGAACGAACTCCTTTCCTGATTTGTGAGTAGACATACCTATCAACATTATGGTCCCATTTGATCATTAATTAACGGCATGTCGTATTTTCTTTCTTGTTAAATAAATACACTGGCACATCTTGCTAGTCAGTAATTAAACTCGAGTCAAGCTTCAGCAGCAAATATTAACAAAAACACAAACAAAGTCGCAAGGTCTCAGCAGTGTAGCTGTAAACAACGCACTTGATGAACACAGTTGCCTGACTTTTTAATTTATTAATGGTTTGAATTCAGCATGTATTCTATGTATTCTGTTCGCATGACAGCGCCTAGCATGGAATGCACTCTTTTCCTTCGGGATTTAAACGCATGCACGTTAGCTGTATGCTGTAACATGCCACATGCCTAAAACAGCCTTCAACTGAAAACTCTTTTGAACGTTCGCCTTTTTATTTCGAAAATGGAATGTACTCGTTGATGACGAGACGTGGATCTCTATGGTTTAGCCTTTTTCAAAATCCGTATGGAATCTTCTTTCAAGATTTTAAACATAGGTCTGTTCAAAAAGAGAAGAGTCGTGGGAAGTTAGGGCATTCGTGTACCAATTTGACAACTTTTGTTTCGTTTACAACACTGTTCTGTCATTACAGTACGACAAACAGTGTTAGTTCACTAAAACGCCACGACTCTTCTATTTTTGAACAGACTCTATAAAGCTGGGCATGGTGAAAAAGCTGTTTGATTTGATACCATTTGCAAAAAAACCAGAATGGACACCAATCAGTGTTTGTTTGTAGTAAAAATAAAACTTTATATCTTAATGTAAAATGTAAAGCGTTTCACCATCATCTTATTTATGAAAGTGAAGATGTGGCCAAAGATGGAGCACCCTTTTCCTAAGCTAAATTATTTGCTCTAGATTCACGTGCAGATTGTTTGATCATTTTTATTGGTTAGTTTGTTTAATAACTTTTTGTGTTATTATAATTAGAACTATATTCGCCGTGTGGTGCCGGCGGCATAGAACTTGCACCACCCCAATTCTTCCCGTGGGTGTCGTAAGAGGCGACTAAGGGATATCTTCTGGGGGGCGGGCAGCAGCGCCCCCCGCAGAACAAATCTTTTACAAAACTGCGATCCCCAACCCGCATGCCCAGCGTGGCGATTATGGGCATTAACCCCCATGAGTTAAATGCCAATAAGGCGTTTATCAGGGGGAGGCCTGCGTCCAGCAGTGGACCGATACAGGCTGTGTATAACGCAAATATCTAAAAATCACCGAAAAACTTATGTAGGTACAATGTGAAAAAGGCACTATAAATACCTAATGTAAAATATTAATTTTTTATAACCATGAATTCTAACGCAGAATGTTGTAACGCCCTTGCAGGATTCATTTAAGTAGTGTATTGTATTAAGTATATTAGTTATCTAGTACCCATAACACAAGCTCAAGCCCATAGCACAAGTTAGATAAAGGGATGCTGTTGAGGATTAAATATGCTACCATACTTGGTTTTACCCATGCCTACCCACACTTCGGCACAAGTTATACCGAACTAAACCTACTTACATTACGATTAGGTGCCAAAAAATCGTCATCAGGCATACAAAATGGCAGATTCTTTGAATAAACGCTTATTTTGTTATGACACTTTTCAACACTTTGCCTGACCATAGCTTCTTTATTTACCTAGAAGATCTCACGTGAAGTAAGGGCTAACATTCCAGATGTACCTAATTATTAATTAAACAAAATGGAAAACCATGTTATCAATCAAATATCAAGTTACAAGTAAGTTACTAATTAGTTTTCGGGAAAAAAAATCTTAAAATTAAATTGGCGGGTAGGCTTTAGAGGGTTCAAAAAGCCGCCTTACAACACTAGGGCCTGTATTATGAAAGCTTGCTCAGTCATCGATGTATGCTTGAACAACGCTTTTCTCTGGCATAAACGTCACTCAAGCATAGCTCTATGACTGAGCAAGCTTTCATAATACGTACTTTCATAATACTAGCTTCCCACCTAGCTATCCCTAGTTTTCAAACAGCCTGTATGATGTCTCTTTGTCTTGGGTTACATAAATGAATTTGAAGAAACTATGCATTGTGACACTTTTCGATTACATCTATCATTAGAGAACTTCGTCAAAAACCGAAACAATTCGGAATTTCAAACATCAAATCGGAACTGAAGCAACTCCAAATCTACGCGGTCATATTTTATCGGAGGAAAAGTCCTTGACCCAGGAGACCGAATGGCGAAAACGAAGCCTTGGGCCAGAAGAATTAGACCTTATTGCTACCAGATAGGGTATATATGGATGTGTTTACGTGTAAGCCTGTCTTATAAGGCTGTTTATGACTTTGCTCGGGTTGTTAGGAGAATGTTTAGACGTTTAGTATACATTTTATTCGCTGTATAATTATGCTGATCGAGGAAAAACGCGACCGAATGTGGGGAAAGTTTAACTTAATTATGTAAATGGATTTGGATTTGTAGGAAAGTTTTGGGTAATTTATTTGTATGGTCGTAATTTGTTTTTACAAAAATGCCGTTTGGTCATGTAGTAGGTACATTGTTTATTTATTTATTGATTCATGTCCATTTTAACGTGTTACAATATTGAGGTAGAATCAATGATATTATATTATACGAAGCCTCATTGGGAAGAAATATTATGTATATTATTTCTTCTGTGGTAGAATCTACATATAATAATAATAAGAATTATAATGTTGGACGATTCATACAGCTTTATCTAGTCCCAAACTAAGCAGAGCTTTTGCTATGGGTACTAGATAACTAATATACTTAATACAATACACTACTAAATGACCTGCAAAAGCATTACAACATTCAGACCATTCTGCGTTAGAGTTCATGGTTTTAAAAATTAAATGTTTTACATTATTTATAGAGTGTCTTTCTTACATTGTTGTCTGTCATGTAACTGCTTTAATTACTCCTTTTCGGATGAATGAGATCGAACACAATGCCGTGCATAGGTACGTATACACCTCTATCCCCCAAATTGACATGCCATGCAAAACTTTAAAATGTCAGATCTAGCTAGAGGGTAAAATATTTAATTTCATTTGTGAGGGTTTTGCTCTAACTCGAAATATTACAACTAAAATGCTGACGGTTTCTTTATCGCTTCTTTACTTTAGTCTACATACCGACAGAAATCAAACATATCACTTTATTTCCGCGTCAGTGATAAATTTTATAATTTGACCTTTTCTAAGTAAGTATACATTTATCGTTTTTATGGAAATTAAGAGTTTTTCTTTTTTGTTTCATATAATATGAAACAAAAAAGGTTGGTAAGTAAGGCCAAAATTAAGGCGATGAATGCAAACACCAAGTAGGTTAGGTACCAAGCCCGCATTATGGTCAGGTCATTTTGAATTCTGAATAGTCAAACTGTTTATGGTAATATGACCGCTGTACGGTTAGTGGTTTCCGACCCGAGAGTTTCACTTCAAGGTGAAGGGTGAACGAATAATTATTGAGGTAGTTTACCTCTTACATAAAGTTTACAGTTTACCAGTTAAATTTATCTCAATAGGTTAATAAATTAATTGATGCAAAATTGCGAATTAAGAAACACCATTTTACTAGTTCAATAAATCTCATTCGTGAATGTTGCAAAATTATAGTCACCCACTCCGAAAATGCAATTCAGTCGCGTACTTTTTTCACAGAAATACATAGAATAAATAGAAAATGTATGATAAATTAATTGTAACGAATAAACTCGAAAACTACAGGGTCAAAAAATCTCAGTTCTCGTGGGATAGAAGTCACCTTTTAACCTTTCCATAGGATCAACGCGTGCGAAGCCGCAGGGCGACGCTAGTAGCATCATAATCTCGTTAAACTTCATAGATTCCATCAGTAAAACTTAAACCCTATCCCATTACACGTAGTATATCATATAGAGTACTCCGTAAGCCGTTACTAGAGAAGTTACCGAGTTTGTTTTTGTTTTATCCGTAAAACCGGATTGCCTTTTTAATCAACCGAAGTTGATTAAAAAGACCGCACGCCTATCCGGTTCCATATCAATACCTCCTCCTTTTTTCCACATCAAAAGCTCCTCCTTTTTTTTTCGAAAAAAAGGAGGCGGTTTTGATGTGGTTCGGCTGTATGGGTATGTTTTTATACTGATTTCTTCGTAAATTATGTGTCAACTTTGATGATTATTTTGGTTTTCACCAAATTTATTGCCGAGAGATTACTATTTGTCCCACAACACTAAAAACAGTGTAAATTAATAAAAAATCAAAGTCTGTTTTTTATTTTTATACTTATCTTAATTTTGACCTCTGTGGCGCGGTGGGCAAAGGCCCGCCTGCGACGCAGGAGGGTTCGATTCCCGCCTTGGGACAAATGTGTGTATGATCTGCAGATATTTGTTCAGGGCGTTCTGGATGTTTTCTAAGTACAATAAAAAATATCTATCTGCATTGTATTATGTATATCAGTTATCTAGTACCTACCCATAACACAAGCTCTGCTTAGCTTGGGGCTAGACAATGCTGTGTGAATTGTCCAACATAAAAAAATATATATTTAAAAACAGATAAATTAAAGGCTGAATCCGGACAGTTTCCCAACTCTTTCAGCACAGGCGCCCATCCACGGAGTCCTAATGACCTGGATTTACGACTCCAGATAGCATTAACTCGCAGCGAGATCAACTTGTTTGTAGTGCCGTTGTGGCGAGATTGAAGAGCTCTTTAATAAGGTATTTAACTCTACGCCTTTGCTAGATTAAGCCTAAGTTTTTAAAAATAAAGCACGTCATATTAACTCGACTCTTTAGAAATAAGAAAAATAATGGTAGAATCCTATGTATGTGCCCAGCATCAAAATAAAAGTAATAGTAGATCTTTTCTCAGTATTTGGGACAAAGCAATACTTATTGCTTTGGCTGTCCATTTTTCCGAAACCGATCTCGGTATCCTATACACGATTTAACTTCCTGAAGCACACTGACCTTGGAAAGCTTAGTCATAGTCAGAGTCAAATCGTTTATTTCTTTAGACTTACAAAATAAGTACTTAGACAAGTCAAATTTTTAGTATATAAACAGCTTGATAAATAGTTATTACTATTAAACAAGAAATAAGGTGCAATTGACTCTAATTCACTTCAGTATGTTCCTTTGTCTTATTTATGACGATAGTCACAGACAACGCCGAAACAGACGAGCTAGACCAACATTAAACAAGTGGTCTAATCGCTGAAAACATTTTTAAATTGACTGAACTACTGTTTTAGTAAAGTAAACCTTCACTTTGATCGAACATTCATTTGCTGTAATTACCTAACTCTTCCCAAAGTTTGTTTTCATAAACGGTTCTACGAAAAATGTTCATTAGAATAGAGGAAAATAAAAAAGAGCGAGAGGAAAATTAAGCTCTCATGGAAAGGGGTTACGCCTTCACAATGCACTAATTGGAAAGCATTCATCCGTAGGAGGCATCCATGCCGCAGTGAGGCAGAAGTTGCACTTTTAGCGGCTGGTTTGCAAACTGATTCTAACACTTTTATGTGATTTTAGGAATGATACATTAAGGCATTTCACATTTGATAAAGCGATAGATTAGCAGAATTCAACCCCTGGAGTTACTTTTATCTATAGACGATTCTGATACATTGTCATAGTAGAGGTAAGGTGATGAATTCTGTTAACCAAGCAGAATTCAGCCTCAGGGTGGGCGATCGAATAAGCATTTTTTAGTTTAACTTTTGGTTTAACGAAGTCTTAGCTGTGTTGTGCTGGCTTATAGAATTTTTACCACCCTAACTCTTCCCGTGGGTGTAGTAAGAGGCGACTAAGAGATATCCACCAAGGGGCGGGCAGCAGCGCCCCCTGCAGAACAATTATACTACCAAACTGCGATCCCCAACCCGCATGCCCAGTGTGGAGATCATGGGCATTACCCACCGTGAGATAAACGCCACTAAGGTACTTATCAGGAGGAGGCTTGCGTCCAGCAGTGGACCAATACAAGCTGTTAAGGTTAAGGTTAAGGGTTAAGGTTAACGAAGTCATAAAATGCATCTTAGTGCAGACACGTACGTAGACATTTCATCTAAAAAAATGTTTCAAAGAAAGAATTTCGAAAAAAAAGTCCATTCGTTGGGCAAACAAAGCCTTTTATAGTCTATGGATGGGCCCGAATTATGAAATTTTTGTATACACATACTAAAGCTCCAAAACAATTTATGTTCACAACACGGCGGCCTTGCCCGTGATGAAAACACCAACTGACAGCAAACCTCCCACAAAACTCGAAACAAAACAGTTTATAACCATAGAGCACGCAAAACTTTCGACTTCAATACATGGCCAGACTGATCTAGCCATGAGTATGAAGTTTTCATACTAACTCTACGTTAGGACCCTTCCTAGTAGCGAAAGGGATCTCTTTTTTCATTGGATAAAGACGACTCAGCGAATGCGTCGTCACTTGACTATGCCTTACCTCGTAGGCTCGTACCTAATCTGGCTGCGTTTACACCAGTATCAGTTTTCTTAGAACATGTTTTTAATGCGTTTCTGCGGTCTGCGGTCGGAGTGTGTTAAAATGAAAAAAGTCCTGACAAAGCCGCCTGAGTAGTGTATAGTTAATCCACTCTATTACTTGCTGTTTTATAGTTCGATTTTCAATGAGTTTATCAAAACATGAGTGAAATCTGACTTCTAGACTTTCGTGATATACCATCGTCACTTTCCGTCAGGTGATAGTGTTCAAACAAATTTTATTTGATTATAAAGTTATTTACTTCATTTTTAAACTTATACAAAGTACTAGACATGTTTATCATTTAAGATTACACTTATATAATTAATGCAATAAAATAACCTGATAAGCTTATTTAAATCAATAAAATTAGAGATAAAAATAATATGTACAAAAATATTTAAAGGCCTTTTGTGAGTGGAAAATAAATGTATTTTTATTTATTTAACAATATCGTATTTTCACAAAATAATGAATATGTGGCCTAAATATTCTTAATCGACGATAAAACGGATGAGGTTATAGATATAACAGCTCGCCCAGGTAAAAAAAAAATGTGTCTGCTCGATATTTAAAAATTTACCAGGACGAGATACAGCTTAGTTACCTTCTCTTCTTCTAATTTAGAGTGATCTAGCCTGGTTTCAGTGTAAATGTGACCTAGACAGCCTTGGGCCTAGACAGGGGTGTGTTCGGGTGTGGCCCTTAGGTACAGTGAGCTAAGCGGATAAAGAAAACCACACTAAAAGATCAAAATTAAAACGAATTCAGTACTTATTTTTCATTATAAATATATTTTGCGGAAGATTGTAACACATATTTATTTCAACTATACCTATAATAATAAATAAATGATAAATTAAATAATGCTTGAAAACGGTAAGATATATTAGGTCCTTACATATGAAATTGGCGTTTTGTATGGGAGGAACAAAAAGTCGAATATTTTTTAATATAATATATTTAACTAATCAAAGTATGAACCATTATTTTCTATGCACTTTTGCCATCTTATAGGTAGTTCATTGATCCCTTTACTAAAAAAACCAGTCGGACGGTAAAAATGGTAATCTGTTGGAGCAAGGTCCGGGGAGTACGGAGGATGTCTTAGACTTTCCAATTGAAGCTCTTCTAATTTAGTAGCCGTCTGTTGCGCAGTGTGTGGTCTAGCGTTGTCGTGAAGCAGCAGTGGCGTGGAGCGATTGACCAGCCTAGGTTGTTTAGCCGCTAGCTTTTCCATCATGGTTTGCAATTGCTGACAATAGACATCAGCCGTAATAGTCTGGCCAGATTTGAGAAAACTGTAATGAACAATACCGGCACTAGTCCACCAAACGCTTACAAGTAACTTTTTTGGGGTTAATTTTCGCTTGGGGCAGGATTTGGCTGGCTGGCCAGGATCCAACCATTGCGCTGAGCGCTTCCGATTATCGTAAAGAACCCATTTTTCATCACAGGTAATGATTCGGTTTAAAATACCTTCATTATTGTGCCGGTTTAGTAATGTAACGCAGCAGTCGACGCGCGTTTGCCGGTTTGCTTCAGTCAATTCGTGAGGTACCCACCTTTCAAGCTTTTTAATCTTCCCAATTTGCTTCAAGTGAATTAAAACAGTTTTATCACTAACATCGCAGCCTGCAGCTAACTCGGACGTGGTTTGCACAATAGCCTTCAACTCTTCATTATCAACTTGAGTCTCAGGCCGTCCGCGGGGCTTGTTCTGCAGGTCGAAATTTCCAGAACGAAAACGTTGGAACCAAAAACGAACTGTGTTTTCTTTTGCAACACGACCGCCATACACATCATTCACCCTTCGAGTTGTTTCCGCAGCACTATTGCCACGGCGGAACTCGTACTCGTAAATAATGCGATATTTTAAGTTTTCCATTTTGTAAAATGAGTGACGCAAACAGAAAAAAACAGAAGAAAAAAAACAAATGAATGACGATCATCGAAGCACAAATACATGAGTCTATAGCTGTACAAATTTGAATTTGGAATTCCTTACCAAAGAGGAGAAATTTGTGATTAAAGTGGCCAGTACGAAAAACGCCAATTTCATATGTAAGGACCTAATATATTATATACTAGCTGCGCCCCGCGGCTTCGCACGCGTTGATTTTCTAACCTTTTAAACCTTCCCTAGACCTCCACGAACATTTCAAGACCAAGATACGATAAATCCGTTCAGCCGATCTCGAGTTATAGCGAGACTAACGAACAGCAATTCATTTATATTTAATATAGATAGTTATGATTAAATAATTATTAATCAATATTTTTGTTGCTTTTAAATAATATTATTAAATTTTTTTATCTCATTTATTTTATTATTCTGCTAAGTTTATTTGTTTGTTTATTTTATCATCAAATATAAATAAATTGTCATTTTGTAAGATATCTGTTTACTTTGCGTATTAACTATTCTTCTTAGTCGTGAGAACCTCTTATTGGCCTTCTGTTCTCTCTTTTCAATTTTTAATTTATCGCACCTTTGTGCTGCTGGTTTTCTTTAAATAAATAAATAAATTGAAAATCCACAAATCTACATAGCCCAAGTTAGGCAGAGTTTGCGTTTTGAATACCTACTAGATGACTATTATACATAATAGGTACAATTAGACGATAAGAAAGAAAGCATAGACATATACCTACATATATGTATACCTACACTAGACCTAGAAAAACGTGTACTTACTTATAAAATATATTTATTTGCTTTCCTTCGATACTAGGGACAGTTTTCACCAAATTCTACGATATTTTTATTATAAAAAAAAATGCGTTCCCTCGATATACGAGACAGTTTTCACCAAGTTACCACCAAGTCCAGATCTTACAAGAATTTGATCAATCTAAACTTAGTTCGTTGGTAAATTCAGAAGAACTCACGTGTGGGTGTCAGTTCCTTGGGCCATTGAGACCTTTTCAGGGACGAATTTAATTCAGAAAAGCTTTCAAGGGTTCGAATAACAGCCCACTCGTTTCACAGGATTAGTAAGGTCCGAGATATAGGTACCTCTGTTTGAAACTGCTTGCAATCTGGGGGATTTTGTACCTAAGGGATGTAGCTTAGGGATTTATGGGGATATATGTATATAGGATAAATTTGATTGTCAAGTTGTATTTTTGTATTAATTTTTTTTTTAATCGTAATATCTTATTTTTTAATCCTATTTTGAGGGAAGTTCCGACGTATTTTAATCACAAATGTTTATGACTATCAACAAATAATAAAAAAAATCTAAATTAATGAAGGAAAAAAAAGTTACGAATGCTTGAAGGTCAAATTTTGGAAAATTCTCAATAAAGTTTAAAATTGACATATCACCAAAACTATAAAACTTTAGTTTGGGAAAGTAAGGTCCAATAATTAGCAAATGACCTCTATTTGAGAATTTGCTATGGCGGGTTGAGTTCCAGTCACCCTGTATATCATATACATATATTTATATCCCTATTTCTAAATAAATTCCAATAAAGGACCGATTTGAATAATTCTTTTTTGGTGTGATTGTTCGAGAACGTTCTTATCAAAGACTAGTAGCGCCTCGCGTTTTCACCCGCGTAGTTCTCGGGAATTACGAAACAAAATAATAAGAAGAAACATATGTTTAATAAAAAAAAAACTGTGTATTGTATTAAGTATATCTGTTATCTAGTACCCATAACACAAGCTCTGCTTAGCCTGGGGCTTAGATAATGCTGTGTGAATCGTTCTAGATTATATTATTTATATATACAGGATGGCACATTTAGACTGGTTAGTATGGGAAAGTCTGAAACTATAAGTTGAATAGGAATAATTTTATTGTAAAATTGTGTGTCATGGTGACACGAAAGATCTTATAATAATATTTTTGCAAGGATCAACCACTTTATCCTATACGGAGGCATACAATTAAAATTCAGGCAATTTTAATTTGCCTATATAATTTAAAAAATACTTTAAATTGTAGAGAATTTACTTAAGTTGTGAATATTATAACCATTTTTCAAAGATTTCAATAGAAATTGAGAGTCCTCATTCTCAACCTCAACTGCCCCTGATAAGCGCCTTATTCGCGTTTATCTCATGGAGGATAGTGCCCATAATCCCCACTCTGGGCATGCTGGTTGATAGATAGATAGAAGTTTTTATTAGCACACAAGGACAGCACAGAACACAGATCGAAAATAGGTAGGTATAAAGAAACACAGAAAAAAAATAACTAGAACTAGACTTAGGTTAAGAGACAATAAAAGTTATCTTAAAATAAAATATAAAAAACTTATACCTTATCTACCTTACTAGGTTGGAGTGTCAGTGCTGCCGAGGTGAGCCAAAACGGATCAGTCTCAGCTTTATTTTGGTTGGGGATCTTAGTTTAGTGATGTAATTGTTCTGCAGGGGTGCTGCTGCCCGCCCCCCGGATATCCCTTAGTCGCCTCTTACGACACCCGCGGAAAGAGCTGGGGTGGCGCAAATTCTAAACCAGCACCACACTGCTAGTGTGAAAGTGAGAGTTCCATGCAGCTAATGCCCGAATTCCTTCAGCAACACATATGTAGCATGCCGTGTGACCTTGAACAACCTAGGTGTGCTTTCAGGGTTAAAAGAAAGATGGCGGGACTGATAGGCGGGCGGATCTTCTAAAGGCACGTACACTAGTGAAAGTGGCTCCGCCACCTATTTTATCTGACGTTTAACACAGGAAATTATAAAATCGATTTGTGGTTTCTATTAAAAGTTATTTAATAATGCCTCTGTAATAGTTTTATTTTATAAAGCTTAGGCAGAGATATGAAGTTGCCCTTTTTGGCCGCCAAACTCTATTTTCGCATCTCTTCCTAAACTATATAAGATAAATTACAGAGGTATTAGAAAATAGCTTATTATAATAGAAACCACAAAATGTACGATGGATTTAAAAAAAATCCTATGTTAAACGTAATAATATGGTAAAATAGGTGGCGCTGTCATATTGGCTCGGGCATGGGCCTTAATTTTTGTTGTTATGTTATGAATATTGTCATGTTGATGATGAATTCAAAATGTATCATTACACACATTTTGAACTCATCAACACGGTAATAAGTTCACTAAAAAACATCTCAAGTACAAGTAATAATATTATTTAACGAGATGCTTTTTATATATATAAGAGTACCTATATTATACTCTAAGGGGTATCACTTTTAGTAGTAAGTAGGTACATAATTGGTATAAATGTACAACCATTTCTTTATACGGATTAATATTAGGTACTAGAAATTAAAAAAAAGGTCCAGCCTCTTTTTTTAATCTACGTTGTTCGTTTCTACGTTTATAACTAACTAGCAGCGCCTCGCGGTTTCACCCGCGTAGTTCCCGTTCCCGTGGGAATTCCGGCATAAAATATAGCCTAAGTCACTCCCTGAAAATAAGCTTTTTAATTATGAAATATTTTTTTTAATCGGTCCAGCAGTTTCGGAGCCCATTCAATAAATACAAACAAACAATCGATCTTTCCTCTTTATAATAGATGCCATATTTATTGAGACACTGAAAACTTAATATCCAGTCAAAACAATTGCAATATTGTATTGCACCGTAAACTATGTCAATGTCTTGAACTAGTAACACAAGTTGACTAATTAACCAACTTGGCAAGTGTGAACCGACTCTAAGTTGTTGCATGCAAGTAATGCCCAAATTTCTTGGGTAACCGAATGACCTTGCGGGACGGGACACAGCCTTAGGCATTGTTTACGGAGACGCGAGGCGTCGAGCGGCGCTTTGAGCGTTTTTCTCCATTAATAGAGCAGCAGTGCGTGCAACGGCCCTGTCATCACACGCGTAAACACAAACTTACCACAATGTACGGTGATGTTTATGAATAGGCGGAGCGTGAAGAGTGGCGGTGGCCGCCACGTGCGATGCCGCGTCTGAGAGTTGAATGAAACAAACGCGTGTAAAATCACTTCTTCAAAAACGCACTCTGTCAACGCCATTATGTTTGAATTCAGTGCGGGCCGCGTTGCACGCGCCGCGTCTACGTTAGCAAGGCCTTAGGTTAGTTAGGTTAGTAGACTGAGCGGTTAGCATAGCGAGTGATTGGTGGTTTTAATGTAGGTTAACCTAACCTGTAACCTCTCAGTGACTAGCAGTCCGAACGGACTAAATTGAAAAACACTGCACTGCTTGCATAATAATGCATTACAGCAAAGTGCTGACTTACTCTTTTTAATTATCTTTTAATTAATCTAGGTCTTAATAATATATTTTGTGTATTTTTATGTAAATTAAGTCTTTTTCTATTCTGTTTCGATGTACATGGTCACATTATACGTTTGTTGTAGTTTATTTGGCATAGCTTCTCTTAGTCACATCCACCAACTTCTATGAGACCTATGGTTTATCCACTTTGAATTAAGCATGTTAGTAAACAAAGTACGACACAAATAACAAAATTTCACTTGCTTGGCGTCGAGTTTCAGATATAATTGTGAGCAATTTTTATTGAAGGGAGGATCTAAAATCGACAAGTAATCTAAATTACGCATAAAAAGGACGCGCCAACAAAGTAAATTTTAGGTTTAGTATGGGCGGTTTGTTTACGTTTATGCTCCATTCAAAATTGTTTTGAATGGAGGTTATAGGTTAGTTTAATTGTAGGATATAGGTGGGTACATTTTAAAAGAAAGTAATGATACAGTTGCATAAATAAGATGAAACTATATAGGGTTTACTGTTCTATAGTTTAACATCCTCTCTCGACGTTATGAATAAACACAAAACAGTATAAAGCAGATTGTTTTATGTTATATAATATATACCAAGTAGTTGGTACGGACAATTATTTTTTTGAAATGGACAATTGTTTAATAATCCAACAGTATTAGTAACAATTGTCAGATTTTTAATTTTACAGTGTCAAGAATTTTCTTATTACCATTGAATTTCAGCACGTTTGTATTAACCATAAAAACCAAACCCGTGTGGTGTTGGCTTAGAATTTGCACCACTCTGACTCTTCCCGCGGGTGACATAAGAGGCGACAAAGGGATATCTACCGGGGACGGGCAGCAGCGTTTCCTGCGTAGAACAATTCTACTACCAAACTGTGATCTCCAACCCGCATGTCCAGCGTGGTTATTATGGGCACTACCCCCTTGTGATAAGAGCTAATAATGCGCTTATCAGGGGGAGGCCTGCCTCCAGCAGGGATTAATATAGGCGGTTGAGGTTGAGGTTTAGTTTGCTACGCCGCCGTAGCTACCCCTTCCCTTAATTAATATTTTTCACATTAAAGACTATTGAAAAATTCTTGATCCTTTACCTCTAAACTAGCTTAAATCATTTATTCATAAGATGGTAAATCAAAGTGATACAGTGTGCACCAGAGCATTAAGAGCGCGGGACAGTCATTGGCTTCGTTAGGCATCCCGTACGGGTCGCGTAATTCTTTCGCGTCCCAGTTCGTAACTTTGTGCTTTTCATAAAATAGAGTCGGATGTCTTGGGCCGGGAAGAGAACCTTTTGTTAGGTTTCTCTGTAACCCACATTAAAAGAAAGTAAATAAAGATTTATGAGCTGTATGGATATGTTACGATTTTTAAGTGCACCTTTATAATATGATTGTATTAAGTTAACTCATAAGCAGATTTATTAATTTAGTTATATAAATAACTATAAGGCTAACCTGTAATTTTTTGAAATAAACATTCTTATTCTTATTCTTATTCTTAATAGTAGATCGACTTTCGTTTTATTGCAATCTTACCTGATGGAAGAGATGTGGTCGACGGTGTATCGGGGGAAGACTAATTAGAAGATTAACTCTCATCTTGAAGGGACCCAGGTTGTAATTGGCCAGAACAATTAAAGCAGCAAGCGATTTCCATTCCTTAGCGGAATGATGAAAGTGGAGAAAAACCGCTTCCGCTAAAACAAAAATCTACAACAAAACAAATTTATTTATTTTAATGTGTTTGACGAAAATCTTTTACGCAACTTGCTAGAGTCTATTCAAAAAGAGAAGAGTCGTGGGAAGTGAGGGCGCTCGTGTGCCAAATTGACAACTTTTGTTGCGTTGACAACACTGCTCTGTTATTGCAGTACGACTAAACGTTTTAGTTCACCGTAACGCCACGAATCTTCTCTTTTTGATGCGTTGACAACACTGCTCTGTCATTGCAGTACGACTAATAGTTTCACCGTAACGCCACGACTCATTTTTTTTAACAGACTCTGTGTTTTTTTTCTGGTAAATCGATTTTAGGGTTGCTAACTAGGCATTCATCATCATGATCATCATTGCGACATTTCTGAATGCAGACCTTCTCCAATCACATCCGCTGTGGGCGATTTTGAGCCCTCGACATCTAATCATGGCCTACGCGTTGTCGGATGTCGTCGACCCATATTATTGGCATCTGCTCTCCTTAAACTCAACTAAAGAGAGAAATAAAGACACATTTATTTGGAGAAAAACAGATGACTACATACAATAGTTATAAGTTAATCTATATAAATGTATCTACATAGGTACATTTATATAGATTAATCTTTATAGAACAATAATAATTTAAGTAAACACTGGTAGAAAATGTATACTATATATCTATATATATATTTATAAAAGAAAGTCGTGTTAGTAACACTATTTATAACTGAAAAACGGCTGAACCGATTTGGCTTTAAATTGGTGGGGAGGTTGCTTAGAACCAGGAAACGGACATATTCTTTATCCCGTTCCCGTGCGATGTGACATAAAAATTTCCAGGGGGGCGAAGCCGTGGGGCGCAGCTAGTATTATAATAATACTAGCGACATTGACTATTCCGGTTATTTCAGTTCTGTTGTCAGGTATGATTCGAATCATAACGCTCCGCTACCCGCGACCGCGTTTGAATACGACATCGGTCTAACAACTGCAGGGGTGCCAACCGCGCGGAGCGTGTAATTGCTATTAATGACCGGTTGGAGGGCCGCCTTTATCAGGGCGAGTTCACGGTGAGTCACACAATACGATTCTATACGTTTGAATGGATGTGACTTGATAGAAAATGTATGATGTATCTATAAAAAGTCTTCATACAGCTAAGAGCTCTAATAACCTCGTAATTTTCGGTAGTTCCTTTTAAATTAGGAATCTCCTTGTTCCACATCTCCGTTATCTACGTTTTTATAAATAAATAATTTCAAAAACAAAAGTTTTTTCACTAATTTTCATGGATCCCAGTGTCAGAACTGAATAAAATATTAAAATGGGACCACACGGGAAGCACCAGCTTTCATATAAAAACAGAATCATGAAAAACGGACCACCCAATCAAAAGTTCTAAGGTAACAAACATAAAAAAACCAGTCGAATTGAGAACATCCTCCGTTTTTGAAGTTGGTTAAAAAATAGTTGTCTCTAAAGTCGGTTTAGGAAGGATAATTTTTTGTGATAACCTCATTTACTGAAAATCTTGCATCGTAATTTATATACTGTTTTTATTCTGGTGTTAACTAGCTATCTACGCTATCTACGAGTATAAGATGAAATTAGAACTTAAATCTTCAGTGCCTCAGTTGTCATGACAATATCCTCAACAATGTGACACTTTTTTGAACATGCTAGCCATGTTCATCGCTGTTCATCGATTAAATAGACAGAGAAAATTTGATAGATATACGTTCGTAAGTACAAATAACGTTTAAAACGAAGTGATAATAACTTGAATCACAGTAATCGAACGTAACTCGTTTGGAACTCACCCTTATTTATTAAGCCTTGCCAGATGGTCGGCCGGTCGTTTAGTGATGTGTTGAAAATAAATCGCCTCTGATTTTTCACGTTTGCTTTTCGAACCTTTCAGCCGGCTACGTGAAAACGGGGGCAAACGTTCGCTCTCTTTTTAAAACAGCTAGTTGATTGAAAAGGTTTGCGTTACTTTAGTTTGGATTTTTTATTGTCCAAGATTGGGCGAGGTGGACTTAGCTATATACTATCGTTATACTGTGTATTTATTCTGTGGTTTTGTTGTGTTTGTCCAAGAGATTGTCAATTCAACTTAGAAGTCAGTATAGAGTCTGTTCAAGATCTTCGGATCAAACCTTACCGTACAACGTTGCGCATAATTTTGTAATTTTCTTATATCTTTTTGAAAAACATTTTATCGAAGAATTCACTTCGTTTATCTATCTTTATTACCGAACAACGTTGCTTTTATTTTAATTTGACTCTAATATTACGGACATTGGCGAAATTATGTCAACCCAGACGTAGACGCCATTAAAAGAAGAAAGGAAGGAAGGAGTCTGTTCAAAAAGAGAAGCGTCACTAACAGCCGGTTTCTCGAACGCTAACGAAATCCCAAATCAGTTGACAAGGTAGTTAACTTGACACACTGTTTAAATCAAATCGGGTTGCACGAACACTGATTAGTGCGCATTCCCGAGCCAATATGATAGCGCACCTTTTTTATTATATTATTACGTTTAACATAGGAAATTTTAAAAATCCGTCGTACAGTTTGTGGTATCTATTTTTGGCTTTCGATTAACAATAAAAAAATTGATTCATACATGGATGTATATCGCAGGGCGTCAACTGGAAAATATTATTGCACACAAAAAAAAATACAAAAAAGAAATACAGGTAAAGAGAGATAACAGAGTTGCACAATGGGTGGCCTTTCACTAAAAGCGATCTCTTCCAGATAACTTTGGGATGGACACGAAGCAGCTGTTCACGTTAAGACGTTGACGTGTTAATTTATTAAATAAATATAATACATGGTATAAAATACTTACGTACTAAATATTGCATACCAAGTTATAAGAAAGATGCTAAATAAAAACTAACAATTTAAGACTGAAGAGAGATGGTGTTCATTGACCATATTCTTAAATACAGGGAGAAACTCTGCGTGTGTTATGATAGAGCATATTAAGGCCCATACACGAGTGAAAGTGGCGCCGCCACCTACTTTATACTATTATTACGTTCATCACAGCAAATTTTAAAAATCCATCATACAATTTGTGATATCTTTTATAAGTTATTTATTAATGCCTCGTGTAATAGTTTTATTTTGTAAAGCTTATGCAGAGATACGAAGTTGCCCTTTTTGGCCACTAAACTCTAATTTCGCATCTCTAAACTATACAAGATAAAACTATAACAGAGGTATTAAAAATAGCTAGATACCACAAACCCTTCGTCTCCAGAGGTTGTCAAGTTGAAGCATGTAACAGTTGTATGGCATGCATTATATAGAGCCTGGCATTATTTAAATAAACTCATCACCATTATAATAGCATTAATAAAAGTTTATCCAGGCAAGACGTAATTATTCGAGGGCGGAAGTGGGTTATTTGCAAGCCTTTGGCATACAAAGTTTAATGAATAAATCCTATAGAAACGTAACTCAATTTTATGATTTTGATTCTGGTTTTTGCTGGAAACTCGAGGGATAGTAAAGGTCGATAAATATACTGGTGAATATCGGTATAAGTTTTCTAATCGTGTAGGATTATCAAAATTTAAGTAATGAACTCAAAATTGGATGGCAAACCTAAGTGTTGGCGGGTTATGACTTCATTTTTGAGAGAGAGAGATCTGATTACGCGAACATAAAATATCATGTTCGCGTAATCAGATCTCTCTCTCTCAAAAATGAAGTCATAAATGGCGACACGGGCGACTGGATGTACTCGGAGTTACAATCAAGAATTGATGACAGTTTTCTGAAGACGACCGATGAAAACACAGGGGAAATAAAAACACAAAGTACGCGATAAATATCCGCCTATGAAACGTAAAACAGGTACGGTATCTTCAAAAATAATCGCAAGTGAGAGTAACTACCTACACGCGCATACTAAGCACAAGTGGCTCATTATTTATATAGGTACTACCTCTTTAAATCTCGGAAACTGCTCCAACGATTTTTATGAAATTATGTAAACAGGGGGATTCGGGGACGATAAATCGATCCAGTTAGGACTCATTTTTAGAAAATGTCGTTTTATTCGTGTTTTTGATAGTTAAACTTTCATCCACTTTATTGTAATCAATTGACTCCTCCTTTCATCTATTGGTGGATAGTAATACGATTTTATACGTTTTTTCAATACTCAAGTTTATTCTCATGAACTTAAACACTAAACTGAAAAATATGACTCTTCCTGACATCTATTGGCGAATAGTAATACTATTTTATACGTGTTTTCAATAATTAACCTTATCTTATTAAACTTAAACACTTTACTTGAAAATATGACTATAATAATACTATAATTTCAAATAAACAAAATTTACCTGAGGACAACCGAGCGAAGCTCGGTCATCCAGGTACTATAGTATTATGCCAGGTAGCGTATATTGAAAACTACTTCAGTACGTCTCCGCCTGCTTCAGTACTGCATCGGGTTCTGGGTGCAGTTATAAATATACATACCCCATTCAGTCACAGAGTCGCCACGCTTCGCTAGGAGAAAGTTAATATTGAGGGACAAACAAAAGCTTACATACTGTCTCTTACCTTCCGCGTCTTATGGTGAAGTACTGAAGCCGCGGGGACGTACTGAAGTACCATTTTTTTGTAGGTTACGTATCAATAAGAAATGATTATGACTACTTATGAAATGATAATGACTATATTTTTGCTCACCAATGACATAGTGAATTTAATTATTTTACTAAATTATTTTGCTTATTGACATATTTATTTGATTGTTTGCTATTGTACTGAATTATTGTGATCAAGTATTTAAATTATTTTGCATGTTGAATAACTTAAAGTTTTTTTTGGATGACTACTCTATTGTATTAGGTCTTACCTGTAAAGAGAGATGTAATGTTTTTAAATAAATACAAAATACAAATACAAAAATTTCGATATAGGCTGCCAGCAGGTACAGCACGAAACCCCAAACGAACGATGAGCGCATAAAATGTAAAAAATATATTTTTAGATGATCATGGGTTATCAAATGATGCGTACAAATGAGATTCATTTCTGTTGATTCATTTATTACCTTCTCAGCGTATAGCTCGCATGCCAGGTAGGAATGTAAACCGTCAGACCGACGGTATTCAGGGGTTAACAGTTCACGCGTCGGATAGAAATGTTTGCTTTGCGGCTTTCTAAGGGAAATCTACATAATTGCGAGTGTTTTGTGTTAAATGAGAAACATTTTAAATACATTTACACATGCATTTAATTTTTTTTGTTGTTTAGTTGTAATTACTTTTTAGCTGCAAGTTTGAAACTATGATTTTTTTTCCGACTTATTCGAGCTTTATTTTATATTACCTGTTGACTAGTTTTCTCAAAGCTTTCCAAAAATGCAAAGGAAAAGAAAAATCCAAAAAAATGTAAGTACTTTTTACGGACAGCGTACATAATACGCTTTAAATACAAACCTGTAATAGTCGAAAATAAATTATATGTTTCATAAGGTAACACAAAAACAGAAAGAATAGATAAAAATATTGAAAAATCGGATTCAAACCGGAATTGTGTTATTCATGAGTCACCTCACAATAACGCTGTCTGTAGGTACCTATCCACTTGCTTTCTCATAAGCTTTGGCAGCGGGTTAGAAGGTCTTTACATTTGCCAGATAAGTCTTAAAACTCTTTTGTGGTCTATTCAAAAAGATAAGAGTTATGGCGTTTTGATGAACTAACACTTTCAGTCGTACTGCAATAACAGAGCAGTGTTGTCAACGCAACAAAAGTTGTCAAATTAGTGCACGAGCGCCCTCACTTCCCACGACTTTTCTCTTTTTGAACAGACTATGCCCATTATGAAAGAAGTTGAAGTTGAAAACTTTCATGCTTGTTTTTAACCTTAGAATATTTTAAAGCACCCATTTTCATTGATCCTATGATTTTCCTTCAAAGAACACAAATCGTGATTGCTCTATTGTCCCCAAGAATGTGCAATCATGAAACCTCCAGTAAACTTTCAACAAATGAAAACCACTGCGCTGCGCCATCTATCGGGTTTCCACGAAGTTACTCGTAGCGAGTTGGTTCTTGGAAACTTCGTGAAAAGCATAGCATAGAACGCTTTGTGGAACCACGTGGCACAATCATTTAATTTCACCTACGGCCAACCTGCGCCTCGGGACGGTTTTGTAGCAAAAATTACTTTGACACAATCAAAGCCTCAATTACACATTGCACCTTGAACCTAGAACAGCAACGAATTATTTCAAATCCTTCCATTTACTTTTTAGTATATCATTTGAATCGGCAATAACGGAAAAAAGTACTTACTATTTTGACTTAGGGCTGTCGTTTTTACTACCAGATGACCTATTTATAAACGGTGGTTATTAGGAAAACGTTTGTGATGTGAAAAAGATGAGACCTACCTGGTAGGTACCTACATCGTCATCACGTGATAATATTGAAAGTACCTGTACTAATATGCTGGCGGTAAATAAGCTGCTATTTTCGAAAACAGATATAAAAAAATATAATGTGTGTGTTTATGTATTTATTAACTTGAATCATGGGTTAAGGTTTTTGTTTTTGTAAAACTGAAATAAAAGCCTTTTTAGTTCGTGAAGATCACGCTAGGTTCGCCTTCTTATACCAATGATCATGCATTTCCGAATTTAACTGTACTTATAAAAGTACAGAAAAACTCAATTCAGAAAAAAAAAGAAAAAACTTCCTACATCCGTTAAAAGCCGTTTCGTATTTCATTCGGCGACTAATGAAGTCAGTCGCTTCTATTCATAATTTAGAGGGAATACTTAAGTGTTTCCGAGCTAATTAACTAATTAAAATTAAACGAATAATTTTGTTCACAAAAACTCAGCAGTTTAGTAAAGAGATTTAAAAACGGATCTAAAAAGCATTTCACTTAAAGGAAATTAAGCATAAAATTAGGTTTTCACTGATTTAATTAATTTACTATTGAGTACGTACGTTTGGAAAGTTACGTCGAGTCTTCTCGTCATCCATACCGCAATGCTTGAAAACGAAAGTTTTCAATCAGTGCGTCTTTTACCACCAGTTTAAAGTCGCTCAGCGAGCCATGGAAAGAGCTATGCTCGGAGTCTCTCTGAAGGATAGGATTCGTAACGAATACATCTGACAAAGAGCCAAAGTTATCGACATAGCTCAAAGAATTAGCAAACTGAAGTGGCAGTGGGCCGGCCATATCTCGCGAAGAACCGATAACCGCTGGGGTAAACGAGTTCTTGAGTGGAGACCTGTGGCAAACGTAGTGTAGGTCGCCCTCCGGCCAGGTGGGATGACGATCTGCGAAAGACTGCAGGCAGATGCTGGATGCGTCAAGCTGAAGACGGGGCGCTATGGCGCTCATTAGGGGAGGCCTATGTCCAGCAGTGGACTAATATAGGCTGAAGATGATGATGATGACGTACGATTACAAAAATAATTATTTTGAATTAGAAAATCCTAAAATAAAAGAAACGAAACACTTATTTAGCACTTAAGAAAATAAAATAAGCCATTTCGAACCAAATTTTCCCGATCGAATAGCAGGGGCCTTTATTACCCACCCGTAAACAGCAAAACATCAATCAAGGCCGCGCTGGTGTTAACAACAATCGACTAGCCGAAACATTTTGAACCTTCTGTTACCGTGATAGATATCAATTTTTATAAAAATATAAATCGTGAAGTGATAGGTAAATACGAATTTGAACCTTATACAAACGCTGTAGACTTTACTTTAGATATTTAGATCACTGGCCGCAGTATAATTGGTGTTTCGTTACCGATTGGCTGTCGACAATGGTTTACCGGTTACTGTTCCTCATTGATTTATGAACTTAGCTTCACTGGTAGTTTTGGTTGAGCTTTTATGATTGTGCTTTTTTATTTATTTTTATATCAATGGCATATTAATAATTATTAAAATAATGCCCTCTTAGCCGAATTTCGGTCATGGCAGCCAGGTTCAACGAAGACTAGCCAGGTGCGCAGGACATATTATAGTGCACAAGTGTGCGCGCAAACACAAATGCGCTCTCTATACTCTAGTCTGCGTCCCATCGGATTATGAGTGTCCCTCACTCTCATAATCCGATGGGACGGGGAGAGGTTAGGCGCAGAACCAACAGCTTAACGTGCTAACCGAGGCACGTGAATGCCTGTGAATTTTTCTTGCTAGGAAAACCCTAACAACTTTTGACTCGACCCGGGATTTGAACCCAGGACCTCATATTCAGCGGTTGTACATGCTGACCGCTAGACCAACAAGGCATTCAATGGCATAACAATGTGCACAGAAGTAACGTTTCAAGTCAGATTTGATACAGTGTGTTTCAAAATAATGAGACCACCGGGAAACTGTCTGAATTCCATTCAGACTGCTTACCGTGATGTGGCTGCTAAGTGGTTCAGTCTTTCTTGAATGGAGAAAATATATTTACAAGAAGAAATTTCTTTGCAAATATATGAAGCTGTATCCACTTAAAAATTTTGGCACATTTCAGAGAAAAAATGTAAGAAACTAGCAATCAATCTGGCGACTAAGTTTGGTTCGTACGAGTCAAACTTAGTCATATTATTATATATGTTGCTAATAACATATAATAATAACGTAATAACGTTAAATTACAAAAATGAATTTTATATAGTACTAGCTTTTGCCCGCGGCTTCGCACGCTCTATTCAAGTAGCTATGTCCGTCCCCGTCCCTATAGTAATAACTTGTAACTACTTGTTTTACTTTTTTATGAGACTAGCTTTATCTGGAAACATAATAAAAAACAGTACCAACACAAATTTTATTTTTCTAGAGCTTGATAAAAAAAAATCACATTGAATCCAGACCCCACTTGAAAATATTTGCCGATCCCTGCCCTACAGGCTCAGCTTACAAAAACTATTAAAAGTCGACAGTTTCTTTAACTAAAATTGCTCTGTCTGCATAACGCCAAAATAGAGCAGACTTTCTTAAAAGGAGGTAATCAATAGAACCATCCAATATCACTAGTTGCGCTCGTAAGCTCAGCAGCCCATCAATCAAGTGTCTGGCGAATCAGAGCCGTCACTCGTGAGTGAAAAACTTAACCTTACACTTCCGCTGAAGGATCACCACTTTTGACTTCTATGAGGAAAATACTTTCGTGCTGAAAAAACTGTTAAATAAATATAATTTTTGCTGAAAAAAGACCAATTGCTATGTAAGTTAACTTCTAGGAAGGGTTTATCCAATGTTTTATTTGGTTTTCGTTGGTAATACTTACAATAAAATTGCGTCAGATAAATAAAAACTGATTCTATTTTTTACTTTGTTATCACTACAATAATATTATTTTCTTAACTGATTAATTGAGGTGAGTTTATGTATTTAAATAAATCCTCGATTCGAGAGGCATTTGAATTCAAAGTCTCCTTATAAATAAATGCCAAAACCCTGTTAATTACCGCTGTACCTGCTATTATTAGGTAGGTAATTAGGTGCTGTTTGCCTACTTACTGACACTCAGGTTGTACAGGTTTAATTTTACAGCAAGAGCCAACTGCTAATTACAATCAAGTGGATCTACGCGAAGCATATCTCATGTCCATGAGTACAGCGAAGCACCTTCAACGGGACACCTGGTGTCATTGACCTAGTTCCTAGCCACTCACTGCCCATACACATTACCATCCGACAATTGTCCGTTCCATTCCCCGCAATATGGTAATCTCTCGCCGTCGCTGTAATAGGGAAAACTCGATTGCATATAAAGCACAACGGACATTTGATTGATCGATCGCGTTGATATAATTTGCAGGTAAAATTTCGTATATGCACGGGTGTTGCTGCAGGGTAGATGGCCGATGATAGATGGATTTTAAATTTTTAAAGTTCAGCTGCAAAACTTACCGGTTATTTTGTATTGTAGCATGATTTAATGATTAGATGTTGACCCGTAGTGCGCTCTCCCAGCGCATTGCCTTGTGAGATATTTCTGGAATATTAGAGTGGTATATTCGACGTTTATTCAATATTTTGTGTGTATCGTTAGAGTCTGTTCAAAAAGAGAAGAGTCGTCGAAATTGATCGAGCTCGTGTGCCAATTTATAACTTTTGTTGCGTTCACAAAACTGCTTTTGTCATTGCAGTACGACTAAAAGTGTTAGTTCACCGTAACGCCACGACTGTTCTCTTTCTGAACAGACTCTACGGCCCGTATTATGAAAGCTTGCTCAGCCATCGGTCTATGCTTAAGCGACGCTTTTCTATGGCATAAACGTCACTCAAGCATAGCTCTATGACTGAGCAATCTTTCATAATACGGTTCTAAATTCTTGTACAATGAAAACCCAACTTGGAAATTAAACACTAACACACAAAAAAATTTATCAACAAATTATATTTTTTTGCACTGAATGTGCGTCCTTTTTACATATATTAGTAAACCGACTTCAAAAAAGGAGGTTCTCAGTTCGTCTATTTTTCTTTTATCTTTGTTACCTCAGAACTTTTGACTTTGTCCAATTTTCATGATTTTATTTTATTTATTTGAAAGCTGGTGCATCCTGTGTGGTCCCATTTTAATTTGATCCAGTTCTGACATGGGATCCATATAATTGAAGTCAGTTTATAGTTTTTTTTAAACAAAATCAACTTGTGTTTTGTGACGGATAAGTGAGCGTTTACCTTAAACTGCATGCCGCTACCGGGAAAGCCGACGATGAAAAAAGTCGTTAAAAATCACCGGCGCTTACCGCGACCAGCGTGGTCGCGGGCATTCCTTTTAGCTGCCTTTCGGATTGCCGATCTGCATAATGAAATAGAATAAATAATGAGACTAGCTGGCTATATGGTTTTATATTAAAATTTTTACGAGGGAAATCAAGTAAATAAGATAGCTTAGTAAATATAACTGCTTTTACCTTGTACCTGTTTATACCAAATATTGTATGTAGTCACCTGTTTTTGGCCAAATAATAGTGTATGTATAATTCAGATACCTTAAAATATTCTTTGACTCTTGACTAATTCTCCGACATAGCTTTCAGAATTAAACTCAGACTGAAATGGCGGTGTGTAGGTCATATTACGCGTAGGTACTTAATAATGCTGCAAGCTGCAAAGTGCTGCGTCTCGAGTGGCGACCACGATGCAATGAAACGGAGTGTGGAAAGACCTCCCACTCGATGGACTGATGACATTGTAGCATTGTAGCGGTCGCAGGGAGTTGATGGACGCTATTCGTGGCCTCTTTTGGGGGAGCCCTATGTTAAACAGTGAATTACTGATAATAACTGATGAAAATGGTTAGATTCTCTTGTTATCAGACTGTGCGGAGTGACTAGACCAATCTCAACATCCATCGAGCATGTAGAATGTTAGTAAATAAACCGCCGAAACTTAACCTAAAATTCACTTTGTTACCGCATCTTTTTATACGTAATTTACATGATTTTAGATCCTTCCTTCTTATTATATTGCTTACAATTACTTCTGAAACTCGATTCCAAACAAGTGGACATTTTATAAATTGTGTCGTGGTTTGTTTACTAACATTTTACATGCTTGATGGATACGGCATATGTATTATTAGCTTTATTCTGCAGTGTAGGCAGCTTTATTATGTAACAGATGAATCGAATATCATCCCACATGAAAATTTAATTTTGATCACGGATTTGAATTGTTTATACGCGTAGAACAATTTCCGATACAGTTAAATACTTAGGTATAACTTTAGATAATAAACTGAACTGGGCAACACACTTAGAAAACAAGACAAAGAGAGCCACCATCTCGTTCTGGCAGTGCCGGCGAATGCTAGGAAGAACATGGGGCCTTAGCCCAAAGATCACCCTATGGCTCTACAACACTGTAATAAGGCCCTCGCTGACTTACGGTGCCCTAGTTTGGTGGCCAAGAACGAACCAAAGCACAAACATAAACAAACTGCAAAAGTTCCAGAGACTAGCCTGCGTAGCGACTACAGGGTGCATGAGAACTGCCCCCACGGCAGCACTTGAGGCCCTGATAGGCCTGACACCACTGCACCTACATGTGCAACAAGAGGCAGCCGCAGCAGCTTACAGACTCTGGGCTTTAAGTTTATGGAACCACAACACTAAAGCACAACACACCACTATCATAGACGAACATGCAAACAGTAACCCCATGCTTCTCTCGATCTATGATAGGATATCCAAAAAACACATACACACAAGAAGCTTCACCATACAAATGCACGAAGAGCCAAGTGATAGCTCAGACATATACGAACTAAGAATATATACAGATGGCTCTAAAATGAAAACAGGTACCGGGGCGGGAACTTTCTCGGAAGATCTAAACATCCATATAACAACAACGCTGGGTGCATACAACTCCATCTTCCAGGCGGAATGTGTAGGTATAATCCAAGCTGCAAGCGCAGTGCTACGAAGAAAGGTAACTGGCCAAAAAATCAGGATCCTCTCGGACAGCGCGGCGGTACTACTGGCCCTGCACAGAAGAGAACACAACTCGGGACTTACATTACAATGCCACCACCTGTTAGAACAAGTAAGTAAGTCGAATAGAGTCACACTACAATGGATAAAAGGACATAGCGGATCAAGAGGTAATGATGAAGCGGACGCACGAGAGGCTCGGAGCGGCAACCAACAGGGCCCGAACCGATAATTCCCCTACCATTCAGTCAAGTCCGCGCTTGGATCCGCCAACGTACAATCAAACAACACCAAGACCACTGGGCAAGTATTCCAGATTGCAGACAGTCGAAGGAGGCCTTCCCGGTTTTAAACCCGAGATACTCCCGAAAGCTACTCAATCTGAAGCGTGACAAACTCCGACGAATTGTCGGCATTGTCACAGGACATTGCATGCTAAACAAACACCTATTTAATCTGGGTATCACGGACAGCCCCCTATGCAGAGGGTGCATGAATGCAGAGGAGACGGCCGCGCATGTGCTTGTAGAGTGCGATAGCGTAGCTTCTCAACGACTACACTGCCTCGGGACACCAAGGACCCCTAGGGAGGCATGCACCGGCGTCAGCGAGCTGCTGGCCTTCCTGGAGGACATCGGGTGGTTGGATTAGACTAACAGCCCCCCACCCGACACGCAAAAAGGGCCCACTTGCGGCCTAGTTGCGGAAACCAGCCCAGAAACAAGTACGCGTAGAACAATGGCGTTCATTTTTGACATGAAGGTTCAAAGGTCCCGATCGGCCTATCCGATCAACCCTACAGGTTGCTTTGGGTAAATATTTAAACACGGTCGAGTATGTATCAGGGGTTGAAATAATAGTTGTTTTGTTTTTGACAAGTTTATCAATCTGCGCCGATAAACAATAAACTACACATCGCGAAATAAACAGTTATGTTTTTTTTATCTTCAATTTGTACGTGATGTAGTAAATAAATAGTAGCCCATATGTTAAAAAAGACCTAAAAATACCCCTCTGCAAATTGACAGCCCGACTTGTTCATAAGTTCTGGCGTGAAGAAGTAACAAAATCAAATAAATCTAAACATCCGAAAATTCGCATTTTGTATTTTAATCATAAAATACATCAAATAATATGCAACTTTAAACAGAGTTGCATTCTGTTATTCTTTTCTTCAAACAGAATCACTAAATTTATATTTTTTACCTTCCAACGCTGCCGTAGCAAGGGGCTACGTCGTAGTATCGACTACGTCGTAGCATCGGCTACGCCATAGCATCAGCTACGCCGTAGCTACTGAACAAATTGATAGATTTATTGAATCATTCCACCTTCAATTGATCGAATAATAATCAAAAAACTAAAAGGGCTTATAAACGAATTTGGAAACGGACCAGAGACGATTAAAATGTAATCATTTAATGATAAATGAAAAAACATTGGGGTGCAAATTTAAAGCCGGTAACCACACGGCCTTGAACCACCACAGAAGACGTTGAACATCAAGCCAAGCCAACAGCAAACCTTCTACAACAGTTTACACTTTAACGACAAAATACATGATATTTACCACGATTTGTGTTGTTTTGGCTTGCACCCGCCTTTATTGCGGAATAACAGAAGTCACTGCAAGTTAGTTTTTATTTGCAGGTAAGTATATCGATTTACTCTCCTAATTTGTCAAATGTGAGTGCCTTCACAAGTAAATGTATTGCCCTACAAATATGATAGGTCGGCACTTTTTATGAGAGATTTTGTATGGCACCTCGTTGCTATAATCACCTACTAAACATTGAAGAAAACAAAATGACGAATATTAATATTTTCACGGGTATTATAACGAGTATTTGAATTATATTGAAAAATAAAATAATATTATATTTATAATAATGTGTTCTGATCGCGTAAGTTTAAAAAACTTAAGAGTGACTATTATTCTTAAACATAAGTGAGTTCAGAGACAAATTCTAGAATAGGACAATAATTCATTGTAATCACAAAATGTACCTAATATTGTATTTATTCATATTTTATTATGTCTTTTATTATGGTTGTACTCATTTTATTTTATTTTAACATACACGATAACTATACGGTTTCTATAAGGTTTTATTCCAGTTATCCCCCTAACAAAATCTCCAGGGTGGAAAACTGGAATATTTTTTTTGAAGCCTAGTTTTCCCCTTATGTGAGATTTCAAGGGGAAAACTGGAATCACCCTCTGTACCCGTGCTGCACAAAATACATACATTTAATTTGTTTTTCATTCCAAAAACTACTTTAATACTACGAAGAGTAAAAAAATATACAAATATTTCCGCAATACGCCTAATCTTCAGAAATGTTAAACCTACCCAACGATGATATACTAGCGAAGTTATTGTTGGTCCATGATATTTTGGCTTATTTATTGTTTTTGGAGATTCAGCTTATCTGCTCTTCAAGGATTTATCCGAAAAAAAGATAAATTGTTATTTCTGATATATCTTATGCAGGAAAATATTACCACGATCATAGATTTATCTGTTTTGTAAAACATGGTGAGTCGTTTTTGGGCACAATATGTGTCGTACATGTGAATTGTTACTTAAGGTGAGTAATAATCTTCTATAATATAAAAATGAATCGCTAAATAAGTTGTAGTAAGCACATAACTCAATAACGCCTTGACCAATTTGACTAATTCTTTTTTTAATAATCGTTGAAGTTCAAGGATGGTTTATACGGCGAGAAAAAAATCGAATAACTGTCGGGAAAACACCTTTAAACGTTTTCATAGGAACAATGCGTGCGAAGTCGCGGGGCACAGCTAGTAATTTAATAAAATGCACAGAATAGTACCCTAGTACCACCATACTAAGAAGGACTATGTGTTATCGAGGACTGATATGTGTATTCTATGAAATATGAATAATAAATAAAATATTTAAATTTTAATACCAACGCTATGAAATTTTTATTTGGGATATTCATCAGTCTGACTTAGACATTTGCAGCGGTATTACAAAAAGCAACGTTAACACTGGTCTAACAAGCGTTTAACTAAACAGTTATTCCGTTTAATAAGAGATTAACTTTCGTTTAAACTATGTCTAACTGTAAGCCGTCGCCGTTCTACTCGGTTAACGAGTTCTACGATCTGCCAAATTGTTAATTATATAATATAGAATAATAATTTTTACAACAACGAATTTAATTTAATTTTTTATATTATGAATTGATAATTATGATTTTTAAGAACCATTATTTGATAGAATAATAGCTACTATTGTACCTTAGTACCTAAGTTTACGACATGTAACTTGGTGTTATTGTATAGTGTGTATGTGTGTAGTGATTGTATTGTATTTTCGTAAAACGTAGTTTTGTGATAACGCCTTTATCATGTATCTTGTAAACATGTGAAATCGCGAGCATTATCTATTTGGTATAAATGACAAAGTCATGATATCCTCAAAGAGGGTTTCTTTGAGGATATCATGACTTTAGAAACCCCCATAATTTCGTCAAATTAGGTCCAGACAGGAAAATGCGGATGAAAAATATAGAGGTAGATGAGGAGAAAAGTTCCGCTTGTTACTGTGTGCGGCCGAGTGGAATGACCAGGGAGGCTTGGAAAGATGCTGCTCTAAGCTTCCTAGACCAGACAACCTCTGTGGAGCAGTGGTCAAGGTCCGCCAGAGCCTCAGATGGTTGCGGGTTTGTTCCTCGTAGCGGCATAAATGTTTGTATGATCAACGAAAATGAAGGAATAGTAAGGAAGTTTATTACATAGTTCAGTTTATCGAATGATTCGTACTGTATTTGCCGATTGATTCTTTTTTGCGATTATTCATAATTCAGCAAAAATAGTATAATCGTGGCACTTAATTTCATAGAAGAAAACAGGCAGGTCTGGGAATTTGAACAATATCCAACAAAGTATTTGAGTATTGCATTTGGTACCCATAACACAAGCTCTGTTTACTTACTCTAAGATCAAATGGACTGGACGTTGCGTTGTGTGCAATATATGTGTTAAAGATATTGTACCTACAATAGTTCGGAGTCATAACAGAACATTCAAGCTCAATCTGATTTAAGTTAAACAATCCTCGCGAGGGTAGAGTTTCAGGAACTATCTGTTAGAAGTTTGTTTACATTTGAGCACAAAAGCTGCGGAAATGCGAGCGGTAAATAGATTGTGACAACTGAAACTTTGTTTACAGATACCTAGTTGCTAGGTAGCTAGATGTATGTTTTAAGCGGGTTTTGTACTTTGGCTTTGAAACTCTCTACTGCAGGTTTAAATTTGTATGCCAATTTGTTATTAATATAATATAGAATAACAATTTGTAAAGCAACTGATTTTTTTTTAAATTATGAATTTATAATTATGATTTTTAAGGACCATTATGTGATACAATAATAGCTACTATTATACCTTAGTACCTAAGTACACGACATGTATTGTATTGTATTGTAACATAATAATAATCTTTTTCATCGTATTTGTACCATTAATCTTTTAATTTACATTCGCCTAATGAGGCACAAAACGTCAATGAAATTTGATAAGACATAGATCCTTACCCCATGTGTGAAACGATACTAAGATTTTGGTAGGACAAATTTGTTACTGTCAAAATTATAATATGGTCAAACTCCTCCAAACTACTAAAATGCTGTTCACACCAAAGAAGCATTAATACGCTATGTAGACAAAGCAACTTTAGTTGAAGGAACTGACAACTTCTTAGTATTTTTCTCATAAACTTCTAATATACATAATGTCGGTATATAGGTTTATATGTAAAAAGCTTGTTACAAATAGCCTGTTGCTGCAATAGTTGCTTTGTCTGCATAAATCTTATGCGATGAAAAATGTTAGCTGTTTCTCAGTACACCCCAATGAACGAAGGCAATATTGTTCCTACATAGAGAAAAGGATATTGCTTCTTTTTCAAATCAAGTAGATACTAGTCGTTGCTTTATAATGGCTTTTCCGAGAACAGTACTCAGCTCTCTCTATTTTATAAAATGTTTTCCGCGAAGCTAAGAAACTAGAGGATTTAAAAGCACTATAAACGAGAAAATAATTTGAAAAAGAGCTACCATATTAAAAGTGTCATGAATACTTTACAATGTTATTGTACCTAAGCTGAACTCAAGTTCTTACGTAAACATCCGTCCAAGTTTCTCATACAGAACATTTACTCCACACAACGATGAACAAGTTTCAGAGAGCTAAGTACACGACTTATTTCATTTCAAATATTAGCTTGCACCCAAACCTTTACGCTCCAAAGAACAAACCAAACTCAAAGTTTGATTTACTGGTAGAGGTGTAAGTAAACAATACATACTACCGATTACCCTCTCACGCGATACTTTAAAATATTCACCATTAATTAGTAGAAACCCACATATGGACACGAACGTTGGTATTGGAACGGAAAATGTTGACACTGAAAAGTTAGATTTAAAGTTTTTAAGTTTACGTATTATGTACTTAGTAATTAACATTTACAGAAGCTCTGCTTACCTCGAGGGTAGATGATGCTGTGTGGATTTTCCAGAATTATTTATGTAGTACCTAGGAACCACTTACATAATAATTATGATAGGTAGACGTCCTTGAACTCCATTTTAAGTAAATAAAAGTTTAAATGCTTGAAATGCACTTTTACAAAGTTGATAAAAGTTTAAATATTTACGAATTTTATCGTGTTAAAACATTGGATTCGCTGTGCGCGTTGTTTTTCACAAAAACCTTAACAGAGTGTTAAATAAAGGCCCGTTTGCAGAGAATTTATTAATATATTCTGATGTTAACTACGAAACATTTACTATTTGTATGCTACGTTATTTAAATTATTACATCTGTTTTTTCACTGTGAATATAAATTTGCAGGCTTAGCTTTCGCTGAAAAGTCATTTACAAATACAAATACAAATGTTTATTTCATCAACAACATTTTACAAAGATTATGATCGGCGCTCGGTACCTCCATTTAAATTAAAAATATCTGTATTAGGAGGTAACGCTCTTCCTTAACATACATTATTAAAAGTAACATAAAGTTACTTACAAAAAAAAAAACATTTTACTGTCGCAATGTGCGTAAAATCAAAAAAGGAATGTTAATGAAATGTATAAACAATTTGTTACTTGTTTAAACTTTACAACTCATATAAGTCCGATAGCCAGTTTATGACTATTAGGCGCTGCGCAAACGTAGACACTTTTTGTTGCAGACACAGCATACCGAACACTTTTTGATTGTAAATGAGTATGTGTTAAGTGTGTTAAGTGAGGGACACACGTATGCGCAGGGAGTAGATAATTTCTTACTAGTTCTATAGAAATCAAATATTTATCGGCAGTTTGTTTCTGACACAAGACACAAAAGTGTCCACGTTTGCGCCCTGCATAAGGTCTGTTTCACAATAGTTGAAGTATTGAATAACTATCTAACACATAAATTATTTGCAGGATAAAAGTTCCTGATAAGAAACGTTGCTGTGGAAGATTTTATGCGACAGTGAGCGGTATTTGGTAGTTGTGAAATTAACCAATGATCTTTATCCAATAGATCATTCACCAATATGTGCTTATTTGGATCTTATGCAGAACTAATCCGGTCAATGTTAATCAGATTGTAAGTCTAAAGAAATAAACGATTTGACTTTGACTTTAGATCCTAAAGCTCATTTGGATATAGCGAGGAAAGGAAAGTAGGAAGTGCAAAAGCAATGTACAAAAAAAGAATATATAGAAAAAAAAAAAAAAAGTATCGACAATACGAGCGAAGGCGAAAGGCTTTTTAAATTTCCTCGCTATTACGAGTCACGAATTTTCTCGAGCTCTTCTATTACTCAGTAATCAAAAAGCAAATGTTCTGAAAGGGTACTCGATACAATTTCAGCGGGTCCCTTAAACTAAGCCAATTAAAGTGGATGTGTGCAGGCATTGATCTAATTCAATTACTTACGTGTATGTTCCGAACCGTGAACAAACGTTACGTTAAACTGGTTACCCACTGTCTGTCAGCTGTCGAGTTTGGTTCCACGGGGAGTTAGGTATTGTGGAAACCAATGTTACCTATATAAAATTAGCCATTGAAATGTTTATAACCGAATTCACTATTATGTAACATAACCTACATAAAACGGTGGTGTTCTTCCACACAAATGAGGTTCGTAGTGAACCTGTTTACATTCGTAATAAATTACGTACATAAATTAATTAATCACCATCATCATCATCATCATCAGCATATGGACATAGGCCTCCCCTAATGAGCGCCATAGCGCCCTGTCTTCAGCTTGACGCATCCAGCATCTGCCTGCAGTCTTTCGCAGATCGTCATCCCACCTGGCCGGAGGGCGCCCTACACTACGTTTGCCGAGTCGCGGTCTCCACTCAAGAACTCGTTTACCCCATCGGTTGTCAGTTCTTCGCGAAATATGGCCGGCCCACTGCCACTTCAGCTTGCTAATTCTCTCAATTCTATTCTCTGAGCCAAGTCGATAACTTTTGTTCTCTGTCGGATGTATTCGTTACGAATCCGATCCTTCAGAGAGACTCCAAGCATAGCTCTTTCCATAGCTCGCTGAGCGACCTTGAACTGGTGGACCAACCCTATCGTGAGTGTCCACGTCTCAGCTCCGTAGGTCATGACGTTACGATAAACATGAATTAATTAATACTGCTGGACAATTCACGCAGCATGATCTAGCCCCAAGCAAAGCAGTGCTTATATTATACATATTTACTAGCTAACTAATATACTTAATACAGTACCCGACATAGATATATATTTTCATTATACATAAAAAAACATCCAGAACACCCTCAACAAATATCTGCAGTTCGTACAAACATTTGTCTGAAAGCGGGGAATAAAACACAAAACCCTGCGTCGCAGGCGGGTCCTCGCCCGCTGCGCCACAGAGGTCGTCGCCAAATAATAATTAACTCAATACCACAATTAAGCTTATGATACCTACTCAAAAACTCCAAGTCCCGAAAGTGAGTTTTCTCTTTGACATACAAAAACTTCCATCAGAATATCTACAATACAATCAAAAATATAAAATCAAATATTCAGCAAAAAACCTGACCTTTGTCAAAACCATGCATACCACTTTTCACTAGCTTTATAAAAGGCTTGTCGTGGGAAAAAACAAGAAATCATCTGAAAGTTCACATGAAAGTTTTTGTTTCCAGGTAAAAACTTCGATTCACTGGCAATTAAATTTCACTGGCTTTGGCCTGAAACATTTTTACGTTCAAAAAATGCGATCGTAATGGTTTGTAATACACGATAGGCGTTTGGAGTGTTGCCAGCTCACGAGTGTTTAAGTGGCTGGGATTTTCCTTCACTGTAATACAGACTTCAAATGATTGCAATTTTACATTACTAAATTAGTTTATATTACATTCGCTTCGTGTTTCTGTCGGGATATTTTTTTAATAATATAAATAGAAAGCTTTGCATTTCATTTTAAAGCTAGTGCTTATGGACTTTCAATTTTACTACAGTTACGATGTTTATTAAAATTACGACTTTCGTTCGACGGGTATCGTTTTACTTAATTCTAATCCAGTTTTCGATTTGTTCCAAAAAAAATGTTTCCACTTGCATAAAAAACCGTAATATAAAAAATGCTTACCTAAAGTAGGTACTCTTTCAACTCTAGAAGGTACAAAATAAAAATAAACTGGTTACAATATCACCGGCTATAAAACTAATAGCTCGGAAGCTACGAGTACTTATGCTTTTAGTATCTCCCTGAAGTTCTTTGTTAGATGGGTGGGACAGCATTCTGTGAGCAGTAACATGACAGTCTTGGGTTGTAAGTAACAGTCTATAGTCTAAAAATTCCATATTTATAAAAAAAAAACGTTGGCTTATCACGCACGACGCAATAGACGAAAATTGTCGAGAAATAGCGAAATATGTATTTCGTATTCATCGAAAATTATTACCAACCTCAATACACCCAAGTTACAGATAAACTTACACTATAATAAAGCAATGTTTTTATTATATTGACTTCTAATTACTCGTCAAAAAAAGATTTTATACCTACAAATAATATACAATAGACTTCATACAAATAATATAGATGGATTATCTCTATCATTATGTATTTAAACATAGATGCTTCACCGCGCCAACACACCCAACTAACTGTTAACACCCGTTATCACGCAGATTTGGCATCGACCTTACTTCAAACTAGTTTAGACCCGTTTTACAGTGTTACCAACTATCTCTATAATTAGATAGATCAACGTACGGATATTCAGCATAGATAAATAGTTAATGGTATTATTTTAGGTGTACCTACAGAGATACCATTTATGCAACTTATAATTTTATGCTCTTTTTCTGTTAATAGCTTTAATAATATAATAAGAAAATAAAACCATTTACCAGAAAATAAACCTAAATATGTGCGATATTTTTTACTATGTACAGAAAATAACAAAAATACACCACAAACAAAAATAAAAACATTACGAAAAAAAAACAATAAGTAAGGTTCTCTCTGAAAGACAACCCAAGGATAAGAACATGAGAGAATCTCAACAAGATGTGTGCACCTTTTCAATTTTTGTCCGTATGAAAATCTATCACTAAAAGAACATCCATATGACAACAAACCAGACAATTTGCAGTTTCAGTTATGAAATAATGGTAGCCGAAGCTAAAATGTGTGAGATAGGGAGATTTCTGAAGTCAAAGATGCTGTGGTAAAATATTGTCCGCCTGCACAGATAAGCCAGTGGCACTGTACTAAACACTAGTTCAGTTTTACGCTACATGTGTCATTTTATTTCTTGGCGAGCTCCCTCGATGAGGTTTTAAGCGACTTTTGGGTGAGGAAATGATACTTGCACTAAAAACAATGTGCTTTTAAAACCAGCAGTCAACTGGTGAGTGGCCACCAAAGACAAATTTAGTTGTCTGCTAGTTTCTAAGTATGTTGTTGACACTTTACTTCCTCAAAGCAACTTACGGCTTAAGCAATTTTAGTAAATGAGATATCAAAACACACAACTGAATTTTGGGATTGTTTTTGTTTTATTTAACTAAAGCATAAAAAAGAGAAATGGCTATGAGACTCTTGCGTTCAATAGACATTAATTACCCCGACGACGTTATCACCTTCGTATGATTCATGCAATTTAATTCGTTAACTCAACCATACTATTTCCACACAAATTAGTAACATGAGGTTTTAAGTTTGCGTTTCTGCGAGTTGTTTTACATTTTGGCCCCGGAATTTATTATACCATTTTTTGAATTCATATAAGTCTTTAGCCAACAAAAAGCGCATTCACTAGCATAAAAACGAAAGCTTTATACCTTACATGTATATAATTATCTAATTATTTACATAAAATATTTTATGTTCGCGAAACAGCCAACCTTAGAAACAAGCAGACAAATTTAGTTGTCTGCTAGTTTCTAAGTATGTTGTTGACACTTTACTTCCTCAAAGCAACTTACGGCTTAAGCAATTTTAGTAAATGAGATATCAAAACACACAACTGAATTTTGGGATTGTTTTTGTTTTATTTAACTAAAGCATAAAAAAGAGAAATGGCTATGAGACTCTTGCGTTCAATAGACATTAATTACCCCGACGACGTTATCACCTTCGTATGATTCATGCAATTTAATTCGTTAACTCAACCATACTATTTCCACACAAATTAGTAACATGAGGTTTTAAGTTTGCGTTTCTGCGAGTTGTTTTACATTTTGGCCCCGGAATTTATTATACCATTTTTTGAATTCATATAAGTCTTTAGCCAACAAAAAGCGCATTCACTAGCATAAAAACGAAAGCTTTATACCTTACATGTATATAATTATCTAATTATTTACATAAAATATTTTATGTTCGCGAAACAGCCTTTCGTGAGGCAAATTACCCGGTGTTTCCGTGGTACTGCCCTAATGACCGCGACTGTTCATTAGCCTCAGCTGGGTTTTTACAAATCAAAGCCTAAAATTAGCATTCCTGCCGTGAGAACAACAAGCACTTTAACTTGCAATATTTGAGTTGGGCACGAAACTTAGTTCAAGCCGAAGTCAAAGCTCAAATGGAAACTGACCTCATAGTTTTGAATCTGTTGTGATGCTACGAATGTAACTGAGCTCTACGAATGCAATAAAGTTTGTAAACTTCGGCGCAGTATTAGTTTTGTACACTTATTTAAGAAGGTTTAACTTTATTCAACTTTTGTAATGCGAAACTCCAATAATGAGCACAAAAACATCAAGGTCATAACGCAAGTGCGTACCGCGAAAAGATCGAAATTCGCGTGCTCAGGCCCCGTACGACATCCTACCGTCGACGTAACCCAAAACTGACATAAAATAAGTAGAAGTTATTGCGGTATGGACGTGCAAAATCAACGGTGGGTAACTATTCATGTGGCGTGCAGTTCGATCGTGGTGAGGCGCGGAGGAAACGTCAGAAAAATCGAATTTCCATGCCGGCAGTCGAGGCTGAGGCGGCGCGGCGCCAACATCGCGCACACAGCGCCCGCGCGCGCCACACTCGCCACCGAGCCGGCCGAACCAACTTACTCCAAACTTTGCAAATACCCGCGCGCGTGCGATCCCAGGATCACGGGAGATCACCCAGTGCAAGCTTGTGATTCAATCATTTTAAATTCAGTGCTGGACGTTTACTTGGTGGGCTAATTAAGGGATTATGGGTTTGGCGAGGGCCGTTCGCCCAAACCAGGTTCGGTCTGTCGCCCGACCGCATAAATTCGTGCTCGTTTCTTTCTTCATTAAAGGTGACGTCACTCCGCGCCCGATTGTGTACTCGTACCTACTCTCAATTTACAACAATGTTAATTAAAAAAAGTTGCATTGTCTCATGTTCCAACACTGTATTCCTTAAATTATTATAAGTCTCGGCCTTCAGTATTTATTGATTAATCAGCAGAATTGCTTTCCTAGATAGTGCCTATAATGCTGAATGCTGTTAAACAATAAATAACTTTAGGTCCTATTACTTAAGGTCTAAAATAATGATATGCTGAACTAGGTTAAACTGTGCTCTACTCTGTCTAACTAAGGTATCCTATCCAACTTCGTAGATATGACTTGTGATCTAATTAGCCTTGCCAATTAAGCTTGCTCTTACCGAAATTGACATGTCTAGATACACTTTATTAATCTAATAAGGCTGTATTTTCCATAAAGATATGGCATAACTTTCATAGATATCCGACAACAAATAAAGAGAATTGAACACAACATTTCCTCTAGCAGTATCCCCGCTTATTTATAAGGATAGCTTAATATATTGCTGTACCATAAAATATTCCCTCTTAAGCTATGCCAAAGTATTCTGGCTTTCCTGATAATGTCAGGCCATAGAGAAACTAAATATCTGTGTGAGATATATGGCTGCTGAGCTAAACTGAAATATCCTAGATTTATTACTTGTTAGCTGTGCCATCACTGTTTTACTCACAAACATATACACAACTTATCTAATATACGAGTATTTACCCAAAATATAAACTAAGAAGAAAATGATATACTAAATGATGCAAAACGTTTACAAAGAAGTGGGTAGCTCGCAGGATGAAAGACAGAGATAAAAAACCTGTTATCTGTGAAGCTTTGTGAAGTTTATATCTAACTATATATTATATTCCACGGCTTCGGTCATGAAGTTCTTCATTACTTTTTGAGACCCTGAAGCCTGTCCAAGATATAATTTACTACATTCATTGCCGTCAGCTGTTTAGTCGCGTAAAAGGTACAACAAATAAATAATAGAGTTACTATTACATTCTATTATATATAGTTTTATAATATAAGTGCGGATATAGGCATGGATTATTGGTCACTAAGCTGTGATTAAGACTTCAGTTGAAAGGTGTTCCTTTATTAATGAATTCCATGAATTAATCGAACCAATCTATTATTAAGCCTACACCTATATCTTTTGACCATGAATGGACTCTATTACGTAGATAGGTAAAGATAAACCATTCTTAAAATGCCGCCGATTGTATGATGTTAGTGAAAAGCGGGGGCATTTTTAGAATGGTTTATCTTTCTCTATCTATGTTTGCTCCATAAAGTACATAAATATTCCATTAGTACCTATATATAGAAGTAATATGAAATAATTATAACCAATTAGTACAATTAGTAGTGAGCAATTCACTTAACAGCCAATAACCAATATATATTTGATCTGCAAGCTACGTTCAGTTTCGGGCTTGATGACGCTGCATGGATCGTCGAGCATTATTTATTTATTAATCATTATAACTAAAATCTATTGGAAATAAAATAATCTATCTATCTTTAAACGTGAATTTAAAAGTAATTCTGTCTGTCTGTCTGTAACTTTTCACGCCTAACCAGCTGAACAATAATCTCAATGAAATTTGGCAGGGAGGTAAAATGTATCCCGAAAAATTACATGGCTACTTTTTTTCCCGGTGAAGTGCGTGCGAAGTCACGAACAAAAACTTGTAGCTATATGTTCCTATAGTCACATGAAATGTTTTAGTTATTCAATTGATAACGTTCTGCGGTATGATTAAGGTGTTGGACTTGTCGAACTGCTTATTAAAACGCCATTACTACAACTCCGTTTCTACTTACCAAGAAATCCGAATCGAACCTTACGTGCTATATAAATATGAATCATATTCGATATGTCGTATTCTTAATGTTCCAGGTGTTAAAACCCATGGGCGTGAATCCGAAAAGGATTTATGAAAGGAAAAACTCTTTGACCTATATTTTGTGTTTGTTCTATGGTCGATTAGACAAATGACATTTGAAACTTTCATTTGCTTTGCAAGTGAATGGTTTCTTGTATGCGGGTAGTTCTGACCTACTGAACAGATAACTGATGTAGGTCGCATTGATATTAATATTTTTATATCACTAGAAAGTCATTGAAACAAGCGTCAAAAGTTCTACTTAATTAAAAATGCACCAGTATTGTAGTAATGGGTTCGGAAAATGGATACCTACATATTACGTCATTATGACTCCGTTTTTACAATCAAAATTATCATTATAACTGGTAATAAATCACTGTTTATTACCATTTTATTCCTAATAGGTACATAGTAATTAGCAAATTAAATAACCATAATTTTAAGTTCTCTTTACATACCATTTACTAACAAATTATGGATGAATGTGTTTTCCGAAATAGATTTTAATTTATATATTAATTACTTACCAATTTCATACCTTAATTCCGATAAATCGAATAGTTAAATAAGTTATACACAAATTATAGGATTCAGGGGTTAATATTAAGTGTAAACAAATTAAATGTATTAATAAATCAAGTATTGTTTAACAGGCCATAACAAATTTTTGAAATTTTCCGTTAAAATTTAATTAGTGTTGAAAATAAAAAGTTAACAAACCCCAAAACATTTGAGAAATAATAATATTAATGATAATTTACCAGCGTCAGTGTGGCAGCTACCCTCAAACCACGTGACACTATGCGAGATGATGGTAAAAGACCTAAAAATTTAAAATTTAAAATGCTTATTTGTATAAAAATGACTTATAAGAAGAATAAGACCTGACGGTATGACTCTGATTTCCTGGGAGATAGATCGGCTTTTAGTTTGGGATGCCATGTGCGCAGATACCCTAGCGCCTTTAAGTCTTGCAGGAACATCCGGAAGGCCGGATCCGCAACAACATCAGCGGCGTCCCTCAAGCGAAAATATGCTAACCAGTCGGCCTAGCACAGGGATTTTTGTCTAGGGTAGAAAAGAGAAAAATGACGACAAAATGACACACGCAATTTAAATAGATCTTACCAAACTTCTTATGGAGTGCATAGGTGATCACAATGCATTGCCATTCAACGGGGTAATGCTGCCAGCATTCTGGGCACTCTACCTTCTGGTGATGGCTTAGATTTTTAAGAAATAATAATAGGTGTAAATAATAGGTATTCTGTAATTATTATTTTGTCAAATTCAATAAACATAAGAAATCAAATACTATTCCAAAAGTATATGACTTTAACCGGACGGGACAGGTTTATTTTGGTATATTATTTGATTGAACTTACGCACTAGAATAACAAAAGCCCTAACTAACGAGTATGTTTGGATGCTCTGTAACGATAAAATAAGTAAGCAAAAGTAAACACAGCCGCCGAAGCATATTTCGAATTCAATACACGAGGAGGCATCGTACCGAGAGGCAATCCTATATTAAAGGAATAAATCCACCAAAGTTGAAAACAAGAATGATCAATATGACAGTTAGCGAGCCCCATGCCAACAAAAGACAACTGTGTCTTAGGCCATGAAAGCGTATAAAAATTAATACGAAAACGCACTATGGATTAACAACTTAAGTGGTCGTTTTGTTAGCCCAAACCAAATCAGAAGTGCAGTGGGACGAATGGCTTCCGAATTCTGTCAATGAACTACCGGACTACATAAGCAAGACGGGCATACCTTGATCAAATAAAATTATTTCTAGAGAGAGAACATATAAACTTTGTAGGGGTTAATAAAATAACCATTAAATTTATTTTTAAAGGGCATTGTGATTCATCACACTGTGATTAAAAAAAAAACAAATAAGTACTCATATTTGCGTCGTACAGCTTTAGCGGGAAGCCACCTTAACACTGGACACAATACACCGGATGAAATCTAAGCTTATTGCACATTTCGAACCGATAACACGAACAAGACTCAACTCTATAACCTGCTAAATAAGACTCGGGTTACATTGCCAGTTTGTTAAATAAACATTTTATAAAACGCCTTTGTATGGGGACTTTATTTAATATAATACTTCTTTGTGTCAAGGGAAAAGTTTCAAAGCTTTTGAATTTTTGTATTGTATTGTACTTGTTCTATATTGAAAGTGAATTTTTTAACTTCGAACGCTTGATTTAATATTAATAACGTTTGTAACTTTTGAATTAAATTTTGATCAGTGGTTTATACGAAGACATCTATGCAGTATTCTGTAGACAAACTTACGGGCTCCGTATTGCATACTTCTCGTACTAAACTGTTCTAAGGTTTTTGTTATTAAATAGCGCTAAGCCCCACACACGCACAGGGTTTTACTAAGAAATTAAATAATATTATACGATAGATAGATTTTTACTTTATTTTACAAACAATACAGTAAAACAACTAAATACCTACCTCCTGTAGTCTTTAAATGTATTTTTATCTTTATCTTAAATAAGAACTTAATAGTAACTATATCAAGTATGGCACAATGCGATCTTTTCCATCTCAAATAATATCCCAAAACCAATCAATTTCGACTTGTCTTGAACTTACAACCTTGCCGTCCCGTCGAAATCGACTTTATAATTCGATGTTATGTAACTTGCTTTCTAATCCTTAAAAGACAGGATAACCTGTTTCTGTTTTTTCGGCCAACCTGGATCTCTTCAGGACAAGATTTTTGGTCAATACAATAGATAAATATTTGCTTTCGGCTCCTGCTCGAAAAGTCTAAATCAATCATGTTAATTACATTCGCATTATATTTTGCAACACATTTTTGAAAATAAATGTTCTGTTTGTATTTTTATTCTGTACGCTTAGTACGTACCTTATAGTACGTACCGTTGTAAAGTTTAATTACGAAAAAAGTTACCGATAGACATTTAGTACTATCTCGCTAACAATTAAAAAACAAAACAAATCTCATATCTTCTCATCCTCCGTCAAATCTCATAAAACCATTCGAAAACTAAAATCGAGTTCGTATGAAACAAAGATTCTAGTAGCCCACAAGCATCTCGGACAAGCATGCAAATTAATCAGCTGTGTAGCAACTACGAAATGGAAATAGACGAAAACTTTTTCCGTTGACGTATAATGCACTGCCTACGGACCCTGTATGCATACGAGATGTTTAAAGTATTCGTTCTATAGTTTTTATTGACACAGATGTGCGCCTTTAAAATAAAATTATCGACGCCATTTCAAACAAAAACATCTGAAAACCACCTACTCTCCCAAGCATCTACCTTTAAACCGCGTGTCGTAACTACTACATGACGTAATACAACGTAGGTAACGTTGTTTGCGTGACCACGCATGGGGATTAAGTACAGCCCATCCCATGAGCTTTGTTTCTCTTGTCATAATATAGGGTATAGCAAAATACTCCGAATTAAATTGCAAATATACTTATCAATACTAATTTTGCTAATAGATATAAAATTAGGTCTACGAAATTGCGTAGCAAGTGCTACGAAACAGTGTAGCAAGTGCTACGAAACTGTGTAGCAATAGCTACCAAACTGCGTAGCAAGTGCTACGAAACTGCGTAGCTCGTGTACTAAGCCGTAACAAGTCAGGACATTCTTTTGACCACAATGACGATATGGCTAGCGATGCATAATGTCTACAAGACATCTTTTGTACTCTTGTCTCGAAGAGGGTTTCTTCAAGACAAGAGTACAAAAGATAGGTTTTAATTATCCGGGAAAACAGGAACAGGCAGCGTGTTGCAATTGCGTAGAAAGAGATTCGAACGTGCTACGGAGCTGCTATAGTAAGATGTTTATTTATTTTTTAATACTCCTAGGTAGCTATAATCCGTGTTTTTTAAACAAAAGATAGAATCAACAATATACCGGTTGGATTAGTCTTGCAATTGCAAGACTAATCCAAACACATTAGTTAAGATAGTATTGCAATTGCAATTTTGTCGTAGTGGCTGTTATATTTGTCAAATAATGTTCATAGTTGAAAGCGTATGAGTCAAGTAAAGCACGACACGCAAGTTTTTGTGGAAAATAAGCATAGAGCCTTGAGAATCTAGTCTTTTTTTAAGTTATGTAGGTTGAAAAGGCGAGCATTATATTAAAAAAAATGATGAGATTCGTTACATGGTTTGTTTCTAGTTAATAAACTAAATTAAATAATGAGTAAAGAATAAAATACCAATTTATTTTATTATAAACAAGAAGATATTGAAAATGTTAAAGAAATCGACCGTTCAATGTAAAACCATATATTAAAAGTTATTAGCTTGTTGCGGCTCATAAACTACGGCGAATTAGTTTATTATAAGAACGAGCAATAGTTATTAATCAAAGTTTTTTCCTTACGTTGCGCTAGCACGATACCGCTTATCGGTCGATCTCGTTCTTTGACTTTGGTCTAGGAGTCGAAGTTAGAACTGTACACGGGCCATATGATCCGCTCCACAAAGCTTATATATTACATAATGAAAAATGCAGTTATTTTGATCAGTGACTATCTGAAACGTGACGGTTAAGGACATTATTTTATATGACATTTTGTATTTGTTTTAGTGTTTTGTATCAAAACTTTTATTGTGAACAGCGATTTAAAGAAAATGAAAATGTTAGGGCCGCTACAATTTGATCCACTTTACTCCTCATTACCAAAATAATAGATATAATGAAATTTAGTTGTATAGCAATCGAGAGTTTCCTCAACAACCTGTATTGTTCCGCTACTGGACGCAGTCCTCCTCTTGATAAGCGCTTTACTGGCGTTTATCTCATGGAGGGTAATGCCCATCACAATCGATCATAGAACATAGCAATCGAGAGTAAATATTATTAAATGTTGAGCCACAAAATGATTCGTCGCTGTCTTGTCATGCCACATCACAACAAATATTAGTCTTCCGAAAATTATTTTTAGCATTTTTAATGCCCTTGATGCATGAGCACGTGTTGAATCTACACTTTTAGGTGTCATGCACTGTTCACTGCCCCGTAGGGGCATAGAAAAATTACATTAAAAGCAGTTTAATTTTCACTTTCACTGTCGCTGCTTACCGAAAACACATTCGTTATTTCGTAGTACAGAGGCTCACCAGCCAACTTACCATAGAGACAATTTGAGCATACAATATATGATAGGCTGATTAAACAACTTACCATAGACAATATGAGGCATACGTTAATGATAGGCTCACCAGGCGACTAACCATAGACAATATGAGGCATACATAATAATGATAGGCTCCCTAGCCAACTTCCCATAGACAATTTGAGGTAAAACTATGTAACAATGCCTGTAACATTTCCTCCGGGGCATGTTTACAACATAACCGGCATTAATTTAGATTGGAGCTAGAGTTGCCTTCGATCGCTTATTCCATTAAAGTTATACTGTTGATCTCGAGATTTGAGTTACGGAGACTTGTTAGCACTTACAGAGCCCACTTAGCTTTAACTTAAGGTACTGTCAACTGTGAGAGAATATGAACAGAAACAGAGGGAAAAAATGCTGGGCAATTCACATAGAATCATCTTGACCCAAGCTAAGCAAAGTTTGTGCTAAGAGAAACAAAATAAACGTTTTTCAGTCCAGTAACTTAGCTCGCACAGTGATTTTTTATATATATGTTCATAAAAACTACTAACTTGTTTAAATTTATTGCATGTGTCATCCATGAAAACTGATATTTTAAGCGTATAAATATCATTAGCAAGCAGTCCTAAGATTTTGAAACTGATGTAGCAACTTCATAAAATGTCAAAGATGTCATAGCGTCAAATGATTCATTAAAAGCTCTGCCTCTATGAATCAAGATTTTCTTAAATGTACAGTTTATATCATTAAACTTAGTTGATAGGATATTTTAATCTACGTGTAAAAAAATGAATCCCTATTTCTCTTGGTCACGGAATCACGCAAACGGCTGGACCAATTTAGGTTAATATTTTATTGTTGTGTTTGTATGGAAAAGGACCCTAGGAGAAAAAATTAAGATAGTTGGAAACATAAATATCCAAGCGGGTGAAGCCGCGGAGCGCAACTAGTACTTCATAAAAATAGATTTTCTCTTAGTTGACTGTACTTGCGCTGCCCAGAAGGAGCTTGTCCTGCAACTTTTATGATGAAATTGTTGGCAAAAGCCTTAACTTGTACGGTGCTTTATTGCTTTGAACTATAATCTAACGTTCAGCTTTTTAAAGTACGTATACATTTTTATATTTTCGAATAGGTTATAGGAATAGGGAACAGACATGATGAATTATTGATATACCAAATTATTGTATTTACGAGGCTTTATTGTATTAGCTTCTATTTGTAGACAACGTTGTCACTTAGTAAAATTAATTAAATTTTTGAACATTGTTTTATTTTCACTAGGTCACCGTTCAATAGACTCTGAATACCTATATTATAATATGTCATCCTGAGCCATTGGTAAAGTGATGTTTTTTTTATTCTAACTTTTCAGAGCAGAATTAAACAGAAGACTAGGTATTGCCTAAGAAATGGTGAATGTACCTATCTCTCTATTAAAATGTAAAATTAGGTAGAGTTCACATTTTTTATCATATAAGTTAAAATTCATTTATCTTTATCTATGTATATTAATCATAAGTGTAGATAATAAAAAGTGTAAACATAATAGTTTCTAACGTTATATCAGTAACCGTAACGATAAATAACTGTTATTCATTGTTTTAGTAGTTACTGATTGATATAAGTCATAACGAGAATATGATTGTGATATAATTATAACATAAATAATAGATACATACACGTATCCCAATAATAATTTAAATGTTCAAGGCATTGAATGTACATAATGTGTAAGTCTGTAAGGTACCTATTTAAAACTCAATTTCAGCATCTTTAGTAATCTTAAGAAGTAAGTAACTACAAGAAAAAATGCCCTCGACAATTGCGCGCCTACCTAATTATATTCAATTCTTTTAATTGTAATAAACATAACCATCCATCAAAGAGAATTACAATCACATAATAGAAATAAATTAAAACTAGTATTTACAATTGAAACAAATGAGCAAACTGCAAAGTGTTAAAATATTATTAAATAAAAAAAAAGCACTAAAATAAAATATTTAGTTGTACTTTCTTTTTTCTTTTTCTTTTAGTACTTAATTTTATTATTATTATAGGTGTTTTATTATTATAGGTGTTCGTCATTAGAGGCACGGATGCGGTGGAGAGGGCCGGCGGGTGCGCGCGCTAAGGCGGGCGGCACTGCGGCGCCGGCGTCGGCCATGCCGCGCTAGCGAGCGGAGCGCGGCGGCGGTGCATGTACGCGGCGGCGGGCGGCGCGTCGCTCGCGGGCCGTAAGGTAACTACACCTCACATTACTTCACTCACATCATCAAAAAAACAATACAATACAAAATTCATTTATTTACTACTAGCTGCGCCCCGCGGCTTCGCGTTGTTCCTATGGAAACATTAAAAGATGATTTTCATCCCATTCATCTAATTCTTTGAGCATGACATAACTTCACTCTTTATGCTTGTATCTCAAGGGAGTACCATCCCCACGCTGACCATGCGCTTATCAGGGAGAGGCCTGAGTCCAGCAGTGTTGCTGTTGGCTGTTGAATTTAGGATATGATTCTAACAAGGAAGAGGGCCGGCAAAAAAATTAATTAAATAAAATTGAAAAGAAATACTGGTCAGTGCCTAAGTTGTAGGATATGGTTAATATGTGAATAGCGCGTGCTCCTATTGAGTTTAGTAAACTCAAAAAAAAATTTAAGCTATTGCATAGCTTCTATCGCGGGCCTTGAGCGCGGGGACCGAATCCAGAAATTCCGTAACGAAAAAACCTTGACGTTTGTCTCTTTAGTTCAGCAACTCGCCTCTAGATGGCATTGCAATAGCTTTACCGCGGCAGTCCCCGAGTGCCACGTCTTTTTTTTTTAAATGCAGCTGCCAATCTCTCGACAAGACCCGTTATATCGCCATTTAGGATGACCCACAACAGAACTCTCCGACTTTGCTTACGGGTCTTATCTAAAAAACGTATCGTTTTGTTTGAATGGTTGTTTGTTTGTTTGTTTGCAGGCGCGCCAGCACGGCCGCCAGCCCGCGCCGCCGAGTCCGGACCCGCTCCACCCGGCCGGCGTCCGTGCCTACTCCTGCCAGCATTGGGAGTCTCTCCTCTCCGCCCCCCCACCGCCCCCTCGACCCATCTCCGAGCCACACTCGCCATGCGAAATCGTCGAGGTATACCCTGCCTGTGGTGTTGTAACTCGGTGTGTCTATGTACTTAGTTTAAGCATGGTAACGGATAGATCTAAGTCTTTATTGTTATTGTTCGTGTGTAGCTGTAGGATTTGGTACGTATTTAATGTTCTGTAACGCTAGTCGATGTAAGCATGTAAGTGTATGACGTGAGACAATGCAACGTTAACGCCACCTTTTTTGGTATTCCTCTTAATTTGTCCGCCATTATTAATTGTTTGCTTTGAAAGTGCGCCTCGTTTGAGATTGAAGTATCATGTATGAGGGAGCCGTGTTATCGAGTGAAGTGACAAAAGTGGGCCGGCCATGAAACTACGTTACCGAAAGAAGATCAGCGTCCGATGGCAGGTGTCGAAGAACCAGAGACTGCGACTTGACGTGCGGAATGAGACATGAGTGAAAAGTTAAACGTTAAACCAGAACAATAGTGAAAATAAAATAGTTATAAATTAATAACGCCAAATTGCGCTTGCTTCCATAAAGTATTCTCTTTCACATAAAACATATCGTACTTTAAGATAACGACCACTAAAATAATAATAAAAGTTTAATAGCTATAAAATTAGCATAGTCTTTCGCCTTTCTTGTGCCTATCTTATTCAATTCTAAAACGTCAAAGTGAGATTAAACGATAGTTGTCAAAGCTGTGATGAATCTTTAACGGTGTTCGACGTTGTTGTGTAAATAAAAGTCTATTTAGATTATTAAAAAAAAACGCTAGTTAAAATTAGTGCGCTAGAACTAGGTATTAAAAACGCGTAAAATAACAAGTGATAACTGTTACCGCAACGATAACGGTTACGTAAACCGTTTCCGCGGACATCCCGCGCGCTCAAGGCCTCTGGGTTATCTCAAAGCTCACTCACGGCCACCACAAACCTGGCAAGTATGCAGGCAGCTCTTATGCTGAGATCCAAATCGCGGGAGAGAAGAAAAGCAAAGCTTAAAAGAGGACACAAGCACGACCTTCCCAGCAATATCGCAACCAAGCAGATCGCGCCGTTTCCGAGATACCCGCCGACTTCTTGGGTATGTATGCTTTTTGGTAGTTTATTGACAACATTTTATTCTTATAAATGTGGCGATTTTTTTCTGAGTTTTTTGTCAGTGTAATAACGAAAACTTCAGAAAAATTCGTCCTAACTAGCAACATAACATAAAGTACCGTAGATAGTGTTAAGTATTTGTGGTAAAACTGTTTTAGGTATGTGGTAAAACTTACATACGCAACGAAATAACAAGTAGGGATATAATCAGCATGAGAATTAGAATAGGTAAATCTAATTTTAAATCAAATTGAAGATTTATTTTCAATTCAAATCTTCGGAAAACTTACAATTATAACAAAAAGCATAAAATATTAATATAAACACATGAAAGTAACATGTATCTGAAGGCTATTAATGAAGTTTCCACTGGTAAATCAAACGGACTGGTAGATTAATCGGTTCTGATCTTTTTGACAGTTAAATTAAGTTTATGTTACCACAATACCTAGCACTCGACTTTGAAAACACAGTCATAAAAATGTTTTATAAATTAGCTGTGAAACGCGTAGCAACATTTAATTTACTTTGACCCGTTTTCGGACCCGAGAATGAAATTGCTGACCAAATATGTCACATGCACTAAAAGACTGAAATGTTAATTTACTGGGTTAATTGAAACTTGTAACGTTGTAAAATAACGAAGTTACCGCGTAATTATGTTATTTACATTTTAAACCCTTTGCATTATAAATTTAATACAGTAGACCAAATTAGAGCTAGTTTTTACAATTAAAGCAGTTGAGGTAACTTGAGACTGTTGCAAATAATCTAGAAAGGATGAAATTAAAACTAAATTTGGATTAAGCTTTAAAGCTTGTGTGTTTCGTTTTGGTTTGTATGTTTGGGTATGTAGAACGATTTCGTATAAAAAATCTCTTATCATAAACATAGAACTTAACTTTCATAAGTTTTCTGTTCATGTTAAGAGATCATCTTTATTTAGGAACATATTGAAAGCAAATAACAAAAAAAGACAGCGATACGATCTACAGAAGCAACAACAAATAACACTCTTCGCTGTAGGAAACAGCGAGATACTGAATTGTAATAAAATGAAAATATCTTTGAAGCCATATGTATAGTATTATATTATCTGTGGCCATACCAACAAATCAAAAAATCTTATGATACATATTACTTACTAAACTTAACTTACAAGCAATAGTATCCTGTAAGATATTACCGGCCTAAAAATACGAATTCGCCGCAGACACTCTGCTTTAATAATATATTAAGCCATTCAGCAAGAATAGCTGTCATTTCACAGCTGCAATTTCTGCGTAATTTCAATTTAAATTGGTATCCATTGTAACAGCATCCATGCATGGTACGTACGGTACACTCGCACTGAAAACTTGGTCAACAGGTTTGTTTTGGCAACGTACACAACACATAAATTATTCGGGGTAAAACACACGATAAAATGAATTCTACTCGTAAACAGCTCTCGTGGCTTTAATTTTCAATAGCGGTTTTATTTACTTCTTTTAGCGGGATAGGTTCAGCGTTGATATCCCTGATTTATTCTATGGAAGTACTCGTAGGTATGTAAGTAAGAAGAAGGTGATAAGAAGGTTTGAACATTGATAAATCTTTGATGGAAAACGAATGAGAATATAGACTATCCACGAGTAAAGATAAAAAGATTTTTTGTACTTGCAATATAAATATAGCAATTCGCAACGTTTGTTACTAATAAAAATCCCGGGAAGGGCTGTTTTATCTTCAACTTTATTAGGTAGGTACTTATAATAGGCTACACCTTGGCAAGGCGTTCGAGACAATAATTCCAAAGTGAAACGTGTCTATCATAGAGACAAACATCTATTTTAATTATTTATTATAGTTTTATCGAGAAGACCGGCTGATTATAGTGATTATGCAGAAGATGTAGCATTGTGGGTTTCTACCCCGGGTGCTGGTACAAATTTTTACCCAGGACATAATAATAATAAATGTTTATTCACAAATATTATGTTTACAAAGTCGGTACTTTTTCACTATTTTAATGGTATATCCTAACAATGTATGATCTTTGAATATTATCCTAACAATGTATGAGTTTAACATACTTGTATTAAACCTATCCGGGTCAAAGATAATGACACCTCGTTCTAAGTTTACATTAAACTTGTATTTGGACACGAGGGCTCAAACCTCCGGTTACTTGTAAGTTAATATAAAAATATAATAATAAATGTTTATTCACAAATAGTAGGTTTACAAAGTCGGTACTTTTACACTATTTTAATGGTTATCCTAACAATGTATGATCTTTGAAGTACAAACATACTTGTATTAAACCTATCAGGGTCAAAGATGGATATGAACACCTCGTTCTAAGTTTACATCAAACTTGTATTTGTACACGAGGGCTGAAACCTCCGGTTACTTGTAAGTTCACAGGTAGTTGCAACTAGATAGAAAGATGTAGTGCGAAAGGACATAAATAGTCTTTATCTTCCGAAGACGTCGAGGATAGAGCGCAGCGGAGGAGATAGATTAATTTATCTGACTCTACTAGCATATGCAAAAACTTGCTAGGAAAAGAAAGAGAGTGATTTTAGTTATATTGTTGACTGTAGTAAATTAGAAGGCGAAAATATTCGACGCGTCGCGACGCGTCGTGTGTCGACATCCACCTATCGAATGGTTGCGATTATTTCTCCGTAGGCATGAAATGCGTGACATATCACAAATATGAGAGCGGAATGTTGACTTGAATTGGTCAATAATTAAAACAAATGGACAGACCGGCCTGTTTTTAGAGAGAGAGAGAATTTATTTTACCCAAAACACTTAAATTTGTAGGTAAAATACAAATAGGTAGGAAATTTAAAACAATCTTACGAACTAGTACTTACTCTAAATAGTAGGTGGTAAAGGTAAAATGGCTCTCAGCATTAGGCATTTGCCCAACACTGCGGTTGTTTTCGGGCAAAAAAATGTAACAGCCAAATAATTTAAATTATTGAGGTATAAAACAAAAGTAAAACTCAACTCATTTTCGGGTGATAAAAACGCTGGCATGTTAGACCTTGCATTTTAAGACGTCACGGTTCATCGGATCTCTTATGTCAACTCAAAGTCAAAACTTCATGCCCATACAAAAATGTTCAAGTATGACGTCACGGTTCGGGTGCCAATAGCGTTCAGTTTAGAAATTTTGCGGTTGAGATTAAAAATAACTACTTTTCAATTATTAAATTTCACAATTAAACATAAAATAAAAAATTGTATACACCATAATACGTAAAAAAAATATTTGCTTTTTTGAAGTCACATATTATTATTATCACATATTACCCCAGGCTTTTTAAAATCGACAACCAAAAGAAATACATATTAATTGGCTTTTATATGTTTTGTGATTTAGGGGTACCATAGTAGCCAGAATCCTGGATCTATGTGTGTTGCTTTATTATAATCGAATACATTTAGGTATAGATACATTATAGGTCAGATTTTGATAATTGTTTTTAATAAGTGTTTTATTTTTTCTATTATTTTTATCGCCACGATGTTAACACCATATTTGGTTTCTATCAGTGAATACTTAAGTATTACTAGCACTCTCTCTCTCGACGTTCATTTATTTATGGCGCTTACCCAAGCCAATATGACAGCGCCACCTAATTTGTCATATTACTACGTTTAACAAAGGAAATTTTAAAAATCTATCAACCTGATTGTGATATCTATTATAAACTATTTTTTGATACCTTTGTAATAGTTTTATCTGTATAGTTATAGTGTATAGTTTAGCCAGAGATGCGAAAATAGAGTTTGGTGGCCAAAACGGGCTACTTCGTATCTCTCAAAATAAAACTATTAGAGAGGCATAAATAACCTATAATAGACACCACAAACTATACGATGGATTTTTTTTAATTTCCTGTGTGTGTTAAGCGTAATAATAAAGATAAAATAGTTGGTGACGCCACTTTCACTCGTGTATGCAGCGCCATAATTACCTATTTTATAGATTTCAGATTAGTTTCAGTCAGGCAGACTTTGTTCGACGCACCGCGTTATGTAGCATAGAAGGGAGATGCGTATGTAGGTTTAACGCTTGGGTCGGTGGCTGCACGCGTTTCACGTAGCTATTAGTTTCCCGAGATGCAAGAGCAATCTATACTTTGACGACCTCTGTGGCGCGGTGGGCGAAGGTCTGCCTGCGACGCAGGAGGTTGCGGGTTCGATTCCCGCCTCGGGACAAATTTGTGTACGATCTGCAGAAATTTGTTCAGGGCGTTCTGGATGTTTTTCTATGTATAATAAAAAATATCTATCTAAGTAGTGTATTGTATTATGTATATCAGTTATCTAGTACCCATAACACAAGCTCTGCTTAGCTTGGGGCTAGATAATGCTGTGTGAATTGTCCAGCATTATTTATTTATTTATTTATTTATTATAATATTTATTATTTATTATTATAATATTATACTTATATATAAATAGGAAATATTTGATTGTTTGTTTGTTTGTATTGAATAGGCTCTGAAACTACTACACCGATTTAAAAAGTTATTTCATCATTAAAAGCTTACTTTTCCGGGAGTGACATAAGCTATCCGGAATTCCCACGGGTACGGGAACTACGTGGGTGAAATCGCGAGGCGCTGCCAGTATAATAATAAAGGAAAGTGAGAAACACAATAATCACACTAATATTATAAATGCGAAAGTTTGTATCGATGGATGGATGGATGGATGTTTGTTACCTCTTCACTCCAAAACTACTGATCGGATTTGGCTAAAATTTTGCATACAGGTAAATCTAATCTTGGAATCAAATAAAGGCTACTTTTTATTCCATAAATTTGTTTCCGTGGGATAAAAATCACCTTTAAACGTGTCCATAGGAACAACGCGTGCGAAGCCGCGGGGCGCAGCTAGTCGAAAATAAAGTAAGATAGACACTTTGTACGATCTACAGATAAACCGATATGAATATGATGTTCTGGGTGGTTTCTATGTAGAGTAATAAATATCTATCTGTCTTTTATAATGCCTTAAGTATATCCGTTATCTATTTATAGTATCCATTACACAAGCTCTGCTTAGCTTGGAGCTAGATAATGCTGTGTGAATCGTCTAGCATTATTTATTTATATGATCTACCCTTTACCCGAAGCCGTTTCTAGTCCTTTATTTTATTCGATGAGATCATTATTTCCTTCCACATGTCGATCAGCACTTAGGTAACCTATACAATCTTCTACCACCCATCTCGATAATGAGATGCGACTGCAATAACCATTATCATAGTAAGAGATAGCACGAATGTTAACCTGACTCGTTATTAGAGAGACTGAAACAAGCGATGCATATTCCATGAACGACCGGCTGGGCAATTAGCGAGAGTACGGACGTGGATATTTGAGCGAAATTATGGAAATTATGAGCTATAGGTACTATGCGCGAATGGGTAGTGAATTGTATAAGTAGGTGAAGAATAGATAGGTATTAATAATGTTGGACTATTCATACAGAATTATCTAGCATCAAACTGAGCAGAGCTTGTATTATGGGTACTGGATGACTGATAAAAGCATATAATTATTGATATAAGATAAAGTTAATGATAAAAGATTAAAATAAATAAATAATGTTGGACAATTCATACAGCTCAATTCATCTAGCCACAAGCTAAGCAGAGCTGTATAACTGATATACGTATTAAAATATATTACATGTAATATAGGTATTTTTTATGATACATAGAAAACATTCAGAACAAATATCTGCAGATCGTACAAACATTTGTCTCGGCGGGAATCGAACCTAACCTCAACCTCCTGCGTCGCAGGTGGGCTTTCTTCCGCCGCGCCACAGAGGTCGTCGTCAAAAACATTATGTTGTATACTCGTAGAAGAAGAAAAATGAAAATAGTAAAAAGGTCCTAGATTTGGTTGGAGTGCAAATAATCTAGGTATTATTATTATTTAATACTTGCAGATCAGCAGGGGTATTTTAATTCGTCGTAAAGGCAGTCGGATTCGATATCGGAGACTTTTGAAAAATCAAAATAGCGTACCTACTAAGGTTTTGTCGGAATAGAATTCAAAATCGAATCTGACGTCGGAAACGCATCGAATGAATTAAAATACCCCTGCAGATTCCTATTATTTTCTAGGAATTCGGTCTTTAGGGTTCCGTACCCAAGTGGTAAAACGGGACCCTATTACTAGGACTTCGCTGTCCGTCTGTCCGGGCTCCAGGCTGTTGTATCTCAAGCACCGTGATGAGACAGTTGAAATTTTTACAGGTTATGTATTTCTGTTGCCGCTATAACAACAAATGCTAAAAAAACAGAATAAAATAAATATATAAGGGGGATCCCCTAGCCATGTTCGCTCTAACGTCGATGGTTTATACGTAAAAATGTCTCCAGAACAAAATAAGAAACATACCTACCTAACTACCTTTTTGACAAACGTCATTTTTAATCGAGTTTAAATAAAACAGAAGGTTCCTAAGAATAAAACCTTTTAACTACAAAAGAAACGGTAGCTACCCTTAACCCCTTACCGCATACGAAGCCATGTATGCTTTTCAAAGTTTCTTATTTTTTTACAGTTTATCTAAAGATTATATTTAAAATAACTCACTTGAATCTTATCAAGCATTTCTTTGTGAAACGGAAAGTATTTGTTTTTGTTTGTGGTGTGTCATACCTGTCAATATTTTTGAGGTTATTTGCAGAGCATCCGACCGGTCAAGTGAAAATAAAATAGTGACACTTTGATAAGTAAAAAACAAATGTAAAACGGTAAGTAAAATCTTCCAATAAAATAATTGCACAGTCTTTGATTCATCCACCATACGGGTTGCAACTTGTTTATACATTTACTTTAGTTTTTGTTTGGTTTTTGACCCGTTTTTTGCAAACTCCATCTGTGGCTTCGTATGCGTTTGCGTTCAATACATTGTCACCCATTTATGGCTTCGTATGCTATAAGACTTCTTTCTGCTTTTTTCAGATATGGATCCTTCACGCTTTTATGGTACTTCCAAGCATGTAAATCCAATACCTGGTGATAGTTTATTGAGCGATGATGATCTTGCTTCCGATTCTGACCCTGAATATGAACCATATTCATCACGTGCACCTAAAAAACAGCATGTTATCATACTTGAGTCTGATTCCGATAGCTCCGATGATAATATAGCTTTGCAAGATTTATCAACATCAAAGGCAAAGGGTAAAAAAGCCAAAAAGACCCAGTTATATGGAAGAATGAAAAAATGGACACTTACGATAAAAACAACGTTCAATTCAAAGGAAACACAGATTTGCCGGAAGTAATAAAACAATTAGATACACCAGCAGATTTTTTCAAGTTCTTGTTCACGGATGATATTGTTTATTCAATTGTTGTGCAATCTAACATTAAATGTCCAAGATAATGTCAACAAGCCCGCATGCATTTCAGGTGAAGAAATAGAGAAATTTATCTATATCAATATCAATATAGATTTTCATAAAGTTTAAATGCCATTTCACCTGATCACATACGAAGCCATGTATGCCAACACTTATTTTCTCTAGAATGCATACGAAGCCATATATGGCTTCGTGTCATAACTTCTTATATAATAATCCTATTTTTTTTTTATATGTTTTTAATTGTTAGTAAGACTTAATTAAACACCTTTTTGCATAAAACAATTTTTTATTGAACCTCCTTCATAATTCATGCAGTAAGGGGTTAAAGGGGCTAAAAATTTGCCCCACCCTGTATATACTGCGGGAGTTAATTTAGTACACAAAGTTCGTTCGTCCTTCAGGCTTGTCATAAAATAGTCGACAGTTGTAAAGGACAATTAGTTTTGGCACTAACTGATTTAAGTTGATTTTGCTTTAGCACGTTTTGTTCACTGAATAATTTAGCTGGTGCAATGTTTTAGCTAAATGATACAGTTACCTTGATCAGTCGAAGCGAGGTAGAAAATGTTGGGTATTTTTTGTATTCAGATTTCAAATATCCGTTTAATATGTGTAGGTGTATTCTTAACAAAATAAAGTTATTGATATTGATAAAACAAAACGGACTTCAAATTCCTTAATAGATACATTGTTTTTGAAATTAATGGGTAAATACTTATCCCTCTCGAATAACATAATTATGGGACTCTTTTGTGATCATTCTCTATACAATAGCAAAACAATTTCTATAATCAGTCTATAACTAACGAAGAAATCGATGAAAATACAGAAATAAAATCGGCTTACAGCGGGGCGGTCTGGCCCACGCAGGGTTCTGTACCATTATATATAAAATCGGTAAAAAAAACATGTCTATTGTATGGGGCCTACAATATTTATTTTATTCTGTTTTTTAGTATTTTTTGTTATGGCGGCAACAGGAATACATTTCAACTGTCTATCACGGTTTGCGAAGATGGATACAGCCTGGTGACAAACAGACGGACAGACAGACAGACGGATGGAGAGCGGTGTCTTAGCACCCTTTTATTTTTTGAGTACGGAACCCTAAAAATATATACGTACAGTACAGTCGAATATAGAACGTCCTCCTTTTTCTAAGTCGGCTAAAAAGTAGTCGACAAGTTTAGCAATTTTCTAATGAAGCTTAATACATTATGAGTGTAAGCGGGTTAACTACGAACCTTGTTTGTGTTGGAAGAACACCCATAATGAATTCGTCAAACTACGAAAGTTTCTATAGTAAAGATACTACATTTTTTTACTTACTTTACCCGTATTAATCTACCAAGACATTTTCCTATAGTCATTCCTACCCAGAGAATGTCTGAGTAAACATGAAAAAACTAGCCCAGTTTGCATACCAGTTTATAAAGCTCCCTGTCAGCACAATTCAGATATACTACGGAAGCTATTACCGCTTGCTAACCCCACGATATCCTCACACGATATGCAATAAACCTTGTTCTGTTGGCATTAAGAGTCAAAGTTTGTTAGCTGGTGAATACAATGATGGAGTAGGGTGTCGGTGGTGGTGATACAGCAAAGGTTTCACTTTACTAGCTTGTAGTCTTTTTCGATATCGACTGGAAGATATAGGTAGCTCACGTACAATCGCGATTTTTTGACATTTTTATTTGAACATCTTGAACCTTAACTTCAACAGCCTGGACTGGTCCATTGTTGGACGCTGGCCTCCCCCTGATAAGAGATAGAGATAGAGAGGTACATTTATTGAGCAACACAGTTACAACACAGAACAGATAGGTATAAGTAGGTAGGTAGTAACAATTATAGTTTAATAGTTTAATAGTAGTTTATTAATATTCATTTCAGACATGGTAATTACAAACAGATGGTGATATAAAAGTAGACCCTCATATCTCGCCACATTACTGGCATGTGAATATCAAAGCACCTACGTTAAAATTAATGTGTTAAATAGGTTTCAAATAAATTTCAAATAATATTTCTTGTACTTAATAAATGAGACAGTAGAAAAAAAAAAACAAATAATGTCATGCTAAATTAAACAAAATAATAATAATAGTTAAGTATAGGTCAGATTAAATGTCAATAACAATAACTTAGTAAGTAAAACAAATAATTAAAATTTACATGTCAAATACTCTTGGACTGTATAAAAGCTATGTGTTACGAGCCATTCTTTTAACACTTTATTAAATAACATTCCTTTGTTTTCTAAAATAGATTTCGGTAAATGATTATAAATTTTGTATGACATGTAGGCGCAGTTTCGCATAAAAAGATCTAATTTCGGTCCTGGCATCACTAGAGGTTTATGTGTAACTAATCTCCTATTCGTGTTATTTTGGTGTTCAAAGTGGTCAGGGTGTTTCCTCACAAACAAAGCTATTTCTAAAATGTACAAAGATGTAAGAGTAAGTAATTTTATTTTTATAAAATAAGGTTTACAAGATTCTGTGTTATCTAAGTTCCATATTGCACGAATACACTTTTTTTGTGCAATGAAAGCTCTCTGGAGCTCACAGGAATTTCCCCAAAGTAAAAGTATAGACTTCCAAAGTATAGACTAGCGTAGTACATAATATAAAAATATAATGCTGTAACGATGCAGGTCAAAGGGTTCCACCTCAGCTTGATGCCACCTCGCATTAATGCAAGGTAGCGCTGGTTTTCAGATGGAACCTGTGAGGTGACCTCACAACTGATAAGCGCCTTATTGGCGTTTATATCATAGAGGGTAATGCCAATGCTAGGCTTTTTTGCTTAGATGCTTCAAAGTGTAGTATAGATAGTATCTGTTAATGTAATAAAGTGCGTAAGTTCTCATACTATAGTAAGAAATGTTATAACAGTTTTAACAGGTTAACTTTTTTACTGTTTCAGTTTCAGTTATTGATGAGAAAATTTTCTTACATATCAAACACATTATTAATAAAGCTCGTTATAAATATTAGGTCCTTACATATGAAATTGGCGTTTTTCGTACTGGCCACTTTAATCACAAATTTCTCCTCTTTGGTAAGGAATTCCAAATTCAAATTTGTACAGCTATAGACTCATGTATTTGTGCTTCGATGATCGTCATTCATTTGTTTTTTTTCTTCTGTTTTTTTCTGTTTGCGTCACTCATTTTACAAAATGGAAAACTTAAAATATCGCATTATTTACGAGTACGAGTTCCGCCGTGGCACTAGTGCTGCGGAAACAACTCGAAGGGTGAATGATGTGTATGGCGGTCGTGTTGCAAAAGAAAACACAGTTCGTTTTTGGTTCCAACGTTTTCGTTCTGGAAATTTCGACCTGCAGAACAAGCCCCGTGGACGGCCTGAGACTCAAGTTGATAATGAAGAGTTGAAGGCTATTGTGGAAGCGGATCCATCGCAAACCACGTCCGAGTTAGCTGCAGGCTGCGATGTTAGTGATAAAACTGTTTTAATTCACTTGAAGCAAATTGGGAAGATTAAAAAGCTTGAAAGGTGGGTACCTCACGAATTGACTGAAGCAAACCGGCAAACGCGCGTCGACTGCTGCGTTACATTACTAAACCGGCACAATAATGAAGGTATTTTAAACCGAATCATTACCTGTGATGAAAAATGGGTTCTTTACGATAATCGGAAGCGCTCAGCGCAATGGTTGGATCCTGGCCAGCCAGCCAAATCCTGCCCCAAGCGAAAATTAACCCCAAAAAAGTTACTTGTAAGCGTTTGGTGGACTAGTGCCGGTATTGTTCATTACAGTTTTCTCAAATCTGGCCAGACTATTACGGCTGATGTCTATTGTCAGCAATTGCAAACCATGATGGAAAAGCTAACGGCTAAACAACCTAGGCTGGTCAATCGCTCCACGCCACTGCTGCTTCACGACAACGCTAGACCACACACTGCGCAACAGACGGTTACTAAATTAGAAGAGCTTCAATTGGAAAGTCTAAGACATCCTCCGTACTCCCCGGACCTTGCTCCAACAGATTACCATTTTTTTCGAAATTTGGATAACTACTTGCAAGGGAAAAAATTCAACTCCGATGGGGCAGTCCAAATCGCCTTCAAAGATTTTATTGATTCCCGTCCGACTGGTTTTTTTAGTAAAGGGATCAATGAACTACCTATAAGATGGCAAAAGTGCATAGAAAATAATGGTTCATACTTTGATTAATTAAATATATTATATTAAAAAATATTCGACTTTTTGTTCCTCCCATACAAAACGCCAATTTCATATGTAAGGACCTAATATATAACTAAACTAGTGATTGTACAAAATAGTTCATACTAGTAGGTACGTAATAATATTTATTACTAAAAGTAAATATGTTTTTTTTAAATATTATTATTCATATTTTACTAGCCGTAATTATCCCACTGCTAGGCAAAAGCCCCTTTTTTAACCGACTTCAAAAAAAGGAGGAGGTTCTCAATTCGTCTGTGTTTTTTTTATGTTTGTTACCTCAGAACTTTTGACTGGGTGGTCCGATTTGCATGATTCTTTTTTTATATGAAAGCTTGTGCTTCCCGTGTGGTCCCATTTTAATTTTGTTCAGTTCTGACATTGTGATCCATGAAAATTCATGAAAAAACTGTAAAAATTGAAGTCGGTTTATAGTTTTTTAAAACAAAATTAATTATTCCCCTTCCACTCCTCACAGCTTAACGATATTTAAATATTATAATATTCTATGTATTATTATTACTGTACTTACACGGTGAGACGTGACGATAGCCGCTGTGACTGATCAGTGAATTCGTTAAAGTTCAAAATGGTACTTAAAAACAAAAAAGTTAACAATGCAGCAATCAAACGTGTTGGATAATATAAACTCATAACCAAGTTACTTAAATATTCATAGAATGCTAATGAAATAATAAATAAAGGTGCCATGCCCAAGTTTAGGCTTCCGTTATTTACCTGCATGATCATAGTTTTTGTTGTATCTTTATTGTATGCAACACAATAACAAGAATTGAATCTCTTGCTTATTTTAAACAAAAATTAACCTTACCTTACCACCAAAACTTAAGGAAAGTAGTTCATGGCTACAAAACTTAATGAAAAGTTTTGAAAACTGTCGGCTACTAGAATCTAGTAATAGGTGTTTAACGTAAAGGCGTTTTAGACACGCCTTCAAGAACTAGTAGTGGGTTCGATAAATTTTAATGTAAAAATTTAAACCGAAATAAGTTCTTTAGTATTATTTCGATACCTATACGAAATTATTGGTAACTAAGTTTATGCTCACGGCTATAGCACACGTTGTTTCTATGGACACGTCTAAAAGTAATTAATATCCCATAGAAACTGATATATGGGATGAATCAAGGCCTAGAACTTAATACACTCTGAATAAATTTCAGACCGATCCGTTCAGGAGTTTAGGCGTGAAGAAGTAACAAACATAGGTTCATCCATCCATCCCTCTAAACTTTGGCATTTATAATATTAGTTGGAACTATAACTTTTGCCCATCATCAGGGATACTTTTGTTAAGAAACCAGTAAGTACTCAATTCTTAAAATAGGTAAAGAGGAAACATAAAAAAATGTTGTAGAACTTTTTCAGAGCTGAAAAAAGTTACTGTACCTACTTCCAAATCTTAATCCGTTCAGAGAAATGACGTCCTGAACATGTCAGTTTTGCAGTCATTCCTATTTTCACAAAAAATGTATATCCAATACCCAAAATTAGAAGAGGATACCAGAGTTCACACATTTCCTGGTAAGGTTCTTGTTTGGTACCCGAATACCATCAGAGGAGGGTTATAAAGTTGACAGCCTATGTTTTATATCTATCACCACATAGAGTCAAAATGAACTCGGATTTGTCGAGTATTCTCAACAAACCCTGATTAATTTTATTCGACCAGATGGCTGTGCAACCTTTAGCCATATTGATGAAAGTAAATCGCATATCCATTTTACATGGGCTAATTCTACAATCCGACGGCGACATATCTACCACTGGGGCTAGATTATGTTGTGTGGAATAGCCAGCATTATCACACTAATATTATAAATGCGAAAGTTTGTATGGATGGATGGATGTTTGATACCTCTTCACGCCAAAACTACTCAACGGATCGGGCTGAAAATTTAGATACAGGTAGTTCTAATCCTGGAATCAAACATAGGGGCTTTTGATCCCATAAATGAGTTCCCATGGGATAGAAATCACCTTTAAACGTTTCCATAGAAATAACGCGTGCGAAGACGCGGGGCGCAGCTAGTTATTATTATAATCGCCGCAAGGAACATGTTACTCCTAACACACAGCTACATAGAGTCTGCTCAAAAAGAGAAGAGTCATGGCGTTACGATGAACTAACACTTTTAGTCGTACTGCAATGCCAGAGCAGTTATGTAAACGCAACAAAAGTTACGGCACACGCGCGCCCCCAATTCCCATGACTCTTCTCTTTTTGAACAGACTCTAACTGGTTTTTCAGCGCCATGGTCTGTAAGTACCCTTAATGTTGTGACACGTGTCAAGGCCCCGCTATGCAGATACCGATAACGATAGCGTGACGCAGCGATGACGAAGTCATGACATTTAGTATTGACACGTCATTTTGATTGCCTGTATTCATGTTTTGCGGATTTGTGAGTGTGAGGCTAATTTGGCACTTTTAATTTGATAAGTAGGGCTTTAATTTGAATGAAATATAGAAACTGCAGAATAATTTTTTTACCAAACTGCGATCACCGACCCGCATGTCCAGCGTGGGGATTATGGGCATTAAACGCCAATAGGGGATGCCTGCATCCAGCAGTGGATCGATACAAGCTTTTGAGGTTGAGGTTAAGGTATAGAAACCGAAAATTTTTATGTACTTATGCCTTGTTTGTTGATTTAATCCTACTAATATTATAAACACTAAAGTTTTTAAACATGTATGTATGTATGTTTGTTGCTCTTTCACGCAAAACCTACTGAACAAATCGGGCTGAAATTTTGCATACAGGTTGTTCTAGGCCTGGAATAACACATAGGCATTGTTTTTCACTTGTTATTATTTTATGTCTTTTTGTACCTGTGTCCAATTAGGTAAATGTTTCTTCTATTCTAGTGCAGTACAAAACTAAAAAGTTAAAAAAGATATTATCATCATCTTATATTAGTCCACTGCTGGACATATGTAGGCCTCCCTTAATGAGCGCCTTAGCGCCCTGTCTTCAGCTACCTTTGAAAAAGATATACCAGTCCAAAATTAAAGTCAAGACGTGGACAAACACCAAAAGAAAAAATAGTAAATAGACCTACATACCATAAAAGTAATTGCAAACATTTAACACTCAGACTTTAACATGCCATATCGCGATCTAAGGAACACTTGTTTCCCACGTGTGTTAAATATAAAAAAAAAAAATATTCGACTAGAAAATTCGTTTACTAATAGACTGACAGAATTATGTGGGCCTCGACGCCCTGAGAAGGACGTAATACCCATTAAAACCTGTCCTGTTACCCTCCTTCTCCATTTTCTCCGAACCACGGGAACCACGAGTCGGACCACGATAGGTTTAAATAACCTTTCGTGGTCCGACTGGCGTCCCTTCTTCCTACCACGCATAGCCGGCCATGCCACACACTCGCTGACGCAAGATTTCAACACAACTTGCAACACCGGTAAGAAAGTCTGGGAATCTTTAAATCCTATTCAAACTAGTAAACGTGTAGGTACAACACGAAACACAAAAGTTTGCTGCAAAAATCGTGTAGCACTCAGAAATGCATTAGTCCAGAACAACCTAAAATCATTCCAAAACTAATTCCTACCACGCATAGCCGGCCATGCCACACACTCGCTGACGCAAGATTTCAACACAACTTGCAACAAAGTTGTCAAGTGGGCAGACAATCAGCAGGGGTATTTTAATTCATTCGATTCGTTTCCGAAGCGAAAACGTCAGTTACGAATTTGAACACAATTCCGACGGAACTTTAAAACGCTATTTTGATTTGTCAAAGTTTCCGATAATGAATCCGACGGCCTTTCCGACGAAATAAAATCTGCTGGTCTTTTTTCTATCGTGATCGCCATTTTGACCTGAAACCGTAAAAGGTCATATCACGCATAATAAGCCTTACAACGCTAAAAATATTCGCCTACGCTGTAATGCCATTGAATAAAGATAACTCTGTGATTCATTTTCTTTTCATTCGAAGATTCTTACAGATATTTCTTAAGGTAGGGGAGGAATTTTTGTTCAAATGTCTGCATAAGAATTTGTAATTTTAATATTAAGTTAGAAACACATTTTGGATACAATAAACATTTTTGTTTGTACCATCATTGTCCTAATGAAACGATTTGTTAGCAGAATTGGGCCCCTGTTTTCAGCCAATTTTTAAATAGGTTCCTACTAGTATTATTTGTGTCACCGCAATAACGCACCTGTTACAAAATATACGGTTTCTGCCTAATATCCCCAACGATAGCGTTGTAATACTTAAACCATCAATAAAACATTTATCAGACCCGAAATCAATATATTTATTCTTAGTAGAAGAAGCAAAATTCAATTCCACACCGGTAAGAAAGTCTGGGAATCTTTAAATCCGTTTCAAACTAGTAAACGTAGGCACAACACGAAACATAAAAGTTTTCTGCAAAGATCGTGTAGCACTCAGAAATGCATTAGTCCAGAACAACTTAAAATCATTCCAAGACTAAGCTCAGTAGAACACGTAGAACGATTATGTATTTTGTGGTGGTAGCTACAGAATTCAATATCACTTCGATAATATCGAATTCAAAGCCTGGTAGCCGATGCCCCAGATCAGTTTGCCATCGGCAGGGGAACAGCAGTTTGCTTGCTGTATTGTAAAATGAAATGTTCAACACAAACGTTGTCTATAACCAAGAGACTCACTTGAGATTTGGGCCTAGATCTCGATAGTACAAGACTTGCTTTGTATGCGTTTTCCTTAAACAAGACCTGAGAGCCTAGACAATGTAACAATCGATATCGAAAGCGAAGAGTAGAAAAGTCCAAAAATGTATGGGTTTGACATATGCCTTAGATATGTACATATCTTCCATGATCTGTTTCAAATTTTCCCTACGAATCTTTCAATTGTTTTCGATTCGCTTCATAGCAAATGCCGGTTGGCTACGCCCCCAGGTCCGCACACCTTCAAATCCTGTTATTTAAATACACTAGATATACTCTTAATAGATGTCAGATTTTAATACTTAAAATATAACTATGTAGATTTAAAACATCTTTTTGTCCTTTGTTTCTTGGTTACATTAATTTTGTAACGTTTGAGCGAGATCCTTTAACATAAGTTTTCTATACTAATGAGGGACTCAACTATCGAATAACGAAATTACTTATTACAGAAATACATAATTATTAAAGAAATACATTAGTATAGTATTATAACACAATCATCAAGATCTGTATAAGTCATGAAAAGCAAACATAATAGACTGAAACTATCATATTTTTATATTCTAAATAAATGCGAAAGTTTAAATCTTTGTTATCTTGTTACCACAACTACTAACGGATCGGGCTGAATTTTGCATATATTTGTATAATAATGAAATTTTTGACTTGAAATAACGTATATTTATCAAAATCCGCATGCCAAACCGTGGGCAGAAGCTAGTTAAATATATTTGTATCACAATAAGAGTGGTTGTTTAACTTGTGTTCATTATGAGGACGTCTGTTTCACGACATAAACGACAGTCTTAATTTAAATAAGACTAATTAGGTATATGTTCTATCTATTGACGTTCCTATCAACGATTATTAAGAAGTAGTTTATTGAATCATAATCTATCTAAATAAAATTAATCAAAAGACATCACGTTTCTAACTGTACTTTTTTCATAAGTTTTCTTCATACAAAATAATTTCTAAATCATTTTACACAAATTGGTTTTTAAACTATAACCACGATGAAATAATTCACAAATTTCGCCCCACCTTCGATACGGCCATAAAGCAAAGCTCAAAGGCATGAAACAGCAATTAACCCTGGCCAGATAATGAACACCGCACCTGGCACTGCTTTGAGGGGATTGACACGACGTACTCAACTCTGACGTACTTCGATAGTCACTTTATTGGTACCTAGCGTTGGCCCGCGGCTTCGCTGATCTTCGCTAAAGGAGTTTTGGGCTACCAAAATGAAAAGACAGAACAAAATAAATAATTCTAGCTTTCGTACTATAACCAAAACCGAGGAAAAAAGTGTGCTGTTCCTGAGATAAATAGCAAAATGTGCGCAAAACATCTATTTATCAAAAATATCAACTATCGAGAAAACTTTCATCAATCGTGTTTTTAAAACACGTAATTCAAGATAAAACGTCGAAGTGACATTTCCCTAAATATGAAGGTGGCAGCTTCAACAGATTCTGAGATACATCGTTATCTCAGCACACTTTTTGTAGGTACATAAAGTCCCAAGTTACTTGATATTTTTTCTGTCTTGTCTGTTTTGTGGCTTGAAATTATAATTAAAGCAGCATTATATTGCATAATTGACGCCACCAAGTGCGCCTCGTGGTCCTACGGCGAATAAATACTCATTAATACTCAATAAATACTCATACAATAATTATATCTTTGTTGCTACTTTGTCCGTCCAGTTAAAATATAACACTGTTAATTTGTCATAATTATGTTTTTGTGCACGCTGAGACGTCCTAAATTATAGAGTCACATAGATTTAAGAACCATATTACTTGCTACTAATTACGTTGTGTGAACTCATGTTGGATGTTCTATTTAAATAAATAAATAAATACATACTCGAGTATGAGTACAAAACTATTTTGAAGTACATTTTTGAAGTAAATTGATGAGAGCACACTCTTAAGCCCAACTGCAGGACAAAGACCCCCATTTATCCTTTCTTATTGGTCATTATTATAATTAAGCTGCAGTTCAGAAGATAATTATTAGCCACAAACACCTTCAAACTGAAAGACATGAAACAGCAATTAGCGTAGGTACCTAGTATATTAGTACTAAAATTAAATTAAATCCCAAAAAAATCGGGTAAGACGAGATTTGAATCCACGCCCTCCCTCAGTACGGGGATGTCATAACGGCTAGACCACGAAGATGGATACCGTGTCCACCGAAAATCTCTGGGCGATTAGGATTTTATTTCATTTCAAAGAAATTACCCGGAGTTTGAAGGCCTACGGACTATAATAACAAAAACCTTATACTAGTTAAGTTTATAAAGTTGTGTTTTTGGTACTTGTATAATACGTATCCTATAGAGTTACTGATGCTGCCTTGGAGGTTACTGAAGGCTGAAAGTGTAGATTTTTATAACCGACTTCAAAAAAGGAGGTGGTTTTCTATTTAGTTTTTCGGTTTTTTATGTTTGTTACGTCAGAAATTTTGACTGGGTGATCCGATTTTGATGATTCCCATTTTAATTTTGTTCAGTTATGTCAATAGCATCCATGAAATCCATGGAAAAACTGTACAAATTGAAATTGGTTTATAGTTTATCAAAACAAAATTAATTATTTTCAAACAAAACCAATTATTCTTTTAATCAGTAGTTCTAAATACGAACCAATTTACAAAACGTATTCTCCTCCTGCATAAAGCTGTCTTCGTTTTGAGCGTGATTGAATGGACAATGTGACGAAACACATAATGCTAGCTCTTATAAGATAATATAACGAACAGAAAATACCAACTATGATCAGGCACAATCGGCGACCCTAGAATAGGTTGCTAATATTTTTTTACGTATTCTCTATTGATAAAGAAATATTTCTGTATATTTATTTTTGTAATGGTGGCAGCGTTTTTATCACCCGAAACCGAGTGTAGTTTTACTTTTTGTTTTTTACCTCAATTTTTGTTTTGGCTGTTATATTTTTATTCGTTTATGTATTAACCTAAATAATCGAAAAAAATTAATAAATAAAACCATGCATATACCCTATTAGTGATTATGACTACTGCTGGGCAAAAATAGGGATTTAAATCGGATGGATTCTATAATATATTGATAGGACTTAAATTTTGAAGCTAGTACCTACTTATTTATAGATATAAAACGATTAAACAACTATTTAGTTGATGAATATTAGCACACACTCGTGATGAAATGTTCAAACAGAAAGCACAATCAGTGACATAATAGCATCAATTGCGCTCTAATTAACCCCTTTCCACGCGTCATTAATCACCTAGCGAGGGAAAGCGTCAATCTGACGTCAAGTGCGTTATATTGAAAACATCTAACTCAAACACACATTTAGATCTAATAGGATACTTAAGCATATCATATTAGCATCTGAATACTGTCTGAAAAATTAAATATTTAGGTATCAAAACGTCAAATATGACGAAGATGAGTGAAAGTGGCGACGCCAAATATTTTATCTTATTATTACGTCGAACACAGGAAATTTCAAAAAACCATCGTACAGTTTGTGATACCTTTTTTGATCTGTGATATATAAGCTATTTATTAATGACTCTGTAATAGTTTTATTTTATTAACTGTACGATGAAATTTTAAAATTTCCTGTGCTAAACGCAATAATATGATAAAATAGGAGACGGCACCACATTGTCTTGGCCTTAAATAAATAAATTATATAATCAAAACAATGTCATTGACGTAACGGGCAAGTAGCTAGGGTACATCGAATAGATTGCGTCCCCAGTTAATATTCGCTGTACAACTTGAGGCCAGTATGCAGTATTATAAATATTCACGGGTATTTATCGCGTTTATTTACCTATTTTTCCCGACGTTTCAACAGGTTTACACTCTTCAATCGTGAAGACGGTTTCAGACTCTCTGCCTCGTGGAATCCAGTAGTAGCTAAGTGTACTCGTAGACCGGTTTCTCAGTGCATCGCGGACACGGTTAGTGTAGTGTGTCGTCCGAGTGTACAGATGGACATCCCTATTTTAGAAGATCAAGTGAGGGTAGTTGCAAAAAATGCAGCCCCCGCTTTTACCGCTAAAGGCGGTAGCTCCAGTACTCCAGTCATCCCGTGACCACGACAGAGTGTAAACCTGTTGAAACGTCGGGAAAAATAGGTAAATAAACGCGATAAATACCCGTGAATATTTATAATAATGTGTTCTGATCGCGTAAGTTTAAAAAACTGTATGCAGTAGCTTTGATCTGACAACCGATCGACGGAAAAGCCCGAGGGATTCTGTACTAGGAATTGGTAATTTTCACTCCAGGGAAATGTCAGTTTCAACTTAAACCATGTAATTTAATTGATGATTTGTTATTTAACTCTGAATCTAAAACAATCAAAACACTTTGATTAATTTTGTTTTGAATACATTATTGAGATTTTGATTTAAATTATTGAAATTATTAGTGTAGAGTTCTCTCAATTTTGATTTGAATATCTTAAAGCGAAACGTGAATTAAATTTTCTAATAAATATATTTTTTGTATGTAAATAAATAATGTTTATAAGTCAAATTAAATATAACTAATCAAACTAATATAACCTCTTCGCGCCAAAACTACTGAACTGATCGAGCTTTTGCTAAACGTTTCCATAGGAACGACGCATGCAAAGCCGCGGGGCGTGGCTAGAACCACTATTTACTTTCGCAGAGTAAATAATTATGAATGTAACCAGCTTTCCAATACAAACTAGGTACGTAGTTAACCTTACATTCACAATGAGAACTAGTTTCATTAAAAATATCAATTTAATGCAAACACCAATTTCAAAAAACATTAATGCATTTCGAACATCGATAAAATAAATCTACAAGGATACACTCGAACTGTACCTACACGTTTATGAATGCTAGAAGGTAATCGTTACATTTTACGATTGCGCAACGTGCATGAACGCTGAGTTCCAGGGAAATTGCTTTTTAATGACGTCTTATAAGGTCTTATAACTTGTAAGGCAGAATAAACTTGCAGGGTTTCTTAACGTAATTCTGAGGAAGGAGCTGAATTTAGAACAGTTGATGTTAGGGGTAGAGTTAATTTCAAGACTATTAATTTTTGAATTTTGTACGTGACATGAATAACTTTGTGTTTTAAAAGACTTTTTCATGAAATTATTTCAAGTTTGATGTTAGTTTATTTGAGCTGTACCAAAATGAGACAAAAATACAATTTTCCGCTATTTGTATCTATCACGATACTACATAATATTGATCGTACACAATACATTTTGTCGTAGACTTCAATAATGACGTAGTTACGAGCAAATTGTGTGTAAACTGTACCTAGTATCAAGTACTTGTAAGTATGTAGTTTCAAGATTCGTTTGCAAATATTGCTGGAAGATGCATTAAGACCTAATGAGCGAGTGTTCATTCAATCTCCACAACCTCAACCTCAACAGCCTGTGTAGGTCCACTGCTAGAGCTGTCTAGAGGTAAAGCTCTTTGATCATTTGGTCTAAAGCCACCAACCACTTCACTGAATCTAATTCTCTATTGGAGGCTAAAAATTTGCGGTGAAGGAGCGCCTTTAAGAAAATGTATAGTTATCCTATTTAACACAGGGAAAATAAGTTTAATATAAATCAATATAAAACGTACGTTTTCAGTTCCAGCTTTACAGAAAAGAAAATGAACTAAAGTTATGCGACTGAGCTACTAACGAAAAGGTATTTTAATGATCTACATATTTGATATTCCTGACAAATATTTGTATCGCTTTCAACCTTAGTTTAATTTATTTAATTCAGTGGAAAGTCGTGTAGTGGATTCTATATTTTTAATTAAGATGGTGAAATGGTTTCACTGATTTATAGAAAAAAAATTGGTTTTAAATTATGGCAGGAAAAAAGGTAACAGTAAACTAAACTATATACTCAGAACATAAGTATGTATCAGGTATGTATTACCCATAATTTTGTAGTTTATCAGTATACGTGCTATAAGTTTTCATAGTTCTATAAATTTTGCGATGGTCAGCCAAATTTAAAAAAAAAAGCCGTAATGCTAAACATATTTTACTTACAACAGTAACTAGAAGTGCCCGTGGTTTCGCCGTCAATATTTTGCGCGGAATCCTTCTTATTTGATTACTCTGCTTTTTGGGACGGAGACAAATACAACAAATCAAATATCATAAAAATCGATTTTGTTTAGTTAGAAATAGTACTTACACCATTTATAACATCGGTTCGTTAAAAAGCTATCGTAGTTTGACGATTCATTACGGATGTTGGAAGAACACCAACGTTTCATCCCGCGGTTCGCGGCGCGCCTGCGACCACACCAGGACGCAGTCGTCCTTACGTTGGTGTTCTTCCAACACAAGTACGTTTCATAGTTAACCCGCTAATATCCGTAAAGCTAAGTTCGTTTAATAATTTAAAGTTTCCTACATGATGTATATAAAACCCAAACCACCCAAAAAAATCCAGTCGCGAAACTACTAAGTCCCCTGTCCGTTCAGTTTGGTACACTCTGATTTAAACAACACCCTATATAAGGTTAAACAAGCGGCAAAACTTTAGACCGACGATTCAAACTGTTTCAGTTATGCTATAAGTATAAGGCATGACAGAAAACCTGTCATTATTCAAATATTTTTTCCCAAACCAAATTAAACCAATTTTCGTGGAAGTGCATCCAAGATTCACTATGAAACGATTTAATTCTACACCCAAAGATTTAAATCGTTAGATATGCCCTTTCCGTAGAGAGACCGCGCCGTGTTTGTTGCCAAGCTAAGTTTGTGAGTTCACAAACTTGTCTTTGTCTAATTCTGTGTTTTTGTGGTGTGCTTGTTCACAAAAGTTCGTGCTATGTGATTGCACAGTAAAAAGCAATAATTTCAGTTAGGTTTATTGACAAAAACACTAATGTTGTCTACTTATAGTGTGCGTGCATCGGCATTTTGTTAACGCACACATTCAAAGAAAATGACATTTCTGGGAGTGATTCGTATCTAACAATTTAAATCATTGCCTACGCTCAGGGGATATGGAAAGATAAACTGGACGCCTACAACAAAAAGTGCCCACAACTGGCCGACAATAGGGAAGAATGAAAGGTCGAAAGAAAAAGCCTTAGCCCTGCAGTGGGATCATACAGACCTCTTAATAATAATCATAGCAATTTTCGTTGCTGACTGTACCTATAAAGTACTATGAAATTGAACGTTTGTACTTTGCTGAATCGGCACACAAGGCCAGCCGACCGGGAAATGCCAGCGGCGCTAAAGTCTAACCTTTCAATGCTGAATTGTACTAAAATTGTGCGGTTCTAGACAAAACTGCCTTTTCAATAGCGTAAAGCATTGAAATGGCGGAAGCAGTCGTTATTCAAATACCTATATAATATCCTAGCAGTGCCTCGCGGTTTCACCCGCGTAGTTCCCGTTTCCGTGGAATTCCGGGATAAAATAAAGCCTATGCCACTCCATCAAACGTAAGCTTTTTAATAATGAAAGAATTTTTTTTATTGGTCCTGTAGTTTCGGAATCTATTCAATACAAACAATAAAAAAAATCCTCTTTATAATATTAGTTTAGATTATGTAGTACTCATAACACAAGCAGCTTTATATAATATTGTTTTAAGAATACTGTAGAAAATATTAAGCACGAAATATTATAAGAAATCGTTGCAAATGTTATACTCGTTGCGCTTTACGCTGAACAATGGGTCTACCATTATCTTAAACGTAGACATTACATTAAACACAACGTCAAATTAAACATAGATAAAAATAATTAAGTCGCATACCCGAACCAATATGAAAGCGATACCTATTTTATTAGGAATTTTTAAAAAACCTACGCTCAGTTTGTGGTATCTATTATAAGCTATTTTTTAATACCTCTTTCATAATTTTATCTGATATAGTTTAGGAGGAGTTCGGTGACCAAAAAGCGCAACTTCGTATCTCTGCCTAAGCTTTACAAAATGAAACTATTACAGAGGCATTAATAAATAACTTATAATAGATACCACAAACTGAACGATGGATTTTTAAAACTTGCTGCGTTTAACGTAATGATAAGATAATAGAGCGCTAATATAGCGCTATAAGATAGCGCTCTTATACACATAAGAGCGCCTACTAGCTTTTTTTTGAGACTTGGGAGTCCAGGACGGCAAGTTGCCGACTGCAAGGCTCAACTGCAGGCGATTACAACGGCAGTTGATGGGCAAATCGCCGTCCGTGTATTTAAGACGTGCAGTCTGTGTATAAGAGCCCTATGTTAAAACTAAGCTGAGTACATGTATGCAAAAACAAACACTTTAGTAAACAGACATGCTTAGTCAAATATGTTTGATAATCGACTGTGATTTAAATATTAGAACCAATAATTTTGAAAATGTTTGGAAGAAATTTAGTAACATAACTTAAGGCTGAGACGACCCAATATGACAGCGCCACCTATTTTATCATAATTATTACGTTTAACACAGGATTTTTTTTAAATCCATAGTACAGTTTGTGGTAAGTATCTATTATGATCTTTTTTTTAATACCTCTGTTTTATCTTGTATAGTTTAGGTAGAGATGCGAAAATAGAGTTTGGTGGCCAAAAACTTCTTTATGAGCAAGCTAGGTACAGAACCTCGATGATTTTAATGTAATATTCAACTCTATAACCCCAATCATCCTCCTCACCTAACATGCATCCAAACATGCAAAGCCTGAAACTAGTCATAGAAATATTATCCCTATTTAACATTAAAAAGACTTAACAAAAAAAGCGCTCTCAGTTAGTAAACTAGCATTCAAAACTATTCAGAAATCACAGCAATACAGAAAATTACTCTAGCACTCTTCACTTTTTCTGATAAATCAAAGGTAAGCCAGTTACCGGGTCTCAAAGCCCCGGCGAACCTCTATTTCCTGTTTTTGATGGCGCCTGTTACTATTCCAGATATGTGTGGAATTGACAGGCGGAAGCTTTTATAAATTGTAGTCGATTTCACCACAGCGAAAGTAATTAAAATTTGTGAATATCATAGGTTGAAATTTTGCTACGACAATCGGGAGTTGCTTACTTTGTAGACGGTCTACGACGCTCGTAGATGGTCTAAGACTCTCGTAGACGTCTAAGACTCTCGTAGACGGTCTACGACTCTCGTAGACGTTGTACGACTCTCGTAGATAGTCTATAGCGCCCTGCACACGTAAGGTTCGGACCGCGGGAAATTGCACGCGCCGTTCCATCCCGCGCTCCGAACCGTACGTGTAGATGCGCCAGGCTGACAGTCCGATCTGGCAGTTCGATGCGCGCTCTGATCTCACAGTTCTATGCGCGCATCTCGTGTGGACGCAAACTACAGAACTGCCGGTTTGGAACGTCGTCAAAGCTATTACGGATTTCATTCGTTTGATGATATAATACGAGTCGGAAGCTTAAACAATCTGCAGGTAGCTTAACTGATGCATATAAATACCAGTAGGAAGCGTAAACAATCTACAGGTAGCTCAACTGATCCATATAAATACCAGTAAGAAGCTTAAACAATCTAAAGGTAGCTCAACTAATCCGTATCAATCACAATTACCTATTATTATAACTGTTAATTATCGTTTTAAGATAAAGCCTTGTTTATTCCTAGGGGTGAAAAGTATTACTTTCATCCCGCTTATCAGGCAACTTCAAACCTGCTTTTTGAATATGAGTTCTCATGAATTCCATTGTCAGAACTGAACCAAATTGAAATAAAAAAAGAATCATCAAAATCGGATCACCCAATTAAAAGTTTTGAGGTAACAAAAAAAAAATCAGTCGAATGGAGAACCTCCTCCTTTTTTGAAGTCGGTTAAAAGTAAAAAATTTGACCAAATTTGCCTTTTTTCAGTTGCTTGTACTAACTACAGATCGCTAACACGATGATCGGGTATCCATTCTGCTTGAGACTGAGGCAAAACTTTTGAAACTTTTAACGTTCCACGCGCCAGTCTAAACTGCAGTCAAAACTCTTGAAAATCTATTTACACGCACAGTTCGGATCGTTTGGAAAAATGTGAAAGATTTGCCCGCGTTCCAAACCGTGGAAACATTTTTACTCGCAATTAGCACGACAGTTCGATCCGCAGTCCAAACTGTACAGATCCATCCGCGGTTTGGACCGCAGTCCAGATGCGCGGTTCGAACCTTACGTGTGAAGGCCGCTTATGACTCTCGTAGATGGTCTACGACTCTCGTAGATGGTCTACGACTCTCGTAGATGTTCTACGACTCTCGTAGATGGTCTACGACTCTCGTAGATGGTCTACGACTCTCGTAGATGGTCTACGACTCTCGTAGACGGTCTACGAATCTCGTAGGTGGATCGTAGACGATCTACGGACAGAGTAAATAGGCTACGAAAGAGAAATGTGAAATCAAATGAGTAACAAAAAAACAAAAATGCTTGTGAATCACAGTAGAAAAAATAACGATGGATCTTGAAAAGTATTGCACCAAGTTAACGTTAATAAAATAAAACCAGCCAAGTGCGAGTCGACTGCACGCATAGGTTTCCGTATCCAACGTATATAACTATTTAGCAAAAAGAACCCTTAATTTTGTTTTGATTCGATAACAAGGAAAAAGCCAACGTGATGCCTATCCTACTTGGATAGGCATCTAAATATTGCTTTACTTCGGTGATCAGTACTCAACTTGGTATGGATGTGGATGACCCCTTTATGATATTTTTATTTATTTTTATTATTTGTTGTTATGAAGGTAATTTTTATAAACAATTTCCTATTAAGGTTCAAAAGATGCAGCTATGACAAAAACAGAGCAAAAATAGCAAAAAAAAAACAGTTTTTCGCATGGTTATATGGCCCTTTAATTTTAATATTTATTTATTATTTGTTGCTGTAGCGGTAATAGCAATATCTCAACAACAACCTCAAAAACCTATATTGGTCCACTGCTGGACGCAGGCCTACCCCTGATAATATCTCATGGGGTGTAATGCCATGGTAAAAGCAATACACATTCTGTGAATTTCCACTGTCTACCATTTACGGTTCATGACATACCACCCGCTGACTGACAGACGAACAGACAGCTAAGGCATTGTACTAGGGTCCCGTTTTCAGCTTTCGGGTACAGAACCCTTAAAACCACTTTATGACCTAAATGCTAAGTCGATTTGCATGAAATAGGCTGAAAGCTGTTTCACAATGTTCAGTACTCAATAATTTAAATATGAATTTGATACTTAGCTTATGGAATACCGAGAATATTTCATAAATGCCGGCATACCGTGTATTTTACAATAGTTTATAGCATATAACCACGACAGTGATATTAAAGTGAGCCATATTGTGTCAAATGTGAAGTTCGTTTGGCTTACGGGCTGTATTTTCCTATACAGGTTTATTCTAGCCGAAAGTGGTCCCCGACCCGATAACGAATAGTAATTTCGAATCACTATTCGATATTGGGTTGGTGATGATTTTCGTTTCACTGACCTTATTTCGGCAAATGGCACAGTATAGTGCCTAGCTACTATAGTGGTTGGCGCTTAAACTTCCAACACCACTGCCGCACAAATTGAAAATTAGCATCGAAATATGGGCTCAAAATCATCATAACATTACAGTATATTTTACAGTGGCGGTATAAAATAGTACCTACACAGCGCGCAGGCGACTCGCTTGCGGTAAGCAAGTATATCACTGTAAAATGTACCTAAATGTTACAAGTTAAAGCCCATATTACAGTGTTAACTTTTGTGTTGTGCTATAGTAGGGTTGAACATATGAGTGGTAACCCTAACGTGTCTTGGTAGTTCAAAACGTATCACGCCGCGTTTCTCGCGTGTATGGTAGTGAATAACCCCTGTGACCCACATAGCTGGCCTCAGAGCCCCAAATTAATGCATACTTATTTGCCCCGTTCCGTAAATTTCTTTAGAATTTTTGTCGCCCTAAGTATCAAGTTTTTTCAAAGGGAAGTCTTGATGACCCTTATCGTGCCGAAAAATCGTAAGGGCGCGATAAAACGTTTGTCGACGTTGATAACGAGACGTCTAATTGAATGTACCTATAGATAGGTAGATGATTTTACGGGGTTGTTGAATTAAATTACTGAAGACGCTGACAGATATTTAAGAAACAAAATGTAACACCAATTCCAATCAAGAGTAGATAATTAGATTGATGGTTTATTTGGTTCACAAGGACAGCACATAATGTAGTTAGAAATAAACATGTAGGTAGTTACAAGTATGTATATAAACAAGCAAAAAAGAAAAAAAAACTAGAATCAGAATTTATGTTAGAACTTATACTAACCTACCTACTCATAACAGCCAGCCTAGCACGGGTAGAATAGAGAAAAATGACATCGCATCGTCATACATTGCGTAAATTATTAAGGTTGAAGGAATGAATTTCAAACATTTTACGCATACGATGACAAAGTGCCGTATTTTTTTTCTATTCTACCCTAGACAACGATCTCCGTGCTGGACCTACAGGTGTGCCAGTGCTGCCAAGGAACATTAATACTAGGCGCAGTGCTGCAGAGGTGAGACTTACTGAAATTGAAAGATTAATAGTTGTTTTTTTCAAACCTTATTAGGGTTTGCGGCGATTACTTTGTCACTTATGACAGTATCACTTACGTCATTTTGACAGCTGTCATTGACTTGCAATCCAATTATCTTATCTTTTAGAGTTGTGGCAGCAAAGACACAGCAAGCCATGAAATAAGAAGTTGAAGTTGAGATAAAGGCATGAAGTATGTAGATTGTAAATCACGACGGTATGATTTTCGCGAGACGTTAGGAATACTTTTCGAGGGACGTTTGGGAATAACTCCACATAAGTACTCTTTTGTTGAAAGCCACACTAGAAAGAACTATACCATCGAGGAGTTCTCAACAAGTTGTTGTTTAGAGGTATAGTAAAATTGCAATTGTTTTAAATTAAAATGGAAATTAAATTGCGGCTTGTTAAATTATTAGGTGTGGTGGGAGTACATAAAATATTCTAGCAAGCATTCCAAAATTATAGAAGGCATTTAAAAATGGTATTATTCTAGATTCAATTTTAGATCGCGTGTAATAACTAATTTATAACCGTAACGAGTTGAAGGTAAATGAAGACGTAAAAACCACAATGGATAAAATTTTATAGGTTAGGTATTTTGTACAATAAATAGTCAGGTTTTATTAAGTGAAATTTCTATTCGTACAGTTTACTGCCTTTATTTATCAAAGTTGGCTCGTAGTTTTGTCTTCTAAAAATATGAACTGTAGATTTTTAAATTAGAAAGATCTTGAAAATTTTGTTACTTGAAGAATTTTAGTTCGAGGAGCAGCAGTAGTTTTCATTAACGTACCTTTACTTACCTTTAGTAACTTTATGTTCCATTAGTAACTTTACGTACCTTTCAAAATAAAACTCACTTTGTAGACAAAACGCATTTTGGTCTAATTGTTTTCAAGTCCAATCGCGACATAGTCAAAACTCGTAAAGGTCTTCAGGGTTGAAGATACTCTATTTTTTTTAGTCCTGCTTTGCTCCAATGATACTGGACAATATCTTATGAGACTGATATCTGAAAAGTTAATACACTTATATTTCGATGGTTGTATTATGTACGAGCTTTGTTGAAAAAAAATTGTTTGATTTTAGAACCGAGTTCTATCCAATCGAGATTCGTCATACTGCGATATTAGCTTACTAGATACCTGGCCGTGTGAAGCCGGCTAAGAATTTGCATCAGCCCAAATTCCAGCGGGTGACAACCCTATATGATATAAGCCAAGGAGGCCTGCGTTCAATGTACCTACTGGTATAAATATCATACTATCGAGAAAATCGAGAAAGAAAGTTTGTATGGATGGATGTACATTATCTGTTCACGCCAAACCTACTGGACGGATCTGGCTGAAATTTTACATACAGGTCCCATAATCCTGGAATCAAACATAGGCTGCTTTAGACATAAATAACACCATACATAAATCAGTTCCCGTGGAATAAAAATCACCTTTAAACGTTTCCAAAGGAACTACGCGTGCGAAGTCGCGGGGCGCAGCTAGTATATATACAGGGTTATTTTTAAAAGACCGGCAACCTTCGGTGACCAGCTTCCCAGCATCATCAGTAACAACTTTTGTTCTACGACTTTTGATAATTAGCTACTTTTCATTTCCATAAAAAAATAATTATTCATTGAAATATCTGTCTAAATGTTCTCTAACTCTATGGGTTGGGACGGCGCGCTGCGCTAGCGCCTTTGATCTTGCCGCTCAAACGCCAGCCAAAGCGGATGCGCGCGCGGCACACGTCTTTGTGCGCGTGGCGGACCTCGTGCGTGCATGGCCTCCAAGGTCACCAGACATTGCACCCTGGATTTTTATTTATGGGGACACATAAAAACAATGGTGTACAGTGGTGGCGAAATCACAAGCCGAGACTTGTTAAAAGAAAAATAATGTGGGCCTTTGGTCAAGTGCAATCAAATTCAGAGGTGTTAGCTCGTGTTAACGAACAGCTGATTTTTAGGTGTGGTCTTTGCGTTGGTTGTGAAGGTGACTATTTTGAACGCTATGTGCGCGATACTCACCGCTACCCGCAAGATTTGAACCTGCGAGGTAATGTCTAATTTGTAAATATTATTTTAATCATTTAATTATTGCAAATACGCTGATTCCACTTTTTAAATACCCCTTCAAAACAATGAAACAATGATAGTAAATACCTAAACGCTTTCTAGCTACCTAGTGACCAATTGATATTACCTACCTGCTTACCTAATTAAACTTTAAGACGTTATGTTATGAATGATTTGATTACCTACGTTAAACATAGTGGGTACCTAACCTACCTACCAGATCTACATAGCTACCGATATCTGTGGTACCGACTTATCTACATACCACTTAGGTATTTGTTTTTAATTGATTAATGTAGCCAGTTCTAAGCCTGGTCAAGTATGAAGGGATTGTGGACACAGTGCATACCTACAGCCTACAAACCCCGCGAGTAATTAATATCACTAGGTAGGTAGGTAAATAACTGAGGGTTAGGTAGTTATTATTATCACCAGTGAAAGTGCGCGCAAATGTGCGTCGTGTTTGATACAACATAGATCTACAAAAGTCACGACAGGACAATAAAAACTTAAATAATTCTTATTAATGTACCTATTGAGTTATTTCAAAAGTCGTAGAACAAACATTGTTGCTGATGATGCTGGGAAGTTGATCACCGAAGGTTGCCGGTCTTTTAAAAGTAACCCTGTATATACTAGTTGCGCCCCGCGGCTTCGAACGCCTTTCCCACGGGAACTGATTTATGGGATAAAAAGTAACCTATGTGTTATTGCAGGCCTAGAAATACCTTTATGCAAATCAAGCTCAGCCCGATCCGTTAAGTAGTTTTTGCGTGCAACAGCAACAAACATACATATTTACAAATTTTCGCGTTTATAATATTAGTACGATATATATGCCTCCTCGTCGATTTCGACGACGGCAACCCTAGATATTGCGTTTCCTATCATGTGTTCAAGTTGCTGCTGCGATATTGAGTCGGGGTGTTGGGAGTAGCTTGCTTCCCAAAGGTCATCTTGGCGATCTACAATCCACACCAGCATTACAGCATTTGAGGAAAATCGCCTCGAGACGCTACAATCCAAACGCCAGATACGAAAAGAGAGACCTACTGGGTATATTGTACTACCCGTACATATCTATATGAAGTCTAAATTAATACTTTTTCTTTCGGGTCAGCTAGTTATGGAATACTTTTGGAACTTTTAACCCCTACGTCGCATGACAGAGTGGCGTGCGGGCGCGCCCGCGTCACTCGCCTCCTCGGTTTTCATAAATCTAGTTATAATCATTTGCGCAAAGAAGCTCAAATTAGCATGTATAAATCAGGAGTAATAACCGCGCACGAACTTGGGCTTGGCGTGTTCTGGTCTTTTCTGACAAAAAACAGCTTAGCGAGTCTGAAAAGTGAAGTTTGAGTTCCTTAATCACTTAGGGCCGGTTTACACCGCGAGCGTAGCGGGACCCATTGAGGACTGCGTTTAATTCGCTAGAGTAAACTGCGTACTTGCATTTATTATTATATGAATATTTTTATTTCATTTTATTTCCCTGAGTAAATAGTAGCTGAAAGAACTGAGCGAGCAAAGAGCAATGAAATGACGCTCTACTCACTCATCTCTCTCATTTTACATGTTTTAACCGACTTCAAAAAAGGAGGAGGTTCTCAATTCGTCTGTTTTTTTTATTTTATTTTATGTTTGTTACCTCTGAACTTTTGACAGGGTGGTCCGATTTGCATGATTCTTTTTTTATATGAAAGCTGGTGCTTCCCGTGTGGTCCCATTTTAATGTTGTTCAGTTCTTACAATGGGATCCATAAAAATTCATGAAAAAAAACTGTAAAAATTGAAGTCGGTTTATAGTTTTTTAAAACAAAATTAATTATTTGCCTTGAAAGTCGACAGTCAAAACTAATTGTTGGTCGAAATGTAAAGCTAATTTATTTAAAAGTAGTCCGTTCCGCCTACCATTTCCCGCTCATTACCCTTTTGCGGTGGCAGACCGAGATGTTTTTTGAAGTTTCAAAGTTACGTGGGAACATAAAGTCGGCTACATACATACAAACAAACAAGAATTGGATGTCAACCCCATAACCCTCCTCCAAAGGTAGTCGAGTAAAAATACAAGAAATACCTTCGGAAAGTGTTTTTAATCTGGATCTCTATGGTTCCATATAAATTAGGTTCAGACTAGACCTGTGTCGCATATTCACCCTCCAAGGTGTATAATGCATGAGGTTTCCGCGCCGCCCCGTGAACACGAAAATTATAATCAGGTTCATAACTCACGTGTATGTTTCACGGTTCACGCCAGGAAGTGTGATAGCTGTAACGTGTTTTAACTAAACGACCGAACGTTTAAATGCTTTCACCTAAAATATAAAAAACTTATACTACATAAATTCGAAAACCTCCGATAAAATAAGTCAAAAAATGTTTTTTGCTTGTTATATCAGCAAAACCCCCAAAACTTTTGAAGTGAGTCGTGAGAATGAGTGTAAAAGAACACCAATAGGACGAAAAAAACAGGATGTGTGTTTTATGTTTTGATTATTTCTATGTGATTAACGGACACTCTCTTTAACCTAACCTACAGCTTTACTACGAGTAATTATAATAAACTAGCAGCACCTCGCGGTTTCACCCGCGTAGTTCCCGTTCCCGTGGCAATTTCGGGAAGCTTTCTTATGGTGAAAGAATCGAAACGATCCAGTAGTTTCAGAGCCTATTTAATACAAAGAAACAAATATTTCCTCTTTATAATATTATTATAGCATAGATCAGGTAATTCCTGTCTGGTCCCAACATAGAATTCCTGTCTGGTCTCCAACATAGAAGTAGCACTACGGCTTTTTCTTTTGGCGAAAGCGAAAAAGTGAGTCGGATTTTTATTTATACTTTTCAAATAAATCACTTGATTTTTCAAGTCTTGATAAGGGCTACGTTTCTTATCGTGTCAAAGTACATGTTCTATGTAAGGTTAGTGACCGACAGGGGTGTAAAAGAAAAAGCGAAGTTTATTCCAAGCACGTTACTGTATCGTTTAGATTAAATTATTCTTTTAATTAAGAGTTGCTACGTAAACAGACACGGAATAATGGCATTGTAAAGGTTAAAAGCTTCTGATGCTGTATCAAAATTAAACTTGCTGTCTTTATTTTTATGACATAACAGTTCTGAGGGCTAACCCCCAAATACTCAAACGCATCTCAGATTTAAGCACGTCTCAAGTGACGAATATTTGACAGTTTTTCATTGAAAACTGTCAAAAAACCACGACTTGAGACGAGCTTAAACCTGAGTTGCGTTTGAGTATTCGGGGGTTAGTCTGGTTGACGTAAGTAAAGAGACGTGCAACTAGATAGGTACCAAAAAAAGTTTTACAAAGTCGAGAATAGAGAGTTAGTAGAGTAGTGGATAGAGAAACGTCATGTTTTTTGGAATTTTCAGATCGTGGCATTCCCTAGGGTTAACTCATTTATCTAAAGGTATATCACTTACAACGATTGTAGGCACGACATTTCAGAATGTTGTGTTCTGCCTGTATATCACGACATTTACGAAGCGATGCCATAAAACCCTCTAAAATGTCGATAAACAACTGCCCTACAAACAACTAGAGGAAAATCCGTAGCATTGAGTTTAGCAATATATAACTTACAATCATTGTAAGTGATATATTGGTAAACGCCGCCGTATATCGTTATGTACAGGCAGAGCAAAACATCCTGAAATGTCTGTACGACTTTGCATATGAGAGTCACCGCTGACTTATGCTAGGCAGTATTTTAATTTACAATCAAACCAATAATGAGTATTTTTTCTCGGTGTTCTATAGGTATTTACCATTCCCGCTACGCCGAAAATGTTATCATATTTTAACCCATTTGCACTGTTGGGTAATAAAGCTTTAGGTCTGAATATAAACCAAAAAGTTCCTACTCGTAGTTAATAAACCGAGTACATTTTATAAAAGTACCTAACAGTACCTAACTGTACAGTAAACTGTACTTTTAGCATTCAATCAAAGTACCAGGAGATCAAAAGTTGTTTGGAAATAACGAGAGCCAAGATTGCAGATACACTGGTAAATTCATGGAACTTCATGTTTATGCTGACCCAGTGCCTAGGCGGAAAATGGTACCTACTAAGACTATGGGAGATGGCACTATGGGAGCAATTTCGAAGGTCGCATGAAAGTCGTTTTCAATAGCTGTCAAAATGACAGTTGCTATCATAAATGATAGTTATTGTTTCAAACGCTGCTAACTTAATGAAAAAAGAACTAAAGCTAGAAATTACAGCGAGCTTCCTAATGGCACATGCAAAAAATAAACCGGCCATAGGTACACTCAAAAACTATTCTATGGTGGCAAGTCTATGGTTTCGTAGTTTGGTAGGGTGGGTCCGTAGTAGGTATACCTACTCATTCCTTCCGGTTCTCTGCGAGTCGATTCCAGATACTTTTAATGTCATCGGACTATCGGGCATAGAATTATTATTAAGTATCGTGAATTATATTTCTTCGGCAATGGACAGGGGCCAACATAAACCGCTCTCGATCCACTGCTAATGTGTTCCCGTTCTCCGTGTATCGAAATCGTGACTTGTTTCGACAATGTTTCTGATCTATAGCGGAGCCAATGTTTATTGGTTATTTATGACCTATAAATTACGTAGGGTTCGCTTATGTTTACCTACCTCACTTTTGTTTTTGCGATGTTTTGATTATCAATTGAATTTATGTTTTGGGGTCGCTGAAATATTGTGTACTGGTTTCTGCCCGCGGCTTAGCACGCGCTGTTTCTATGGAAATGTTTCACGGTTATTTCTATCCCATGGAAACTATGGGTTAAAAAGTAGGTAAGGGCTAATTTACACGGACTGCAAGTTGTGACTACACGCACCGACTGAAGTCTGCCGTCGTTACGCGGCCGCCTTTTGGTACAGGAGCCAGTTGTAAGATGGATTACGAAGAAATGATATAGCTTTTACTCCGTCGACGTCGACAAAAACGAAGAAGAAAACACTTTTACTGTAGGTTCAAGAAATATTAGTAAATAGTGAACAAGATGGACACTTTTTTAAACTCTATCCACTGTTACGAAGGAATGAGAAAAACTGTTTCAATTATTTTCGAATGTCCATTGCTTCTATTTTGCAAGATTCAATATCTCGCCAATATACCACGATGCGGAAAAGTATTTCAGCTAAGCAAAGAATCGCCATAACATTGAAGTAAGTGGGATTTACTTTAAAGGTACCTACTTTGAAATTATTCCTTTAATAAGATAAATGTCATATTGGAACCTAATGAACTATTTATAAATCAAAATGTACGTGCGTACTCCTTCACTATTCGCTACATGCTACAATTGCAAGCCACCGTTAACTGCTGTCGGTGGTTGCCGTCGCGTGTAATTTGCAGTTGTAGTCCGTGTAGACGAGCCCTAACCTCCATCCTTCATTCCAGGCTTATTTAAAATTTAAGCTCGATTTGTTGCGAAGTTTTGGCGCGAAGAAGTATCAAACATCCATCTAGCCATCCAAACTTTCGCAATTATAATATAAGTGTGAGTTTACTCAAAAGACATCAGAATACCTAAGCTTATAATAAAATAACAGGTTCATTTTCATACGCATGTGCAGAAGATTCAGTCAGTTCTCTTCATATATAATCATACCTTTCGGATTCAGTTTTTGATACTGAAAAGAATAAAGTTTTAAGTTCGATATCAGTAGGATTTTTAAGTTTTTGTACCGTATAGTGTTTTTTGTTTCTTAATAGAAAACTAAAGATCACAAAATATTATAATTTATAAATAGAAGGTGAATAAGTCACAATAATCCAGCGTTTGACTCTTGGCCTACCTATTCGGTACCTACCGAAGGGAGTTTGTAGCACCGTTTACAGTTGTAGATCTGTCTATCAGTATCTTGAAGAGGTTTTCCTGATAGTAATTTGTCGATATTTGGTTTTAAATCTGATCTACTGATCTGAGTTCAATCAAATCAGAAACGTGTTTTGCAGTGAGTGATCTGTGATATTTGTTTTTAATGTATGTGTGATAAAGTAAAAGTGACTTTCATAAGACATTGGTAGTCTGATATAAGTAGAGATAAGACTACACTTAACCAATCCAATTCGTTAAAACCCTTCTAAGTTCCTTGTTCCATAAGCAAGTCGTAAGTAACACCTACAAAGAGCCTTAGGGAAGGGACATCGTGAGCGTGATCGCTCAAGATTTAATTCGTTTGATAATTCAATCTCTCTATTTCTATAAAATAACTTTCAAAAAAATCATGGAAAATAAAGAACTGAACTGAAAATGAAGACTGTCACCCGGTTTGAAGCGGATGAGCCGGAAAACTTCCGAGCAGTGTTTTTTTTATATTTTTTATAGCACAATATCACACAATAAGTAAAGCATTTAAAAGTAAACAAATGGCAAAGGCGAGCTTAACCCTGAAAGAGTTCCCTTCCAGGAAACCTTATTGGGAGTGAGAGACTAAGATAAAAAATGATACGTACATGTGCTAAAACAGAGGATATACGTAAGATTTAATTTTAATGAACTTATTAAGTAGACTGTTATCAAAACATAATTTAGAAAAGTTTTTATTTCTATATGACCATGCAGTACACTCGGAAACATCAAATAATTTATTCAATAAGGGGAAATATAGCAACCTTGATTTAAAAATCTTATTAAGCTAGAGTTCTTAAATAGTTAGGTCTGTATGCTTTTTCATTCACAACTTATTGTGGGTGCAGTACATACAAACCAAGCAAGAAGACGAATGCAAAACTATTCGAAGATTGGAACGTTCGTTCCATGTTTCTTTGATGTACCGACAGCCAGAGCACGGCCGAAGGCGAACGAAGGCGTTTGCTTTCGCGATGATGACACTAGATCTTTCGCGTTCGTTCGTTAGCCTTCACTTGCTCTATTTCGCTTGGTTTGTACTCGGCATGTCAGGTAACAAATCCCATCCACAGATCAGGGAAACCACGTCCCATCGTATGCTAGAGTTCATTCTTCGAGATATAACGCATTATGCAATGTGCAGTGCGCAGCCGGGCGCGCAGCATGGCAAGAGGCCGCGGCGCTGTCCGTGGGCGGCGGCGGCGCGGGCGCAGGCGGCGCGGCGCGGCGGTGCTCCGTGCTCGGCGACCATCCCGGGGCGAGGAGAGGCGGGAAGTGGCATCGGAACAACAGGGTACGAGAAGGATAAACTCCTGGATTTTGTTGTTCGTTAATTGGAAACCCTTGTTGAAGCACTGTTGGGCTAACCGCACTTTGGCTGCTTTCACTTGAGAAACAGGAAACTTCCGCTAAAGGACAGTAGCATTATGTTTCCGTTTGGTAGCTGAAACCACATAATCGACGTTTGAGCAACAAGACACGGCTCGGTAACGTAACTCGGTAACGTATTGTCACGTAAGCAACCGAGTGTCTTGCCGTCCAAACGTCCATTCTGTTGCATAAGCGAGTATCTTGCACGGAAGCTAAATGTTGCTGAAGCGATAGTGTTTACGTGTGGTCAGCCTGAGGGTTTTATATTTTATATTTAAAGTAACTAATTTTGCAAGAAATGCGAGCTTAATCCAGGAGTTTTGAGATCAAGATAGCCTTCAGAAGAACCTACTTCTTGTGAAAAGATGAATAACCTTTAGACGTCTATGTTTTCTGACTTTGCCAGGATTATGAATGGCTTTCAGACATGCTTTAATCATTTTCATATTGTGTGCTTATCGCGTCAATATTGTGTTGCACGGCATGGTATGACGCTTTATAGTTTTAAGTGATAAATCGAAATTTTTGGGCGACCAGCGATGTAGGTAATATCATGGAGGTAAATTGGTTTAGGGACTTACCGTCAGAACTTTATTCGAGTTAAACATGATAAGTGATATAGTAAAGTATCAAAACTTAGGTCATTTCAATAGACCGCACGGTACCCGAGTTCTCGGCCAAATACACAGTGATACACATTTATTATTTTATTATAATAATTTTGCTGATTTTTACCACGGGGATCCCACCATTGTCGGATCTATGTCGGTCTAGTTTGATTTACAAATTTGTTAGGGAAGAGTACCCTGAATTCATAGCAGAGAATCAAACGAACGTAAAAGCACTCTTGTTGCTTTAGAAAGAACAAACACAGTACATTGACCAACAAATCACATCACATCATTCATCGAAACTGTAGCTCAGAAAACATCAGGTAAGTATATTAAGCAGAAAACGTCTTAAATTCATGGCAGAATTCTAACAAATGTAAAAGGAAACATGTTTTTTTTTTCTAAATTTGCATTTTTTTCAAAATTTAGATAACGTTAGACAACAAATCACATAGGTACCATACATTACATCAAACCTGTAGCAAGTACTCGTAGCACAGCAAATTAAGAAAAACACTTACTACAATTTAAAAAGAAAATACAAAAGTAGTGTAAAAGAACACAATTAGAACAAGTTTTAGACGAACATTAGATAACAAAATCACATCACATCATTACGTACATCAAAACCGTAGCAGAAATAATTAGCAGAAACATGAAGAACAAATCACATCATTATACATCAAAACTTGCAAGTAGCTGAACAACATTAGCAAGTAGCTCAAACAACACTAGCAAATCGCACAACTACTATACCGTATCCACCCAGCATGGAGCATGTTAGTAAACAAACCACGATACAAATAACAAAAACTCACTTGCTTGGCGTCGAGTTTCAGATATAATTGTAAGCAATATTTATTGAAGGCAGGATCTAAAATCGATAAGTAATGTAAATTACTAATAAACGGACGCGCCAACAAATTGAATTTTAGGTTAAGTATGGGCGGTTTGTTTACGTTTATGATTCATTCAAAATGGACACGGTATAGACAGAAATACCCAGCAAAGTCAAGAAGCTAACAAGAAACTGATGGACCTCTGTTTTTCAGGTGCGAGACGCGTCATACGGGTCGTCATCAGATTCAGACGGAGAGGCGGATGCTATCAATGGGGAGCCTTGGGGAGTGGCACGGCTGCTGTATGCGGGCCTGGGGATCCTGGCCTTGGGTCTCGTGGTTTACTTCGTGGGGACCGGAGACAAGGTAAAATAAATAAATCAAACATAAAATGGCATGTAGCTGGATTTAAGAAGGTTTAAAATGGAAAAGCTTAATGTGATAGCAAGTTTATCGACCTTGGTGAGCTAGAGCAACTATATGTATTGGTACCTATAGATACCTTAGGGAGATAGGTAGATAACAATGGAAAGCCTTGGAGCGTGACGTAGTTGCAGGACTGGGAAGTCTTGTGATCCACTTCGTGGGACAAGATAAACGGAAGTGTAGCTGGTTGTAACTAGGTTTAAATATTGTTTATTAATCGATTATTGAGAACTACAAATGAACACCTGCTTTTTAAATTAATGGAGATGAAGCATGATTATGTTTCCCTGGGACCTAAGTTGCTTTAACGAGAGCAAAATTTCTTGGAGCCTTAACCAGTTGTCGATGAATGGTTCTAATGTCTTTTTTGAAAATGTTCCAGGGTTTCAAGACGCCAGCGCTTCGGCTGGTGGGTCCATCGCTCATCTTCGCCGGTTTGGCTCTTTGTCTACTGCGTATTGCCTTTTGTATTTTTGCGAAGCCTTGCTGCCGTCGGCGGACCAACTACAAGGAGAACAGAAGGTAGTTTTCACCACCATTATTGAACATTTATGTACCAAAAATTTGCTTTTTTATGTGGCTACGCTCACGGTCGGTACTTGAACAAACGCACACTCCGGAATTACGTAACCTGGAAATAAGTGAGCGAAAAAACTTTAAATTGGATTAGTAGTTCGGATTATTTACTCAACGAAATCCAAGGCCAGGGTCAATTCCCAATATCTAAACGACTTGGCTAACTATTGGACGACGGATTGGATATATTTAATTTTTTCCCTGTAGCTGAAGCTGTAGAACGACGCTAGAATCCCAAGGAAGTCTTAAAGTTTTTCGACTCCTACATCACTGACCTCGTGGCGCAATTGGTTAGCGCATTCCCGTACTGAGGGAAGGATGCGGGCTCGATTTCCATAAAAGCCGATTTTTTTGGGATATTATATGATTTTTAAAACGCACCCCGAGTGCGAGGGCTAATGCACTTTAAAACTCAAAAGCAATCAGACTCAAAGGTGAGCATTGTTCGCCATGCAACAAAAAGACATATTCTCAAGATCCTACTCGTCTCATCCTATTTTAACGTATCCCCATTCCAGACTGTCTGGTTGCGTGGAAGGCGAAGAGATGCCGCTGGCTGGCGGTACCTCCCGCGGCCCCGCGCAGTGCTCGCCCGCGCGGAGACTCGACGCGTCTTCCTGCGACGTTTCGAGCCTATCCAGTGGGGAGGAGGACGAGCGACTGCGACGATACCGCACCGCGTCGCATCACACTCTACATCCACCTCCACAGAACATACAGGCAAGTGCTGCACTATTTAGATTGTGTAGTTTAAAAGCGAGACACTATTGGTTGGAGACTCGTCGCGTCTTCTTGCGTCGTATCGAGACTATCCAGAGGGGAGGAGAAGCAACTTTGGCGGTAACACACCGCGTCGCATCACACTCTGCAGCCGTCGCCACAGAACATACAGGCAAGTGCTGCACTATTTAGATTGTGTAGTTTAAAAGCGAGACGCTATTGGTTGGAGACTCGTCGCGTCTTCTTGCGTCGTATCGAGACTATCCAGAGGGGAGGAGAAGCAACTTTGGCGGTACCACACCGCGTCGCATCACACTCTGCAGCCGTCTCTACAGAACATACAGGCAAGTGCTGCACTATTTAGATTGTGTAGTTTAAAAGCGAGACGCTATTGGTTGGAGACTCGTCGCGTTTTCTTGCGACATATCGAAACTATCCAGAGGGGAGGAGGAGCAACTGTGGCGGTACCGCACCGCGTCACATCATACGCTGCAGAAGCTTCCACAGAACATACAGGCAAGTGTTGCACTCACTGGTCTTTAAGGATGTCGCTGGTATACTTTTAGACTCGCTGCGTTTTCCTGCGACTACGACGTATCGAGCCTATCTAATGGGGATGAGCGACTGTGGCGATACTTCACCGCGTCGCAGCATCACACGCAGCAGCCGCCATCACAAAATACACCTCAGTGATGCATTCTCCAACCTGACTGGTTTGGATGGGTGATTTGAGACTTGACGAGTCTGCGACGTGTCCAATGGGAATGCTGGACTAGCGACTGCGACAGGTTTTTTATTGAAATTGAGGGATTCAGAAGTTCTGAAGATTACCCATTACACAAAACCGGCCAAGTGCGAGTCTCAAGAGAACTCGCGCACGAAGGGTTCCGTACCTATAATAACTCTACGCTTTCATGAGGAACGGTTTTCGCAATTTTTCCTTTATCTGTGCTATAAGACGGAAACTTGCGGCATAAACGGCTGTTGGGTTGACTCAGAAGTTAAATTTTTCGGGCTCCTTTGAGCTGCAAGGACCAGTAAACCTGAGACCAGTAGAGTATTTGATATACATTTCAGCTTGATACCTCCACGCGTTCCTGAGAAAAGGGGTCTTGACAGACAGACAGACAGACGGACGGACAACAAAGTGATCCTATAAGGGATCCGTTTTTTCCTTTCTAGGTACGGAACCCTAAAAACAAACTAACGATACGTTACGATATTGGTCAAATTAAAATCCTAAAGATAAACTGTTTATTTCAGGTGGCTCCATGCCAGGGAACATCAAACGTCCGACAAACACCATCACCGCAGAGCCCTCTCCAACCAGGCGCGGTATCACCGCCAGAGCAAGCCACGCTCACAAAAACTTTGCAGAGAGAACCAAGCTTCACTCTAAGAGAACCGTGCGTCCCTCAAAGAGAACCGTGCGTCCCTCAAAGAGAGCCGAGCGTTCCTCAAAGTGCGTTACACGGCCCGAGTCAACGCAGGCCACCGCCAAGAAATGTCTCCTTCGCCAGTGGCCCCGACGGCGAACTCGTACTCAGCCCCGCACAGCTAAGATCCTAACAAGCAATACAGATCGCAGAAAGACAATAACGATGCGATCTTATATGTGATAGTGACGGACCTTTTTAGTGATTTATACGGTACGCTATGAGGATTATTTGCACGTTTGGATATTCTTGCAAATTCCTAAGTATTTGATAAGTATGTTTTGCAAGTTAGGAACATTGAAGGAATTGCCGAGGATAAGGGTTAACCGAAACAGTCCGACCAACTTATACTCTTCTATATTGTACGAGACTTATCTCTATGCTTAGGTCACCAAAAACAATATAATAATTGTTTTGTGTTTTACACATGTCTTGCCTAAGTCAAGTTCTATTACAGATATTCGACTGCGTATATTATTATAATCTGTGAGCAACGATTGTTAGGAAGCTAGACAAACAAAATCAAGAATCGGTGTGTTGACTTTGTCTGCTAATAAGTTCAAAGTTAAGTTACTATTTTTACCGTAGGACAAAGTATATTTAACTAACTCTAAGCATAATTCTAATTCCTTAGCTATTTAATATTTACTGAATGTGCTAGTTCCATTTTTCATACAAACGTGTAGAATATAATATACCTACCTGCAAGAGGTGTGGATAAAAGTTTAGTTAAATACATTACCTATAGTTTTTATACATAGTTTAAAATTATATCTTAGTTATAATTTGGTTGGATATCTTTGAGAGCCACACCTTTAGCAGTTTATGAATATTAAAGTAAATTGTATTAATAAAATTGTTTTAAAACTGCCTATAATTAGATGCGAATTTATATAAATATATAAATCATAAAAATAGATATATAACTGACAATAATGATTGTTAAATGATGTTTAAAGTGTTACGCGTATATGTGTTTTTATTTCAATTTAATGTCCATCTGTAAAACGTAGTTCAATCGCCAACCAGATTTAATTGACAAAAAATCATTTATTTATTTTCATACAGCCCAAGCTATTCTACTACAATTTGATGTAATGTAACAAAAAAATCAAATGCCTCTCTAAATATACTCGTAATATTCGACAAACTTGGCGACTGAACTACATAATAGAATTACACCAAATAATTGTAGTATAAATAAACATATATTTATTGTAATAGCTAATTTCATAAAGGTTGATGTATAGCGAATGATACTGTTTAACAGTAATGTTTTTATGTGTAAGTAAATGGTAATTTATTGATATATGTGTTACGCGTGCATTGTATATTGCACATTATAGGGATTTAAAAATATATGATATATTTTAGAAATATTTGCACCTTTAGTAGTGAATATATAATGTATATCTGCAGATTTTTAAGCTAGATGGAGAATGACGCTAAGGGTCATCGCAACGTCATTTGAAATTAAGTTATTATGACGAAACAGACAACCTATGTACTCTATTATACAAGTTTTGATTAGTTTTTTGTCAATTATATCTCTGTAATCAAATTGATATGTAGTTATTTTGAATTGTTTAAATCTAAGAATGGTCAATTATGTACTTTTATTTTTAAATAAGATTTAGCTTTGAGTTACAACTGGCTAATTGTTCCAGAAAAACATATATGATGCTGATATATATTTTACTACATATTGAAATGATGACAAATCTTCTATTGCACCGGTAATTTTGTCTTGAATGCTGTTCCTATTGTATTTATTAACATTTCTTATCAAAGTATCCCCCTCTCTGTTTTTATGTCTACGTTGTCTTCTTTATTATAAAAGACGTAAATAGATGTTAAGAAAAATATGAGCTTCGTTTAGACTTACTGGCTTGTGTGACATCGTGTTGTGTACTTTAAAGAAAAATAGTATGTCATGGTTAGATCAAACACTGTCATTTTTTAAACTTATTTGTTCCATCTCACATCATAAATTGCTAATTTCTTTACAAATACCGATACGATCTAAGCGCACATAAATCCGGTACAGGGTTCATTTACTTTTATCGAGCGGGCGGATTTCAATTTATAAATATACTTTGTAAACTATACTCTTCTGAAAAACGAACAACAATTCTATTTTGCGAAGGGAATCTCGTCCGCTTGGGTTTAAAGGAGTATAATTTTATAAAACATTAACCATTATAGTCTGAATTTCACATAGCACTTTCAAATCAGATTTTCATTGTAAAAAACACCAATGTTTTCCCCTTATCTACATAATTAATTCAGCTATATGTGTCCACTGGCTAATATAGTTCCTTTTTTGAAAGAAATAGTAAAATAATTGAATATTTATATATAAAAACTTATTTTTAAGAAAGATATATCCTCAAATCTAAGGCACACCTACACGAGCGGTTAATGTCGGTCCTATTGAATATCTGTCTTGCTCTTTTAAGAATTTGTGCTTCCATTTAAGCTTGCCTAGACCATGCTTCTTCGTGTTTCCTAATAAGTGCTACATAGTCATGTACATAGTTTTATTTCATAGGCGAAATGTTCAAGGCCTAAATGTGTTCTTTATCGGAATAAATGTTTTGATATTATTCTTGACTTCCAGAGTGAATGTATCTTATTTTTCAGTAGGTTTTTGTTAGGAGAATGGTATCAAAACACTGTTATTGCTTTTATCCTGTACGTATAAGTATAGTGTAATATTATTAGTTATTTTTTTCAATAATGTATTCACATCACCATTCTTAAATGTTATAGATAGACAAATTCTTATGAATATTGATTGAATCATTTAGTTTGCGGATTTTTTTTTCACTTTTGTGTTTATCTACTATTTGTGTCTGCCTAAAAAGATATAGTGATATAATTAAGCCGATTCGCGCCAATAATAAAATTGCATAAAAGTACCTACCTAAATATAGTCGTCTTACTCTTAATCTACTTTAAATAGATAATTTAAACGTCATTTTTCCAATTTCTGTCTCCTTATTTTGTATTCAATGATTGAAAAAGCTATTTTTGAGTGGGTATCTACAATTGTTTAGAATATTTCCTAAGCCCAAAACCATGTATCGAATACCTAACTTGAAACGAATCTTGTATTGTTCTTTAAATATAGGAACTGCATGGTTCTCTTTATTATAGTTAAAAACAAGCGGTGGTAACTCAGAAAGATTGCTGTGATTTGGTGTCGAAGAAGGAAGGTTTCGTGTGTAGCTCAAGTTACGTTAAAAATATAGATTAAAGAATAATGAGCAATGAAAAGCAAATAGTTTTGTTGATTTGATGTAAATAATTTAAATTTTATGTCATTATCCGTGTTCATGACATTGTTTGTATAATTTATAGGCATTGGTGCATATCATGTGTATAGAACAGATGATTAATCAAATAAATTAGAATGATATAGTAGAATAATGTTTCATTTCTTATTCTTGCTGTGTTTGGTTGATTCCTTTTAACTCCTTACCTCCAGGTATTCCGAGTTTATAAACTCTATAAATGTCTTTGTCTCTATATATGTCTCGTTTTGTACAATTCAATTTGCCTAAACATTTTATTCTTTTCTCTTGTACCCTATTGATACTTAGGTAGATAATTATTGTGTCTCGATTTCTATTACAAGAACGACTACGTAACGACTAATTTACTCAAAACCAAAGAAATGCTAAAATACACTTTCAGCTGCTTGTTTGCGTCGTTTGGATGTCATAAAAAAATCTGTGTTGTATAAATGTAACATGTGATATATTTCATTTCAACACTAAAAATAGTTTCCATTTACGAACATATTTACATCAATAGCATATTGCAACAATTAAATAAATCACAACAATAGAAAAAAAAAGATAAATGATGGGTACAAATTTTGACACAGACAACACTATTATATCATATTATATTATTTTATACTTATATATCATAATTATCCAAACGTTTACATTCAATATTAAATCAATAATATCATATTAAAGTGTAGGTATTAAGATAGTAAAATACATTATTATTTATTGGATAAAGGGGAATTTATATAAATAGATTATAGATTACAAATGCTAAAATAAAGCCACAAATATAAAAAAAAGTATTTACAACCAATTTGTGCTGAGAGCCAATATAATAAATAACATTTCATAGTTATGAAAGTAGTAGATTTTTTTAATATTTAATTAAATAATAAGAAAAAGGTATAATACAAAACAAAATATAATATATTAGACTAACTATCTACATGAAATAATATACTACAAAGCTATACTTGGACGCAAGAAGAGATCGTTTGATGAGTTTGTGTTTTACGTTTTACAATCAAGTGCCCATTTTTTTTGTTATTACCTATAAATCAACATATTATTCAAAAGTTGTAAATACTGTAACTATAAATGAACTAAAAAGTCAATACTTTATTAATTTTCTATTTTTTTTTAATTTAAAAATGATAAGTAGGAACTTATCATAGTTTTGGTAACTTAAAATAATGTTGTCAAGTCAACCTTTGTTTCATTAAGTGTCCTAAAATATTATATAAAGTCCGTGAGTCAAGATACTGGACACGTATTTTTTCTTTTGTTGATAAAACACCTAACCGACGGATTATATATATATATATATATATATATATATATATATATATTTCTTTCCAGGACACTACCCTATTTCAAGCTTTTTTGACCGATGGAGTTCATACAATCATACATTCCTCACCTCCAATATACCAATATTACGTAGGGCACAATTCAAGATTCAAATCAACTGACTTTCTGGACATGTTTGGATACACCCTGTATAATATTAGCTAGTGTCCCAATATTATCTTTACACATCACATACATTTTCTTAAGCTCAGACCATAATTTACGTTAGAATTGGCATAGGCGCTATTTTCAGAGACCTGCTCGAGGGTTTTTGAGTTCGAAAATACCTCGATACTCAGAATTATAATAATTCTATTTAAAATTATGTGTGTGTGTTTACATTCTTACACATAAATGTTGCAAAGAATCGTATAAATTACCTATTTTTCGTAATTGCTTTTTATTTTTTGTACATTAAAAAACAGTGAATTACATTTTCTAAATTAATGGTCTAATTCTAAATTCTAAATTACTTCTTCTAATCACTGGATTAATAACGGAGTATTTTCTTATGTCTGTATAGTTTTTTATGTCTACAATATACTCGTAATAGTCGTTGATTTCGTTCGTATTCAATTCCACAAGTCAAAATTCAAACAAGTCGATTATTTAAAGGTAATTTTTTTCACTTTGAAGCTATAAAACTCACCTTCAATATGTTTTGCCAATAGCTCTATCCTTTTCCGTCACTCAACAATATCGTTTTTAGAGCGAGACGGCAACACAGATGAGTGATTAGAATTGAACGAATGTCAAATAAAATTATATCATCAATTCAAATAGTATCAATCACTGAGCTCCATTAAACAAGTACGTTGAAGGTCTTTTATTCGATGGCAGTTAGAGGCCATTTGATTTCCGCCATTTTAGCGCTAAGCGTTTGCTTGAGCGGCGCGGCGAAACAATTATTATGGTTGTCGTTCTTTTGGTACGAATTAACAAGTCAGTTTTTATATCAGAGACGTGCTGCGTTCCGTTTTTAAACAAAATCGATTTGAGCGCATGGTCCGTAGATCCGTTAGCGCGTCTACAGTTGATAGCAAAACATCATAGATGGCGTCATATCTTGCGACATCTTTGCGCTGATAACGCCCATGCTTCCGAGGAACGCTGTGAACGAGCTGTCAAATTGACATATAGATAGAAAAATCTTTATTGCATACTTAATGAAAGAAACAATACAGCAAAACAGCTTACAAACTAAGTGACAAGTGGCGGTCTTATCTCTCAAGAGCGATCCCTACCAGCAACCGCGGTTGGATAGGATCATTAGATAGTACTAGCGGATCTGTGTGATATAGCCCGAACTTGTTGTCATCGCGCTCATAGAATACGGAACGACTTTAGAGTGCTTTTAGCTTTTTGTAAACTAAAAACGGACCGCAGCAACAGTCGCGGGGCGCTTTTAATAGGCAAAATAAACTTAATAAAATATTCCTTCCAGCGTACTTGTATATTGAAGCTCAGTGAACTCATCAATGAATTGATTATCAATATCATTAACGTCAAATAAAGTTCTATCATTCATTTAAATCATATCAATGAATGATTACACCTAATATCATATAGTCTCAACTTGCCCCTTCCGTTTCGGACGCTTCTCACTAGAGATGAAGGAGGTTTCCTCAGACTCTTTGCTTTTCACTCGCTGAACCGGTGGCTTACTCGTGCTTGGCTGAATCTGGATCAAAGATAAACTTGTGATATTATCTGAGACTTGGCAAACAAAATTATGTTCTTAGACGGAGACTTTGAAAAGAATTTTGCGTTGCAGTGAGGAATTATTTTATTGGTTTCTCTCCAAAGATCTAGTAGTCTATGGTAACAAACCTGTTTACGACACGCAAATATTATTATAGTTAGTGTGTATCCTAACTACAGTATACAACCATAGAGCTTTTACCAGAAATCATGGTCATACTACCTCGCCATGGAATAACAAGTTTTCTTAAAAACTCTACGATAGGGATTTACATTAATTGGTCAACAATAAAAGGGTAGAAAGGATAAGTTTGCTACGTTGCCATTCCCATAAACTGGTAAACATTATGGAAATTGATTTATTTTTCTAATAAACCTACGCTTTAAAATATTCTATAGTTTAATAATGTCTATTTGACCATACAAAATCTCTTGTGGGAAGAAACGGACACGAATTTTTGGTAGAAACGCTGTCAAAATATTATTTATTTTGCACATAAAAATTAATAATATTTTGTCAGGTTGAAACGTTGATAATTTTTGGTATAAAATGGCAAAAACTAATTTGACGTTCTCACGTCAAATTGTGGTGAGAAACAGCGCTGGGCCGGATTTGGAAAAATCACAAGGAAATCTTTTCTGGACGCACTCAAAACAGTGACCAAAAACTATTTTTGCTCTCACGTGGAACGTGAGAATAATTATCTACATCTTTAATTTATTTACCTGTGGAACTACAGGCGGAGCGTTAGGAGCTGAATTCCTTTTGATGTCCTCCAAGGGAATATCTTCCGGCCGCGCCCGGGGCGAGCCTTCTCTGCTGCCGTGAGTGCTGCTGCTTCGAGATACACTGCTGGTAGAATATGGAGGTCAGTTCCACATCGACAATAAATAAATAAATAAAGTTGGGCAATTCACACAGCATTATCTAGCCCCAAGCTAAGCAGAGCTTGTGTTATGGGTACTAGATAACAGATATACATTATACAATACACTGCATAATATTGTTTTTTTTATTATGCATACAAAACATCCAGAACGCTTTGAACAAATATGTGCAGATCGTACACGCATTTGTCCTGAGGCGGGAAACGAACCCGCAACCTTCTGCGTCACAGGCGGACTCGTCAATAGTATGTAAGAACATAAATTTAGTTGTGTTAGACTTAGATATGCAAAGATTGTATTAGTTGATAAGGGATAAACTTGCTAGTGGTTTATTTTTCACTTCTTCCGCTAGTGGACAAAAACATGAAGTGATTTAGAGTCAATTGCACATTATTTCTAATTTGATAGTAATTACTATTTATCAAGCTGTTTATATAGTAAAAATTTGATTGTCTAAGTGCTTATTTTGTAAGTCTAAAGAAATAAACGATTTGACTCTGACTCTGTCCATATTTCGGGGTTTAAAGGTATTGAAGAAGCATTAACCCGTATCTCTAGTCATAACTTTGAGTCTTAGGCCTGTATTATAAAAGTTATCTCAGTCATAGATCTATGATTGAGTGACGTTTATAGTATAGAAAAAGTTGCTTAGGCATAGATCGCTGACTGAGCAAGCTTTTTATGATACGGGCCTTTCACTACTTGAACGTGACTTAAGCTTTCATCGCCAACATGCTAGATCAAGTTTATTCGAATAGTGAAACGCAGTTTTGAGGAAGCGCATATATTAGAGGTTTCTTTGAGTGGAGTAAGCTACTACTAGCTGTATTCTCACTAGGCAACAGGCATTAGTGATTAGATATTTTTTTCTATAATGTTGGATTGGAATTCATAGAACGCAAAACGTACCTACATAATAGATACGAAGCCCCTAGACATTTCATTATAGCAATCGCTCCCTAAGATGCTTTGCTCTCAATTGTACATAGTATGTAAAACGCCCTTTCCTGTTCGTCTCACGACAACGTAGCATTGTGCTCTTACTTACTTGTCTTCAAATAACATTACACAAAATAATAGGTTCGCAGTATAAAATCTTTATAAGTTAAGTTGTTTAGAGAAGTTAGTACAAAATCGTTTGTTAGTAACAGTTAAGTTTTAAATTCAAACAAAATTATACCTTATTACCACCACCTGTTAATACAAAGCTACAGTATACCTATTCGAGAATTCTAACCTCTCCCGGCTCGTAGTTCGCTCGCGGTACACTACAATGCCGTCTTTGAGCATGTGGCTGCTAGGTCGGCGCAGACGTCGGTCTATCTCGTCGGATTCACCTGTGGACCAACCGGACGTTGCATTAATTCATTGTCATTAAATTATTTTATTTGTTTATTTAAATATCAAGATATAACATTACAGGACTTAGCCGGTTAGCCTCATCATGATTTATTTATTTATTTATTAAAAAGGAACGCCAACAGCGTATACATAAAGCATTTTGTTTTAACTTACTATCTAGGCAGGTTCTAATATATACGCTTATAATAGGCGGACACAACATTGTTACACAATACTTAAAATTATTTAAATTAATAAATGAGATCGAAGTTAAACATTATAAATATAGGTAATAGAAGATATGGTTAAACTTAAGAAACATTAATAAACTACTACATAACAAAAATACATTTATTTATTTATTAATTAAATAAAATTGAGATCTAAGAAGCATTATGTTCATATTGTTCATTCTGGAAATGTTCATCAGCCTATATTAGTCCACAGCTGGACATATGCCTCCCCAAATGAGCGCCATAGCGCCCTGTCTTCAGCTTGACGCATCCAGCAAAAAAAAAGGGGAAAAAAGGACTTAGCCTAAACCGTTACATTATGTATACGAATTTTTGTATACAAATAATTGAGTTTGTTTTAAAAAACTAGGAACCAACTTCAATTTTATGGTTTTTTTCATGGATGCCACTGTCAGAACTGGACCAAATTTAAAGGGACCACACGGAAAGCACCACAAATAAAAAAATAATCGTCAAAATCGGATCACACAGTCAAAAGTTTTGAGGTAACAAACATAAAAAATGCAGTCGAATTGAGAACCTCCTTTTTTTTTGAAGTCGGTTAAAAACAATATGGGTCCATTGTAAAAACAATATTTTTCTAATTCATTGCGGATGTAAGCGGGTTAGCTACGAACCTTATTTGTGTTGGAAGAACACCAACGTTTCATCCCTTAACGAGGGACATCTTCAGTTAACCCGCTTACATCCGTAATGAATTCGTCAAACTACGATAGTTTTTATAATACAATATTTTACTAATTCGTTCCTCAGTTAGATTCTCAGTTGAAATAGCTAGTTAATGTCGCAAGTTCAATATCTTCTGCTAATTGACGCAATATCTTCTGCTAATTGGAATTTTTCGTTGTTAGCCTATTACGGACACAAAAAATCTAACAGCTGTAGTATTGCAGGCCATAGAAAAGCTGATGTGGTGTCATGACCATTTTAAAATACGTCCACAGCTGGACACATGATTCCAAGATCCCCACCAATAATTGGTCCTGCACTATTGACATCCAGAGGTTTCAACGGTCTACCGAGTGGGATCTGCCTAGTTGCACTTTCTGGTGGCCACGTGTGGTGTTCTATGGTATTACCAGAAGCCCTCCTAACAGAAGAGAGGCCAGGTCTCGCGAACAACGGCCTGGGGCGCGTCGTCGGCACCGGCGCAGCCATCCCCGAGACTTTCAGCAACCGGTCTATTAACTACATTTTCTTTCATAGCTACTTGAGGACAGTATAAGGCAGAAGCTAGTGTGGTGTCATCACATGACCATCTTAAAAGACGTCTACTGCTGGACATATGCCTCCAAGATCCTTAGCAATAATTGGTCCCGCGCTATTCGCATCCAGAGGTTTCATTGGTCTACCGTGTGGGATCTTAGAGTGATGGAGGAGGATGTAGGTACCTAAGTTAAATGCATAATTAAATGTTTTTGTATTTATATTGTACTTAGTTCAATTTGTTTAATTTTTTCTGTAAGTGTAGGAAATAAGTTTTTTTTTTTGTTCTGAGAATTGTTATTATATAAGTGTTAGTTTATTTTTAATTTATAACTATTAACATCTGACTGTCTGTTTCTATAAAAAATATTGTATAAAAAGTAAATCCGTTTTTGGCAGTAAGTTTTGAAAAAAAAACATGTTTGTTATAAATTAAGGGCCGTGGATTTTGTGAGACGAATAAATAAATAAATAAATCTGCCTAAGTTGCACCTTCTGGTGGCCACGTGTGGTGTTCTAAGGTATTACCAGAAGCCCTTCTAACAGAAGAGAGGCCAGGTCTCGCGAACAACGGCCTGGGGCGCGTCGTCGGCGCCGGCGCAGCCATCCCTGAAACTTCCAGTAACCGGCCTATCTGTTGCATCTTCTTTTGGCGGGATTTCGTGCGACCCTGGAAATTTACAAGCAAAAAGTTTAGTTAAGATAAGGTTAAGGTATTTGTTTATACCACCTTCGCTAAATTTCATACCGACATATAAGGGGGAAAGTTTGTGTGTTTGTGCGGGAACGAAGGAAAATCTGATACCTGATATCAGATTTTTGCACACAAACACTTCCTTGGCTATGTAATAGGGTATATGCATGGTTTTATTTTTCTGGTGAGTGTGTTCGGTGTGTATCGAGTGAGTAGTTTAGGGTGATAAAAACGCTGCCATGTTAGACATTGCATTTTATGACGTCACGGATCATCGAGTCCCATAATGTAAACTCAAAGTCAAAACTTCATGCCCATACAAAAATGTATGACGTTGACGTCACGCTTCACATGCCAATAGCGTTGCGTTTAGGCATTTTGCTGTTGAGACTTAAAATGTCTACTTTTCAATGATTAAATTTCACAATAAAAACATCATAAAATACAAAAATAAATATACAGCTATATTTTTATATTAATAGAGAATTACGTAAAAAAATATTATCTTTTTTGAAGTCACATGCATGTACCCTATTATACACATATCGGTTTTTAGGTCAATAGTGTGAGTAAGACCATTTACAGAGGTTGTAAGAGCGTAAATTAAATACCTTGGTGAGTCTCTGCTTGGCTGCCATGCTTCTAATGTGGTCGTCAAATTTGAACTTGGCTCGCAGTAGCACTGTCCTCGGCAGCGCTCCACTAGCGCCCTCACGTGGCTTGTGGATGGTTAGGTGTAGGCAGCGCGGGTCTTCTTTGTCACCTTGTATCTGGAGGTACGAGTTTGAGAAAAAAATGTGATTTATACACCACGGGAACTGACTTATGGGATAAAAAGTAGCCTTAGTTTGATTCCAGGATTAGGATTACCTGTATGCAAAATTTCAGCCCGATCCGTTCAGTAGTTTTGGCGTGAAGAGGTAACAAACATCCAGCCAAACATCCATACAACTTTCGCATTTATAATATTAGTGTGACGTTGATTTAGAAGCATGTTAAACAATTCTGTTTTTAGGGGCATGATTTGAGTACAAAATAGCAATGTATGATGGATGTCGCAAGTTATTAGGTCTATGATCGTTCACAAAAAGTATTTAAATACTTACTCGTGCTTCAAGGCCCTGCAAGCTGCCAATAAGTTACGCTCCATACCCAACAGTTACTTGTCAGCAGGAATCGATACTGCGATGTTCCGCCTTTGTATGATATCGTAGGATAGGTCAGAGTCAGAGTCCGTGTCATTTATACCAGGTATTTAAATACGAACTCCAAGATCTTGCAAGCTGCCAACAAGTTTGACGACGCCCCATCCCAATCGTTGTTTTGTCAGGCTCCGTCAGGATTATTTGTATGTTTTAGACGGATCGGAAGCGATGCTGCTATGTGCCGTCCTTTTGTATGATATTGCAGATTAGGTTAAAATCATCCCATAAGGTTTTTCAATACGAATTTCAAGATCTTGCAAGATGCCAACCAGTTTGGCGACGCCCCATCCCAACTGTTGTTAGTCAGGCAGTATTATCTGGATATTGTCGACGGATAGGAAGCGATGCCGCCATGTGCCGTCTTTTTGATAGTGCAGATTATGTCTGAATCATCCCAAAAGGTATTTAAATACTAGCTTCTAGATCCTGCAAGTTGCAAGCTGCCAAGCAAGTTTGGCGACGCCCCATCCCAACCGTTGTTAGTCAGGCAGTATTATCTGGATGTTGTCGACGGATAGGAAGTGATACTGCCATGTGCCGTTCTTTTGTATGTTGTCGCAGGATGGGTCCATTATCGTCTACAAAACATACTAAAATACTTACTTCAAGATCCTGCAAGCTGCCGACAAGTTTGGCGACGCCCCACCCCAATCGTTGCTTGTCAGGCTCCACCAATATTATCTGGATGTTGTGTCGACAGCTAGGAAGCGATGCTGCCATGTGCCGTTCTTTTGTATGATGTCGCAGGATGTGAGGTCCATTATCGTCTTCAAAACGTATTTAAATACTTACTTCAAGATCCTGCAAGCTGCCAACCAGTTTGGCGACGCCCCACCCCAATCGTTGCTTGTCAGGCTCCACCAATATTATCTGGATGTTATCAACGGCTAGGAAGCGATGCTGCCATGTGCCGTCCTTTTGTATGATATCGCAGGATATAAGGTCGGAGTCATCTGCAATAAATTAATTAAAACTATTATAGAAAACCACTAAACTACTATGACTGTAAATGCCCGACTCATTCCCCGTTTTTTCTCCTTTTTATCAAAATGTGGGGGCAAAGATCTACAAAATGTAGCAAAAAGGAGACGATTATTTTGATACGTCATATATCAAATTCGGGTAGTTCCCGCTAACACCCGGTCTAGCCGGTAATGGCCGACCGACAAGACTCTCAAAATCGCTTTAGCCGTTTGGATGCCTCGAGGTACTACTAAAGACTATACAAATAACCACATAGAAACACTCTACCAATGCCTCGTTGGGTAATTAAAATATACGATAGAGGAAATCACAAGATTTCTTAAACAATACATGCCATAAATCAAAGAGATCGAAATTGGGACTAGAAGCAGCAACCTTAAAATCATACACGTGTTATTTTTTTGGTAACACTAAGTTTTGCTTCGCATGCGTTTTTCCTGGACAATTATATATTATTGTCCTCTTGAATTAGTTATGATATCATGTTTAGGTATCTTACTTAGGTCCAAGACATCTCCTACTTGCACGAAAGGGACAGGGTTAGACAGCGGTAGCTGCGTCTCACTCTTGCCCGTGAGCTTGAGGTACAAATCTCGGATAAGGAAGAATGTTCGAATCGCACGCCGCGCTCGCTCCATCTGTATATCAAATTATAAAATTGTTTAAAAACCACTTTTTTGTACTCACTTAAAATGCGTATGATTTTGTGCGTCTAATTAGATATGAGTGAAAATGATTTTCTATTTAAAAGTAGACTGATTTTACACAATAAAAGATTCAAATTGTCTCGGTGGGCATATACACAAATTACAGGGTTTTAATGTATACATAATATACCAGAGCGCCTTAGAATTCTCTCAATAAAAAAAACCTAATTTAAATGAGTACAATGAAAATCAGTGTTATCTCATTTAAACAAGGTTAAAATTCGCAAAAAATTGAATAACAGGTAAGAAAATACACAGCCATTTTACGTTCAGAGGGCGTTTGCACAACATATTATAAGATAGGTGCAATTCCACGTCGACCTACTTCCCCTCCCTGAACTTAGCAAAGGCGATGCCCGACATAGGCGTGCTAGTTGTCTGGAGCAGGATCGCCGCGCCCATACACAGTCATTCTACGTTCAGAGGGCGTTCCATAAACATATGAGATAGGTTCAATGGTGTTATGTCAACCTACCTCCCCTCCCGGCAACCTCTTAGCAAAGGCGATGCCCGACATAAGCATCCAAGTCGGCAATAGATGTAATCATCCATACACAGCCATTCTACGTTCAGAGGACGTTCGATCAACATAGGATAGGTTCAATGGTGCTATGTCAACCTACCTCCCCTCCCGGCAACCTCTTAGCAAAGGCGATGCCCGACATAGGCGTGCGAGTTGGTGGGAGCAGGATCGCCGCGTCCATACACAGCCATTCTACGTTGAGAGGGCGTTTGCTCATCTCGCAGTATCTGTAGGAAAAACAATCATTAATGGCTTGTGGAACAGGTGTTTTTAATCTTTCTTGAAAATAAGTGTCGAAAACTACCGATAGGCAAAAGTGAGATCAATTGAATATTGGCCTCGACCCGACTCGTTCCGTCTGTCAATAATCAAACTAATATCATAAATGCGAAAGTTTGTATGGATGGATGGATGGATGGACGCCAAAACTACTGAACGGATCGGTGTGAAATTTTGAATACAGGTTATTCTAATCCTGGAATCAAACATTGGCTACTTTTTATGCCATAAATCAGTTCCCGTGGGATAAATCACCTTTAAATGTTTCCATAGGAACTACTCGTGCGAAGCCGCGGGGCACAGCTAGTCTGAAATAGATTTGAAAATCTTAGTTACTAAAGTTTTGTAGGTACTTTGGTATAGTTACTAAAGTTCATTCTTAAGGTGACCGCGCGCCGCATCCGCTGGAATCCTTCTACCTAGAGGATTTTGCAGGAAATAATTTGGTGCTCAATATAGAAAAAACTAAATACATGCAGTTCTATTGCCCTCAAAATTCGGCTCAGTCTTTGAATGTAAACTACATAGGTACAACTGTCGAGCAAGTGTCCACATTTCCCTTCTTAGGTATGATCGTTGACCAGCATGTGAACTGGAAAGACCATTGCATAAGACTGAGCTCTAAGTTAAATAAATATGTATTATATATGCTCTAAGGAGAATAGTGGATAAGTCATCCCTTGAAGCTGGCAAGATGGCGTATCACGGCTATGTTAGCTCAAATTTAAGATATGGCCTAATTCTTTGGGGCAACTCTACTGAAATCCATTCAGTATTTATAGCACAAAAAAAATGCATCCGAGCACTATGTAACACTTGGGATCAGACAGAATCTTGTAGACCACTATTTAAAGATCTTAAAATATTACCCCTGTGCAGTCTCTACATTTATGAAATATGTTTATTTGTTAAAAAAATTGAAAATGTTTATTTTAAGAAAAAGGAATTTAAAAGTGCAAGAATTCGTGAGCGTTTTGAGAACAAACTGGCCACTCCTATGTTTAGGCTTTCTTCTAGTCGCAAAAGTATTTACTATATGTCGGTCAAAGTTTATAATAATATACCTGCTGAAATAACTTCCTTGTCCTTCCAGAAGTTTAAAACAAAACTATTTAATTGGCTCTTGCAAAATTGTTTTTATGACATGAAAGAATTTTTTAACTGACATGATGGCCATATATTATTTTAATTACTATTATTGACTGTTTATGATTAATCTTGATTTTATTGTGCGATTATTATAATTTTATTGTGAATTTTTAAATGTTGAATATCTTTAGCTACTGACAATTTATAATGTTTATTTTACAATATGACTGCATGTGATTTCAAATCTAATTAGTTATAAAATCTTTGTACGCTCGAAAGAGTAGATTGTGTAGACCGAAAATTATATTTAAGACCTGATGTATTACATACCACAATCACAATGAATAAATGGTTTCAATGGTTTCAATGGTTTTAACTTTGAACTTTGGCACATTCATCGAGTCGAAGGCCAAAACAGCAGCCATGAAGCTAGGGATCCTAAATAAGGTTAAGCGATACTTCACACCGGGACAGCTTCTATCCCTTTATCAAGCACAGGTCCGGTCTGGTTTGGAGTATTGCTGTCATGTTTGGGACGGCTCGGCCAAGTACCAGCTTGCAGCCTTAGACTCGATCGAACGAAGAGCTTTCAGACTCATTGACGAGCAGTACCTTGCAGAGACTAAGGTTCAAAGTCTCGACCACCGCCGCAAGGTTGCTTGTCTCTCGATCTTTTATAGGATACATTTTGGAGAATGCTCACTTGAATTACATGACCTGATCCCACCATCCCCCTTCCACTCCAGGACAAGCAGACGCACAGCGCAATACCATCCATACTTGGTGGACGTACCCTCCACTCGCACTAAGCGGTTTTCCTCCACCTTTATTATTCGCACCGCAAATGAATGGAACTCGCTCCCTGCCTCTGTTTTTCCGGCCAATTACAACCTGGGTCTCTTCAAGACAAGGGTGAATAGGTATCTTCTAGACCTTCGTGATACACCGTCGGCCGCATCTTCACTTTCCATCAGGTGAGATCGCGGTCAAACGAAGGTCTATTTACCGTAAAAAAAAAAAAAAAAAAAAAAAAAAAAAAAGGTTTAGTAAAATGCGGCGCGAATAGGTGCGCCCCTCGTTGCATACTATTTCATACAAAGATTTGAAATGCGTTATATTCGGCACGTGCCTCGCAGACATGTGACGTTTTTCTTTACTCTATGAAATAAGTGTATTCTAACTTTTGTTTCTGTCCGAGTGTTTTACTCAGTGTTTAAAAACAGGGAGCTATGGCTTTCATTAGAGGAGACCTATGACCAGCTGTAGATTAACATAGGCTGATGATGATGATGATTCTTTCTGTACCTACTTGTCACCTTGAAACATGTGAAAATGTCGCTGGACTTAGCTATAGTGACCCCGAGCACGGCCGCTCGCATGAATTCCGAAATCATCCAATGCCTAGCGACGATAAGTCTCACTGATCTTCAAACATGTCTAGGAAGATATCGTCGCACTTGTAGAAGTTCCTCGCCAGCTGCGCCGCGCGCGCCCGCAGCGCGTCCGCTGCGGCGGCGTGGCGCGCGCTCACCATGCCCGCGGCACCCTGCATTGCCACTCGCATTAGAGTGATAGATCTATACTCACTCATCTTCAAACATGTCTAGGAAGATATCGTCGCACTTGTAGAAGTTCCTCGCCAGCTGCGCCGCGCGCGCCCGCAGCGCGTCCGCGGCGGCGGCGTGGCGTGCGCTCACCATGCCCGCGGCGCCCTGCATTGCCACTCGCAGTAGAGTCATAGATCTATACTCACTCATCTTCAAACATGTCTAGGAAGGTATCGTCGCACTTGTAGAAGTTCCTCGCTAGTTGCGCCGCGCGCGCCCGCAGCGCGTCCGCGGCGGCGGCGTGGCGCGCGCTCACCATACCCGCGGCGCCCTGCATGGCCACTCGCATTAGAGTGATAGGTCTATACTCACTCATCTTCAAACATGTCTAGGAAGATATCGTCGCACTTGTAGAAGTTCCTCGCCAGCTGCGCCGCGCGCGCCCGCAGCGCGTCCGCGGCGGCGGCGTGGCGCGCGCTCACCATGCCCGCAGCGCCCTGCATGGCCACTCGCATTAACGTCACGCTTAGTTCTAGGGTTACTAGGCGGACTTTTGATGCTGTGGACCGGAACACACATTACAATGTCAAGTTGTCATGTCAAACATTTTCTATGTACTTATAATTAAAAATATATATTTGTGTAATGTATTGTATTAAGTCGAAGACCTCTGTGGCGCGGTGGGCGAAGATCCACCGGCGTCGCTGGAGTTTGCAGGTTCGATTCCCGCCTCAGAACAAATGTGTGTACAATCTGCAGACATTTGTTCAGGGCATTCTGGATGTTTTCTATGTATAATAAAAATATCTATTGATGTTGTGTATTGTATTAAGTATATCAGTTATCTAGTAACCATAACACAAGCTCTGCTTAGCTTGGGGCTATAGCTAGATAATGCTGTGTGAATTGTCCAGCATTGTTTATTTAAGTATATTAGTCATCCAGCATGGCATCTATACCTCAAGTTCAGGTTAGCCTGGGGCTAGATGATGCTAGTGGATTTTCCAGCATTATTTTATAATATTAAATAATTGAATACCGTACAACGATATGTTTTGTCTTGATACCGCTGCGCTGTAGTGAATTAACACACGTCAAAAATTAAAGTAAAAGTGTTTACCTTTCATAAATTATGTTGGAAAACATAAGCTACTAGCTGCTTTGAATATTTACATACTTCAAAGAGCATAGTTTGTTACCTTTTCTTTGCACCTTTTGTACAAAAGGCGCCCAGAATATTTTTTGATGGCGGTCACGTTCTCGTGAAATAGGTATATACAAGATGTAAAAATAAATAACAAAGCAGTCATCATGAAAATCTAAGATAAACATTAAGTTCGCGACAGGTTTTGAAGATCTTTTTGTCTTCAAGTTTATTAGTAAGTTTTATCTGCCTTCGATCTTAAAAACATGAAATTATTAGAAGAAAACCATGAACCACTTACTCGGTTTACAGCTAGAGTTGGCGATCGTCATCAACTTGGATATTAACAGGGCGTTGAAGCTCTGCATAGGTTTCTTGCTAGGCGATGACGTCACGGGTTCAGAACTACCCTCAGTGAGCGGCATTTCCGACTCAGGACACAGGAGTGTGTCTAGAAGTTCTGTGTTCACGCCTGGAGTTATGACAAAAATATACATTTCAATGAATATACTATGGAAAAAAAACGTGCGTAGGCAATTTTGCACGTATTAAAAGTGTGGTAAATGTTGCCTTTTTCAAAGATCTAGAACTCTGAACACCTTTGCTCCTTTCATACCCAGCCTTCTTAGAAATTTCGACGAAGAAGAAACTAACAAACATCCATCCAAACTTTCAAATCTATAACATTACTGTGATGGAAATATGATGTGATGATTCACATGGACTTTGGATCCCAGTTATGAACAATTTTCATGCATAATACAAGAAACTACGGTGCTTACATCGTAGGCAGATGAGATGAAATTACTATGCAGATCATGGATACTACAGGATTATTGGTAATTCACTGACACAGTGTCAACTGCAGGTTTTGTCCATCATCACAAACACGTTCGTGAAGACGACGGGTCCTACTGCATTTTTTGTACGTCATCTCTGGACACAAAACGAAAAAAACACCTTTCTCCGGAACCCAATGAAAAAAGCCCTAAGTAGCTAAAGGCCGATCTCCTACCCCTCCCCCACTGTTAATTTAAGGCAGATCCGTTTTTAAGTAAAATTTCAGAAACAGCAGCGTCTCTTTAGAACGATTATTCAATGATGGAATGATACCTGCATCTAATACCAATTCTATGAATAAAAACCAGGCGTCTTCACAATGGTGTTCGTGATGATGTATGATGTTTGATGAGTATTACCTACCAATAACCCTGTATAACCATAAAATCTGATCTGTTGTTAGTCTCTAAATCTATTTTAAAAAATGTACCTGTTGTATGGAGAAAAAAAATTCTAAAAATCTTAAAAGTATATGAAAATTCCTTACCGACTAACAGCCAGAGCGAGCAAAAGAAAGACAGATAGCGCATTAGTTAAGACAATACAGTCAAGTTGAGCATTTTCACATCTCTACAGTTAGAATAGGTAAGTCGTGTAAATAAAGGATGGGATTAGAGATGACACACACACATACAGGGACAGGATGCTGTTCCGCTGACATTTTCATTCTTACTCTATATCTACACGACTTAGCATTTCTTACCAACCGATTATCATTTGTAATATTTTGTGTTCAAATGTGGACCGAAATGAACAAATGAATGTGGACGAAAGGTGCTACATTGAACACAACTACAAAATATGATGATCTGTTTTAAGAAAATCTTAATTAAAATTGATAATAATAACCCGATTTGTATACCTGTTAATTACAAGATTACAAATTGTCAAGACTCAATCTAATTAACTAATTAGTCATAGTTTCTACTCTAGAGCATAACAAATCGTTAACCTAGTTAATTAGGTTAATTACTAAGTTAATTATTCATTAGATACTAACCTTTGTTGTTTATGAGCGCGAACAATAAACAAAGTGCGAAGAGAGTCTTGTAGTCATTTTCAGTACAATCAAGAGAGTCCAATATAGTTTTGAGAAACGGCCGTTTCTCTACTTCTTTATACTCTCTCTCTATCGTATGTTCTACAGGTGTAGCTCTCTCGCTCACACTCGCAGAAGCACCAAGCAATTTCTGCTTTTCTTCATCCGTTATATTACTAAACTCCGTTTTGGAACTGGACTCTAGTCCACTGTCAGGCAATGGCGAATCTGGTACATTTTTGATACTCCTAGCGGAATGTACTTGAGTGTCGAGATCCTCGGTGGAATCGTGAGCCATGCTGGACGTTTCACTTATATGTGAAGTGGACGGAAGCGATGTCGATACTAGCTCGGGGTCTAGATCACAGCTCGAATGATCCGTATCGTACCCAAATGACTTAACACCGGCAAACTCTGGCGTCGTATAGTCCCGTTCTTGAGACGTATTCTCTAACGCCTTCTCAAGACTTAATTGCGGCTTAGAAAACTCTAATTTCACGCTCGATTTCGCGTTGCTAATGTACATTTCTAGTATTTTAGTCGCACCGTCTTCGAATACCGCGGAATCCGATTGGAGGATTATCCAAGCTAGACCGTGGACTATAGGACCGTGTGTTATTATTAAAAACACTTGTGATAGAAGGAATAAGGAAACAACACACGACACTGAAGGTTTTGCCTCATCTTCCGACTCTACTCTTTGCCTCGGAAAGTTCATTCTCGAAGGCGTCGCTTCTGCGTTTTTCCCCGATAATATCGCTTCTAAATTCCTCGTTATCGTCTCTATGCTTTGAATATGATCTCTGTTGTATGGTGATGAGGTCGATAATTGCCTGACAGATCCCGGCGTCAAAGAATAAATGTACAGAGGTACCAGTAGTTTGTGCAGCAAATGTTCCGTCAAAACGTCGTTTAGGTCGGGAATGTTCAGACAGAGTATATCGTTGATGTAATGCAGATGATCCAAATGTTCCGCGACCAAGTCGTCTAGTTTCTGCTGAGATGAGTGGCTGGAACAAGGCAGGCTTACTTTATACAATTAGCAGCATTCTAGTCAGCCGATTAAGGCACAAATTAGAATAACACTAACGCATATTTCTCTACCATAATTTACCCTACACTTATCATTCTCAGATGTACTTAAATTGTAACTTTAGATAACCTATTCTATTTTTTATTTCCAACAGTTTAGTAGTGTGTAGGCAAATCAGTTATCTATTTGCTGCCTATTGATATTGCCCCTTTAAATAGATCAAATAAAGCACTGCCCCAAATGACGTCACAGATAAGTTAAGTCCACAAATAGGACACGGGAACACACAAATGTCTCAGCGATAAGCTTAGTAGACCAGAATAGACAAATGACAATCAATTACCAATACAATTACCTAGGCGATACGGCCGGTTGGCACGCATGTAAATGCTAGGGTTGACCTTAGCCGAACACCAAACAAGACCCCCAGCTTAGTTGTTTCACTTGGAACTTGGATTTCGTGCTAGAAAATTTTCATTAAGTATACCAATTTTAATGACAATTCTACCACTGAACTAGGCGTTTATCAGGGGGAGGCCTGCGTCCAGTAGTGGACCAATACAGGCTGTTGGTTGAGGTTGAGGTGGAGGATTATCTTTACCTCTAACTTTAATTAAATTTTTATTAGAGTTAAGGTATTTATACTCTATTCATTATTTTGTTTAAATCTACCTATGTGTGTAACAAAAACTGAAAACCAGCACTGCTATGGCCTTTGTGCCATAGCAGTATTAAGCTGAGAAGGGGACCTTTTTTATGTTACATTTAGTCTAATATTAGTTATAATCATAAGCAATGTCATTGTACTATAAAAACTTTCGTAGTTTGACGAATTCATTATAAATGTATGCGGGTTAACTACGAACCTTGTTTGTGTTGGAAGAACACTAACGCTTCACCCCATAACAAGGGACATCTTCTGGGTGAGCACTGTCATGTTAAATTACACCAATAAATATAATATTTTTCTATTTCAATAGATCTGATGAAATTATTTTTGAATAGTCACGATTTGGATAACGTCCACCTCAATTAAAATTTATATTAGACGTCTGATAGTTTATATTTGAGCGAAATGTAAGAGACGAAAATAGCCTTTTCTTTACAGTTCTGCCATAAGAGAATACAGTTTCCGGCGACTAAAGTTTACCCGAGAAAGGGAACCAACTTTCTTTTGAGAAGGTTTTTAACCCCCAAATGATAACTACTACCAAAATCCCTGCGTACATATTAATTTGTAGGTACTGTATTAACAATAGCATTTTACTTACTCCGCATCAGTTCTGACGCACGCGTCCAATTCCAGAATGTGTTTTCCGATGAACCAGACGAGATTACTGAAGTACGGCGCTGCCGTTCTGAAAAACAAAACAGACAGATCACGTGAGGTTTTTGTTCATATACAGGGTGTGTCAAGACTACTACCTAAAAATAGGGGGATGCAATCAGACCATGATTAGGTAGCAAAAAAAACGCGAAAAATATATTGACCCATCGAAGTCCTTTTAATTTTTTTTTCTAGGTTCAATACCCATAGTACAACACGCATCAGCAATCCACTGCAGGACATAGATAGCCTTTCTATGGTCTTCTATGGAAGCCCAACGCTGTCAAGACACATTCTGCCATAGCATTTGCTGAGTGTTGCCTATTTTTGTAACCTATATCTAGTAAACCCATGTATTTTGTATGTCTTTATTATGTGTAATGGTTGTAAAATAAACACCTTTTTACTTTTTTTTACTATGTTTGAATCATTCACCTCGATACATTTCCTTAAATAAGAAGCTGGGAAAAGCAACTCCAAAGGCCGATATCGGTTTACATATTTGATTAAAAACTACGTGATGTTACACACTACTGATTAATAAAGATTCTATTTTTACTGTATATAAAACTAGATAAGGTGCCTATTGCTATCAAACACGATTTACTAATATGGTTGTATGAGTAATCTCTACGTACTTCTTGCGTGCATCGTTTGTATTCATGGAAATCAAGTTATTGCATTGAACATATGGTCGAGCCTGTTTTAGCAAACAAAATGTATGATTCATTTCATTTGTTAGATCACATTGAGGAGTCAACGGCCCGCGTTTTTTGTGTTTTTTTATCGAAACGGGTTTTTTGCATCGATAACAGACGATTTTGAGGTAGGTATATGGTACCTATACCTACGTTTTTGTTATAGGTTTATCCTTAAAGGCCTTGGCTGTCCGAGGCCGATGAAAGAGTAAAAATATTTGAGACTCCATTTACGTTACGCGCTAATTAAAATACTGAACCGTTTTCTTTAGACATAAATCTGAGTACCTAACAGTAGTTTTAGTAATTAGTATTTCTCACAATTATTTTTAATGAGGTTTTACTTATGTATGTACCAACGCCAATCCAGTTTGAAACTATTTTGCTTTGCGTTAAAAACAAAAGATATCGAGCAAGCCGGGGTTGGCAACTATTCACTTCACAGAAGAATCACCCTAGTAGTGGCGGTAAGGCGCAATTTTTGCTGACTATACCTATATGAGATAGTTAATTGTAATAAAAATATATGTAATCCGACTTCAATTATATGGATTATTGTCAGAACTGGACCAAATCAAAATGGGACCACACGGCAAGCACCAGCTTTCATATAAAAAAGAATCATGAAAATCCGACCAGCCAGTAAAAAGTTCTGATGTAACAAACATATTTAAGAAAAAAAATCGAATTGAGAACCTTCTTTTTTTTAAGTCTGTTAAAAATCTCAATTTAACTTAGTAGAAAAAAACTAAATTAAATTATTTGATTTGGGAGTCAATCCACTCTGTATGTTGTAAGTGATCGATATGGATTTGGTGGAAGCTCTTCAATGGAGTGATCCATTCAAAATTTTCAGGGCTTTTAGTAAGACAATTTTTTACCCGAGAAGGGCCGACGTTATCGCGAACATCGCTGTCCTGGTCTAAAACAGCATAAAGCTGAGACTGAGCCTTTTGGGCGCACCACGGCAGCGCAGACAAGCGTAGATATCCCTCGCCCTGGGCGGGCGGTGACTACCTACCCACCTGTTGATAAGGCGAGTGCACTGTTGCACCTTTTTCCCTTGTTTACTTTTACTGTGTTTTTATTTCTTATTTTTGTAATCAGACGACAAAGGAACCTAGAATAAGTAAAAAAGTAAGTAGATATAAATAGTTCCAATGTCCTTAGTAACATTATGTACCTACAATTCCACTATCACAGAACCAACTGATGTAACCTAAACCTAACGTAACTATTAACGTTATAACTTTTAAGGATCCCAATAACGTAACTTTATTGTATGAAATGCGTGGAGTGGAGGCCCTGGAGACTTGCAGTTCAGGTTTTTCTAAAACCTATAGCAAGCTCCAGCCTCTCACAATACAGGTTTAATACCTACTTATAGTTCTACGCGCTTATTATTAACTAAATTTAAGCAAACCTATTGTGAAGAGGAAATAAATCTATTATTATTATTATTATTATTACTGTTAGGTAGGTGCCTATTAGCACTTGGTTTTGTTTTACACTTTCGTTTTTTTTACCTCATGTTCACTAGGTACCTACCTACCTGCTTATCTGTACCTATGAACTTAATATGTATGCCTTTGATATTTGTTGCTGTTCTTTTTTGTTATTTTTCCTGTGCTGTTCGTGTGTGTACCCAATAAAGAGTCTATCTATCTAGGTCCCCCAAGAGTTTGGAGGGCTATTCATGGCCTACTTCTACTCCTACCGAGCAGCAGGTGAAGACGTGTCGCAGATACTGATGATGATAATTTACCTGTCTCTAATAAACCGGAGCATGCTCGCGTCCTGAACTCGATACACGTTGAGCGTGAGTGTACGTACGGCTATGCGCACCATCGACTCGGAGTGGTTGAAGAACTTTATCGCTTCAGTGTACAGCGGGAAGTCCTTTGTGTGCTAAAAGAGAAATAAAAAAAATTGAGGAAGACAAATATTTTGAAAGGCATGTATATTATATTAGAGAACGTGATTTTACTAGCATCATCGACACTCATAGAATGATAATACAGCAAATATAATTGTAGGGAGCTCTATGTCCAGCAGTGGACCAATTTATGCTGTTGAGACTGAGAGAGACCTTAGTTTGGTCACAATTCAAATATTTTCTGTGTTCTACAAGTAATATAGCAAGCGGGAAAGCAGTTTTGCATTTTCGTAACTCGCGAAAAGAGCCACTTTTAATACAATTGTACGAAAAGTAGGAAAGGAATAATACAAACCTCATTGTAAAAGAAATGTATAGTATGGTTGTTCAGTTTTAAGCTCAAGGTCTTCAGGAAGGAAATGTAGTAAGCCATCACCTCTTCATCAGAAAAGTCAAACTTGTGCACTATTATTGAATTCACATGGTTGTTGCTTAGGAGATAATCTGAAAATACACCCATCATTTTAGATAATTTTATTTCTTAACTAGCTGCGCCCCGCGGCTTCGCACGCGTTGTTCCTATGGAAACGTTAAAGGTGATTTTTATCCCACGGGAACAGATGTACGGGATAGAAAGTAGCCTATGTTTTATTCCAGTATTAGAATTACCTGTATGCAAAATTTCAGCCTAATCCGTTCAGTAGTTTTTGCGTGAAGAGGTAACAAACATCCATCCATCCATCCATACATCCATACATCCATACTTCCGTACAAACTTTCGCATTTATAATATTAGTGTGATTATTTTTCCCAGTAAATACGAAATACATATAAAATAAAACTAGAGAAGGTACGGCAAAGGCGAGCTTAAGGTGGAACTAGTCGCTCATTTTCATTGTCTCTCAATAAGGTTTGCTGGAGAGGTAACTTATTTACAAGTAATCTAGCATGACAGGATGAATAACAAAGAATTTGACTAGAGTAGAGTCACTAGACTTAATAAGGACTCACAATTTACAAGTTAGTATTGCATTATAAAAGAAAATAAGCTATATTATATTATGATGAATGTGGGAATAAATAAGCACTGTACATCCTACTTATATTTAATACTAGCAGCGCATCGCGGTTTCTTTCTCTTAGTTCCTGTTCCCGTGGGAATTTCGGGATAAAATATATCCCTGAAAATTAAGCTTTCTAATGACTAAAGAATGGTTTTAATCGGTCCAGTGGTTTCGGAGCTTTATAATATTATGATGAGTATAGATTATTATAAATCCGAAAGTTAGTATGTATGGATGCTTGTTACTCTTTCACGCAAAAACTACTAAACGCATTGAGCTTGCATACATAGGCTACATGCGAAGCCTCAGGCTGAAATTAGTAAAAAAAATATTTATTTATTTATTGATAATGGACGAGCAGCCTGTGGCAGGTGTGTCCATATCACACAGTGCTGAATTTAGTCATTGCGTCACTTTTTTTAGTTTGTTTTTGTTGTCTTTTAACCAGTTGTCAAGTTTATTCTTGAAGGCGTTTATTGATGTGGCTGATATAATGTCTTCTGGTAATAGGTTCCAGTTATGAACCACTCTATTACTTACACAAAGATGTTTCATTCCTTATATTCTCAAACAATATGTTTAGAGTCTGTAGCAGTTGCACACATACATAAGAAGAGCCACCACATTTCTGTCTCATGATCCTCAGGAAATATGATAGCATATTCTTCTCCAGGAAGAAACTAAAAAGGGAGAGGTCTCATTAGTACATAATGTAATTTAGAAAAGCTTCTAATAATTCTTAATGAATTCAATTCAATTCAATTCTTTTTCAATTCAATTCTTTATTTAAAACCAGACATAACATTACAGAGTACACTCCAATGCGTTAAATCTAGGACATCTACTTGCTAGTGAAAATAAATTTAGAACAACATAACAGGACAAAAAATTCGTAAAATAAAAATAATGTTAAGACAACATCAGCAAATAAAAACAAAGACATCTCGTTACTACGGTTACATAATAAAAAACATGGAAATAAAATGATGAAAATAAGAAATATGAGAAAATAAAATACAGGAGTTCCGAATTCTTCACTCGACCAAAGAAGAACTCAGTTCCTGCATTTAACTTTTAAGATACCTGCTCTGACAAAATCCTTTGTGTGATAAATGCAAACAAATATTTTGACTTCATTTGATCTCACTCCACTGGAGTGGAGAATTTCATCTATCTAACTGTATTATGGGATGATGACTAATTTAAAATGGCAGGAAATGGATGGATGCCTAAAGCTCAGAGCCTGAAGCATGAATGCAAAAAAAACCCTTTATATTCAAATATAAAGCTTTTTTTTCAAGGACATCCTATTAATATTATAAAGGCCAAAGTTTTTTGCTGTTTAGAAAGTGTATGCTGAAGACAATGCCAACCTACTGTCTATAACGGCTGAAATTTTGCACACAGTAGATCTTTACGACTACTTTTATTCAAATTAAAGATGTGCAAAGCTGCCGGCAGAACCTATGAAGGTATATTTGATTTTAATGAATAAGCCAGTGCCACTACTGAGTAGCAGCTTCTTTTTTAAAACTTGTCTTTTGCTTGTCTTATCCACTCCACCCTGCCCTTATATTACACATTAGATCATTGCATTGGTTGACTTCAGGTCCCCAGTATATCCCCCACATTGGTTTCATTGCTATGGGGTTTCATAGCAAATAGAAGTCATAGCTATGGGGTCTCTGTACCTAGCTTTCAGGGCAGGAATCTTGCAAACAACTTACTTAACTTTCAATTTGCTAAGTGTAGAAATCTCTATATTCCTCAAAACTAATTTCCTATTAAGTGAAAGTATGACAGGAAGTTTGTCATCATTTTAATAATTCCTGATAGCAAAAGTTATCTCTTTTGCATCATAAAGTTAAACCATTTCCACTAAATTATATCTGCACATTTAACTGCCCACTTGCCTTGAAATCAGTTCCTTTGCATAATCTAGTATTTATGCAAGTCAAATCTGGTTTTACCATTGCTAAAAAACTATTTTAAAACCTTGTAAAATAGAAGTAGTGTCAGTCATTAATAAATAGTAAGGTTTTGTCAACTATTTTTTGTTCTTAAAAGATAGACTTTTGAACATTTCCAACTGCAAGTACTTGTGTTTATGTTTTATTTGAAAAAAGTACTTTTAATTTATATAAGAAAACACCTTATAATATTGAAAATAGTAATCATATCTACGTTAAGACATCAAAACCTAAATAATAACATAAAATCTTAAGATATTACACATGTCAACAAACCGTTTGTTATTAAAATTGTACTTACTCGAATACGGAACTGTCGTTTTGATCGCCCCATATTAGTATCTCAGCTATACACCTCAAGGACTCCACCAAGGTCCCGCGGTTGCTCTCGGAAACTGTCGTATTCTTGCAGAGTATGTTGTGTAAATACTTCAATCTCTCCAACGAATGCGGGTTCTTAGGACGGCCCCAGGCCGCCCCGAACCAGCTCCGACTTCGAAACATCACTCCATCCAAGCAGGAACGAGAATAAAACCTCTATGCCAAGCAGTTCTACTGCGACTAAACGTAAACTTTGTACATCAATGGTCAGGTAACTAATTAGCACTTTATTGTTTTGTATATTTTTCTGGTAACGAGGCGCATGGCAGTGGGGTTGAGCACTGAGAGTATGTTAGATAATTTCCTTGGAAACGGGCAGAAATAGAAAACACGAGGGAGTAGCGAGCTTATTTTATTTTCGTTTTTTTTATTTTATTTTATTTTGATTGTGTCAATAAATTCTAAGATCTGTCAGAGTCAAATGACAACTAAGTTTTAACTTCAACTTCTTATTCTATGGTTTCGCAGCCTACTTTGACGCTGACTGTTTTGAGACACCACAAGTGGCATTGACAGTGCTAAAATAATTTCGTAGTTGAAAGCATGGTGTAAGTAAAGCATCGAGCTTGTTGGCTAGTACTAAACCCTATGGTGTAAAGCTTGGGTGTAAAGGCACGCAAGAAACAAAAATAAATATGATTTAAATTATGTAGGTGCCTACATACATAATGTCTGGTGTGGGTACCTTATTGTATCTTAATTAGCAGTGTGGTTTTGCATTGTAAAAAAATCTATTTCCTAAATATCGAGTCAATGAGCCATTAGTCTCATTAATTAGCTTAGAATTCAATAGATGGCGTAGTAAAAAGTAAAATTATAATCGTATCGTTCACTGCTGCTGCTGCCGCGCCGCGCTGCCGGCCACCGGCCCCCGCCCCCGCGTACCGGTCGATGTGTACTTTACGGGACGCAAGTTTTTTTTTTTTTTTTTATTGATCTTTGACCCTGAGTTAGCAATGATGTTAGTCAATGATGCCCCCCCGCTACGCGGGGGGGGGGGGGGGGCATAAGGCTCTGGGTGCAGTAAAAAATTTTCTTCTTTTCATCATTTTCTAAGTCTTTTTTGCCTTGTAATTAAACGACACATTTTGACCTCTAGCACCAAGGTTATTCAACTTGGTGGTCAATGTCAAGAAGAAAAGTTGCATCCCTAGGGACCCCCTCCAAGATTCCACAAAAAAAAAATATATGTTAATTATAAAATTTTTCGTCAAAAATTTTCTAAGTCTTTTTTGCCTAGTAATTGACTGTGTCCCATAAAGTATACTCCAACCTCTTTTTCTCACACGTTAGTTGCAAACACTACTTTCTCTTTCATGCACTCGCCATTTTAATTTGTTATTATAAGTAGTCTTTTTGACAATGCAGACGATAAAATAAAAGGTATTTCATTAACTCGCAATACCTACGAGTGAAATGTTACATCAATGCCTCTGGCTTTGTTTGTGTTTCTAGAATTGTTGTTGCGCTTTCGAAAGGCACACGTCATTTTGTGACGCTATAAACTGCTCGCAAACGTCCTTCACTACACGTCCGGCTAACACTGTGCTTAGATGTACACTGAGTCCAGGTTTATGCATGCATAAGGTTCGACTTGGACACAACACGGGGCGGGGCGGGGCGCGGCGGCGGTCTCACTGCGGTAAGTGCATATCCAACGATTTAAATCTATGCGTACTAAGATCTTTTGTACCTTTCTTAGGTACTAGATTCATGCGACTACACAGGCACATAGTACATAGACCGTAGGTACTTATGTTAAAGAAGGTAGGTACCCTAAGTAAGTAGGTACCTAATCAAAAACCCAACGGCAATGGGACGTGCCACTATGTGAGTTGACACGGAATTGTTTGTTAGAAACGTGCTCCAGCTCTGCGGATTGAGTCCACCTCCAGGCCGTTTCTAAATGGGATTCAGGCAGGACATCGGTTGCAAGCATTTCCTTTATATTAGTAACTCAGCTATTACACCACCAAGGTCCCGCGGTTGCTCTCGGAAACTCTCGTATTCTTACAGAGGATGTTGTGTAAATTAATACTTCAATCTCTGTTTATAAATCCGGTTCTTAGGACGGCCCCGGGCCACCAATTTTCACACACATGTGGTGAACTTCGGTTGGATGCAAGTTGTTGCGCGCCTCATCAATGCCAGTGCGGTACCTACTACAGTCAAGCAGCTTGAACATCACGGATTATATTGTACTAGTGCCGCTGACGCTCGCGCCGCCAACCTTAACGATATCATACGTCGGGCCATAAAGTTTATATAGTACAAGCTCGATGCGTCGGGCCTTTGTCACCGCCAACTTATTAGCTATTCTCTAACCGAATGACCGTGATGATGGTAAGAGGCCCGACGGTACGACCCCCCATAGGTACGACAAGTGTCATGGGACGCTACATGCGTCGACAGCCTTGCGCCTTCCCATCTTCCGAAGACATCCGTGAGCCAGGTGCGACGGCAGATTTGGCCGAGTACTACCTATCTCAAGAGGCGCAAATATGCAGGTCTCGTTGGACAGATTCTACACCACGCACCCTAGGTCCGTGGGGTAGGCAAGACGTGTGAACCGAGAGCTGGTGACTATCTGGCGCACTGCATCAGCATTGCCATACAGCGCCAGAGGGGCAATGCGGCCAGCGTCTTGGGGACGCCCGACTGATAATGGATCCTTTGTTAGGCGTAGGACAGCTTGAACAGATTCCTAATTCGGCAGATCTTTAATAAGGCATCAGTTAAGCTACCTGTAGATTGTTTGCTACAGTCTGCAGTTAGCTCAATTGTTTCAATTGTAGGTAAAGACTAGTTGTAATTTATTTATATTGTTTGATTGTAATCTATTTTTTACAAAAAGTAAAGAATTTAAATAACGAACGATTTCGCAAATTACATCATTATACCTATCTAATGCTGTGTGAATTGTCCAACGTAATTTATTATTTTTATTTATTATCTACATACGAAAAGTATGAACTCTCATATCGCATACCTACCACCACTACGATCCATCCATGATCCTCTCGATCTTAGTATCTCGGATGTTTCGTACCTATTATTATTATCTTGGAAACTGCATCCACGAATATCAATTCAAGGTGGTAGGTACTTAGTTCACCTACTTACTTACCTTATTTCGTTTGGCGGCCTTAGAAAGGAAACACTAGCATTGATAGACTTTATTCCTATGGCACTATTAAGTAAAGGATGATACCTAGTTGAGTTTTGGGTATAGGTAGGTACAAAGAGACGCGCTGAGTTGCCTTTGGGGACTAATTTTCAAAATGTTTTTTTTGTACAATGCGCGTTGAAATCTTTTTTTTGCACAGATCCAGCGTAGCGTAGCGTCGTAGCAAGTGCTACGACTTCTACGGTATAGACAGATACTGAGGTATGTGTATCTATTGAGTTCATGAGAGGAAGGCGACAGTAAGATTTTTAATGACGAAGGATTTTTTAATCGACTTCAAAAAAAAGAGGAGGTTCTCTATTCGACTGTATTTTTTTATATTTTTTTTGTTTTTGATACCTCCGAACTTTTTTGACTGGATGGTCCGATTATTAAGATAATTTTTTATATGAAAGCCGGTACTTCTCATGTGGTCCCATTTTAATTTGGTTCAGTTCTGACACTAGGATCCATGAAAATCCAAAAAAAAAACTATAATAATTTAAGTTGGTTTATAGTTTTTTAAAACAAAATTAATTATTACCTCAACTGGATATTTCCAGTTTTCCCATGAAATCCTAAATAAGAAGGAAAACTGGACAAACAAATGAATTCCAGGTTTCCCTCTTCAAGATTTTCCGTAAGAAGGAAAATATGCCCGCCAACACAAGTTTTGTCTGTATAATTTTGGCGTTACGGGGCGTAATATAACGAGTTACACAACGAGCGTTCGTGCAGTCAGTGGGTTGCATACCCAAGAAAGACCAAAATTCATGCTAGAAGCAGTACTGGGAGCACCTTCTTGCGCTGTAAACGAGCAACGAGACGGATGTATCTTTATAGAATAGAGAAAAATGACATCGCATCATCATACATTGGGTAAATTTATTGAAGTTGAAGGAATGATTTTCAAACATTTTACGTGTTCGATGACAATGTAACGTATTTTTTTTCTATTCTATCTTAGACAACAGTCCCCGTGCTAGGCCTACAGGTACGGTACGCCCCGTACCACCAGGTAGTATGTGTCTATGGATAAACAAAAACATTCTGGTCTATTCTCCTCATAGTCATAGTCATATCTGGTTATTTTTCGCTCTACGCTTGGGCCTCGCGTGCTGAAATCGAACATCCTTTAGCTATCTTGAAACTGTGATAATGGTACTATGTAAGAATTTAGTTTATAACCTAACCCTCAAAAGGAAATATGGAAGTAGGAAAATGAAAGGACTCATTGGGTGGAATTCAAGGTAAAAAAATAAACATTGATGAGCCCAAGTTTTATTTAATTCGTTATCTACTTACATACAAAAAGTTTATTGGTCCTTTCTTTCGCCCTTATTTTACAAACTCTACTTTAAGGTAGGTAGATTTTAACAGTAAATAAGGCTATACAGCTAGTTAAGGGACGGAGCAAATTACTTTTATTTTGTACACAATTTCACTTATCTACGAGTATTTTTAGTACCTAACCTAGAATTTAGAAGAAATAAATTACTAAGAATCTACTCACAAATAATTTAACTAACAGCATCCTAGTGAAATAAATAAAATAGTGAAACTTACGTCTTATAAAATTCTACGTAGTTGACTCAAAATTATTTATATCGTCACACAGACTCTACATTATTGTAGTCACAAAATCGTCTTAAAATTATAAAAGTACTTATGTTCCTACTTGCGTATTTTCCTAGACGCTAGCTTGGTACATGATATAAATAGGTAAGAAAAAGTATTCATTCTTACATACAGAAAATATGCACCACACTTAGAACCATTTAACAACGTAACGATCTAGGGACCACAAGAATACACTCTACAGACCTCCTCTGAAAAATGTTTACAAATATTTTACATATAAGTTTAGTGATAGGTATTGCCTCACACCCAGCTTTTTCATATCGCCAGATTGACATGCCGGCTATTAACTCTACATCATTTTTCCATGTACCAATTGCTTGGGTACAGGTTAGATATATAATTTTCTGCATGAGCATTGTATTATAAATATAAATCAATCTTATGTCTTTTCTGTCCTCTACAAAATAAGGCAAAGGCTGCTCTATAGTATGGACGGAACTTTTTAGGCACCATTTAGAATTTCGTCCTTTGACTTGGTTTATCCTACAATCCTTGCAAGGGCAAGAATGGTCCACGACTGCGACTCGATACGAGTCATACTTTCCTTCCCTACATCTTACGTCTAGGGATAGAAATTCTGCAGAGCATCAGAATAGATAGAGTTGTACGTATCCCTTAGTACATAGACGCTGTCTCCTGGTTTCCCGTTGAACATGTACTGGCCCTTGAGATTTGTGACTTTGGAGTTCGTCGGAGCAGGCTTAGGTTTTGGTTTTGGCTGGGAGTAAGAAGGCATGTTGTAGGTCGGACGAGGTGGCATCATAGGTTGTGGTCCGAAGCCGTAAGGATCGACAGGCATTTGATGAACCTGTGGGTAAGATGGGCCCCCGCTCCATTGGTACACTCCAGTAGGTTTTCCATTCGACACGAAGTCTAAGGGGAGATTGATAAATGGATCCGCCACTTGCGGTGGCCCTTGAGGCATCATTGGCGACATTGGTGGACCGAGGTTGGGCGGCTGAGACACGTAACCCAGACCTGGGACAAACATGTACGGGGTGGGAGGCAGCCTTATGTAGAATATAGGAGAGTTGTCGTATTGCAGCGAGTTGAGGTTATCGTTTTGGTATGAGTCTCCGTTGCCATTCTTCTTTTTGTTGCTCTGTCGACGTTTCGATGGAATGGTTCTCGATAGATCATCATCTTCGAAGTTGTCGTCGTTAACGGTGAAGTTTACATTATCATCATCATCATCCTCTGGGAAATCGAAGCCAGATGAGAGAAATGAGGGATAGAAACCAAAGAGGTTGAGCGCTTTGTTCTTTCTGTTTGTGGGCGGTGGTTGGGTAGTTGTGGTCAGTTCCTTGAACTTTTCTTGGAGCTTGCTAGCTCGGCTTTCGGGTTCGGTTGTATCAGGTATTTTAAACGCTTTGGACCTTCTAGATGTAGGCTTTCTTTCTTCATGAGCCGGTTCAATTTCTTCCGATTCGGAGTTTGCTCTTGATTTTGTAGGTGTTGCTGTTTCTGTTTCTGTTTCTTCTGAGATAGAAGTTTTTGATCTTCTATAAGATCCCGTGTCCTCTGGCATGGAGATGGCTTTTGATCTTCTGGAGGCAGGTGCGCTGTATCCTTGAAGGGCGAGGTTCAGCACAACCAATGCTAGGAGTATGTGGCTTGAGTATTCCATCGTTGACAGTCTGAAAAGAAGAAAATAAAACTCAATTAGAGTACAAAACTTTGGTACCTTCGTATAAAGAAAGTCGGAGGAATTAAAAACGTTTTCATACCATTAAGATATGATTGCGCTTAAAAACTATTTTGTAAGACGAATTCTCCACATGAATGGTGATATTCACTCAAAAATAAAAGTAGAACCGTGTTGTAAGCAAGAGGCGTAGCTACCTGTCAATAAATCATTTAGCCTTGTGGAACATCTAAAAATAAAACTCCAAGGGAATGATTAACTTTTAAATGCCTAGGGCTTAAGGGCAATCATATGTCATTTAGCACGAAACAACACATTTGCTCTGTGTATTTTACAGCGAGCTGGAATAAGTTCATTAAAAATTAAATGGTATAGGTACTAGGTACACCTTGAGAGTATTATTGGGTAAACCAGGTACCACCAAGATTATAGTTTTTTGGACTGTGGGAAATAATAGTATCTTATGTTAAAAATAAGGTGCCTAATTTGCTTCAACCCTCGTCGTTATAGAGCTGGTAATCATTATCAGTTCAAAAGCCATTCCCTGCACCACATAGGCCCCCAAAGATCAGCCCCGCGCATTCACCCATAAATGATTGGTTATAAAACATTCCGACCCGATTTAAATTCCCACTGGTTTACTCGCTTCCTCATTCCCAATATATATATGTCAACATTCTGAAATACAATAAGACCGATCCATATAAAGCCTATACGTTTAAAGATCTAGTAAAAACGTCCCTATTGGACGTGCAGGCATTTTATAAGCTGTCAGTCATATGCCTGTCTCGTGATAAAGTAGAAAAAATTAAAACATGTTGAGACAAGGCCTGTTCTTACCCTCAGGCAGTAGCGGTATGTTGGTAATCTATTAATTTACCTATGCTTGGAAGAGGGAACACTGCTACAGTTTCAAGGTTCCGTAGTTATGGAATAATCGAAGGAACAAAATAAATAAGTATAACAGTATGGAATAAAATAAATAAATATTCTACACCTTTGTTAAATATCGTCAGCAACATCGTTATTTAACTTCGATGGTAACCAAACTCAATATACCTATTTATTTCATCAACTCAATAATATTTATTTCATCCCTCGAACTTGTGAACGTTTCTTTGGTCTAAGGATATTAATGATAAAGACATGTTTCAAATTCCAATAATTTTTCAGCAGAGCTATTTGTAATGTTTATTATATTCTTGTAAGTATATTCGAATCCCTCATGATACCCTTGTCTTGGTATTATTTATCTATCTATCGTATATTCAGTACATATCGATTTCAAACTCCCGTTAAAACGAAAGAGTTACGAGTAGGTAGGTACTCTAGGAAATGTTCAAATAGCTATTGTCAGTATTGTTGCACTGCTCAGTGAAGTCGTATGATTAGATAATTCTTTAACAAAAATATTTTACAAAGATGCAAACACTCGACCAAGTTGAATGAAATTATATAGAATAATGACTCTACTTTTCTGCGCTAAAGATCGCACGGGCAACAGCACGAAAGTAACAGGGCGAGACTAATTTGATCTTGAATAAAATCTACAAAGAAGCATATTTTTGTAATAATTAGTAAAGTTTACAGCAGATAATTATAAAAGTGTTATTAGGCGACTCCCTCACGGAAACATCGAAATGCTCGGGTATCGGTTTCCATGAGGAATTTTACTCTCTGCAGAAATTCTAAAAAAACTTCTAAGAGGGAAAAATGGAACGCCAAAATCGGAATTCAGTTTTCCCCCTGGAAATATTTATGTCAAGGGGAAAACTGGAATAACCCATAGTTTTGTGACATCTGTTAAAAAAAAAACAAAATTGTTTAGTTAGGCATACCTGCGTTAGACCTATATTTGGCTGTTTATTTACTTTATTTAAATGTTTGACATTAAATTTGCGACTTGCTCACAGAAACCTTGTAGAGGCAGTTATAGGTTTCTGAATTAGACCAGTTCTGTTTACAATTTACAAAAAATTATATGCCAAGATAATACACTCGAGAGCAATTAATCCGGGTCACTTAAAGAATCCTAAAAATCGTAAATTGGAGTATTGAAGATTGGTCAAAAGTTATGTTCTCCGACGAATCAAAATTTATGCTCTACAAGCACGATGGAAGACACAGAGTGTATCGAAGACCAGGGGAAAGATTCAAGCAAGCATGCATCGAAGAAAAAGTAGCCTACGGTGGTGGGTCTGTACTTGTGTGGGCCGGAATTTCTTCTGAAAGTCGCACAGAGCTGGTGATCATAGAAAACGGCTCTTTAACTAGCGTAAGATATGTGGAAGAAATCCTCAATGATCACGTTGGTCCATTTATGGTCAATTTAGGTGAGGATGCTATATTTATGCATGACAATGCCCGACCTCATACAGGTAGGATTGTGAATGACTACCTTCAAGAGATGAACATTACTCGTATGGAGTGGCCAGCGCGCAGCCCGGATATCAACCCGATCGAGCATGCTTGGGACGAGCTAGGCAGATGCGTAAAACAACGAAACCCTCCCCCAATCACGCTTCGTGAGCTCAAAATTGCTCTCACAGAGGATTGGGAGAATATTCCCCAAAATCGTATAAGGAACTTGGTGTACAGCATGCCAAACCGCGTAAACGCAGTAATGGAAGCACGAGGAGGCAATACGAAGTATTAAAATTCAAGAAAATCGTAATAAAGTTCAAAAATTTCATGTTTCCTATTTTTGTTTTAAGGAGAGATCAGCAGTTTTTTTCTTTATGTAATTTTGTGTTAGTAAAATGTATGGTGACTCATATTTTTTTTACTTTCATTTAAGGAGTGGACATATTACATTGTCTATTAAATACAATTTATTGCATTAACCTATCATTTTTAGTTTCCGAGATTTTTAACATTCTTTAAGTGACCCGGATTCATTGCTCTCGAGTGTACACGAAAGCTTTTATGAAACAACATTTTATTACTAAAATTAGCGCAGGAGTTCAAGCCTTTAATGAGTCCACTCCATAAAACTAATTAAAAGAACATTGAAAGCTATATAATTCTTTTAACTCCATAAAAATAGCACTCCAATAATCCTAGTGGCATCGTACCTTATATACGTATATTTAAAATACATACTATACGTGTATTTTAAAATACCAACAACTTACCGGCAATGTAATGTGGTACCTACATGTTTACTTTTGCGCAAGTAATTACCAATGAAGCGGGATCCAGCTGCGATACATCGGGTGGAGTTTTATGGAAATTGTGCCTTCATCTTTGGCTAAGTAGTTTGTGATTTACTTTGTGTGCCTTTCTTGAGTACCTACTTACTTTGTCTTAGGGACTAACTTCATGAGTGTATGTATCGCTGGGGATAGTCGTACAGGACCCGAGAATTTAATATGGGGACCTACCCGGAAAAAGAAAATCGAAGTTTCCTCTTCGTTGTCTTTCAAAACCAACTCGTAAGTCACTCGCATAACATTAGCGTTTGCAGGAAAACGAGTCTGATACTTCGGCAAGACATCGTTCTCCTTCCATGTATGGTCTCGACACAAGGTACTCGCATTTCCTCCTAGCAGATTTTCGACCAGTCCGCCCAGTCTCATCGGAGACTAGCCAGATGCGCAGGACATATCTTATAACTTAAACGAGCAATTCTTATGTGTATATGTATATTATAATAGATTATATAATAGATCCAGATTATATATTATATAATCTGGATCTCGGAAACGGCTCCAACGATTTTCATGATATTTAGTATACCTACAGGGGGTTTCGGAGGCGATAAGTCGATCTAGCTAGGATTCATTTTTAGAAAATGTCGTTTTATTCGTGTTTTCAATAATGAACTTTATCCTAATCAATATTCGTTGTTTTCAATATTCGTGCTAGCCCCTCACTCTTCACCTTTAAGCGTAAAGTCAAAGAGCATTACCTATCTTCATGAGTCTATTGTAATTAATATATTTAAGTATTTATTATACATACGTATAATTACTGTATTTGGACATATTTATACAGTATTATATTTTATTTATTGAAATAGGTATCTTAGATAATAGTGTAATATAATAAGTAGTGTAATATAGTACTAAATTTACCATCCAGGTACTTATTATTATAGTGCACAAGTGTGTGCACAAACACAGATGCACTCTCTATTCCCATACTCTCATAATCCGATAGGAAGACAGTCCAGGGTGAAGTACAGGACCAACGGCTTAGCGTACTTTCCGGCCAGGCTTAGCGTGATTTCCGAGGGGGTGTATGTAACCCCATTATTAACTACTAGCTGCGCCCCGCGGCTTCGCGCGCGTTATTTCTTTGGGAACGTTTAAAGGTGATTTCTATCTCACGGGAACTGATTTATGGGATAAAAAGTAGCCTATGTTTGATTCCGGGATAAGAACTACCTGTATCCAAATTTTCAGCCCGATCCGTTCAGTAGTTTTGGCGTGAAGAGGTAACAAATATCCATCCGTCCATAGATCCATACAACTTTCGCATTTATAATATTAGTGTGATTGGGCCGACCCGGGACCTTATAATCAGCGGCTGAGCAAGCTGATTGCAAAACCAACGAGCTAGTCGCCTGTAGTAATGAACCCTTAGCGAGTAGGACATTGTTTAGATAGTCTTTAGCGACGGTCGTTATTAACTGAGGAAGAAAGCTAAAAGGGTCATAATGTTAGAGCGCTTGAACGCCGCATGGTTACCTTATTTATTTGGTTATATATAAAATAAATGGATGGATACTTATTTGAGTACGGTCCTCTACTTTGTGTCGCTTAACTGCTCACGTAATACTCTATGTTTTACGTTATAATACAAAGGTTTATTATAATTTAACAAAATGTTTGTGTAAGATTATTGACGTAAACCGTGAGTCTATTTGGCATTAGTAACGTGACGTGATTGTGACGTGAAAAGGTGATTACTAGAACTGATTTAAGGGATATATATAGCCTATATTTGATTCCAGGATTAGAATTGTCTGTACTTATACAAAATTGCCTGATTCGTTCAGTACCTACTAAAATAAAAGTGCAAAAACCACTTCAAACCAAATACTTAAAGCTCGGGCTTGTTACTTCAATGCCAAAAAACAAAAATCAGTATTAAAACTTTTTAAACTTTCGCGATTTGTTGACATAATTTAATGATTATTTATCGGGTATTTATCGCGTACCTTTAAAAAAAATGTATTCCAAAGGAAAGTGATAATTTTTTTTTTTTTTTTTTTTTTTTTTTTATTTAGTAACCAACACGATTTTTGTAAAACCAATTACATCAGTTACTTAAGATTAATCTTAATTAAAAAAATTATAACCGATGTTTTCTATTTCAATGTGTTACCGCAAACTTTAAGAATTTCAAATGTGATATTCTGCAAGCAGTTTATTTCTTATCACACTAATATAAACTTATAAATATAGCTGTGTGCTGGCTTAGAATTTGCACCACCCCAACGGTTTGGGCTGACTCACACTTGGTCATCACACGTTGAAAGATGATGTAGATGTTAGTAGAAGATCGATATTCAGGTCAACTGAAAATCAGCAGGAACTATCAAAATCTAAAAAACCTTTTCTTAAACAACAGCCTGTCAAATTATTCAAAGTTAAATTAAATCTCGCAAAGGCGTCGGACCAAAGCCTTTTAAAAAGTAGCGCCACGATACAAATCAAGTACCATTTAACCTGCCCACAAAGCTGCTCAATCAGTGCACGCACCCGTTATAAAAAGATTCTAATCTCTTTAAATTTCCAGCCTAATTAAACTTGTGATGGTCAAGTGTGAGTGTTACTAATGTTTCCTAACTTGAATTCCATTCTATCGGTTTTGTTCTTAGAAAATTCGGTGCATTCAAATTACAGTACCAGGATAATTACCCATAAGCATGTTTTACGCTTCCCATAATTACATCAAAATTGATACAGCCGATAATTATGGGATTATCATTATGGTAACACTTGGTTTGTGAATTAAAGCTCATTTGTAAACCGTGTTTAAGGCGTATTAAAATTACAAAATACAAGACTTGGTTCTTGTTAAAATTAAGTAACGTTATGCCAGTGACTTTAAGCGCTTGTAATAAATACATTTGCTATTACGATATTGGTAGGAGATGGTTCGGGTTTAATAATGTTATTTTCTACCGATAGCAATCGCCTAGCCGTAGGCGATTGCTATGTTGACTAGATTACCTATCAACAGAAAAAAAACTAATTATAAAGGTACCAATATAAAATGTTACCTTCTGTCTTGGACTGACGTTTCCAGAAGGTCCACTTCTGTTCTGAAGTAAAACACATAAGATTTACATATTTTGTGAACTAGATTAAAGCGGCACTCATAAACACTTTTTACACGTTAATAATTAGATTTATTTTTTATTTTTCTTAGGCTTTATTCGGAGAACAACCAGTTTTACATACTTTATGAATCAACTTAAATACTAACTTTTACTAACAATTTATGTATATTAATTGGGATTAATGAGGTAAAACCTCCCCTCAGCTGCATTTTAAATTGAGTTTCGCAACCAACGCAACGTGGAATTCTAAATTCTTTTTCGCAACCGTAAGCAGAAAAAGGTTTTCAGTAGTGGTTCTTCACAGCTGTCCTATCTTGAAATGGTTCCGATCAAGCTAAATTACCACATCGAGTATTCAACAATCGATATTTCACAAAAACTAAATTACACATCGAAACGGCGTAGCACTTTATTAGGTGTCGTTAAATATCTCTTTAAGAAAATTATACATCAATTTCTTTTAACTGTTGTTTATTATCGTACGGTATTTTTTGTTCGTTCAGGAAACTTTGTCAGTTAGAATATTACTTTGAACAACAAAGTAACTGTGAGTAAGTACAATTTGTTTAACAAATAATCTATTAAGGCAGCGGCAGTAGAGTGTTGGAATTTAAGTTACCTAAAAACAAAACGTAAAAAAAAATACTAGCTGTATTACCTGTTCTACACACAACAGAGAAAATCAACGGGAAAACACGTAATCCTATTCAAAATTAACCATTTGTAGCGATTGATCGGTTTGACAATCTCACTGAGCCATGCAGGATCAGTCACTATCGCGTTCTTTAGAGGCATGTCCAGCAGTGGACGCTGTTTGGCTGAGACGATGAGAGTCACATTTGTGACAGAGCTTATTGACTAGTCATCTGATGCCCATAAAACTGCTAAAGGTTAACAGAATCTTCAATAGAGAATTCTCTTCAGAGCCCATTCGGATGATCTTCAACTCATTTCTCCACATTTCTACGGATCATAAATCTTTCACTTTCAAATAAGTCCGAGACAATGCGACATCGAATTATAGTAATGGTGGCAATTTGAGCGGCTTGAACCCGACACGGCAGGGAAAGTCGAGTGAGCACGAAATAAAGAAAATCATGTAATTTGGGTACATTTGCACGCTCAAATAAATAAATTGGCGCTCTTACGTAAGCGTCTTTGTCATAAAAATATAATTCACTGCAAAATTAGACATGCACATAAGCACATGACTGAATGGTGGAAATTTTTATGTAAGGCAGCGAAATTAAATCTGGGAAAGCGGGGATTTTGATAGATCACGAACATACAGACAGATGTCTACTGTAATAGTCGTTCTGTAATAGCAGCTGTAACAAATTAACCTGGTTCTGTTTTCTTTGTGCACTGAAATTATAACCAGCATAGGCACATAGCAAGTGAGTTATCTACATTACTGTTTAAAGAAATTTATTTCTCTTTAAACTATTTTTTTCACTTATGAGATACGAAGTACCTTCGGGGCTGATAGTATAGTAGTACCTATGAAGGTATAAAATACATGCTTTTACATGCATTATAACGCTAAGCTAGCGCTAAGTATGAGCTAATCCGACACTCTTTAGATGTTTGTATGCAATTTAAAATTCAGAATACCTCCCTGACATATTCTATACTAATGTTATAAAAAGGAAAAATTTGATTTTGTTTTTGTTTATATTAAACACGTCCCGAAACTACCTACTGGGCCGATTTAAAACATATTTTACAATTAAAAGCCCACTTTTCAGGGAGTAACATAGGCTATATTTTATCCCGGAATTCCCACGGGAACGGGAACTACGTCAGTGAAACGCAAGGCGCTGCTAGTGCCAAATAAAAATACTCGTGGTTTGATAAAAAGTCAGTGCCGAAGTGACATTATATTATAAAATAACCCCGTATTTTAATATCAAAATGTGTCACTATTATAAAAGGAACCATTTCCATTTAAATAATTTCTATAAATCAATGCAGTCCTATTATTATATTTCAATCCTTTTGTGCAGCATTCTCGCAACAAAAAAACACCCTATTGAATCCTAAAAGCGAGTACAAAAACTAAAAAAGAAGAAGAAACATAACTTTGAAATATGCATGGCACAAATCAAAATCGACGTATGGCACATTACGTACGGAGGAACAGTAACCACAGACCAACTTGTTAGAATCCGCATTATTCTAGATGATATAGTGATGCAGTAGCTATTAGTAAGGATAATGAATTTCTGGTGCTCGTTAACTACTAGTCTGAGTGTTTCATAAGTTTGAAATACGGCTTTGACGTGCTCAATTTTACTTTATTGCAGAGGTTTGCGATTGCTTAACTTATTCACTGCCCAGCCTCTGCAATACATTCCGATAGGGTATTTTGCCGCCGTAACCATACCTCGTCAAATATGCGTTGTGGGCAGTGAAAGTGTAAAGGTGTGCGTCCATGGAATCGGAGCGTTTGCAGCGTAAGGATTTGTTGGTTTGTTAATGATTGATACAGTACAGCGAGCGCTCAGTTCAGTTCAGTACATTTATTAAGACACACACTAGAACACTTGGTAACGTCGAAAATACAGTTTTAAAACACAGAATACAGACAAAACAAGATTATCACATTGCATAAATTAAGTACTTTATGGGTATTGTTTTTTGTCATTATTAAATAGTTCCTTTATGTTACAAATGAACCTGACGTCTTGTTCTTTTCCAAGACTGCATTGGCATCATCTGCCTAGACGATCCCAGACGAACGCTCCGTACGTTCAAATCCGGTGGACGCATAGCTTCAGGGTGCGATTTTGGTAATGGCTGAATTTGGCAGTTTTCCTATGATGCCAAATCGACGCGCGTTTGGCAAATGTTCCAACAAGTATTTTAATAATCCACCGCCATAACTGCCGTCAACAAAAAGGTTTACAAGCAAATATTTGTTTATTTATTTTTATAACGTTATGGATTCTTTAGGAAAAAGAGCTCTACGTCCGGAGAGGGTATAAAACCAGTTGAAAGCCTAACGCTTTTTGTTTATTTTGCAAATGGTTTTATTAACCTAACAATAGCAATTTGCGATTCTATTGCCTACGAGTAAAAGGGTATATTAGCGCCAAATTTTAATTTGCTCCACTGCAATTCAATTGTAAATAAGTAGTTTTTATTAAATAATCATATATTGGATACATATTTTTAATGGTTACGAATTACAAGTTTAAAGCCGGCAAAATAAAAGGCCGATTAATAGTTATTCTCAGGTCTAAACACAGCTCTTTGGCGCTCTAGGCATTTTTATTTAATACTAATATATGGCAGTGTTTGAAAAGTGAACTAATACGTGCGCCGCATGAAGATAATATGGATATGCTTAGTGGGGTAGTGTTGTGCTTGATAAAAAAGAGCCGGAGGAAAATCACCGACTTTTTGGCATTCGAACATTATTTTATTTGACTATGAAGTAGTGGATGCATATTGCATATATCTGCTACTAGAGTAATATATGCTTACTATAATGGTGATGATGATGTATGATGAAGAAATAACGAACGATCCTGTCGATCCTGTTTTGTGGGTGGTGTGAGTCATAAAAAATAGATTAAGATTTACAGTTTGTTTGAACTTGATTTCATTTTCCGTTAACAAGGTGAAGGAGAAATTGCAGATTATTTTACACCCGTTTTCCGGTAGCAAAATAATAATTATTTAAGGTTCCAGGAAATTATGTAGGTGTACCTACAACGCTTAAGAATCCATGGCCTCAGGGAATACTCAAAAACTTTTTTTCTTTTCTAAGTCCGAATCATCTCTCGGACCACATCTGCGCAAAAGTTTCCAAAATTTCTTGGTTTCCAAAAACTAAAACTTAATTTTCCGACTTTTCTCAGACAAAATCAAAGTAATAGGTAACCCCACATCCGTCTTTGAGTTCTAACGAAACCAATAGACGCTCAGCAGAGACATCCCTCAAAACCTGAATCAAATAAAAAAAAAAAACTAATACCTAGTCCTCGTAGGTGTTGCATGACTGCAAGTAGACCGGGGTGTAACATTATACCATGTTTGTGGTCGCCGCCATTAGCAAGTGCCTGCCACCGGCATGATAAAACTCGACTGTAAAATACATTAGAAAAAAGAAAACCTAGTAAAATCTAACTACCCTAGCATTGTTGGACGGTTTCCGACAGACAAGTTGCTTAAGACTGGTTTTTGATCGACACTTTGAATAGCAGGATATTGGTTCGCTTCCAATTACAAGCACGTTTCTTGGGACTATTAATTTTCTTTAACTACCCCCCTTAAGGTGTCTTCCGATGGTGTCAACGATTTGAAATTAACAAAGGGAAGCGAGTTATTTTTTTCCTTCATTTAACTTTTCTTCAGCTCACCTTTACTTTATTTAGTTTAATGAATGCCTCAATACTTCATAGAGTGGTAGATGTTTGAATGCTTAATAACAAAAGAATTCAGACACATACAGAACATTATCTAGCCCCAAGCTAAACAGAGCTTGTGTTTGGGTACTATAGATGAGTGTATCCCATCTGGCCCGGTGACTTGGCCCGGCGCCGGGCCACATGGGAAAAAAAAGTTTTAACTGGCCCGGTGATGTGTTTACCGGGCCAAATGACACAAATCAAGTGCCATCGTCCCCGGTAAGGTGAGAAAAGAGGATACTCCGCGTAATTTATGAAATACTAAATACTACATACATGAACTTATAATTCAAACTGCTTGGTAAACAATAATTAGTTTTTAATATAGAATTTTTGAATTTTGTAATAAATCTCAACCTCAGTCAAATGTCAATCAGTCGGTGACGGTCAGTCAAGGTTAATGTGCACGTGGTATTTATGAACTGCAACATCTGCAACTTAGTTAATGAAGTGATGTTTAATTTGTTTAAAATTTAATTTATCAAAATGATGAGTGGTTAAAAATATTCGTTGATGTGGTGCTACTGATTAAATAACACGTAACGATTTCAGGAGCTATGGTCGAAGAAAATCCAATATGTTCAAATATCGTATCGTCTTTAAAATATATAGAAAGAGGTGGCGGCACTGTCCTTCTTCATGCTGGATACCAGTACACATTAAAAGAAAAATACAAGAATGGGACAATGGCATGGGAATGCATTCATAGAAAGAGAACAAGATGTGGTGGCAAAATAACTTTGAAAGTAAGTACAAAAGTGCATTCATCATATAATGTCCTGCTGACTTATCTGTGATCTAAGTAATAGTAATTAACACTCTCACTGCCAGCATTATACAATGTGAGTTTTTGAAACTTGATCGAATGAAATGTGCTGGTACTAGACAAATAGTAATCGATAAAAAAAATCTGCACTACGCGTAGTTCATTTTAGGACGTCCAGATTCGATCTTATTTTGTTCACGGCAGCAATTATCCTTTGCGCGGGAACCAAATAAGAGAGAGAGTGAGAGAGCAGGAAGAGTATTAATGTCCATCTATCTTTTTTAGGGCAGTGATAAAGTAAGAGAGAAAAATCATAGGTGCATGCCAGATTTTGCTAAAAATGAAATAGACGAGAGATTATACAAATGCAAAATTGAATTATCAGCACCAGAATTTCCGACCGTTACTTCGGTATATAATCCTACAGTAGCTTCATACCAAAACTCGGGTCTCGATTTAATAAAACAAATTCCAGAACTACAGCAAGTTAAGAGTACGTTATATAGATCGAGAAATGCTTCCGTTGAGTTGGAAAAAATTGCCTACAAAAATCTGACCGAAGTGAAGGTACCCGAAAAATATTTAGATTTTTTGATAGCAGACTACTCACATGAAGGAAAGATAATTTTAATATTTGCCACTCAAAAGGGCAGACAACTTTTGTCTGAGGGTAAGCTTTTCTTTGGAGATGGCACATTCAAGAGTTGCCCACAGCCTTTTAAACAGCTTTACAGTATACATTGTGCTATTGGTGAAGAAGACACAAATATTGTGCCAGTGGCGTACGCATTATTAAGTGACAAAAGTACGAACACATATGAGGTTCTTTTTCATTTATTGAAAGCTCAAGTACCAGACTGGATCCCAGAAACTTTTAAAACTGATTTTGAGATGGCCGTCATGAACGCTATTGTATCAGTATTCCCTAATGTAATCACAAAAGGTTGCTACTTCCATTATTCGCAAGCGGTGTGGAAGAAAGGAAAGGAGTTACAACTCACCAAGTTAAAAACAACCCGCAGACAAGTAGCCCTCAGTGCTGTACTACCCCTTCTGCCACAAAACGAAATTTTTAATGGCTGGAGGTATGTAGCTGCTCAAAGTCCCGATGATAAAAAAGCAAGATATTTCGTGATTACATGTTAAAGCAGTGGTTGCGTGACGAGTTTATAAACGTGTGGTGCGTTTTCGGACAACGCCACCGTACGACAAATGCATTGGAAGCGTGGCACAGCAAGCTTAACAAGACAATTAAAAAAAAGCAGCCCAATATAATCGAGATCTTAAAAGCGCTTTATACTGACGCCTCTTATTACAAAACAAGATCATAACTAATATAGTTAATACACTGCAGACAGATATTTTTTACTATACTTAGAAAACAGCCAGAATACTCGGAACAAATATCTGCAGATCGTCCAAACATTGGTTCCCAAGCAGGAATTAAACCCGTATCCTCTTGTGTCGCAGGTGGACCTTTCCCCGCCGGGCCATAATCGTCGATATTGGTGTCTATTCAGATGTCGCCAAAACTAAACTAAACCAATTTGACAGAACTAAAAACGTCACTGTCCCTGTCAAAACGATCAAAATAATCAAAGTCAAATCGTTTATTTCTTTAGACTTACAAAATAAGTACTTAGACAAGTCAAATTTTTACTATATAAACAGCTTGATAAATAAATAGTTATTACTATCAACAAGGAATAAGGTGCAATTGACTTTAATTCACTTAAATGTTTTGTCCACTAGCGGAAGAAGTGAATAAGAAACCACTAGCAAGTTTATCGCTTATCAACTAATACAATCTGAGGATAAATAAGTCTAACTGGTCTTATATACTATTGTCTGTATGGAACTGGGCGACATCCGGCCAAGCATTAACATCATTGACGTAGTCATCTATGGAGTAATAGGCTTTCTTGATAAGATTTCGTTTTATGTACAGTTTAAATTTACGAATAGGGAGCTCAGTTGCTTCAGATGGAAGCTTATTATAGAATCTTACGCAATTGCTGAAATAAGGATGGCATCATTTTTAGTCCTGTCAAATTCGTTTTGGCGACATCTGAATGGACTCTAGGATCGATGAAACTACCACAACTCTATTGATTTATCCTTACATTTAACAATGTCAGTACTACTATTCTCGAAGTATGGAAAACAAGAAGTACTACCACTAGTTAGCACCGTAATTTCTTACGCCGCACCTGGGCTATCAATATCTACCCTCTAACCTTTCTTTCAAGGAACCTTAAGAAGGCTTTAGGACATCCTTAGATATGATAAAGCTTCCTTTGCCGCTGCAAATCGCATGGATGGATCTGTGAAATTTAGCGGCTTAGATTTAGATTTATCGGTGTTATTTTCGCTTTGAAAAGCCTTGCAAAATTGTTACTACCTCGGTATATGACTCCAATAGAAATCATAAAATCATATAGAATGCATATTTACCATCCCGGATCATGTTGCTTTTATTACTGTATGCATTTTTATGTGAAGGTTACCATTGGTGCTGATTTTTTTTTTTATTCATTTATGAGTGATACTAAAATGTATTAAAAAACATGCAAGGCAAAACAAGAACTCAAAATGGGGCGAAAGGGGATTAACAAAGGCATAACAATATTTTCAGAGCAGATAAGGAATATAATGTTGTGCGAACGGGGTCCATTTTACATATGGAGAGAATTTTACTCTGCGGGGCGAACGTGAAACAAATCAAAGAAAGTCGTCGCAAACACTTTCTTCTGACGTGTTCACTCTTGAGATTGTATTTATCATCCCATTTAGGTAAGTATATAGTGAAAACAGATAACAGACAATGAGCAGTGATCACGCTAGGTCGCAGAATAACCGACATGCCAGGTAACAACGTACGATCAGAATGGAACTAAACTTTGTCATAATAAATATAACCACAACCTACCTAAAAAATATAAGGATAAAAGTATTTAGTAACAATTCCGCGAAAAAACCTTCTGCAATAAAATCTAACAAATTATCAATACATAGTATAAAACAAAGTCGCTTTCGCTGTATGTCTGTCCGTATGTATGCTTAGATCTTTAAAACTACGCAACGGATTATGATGCGGTTTATTTTATTAGATAGAATGATTCTTAAGGAAGGTTTGTATGTATAATACATGCATAATATAGTAGAGCAACACTGATAAATTTAGAGGTTTTTAATGTGATGTCGTAAATAAGCACGTTTTTTTGCGCTTATATTGCAAACGCTGGCTGAACCCTACGAGATAGACCAAAATAATGTACTACAGTATTGTTTACCTTAAAAAGTTCAACAAAAAAGTCCGCGATGGTATATGTGTCTCTTAGAGATAACCCACCATAACCATTTTTATCCTTTACTAAAAAATGGTTATCTACGAAGTGATTTTAAACAATACAGCATTAATCCTTATCCAATTAAGTACCTTATATAAATTGTGCATTTATTATAGATCAATATGCTTTTTACAGCATGTAATTTAAGTAAATATTTCCGAAGATATTACAAATTTAAAATGCAGGGTCGTAGTTGTTTGCGCCCGGCCGCGGCGGTATCGACCCGCGGCCGGCCGGGGGTCGGGCGGCGCGTGCCTATAAATAGCGCGTCGATGGCCGTGCTTTGTATTATATGGTATAGTCGCTTCCCGCTATCTGGCCTATGTATGCTTAGACCTTCAAAACTACGCAACGGATTTTGATGCGTTTTTGTATATAGAAAGAGTGATTCAAGAGGAAGGTTTATATTGTATAATACATCAGCATTGCACCCGTGCGAAGCCGGGGCGGGTCACTAGTAATTTTATATACAAAAAGAAAGAACATTTATCAAACCTAACAACAACGGCAGAGTCCCGCGCACCATGAAAAATTGGGGCGTGGAGCACAGAGAGGCAACATCTCTGCCGTTGTTGTTTGGCGCTCTCAGTGTCAAGATCGAGTGTTGTGGTGCCCTCATGATATATCGTGGAGAGATTTTACAGTTACAATAGAGTTAGAGTTAGTTAGAGTTACAATGGATTTCCTCAAAGTTACGCCTGATCAATTATGTACCGTACCTAAACTAACGTATCTTAAAGACAAGAGTAAAAAGGGTCTTCTAAACTTTCGTGGTATATTTTAGTTATTATATATTTAGTTTCGTAGGATTAGATATTGTCCCTCTATCCTCATAAAAAGATGTTAAATATTAAATTTTTTTATACAACATTTTTTATTTTATATTGAATTTGATAAGAAAATTAACTTTACATTTCTGTTATAACTTGCACATTCTCAATGTAAATATCGGACTATGATTGTTTCATTTTGAAATGGTTCCATCGCAATATCATCACGCGCGGATTATAAAGTCGGACAAAATCGTTGACTACTTGTAATCGAGTGAATTCTCAGAATACAATGCACCGTGCAATGCAAGAAATGTTAATTCACCTTCAATTATGCTATCATTGGAAACAATTCAGCGGCAAATCGGTGGTATCAAGAACAATGCACAACAATGTTCAACAACCGAGCTTCTGGTAGCTATTAGTATAAAACAAAAAAAAAATTAAGTTTGTTAAGGAATTACAAATATTGTGCTTGGACTTTTGCTGTTCGAAAGTAATTGATATTATTTCGTATTCTACCTGCAACATCCCATTACCAGGTGCAAAAGATTTCTATAGGTGTATCTTCTAATATCAATGTGTGAATCTGTATCAGTCTATTTCAAAATCTGTTTTCTAATGAAAATCTCCTTTTGAGAATCTGTATTTATGAGAATATACCATTTAGTTTTATAAACTTTCTCATATGGCGTGGATTACTGTACTTACTTATTACTCCAACCATACTTCAGATGTTTCGTGTGACAATTACGTGATTTACATCTCATTAAATGTATCAGTAATAGCAAGTAATGAAAATGAATGTGTTGCTTAATAGTGCGGAACACCGGTAGAGACGTACAAAGGAATATTTACACTCTATTTCGCTTCCTTGATTTTCATCCCGAATTTATTTACAACTAGCAATGCCTGGCGGTTCCATCCGCGTAGTTCCCGGTCCCGTGGGAATTCCGGGATAAAAATACCCTATGTAACTCTTTGAAACGTGAGCTTTCTAATGGCGAAATAATTTTTTGGATCGGACCAATAGATTAGGAGCTTATTCAATACAAACAAATAATCAATTAAATCCTCTTTATAGTCTACTGTACAACAGCTCCATAAAGTAATTTATGGATGTAAGCACGTTAACTACGAACCTTATTTTGTTTGAAGAACGTTGGTGTTATTTTTACACAAATAAGGTTCATAGTAAGCCCGTTTCTATCATTTATGAGCACATAGATATACCTTTCGGATTAAAGCAGCATTTTAAGAAATATTATGCAAGAGTTAGTTAAAGTAGTACTTTTAACAGTGACGTTCTCTTTTCTCTATACATATTATGTGCCCAATAGGGTTTGAAGTGATTGATACTAAGTTACTTACATAAATACCTCTGTGATATTACTTACCTACAATTTTTGTGGACAACGGAAGCAAGAGTGGCTATATATAAGAGAAAGTCGTGTCAGTTACACTATTTATAACTCAAAAACGGCTAAACCGATTTGCCTGAAAAATAACTTCAATAACACGACGTGGTTTTAAAACGCAGTATGATTTTCTGCTGGTTTGATAAAAGTACCTACGATGAGTGTGTAAATTTTGTTCTATTGCAAAAAATATCAAAGTGCCTAGAATAGGTAAATGAACTTGGTTTCATTGACATCGGTTGTTTTAATTAGTAACGTAAAATAAAAGTATTGATACTTATTTAATATCTTGACATATGCATTAGCTTGACATCAGATTCGTAGAAATATTTAAGGAGTCTTTCTACCAAAGCAATTAACAGAAAGAAAGGATATTTCTCAAGGTGTTATTTCTAGTTCCAAAAAAGAGTAAATAAACCTTGGTTTCTTCCAGATAATAGTGAAGAGGAAGGAGTCATGTAGATCATATCGTCACTTTCCGTCAGGTGAGATTAAATAAATAAATAAATGATTTATTCGCAGGAATTCTTAATAATAACGGTCAATGGATAATAATGGCTTAATAATAATCGCAATTATTTAAATTTTGCACGTCAAGGCGTGCAAAATTTAAATAATTGCGCTCAAACGGTCAAAGGGCTATAAAAAATAGAATAACTATGGGGCTGATGGAATGTCTCTGTCAAAGCATGACATGTTTTCACATTTGTTTTTGACCACCCTTTGTACCTTAGTACAATAAGGTTTTAAATAAAAAATATCAGTCAACATTTGTACCTAGTTGGAAAATCCTGCTATATCTCATATCCTGCTCATTCTGATTTTTGTGTACAGCTTTAGAAGACGAGGGACCTTATATGAGATCAATGACACTCATGATTGGCAGTTATTGAAGATAATGAGCAGTCGTTATGAGCCGATTAATACTAAACATGTAATTTAAGGATTTGCAATGATCACCGAACAAAAAGTTAAGCCAATCACGCCCACAAATTGGGATCAATTTATATTGTTTTTGTTTTTAATGAGAGAGTACCGCAAAAAATGCACTTTAAAATTATAAAACCATGTTATTGTAAGTGACTGTAAATGATAAGTGTATGCTTGAGGCTTTTTTGTTTAGAACTTGAATAGTTTGTTTTAATAAAAGATCTTGAGAAAAAATTTAGTCTCCACACTCAAAATGTGTGTTCATTCAGTGGGGAAGCTTACTTTTTACCGCTTTGAATGGAATTTTTCATCGCCGCATTTATAATTGACTGTCATCAAAAAATTACATTATCAAAGAATTGATATTAATGGTACATGGCCTTGGCTAACGGTACTCAACTACATTTTCTCGGTAGTATTACTTCGGCTATACCTCAAAAACCACTCGCCCTGAACTTCCCATTTCAATCATCTCTGGTATCAAAATTTCAAGAAAACAAAATAAATATAAAACAAATGAAACACGTTGCATTACATAACGCTTTGTTTCTTATTTTCATACAAAAGATTTCAACGCGCTGTTTTAAAGAACGATTATATTTAATCGGTTCGTAGAGCGTCTTTTATCTATTATAAACCTCATATAGATTTGTTTATGTATGGGTATTAGGTTTATCAGACCAACATCATAAGGGTACGTATATAAATTAACTTTTTTAGTTGTTAGTGTTATTTTCAAATCGTAAATGTAATAAGGTCGCTTACAAACAAATAAAACTATGTGTCTATAAAACTATCCTCTCTTTGCTTATTTGATCTGCCATCTTGAAATTCTAACCCTCTCATTCTGTTTTCCCAGATAATAATTCGCAACGGTGACGCCACAGCGGGATTTCCAGCAAATATTATCATGCGCATGTTACTAAATTGATTCATACAATCTAATGAATAGTAAATAATTTGAGCTACAACAGAAAAGTGGCCATTTCTAATTCAGTGAGCGCACACAACGAGTTAAAAGCCAGTATAACCAAAGCGATAGAGAGATGGTGTAAAATAAACATCATATAGCATTAAAATGCAGTGCGCAAGTGCTTGGAAAGATAAGAAATGTGCTGATTAGATTGAAGCTACATGGCATCACGTCAACAATCAGTTTCATAAATAAAAACTTGATGATGTGTCTTCAGTGGAAAATTGTCACATATTGATCATCACTAAGCCCTATTCAGGTGCGGAAGCAAGACGCAATGTGGACAGATTTCCAGTTTTTACAGTTTTCCCATCCCGGCTTGTCGATAATTTTCTCGCTTCTCGCAAAAAGTTATGAGTGATTTTTCAGATTTTACATTTCCTACTACCTTTTATGTGTATATGTTATGGAAAACCGATAAAAGAAAATACTTACTGTAAAAATATAGAAGTTGTCATCTTTTTACAGTATCTATTCTGGTCAACCACCCACCGTGAAAGTATTCAGAGATAACCATGTTTTTATCTACCTATAAGCACATAAAATATGTCAACAGTTTATTCTATCCGTTTCGTATTTGTATACTGTATTGAATTGCAACATGTATTTTAAGAGTAATTTTGATATCATGAAGGCAGGCTGGGTGTTTCTAAGACCATAAACAGCCAGAACCATAGATTAAGCTCCGTAAAATCACAGCATGAGCGTGATTACTAATAGCTCTATCTGTGATCTTATTTCAGTACTCAGGGTTGCCAGGCCTTTAAACGATATTATAAGCCTTAGTATAACATAATTCGAATGGGTTTAAACCACTTACGTCTTACCGAAGACGTACTTTGACGACTAGCTGCGCCCCGCACCTTTGCTGTTGTTCCGATAGAAGCGAAACGAAAGCGAAAGTGAAACCTATGGATTTATATCCCACGGGAATTGATTTATGGGATAAAAAGTAGCCTATATTTGATTCCAGGTCCATTACCAGTAAGCAAAATTTCAGCTTAATCCGAAATATTTTGTAGTATTGGCGTAAGGAGGTAACAAACACCCATCTATGCAAACCAAACTATGCACTAAAATTATGCATTTTTAACCGACTTCAAAAAAGGTTATCAATTCGACTGTATTTTTTTTTGTTTGTCAAATCAAAACATTTGACTGGGTGGTCCGATCTTCATGATTATTATTTTATATGAAAGCTGGTGGTTTATAGTTTTTTCAAACAAAATTAATTTTTAATATTGGTGTGATTAGTGTGGTAATGACCTACCCAACTTGTAACTTGATAGAGCTAACCCTACTCTAGTGGTAATAAAGACCGGTAGAGGTACTTTCAGCGGAATGCCGCACTGGCCCTTTACGATAACCTTGAGCTAAGGAAGCCACGGATATCAGCGGTTTACAGGGCACTTTACTAATACCAGATTATTGATAATAATGCTTACTTTGTATTTTGTGGCTCGTTGATGTCCAAGTTTATTTAATAAACTTTTGCACCTTCAAGATCACCTCACCTTCACAGCCTATATAGCCTATAAAGACACAGGCCTTCCCATGATAAGCGCCTTATTGGCTGTTATATCATGAGGGTAATGCCCATAATCCGGCGAAGGGCATGTGGGTTGAGAATCGCAGTTTGGTGGTACAATTTTTCTGCAGGAAGCGCTGCTGCCCGCCCCCAGTACATATCCAATAGTTGCCTCTTACGACACCGCGGGAGGAATTGGGGTGGTGCAAATTCTAAGCCAGGCACACGGCTATTGTACCCATCAAGGTCTAAACTAATATTAGGAATAAGGAGATTAATTTTTTTATGGTCTTACTATCTTACTTACTTTTACGACTGAAACATGACAAAGTGATTGTAATACCAGGCTACCTTTAATAATAAGAATAATACAATAATGCTGGACAATTTACAAATCAGCAGAGCTTGTGTTATGGGTACTAGATAACTGATATACATAATACACTACACTACATAGATAGATATTTTTTTAATATACATAGAAAACATTCAGAACGCCCTGAACAAATATCTGCAGATCGTACAAATATTTGTCCCGAGGCGGGAATCAAACCCGCAATCTCCTGCGTCGCATGCGGACCTTCGCCCACCGCGCCACAGAGGATCCTTTATTTATACATTGCATAGTTAATAGGAATAGTATCTCTAGAAAAGCGCGTTCGTAGCCGAAAGCAGAGCTTACTAAGATACTCCAAGTATACAACCTTAATGAGTGTTTTTTCTGATATCTGTAGTCTTGGCTCAAGACTTCTCCAGGTGTCTTAGAAGAAGTACCTATAGATTTTTTGCTTTACTATGTCTTATTTGTTTATCGCTGTCTTTATCCACACAGCACTAACCCTTACAACGTGACCGTTCGAGGCTATCCAGTAAATCCACGGGTAATGATTTGTGCCTCGCCCGCGCGCCGGGCTGAATCAACTCGGTAGCAACTCATCGACACGTCTACGGTACTTTGGTGGGCGTATTTAGGATTGTGGGGAGGTTGTAGAATCGAATTATAGCCTAAAGAAGAAAGAAAGAAAGAAAATAATTTAATTTGCGTTAACTTTACTACACAACACAGCAACTAATTTAAGACATTATTTTAATAGAGTTATTTTTTTTGCGTATCAGGTTTAGGGCAAATATGGCCAAAACTCAGCATTGATCTTGGGTAGACCTGGCTAATTACCATCTACCAGCTTCTGTATGTGACTTTTTATGCGTTTTCCTCCATAAAAATTCAAAAATGTAAGGATATTTTGTGGGGAAATCCTCAGTTACTGCAGTACCAGCAAATCCGAGAGTACCTTACAATTTGTGGAGGATCAAACTAAATTATCTCGGTAATATAATAAATCATTGAATATTACGGTCATTTGGTGTGCTTAGTAACTAACCCTCTTATTTATAATAGTCTGCTATAAATTTCGCTTTGTCTTCTTCTATTGACATAAGTCAGACTGAGAAACAACACTACTTAGCAGCTGTTTTATCTTAGCAGACCATTATGAATAAGGGGGTAATTTTATGGGGGCACATAATGTCAATCAAGACATAGAGCCGAACAAATAGGTGGATAAACAGTTGAATTTTATGGGAAGTAGGGTTTTTTTGAAATATACCTCATTATTACAGCTGATATACTGCAGGCGTTTTTGTACTGCTATTATACTAAAAGTATACCAGTGTAAGCGAAAACATTCAATGAATGCCATTGGATTTGCAATAATACTGTTATTGTTAACGAAAATATTTAATGTCAATTGGATTTTTACCTTTACACTAGAACTAATCATCAATTAAAATAGAGAGACCGTAGGTTATTTATACATTTCTGGTTATGGTATGTTTAGGAAGCCCAGTAACTTATCCTGAGTACACTCACTGAAGGGGTACCAGGTACTAAGCTATCGAACTTCTAGGAATACCTCGCCCATCGCTATTGGCTATATTATGTCGAGCATCTCGTATAGAAAGTAGATATTAGTTTGAACAGGTGCATTCTAGCTTTTATAAAATATAACGGCCGTGTGGTGCCGGTAGCATAGAATTTGCACCACCCCAACTCATCCTGCGGGTGTCCTTGAAAGCGACTAAGGAATATCTACCGGGGGCGGGCAGCATCGCCTCCTGCAGGATAATTCTATCACCAAACTGCGATCACCAACCCCCATAACCAGCGCGGGGATTATGGACATTACCCCCCATGCGATATCAATAAATAAAGGCGTTTATCAGGGGGAGGCCTGCGTCCAGCAGTGGACCAATATAGGCTGTTGAGGTTAAGGTTGAGGTATAAAATAAAAACACTGTAATGTGCCACTGAGCAAAACAGTAAGTAGTTTCGAATTATGATGCAGCGGTCAGAAATTTCAGTAAAGCAGCACAGAGTGATTGTATGTAAAATACAAGCTTCTGGCTACGGCTTCGCACGCGTATTTTCGGTGAACTAAGTAGCCTATTAGCTAAGTTTCTAAATGTACGCCTAATTTCATCTTGATCTCTTCAGTAGTTTTGTACTCCAACGGTCGGAGGCCCTAAGCTGAGCCGACAACATAAGTATCATCATCATCATCAGCATATATTAGTCCACTGCTGGACATAGGCCTCCCCTAATGAGCGCCATAGCGCCCTGTCTTCAGCTTAAGTATAACAATGATAATTTTCAATCGGTTATATTTTATTTGGAACATAATTCAACGCTTGTTTACAACGTTTGCGTAATCGGGTTGTAGTTTTGAACTGTATGTAGTTATTATCAGTACCTACGGCTCTTTACAACGATGTCCCCACACGGTCATATTTACAAACCTGCTGCGCCCCGCGGCTTCGCACGCGTTTTTCCTATCAAAACATTAAAAGGTGACTTTCATCCCACGGGAACAGATTTATGGGATAAAAAGTAGCCTATGTTTTATTCCAGTATTAGAATTACCTGTTTGTAAAATTTCAGCCAGGTCCGTTTTGTAGTTTTGGCGTGAAGAGGTAACAAACATCCATACATCCATACATCCATACATCCATACATCCATACATCCATACATCCATACATCCATACATCCATACATCCATACATCCATACATCCATACATCCATACATCCATACATCCATACATCCATACATCCATACATCCATACATCCATACATCCATACATCCATCCAAACTAGTGTGATATTAGTGTGATGTGACCTTGGAATTTTCAACCCACACTTAGATCCCGATATCTCATTAGACCCCCAATTTAGTCAGATGTCACCGAGACTATAACCACCGGCATGCTGAGACAAATCAAACAGTACGTCATTTGTTGTAATCGGACTAGTAGTTTCCAGAGCCCAGTTCCACACTGACAATAGTAAGTAAGAACAGTTAGACTTAGTTATACTAACATTGTATTATTTGATAAGCGATAAACTTGCTAGTGGTTTCTTTTTCACTTCTTCCGCTAGTGGACAAAAAATTTAAGTGAATTAGAGTCAATTGCACCTTATTTCTTGTTTGATAGGAATAACTATTTATCAAGCTGTTTATTATAGTAAAAATTTGACTTGTCTAAGTGCTTATTTTGTAAGTCTAAAGAAATAAACGATTTGACTCTGACTCTGACTTTGACTCAGAGCTTCATACATATTCAGTACCATCGCCAAACGTAACGCCTATCCAGTTTGAAACTATTTTGCTTTGCGTTAAAAACAAAAGATATCGAGCAAGCCGGGGTTGGCAACTATTCACTTCACAGAAAAATCACCCTAGTGGTGGTAAGGCGTAATTTTTGCTGACTATACATACAAACAAATATACCGGTGTCAACCTCATAACTCTCCTGCAGTGGTAGTCGAGTAAAAATTTCACAAACTTTCAGCTTTATATTATTAGTAGATAATATAGGATGCTGTCAAAAAGAGTCACTTGACCATTACAACAAAACAGTGAAAAGCCGTGTCGGTCTACTTTAAAACTTTTGAATCCATCATGTTAACTATCATTACAGTCATTTACAACGGGATATCAACCATGATTTGAAAACTAAAATCATGGTAAATATCCCTTTATAAATGAGTTCTACTTTAGACCGTGTCCGGTGGAAACCTTAATCTGATTGAACTGTATAAGGAGAGCTGAACGCGTTTCTGGAACGTTTGAGTTTTGACAACGTTGCTATAATAGTAAGTAATGCGATGATTCAACAAGAGAAAAAAGATACAACGGGTTGCACTTCAGGAAGGTGCCGGCAGAAATGAAAACTACACGCACACTCTTCCTATATACTCTTCTTATCTACAAGTGCCTACTTTGTTCTTTGCGATAGTAAATACTTTGAACAGCGCCATCTGTTAGCCTGCAGCGTCAGTTCTCTATTACTATGTAAGGTCATCTCAACTGACACTGTGGGTTCTGTGTTGCTCCCGAAACTAGCGACATCTTCTTTCAACTTTGTGAACTGGCGTACCTAGCTCGCAGTATTCTCCTGCGAGCTAAGTACGAGAGCGACATATAATCTTAATCGATATGATAGAAATAAAATAACAGAAGACAAAGTCAATAACACTAGACTTCAAGATCTATTTAAAGGCGTTGGATCTTTTTCTAATCCACACTCATTACTCGTTTAATGCGGTTAAATGGTATGCGACAGGCTTATGGGATCTATTTTCAACCTATAATACGTGATCAGAATCCTCACAATTGTATTAAGACGAAAGTTCTCAATAAAGTGTTTTGTGTACAAAAAGGATCAGGTTGAAATTTAGCATAGATAAATCATAAATAAATAATTAATGTAGCACAATAATTCACGCAGCATTATCTAGCCCCTAGCTAAGCAGAGCTTGTGTTATAGATACTGGCTAACTGATATACATAAGTTACACAACATAGACATAATTGTACATATGTAGGCTAGACTCCAAATAAATTTACTTCCCAGGCTCTTAATAAATTTACAAACTTCTTTAAGGCCCGTATTATGAAAGCTTACTCAGTCATCGATCTCTGCTTGAGAAACTTTTTTTATGGAATAAACGTCACTCAAGTATAGATCTATGACTGAGCAAGCTCTCATTATACAGGCCGTAATCTCTGAAAAACACATACAACACCACTGGCCAAAACTATTGTCACTCGATGGCCGTGCAAAATACTAGCGAAAAAAAGGCCTTGTTTATGCAAGTGGGTTAATGTCCGGAAGGTGTTGAATAGTAAGGCCAAACAGTCGTGCATCAAATTAACCAGTGCATACCACGAGCAATTTGGCACAGTGCACTTGTTTTCTCTTCAGTCCAGGAATTAGTTCGTTCAACCAAGCCAGTACTGATTAGTCAGTGCGTAGTGCGTAGCCGAGATAAACGCAAAGCCCATAGATTAATTAGGAGCTATTTGTGGTGTTGATTAATTGGTAGTTTGTAGGGGTTGGCTGTGCTAATGGTGCTAATAGATCTACAGATTGAAAGCACTTAGAGTATGGGATAAGATGATCCCTCAAACGAAATTATACCTGGCACAACTATTTTTCATTTGGTACAGATTCCCCTTGATCAATCAGCTTCGTTTTACTTTTCCCTTAAGAAATTTCAATTAATGTAGTCTCTTTTGCTTTGTAATTATGTCATTGTTTATTGATATTCATGGAACAGGCGTTCCTTTACAATAAATAATAAACAATTTCTATGAAACTGTTGCATATTTTTTTAATTTTATAACGCTAATATATAAGGCAAATTTTTGGAAGATGAAAATGTGTTGAACATAATTTAATCTAGCAAAAATTTGCTTCGTACGTTTACTTAATAACATAATTTGAAAATCGTATAACCAAGCAGTCTGACCAAACGTTCTAAATATATTTTCTAAATAATATTGCCAACTTTTTTCAAATGTTAGTAAATCAGACCTTTATACAAAACATAATTCGCTCCTCCTGTACAGATTATATGTGGTAAAATTTGAACTATGTTTCCATCCGATAAGGAAATTAAAGCTGACTGAATCCACATGAATACAATGAAATACAAAATGACAAATTCGTGACTACACGTGAACAATACAACGTTATAAAACCATTATTCACTAATCCAAGTCCGGCTAGAGCAAAAACTTCAAACAATAAAATATTCAGGTAGGTTAATCTATGAATTCATTAGTTTAATGCGGAATAATAAATAGAGTCAAAAGGAAGTAGTTTACAAATTCCGGTTTCCTCAAATTTTCATGAAATTTTGATACCAGAGATGAATGAAATGTAAAGTCCAGGACGAGTAGTTTTAGCCGTTTGAAGTTTAACAGCAAGTAAATAGACATTCGGGTAATAGACGTACAGGTAAGTAGATGTTCGGGGAATAGACGTTTGGTGAATAAGACATTTGGGGAATAAGTGAATAGACTTTCGGTGTCTGGACAGTCAGGGAACTAGACCTAATAGACCGAACCGGATTGTTTAACGTTTTGTTTCCAATTGCAATAACAATTGCTATGTTACGGGGTTCCCAATAACCGATAGAAAAACTTACTCTTCCTTTCATCTGCCGATCCATGCGTCCATCATATTGTGACCTCCCTTTGGGATCTAGACTATGCGAAACTTTTCTTGATTCTTTCTACGTTTTACATTGCACTGCAATGCTGATAAACCAAACCATGAGTTGTCGATAATTTTAGCGATTTTTTTTATAGTAGTATTTAATCCGCCCGGCCATGAATCAGTGGAATAGAATCCACCCAAATTAAGTATGAAAAACAAAATGTTAAATCTAATTTATCAATGGATTACCTCAGTAGATCAAAGTTAATTAAAAAGGGAATATTTTCATCATTATCTCGTCATTATTCAATCCTTAACTGTCATTTTGCACTTGATTGAAAAATAATAATAGCAAATAGTTAAAATGTTTAAATGCCAGAAGCGTGCCAGAACAGTGTTCTGGCTGCATAGTTTTAATATTATGTGCTATTTTGGCTAACAAATAAATAAATGTCAATATCTAGAAACACTGTGAACTAGTTAAATAGTCCGACAATGTTAATTAGTTACACAATGTACTGAATAATGTAGCACGCGCCAGTGTCGGGACTTGCCAACGAAAGTGAGGAAGTGAAATCAATTAAGCAATCATCAAACGCTCTCCGCGATTTAATTGATATCCTCTTTGAAGATTATCATTGACTTTTAATACTTTAATTTTAAAATACGTACATTTTTATCAATAATATTTTAAAGTCGTATGAGAATAAAGATACTCGTAGATATAAAAGTCTTTATTGCACACTTATCGATAGAAACTATACAACAAAACGCTTAAAAACTAAGTGACAAGTGGTGGTCTCAAGAGCGATCTTTATCAGACAACCAGGGATATATTGGATTTTTTGATACTAAATGATTTAATAGTATTACATTCATGTACTTAAGACATCTTACTTTAGACAGTGAATGGTAGTCATGACGCTCTTTAAAAAATGAAATGATAACCTTAATTCAGAGAAAATTAATCAGCCTACAGATGTGAGATAGTCACACGTTGTACACAATTGTATTTTAAAACATCAGATATACCACCTTGTCATGTTAAGCTAATGTCGAATTAATTGTAAGTTATGCTTTCTACCTGCATATTACTGTTGTTTTTACTTAATGGGATATGGAATTAATTTGAAAATGCTATTTAATGGCGTATATTGGAGTTAATTGTTTGTATACGAGCTAATGAGTGATTTATGTTGTAGTTTTTATATCGGTGTTGCGATCTTAAGGGCCATTTTTAATTTCGGGTAATCAATTTTGCAGATGTTTAAGTTTACGCGCTCTTTCCTATTTTCTCTTCGTGATAATTACAATGACTTTCCCAAAGAACTCGATTGTAAAGGAAATAAAAAAATGTTACAAAAATGTATTCTAATCATTAATGGGCTGGTGATGATGATGACTAAAATAATATGTTACGAATTATGTTATAGCTTATTTTGTAGATTAGAACTAACTTTTCAAGTGCAAACAAAAACAAGAGATTTAAATACAATGAGTACAAAATACGTATACAAACCCTGGATTTAAATTTTGAACTATTTGCAAAACAAAGCTTTTGCAAATAGTTCAACCGCGCGCCGCAATTGACTGTTATTCTAAGAAGGAACGGATGGGTGTAATATGTCAAACTCTCACATATAGTAACCCTGAGGTACCATAAACCTAGAATCCTAGATCCTGATGTGTACTAAAGTAGGTATCTAATTTCCGTCTAGTAATGTCCAAGTTAATGTAAGTAGGTGATTACTTTAATGGTCAAGATCATTTTCCAAACGTACCGATGGATAATATATTTTCTATAATTATGCGGATAATGGGATAATGAGATGCTACAAAAATAATAAAAAACCTACAATGTTGTTGGTCACTAAGTATATTCCTTGATTTTCTCACAAAACTTGAAAAAAGGTGCTAGATTTTTTTGTGAGTGGGCGATATTTTTTAAGTTTTAATTAAGGCACCGAGTTAGCAGAAAGTTTTTAGGGTAAGGAATCGAAAGTCGGTTAGAAATTTTGTAATTAAGGGTAGATCACTGAGCTGTAGAACTAATCCACCGGACATATACTCAACAATTAAAATTTGCATGACATTTGTTTTATTACCATTATTACTTTTATTCAAAATCTGATATGGAATAAAGCTCTTTTTATTTTATTTTATTTAGATTATTGAGGGCCTTCCTTTACCTACCCTAAGTTCTTTTAAAACTCTTGTCGCGTTATCCCAGCTGTTTTCTTACTAGAGCTGCGAATTCATAACGGCACTATTTTACTACCCACTCGATAGTATAAATAGAGCATTTAGTATTCCTCTCACGATTAAAACTGGTAGCGGCCTGCATAGTTGTAGAGCCCAGTTTTTGTATCAGCGTTATCGACTTCATATGTTTTTGCAAGCGTAAATTGTGTATATGTTAAAAATGGATAAAAAGCCGTTTATCCATTTTTAGAGTTCCGTACTATAGAGTCTAGGGGAAGTCCTCTTAAGGGGTGTAAGCTTCCATGATTGTATGCTTGCTAATAGCCGTAAGTTGCTCGTCTGTCGTGGTTTATTAGGCGTTGAGAATCCCGGCAACCGTAGCGAAGCATACCTAATTTATGTCGGCACTTCTGCAGTAGTATGAGTATGTTCTACTGCGGTCACTATTTTTTGTAGGATATAAATTAAATTACGAGGTAGCAATTTTTCCTGCAATATGGAATCAAGGTTCTTACCTCTCTGTATTTTATAATTTGATACATTGTTATGTAAATGAGTAAAACCTCTGAACTTCAATTAGGTACCTAAGAAATCAAATAATATCCTACAAAAAATCACCTTTGACGGGACTTCAACCTACACAATTTTACCCATCATAGTGACCGTCACTTACTTACATTACATTTTACAGAATTCATAGTTTAACGATCGTTAAATTCGTAACATTGGAAATCCGGAAGCGATTTCTATTATTTCTAAAACTTCGGTTTAAAGATTCTTTATTTTCTTAAAGAACATAAATACAGTGCACATATGAGAAAGACATAACTTGTACTTTAATTTAAGTATCTCCTCACTGCTTAGATTTATATTATAGCTAAAGTAAAAAACATACTATGGTAGTAATAACCTAAACAAATACAAGTAGCGGAACAAAACCTATTTGGTGTTTGTCCCTGCACATACAAATCCCACTTTCCATAATTTTTTACAGACTTAGGTAGTAGGCCAAATCTTGCGAATAATATCACTAGAATATTTCCCAACGTTTGTAAGAAGGTCTAAAAAGAAGCTAAAATCATTCATTTGTGCAAATACCTCAGAATAAAGCCGTCGTTGCATTAAATTTACATAATTGCCCGTTCATAATTTTATAGATTCAGAGACTGCGTCTGGCAAACCAAACTTATCCAGTCAATAGTGCCACAGACTTGTATATTTAGTAACTTATTAGTAAGTTTAGTATTTAATTAAAATGATACAGTTGTTTTGAAGTAGCGATGAGCATTAATTCTAATGGTATGCCCACATGAGAACCGAGTCTATTTCACAAACGTCATAAAATGTGTTTTTGCTCCACGTGTGTGTTTTTCCCTTTAGGTTTGTCCAAACATTTGTACATGACATCCTTGTTTGTACACTACACGCCTTGCCAAAAAGGAGTATAATGTTTCCAAGGTTCATTGTTTGTTTGTATTTGTTCTATAGATAACTAAAACTTTAAATGCCTGAGCAGATTTGAATGTATAGAATAGGTATCTAGTATTACGTTCGATCCGTTATATTTTATCATTCCGAGTAAAACTGGCAATACTGAAATAAAATTAACTTGTTTATATTTTGATAGGCATAGGAATAGACTGGATGTTTATAACATTTCGATAAACGAATCCTTGAAAAGAAACGACGGACGATCCTCTCAAGGGCGAGTTGATCAAAAACCAAGAGAGTTTTTATTCGGAGAGTTCTCTACTATGTTTTTATGAAAAGGTACAACTGGAGATGTAACCTAAGCCGGTGTTGACGTGGATGGAAGCGATGTCGTAAAAAAAGTATAAAGCTCACCTTTTATTTTCAGTGATGAAAGCTGCAAACTAATGTGTATCGCCACCTGAAAAAAACATAACATACTACATTAAAATTATTTATTTTATCACTAGTAAGCTGATTACTCTTGGTTATATGATAAAATATAAGTGGGAAAAATCCATGTATTAAAATCTCTGTTAGGTGCTTTATTTGTTAGTTTATTTAAACTTCAGTTTGCGTATACGGCCCGCGCGGCCTCGCTAGTGTGTGATGTGTCACCACGACGAAGGGGTTTAAAAATATTAATTATTTCGACATCTAAAATAACGTCGACTCCAAAACTTTCCCAAAGTCCATTCAAAACCGTACCACTAACAAAATCACCATAGTTCACGCCACAGATTCTTCCAACACCTACTAAAATCGGTGTCGAACAGTTACACACACCTACATTCGATACCGATTGTTACAATTAGCCTTGTCCTCATGTACGTGATATGGTTTTGGAGATCGCGTGTGTCCATGTGCACCCATTAACTACAGTAGAGCACCAGAGCACCTGTACCGTTTTACGCAGACACGGTCTAGACTCTGACACATATCTTTTGGCATAGGTACTTGAAAAGCAGCATACATGTTATTGTTTTATTATATGTTTTAAATAAAACAATCAAATAAATTAAGTTTTTTACAAATATTAGAGCAGCTTTTTCATGAAATGGCCTTATTCATTCATTGAATGAGATGATCATAAACCTAATTGTACTCTTTTCTTGCAAAAAAAAACTGAGTGTGCAAAACAAGTTGGCGAAAACATAAAAGTTATTTAATTTGAGTATCAATAACTGAACGTGAGTCCAGTCTCTTGTGTCGAGTTAGTGAATAACCTGAGGTAGTTTTATTTTAATTTAAGTTTTTGATAGGTTTACGAAAAAACGTTTTGTTCAAACATAAAAACCACAGTACAACGGCTTATTCCAGGTTACTTTATTTATTAATAGAGTAAAAGTAGTAATTTTCGTAATTGGTAAGTACAAGAATCCACAAAAGAAACAGAAATGTTGCGTACAAAAAGCAAACCTTAATTATAGCAGAAAGCAATCATACAGTCTGGTGCCAGCTATCTATTGGATAAGATAAATCTTGAAAACTCGTGCCTAACCATTAGTGTTACCGGTACAAGCCGGTCGAATTTAAAACGGAAACAGGTGATTCTAACCTAAGGGTAATAAGGGTAGAACTGTCTGAGTTCTCAAGTACCACTTTGGTGATTGTGAGCAAGCATTGCACGACCTTATCCCATCTTTTCCCTTCCATCATAGGACCAGCGGACGCACAAAAAATAGTGGAATGAGCTCCGTGCTTTTTCTATGCTGTTTTCTTGGGGTCTTTGGTTCCAGGGTAAATATGTTCCTTGGGGAAAATGTGTTCCATCTTAGGCCATACATTATATTGACTTATTTAAAGTCAGTTAGTTAGTGGAGAGATTTTTACAACTTGTATACGGAAAAATCATTGGTAAATAACACTAAAAATTAGAAGATTAAATCCATCGCTTTTAAAATAAGCTCTTTGCTTTGCCATCGTTACTTTTGAGGCAAACATGTCTTAAGGGTCAGAGTCAGATGCCTCCTAACTGATTTCATCATCATCATCATCAGCCTATACTAGTCCACTGCTGGACATAGGCCTCCCCTAGCGCCATAGCGCCCTGTCTTCAGCTTGACGTATCCAGCATCTGCCTGCAGTCTTTCGCAGATCGTCATCCCACTTGGCCGGAGGGCGTCCTACACTACGTTTTCCGAGTCGCGGTCTCCACAACAAGAACTCGTTTACCCCAGCGGTTATCGTTTCTTCGCGAAATATGGCCGGCCCACTGCCACTTCAGCTTGCTAATTCCTAACTGTGTACCTTATAATTTTGACAATCAATGTTAATTTATTTAACTTGATAAATGCAACAATAAATAATTCTAATGCTTGATTGGGTTGGCACTTGGCTCTGTCTATCATTCATTTGGAAGCAATATCATTCCTAAAACTTGCAATTCACAGGATCTCTAGCATCAGGAAGTGAAAACCTCCTTTCTATCTAAATTCAGCAAGTTTTGTTGACCACTATGGATATCATCTAGAATTGCAAATGTCGACAGCAGATATTAGAAACGGAATTTTCATGAAATGCCCTTTTGAAAATCCATTTCCTTTGAGAAAAAGCTAGTTTGGCATTTAACGCTTTAAGGTGGCTTTAAGGTGAGTTTTGGTTCAAATAATCTTGGCTTCCTTCTTTCTCTAAGAGAAACGACTTATCCGATATGTGAAAATATTGTTTACCTACATACAAGTTTATTTTCGATTAAATTGTATTATATAAATAAATTGAAACTGAAATTACAAAAGTCATGGGGTTCGATTCAACAAATGTTTGTACAATCTGCAGATATTTGTTACGGATTTTCTGGGTGTTTTCTAGTTCTGTTAAGTATTGTGTTACAACTTTTAAACTTCCGCGATTTGTTAACATTATTAACGCAGAGGAAATAAAAACGAAGGTACGCGAGAAATACCCGATCATTAAATTAAGTATTGTGTTATGTATTAAATTGTATTTTTTATTTATTTATGATGTAAATCCACACAAAGTCATCTAACCCCAAGCAAGTAGGGCTTGTTATTTTTTGTTTGTATTATGTATCCATATCAAGTTTTCTAGTATCCATAACACAAGCTCTGCTTAACTTGGGGCTAGATGATGCTGTGTGAATCGTCCAACACTATTGTGATCCACCTTATTTCCCTTTACTAATCTGATCTATAAGTCTATTACCTACCTACCTCCGCCAAGTACCGGTACAGTATTAGATTAGGTTACAAAGTAGTTCAGCTAAACAGCCTAATTGCGTATTTACATATAAATTGAGTAGCCTTTCCTTGTCCGACTCTGTTATGCCCCTGTGCTGATGTTAACATGGGCTTTCTGCACGCAAACTTTTAAGGTCGAAGTTCTTGAAATAGCGCCAGCCGTCTTTTACCTGACGGCGATATCCAGAGCACACCCCGGACGCTCGTTTCTTCAAACGAAAATTACGACTCGAGCAGAATAAATCCCCTTCCGCTTCGTCTGTCGAAAGCCAGAGATTCTAACCCCCGAATACTCAAACGCAACTCAGATTTACTACTTAGTGACGAATTTTGACAGAATTTCATTGAAAACTGTCAAAAAATCGCTACGTGAGATGCGATTAAATCTGAGTTGCGTTCGAGTATTCGGAGGTAAGGCTAGGTTTTACCAAATTATTAATGACCAGTGTTTGTGACCAGTTTTTTTTAACAAAAGACCTTAAAAAAATTTGCTTGGTGACAATCAAAAAGGAAGCCTCAGAAAAATACGAATCGTACGTATATATTACCTGTAAACTCGATTTAGGGTAATTTGTTTAAAGGTATTGTTAGAGAACTCTTTCTTAGGAAATATTTACTTATCGCGAGAGGAGGTCACTTATTTGTTTACTAATTGTGTGTATGTCACTTTTGTGATAAATTGGCGATCGACAAAAGCCGGTCACCGCTTTCTTGGGAAATTCTGGCACCAGATCGATTTATGGTAGAGAACTAGAGACTCTAGAGAGTATTGACACTGGTTTGGGATTAGGAACACAAGATAGAAAGCATGTTTATAGATTTATATTGTTTATGTCACGTGCAAAAAGGAATGAAAGTTATATTGCAATTAATTACTAATTACATAAAGAAAGCTGGAAAATAATTTGATTTTCGTCATGGGTGAGCTGAAGTTGGAAATCAAAAGCTATAAAACATAGCTTTTGGTATATTTCGAGTGAAAAATACATTAAACTAACAGGTACCTACATAAGAAACAATAAGTACCCAATAACAATGCACTATACACACCTATGTGAGTTGTCAGTGCAGGTCTTTAGATTAAATAAATAATGTTGGACAATTTATACAGCATTATCTAGCCACAAGCTAAGCAGAGCTTGTGTTATGGGTACTAGATAACTGATATTCATAATTACAATATACTACATAGATAGATATTTTTTAATTATACACATAGAAAACATCCAGAACGCCCTGAACAAATATCTGCAGATCGTATACATATTTGTGCCGAGGCGGGAATCCGCAACCTCCTGCGTCGCAGGTGGACCTTCGCCCACCGCGAAACAGAGGTCGTCAAATAAAACAGTCAGTCAGATTGAACTTAGTCTTCTTGATTTGGTGACTGCCTACGAGATAAATAAATACAATTGGAATAAATAAATCTACGTCTGGAAACTGCTCTCACTGAATAATATCGATTTCATATTCATATTTCATTTATTGCATCCATAATTATAGGTATGTACATGAATGGTTTACGGTCAGGGTATAGCAACTTGAGAAGATGGGTAATATATAATATAAAGTTAATTTAAAATTATTTACTGTCACATTACGACTAACCCCCTTATTCATAATAGTCTGCTAAATTCGCACACTGCTAAATCTCGCTCTGTCTTTTTGACATAAGTCAGACTGAAAAATAACACTACTTACAAATATATAGCAGCTGTTTTATGTCAGCAGACCATTATGAATATGGGGGTTAGTCATCAAAAAAAGCATTATGTGTTTACTAATATTTTTAATTAGTTTTAAGTATTTAGTGGTAATTTTTAGTATAAGTACCTAATAATTATATTAAAATTAGTTTCAAGTGTGGTGTGATGGAATGTGTTCTTATATTAAAATTAATGTCTGGTGTGGTGTGATAGAATATATTCAATTAAATAGTCAGGTTAACATCGAGTTTTTGTATTTTTTTGTCGCCATTCAAAAGCAATATCGATTGTAGTAGGGAAATCACGCGATCGATGCTAAGGTGCTGTGCAAAGAGGCTTTCTTTAATATATCAAAATAAAGAGCTAGAAGATAAAAATATCGTTTTACTTCAACTCGAAAAATAACAACTTATAGAGTAAAGATTTCTTCGTCGCTTCTTTACATTTCTACAAAAATCAAAATGATGACCGATGAGTATTGTATCTCGCTCTACTTCATTATTTCTTCAATTGTTTCACTCATATACTCATTTCCGGAAAAATAGACCTGTGGTTGGCATCGCTGAACAATAACTGACCACAGTTTCCGGGAAAAATATAATTCGTACAAACTTTCACCTTGTTAGCTGTAGCTAATATTATATCTACCTATAAATTATTGCGTGACTGACAGACAAGGCTAAGCCAAAACGTTAGTCATAAAGCATTAGGTTGAGGGCGGTCTATTTCCGAACTAGAGTAGTTTGTAGGTTTACAATACATCCTCATATCAAATGCACATGGCGACGAAAGTCACTGAACGCATATAGAATTTAAAATACCTGAACGACCGAAAACCATCGATCTTAGTAAAAAGGGGGAGATGAGGTACTAGCTTCTCGAAAATCGAAGGCTTAAAATAGGTGTAATAATGTCCACCCTTGCCGGTCTGTGCCGGCTTAGAATTTGCACCCTCATCTCTACCCGCGGGTGTTGTAACTTTTACCACCGAACTGCAATCCCAAATCCGTATACCTAGCGTGAAGATTATGGGCATAAAACGCTTTGAGATATTAAACTATTACAGAGGTATTAAAAAAATTGCTTGAAATAGCTACCACAAACTGTACAATAGATTTCTTTTTTTTTATGTTGAATGTAATGATATGATAAAATAAGTGGCGTGCCATATTGGATCGGCCTTATTATTTATTGGGTAACACTCCAGCAATGGCCTTGTGTTTGTTTATTATATTAATAGCACAAGCTTTGAAATGTATCTGTGAGCTAGTGTAGTAGTAACACAGGCCAGTTATTGTTGTTGTTATTGTTGTTTACAACTAAACGCTTGGAGAACGTACGATATCTACAGATTTTACTAAGATCTATGTTTGCAAGTCATAAATCTGAGCTCCCCATCACCCTACGGAAACAACAGATTTATTTCTTCAGAGTTAAGTGAAAATAATTCTATACGAAGCCCGCAATTACGTAGATGGCAAAATATTGAATGAATCATTTGTCAGCGAAGATATACTGTAATAATAAATAATAAATAAATCAATGATAATTTCATTTAATTCTCTTGAAAATATAAGTATAAATTACAAGACGTTGCGAACAAATTTTGGTTGGCATGGATTTGTGCTACATCTACATAATTTTGCCGTGATGCATGCTGCGAAATGTACGGTTATATATTTATTTATTTGTAGTCAACTAGCTTATGCCCGCGGTTTCGTATGCTCCTTTGTCCTTTTCCGGGATATCATCTACCTTCCTGTCATATTTCATTGAGATCCTTTCAGCCGTTTATACATGAAAAGGTAACAGACAGACAGAGTTAGAGTCTGTTTTTCAATATCCAAATTTGTTCCATTTATGCTATAAGCGGATAAGTAACAACCGTAATATTGAAACGTAACATTTTACGTTTCACGACTGCCAAATAGCGCTAACTGTCCCGTAAAAGACAATATTACCATTAATTACGCATTAGAAAAAGCTATCTGTAATGTTATTTTTGTGATTTATAAAGTGAATTTGAATGAAACCCAATGTGTCTTATCCCGAACTTTTATCCTCCAAATAATTAATGTAATATATGGTTAATCAACACTTTAACTGGACATTGTGAAACATGCCCTTTAATCTCCCTGTCTGTCTGTTACACCTGTAGTGACCCAATGAAACTGAATAAATATCCCCAATTTTCTAATCGCCCGAATATCAAAGCTACCAGTACAATATTTAGACCTAAATCATTTTCTTAAAACTGTGTCAAGAAATTGATTCGTCACAACGATTTATGAATACAGTATTGTCGCTTGATGCTTATAAAATAACGGGGAATCACTCGACATGATCATAGACTTTGACCATAATTTCTAATCCTAACCTTCAGCTATTTTCTACGGAAGGAAATAATATTTTCACTTTAGAAGTTTCACGATTTCGTCTCGAGATTGCGACATTTTTTTATATTATTGTTTTTATTTCCAAATGATTCTACACTGTAATATGGAATCATTGCTGAAATCGTAGAACGTGGGGCGTCCAACAGGTCGTGTACGAACTGCCATCTTTTCAAAAATAGTCTATCATAGTTAACTAGTGGTATCTGTATGTACACAGCTGTTCTCGGAACTTTTATTTATTTTATACTTCTGGTTAACTGAATAGAAGAACAAAATAAACTAAAAATTTAAATCATTATCGGAGGTTGTAAATTGTCTGTAACGCCTCTGACGCTGTGCACTGTCGTTACTTTTCAAGTAAGCTATTTAATCTGTGGCTCGCTCTGTTCGATTCTGACAACCAGTTGTGTGTTGCCAGTCAATATTATAAATAGCTGGCAATAGCTAGGTCATTGACCGGCCTCTGTACGGCCTTCACTTGCGAAGTCTTGCACTTGACTATTTTGGCTCGTGTTGGAAAGAGCTCGTGTTGAAGTGAGATAGCGATACAATCAAAGCCGCTGTAGAAAAAACGTAATTTGCAGCAGCGACTTGCATTAAAGCTAAATGAGTGCACATTATTTCTTCGTATGGTTTTAGCTTGAATAGCTTTAATGATGATTCTACATCTTCTTTAAAATTGAGCTTTCAATCATGCAAATTGATGTGTATTTTACGTTAGAAATATTTATTACTTAAATAAATAATAAACAAACTTGTCATAAATCCTATAAAATTTAACAAGCAAAATATCACCTTAATAAATATGAAGTAGCCGTAACGTCGCGTCTAACTTCTTTAAAAACATTTCGCAGTTATAAAATTTAATGAGACACGTTCTACAGAGGCCTTAAACAATCAGACCCCCCGTCTTCAAGTTCATAAAAATGTAATTTTCAATATTCTACACAATTTTAATTTGCAGTTTGTATGTAAATGGAATAAAATACCATGTAAATACGCGCCATAGATTAAAATGCGCATAGAGAAAATATAGCAAGACGCCTTTACTGACCATGAATGGGTTAAAAATGTGCCGCCCTGAAATTTATTGAAGTGGATTTAAAATGCTTACACATAAAAGTCTATCGTGCCTTGAATAACCTCTTGTTTGAATATAAATTGAAATACTTTATGGTGTGTGTTTAACATTTAATCTGGATGATTTATACAGCGTTAGCGATTTTTTTCTCTTGGTGAGCGGGACACATTGCTTTGCCATATCCAGAGACAATGTGTGTGGGGCTAAAACAAGTCATGCGATGTTTAAGTAGATAAAATAAAAATCACGTATTTGTCTTCACATACCTAATTTACAAGATGTATTCCCGTTGTCACCATCGACGCTCATTATGGAGACAACTATTAAAAACGTAAATATCCATAGGTTCTGGTTTTATAGCAATAAGACGCGTGAGTAGCTTAGTGATTAGGTTTTACGTACTTCTGTTAAAGTCTTCTCATTAATTAAATAGGGAAAGGTTATAGAGTCAATAAAGTTTTATAAAACTGTTGTAGAGCAGTCACAAAAATTCCCTTCAGTAAATTAATAAGAAATTTCAAAATGAAAGTTCCATTGTTCATTAATGATTGTCTTTTAATACAAACTACACCCCAACATTATTTCCCCCACGTTTCTTCATATGAGCCCTAAAGGAATCAATTTCCAGGTGATTTTTGTGACTGCTATACAGAAGTTTTAAGGCAGAAGTATATTTTTTTAATCTATAATAATAACCATACTTATCCCACCAAGGGAAACGAAAAGAAAACAACTATCCTCAGCGTAACAAAATACTTTCTCTTGCAAAAATCCTAGATGTTAGATAACAGAGAATTAGTGCTACAATTTGCCCATTACTCTGTGTGATAGTGGGACGGCCAGCTAGCAGCCTAATTCGGACCAGATAGCATCTGTCCACTTTATCACAAGGATTAATGGCAATTGCTTGCTTAGAGTATGCATTCTCACACTGTGGATTCCTAATTTGGACAAAATATGTTCAGTTGGGTAAGGATATCAAAAGTTATATTGAGATAAACTTGTGTAGAATGTAGAAATTTTATTTTATTATTGAGATTTCTACATTCGAGATAACACACCCCCTAATTATTCCCGCAGGTGTCGTAAGAGGCGACTAAGGGATATCTGCTGGGGGCAGGTTGTACTTGTACTTGAAAAATTATCCTGATCCGCAGGCTCAGCATGGGGATTATGGACAGTACCCGCCATTAGATAAACGCAAACAAGGCTTATCAGGGGAAGGCCTGCGTCCAGCATTGGACCGATACAGGCTGTTGAGGTTGAGGTTGAGGTGGATGAGCAACACCTACTTATATAATATAAAGTTAGATAATTATAAATTTAATTCAGTTCTACCAAGCCGAAAAAGATTTTGTCAGTGCAATGATGCTATTTCCTTCACTTTTCTATTTCCAATGCGGTCTCTCTTAATTCTTAATACGACACTATCGTCACTTTCTCCTCGAACTGACTCATATAGTTAATTCTTGGTTTTCCCTTCCTCGTCATCCGTCTAATTTTCCTTCTATGATGGTACATAAGAAGTTGTAACCTTGATAAACTATAATTATGTACATGTACACAGGACTTATATTAGATATTTAATTTTAATAATGAAGATCTTTTAAAACTTAACTGACTGCAAACAAACAAACAAACCATAAAATCTTTCCTCTTTGTAATATCGGTATAAATTCTTATGGTATTAGATTATTCAACATTATTATATATAAACACGTTTATGAGCTATTATATGAGCGTTTGTTTGTATTAAATAGGTTCCGAAACTTCGGGACCGATTAAAATTATTTCATCATTAAGGCCCATACACCAGCGAAAGTGACGCCCCCAGCTATTTTATCTTATTATTACGTTAAACGCAGCAAGTTTTAAAAAACCTACGTTCAGTTTGTGGTATCTATTATAAGTTATTTATTAATGCCTCTGTAATAGTTTCATTTTGTAAAGCTTAGGAAGAGATACGAAGTTGCGCTTTTTGGCCACCAAACTCTATTTTTGTATGTCCTCCTAAACTATATGAGATAAAATTATAAAAGAGGTATTAAAAAATAGCTTATAATAGATACCACAAACTGAACGTAGGATTTTTAAAAATTCCTATGATAAACGTAAAAATATGATAAAATAGGTATCGCTGTCATATTGGCTCGGGTATGCGCCTTAAAAAGCTTTCTTTTCAGGGCAGTGACATAGGCTATATTAAGTTCAAGTTTAACATCCTTTTTTGATCCACAGCTGGACACAGGTCTCCCTCTGATAAGCGCCTTACTGTCATTTATCACAAGGGGAGGGGCGATGCACATAATCCCCACGCTGGGCATGCGGGTTGGGGATTACCGTTTGGTGGTAGAATTGTTCTGCAAAAAGTGCAGCTGCCCGCCTCTTACGATACCCCCAGGAAGATTGGGTGCGAATTCTAAGCCGGCACACGGCGTAGACCGTTGTTATCCCGGAAATCCCACGGGAACGGGAACTATGCGGGTGAAACCGCGAGGCACTGCTAGTAATAACTAAAAATATATCTAGTACTATGCAATGATCCCGTCCATCCATGGTTGTCCCCCACATGTCACTTACTCGTATTTTGTAAGCTGTTTTGTTGTATTGTTTCTTTCGATAAGTGTGCAATATAGAATATTCTATATAATTTTTTATTTATATATTTTTATAAACTTAATTAAATGTGAGATGTAATACAATAAATAAAACAATAACCTATTATTACAAGATATCTAGAACTATCTAATAATGGTGGATAATCGTGAAAGATCGCGGGTTTCAAGTCCCGTCTAAGTCGTATATTGATAAGTAAAATAAACAAATTCTTATAAATCATGAACAATCATTCATCTCCGTTTAGCAGGTAGTCTATTTGTATAACACGAGTTCAGAAAGAGATACAACTCAATTACTCGTTCAATAATATCAAAATGATCCAGTTGATTAATCTATGTGCTTACACACCTGTCGTCGCGGCGGCGGCGGGCGGCGCCGGCGCAGCTAATGGAAGGAACGCTCGCTCATTCTTGCAAAATTCTAGATGCGAGATAAAAATATTGGAACGAAGTAAGTAGTACTTAAGTTTAGTTCTTAACCGACTTCATAAAAAGGTGGTTTTTATTTCGATTGTTTTTTGTGTTTGTTACCTTAGAACTTTTGACTGGGTGGTCCGATTTACATGATATTTTTTTTATATGAAAGCTGGTGCTTCCCGTATGGTAATTTGGTTCAGTTCCGACGATGGGATCCATGAAAATCTATGGAAAAACTATAAAAATTGATGTCGGTTTATAGTTTTATAAAACATAATTAATTATTTACTCATCAGAATAAATTGTAATGTAATTAATGTTTTGTTTTTTTACCACGACAATTGGTTTAATATTGCTAGATTCCGTATTCAATCTTTTCTAAAAAAAAGACAAAATTAAAAGTAACTTACCATTTTTTATGTGTATATTCAGGCAACCTAGGGTTGTTTTGTTTATGGGAACACTAAAATTACCTTTTACAGAAATTAAATGATAAAAGTCTCTTTTGGATATTGTTACCTAATATTTGGTATGCATAAATTTTTATTTATCATATTCATATAAATCTCAATCTCGATCAGTATAATTATACTAATTGACAAAATCAAGCGTCAATCATTACGATCCATGTGAGATGGTGGCCAAAAGCTTAACTATTAAAAAAACTTTAGAATACATTATTCTAACTATTTACCTACGGTTGTTTTTCCCGACGTTTCAACAAGTTTACAGGCAGTCACGGGGTGACTCAACGACTTTACCATCAGTAATGAAATTAATGTCTATCTGTGACCGACTCTTGCGCCAATGATTTATTTTGTAGCAACAAATATTTTGCCATTTACAAGCACGCTCCTTAGCGTCGGTGATTGACGCATATACCGTTTTTTAGGGTTGCGTACCCAAAGGGTAAAACGGGAATATTACTAAGCCTCCGCTGTCTTTCTGTCCGTTTGTCTGTCTGTCTGTCACCAGGCTGTATCTCATGAACCGTGATTGAAATTTTTATAGATTATGTATGTATTTCTGTTGCCGCTATTACAAAAAATAATAAAAGTTTAACGTGTAATGGGTGTCGCGTTACGAGGAAAGATTTGTATTTTTTTTATAGACAATGGTACGTAACCCTTCGTGCGCGAGTCCGACTCGCATTTGGCCGGTTTTATCTTTTAAAATCTAGGCAAAGATAAATTACGTACTGCTTGCAGATCACTTTTTCAAAATTTTATCAAGACTTCTAATCTGATTCAAATTTTGCCCCAAATTTATTGTACAATGTCATGCTTTATTTACCTACTCTTTCGAATTAAAGAGGTTGAATATTTTTACCGTTTTACGTCCGCTAAATCGCAAAAATTAAAATATTTTCCACAATAACATTGCAGTGCGAATATTTACGAAATTATGGGGCGTAAATGCATAAATTCATCTAAACGTCGTAATTAGCAAGTAAGTTTTTTTCTCAAAAACTCATAAGGTTTTAACAAAATTTTGTTTATGACTTACTAATTTATAGCGTTATAAATGTTTTATTCATAAATAAATGCTAATATGTTAAATGCGTTGGAAAGATTAAATTTGTGTAATTAGTTATAATAAGATGTACTGAGATAGGAAAGTACTAAGAGAATTGAAGATGAGTCAGCCATTACAAAGAATTTGTTTCGACATTATTTAATGTATCATGGACGGAAGAGGAAACAACCTATCAATTCAGTCGCTTATACTTTACTTTTATTTCTTCTATTAAAATGTTTTGTGGGGCATATTAGAATTGGAATTTTATGTAGGTAAACATAATGTATTCATAAATAATGGATAGCTTACATAACGGTCAAAAATTATACGACATTATCAAATTACGCAAACATTATGCTAATGAAAATTTGTTGGGAAGTTGGTCAAATAGGCTATAATCAGCCCAGATACATTTAGACAAGTTTTAAGCGTTTTTAGGTGCATCCGTAGGTAAGCTACTTTTTGCAAATGGACATTGATCAACAATTTATGCCGTTGATTGTTTTGACTGTAAATATATTAAAAAACTAGTTGTACCTCCCGGCTTCGCACGGATGGACGTGGGGTAAATTTTACTTTAATATTTTTATACATTATTGAATTTTAGTAGGGATCTCTAATTTTTTCAAGTAATAAATATAGCCTATGTTCCTCAGGGATAATGCAGCATGGTAAAGGAGAACAATTTTTGAAATCAGTCCCGTAATTTTGGAGTTTATGTATGTAATAGGGTATATGCATGTGATTTGAAAATGGCTAAAACAATGTATACGTATTCTCTATTGTTATAGAAACATATCTACTTATTTATTTTAGCATTTTGAGATGTTTTTATTGTAGAATTTAACCATTGAAAAATTGATATTTGAAATCTCAATCACAAAATTTCAAAACGCTACGCCATTGGCTAGAGCGGACGTGACATCACTGTTCACATTTCTTCTTTTTTTATGTTTTGGCGCTGCATCATGATTTGACACTATTCTGCCCACTTCACATTTCGTATTCATAAAGTGGCAACCTCAAATTGTGTAAAATTGTGTTCTCCCACATCAGTCACCGTCTGACCCGCGGCACGGGCGGTCGTGATTCGCGTGAAATATTGTTGTCTCAGTCTCACTTCGGTCCTAGATACGTCTTTCCGTCTTTGTTCTTCTTTGTATTGCACAGGACTGGAAATATAACTGGTAGCGTATGTGTTTGCGTGTAGTTGTAACACATGCCAATTTTTGAGTAAGCGCTGGGAGAACGTAACCTATCTTCCCTTTTTAAATCAATGTTCGTATTGTCGGTTATTTTCAGATTTTTCGGAAAACCTCTTTCCTGAGATGATCACTACTGAGGTCGTCACAAAAGGTTTTAATCGAGTGTGAACGTTGATGTCAAATAAACATGGTGCCAATATGGCAGCGTTTTTATCACCCGAAAATGATTGTGGTTTTGATTTGTTTTTTTTACCTTGTTATTGCGAAATTCAGTGATCTTCTTATCATTTTTCGGTTAAATAATGACCTACAGAATCGATTAAAACAATAAAAAAATCGATGCATATACCCTATTACTCCTTCCAAATTTTATGGATGCGTCAAAACTATTTCTTAGAGAGAGCTAAAAATAATTTTCAAAATCATTTACCTTATCAGTACCTACACCAAAAGGATGGATCGGTCCTTTAATTTGTGCGATCCGTCACCGGTCAATTTCGTAATTCATTTTTCAAAGTAGGCCTCCCAAATGTATTTTTTGGTATACTCACTTATGTACCTAATTCGGCCAGGGTAAGCAAAGTAGTACCAAATAACTGGTAAAATGATGTAAGTATACCTTATACTACTTTAAACAAAACAATAATGATAAAAGTAAAGTCGCAAACAAAAGTAGATTGATCCAGACATAGCGTGTAATGTAATTTGTTAACGTAATATTGAATGATACACGATACTAGTGAAAGTGAATGGGTCGAATTCGGAAAAAGATCGGCTAACACCATGACAATAATTGTAGGGTTGGCACGTGCCAATGTGGGTTATTTCCTTAAGTTGTAGTAAGAAATATAAATTTCACACTGTCTTAGGAAACAAGTGATTGTTAACAAAACCATAAAACCAAATTCTACTTCCATAGTATTGTGTGAGTAATCCTTTTTTCTTTTAGTTTTACGGGACAAATATTAATTCTTCAGTAGGAATATTTTTATGGGACCACCAGTTTTGATACAAAATGTAAAGAATAGTTAAAAACAGTTAAATCAGTCATATTTGACGGAGAAATCGGTGAACATAGGTGCCGATCATAGAGCCTTCATCTCTTTTTAAAGTTGGTTTCCAGCACAACTTACGGGCTTAATATATGTTCAAGTAATTTTCATGAAGCGAATGCCACAAGAATATATTGATACTTTGTGACAACCCTACAAAGCTTGGCTTTTCAAATAATAATAGTCGTTACCTAGATTTTAATGTCGCACACACTTCAACCACAGGCGTTACAATTAAATTAACTTTTTCGAACATTTTTTGCGCTAACAAATTGTTCACTTTTTGCGCCGAAGAAAGTGAAAAACGATCATTATGGGCAAGACTTTTGTTGCAGGATGTACACAAAAATCAAATCAACCCAACCAAGTTCAAACCTTAGCCCAAAGTAAATAAAGTTTATTTTTAAATGGAATAAAAGGCTGGTTTTACGACAAGATTGAATTAACGCTTGCGTGTATGTAATTTACGGTACAATGTATCATTTCAAGTTACAGTCGCGATGAAAAGTGGTGTCTCGACCACCCAAAGTGTAAGTAAAAGTGACAGCTCGCTGTAGGCTTACCTAGTATGTTATGTAGTATGTGTACCATTATATTATGAGTCAAGCAATATTAGGGAAATACCAAAAAGGTAGATGTAGGTTATTTATAAGGGAAGAACCTAATAAGGTTTTTCACTTTTCACTATGGTTATAAAAAGGTCGTGACACGTCAGTTTACACCACAGTATGCACTCAGGGCAGTGGGATGGACTTTGGAACCGGAGTTTGTCTAAGAATAGGTAATAAATCACAGCAAGTGATTTCTAACACCCCGCGCAGCGTAGACTTCACGCAGTCAAAACCTGTTAACCTAAAGTTTCACTCGATTTAGATTTGTAGAATGAAATACATTTGGAATGCACTGAAAATAAAAAAAATATATTTTTTGTTAAATATCTTGATCACCATATTAGGCGGCCATTCTAATTAATACATACATATAATAGTGAATATTTATTTTATAGTAATTCATAAAAAGTAATTCTGCCTGTCTGTTACTTTTTCACGGCTAAACGGATATTAATGAAATTAGGGTATCCTGGTTTTACAAATCTATTAATGTCAGTTATATTATCAGAATCAATTAATTAGTTTTCTTTCGTCGAAAGGTTTCCCCGTGACAAAATTATATAATTTGTGATTTTTCCCTTATGTTGGAAAAATTTTTTTTACGTCCATTTTTCGTTTCTCACCGGTTATTCCAGTTGACAAATCCTTGGAATAACCGATATTTTTTCTTTTGTCAAAATTTGGCACGTATTTGATATTCGAGGGACGGGGCTCATAGGTAAATTTTTATTTTATACTCTTTAATTCTCAGCGGAGACAAGCCCTTAAGGCGGGACATATTATTATAGTCATGATGAAAGACATTATCATTCATGATTATAATGTAGGAATGTAGGTAAACAACGTATAATATTTCATGTTTATTCATTAAGTACTATTACGTAATTTTTAGAATTAAAAACAACGTAACAACGGTTACTGTTGGGGTTAACTTACTCAGTACTTAAGTAGTGAAAGAAGAGATGGGTCATCCAGGCCATGACTAAAAAAAATCAATATATAGTTTCTGCTCTCAGCTGTACCTACCGGTTTTTTATTCCGGGAAAGTAGCCTAAATAAAAATCACGAGGGGCATACTCGGAAAAGGAAAAGCGAAGTTTCGTTTTCGTGCAAAACCAACTCTAATGTCGCTCGCATTAGATGAGTGTTTTTGCACGAATATGAACCAGAAAATACTATTTCGTTTTTATAACTCCGCACTCTGGGCTCTTGGTATCGTGCGATTGGCCAATTAGGATGACATCTAAGCATTATGTTACGTTATTATATTTTCTTGCAAACTAGAATTAAGTGAAATTACAAAATCCGTACCTAAATTTTTTGTTTTTAGATTTATTTCGTCTGACATTTTTTTACTCGAATTTGAATATTTTTCTGATATTCCGGCATCTCTAAATTTATGTTGGAATTTGTGTTGTTATTTTTACTGATTACTGGCACCTAGTTGTTTCCTGTTTTTATTCTAAATCAAAATTTAACACAAAATGTATTATTCTATAACTGAAAAATTATGTTTGTTGCTCTTTCACGGATCGGGCTGAAAGTTTGCATACAGGTAGTTCTAGGCCTGGAATAACAGTCTTTTACTTTAATCCCATAAATCAGTTTCCGTGCGCAGCTGGTCATAACATACAAAAATCTTACATTTTCATTCATACTATACATGTATACAAAAACCGTAAATATTATATTATGTCCACTAAGGCATATATGAATGAAAATTTAAGGTTTACATATGTTAATACATACGTTAAGTATAATATTATTATTAGGTCCACTAAGACATTTATGAATGAAAATTCAAGGTTTTTGTATGTTATGACCAGAGAAGAGTGCGTAGACAATTCGATGTTGAAAGTGATTGTAAAAAAGTCCAAAAATGTTTGGATTTTACATTATGCCTTAGATATATCACGTGATCTGTTTCGAATTTTGTCCTACGAATCTTTCAATTGTTTTTGATTCGATTCGCTACGCCCTCTGTATTCTTTATTTGATGTGGCTACATCAATGACTAAAGAATACAGCCCAAGAATACCTTGACACCGAGCCTGGCGAACTGTAGATACATTATGGTCGAATTAATATTAATACGCTCCAGAATGGGGCGAGAGCGGCATTGCTATGTCGCAGGTTGATTTACGACAGCCAAAGCACTTGCTAAACTGTAACGGACATACCAGTTTAAAGGGCTCCACACACGGCAGCTATAATGTATATTAATGTACATTACATTCCTTCATATTTCATACATGTAAAAATATACATTAAGCTGCTGTGTGTGGTCTCCTGGCGATTTCTATGGAAAGATGTAATGAGATGTATCGTGCTATAATTTACCTCTTTACATTATGCCGTGTGTAAAGTCCTTAAATCGTTTTCTTGTTTTGCATGTACAACATGGAAGAATATATCAATAAGTAGATTATCTCTTTGTCAAAAAACAATATCACGTTAACAAATATCGTTAACCATTGTTCGACCGTCGAAGGATTATTTATGTAGGTAGATGGCCAATAAAAATTACAAAATAGTTGTGATCTCAAGCAATTAATAAGGTATGTTAAATTATTATTTTCGTTCGAGCATGCGGTATTTTTTCAAATTGAATTATTGATTTTCAATTTGAAAAAAAATCAACTACACCGTATCCATCGAGCATGTAGAATTTTAATAAACAAACCGCCAATACTTAACCAAAAATTCACAAAATGTTTGACGTTTTGGAATATGTATAAATGTATGTAGTCAAGTTTGAATAAATGATTAAATAAATAGGCGGCATAAACATCGCGTGTGAAGCCGAGAGCAGCAGCTAGTTATAATTATTATACCAAAACCTATTACTTGGTTTTGATATAGTTCATTATGAGTGTAAGTGGGTTAACTATGAACCTTGTTTGTGTTGGAAGAACACCGACGAACCGCGCTCGCCCTGAAGATATCCCATGTGTTATACTTAGCTATATTTATTCGTTTAATGCTTTTTACGTTTTGTCTTTTTACGAGAGAGTTTTTTGAATAAATTTGTATCAATTCAAAATGAATTCGTCAAACTACGAAAGTTATTAGAGTAAAATAATCACCACTCTTTAATTTTATTAACATTAACACTTTTTTGGGCGGTAGGCGCGAAAAAATAAACACTGTTTGATTTGACCACATATTTTATAATTTAATTTAAAATATTTACAGTTCTAATATTTACACTACTCATGAACTAAACTTACTATTTGTGCACCCTACCTGCCATCCAGTGTTTTCTCTCCAAACAAAAACCTACACACAAAGCTATTTACAAGTAAACTTTGCACTGTTTATAACCCCCAAATTGACAACATGGACCCAAACACCATCCAGAGCTCCATGGCGCAGTTAAGCTCTGTCTTCGCTGATGCCATGGCTGAGTTTGAGGGAAAGCTGCAGAGATCAAAGTCACCAGCCAGCGATGTGGGAGCTCTTGCTAGTGAGTTTGCTGTTTTCAAAAGCTTCATCACTAAATCACTGCAAGCTTTGCAAAGTCAAGTTTTGTTGCTTGCCGGCGACATCGATAGATTGGAGATGCGTGGAAGACGTAAAATCCTTCTAATTCATGGTGTTCCGGAAGGCAGTCAGGAGGTTACTGAAGAGGTGGCGGTGAGAGCCTTCATCGACAAGCTGAAGGTCACTGGTGTGTCTAAAACCGACATAAGCCGCTGCCATCGTATGGGGCGCCTTGCCGACAACAGACCTCGTCCCATATTGTGCAAGCTCCGAGATGTGGCCCTTCGCGACAAACTGTGGACGTCCAAAGCTGCGCTAAAGAACACCGGCATAACTTTATCGGAGTTTCTCACGAAGACGCGTCACGACACCTTCATGGAGGCTCGTAAACGTTTCGGTGTGACGAAATGTTGGACGAGCCAGGGTCTTGTTTTCGTGATTGGCGCGGACGGGTCTCGGCATCGAGTATCCAGCATTGCCGAGTTGTCGGCGGTGCCTGTGCTGGTCCCGACTTTGGCCCCTGCGCCTACATCTTCTAAAGGAATTGCAGACCCGCCAAAGGGCCGCAAAGGAGCCACCTCCAAAAAGTGATTTACTGAACAACAACATCTGTTTCATGATCCGATCGGCTGGCAAGGAACAGTGCTCCAAGGAGTCGGCTGGCCTTTTGCATTTGTACACAGATCGCGTAGGTAATTAGTATTTTTCTGTGTAACACATTAGCAGGTAGACAGTAACGTCAGGAAGATGTTCCTTGTCATTTTACAAGTAAATAAAGTCACAATTTTTGTTATGTTTACATTTTGCACGACTACCGCAATTAAATTTTCTGACAGTTCTGCTTCTGTCAGAATCAAAATGTCAAACTGACAACTTTACACTTTTTACGTTCCGATCCACGCATTTGTAGTATACTTCAATTATTATTTTTTGTTTAATGTAGCCAGCTCTTTTATGATAGCCGGTCGGATAGATTAATTTTTTTTTTTTTTTTTTTGAAAGTTTCTTGTTTATTTTACCTTCTTTTTACATTTGTTTGTTATGTTTATGAATATTTTCTTTTTTGTTGTTTTTCCTAGGTTATTTCTCGACTTCGTTAACTGGCAGATGGGCACAACAGTAAGAGAAAAAATTATAGTTAAGTAATTTTGTCAAGACATTTTTTTTTAAATTACAAATATATATTTATATTTTACATTGACCATAACTATGAATATTAGTAGCAGCGACGACTTTTTGTCCTGTCCCTCTTCTGATCAAAGTGGCAGCGACGATAGCTTTGTGAGCATCCCCACTCTTTCTGATACCTTAGATTCTACTTTTTCCAATGTTCCTAGAAACTTTAACGTAGTGCACATCAATGCACAAAGCGTTCCGGCTCATTTTACGGATATGCTGGCGTCATTTAACCTGGCTAACATTCACGCAATCCTTATCTCAGAGTCGTGGTTAAAACCCTGCTTGTCCTCTGTCCTTTATTCACTTCCCGGCTACGAACTCATTCGCAACGACCGCACCAGTACTGGTGGTGGGGGTGTAGCCATCTACATCCGATCTCATATTCCCTACACTGTCATTGATATGTCTGCGCAACCACCACCGTCCAGTGCGGGTGAACATCTATTTATCCAGGTTCTCCTATCTCACCGTAAAATTTTGCTTGGCGTCTATTATTCTCCTTCTCTCCGAATCAATTTCTTCCCTTCCTTTGAGAAGCTTCTTGATGAGCTGACTCCATTATATGATCATACCATTATTATGGGTGATTTTAACACATGCTTAGTAAAACGTGATTCCCGAGCATGCTCGTTCGAAAGTCTTGTCCAATCTAGTAATTTGTCCATTCTTCCCTTAAATCCAACTCATAATTTCCCTAACTGCAAACCTTCGCTTCTCGATCTTATTTTAGTTTCCTCCCTGTCGCATGTCGCGAAGCACGGTCAATGCCCAGCGGATGCCTTCTCATATCATGACTTGATATTCCTCTCCTACAAAATTCGTCCCCCTAAAGCCAAGCCCAAAATCCTTTTACAGCGCAATTTTGGTGCGATAAATGTCGAGAACCTGCGGACGGACGCACGTGACGCAGATTGGTCCGAGGTTCTAGATGCGGTTGATATTGACGGCAAACTTTCACATTTTAATCGTATTCTTACCAATCTGTATGACGAGCATGCCCCAGTTAGAGCAGTAAAAATTAAACATCTCCCTGCTCCCTGGCTTACGAATGATATAAAGGCTGAGCTTCGTAAAAAACTCGTAGTCCAGGCTAGGTATAAACGAAAACCCACCTCTGAAAACAAAGAACTATTTATCAAAACTCGTAATCACTGCAATAAGGTGTGTAGGGATGCACAACGCCGACACATCCATAAGTCTGTTGAAAATAATGACCCCGCTAAGGTGTGGAAGTTTCTTAGATCCCTAGGGGTTGGTAAATCGCAGCTCAGTAATCCCTCAAAAAACTTAGACATTAACGCTTTAAACCTGCACTTTTCCTCTGCCTCTAAGTTTGAGGGAACTGTTAAATCTCAAACAATAAACACTCTTTCGTTAATCCCTACTCCTGACTTTGTACCTTTTAACTTTTGCAATTTTACCGATTCCGATGTTAAGAAGAGCATTTCCTCCATTTCTTCTAATGCTGTCGGTACCGATGGCATTAGTAAGAAAATGATCCTTCCTATCCTTGATGATGTCGTCCATGTCATTACGTACATATTAAACTTCTCTATCAGCAGTGGTACATTTCCTAGCGCTTGGAAAGATGCACAAGTTACCCCACTTCCTAAAAAATCTAAACCTTCCTCCTTCTCTGATTTCCGCCCAATTTCTATATTGCCTTTTCTATCCAAAGTTCTTGAACGACTAGTGCACCAACAACTCAGCCTTTTCCTTAATTCCAATAACCTCCTTAATCCTTTCCAGTCCGGTTTCCGTCCAGGCCATAGCACTACTTCAGCCCTCATCAAGATAACCGATGACATAAGAGATGGTATCTGTGACGGCTCAGCAACCGTTCTCACCCTTCTGGATTTCAGTAGTGCTTTCAATAACGTTGATTTTGACATTCTATTAGGTATCCTTCGCTCTCTTAACATCTCTCCAAGTGTAATCCATTGGTTTCGTAGTTACCTGTATGGTCGCCGGCAACGCATTAGTATTGACGATAACGTTTCCTCCTGGTGTCAACTGAGTGCCGGTGTACCTCAGGGCGGCGTGCTATCCCCTCTCCTCTTCGCCATTTTCATTAATTCTATCTCCAAACAACTCTCTTCTTCCTACCACCTTTATGCAGATGATTTACAAATATATGCCCAGGCTCCAGTAAATCGACTAGGGGAAGCCATTTGTAAGATTAACGACGATTTAGATGCTATTCTTGATTGGAGCAATAAGCATGGGTTGAAAGTAAACCCCACGAAAACCCAGGTAATCGTTATCAGTAGCTCGCGAATGATGTCTAGGATTGATTGGGTTAACCTTCCTCAAGTATCTTTTGATAATGTCCAAATTGTCATCAGTAAAACGGTTAAGAACTTAGGAATTCTTATAGATAACCGACTATCCTGGGGACCCCAGTTGGCAGAAGTTAGCCGAAAGACCTTCGCATCAGCTGCTTCGCTCAGGCGCTTGCGAAACTTTTTACCAACATCCACCAAAATTGCGCTAGCTCAATCTCTTTTACTACCTATACTCGACTACGCCGACGCCAGCTATCCTGACCTCACCCAAGCGCAGCTTGACAAGCTTGAGCGGCTTCAAAACTTCTGCATACGATTTATCTTCGGTCTGCGAAAGTATGACCACATCACAGAGTACCGCAAAAAGCTAAAATGGTTGCCCATCCGTCTTCGCCGGGACGCACACTTCCTCTCTCTCCTATATTCCATCCTTTTCGTCCCAAATACACCACGTTACCTAAAGGAACGATTTGAATACCTCCACCAAACCCATAGTCGCTCCCTCCGCTCAACACACACTCTCCAACTGAAATCTCTTCGCCCCTTCCAATCCTACAGCTCATCCTTTACGGAACATGCCACACAGCTCTGGAATGCGCTACCCACTTCTATCAGACATGCTAAATCTCTCACTATATTCAAACATATGGTCTATGAACATTTTCTCAGCTTAACATCGTAATTTTTATAATATTTACTATATTTATTTTATTTTTTTATGTTAAATATTATTTCTGTATACACGCCACCGTCTATATTTTTTCGATTACTTCTTGTCCATCCTAAGGTTGCCTGGAAGAGATCGCTTTTAGCGATAAGGCCGCCCATTGTACATTATTTGTATTTGTTTATGTTTTCGTGTTTTCTGATAACTGGTGTGCAATAAAGAATAATTGTATTGTATTGTATTGTAACATTGAATCTCAGTAAAATCTTAACATTTAAGTCTCCAAACCCAAGCAAAAATCATTACCATTGCTTAACGCTCAGGGCTCTATACTGATTAATTTCTTACCCCACAGTAAAAAACAGATGAATGTTATCTACACAGACTCTATTTATCACATCAAAGGCTTTCCTGAGGCGACGGATGCGTAGGTAAACATAAACGATGGCTCATCTGATCTTAGATACATTAATCTATGATGCTGTAGATATTCTGAAGTAGAGTACCTCGCCTTATCGATTGATCCGTCGATATAATAAATAATTATGATAATTTCCGACTCTATCCGACTTATCATAATTTATATCGTAATATCAATAATGTAACAGAATCTACTCCCATGCATTACCTATTGGGGAGATAACTTACTAAGTAAGCAGTGATGGAAGAGATAGGTCATCATGGCCTCGGGCAATTTTTTAACCGACTTCAAAAAAAGGAGGAGGTTCTCAATTCGACTGTTCTTTTTATGTTTGTTACCTCAGAACTTTTTACTAGGTGGTCCGATTTTATATCGATTTTATTCATACCGCAATGCTTGCAAACCTACGGACCTACGGAGCTGAGACGTGGACACTCACGATAGGGTTGGTCCCTCAGTTCAAAGTAGCTCAGCGAGGAGGAAAGAGCTATGCTCGGAGTCTCTCTGAAAGATAGGATTCGTTACGAATACATCCGACAGAGAACCAAAGTTAGCCACATAGCTCAAAGAATCAGCAAGCTGAAGTGGCAGTGGGCCTGCCATATCTCGCGAAGAACCGACAACCGATGGGGGTAAACGAGTTCTTGAGTGGAGACAGCCACTCGGCAAACGTAGTGTAGGGCGCCCTCCAGCCAGGTGGGATGACGATCTGCGAAAGACTGCAGGCAGATGCTGGATGCGCCAAGCTGAAGACAGGGCGCTATGGCGCTCATTAGGGGAAGCCTATGTCCAGCAGTGAACATAGGCTGATTATAATGATGATGATGACGCAGAGCTTGTGTTATGGGCACTAAATAACAGATGTACGCTAATTATAGATGAAACCAATAAGAACGATTAGGTATTTACAATTGAATCAAGTGAACTATCTACAGACTGCTATTTGGAACCGTCCCCTAGACGCTGCCTGAATTTATCACTGAGAGCTGGTTAAAATCATTTTCACCAGCCCATCGGATCACCATCGGATTTTCACCAGCTCTCAGGCAAAGACATATTTTTTTTTATGATTCATAAAACACCCATTAAACAAATTTCTTTCAGCTGCATAGCGCTTGCGACTCCATTTACGTTACCGATTAAGCTGGCGTGCATTCCAGCTTTCCGAATTAAAGGAGATTTGTCAAGGGGGAAAACTGGAATAACCCCAAAAGAAGAGGGGTATTCCCAGCAGTGGTGTCTACGGACTGAGATGATGATAATGAAGAGAACTTTATTGTGTATCTTATATATATATCTTATACCAACTATTGCATAACAAGGTTACAAGGTTGCATGGTCTTATTTGTATTTAAAACTTTTCTCGGAGAAATTTTGACCATTTTATTCTTAAGTTATCGCTATCCATTTTTATTTAAATTGAATACCTACCTACATAATATCAAAATAGACTCATGACGTCTAAAAGTACCTATTCTGTTAGTTTAGCAAATCGAAAAGTAGAGTTCACTGGTGGTCAATGTATTCTGATGTGTTTTAACTGTTTATTTTACTGTTCAAAAGTTTAATCCTTGTGATGAATCATGACAAACATTAGACTCGGTCAATAGTAGCGGACTATGAAGCACTTTTATGGTTTAAGAAACTTTATTCTCATAAGAATTTTATTTGACAACTTAGGGCTAGTTATTGCTATTTGTATTTATTATATTTGGGTGACGAGCGTGCTACACTAAAGGTAATAGAAAAAGTACGTAACTGTGTCTAAATTAGTAGGTCAGGTAGGTACTTTTAATATTTATTCATGTGTTGAAATGTTTTTAATGCAATTCATATTTATTTGAATACCGTAGATACAGTATTGTATACGTTACCTATGCAAATAAAGTTAAATAAGTCAAATATTTTAAGACTACGAAATAATGGAATTTGCCCTACCAGCAGTTCATTCATTCAAGGTGAGTGAGTCAAAAAATATAAATTTAGTTGTAATCTTTTTTAAATTGTATTGTATTATGTAGGTATATCAGTTATTTAGTACCCATTACACAAGCTCTGCTTAGCTAAGCTGAGCTTGGGGCTAGACAATGCTGTGTGAATTGTCCAGCCTTATTTATTATTATTATTATTATAAATTACCTAAACATTTGATGAGGCAAATGGGAATCACTGTAGCTACTACACAATCCAATGGTCTAACAAAGGAAGCAATGTCTACGGAAATCAAATGAAAATTGATAGTGTAATTGAAAAGCTAAGTGAATTACTGTACAGTTTGAAACTAGGTGAACAATTACACACAATTATACCGATCACGCGAGCAGAGATGGCGTTAGAAATATTGAAACTGATGTGTAGTGTTATGTCTTATGTAGGTACACGGTGAATATGCTCGGTCCAATTTAAATCCTTCATAAACATAGGTCTTATCTTAATGTAGGCTTCGGTCAACAGTACATGCACTAGACATGCACCCCAGGGCACTGCAAAATAATCACTTTCGGCTACGTTTTTTATTATATCAACGTGTTTTTAGATTCATCTAATCTCACCAAGTTTTTTAAGTTTGGTTTTACATCTTTTTATTTTAAACCATCTATAGTTTCTGTAAGTTTTTGTAAGTACCTACTTCTGGTATGAAGTAGGTACTTACAAAAACTTATTACACAAAAATGTTTAGAAAGAACGACTGTAGTTTATGTGGACTTTTAAAATGCGATCGTTGTTGAGATGACTTTACCATTAATAAAAGAATAGGTATATTGTTAAAAACCATAGGTACAACTCGAGACATAACACAACCGATGCAATATGTATATAAAATGTGCCGATTAATAATTTAATTTGAAAACACTAAAAATTGCAGCAAATCACTTAGTTTTAAACTTTTATATATATATATATGTATAAATACTATTCCCTCGGAAATAAAAGTCATACAAATCGGTCCATAAATGCCGGAAAATCGACGAAAATACAATTAAAAAAAAGTAGATACCGCCGAACATAGGAACTCTATACTCTTATTATATTCTTCGAAGTCTGTAAAAATATGCACATCATCATCCAGCGATGGCGATCGGCGTCCACTACTGGGCATAGAACTCGCATTTAAGATCACTGCAATCTATTTTGCGCTGCTCGCATCCAGCAACTTCCCTGCGTGGGGGGCGCCACTCAAGATCCTTTAAAAAATATGGACCCATCGCACAAATTGCAGCAATCGCCAACCGTGTATAAAATGGTTTAACCGATCTAAGTCATCCATCAAAATTATGAACCGTTTACACGCCCCAATCGTAACAGACACCGTTAACTGCATTGCCGCGAATACTCGCTCGAGGCCAAACATTCTTGTACGAAGACCCGCGTCGTAAATTAAAAGGTTTTTTGTTCAAAATAATTATAACAAGCCAGGTTATGAAGATAACGATTTCTCACCTTTTCTCGTTACTAGTTATCTGAAACAAAAAATATTTTTGATTTAATTATTTAGAGACAGTATTCTACTAATATTATAAACGCGAAAGTTTGTGAACATGTCTGTTTGTATGTTTGTAGCTCTTTCACGCAAAAACTACTAAAGTACAGACATAGGTTTGACAGCCTAGACAACGCCATGTCTGGTCGGTTTCGACGCATGTGTCCAAAAACGCAAAATACCAATCCACAATTTTTGAGCCAAATGCGCATTTGATAGTTTATATTCGCATATGGCCAATCACGTGAAATATCAAAAACTCAATAAACCAAAACCATGTTTTTGGCCAAACGCTTCCTAAATGAGTTCAATTCATGAAAGTGTAAATTTGCGGAATACCAAAAACGTGCAAGGCCAAATCATACGATATACTAATTTGTGGTATTTTAACAGGTTAGCTGTCAATTATATTGCAATTATATTGCCGCTGTTGTGCAGGAGATTTATTTTTCAAGATGTAGAAATGTGAAGTATGTAATAGGGAAACGATGTAATTTCTTGACAGCCTATCGTAAAACCACTCAACATATTCGTAAAATAGGAAATGAATCGTTCTAAGTACGTACGTACTTGAAAAAGTCCTCTTTCTTTAAAATAAATACTCCTTACTAGTAAAACTTCTTATTAGTATGCATCGAGCCGCTCCTGTCATTGTTTGTTGTCATTCATTTGAAATTGGAGGAGAATATTGATAAAGAAAAACTTTTAATAGAAAAAATGGAAGAAATTGTTTTTACTAAAAATCAAAAAGGAGGAGATTCTTTGTTACATGATGGTTATCGGTATAACAAAAATATAATTAGTAAAAATACTACGAATTGGAGGTGCGTAAACAGAAGAAAGTTTGACTGTAATGCATCAATAACATTGAACACATCCAATGAAATTGTACGCGTAAGTGATCACGTTTGTGCCAGAAATCACGACGAAAATCAGGTTATTCTTGCAATGAATAAATGTAAAGAAGAAGTGTGCAAGAATTTCTCCTCAGTACCGAAATTATTGGAAGCATGTTTAGAGGATTTGGAAGGCAATGGAGTAAACGAGTTGCCTGCAGTTAAGCAAAAGCAAGACGCGATGTACCGGGCGAGACGACGATTTTTGAAATCCGATGATACAAACCATTTTGGTATACCAAAGGTTTTGGCCAAAGATTTCTTGGTATGTGATGATGATGGGGAAGATGGAAATGATAAAATATTAATATTTAGCACAGATGTCTGTACAACATTTACTAATATTTTTTCTACGGGTATGTTTTTTGGGGATGGTACTTTTATGAGTGCTCCCAGTCCCTATGCTCAATTATATGTGATACACATAGATTTAGGATCCAACGAAGAAATTACAGATGTGATTCCAGTGGTTTATGGGTTATTACCTAACAAAAAGTTGACGACATACATTCGTTTTTTCACTCTATTGAGAGATGAACTGGACATTGACATTCGCCAATTTAAAGCTGATTATGAGGTTGCGGCGATTCGGGCAATACAAAACGTATTCCCATCAGCAGAAATATCTGCGTGCTATTTTCATTTTTCTAAAGCTGTTTGGAAGAATGGTAAGAAACATGGGTGTTCAGTTGAAAAAGACGAGAGAAGGATGGTTCGCTTAGCCGCCAATTTGCCGCTACTGCCAGAAAAACACATGCGGGAGGGATGGAGGTCCATTTTGAAAATATCACCAAAAAACAACCGTACTAAAAAATTTATAAAATATTATGAAAAACAATGGCTCGATGATAAATACGCTCTAAAAATAATCAGCGTAGCAGGGAAACGACACCGTACCAATAACCCCGCGGAGGGTTGGAACCGACGCATTAATGCGCGTATTAATAGAAATCCTCATTTGTACGAGTTTCTGTTTAGAATGAAGAAGGAAGCTCAGATATGCGAGAGAAGAATTAAACGTTTTGTTTCAACAAGCAAGTCTCGCATAAAAAGTATACGACGGAAAGCGGATATCGGGTTCGACAATGTTTACAAACAACTATTGTCAAAATTAGAAAAAAAAAACATAACCCCATTAAATTTTCTGCGAAAAATAACGTTCCTCCTGTTATTAAAATAAATACCTTTAAGCGTTTGCGTTTATATATTCATTATATTTTTAAGTAAATCTTATTGTAACACTGTAAGCAAAATTATTTTGTAATTTTATTACAAAAATTATTTACATATAATTATATTATTATTATTATTTTTTTCTAGTGGTGGTTAATGGTGGCGTTAGTTTAGGCAGTCGTCTGAATTATTGGTCAAATGCGTATAAGTTTTTGGCAATCTTCGTTTTTGGCATTACGCGTAAATCGATTATGGTAAGTCGCGTAAGTAGCATTATGCGTAATTAGCAAATGGTTAATTGCGTAAATGGAATTTTGCGTGTTTGACATCACGCGTATATGATTTTGTGCGTTTATTGGTATTTTGCGTTATTGGACACATGCGTCGAAACCGTCTGGTCTTAGAAAAATATTTCAATCTAATTGAATTTCATGCTAGTCTTAGTAGAACATAATTGAAACTTAAATAATATTAACATCTGTGTAACCTACATTGTGTTCAAGCAAATAAACTATCATTATCTTTATCTTTATCTTTATCTTCAAAATATTTGACGTTTGTCTGTTCTACCCTAGGCTTTACATCTCACCTCACGGCACCAGCCCATATTAGTCCATTGCTGGACTTAGACCTCCCCTAGATAAGCGCCTTATTGGCTTTTATCTCATTGTAATGACCATATCCGCACGCTGCTTGGCATGCGGGTTCGCTTTCACAGTTCGTTGGTAAAATTATTTTGGGGAAGGGAAAGCAATCAGCGGGAAGACTCATGGTCGTGCAAATTCTAAGCTGGTGCCACACGGCACTTGGCTTAATACAAAGTACATTATACTCGTATCTATTCAAGCCAAGACAAAAGCTTGTGTAGGCTATACATGCTAGGGTGGCAGGAAGCTAAAGTTTAACTGAAACTAAAATACTATAGTAATACGCTCTAAAACCATAATAATGTTTGGTCTTATCTCCGAGATTATTATTAAACGAGGCGGCGGCTTATTTGTTTCAGCAATTACCGGTGACTTTATGAGACGATTAATTTTCTCGAACTTTAACGAGAGGAAATAGAAATAAGCCTTGCTAACTGGATACAAGCCCACGTTTATAATTAAGTTGCTGGTGTTGTAAAGAAATTACAAATTACTCGTAGATACCGATTGCAATGAATCAGCCTATTTAAACCGGTAGCTCCCTTCTTCCCATTCCGATTAACATATAAAACAAAAACTTATGTAAAGCTTCTTGTCGACTAAAGCAGTCTGTTTAATTAAGAATCTATGAATGAATAGCTATGAGAAGTAAACAGCCTTAAAGTCGGGTATTGACCGGTGTTACGGGGCGTAACATAAAGTGTTGCACAGCGAGTGTTTGTGCAGTCAGTTCGGGAAAAATAAAGGGAGCAACGAGCATTGATACGTGTTACATACCATGCGTGTTACGTACACGGGGCGTAACGTTATATGTTCGCTGCAAATGATAGATTACACCCTTTATCATTATTCAGTACCCAACTTAAGCTATGACTTAGGTATACTCGGGTATTTATTAGAGATAAAAAATAACGCTTTTGTCAATAGGGGAATCCCCATTTACCCAAAGTCTAGCATATAAATTCTTAAATACCTTTTTGTACGCTTTCAATAAGAACCTACTCAAAATGTAGGGATTGCACCCAGATAATAAATAAATGCTGAACCATTCACATAGCATTATCTACTCGTAGCCCCAAGCTAAGCATAGCTTAATGTAGGTATAGTTAATTCAAAAATTCTATTATTCGTAATCACTGCAAGAGAGGAAAATACAAGTGTTGCTTTAGAGGACTGTATGCTTTATAATTCCGTGACTCTTCTATCATTAAACACGGCAATATTTCAGAAAAGTGACATTCTAATTGGTTTACAGTACAATAAGTACCTAGAATGTACTATTGTTTGCGGTAGTAGGCGTCGCTGGGCCTTTGAATAACTTCCGAGTTATCGAATGATGTAACAGTAACTTTTAATATATGAGAGGTTTAGGGCCATTTTTCGTAACTATAATTAACTTGTTTCTGCTAGTGCATTCGCTCGCGTTGTTTCTATGGAAACGTTTAAAGATTATTTCCATCTCAATGGGATAAAAATAACCTATGTTTTATCATATCAGGCCTAGAACAACCTAAATGAAAATTCGAACCGATCCGTTTAGTTTGGCGTGATAGGTAACAAACATCCAAACATATACAGTGTCCATTTTGAATGAGGCATAAACGTAAACAAACCGCCCATACTTAACCTAAAATTCACTTTATTGGCGCGTCCTTTTATACGTAATTTACATTACTTGTCGATTTTAGATCCTCCCTTTAATAAAAATAGCTTTAATTATATCTGAAACTCGACGCCAAGCAAGTGAGATTTTGTTATTTGTGTCGTATTTTGTTAACTAACATGCTCCATTCAAAATGGATAAACCATAGTATGATAGTCTGATGTGATGATAGTTTATATGTGATGCAAGCCAGCGCAGTCTTAAATGGGATTTCTTCAACAGTGTGTTATTAAAATCGTTCGATAGCGTAGTCATATTTATGTTTAACTGACTTATCATAAATCATTTATTGTATAACTTCATTTAATGGCGGTCTATCGGCCCTGCCATAGATTTGCTAGGGTATTAGCATAGCTTATTCGTAAACATGATATCAGAATGCTGATGAATAGACGTGGAAGTCGATTTATCATCAGAAAATACGTTAGGTATCCGTTGTCAGATCAGTTTGTTTAAACTGACAGATGTAAACAAGGAAGATTTTACAAAAGTCGCAAATCTGACGAAAGTTTTACTTAACCTTGCCTTGCATATATTGCATGGGTGAACCGATTTTTTCAAACATAACTGATGGATTTGCAATTGGGTCACCTTTGTCTCCCGCCTTACACACAAAAAAATCCAAATTGGTTCATTCGTTTTAAACTACAATGCTTCAGATAGACACAGATACACACGCGAATTAGTAAGAAACTGTATAATACCCCTCTTTTTAATGGGTTTAAACTTGTCTGAAAAGTTTCGAGGGCAAGGTCTACCTTTCCGGCAACAGCTGCTGTGTTGCTCAAATGCAGCTGCCAAGCACCAAAGTACCCTAACGTAGTACCTACTTCAAGGCTTTCATGGCGGGACAGGATGATATATAATACGCAATAGTCCAATTCAAGATATCTTTTTATTTATTGAAAAGAGGTTTACCAACCACTGCTGGTTCTTCTCTGATACACATGTTACTTACAGGTAAATACGACATTTATAGGAATCACCTTCACAGATCTTCTTTATACATACTAATATAAACTATATAAAGTTAATAAGAGAAAATCTCTTCTTCCGCCTGGGATCAAAGTTGACCTGACCGGATGAAACTAAAAGTGATCTATGCACTCACACATGTTAATATAACAAAGACTCTTTCTACAGGAAATCCGTGTGTAATTAGAAACCAATCCATTAATCATAGTCAGTAAATAGATTGCACAGTTAAATTACAAGCAGATGAATTTGGTAACATCATTGTGCATCTAATAACCTCCCGTTTTTGAAAGCTGGGTAGAGAGAGCGGTGTGAGGTGTCAGAATTGTAATGTTAGAAATTAAACAATTAATTGTTAAACATTTCATAGCCATCATCAGCCTATGCTAGTTCTCAGCTGCGGCCAAGCGGTTTGAAGAGCTTATCATTCTTTTTTCCTCTATGTTTCTTGCTTCCTAAGGTCTTTATGCCGATCATATCTACACTAGCTTTAAGGTATTTGAGGAAAATGGAAGAAACTCTCCTACCGGCTAACCTCTAAGGGGCAACTCTACTGTCATAGGTCTCTCTCTACCGTCGCTATCATCAAAATCGATGAGAAGGCCTTTATATAACTAGCAACGCCTCGCGGTTTCACCCTCGTAGTTCCCGTTCCCGTGGGAATTCCGGGATAAAATATAGCCTATGTTACTCCCTGAAAAGTAACCTTTATAATGAGAATGAAATATTTTAAATCGGTCCATTAGTTTCGGAGCTTATTCAATACAAACGAACAATCAAATATTTTCTTATTATAATATTAGTACCTATAAATATATGAAACTATAATTCTCTTCCGATTTGCTAGAAAAGAACTCCATTTAGGGTTACGCTCGCATTGGCACATTTGCGTACAAATAATCAAGAACAGAGGCCTGCCCTAATAACGAAGTAGAACTTACATTCTTACTGGTATTCAGCTTACCGCAAATGCCACATCTAGCAACTGCTAGAATAAGTAACCTGTTTGATTCGGTCCTTCAACGACGACGGCCGACATTTTATAGCCTTCTGTCAAATGCAATGTTATACTCGTAAATATGACGGAAGGGCCAAGAAATGTTTATAATGCCTCATGATTGATTGCTAACATAACTGGCTTGTGTCTAATCCGTGTTGATTTAATTTAACTAATTCGAACTAATCGATTCCTAACATCAAATGCACATAGCTCTAAAAATTTATGGCTGAATTTATTTCCACCGATTAGGATTAGAAGCTTAAATTTCATAATAGGTTTATGTGGAAAAGTAAAACTTGTATATTACTTTACAACAGTAAATTACTAATCAATTGACAATGACATTCATAATTTAGTCATTTATACTGTTTGTTTTGACAATAGTGTCCCAATTTATGAGTCAGAGTCAATTCGTTTATTTCTTTAGACTTACAAAATAAGCACTCAGACAAGTCAAATTTTTACTATTTAAACAGCTTGATAAATAGTAATTACTATTAAATAAGAAATAAGTTGCATTCCAATTTTTTGTCCTGTATGAACCTGTTATTATCTATAAAACTATTGTTGAATTCTTAATTCCTAATTAATTTTCTGTTTTCTGTGTGGTCACAAATTGAGCGACGTAGTTGAAGCCCTTTTGTGAGCTGACAGCTGTGACAGCAAAATAAGCTTACAATTAGTCAGGCAGTCAGCGCGATGCAATAAGTCAACAGTTTATTTCATATTGAATTTATACTGTAAGAAAATTAACGGTTACATAGTTGTGTTCTCGTCACGTAGGCAATATACGACACACATATGTACGTATGTTACGTACATACATGTATACGAAGCTGCAATTAAACTGAGGTGCCAGCTAAGTCATCGTCACGACTGACGTCGAAAGCGTGACGTCTATGATGTCTACAAAACCCAAATTTTCAGTAATAAGCCGCGACTCTTGTAGTTTTTGTAGGGCTTAGCTGGCGCAAATTCAACAAATTTTTTTGTTTGATTTTGACAACCATACAATGATGAGGTTTTTTATGGAGGCTTATGGACATGTCGAAATAATCCTGCATTCTGATCCTCCCCAGACCAGTCTATTCGTAAACGGATTTCTTCGCCGAATAAAAAAAGTATAAATATTATGATTCTTAAGGCAAGGGCAGTAGGCAACTGGTATCATAACTGAGCAAGCAATCAAAACAGGCTATGAATTATGGTGGTTCGATTTCCATACTAATGTTTTTTCTCGTCTACCGGTAGTAATTCCACCCTCTACTTAGTTAAATATTTGTTATTTACATACCGTCAAGTAAGATGTTAACTCAAAGGTACAAAGATGAACGGTAAATATGTGCCTATATCCCCAAGGAACTCCTGCGCTGAATTACCCATAGTTTCTATGGACAGGTGAATTATCCAGTGAATAGAAGTAGAACTCAATGTTTGTATATCTTTCTAATTATACCTAGCTCCATGCAAATACCATATCGTTAATAAATAGTACCTGTGTACTATTAATTGACCGGGATCATGAAAAAACGAATATTTTATTGCATTCTGCTCGAGTAAACTGATCTCGCAGCAACCATAAGATGGCAGCAGTAGTTAAATTATCTATAAATAACGTGTCATGTGAATATTAGTCCCACTGCCTAGTAGTCATTATTAAAAAAATATTGTATGTGTTCTAAATCACATCACACTATCACACTAATATTACAAATGCGAAAGTTTGTATGGATGGATGGATGTTTGTTACCTATTAGCGCCAGAACTACTGAACGGATCGGTCTGAAATTTTGCATACAGGTAATCCTAATCCTGGAATCAATCAGGGCTTTCTACTTTTATCCCATAAATCAGTTACCGTGGGATAGGAATCACTTTTAAACGTTTCCATAGGATCAACGCGTGCGAAGCGGCGGGGCGCAGTTAGTCATCTATGTCCCTAAAGAACCTTCAGTTCGATACACCCAGGTGCGTAAAACGCAAAAACCAGTTCTATAAGTTATTATCTAATGCAGTCGGTGGCTGGCGATGATTTGTAACGGCCTTCGCACCGTAATAGCTGGTGTGAAACCGTCTTTATGGTGGCGGCAGTGGTTTGTGGTGCCTGTGTTACGTGAAAAAACATTGCATGTAGATACTTCCGTATCGAGCGAAAATCGGTACTTGCCTACTCGCAGGTATTTTCAACCAACTTCTAAAAAGAGGAGATTCTCAATTTGCCTGTGTGTTTATAAAGCTGATAAGGCAGTTTTCATCTTCGTATTTCTTTCACACTTTTGTTACTTACGTAAATTTTAAAAATGCTGCGATTTTTAAAAATAAATACCACTAAAACGTGGCAAGTATTATAAGCGATCCATCGACATACAATTGCGTTTTACACGACATACCAATTAGTTATTGTATGACTTGAATAGGAAGAAAGGTCCACGTACTATCTCTTGAGGAAATGGACGCATAATATTATGTAGGCAATAATTCTTATTTAGTATCAAGTTAAATTAAAATATCAATAAAATACATAGGTAATAGAAACAAATTACAACTAGTATTTTCAATTTAGCTAGCTGTAGACTGCAAACAATCTACGGATAGCTAAAGTAATCGCTGACGCTGACTGCATTGCCCAGCTATTATTTTAATTAAATTTACGTTCAGAACTTGTTAGAAAAAAGGAAAGGAAAAGTAAGTCTAGAAATTACCTTCCTCATCAGCATAATAGCATATACTGCTCATCGTGTCTTTCTCAAAAATATACGGAACGAAGCAGAAATACGGATTAATGATTAAAAAAAATATATGTTATACCTCCGAGCAAATTGTTCTGTTGACATAAAATATGGTGGACCCATACTTACTTATTTACCAATAGCATACATATAAATATAGTTTCCACATTTGAATTAAGAGCTATTAATTATTCATTGCCGTAATAGGCAATTTGTATGGAAACAGATCACCGGCGTTGCATATATTTTTTTATTGTATAAATAGCATGACAGGTGATGACTTACTCCCTGTTCATTCTATTCTAAATATGTATTAATTAATTGCATATTTATACGAGGAATAGCGTGAAGTTCCCCTTTGCGGCGTGGTTTTTACCCGACCGAGTGTGGTAAGGTTTTTGTATGAAATGCGTGTAAACTAATCATTACAGGCAGCATAATTTGCATGTCTATTAATACTAATATTTAGCTTCATGGTTAGAAACATAGCAGCTCTAACTCGAGTATGAGATTGCAAAATTACACTCGGGAACTTCTCTACTACTTGCTTATTTGTTTAATATAATAATTCATATTTTTGAGTTACCGTCATTCTTCGAAAAAAAGTTCAAGGTGCTAAATGAGTAAAATAAAAAAAATACTTTAATAGTTTCGTTAACTATGCCAAATTCATTCTAAGACCGTGAACAATGGTGTCAATTTAGATGATGCCAAAACAAAACTAAACTTATTTAACAGGACTTAAAATGTCGCCATCCCTGTCCTAATGATCAAAAGGTTGGCATATTTTTAGTCCTGCCTGTCAGATTAGTTTAGTCTAGTTTTGAAATTTTTGATCGATTAGTTTTGACGACTTGAAAAGACATCATTATCATTCTGTTGACAAAAGTCATAGTGAAAAAAAATACAAACAAGGGTCTGTTTCACAATGTCCGGTTAAAGTGTTAAATAAACTATCTAACACATAAATTATTTCCTGATAAGAACGTTGCGTTATTTCCTTTATACGACAGTTTGGGCTATTTGGTGGTCGTGAAACGTAACAATTTATTTATTAACAATGAACATATCAGGGGCCTGATTCCGCTAACACAATCGCCTCACTATGACACTATTATCGCTTCATTATCGCGTAACAATCACCGCCATTGACACCTTTTGGTATTCTACTAACACGATCTTTTTTTGTTTATGCCATATCTATGATATAATTATATGCCCCACCACATTATTGACACTCTATTATAAGTCATAGAGATTGTAATCTTATGGTAAGAGAATACCAAATAAATTTACGACTCAATCTCTATCTCAATCGTATGGCGCCATTTTGGCATTTTGTTTAAAAAATAGTGGAATTAGGCCCCAGGATATTGTAAAACAGATCCTAAGAGATACATATTTTTATAAGTAGGTAACGGCGTAAATATTGGAGCTGTAATATCATTAAATGGTAAAATAATTATCGAAAAAATTAAAAGAACAATGCTATTTACTTAGCTACTGAAATGTGTATTTCTTTGAATAAAATCATGTAATGATGCAGTGGAATCTCTCGATTGTGCAAGAATTTTGTAAGAGAAAGCAGAGAAAAAGGCGTCGGGCGATTGATTGCTGCTATGTCTATTTGTGTGAACGAATAGTAGCATTTGTTCATCTGAATATGGCTTCACACTTCTGAAAATAATGCAGACTAATAAAAATAACTAAACCGTGTCCATTTTGAATGAAGCATGTTAGTAAACAAACCACCCATACTAAACCTAAAATTCACTTTGTTGGCGCGTCCTTTTATACGTAATTTGCATTACTTGTCGATTTTAGATCCTCCCTTCAATAAAAATTGCTTACAATTATATCTGAAACTCGATGCCAAGCAAGTGAGATTTTGTTATTTGTGTCGCAGTTTGTTTACTAACATGCTTCATTCAAAATGGATAAACCATTGTTGTAATACTGTCGGCTACCCACTTTCATTTTGTAATTTTTCCCGTTTTTATCGATATACTAGCAGCACTTCGCGGTTTCACAAGTAGTTCCCGTTCCCGTGGGAATTCCAGGTGTAAAAAACGCCTATGTCACTCACTGAAAAGTAAGCTTTTTAATGATGAAAGAGTTTTTAAAATCGGTCCAGTAGTTTCGGAGCCTATTCCATGTAAACAAACAATCAAAATTTTCTTCTCTATAATATTATAGTATAGATAATAGCTTTGGAGGACTTCTATTTCATTTCATTTCATATTGGATATTCTATTGACTAATGGAACGTTGCTTTTACGACGACACGAATCTTACTAATCATACATAGGGTACAAGAATTGGTGGTATTGGTAACTTAGTAGTAGATAGATATGTCGTTTGTATGTTTTGATTATAATAATAATAATAATGCTCGACAATTCACACAGCATTATCTAGCCCCAAGCTAAGCAGAGCTTGTGTTATGGATACTAGATAACTGATGTACATAATACAACACATTACATAGATAGATATTTTTTATTATACATAGAAAACACCCAGAACGCCCTGAACAAATATCTGCAGTATCGTACAAATATTTGTCCTGAGACGGGAATCGAACCCGCAACCTCCTGCGTCGAAGGCGGATCTTCGCCCACCGCGCCACAGAGATCGTCAAATCTATCAAGATTTGATGAAATCTGTGGCGCGGTGGCCGAAAGGACTTTTTATCATCAGTGAATCATCAGATTCACTGTTGATAAACGGGTCTTACCGTTATAAATAGGCACCCAAATCTTTTTACTATTTACTTTTACCTTAAGGACTTACACATAATTAACATTAAAAAAACAACAAAGCATTGATTTTATTATTATTTTCGTAAGCCGTACAATAAAGTAAAAGGAATCGCCTCGCAAAAAACCGTAAGTACCTACCTAACTTATGTTTCGTAAAGAGCTAAACAAACACTCCTCGATTGTTGGCGTGTATACAAACAATCACATTAAATCGAGAGACGCACTTGAACCATGTCAATAAATAACGTTACCGTTACCAATTGGAACAAAAACACTACTTGCTAAAATGGTACGTGACAAAAAAGTAAGAAAAATATATAGGAATTTCGCAAAAAAACGTGCTGACCATAACTCGTAAAGGCTATGGCACGATGTAGATAGATAGATAGATAGATAGACTCTTGATTGGGTACACACACAAACAGCACAGGAAAAAGAACAGCAACAAATATCAAAGGCATACATAATTAAGTACATAGGTACAGGTAAGCAGATGATAAGAGATGTAGGTATACTGTTTAGGTAGGTAGGTCATTTTTCGTAAATTACAGTGGTTAATACTGTTTGACGCCGTCGTTCAATATTGGTACGATTGCAAATAATTGTATTTATGGGCTGGGGGTTATTTTGCCTAGGGGTCTGATTAACCAGTTCCTGGTTTGTTTTGTAGTGTAGGACACCCTCCGGCCAGGTTGGATGACGATCAGCAAAAGACTACAGGCAGATGCTGGATCCGTCAAGCTGAAGACAGTGCGCTATGGCGCTCACTACGGGTCGGCCTATGTCCAGCCGTGGACTAGTATAGGCTGAGGATGATGATAATGATTTGATTTGATGTCATAGAATGATTAATACTTACTCCTAAAACAGTTACAATTTCGAAAAAAACCTTTTCTGGACCTAGAAAGGGCTAAATATAACAAAATTGAATTTAAGGATTGAATTTAAATTAGTGTTGTAGTATCAGAAAGATAACTAGGCACAAAATAACTATATTACTATATTAACAATATATAACTAAAAAACAGTGTACCAATGACAAAATGTCCACAAATTGACATTTCAGAAAAATACAACTCCTTTAAATATGGTTTTTAACGAAGTAGCAATAATTAATGGTCAATTGCAAAATTAAGATAACGAGACTTTCTCTTAATTAGTATTTGCTTTTTGGGCATGTGAATTATGAAAAGCGGCCGAGCATTAATTATCTGATTTAATCAGTGAGATCTTAGGTTGAATGAAAATAAATAATAATATAATATTATGAAGGCTCATGGGAAATAAGAGTAAAATTATTATAAATGTATGATTGCGACTTAATAATGTCTTGAAATTAATTTTAACACCACCGTAAATTATTCTAAAGATGTAAATAGATACCTCTTAATTTTTTTTATACTATTAAAAATTGAGTTTTTTTCAATTTGCCTTTCATTTAAACTGCGAGCTCATTTACGCCATATATGATCTAACGTGATCTCACAAAATATTACGGATATATTGTAGATATAATATTTTTTTCAAATGACTATGAAGACATTCCTAAGCATACCTATTTTGTATCGATCTCAGAATACTTCACATTTACGCGGAAGTATGCAGTGCTATAAAGGTTCACAATCAACGCACTTGATGGGAAAACTTGCGAAATATAACCATCATCATCGTCATCTGGTTTAAGTACGTGCATACCTACGTGTCTCTGTATATTTTATATGGAATGCGTATAAACATAGCTATATCGGTCTAAATAACATAATAAACACGTTTTAAACAGGGAGATAGAAAGTACCTTATTATATCTACTAAACAAAAATAAAAAACAATATCTGTATTCTTTAAAAAAAAAAAGGAAGAATAAAGGGCGGCTTTATCACTAAAAGCGATCGTTTTCAGGCAACCTTGGGATTATTATATGTAATGATCCCAACATTTATATAATAATAAACCTTAATGGTTTATTCATTTATTCATATTATTTAAATCATTATATAAATATAAATAAACCTTAGGATGGACTTGTCTAACATTTTACAAGGATAAAATAATGCTGATTGAGAATTTTTTGAATATGTAGTCATTTTGCACGTCTGATGTTTAGAGGGAGAGCATTCTTAGAGGGTGGCTTGTACAAGTATAGATTTGTACTCGTATTTTATACTTCAAAATTTAATACGTTTTACATTAAGTTCTCTATTGTAAAATGTAATAAAATTTGGCTTTTATTTCGTCTCTTATTCCTTTTCCGCTGTGCCTGTGCGATTACGCGTTGTTGAATTGTTTATATTACTCACTAGTTTCCTTTTAACTTTGTTGTTTTCCGTTAATCTTAAGTACTCTTACATAAATATCATTGTGTACATAAAATAATTTAGATTCTAAAAACGAGTAGTAGATATTGCAATATGGTTAGAATGTCTAGAACACCCACGAAAGCTAGGTGCCGCAACCGCTTTATAAATCAAATCACAATCGGAAACCATTTCTAATCAATTCTAACAGCCGCAAGCTACTGTTTCGATTCCATTTCAAAGTCTGCCTAGCACTGAATCTTACTCCTGTGAAATTATACGGGTGAAAATATAGGGAGCTATTCTCAATGGCTTACGTGAAACGGGGTACCTACTTACCTAAGTAGAGCAGACAAGTAAGAAATTACAATCAAATAATATAAACAAATCAGAACTAGTGCTTACAATTGAATGATAAGTTTGCTACGTTGCCATTTCCACAAACTGGTTAATATAATAGAAACGAATTTTATCTTTCTAATATGCTTTAAAATATTCTGTAGTTTACTTATGTCTATTTGACTATACAAAGTCTCTTGTGAGATGAAACGGAAACGAATTTTGGGTAGAAACGCTGACAAAATTTATTTATTTTGATGTGGGCTGAAGGCTGACATTTTTTTTGGTATAAAACGACAAAATATAATTTGACGTAAGAACGTGCGGTGAGAAACAGAGTTAGGCCAAACAATTGGGCTAACTGGGGCACGAAATTCTTAATTTTAAATCCAAAATGATACGGGCCAAAAACCCCTAAATCAAATAACTTTTACAGTTACAATAAAAGTATATAGTATAAAGTATTTGATATAGTTACTTTCTTAAAATTACTCTTCAATAAATGGCGGCGAATCCAGCTGAGTTATTGAACGCGTCTTTCAATCGGGAATGAGTAAATGTTACTGTCTCAATTTCTGTCCGCAATCAGAGCAAGGCAATGCGGAAGCTCCATGTTGAAGTAGGATTAGCATGATGGCTAAGACGAAATCATAGATCGAAAATCACACCTCTCACACTACGCAAAGAGGTAGAAGCTGGAATTGGCTCTTATGGTCGCGAAATATGGAATAGGCTCTTCTCGTAGGTAACGAGCGTGGTAGTCCGCTACATGTTGTGTCTCAGGCTCTTCTTCTTGAAAGGTGACGATGATAGAATATGAGATTGGCTGTGATACAATAAGCTTAGGTACATAACATTAGCTTTTGTGTCTCATGATCCACGTCTTGTTAAGGGGTCTTTCATTAATCACGTGATGTTTCTTAGCATATTTTTTAAACTCCTCCCATGGTGATACGTGGTGAGCTTTTACTTTTTAGATTATCGTGAGCCTCTCTTGTTTAATGATCGGCCTTTAATGTGGTGCTAGGTGAAACACCCACAGAGGTGGCTAGGCACAAAACGGGGCGAAGAGTCTCATTGAAGCATCAAACCCATCCACAGCCACAGAAAAGCTGAAACGAAGCTGACACCCAAGTAACACATAAGCAAAATAAAAGTACACATGTGAAACATTATACATGTTTAAACTTAATATTGTTTGAATAAGATCTTTAATAATAGCAAAATGCTGAATTATGATGAGTTTGGACTCTTAGAATTCTTAATGCTTGATAAGTTCTGTGTATCTGTCCTCCCTTTCTTTATGCTTAATAACCAATCTTCGTACGACTATTTTACAGACTTTATTAAGCATTACGCATTCAAAGTGGTTTCAATCTGAAAAACAGCTCTTTCGACAGCATTTATCTGAATAACTATAATATGTAGTGTAATTATCAAACATTACTAAGCTAGTAGCGTTTAAAATAGCGTATTGCTGAATAGAGTATCACCTTCTGAATAACGGTGCAATATATTTATACTATACAGATAGATACTGAATAATTGTTCCTATTTTATCTTTAATCTGGATAAGATTCCACGTGTTACCAATTATTCAGTTGCTGAATAAGCAATATTAATTGGCTTTTTATTAAGCTTCTTTCGGTATAACAGTAAGTTTCAAACTAACTTATTCAGATTAAAGACCACAGGAGTATTCTAATAACTACTATTGCTTAATAAGCTTTACTAAAAATAAATGTTGCCGTGCGAAGAAGGTTCCGTGCACGCAAAAAATCGAACATCATTGCAATACACGCAAGAAGACTGTGCATTGGAAAATAAACTATACTTGCTTAAGACAATGCTCAGAGATGGAAAAAACCCATTGAGGCAAGTAGCAAATAAACAAGACTGAAATTCTATTTCAGGAATTCAAATTGAACAACAAAAGCTAAGAAAAGTTTTTTTATGAGCACGAATAATAACATAATAGAAACTGAGAAAATACTCAAAAAAAAATGGCAATGTTTTTTGTATGGTTTTAAAGTTTCTGGTTTGACTGATGTTTTTGATCTGCCAATAAAATCAAGTTTATCATTTAAAAATCTAAACAAACACGCGCCTCATTATGCCAAGATGTAAAATTTTAATTCGTATATAATGAAAGGCCGAGTTATATTTTATACCTCTATCGCCCATATTACATATAGATTAAGTTGTGAGTAAAATTTAAACAAAACACATGTTTGTGAAAAGTTTTTCTTTTATTTTCTATTGAAATAATTACAAAATATTGTTTTTAGTTTCATACTATTTTATTTTCATAGAAATACAGTATCGCTTTCAGCGTTAGTAATAACATTATTTGGTGTTCGGCTGGGCTGGCTAATCGGCATAGGATCGATCTGCAACAACAAAAAGATAATTATTTTATATTTATAATTAAGAATTAAACAAAATCGCCGACGTAAAAGTAGGTAGGTACTTCATGTCACAGGGCGTTTTGATAGAATAGGCACCTACCTGCATTCCATAGAGATATTTTTGAATTTCGGCCCTATATCCACTTTTTTCAATTCGGCATTGTGCGGCGGGTTTTACTTGTCCGATTAGAGAACCCTGAAATGTGAAGAATAAATAAATGTGGCCAACTAAACGACTCTTATTCAGAAGTTAGAATAATAAGTCTACTCTTATTCAAGATAATGCTTAGTAACTAAACGTGTGTGGACTTTTATTAAGCTTAAAATACAAAATATTCAATCGCCATTAAAATATTTGTGATTTATATTTACAAGGAATTTATGACATCACCGAAACGCTTAAACTGATAACTACAACATTTTCAACACGATTTATGTTATTTTGTTGCGATTAAATTGCTAAAATCTCGAATTTTGTCACAAGTATTTTTGTCAGACCTAGTATGTATGTTGGAAAATACTATTTACAATCAGTTATCTTGATAATTCTCGCGGCGCATCAAAAGTAATCGAAAAAATCATATACATTTCACGACAAAATTACTTGCGCACTAATAATTAACATCTAGCAGACCTCTAAATAGTAAATTAAAATTTACTTACCGATTTTGTACGTTCACTTGTCAATAATCACAATGGACATTACAATTATTTTATCCGAGTCATCTTCTTATTTCACAATTCGTAATCCTTTTATTTGAATAAATGTGAACATAAAATTTAATTCTGTATAAATTCTGAATAAGTTAGCCAATTCAAATTGTCTGAATAACTGAGTTGTAGGTTCTTAATAATAGCAATGACAGCTGTTGTTCAGAAGTTATACAGATAGTTGTACTCTTATTCAGCTCCTTCTAAGATGTTATTCAGACGTTATTAAGCATTAAGCATTCTAAAGAAGGGCCCTTTTTGTTTGAATAACATCTGAATAGATGGTACTCAGACGTTATTCAGACTAGTATTAAGCTTACGCTCTTCATGATTGCTGTTACTCAAACTTTATTCAGAACGTCGTGTTACTTGGGTCACCAAAAGTCCTGCTCCGATACTTCAAGCAGCTGGGTTGATGAGGGCCTGTAGATAATGCTAATATCTGACACAAGATCCTCACTTTTCTTTCACTTCACTTCACAGAATTAGAATTAGTGGTTCTAGGAAGAGCGAGAGGTGGCAGCATATAGAATTGGCTCTAGGAGTGTGCGAAAAACAAGACCGCCTCAATATACTCAATATATTTGCCACTAAACTGCATCTCATATCTGGGTATCCGGATGTTAATTATGTCCAAGATTAAGATCTTACCTACCTTATATTATCATTATCAGGTTTGTAGAGCTTTTATGATCGAGATAAATTTTCCCTGCAAATAGTCGCATAATACTTCCTAGTTTTGTATAAGTTTATGGCGACATAAAGTTTGTTTAACTGTCTCTGCGACATTCGCATAATAAAACGCGGAGATGCGAGAATGAGTATGTTAACTTTGCCTATTTTGTTATCCATTCCATTGTGTGAGGCCGTTAAGACTTTGTACACAATGGTTAACGATTTTATTAGGTCTGGTAAGGGTAGATGTTGTTAGTTATAACGGCTTAAGCCAGTGCCGGTATAACATTGATATAATGAACAAATTCAGTATGATAGAAAGTTGGATGAGTATTTGGCGGAGGCCGTTTCCCAACACTGCGACAAATTAGATAGATACGTTTATTGATATATTAATGATACATTTTATGGAAAGTAGGGTCATAAATCCTAAATTAGGTTTATCAAGACACTAGGGTTCTCTAATATAAACTTAAACACGCTTAATAATTAGTTAGGTAATAGTGAGAAAAGTTACGTTCACGTCTCGTTACTAACGCCAAATAAACTCGCCTCCCTAATAGATTCACGCCTGTAACATATTTAATTTATCCTCTCTTTCCACCTGACCGGAAATCCATACCAAACGTCAGTGTTGAAAGTTAATTAGGAAAGTTAGAATTCTTTGCAAACAATCGTCGGAAACGGGGAATAATCTGCGCATATGAAATACCCCTGTGATCAATAAATTAAATGTGTAATTGCCACTCCGATCAAATCGAATTAAACTGACACATAAACACACCTAGAACCTATTAAGCTATTAGAAAGATTGTTAATAATTGTTTTAAATAAAACGTAGGTCCTAATAAAGCAAAGATCTAAAAGATAATTGCGAGATAATTTCTTACAAATAGTCGAATGGATCAATTCTCAGCTCTGATGGTAAACTACGTATGAAAACTTCTGACAAAAATAAAATAATAATGAATAAATAAATGCTGGATAATTCACACAGCATCTAGAATTATGGCGAATGATCGAGAGATTTAACTGATTTTTTTTGGAAAAACCAACATTACATGTTTTATGACAAGAAATTTTGGGTTATTCCAGTTTTCCCCTAATTTCAAAAAAATCAGTATAAATAACTCTTGAATATTTTTCGTAAGGGGTGGGTTGTTGTACATTTTCCACAAAGTAAATACGATATATTTAAAGTAGGTAACTAGATTTATATACATAACAGCAAATCCAATCACGAAAGCAGTAAGTAGATCATGAATCAGACAACGGTTATGAAGCCAGTCGGACGTCTGCTGGTGGACATTATACGGCGCATGACAAAGCTTTGTTTAGTTAAAAGACCGTAAAAATAAATTCATCAAGTAAAAGAAACCAGACATTTTGAGTCGCTCCACCGTAATCCCCCAGTTTCCGCATGCAATCCAATACTACAGTTACACATTAGCAGCCCGCTCACGTGGCTCGAATATTTAAATTTTCAGTTCGCACGCTCTGTTCTCTTTCAGATCCATTAATATTTATAAAGCTTAGCTGCTGTATTGCAGTAACAGTATACATGCGATGTCATCTGGCCGGCAGTGAAGTCCTTGAAATGCGGAACTGCGGAAAAGAATCGGAGCAGTGCAGTTTATGCAGTGTTTACAAGATAAGCTAAGGTAGTATCAGCCTATGTATTACTTACTTTACTTTGGCCTAGTATAGTATTATGATATCTGTGCTTTGGAGTATGTATACGAAAAAGTAATAGTTTGGATTAGTTTGGTGGTACTATGACGGTCAACTGTCATCGCTTTTTTTTAACTAATCGTATTTTTTACAAACAACCAAAAATACACTGTTGACAGATATTTTGGTTATTGTTCCAAAGCTCCTCAGTTGTTATCAGTACGTTAAGTGTAGACTGCCATACTGTTTCTTACAAAAAAAAATACTAGCAGCGCCTCGCGGTTTCACTCGCGTAGTTCCCGTGCCCGTTGGAATTCCGAGATATAACCCTATAGCTCAAAGAATTAGCAAGCTGAAGTGACAGTGGGCCGGCCATATTTCGCGAAGAACCGATAACCGCTGGGGTAAACGAGTTCTTGAGTGAAGACCGCGACTCGGCAAACGTAGTGTAGGACGCCCTCCGGCCAGGTGGGATGATGATCTGCGAAAGACTGCAGGCAGATGCTGGATGCGTCAAGCTGAAGACAGGGCGCTATGGCGCTCATTAGGGGAGACCTATGTCCAGCTGTGGACTAATATAGGCTGATGATGATGATGATGATGTCACTCCACAAGTCCTTTAGACGCGGCGCTGCTATCGCAGAACTATAGTAAATAAAACAAATGTTTCGTATTTAATATCAATAAATTATGCTCTTCTGGTCTATCAAGTCATATTCCTGATACTTCGCAGGTGTCCATTATTTCATTAACGTGATCGAAATTATGAAGTAACACCCCTTTTGCCGTAAGACTTGAGTCGTGGTGGGGACTCTAACGCAAACTTTTTAGTTAATAGTATGGCAGGCCACACTTAGCAAAAGAACGTTTGAAAGCTGCTCGCTTTTTAAAAAAATCTCTCAATAAAATATTTTTTTTCTGTGCTTTTTATTGAATTCCTTGACCTTCAGCATGTAAGTCATGCAAGCGTGCTGCGATTGGACTAATCTAACGGGTGAACATGTAACAAAACAACCCTTTCCCATCCAACCTGCATGCAAATACGTACTTTATTATCATCATAATTACAGATTACTTTTAAATCGTGTAAAACAATTATAATGAAGACTGATAATTATTTCCATCGTGTCGTCGACCAGTCGGCGCCAACCACCTATTATGTCTGGTTGTTAAAGGTTCAGATCATAGAGAGATACGCGATAAGATACTTAGCTGATCGCAAGAACTATCGTAAAAAGCTCAATGGAATATAAACACGCGAGTGTATTTTTATACGAAGACTAGATATTTATTGGATAGAGTTGAGATGTGTGGTGCTGGTTTAGAATTTGCAAAACCCCAACTCATCCCGTGGGTATCGTAATATAGGGATATCGACTGGGGGGCGGGCAGCAGCGAACCCTGTAGAACAATTCTACTACTGAACTGCGATCTCTTGGTTATCGATTTCGATCAAATCGAGGGTGTAGGTTAAGAAAAAGGGGTATTCAATCAAATAAAAAAAACATTATATACAACCGATAGACTTGGCCTGTACAAATTACCCTGAGTGGGAGCTTATACTTATGATATCAAAGACCATAGTCCGGTTTGTTCCGGTGAGCTTGTCCGTACTACAGAATAAAAATATAGTACTTATCCGAGTCAGTTCTGGACCTTTGATGTCTGATAATAAGGATTTTTGTATTGTATTGTATTGTATGCTGAGTGTGCTGCCTACTGCCATACTGTTTACTACAAAGTTCGCGTTACTTTATTATCTATGTTTTTCAGATGTGCTCCCTGTCTGCCAATGCGCTTCAAGCAGAAAGATTAGGTGGGTACATTACATAACTTTCACATTTCCATACAAAATAAAGTAAACGCAAACCTTATAGTAAACAGTACGGCAGTATCCGCTAGCACAGGACGGTAGGCAAGTCTGTGGTGCAGAGTGCTCGCCTTATAATTAAACACCATAAAAGTGGATGTACACGTAATAGGACCACACAAATATTTGCTTCTAATTAAACTGTCATTTGTTTTCTGAGTAAAGTTAACAGCTGTTGAAGGAACTGACAAAAGACGATGATGATTTAATCTATAATATACTAGCTGTGCCCCGCGGCTCCACAGGCGTTGTTCCTATGGAAACGTTTATAGGTGTTTTCCCGGCAATTATTAGAATTTAAAATAATATAATATAATATAACAATGAATCGCTAAATGTGTTGGATGTGTTGGTCAACAACACATTTAGCGATTCATTTTTATTATAAATCCCCTGTCAAGTCAAAAATTCATTCCCATACAAAAATGTTCAAGTATGACGTCACGCTTCAGGTGCCAATAGCGTTGTGTTTGGACATTTTGCTGTTTGAGACTTAAAATATCTACTTTTCTATGATTAAATTTCACACTTAAAACATCTTAAAATACAAAAATTAATCTATAATATAAAATAAGTCGGGTTTTCCTTCCTGACGCTATAACTCCAGAACGCACGAACCGATTTCCACGGTTTTGCATTCGTTGGGAAGGTCTCTGGCTCCGTGAGGTTTATCCCTAAATCAGTTCCCGTGGGGCAGGCGTGCGAAGCCGCGGGGCGCAGCTAGTATACAGATATATTTGTATATCAATAGAGAATACGTATACAAAATATAAGCTTTTTTGAAGTCACATGCATATACTCTATTGGCGGTCTTATCGCAAGTTTCTTTTAGTAAATTCTTATAGAAGTTTATTATTATTCTCAATTCTTATATTTTATTTAAGTTGTCCAATAGTACGTTCCAGTTAATCCGGTTAAATAAAAAAAAAGTACTGCTAGATGAATCAAACAGCGTTTGGTACCTACCTATCCCCAAACTAAGTAGAGTTTGTGTTATGGGTAATAGATATCAGATATACATTAATAACAGATATTTCAACTGACTTTAAAAAAGCAGGTTTTTAATTACACCTGTATTTTTTATGTTTGTTACTTCAGAACTTTTGACTGGGTGATCCTATTTTGATGATTCTTTTTTTATTTGAAAGCCGTGTGGTCCTGTTTCAATTCGGTTCATTTCTGATAGTGGCATCCACGAGAAAACCATATAATTGAAGTTGGTTTTTCAAACAAACTCAATTATTAAGTATCGGAAGAAAGCACCTGGATCAAATATTTGCAAATCAAAAAGCATTTGTCCCGAGGCAGAAAAAAGTCGCACCTCCAATCCTCTCCAGTCCTTCATCCCCTTCGCCAAAGAGGTCATCAAATATACCTTAACTTCTATTAATTTCTAGTAAACATAATTAAGCTTAGCTCGATGTGTAACTTAGCAGAACGAGGTATGTCATTATTTACACTTCAAACAAAAAAGGCGATGCAAGATGGACACAAAAAACTAGAGAGCCTCCTGAGTGTTCACAATAAAATAACTAATAGTACAATTACATACTTATAAAAACGGTTTTTGCAACTCCTTTCACTGCCATTGTCTGGGTAAATGATCGGAAAGTGTTTGCTAATAGTTTAATTAAATGATTGGGTAAAACTTATTTCTTGCGTAGAATATTTCTAGACAAGAAATTTATTTATCTAATTGCAATTTCTTAGATCTGGGAAATTGCTATTAGTGTTGAGATGACTCTCCTCACCTCAACTGCCTATATTGGTCCATTGTTGGACGAAGCAATCAAGATAGGGCTGTTATCTCATGGGAGGTAATGCCCATAATCTCCACGCTGGGCATGCAGGTTGGGGATTGTAGTTTGTTGGTAGAATTATTCTACAGGAGGCGCTGCTGGTATCGGTGGATATCCCTTAGTCGTATCTTACAACACCCGCGGGAAGAGATGGTGCAAATTCTAAGCTAAACAGAAAGGAGTGACTCTACCGTTGTAAACCAAAATAAACCAAGGAAGTTCAAACTAACTACTGAACAAACTCTAGGGAACAAGCATTTGGCTACTTCAACTTATTTGTGAAAACTATCAAAAAAGTACCTCATTATCATCATCATCATCATCAGCCCATGCTAGTCCACTGCTGGACATAGGCCTCCCCTAATGAGTGCCATAGCACCCTGTCTTCAGCTTGACGCATCCAGCATCTGCCTGCAGTCTTTCGCAGATCGTCATCCCACCAAAAAAGTACCTACTGACCATTAATATGCAAAAAATTAGGCTGGAGAGGATTAAATTACAAAAAATCAAATACTTTTTTAAATAAAAAGGGATTACCTAGCTTGGTAGCCGAGTAAGGGGTTTGCTAGCATGAATAGTGTTGAGTGATTTTTCTCATGAGTATCGAATATTTTTTTTATGAAAAACCATTATCGCGTATTAATTTTCACTGAAGCCTAAGCCTGAAAAATCATTTTCTAGAAATAACGAAAACATCTGGTTTTCGTTATTTCTAGAAAATGTTTTTTTTTTTCGTTTTAGACACTATAAAAGTTTTTCTGACTTAACTTCATTTTTTTACTTGAACGCATTTTAAGTATTAACATAACTGTAATAAAAAAATAATTGAGCTTCTATTGATGTATAATATCTAGGACAAAAAACGTTAAATTTAAAATATACACTAAAATACCCTTGTTTCCTAGACTTCGTTGGGAAGTGTAGTAATGTGAAGTAAATTGAAGTAAAGTGAAGAATAATCAGCCGCTTCGTTTAATTGGTATCTAATATTTTTTATGCACTTGCCAAACACCTTATTTTTTTTTTAAAAAGCCGGATTTATAGGCAGGAACACGCATTATTTTTGCTACTATTTTGTTATTCTATCAAGTTATTTTGTATTAATAGTTTTTTAAATTTGTATCCAATTCACGCTACACCAAGTAAGGACTAGGTTTTTAATTTGCTTTATCATCATCATCATCATCAGCCTATATTAGTCCACAGCTGGACATAGGCCTCCCCTAATGAGCGCCACGGTTTATCATTTGCTAAAATCTTATTCATGACTCTGATTATTATGTTACTAAATAAATTGAATCGTACTGATTGTCATTTGCCTGCGACACAGGAGGTTGCGGGTTCGATTCCCGCCACGGACAAATATGTGTACGATCTGCAGATAATTTGTTCCGGGCGTTCTGGATGTTTTCTATGTATAATCAAAAATATCTATCTATGTAGTATATTGTATTATGTATATCAGTTATCTAGTACCCATAACACAAGCTCTGCTTAGCTTGGGGCTAGATAATGCTGTGTGAATTATCCAACATTATTTATTTATTTCTATAATCACACGATAGACTCATTCAAACTCCAAGACTCGCAAAATACTCTCAGCAATACAACAATAGTTTAAAATCCAAATAACCCAGACAAAAAAAGTATTGCGCAAATGGCAAATAATCAACCACTTACGGACGATTGAGTCAATTCCACTGAGCAGTCAATAAGGTCGGAAGTCATGAGCAAAACATCGGTGTCCATCATTATTATCTCATAATTTAGTGAGAGTGTCCACGGCAATTGAAGAAAACCAGGAAATTACAACTCTATGCCACCACAAATAAAGACGTATGTAAGAGCTATACCCAAATGTTTGCGTGATCTCGAAAACTAATTTTGGCAAATCATTTCGAAGACAAAATGTTTTTGGCAATTACGCAGCGGCTTTCTTTTAAAACGTGTGAATTGTTGGCATGCTAGAATGACATAAGTTGGAGATTTCTTTTATATTACGAGTGAGACAGAATTTAGCAAATGTCTAGGCGCAACCAATCATTTTTCACACACATCAAAATGATTTCAGAATTGAAAATACTTAAACGTAGCTCAATCTTAATGTCCAGACCAATATTCATAGTGTGTCTTCATGTTTGTGTCTTATATCCTACTAATATTATAAACGCGAAAATTGTAAACATGTCTGTATGTATGTTTGTTGCTCTTTCACGCATAAACTACCTAGCGGATCGGGCTGAAATTTTCGCTTCGGCCGCATTCGAAACCAAGGTTCGAAACCGGTTTCTAATGCATATACATAGGTAGTTCTAGGCCTGGAATAAAATATACTACTACTGGCTACTTTTATCCTATAAATCAGTTCCCATGGTATAGGCGTGCGAAGCCACGGGGCGCAGCTAGTTATAAATAGTATAAAAATCGTCTGTTTTAATTAGATATTTATTGATACCGTTAATGTTCAATTATAAAACTTGCAACGAATAAAACCATTCCTAAATAAAGTCATACGACTTTATTTGTATCTGTAAAAGTGAACGATAAACTGGCCATAACAAATTACCTGGTAACCTTTTTCTTTCAATTAAGCTGACCACTTGCCAATAATGTATAGGGCGATTGTATCTTTATCTGTACCGAAGCAATATAGGGTTTGAGATAGCATGTACCATAATGAGATAAATGGTATAAAAATAATTGTAGACAATTATATTTGGACGTACCGATCTGATATCGAACCAGCCTTTACGGCTGGTAAATGTAATATCCATTTCGATTTATTTTACTAAACTGCCCCGGAAAGGGAGTTGATTAATGTTCTTTCGTAATTTTTTCCTTTGGCAGCTGTATATTCTTTTTATACTCTGCACTGCATGCTCACACCACAATTGATACATTATCCACCCATAAAACAATTGTTGAAAAACAACTCCACAAAACTCAAAATAAGTTATCTTTTCTTTTAAGTATGAGTCAGGATTGACCTGTTCATAAATGCCTAAACGTTTCAGATTCACTTTTGAGCTTGTCCGGAAGTCACGTCGCACTTTCACGGCTGTCTGATTTTGGCATCACGTCGAGAAAATAAACATTATTTCATTAGGAATCAATTTCAATCCATTTGCAGTACAATCGGATCATTCGATTACAGTTTATTAGATAATTGCGGTTAAAGTCGCAATTTAGTTCGAGAATTACATGGGTAGTCAGTTAAAAGATTATTCTTGTTACAGAATTATCTAGCCCCAAGCTTAGCAGTGCTTCTGATAAGGGTACGGGAGAGTGTACTAATAAGATAGATACGATAAAGTGACTATATAATACATATATAAAAAAATTAAATTAAAATTAAAAATTAAAGATTTTATATCTACATATCGTAGTAACAATTGGCAATACACATCAAGTTGTGATTAAGGTCAACTCACAGCCTGCCAAGATGTAAGAACTCCGTAAACCGCATCCACAGGAAAGAACTGTTCAAAACATCTACACTCAAAACATTATTTAAAAATAACGTGGCGGAACGACAACTCAAGCGTACGTACTTAGCTCCAGATCCATCGCATGCAGTACTTTTATATCACAAAAAAACATGCACTCTGAAAGCGTGTTTATAAATCATATGCTTGACGTAATCGCTGATAGTTATCCAATTTATAGGCTGTTATGAGGAGTTCCGTTCGTCCACTATCAGTTACTAATCTGCACTGCATCATAAAGTACGTATAGGTACGCACATTTGCGTCAAATTTTCTCGCAATTATGCAAAAACCTCTACGATCTTTTTACGATAAAAAGTTCCCAGCCATCTTAATCAGACTGCGCTGAGTTGTTGGTCATGGTTTTGCATCTGTGTGCTGCGAAAAAGGTAGAGGAAAAACTTCAGGAAGTTAACGCATAAAACGCGAGAAAATAATGCGTTTTAAAATCAGATTGCTTACGAGATAAGCATGTAATAATCTGTTTTAAAAATGTAGCTAAAGTTATTTCTGGTCAAGGTCTAATGCGTGTCTAAATGTAGAGCCTCACTGTGTTTGCAGAGTTAAAATCTGAAGCTTGAATAAAAATAACCGATCAAATCCAAGAAAAGTCGCATTAAACAAGATAGTTGTATAAATAATATACTAACTGGACCCGCTCCCTGCGGAATACTAAATAGGAATTAAGAATGCAAAGAAAAGGTGTGACCACACTCACTTCTGTAGCTTACGCTTGTGTTATAAATAAATAATTGACTGAGACATGTGACTTACAATGTAAACTAGCAAATAGCTCTTTAATTGCATGTGTGTCTCGTATACGGACGAACGCGTCATGATTCTTTTTAGAAGCGGCAGAGAATTGTTGACAATTATTATAGCGAATAAATTAAAAGAAAAATCAAAACCAATAACGTTTATTTCTCATGGCTTCAAAAATAAGATCTTAAAAAAATCATAAACCAACTCATACATGGGAAAAACAAGGTGGATACAACTACTAGGAAAAACAAAAGTTGATCTAAGTTTCGACTCGATTATTTCATTCAAGCGCGTCGGCGCATACCCGAGCCAGTATGACAGCGTTTCCTATTTTATCATATTATTACGTTAATTTAACAAAGGAAATTTTAAAAATCCATCGTACAGTTTGTGGTATCTATTATAAACAATTTTTTAATACCTCTGTAATAGTTTTATGTTAAATAGGAAGAGATGCTAAAATAGTGTTTGGCGGCCAAATAGCGCAACTTCGTATCTCTGCCTAAGCTTTACAAAATGAAACTATTACAGAGGCATTAATAAATAACCTATAATAGATACCACAAAGTGTACGATGGATTTTTAAAACTTTCTGTATTTTAACGTAATAATAAGATACAACATACATAATTATTCTTCTTCTGCCAATTAAACAAAAACTAGCCATAAGGTATAGCCAGTTTAAGTCCCGCATTACCTACACCTTACAACACAACTTTAGCAAGGTGTGACGTCACTAAACCCCACTTCCAAACTTTGACGCGCTTTATGTTAAAAAAAAATATTTGATTTGTCCAGTGTCTGCTCATAACCGACACACTAAATAGAAAATATTTTTTTTTGTTTTTTTTCTACCTAGAATACCCGAGAGACGTCTCTGTTTAAACCTTTTAAATGATAACAACCATGCAGAGCCGTAAAAATTTATCAAAGTTCCAACTCAATGCTTATAGATATGATCTGATGTTCATGCTCATGTTAAAAGTCTAGTTAGTTAACCAGTTTCAAGAAGTCTTGACCAACAGCTAATTTAGAAACATATTGTTTTAGTAACAGGGTCTTGTTTACGTTTAGGTAGCCGGTACCGTTGCTGCCAAGTTCCTCTTACATTAGACATTAGAGAATTAAGACCAACGTTTTCAGGCGTGTTGGCTGTGTGGTGCTGGCTTAGAATTTGCACCACCCCATCTCTTCCCGTGGGTGTCGTAAAAGGCGACTAAGGTATATCCACCGGGGGTGAGCAGAAGCGCATCTTGCAGAACAATTCTACCAACAAACTGCGATCCCCAACCCGCATGCCCAGCGTGGGGATTATGGGAATTGCTCCCGATTAGATAAACGCCAATAAGGCGCTTATCAGGGGAAGGCCTATGTCCAGCAGTGGACGAATACAGGCTGTTGAAGTTTTCAGGCGCCTTGTATCTTGCAACAAAGTTAGAGTAGTTCGTTCATGTGCAATGCATAGTGAATTAATAAAACTAGATCACAAACCTCACTAGAAACAGGTGGTTTTTGTAACAAACAATAACTTAGACCTTACTTTTAGTATAAAGTTGTGTAGGTATCTACCTACTTATAATTATATTACTACTTATATTATTACTTAATACTTATAATTTATATAAACAAAGACACAAAATAAACAGTTAATCTAGTGATAATAAGATGTCACTGGCCGATATTTTATTTATGAGCTTTTTAATGATGAAATAATTTTGTAAATCGGTCCAGTAGTTTTAGAGCCTATTCAGTACAAACAAACAAACAAATCTTTTCTGTTTCTATTATAGTAAAGATTTTCATTAATTGTCGATTTGAGACCTTTCCATAAATAATTATTAATTTTTATCTACTCTCAACACCAAGCAAGTGAGTTTTAGTAATAAGGTGCATGTGACTTCAAAAAAGTTATTAATATTTTTAATTATTCTCTATTCATATAGAAATATATCTGTATATTTATTTTTGTATTTTTTGATGTTTTTATTGTGAAATTTAATCATTGAAAAGTAGATATCTTAAATCTCAACTGCAAAATTTCTAAATGCAACGTTATTGGCAGCTGAACCATGACGTCACACTTGTACTTTTTTGTATTCATGAAGCTTTGACTTTGAGTTGACATAGGTGATTCGATGAAGCGTGACGTCATAAAATGCAAGGTAACCAGCGTTTTTATCACCCGAATCTGAGTGCAGTTTTACTTTTGGGTTTTTAGCTCAATAATTAAAAATTTTGTGGAGGTTATATATATTTTTTCTTTCGGGTTAAAAAAAAATCGTGTGTCGTGGTTTAATAAGATTGAAACATTGTGCGTTGAGTTTGGATATGGATAGTGCTTAGTTGGAATGAGACCTTGGCTACTCTGCCACGTGATATGGAATAAAATTTCATGTTATTTAAAATGTAAGGAGGTAAACACTCATTTGACTAATCTTATTCATCATTCCAAAAAGTATAATTTCAGTAACTTTCTACGTTAATTTGCACCCAAACCGCGTACTTTCTCGGAAACACAACCGAATTGTTACTAATCGATTATTGAACTACCGTCCATGATCAATGATATAATCGAATAATTCGTTCATTAAACTAGAGATAATCGATAATCGATCATACTCGTCTGCTTTTTCGGCCACTTGTTTTCTTCCTATTCTTTTGTATCATAAATATGTATAATAACTATTCTTTTGATTGTTCTTCATATTCTAATTGTTTAAGAAATTACTTTAGATAATGTTTTTATATTCTCCTTGTTCCGGCATTTTACCAATATTAGAAATAAATAATGCTGGACTATCCAAACAGCATCATCTAACCCCAAATGAAGAAGAGCTTGTGTTATGAACCCCATACGACTTAGCTAAATACCATCGCTAATGAATCCTATACGACTTAGCTAAGAACCATCGCTAATGAACCCCATACCTTTTACAGTAAACTGTGTCACAACCGATCAAACCGTGCTGGCGATTAATGGGAACAGTCGTTTTCAATGGTCCCTAAGGTAATAATAATTATCAAATTATAATTGACTAGCTGGCATCAGCTTGCACGCGTTGTTCCTACGAAAACGTTGAACGTCTATCCCACGGGAACTGATTCATGGGATAAAAGATTCCAGGATTAGAATTACCTTTTGCAAAATTTCAGCCCGATCCGATCAGTAGTTTTGGCGTGAAGAGGTAACAAACATCTATCCATCCATCCTAACTTTCGCATTTATAATATTACCTGCTAAGTTATGGCATTAATTCTATTACTCAGTAGGTTAATTTATGAATATTTAAGTGTTTAAAATAACTTGTGATATAGTGACGAAGGTAGGCTTATCGCTTGCCTGTGTTTACGCAACAGTAAAATACTATTGCTATGGCAATTTGACATATTTTTTGTCCTCTTATGATATAAAACGTAGTATTTTTATGAAGTAAAAAGTGCAATTTGAATAATTGGTTTCAAGGTACTCGTAAAACAGGTTTAGTTTCTGTTAAAATTATTTAATTTTTTTTAATTTATGGGCAAGAGCAATTCTGAGTCACTGCGTTTTATGTATAAACTGTATTTTTTAGATTTTTTTCCTTTTTAAAATGTATATTATTTTTCAACTAACAAAAAATACTCGATAAGCTTATATTTGAAAATCAAATTTTAACTTTTGTATAAACTGTATTTTTTTTTTTGAATTTTTTTCCTTTTTAATTAAAATTATTTTTCAACTAACAAAAAATACTCGATAAGCTTATATTTGAAAATCAAATGTTAACTTTTTTAACGTTTTTTATTTATTACTAGCTGATACGAAAGACGTTATCCTGTCATCCAATTCAAACAATTGACAATTATTGCAAACAGGTATAATAATGCTAAAAATACATAATATGAAAAAGTTTATAATAAGGTAATAGTAAAAAATTCTTAAATTGTCTAATTTTCTGCACAATTTTCTTATTTTTTCTTTCTTTAGAACCTACCTATGACAATAAAAAACACAAAAAATGAATTTGTGAAATCGGTTCAGCCGTTCACGCGTGATGGCGTTGGTCCGAGGAAAATAGGGATTCACTTTTATACTATAAATTGGTTATTTGTTATATTTAAAATGAATACCAAAATTGAAAAAGTTACTAAATACCTTTTCTTGTTCTATAAATAACCTATTCTTGTTCTATAAAAAATATAAAAAAACTTACCAAAAATTCAAAACTCGATCACAAACACCGTATTCGTATAGGCACTATATCGTCACTTTGACACTTCAAATGTTCGTTCCGCGTTCGAAAGCGGGTGTTTCGTGCGTGCGTCTGCGCGCTGACAGCTCGGTTCGCGAGTGGAGCACCGAGACTAGCGCACGCGCTTTTACGCTGTGACGGGGTGAACACTTTCGCTGCTTAGCCCCATAACTAACCCCATAGAGACTTTGGTTTTTTTAAGTAATTAGGACATACAAGCCCATGGAGACTATAGTTTTAGGTAAAAAGGCGTAAAAAGTAGCGAGGTTTTTTTTTTGCAACCTACACATAAGTAATTAGGACATACAACCCCATGGAGACTATAGTTTTTAGTAAAAAGTAGCGAGGTGTTTTTTTTGCAACCTACACATAAGTAATTAGGACATACAACCCCATGGAGACTATAGTTTTTAGTAAAAAGTATCGAGGTGTTTTTTTTTTGCAACCTACATATAAGTAATTAGGACATACAACCCCATGGAGACTGGTTTTTAGTAAAAAGGCGTAAAAAGTAGCGAGGTGTTTTTTTTTGCAACCCAGACATAAGTAATTAAGACTTTCAAAATACATGGGTACATTGGGTACACAAGATAAAGGTTACAAAAATGGCCAACACTCAGCAAATGCTATGGCATCTTGCCTGAGCGCTGGTCTTCCGTAGAGCCCATTATGAAACACGTGAGTTACGGCGCAACTCACACAAAATAAGACAATGTTGAATAAATACATAAACCTAAGTAAAACAGTTTTTGATTTTTGGTACTTGATTAAACTACCTTGTCTTTCTATATCATGTTTAATTCACCGTACCTGTAAAAAATCCATGCTCGCAATGATATTCCTAAACATTAAAATACCTATTTATAAGTGGCTCATCAATTAAAAACAAGTGCTACAGAAAATAAGTAGGCACCTACTGTTTTTGGCATAGGTGTAATAAGCAGGAGAATAAGTAAACACAATAAGGTGAACAACATAAAACAATCCTCTTTCTTATACCTCCATATCATAGGTACATCTCACCTGACTGCCTCGTTGGTCTAGCGGTCAGCATGTTCAACCGCTGATTATGTGGTCTCGGGTTCAAATCCTAGTTGAGACAATAGTTGTTATTGGGGTTTTTCTAGCAAGAAAAATGCACAGTAGCAGCCCGGAGTCAGTAATTTGGCGGTGTTACATCCCCGTGCCTCGAAAAGCACGTTAAGCTGATGGTCCTACGCCTAACCTCTCCCCTGGTCGTGTTGGTCTGCCGTCCCATCGAATTATGAGAGGGAAGGAATAGAGAGTGCATTTGTGTTTCCGCGCGCACTTGTGCACTATAATATGTTCTGCGCACCTGGCTAGTCTTTGTTGAGACTAGCCGTCATGGCCGAAATTCGGCTAGGAGGGCATTATTATTAACATCTCACCTACATCCACACCGGAACATTTCAATCCCAGATTACTCTACTCATGCATCTTTACTACTCAATAGCAGGTTACCTATTAGTTATTTAAGTTCATCAGGGGCATAATACTACCTACCTATCATCTCCGTTTTCTTACTGTAGTAGCATAAATAAATTGCAGAACACTCTCACCCTATAGATTTATATAAGACTAGTAGCGCCCCGCGGTTTCACCCGTGTAGTTCCCGTTCCCGTGGAAATCCCGGTATAAAATATAGCCTATGTCACTCCCTGAAAAGTGAACTTTTTAATGATAAAAGAATAAATCGTTTCAGTGGTTTTGGAGCCTATTCGATACAAAAAAACGATCAATCAAATTTTTCCTTATTATAAGATTAGTATTGATAAATTATTATAGTAAGAGTTAGTTTAGTATAGATACATATTATGTTATTTAAACAAGTTGTCAATCAGAGCAAGAGGCGTCTTTTATAACGCGTATTTACTGCTATTAGTGGAATTTATAGCGTAATAAAGAAAAACAGGGATCGACGTAAAGTTGCTTATTAAAACTAACTCAATCCTTGTTCCCAGGGAAGTGAGTACCTAGGATTTTATGATTCTCTTGTAGGAGATAATCGTTTCATGATACGTGGACTTCCTTTTCAGCACTTGACTTTTATACCCGCAGTATATTGTAATGTTTGTTTATTTTCAATATAAATATATAAATAATGTTGGATATTTCACGCAGCATTATCTAGCCTAGAGCTACTGGGTACTAGATAGGTAACTGATACACATAATATAATACATTACATAGATAGATATTTTTTATTGTCATAGAAAATATCCAGAACGCCCTACACGAATATGTGCAGATCGTACACGAATTGGTCTCGAGGCGGGAATCGAAGCCGCAACCTCGAGCGTCGCAGGCGGACATTATTGTCTCATATTATATTGTTTGGTGTAACTCTACGAACTCCTCTACTTATTAACGTGAAAGTACCGTACCTACGTCCATTTGTTTAATCAAACTCTGAAATTTAGGCTCAAGATTACACAGTTCACGTGTTTGTATTTCAAACAACAAATTATCATTGCTAACAGAAAATGCTTTAAATATCTGAGTTAACTAAGTAATTGAATTTATTTTTAATTTACCTAAATGAATTCTAAAAATTAATTGTATCTTACGTTTTACCCATAAGTTACTTGTTCATGATATTTTTTTATGCTATCTTTACCTAAATTGTCACTTAACCCTCTATCACTCAAGAACTTCGATTTTTCCAATTTTTTGTATTTAGGTTAATAAAAATAAAATAAGAGACACGTATTTTTGGATTTTTCGTATATTTCATTATTTTTGAACATATTCTAGAAAATAGGGAGTGTTGTTTGTAGCCAACATTGAGCAATCAGACCATTGTCGTCGTATTCAACTCCGATTTCTTTCAGACGGCTTCGCCTTATGAAAGATGGCAGTTTCTGATTCTAGATTTTTTATTAGTGCAAAACATGTCGGTGATCTATAAATAAATATCAATTATAAATTCTGACTCTGAGATCCCAGAGTGCCATTAGGCCAGTAGATGCTACCCCTAATATTATATTGTCATCGCAACTGCTTTAGGTCATTTAAATCACTCTAGCACTTATAGCCTGGGAAAAACCTTACAAAGTTGCTTACTAGAAAAAGTTAAAATAATACTTGTTAGCTCTGGTCTTTTTTTAGTACTAAGAACCTTAGCATATTAACTACTATTTATTTAAGTTCGTACTGTATAGTTTTAAGGATTCCTTGCAAAATTAATGAAAACGGAATCGGTGTTTCATCTACCCGTATTTGCAAGGCATGCGAAGCCGAGGGCAATAATTAGTTATACCTCAAACCTACACCTGTTTGGTACGCCTTACAGCCAAAGGTAATTTCATTTTGAGCTATGCATTGTTAAGGTTCAAAACAGTGTTAATCGTAAATCGTTAGTTATTAGCCTGTTCCAAGCCTTTTGTTCGAGCTTTTGTTAGTAAAATGACATCCTTAAAACTCCGGAGTTCGTTAAAACTGACACTTTATGATGAATCTGAACCTAATCATTCATTTACAACAATACGTCAAGGAGTAAAAGCAATAAAGGTGGAACATACGACTGGTACATTTAACTACGGTAAAACAAATAGTACAAAGACGGGACTGGCAGAAATTAGTTCTATGCGTAATACCATACATTACCGACGCATGAGTTAAAGTAATTTCTGTCAAACAATCAAATAATGGTGTCTATTTAGATGTAGCCAAAAATAGACTAAACTAATTTAACAGGGCTAAAACTGATGTTATCCTTATTAATTGGATCGTTATAATAGGGATGGGAACGATTTTAGTCCTATCAAATAGGTTTAGTTTAGTTTTGGCAGCAACTGAATTGATACCAAGTTTACTTCTGCTGGAAGGAGCAGGATTAAGATATCCAGGACTTCGTTTCCGTGAAGTCGCATTATTATTCGCCATAATATTTAGTTACAGATCATTGATTTATTAAAAAGGGAAGATAGGTTACGTTCTCCCAGCGCTTACTCAAAACTTGGCATGTGTTACAACTACACGCAAACACATACGCTCACAGTTATATTTTCAGTCTTGTGCAATACAAAGAACAACAAAGACGGAAAGACGTATTTAAGACCGAAGTGAGACCGAGTCAACAATATTTCACGCGAATCACGACCGCCAGTGCCGCCGGTCTGACGGTGACTGAAGTGGGAGCACACAATTTTACACAATATGAGGTTGCCACTTTCGAGAAACCAGTACCTCATCTTCCCTTTTTAATAAATCAATGTTACAGATAGAAGTTATATTGTGTATTTTATAGCATAATAAATAACATATATTCGTCTTTCAAAGCCTTCACAGTAAGGTCGAAATTATCTTAGTTTCTTAGTAATTTACCTAGCCTAATATGTTTTTATTTCAGTGGTTTCGGTGTTATTTTATAATATAATCCAGCTTCACAGAAATATAACAATTCGACTTAAGCATTTTTGAATTTTGAAATTTGAATTTGCATGTCTTAGTAAAAACCTATTTTTTTTTAAACCATGATATTCTTGAGCTACAATCATGAATAGCATCTATCAAAAAAAATAAGCAAATATATACATATCTATATATATATAAACATATCTATATCGTATCCATTTTGAATGGAGCATAAACGTAAACAAACCGCCCATTCACTTTGTTGGCGCGTCCTTTTATACGTAATTTACATTACTTGTCGATTTTAGATCCTCCCTTCAATAAAAATTGCTTACAATTATATCTGAAACTCGACGCCAAGCAAGTGAGACTTTGAAATTTGTGTCGTACTTTGTTTACTAACATGCTTCATTGAAAATGGATAAACTCATAGTAACTCTTGGCAAAATTGCCCTCCTCTAGTCTTTACAGCCATCGAGTCGGATTTTTAAGTCGATCACAAGCATAGAGATTATATAGTACTAGCCAAGAGCGCTGGTTCACGCTTTGATCGAGGAGACACAAGTGTGAACATCAAAGACTTGTCAAATGAATGCCAATTATTCATGTGAGAATCAGCTGTCAGCTGCCGTTATTTTTAAATTTATTTTTCGTGGCTCAAAAACTGATAAATGCAAAATAAATCGATGTAAAAATGATAGTGAGACGAGGACTAAATTAAATTATCGCATCACAAACCACCGCACCGGTTAGCAATTTTTTACCATAAAATAAATAAATAAAAATTCGTTTCACGGGGGTGAAACAGGGGTGGGACGCGGGACCACATAAACCCCTTGCACTTCACCGCAACCTGCCGATTTGACTAGTTATGGAATGTTGTCGGCATTTTTCTCGACATTTTTTGGGATGTTTCCTAAGGAAGATTAATATTTTATAAAATAACAAAAACTAACAGGCAAAAAGTTTCTTCGTAGAAAGTAGTAAGAAATAAAACATTATTTCCATGTTTATTTTAATTTACAGAATTTTATTTTCTTATGTTCACATCTCTTGTACCTATTCATAGAAATAAAGATATTTTACCCTTATTTTGACTGTAATTTAGATTTTCCTTTGATCTAGCTTTTGCTAAGTTTTTTTATTATTAGATATTAAGTGTATGTCTGAAAGTCTGAAAGGATAAACTATCGAGACCATTCTAGTTTTTTAATACTTAACATAGTTACCATTACGTACTCGATTTCACAAGAATTGAATTTTTATCGACATATTTTACGCATAGTAGCGCGCATAATTACCCATCCCTATCCATTGCAGGTGCCAATATATTATCCTGTCTCCGCTGGGCATTGGGAAGAACAAGCCATAGAGTCTCTCTATGACTAGTACTATATGATCTCTATGATCACAAGATTATTATTTATGGTGTTTAAAATGCTCAAGAAACGTGTTGCCACCATTATTCGAATCCTACAAAAGCAACTCAAAGGCAAAACAGCAAAAAACTGAAAATAAAATGCTAATGAGACACATACCTTATGTTAAATGCAGAGCTATTTCGCACTCGCCAGTGCGTATTGAAAGAGAAATATAAAGCAAGCTATAGGCTGGTTGCTCTATATTCCTAGCTATAATAAAACTTTTGAATCCGGTTACTATCACTGAAGTTCGTACCAAGACTAATAATTTTTTTTGTTTAAAAAACTAAAAACCGACTTCAATTGTATAGTTTTTTCATGGATCACCAGCAGCAGCACCAGCTTTCAAATAAAAAAAATCATGAAAATCGGACAACCCAGTCAAAAGTTCAGAGGTAATAAACATAAAAAAATACAATAGAATTGAGAACCTCCTCCTTTTTTGAAGTAGGTTAAAAATGACGGCAGATCGATAATTCTGTCAATAAACTCGCTCTCAGGGCGTTCAGTTATTCCGTGATCATGGCGCATGAAACATGTGGATAACGTTTTAACAGTTCTATGTCTAAAAATTATGCATTATAAGACTGTCCGTGGGGAGCCGAGGCTTTCTGGATTTTAAAAATAATATCTGAGCGTCTAGTCGAAGCGACGCGTGCCCCAAAAGCTGTCATATCTGGCGCAACACATCAGCAGCGGGGCAATGTAGCCAGCATGCTGGGGAAGCTTCCGACTGGCAATAAATATGGAACCTGGAGATTGTTTGCAACAGTCTGCAGTTAGCTAAATTTTTTGAATTGTAAAACTATCTATAGTTTGTTCATATTATTTGATTATAATTTTCTTTGTGAAGAAAGCCAATTTATTACTTTCTACAATAACCAATACTAAACCAATTTGACTAAAAATGTTTTCGTCTTTTACATATTTCTTGGATTGTCTTATTGTGCTGTAGGTTTAATAAGTATCCGACACGATTGTCACAATAATGCGATGCAATCTAGATGCAAATCTTCTTGAATTTTGTTCACGCTAATTGAGCTCGACAGATAAGTACCTACGAGTAATTATGCGAGCCGAAATTTTATTACCGCGAGAGAGATTCGATCTTATTCGATGATTTGGTCGCCTGAAGGTGACGCTATAGGCCTTTATTTTTAATACTCCACGGGTATATAAAATGATGTGGTCTCAGCCATGGGCAAGCAACGAATGAACCTTTCGCGATTTAATTTTGACCACAAAGGTACAAGAAAGTCGTTGTTGTAATGATGATCTCAGAGACGCGCAAAAATTTTCTCTCGATGACATTAATCCTATTTTTATCACAAATGAAATATTGAAAAAATATTGAATTAACTGGCTAAAATACTTGCTCCTTAGATTTTTGAAGTTCAAAAACTCTTTATTTCTATAAATACAATAAATAAGCACTTAGAAAAGGTCAAATTATAAAATGTTTTTATAATTTGACAATTTGACACGGAAATTAGGTAACAGAAGAAAATTATAATTTACAAATTAGAATTAGTACTTACAATTGAGCCAGCTACAAACTGTTGCAAACAAACTAGAGGAAGCTCAATTTCTCTATTATTATGTATTAAGTATATCAAAAGCCAAGTGCTTTTTGTTTTTAGGATAGGCGAATTTTAAATGATAAGTTATTAAAAAGGTAGGTTGTATCTTTGGATAAACCTTTAGTTTCTTAAAAATACCCCAGTAGGTTGTTATAAGAAATAAATTTATATACGGCCGTATGGTGCCGGTTTAGAATTTGCACCACCCCAACTCTTGCTGCGGGTGTCATGAGAGGCGGCTAAAAGATATCTATCGAGGGCGGGCAACACCCCCTGCAGAACCATTCTAACACCAGACTGGAATGTCCAACCCGCTGTCCAGCATGGGGATTATGGTTGTTATTGGCTTTTATCGCACCCTTGAGATAAAAGCCAATAAAACGCTTACTAGGCCCAAGTCCAGCAGTGAAACATTATAGGCTGTTGAAGAAGGAATAAATAAAAACTAAGGGTTAAGGGGTGCTGGGCTGTGGGTGTTTATAGGGTTGATGTGATGCTTCAATAAGACACTTCAACCCCGTTTTGTGTCTGGCCTCCTTATATGCTCGACTTTTGCATTGTTTACAGAAAGATAAACAATATAATTACATATTTTATATAATTTGCTGTTGACTTATGAGGCCAGACTGAAGACGGGACTGAGGAGCCTCATAGAGGCATCAAAGCTAAAACGAAGCTGTCAATCGCCAAAAATCCTTCTCCGGTACTTCAAGGAGCTGGGCTGGTTAGGTATCTTTGGTGAAACAGCAGAATTGTCCGCTAATACTTTTTATTTATTTAAGAAGTTTTGTATGAAAGTAAAAATTAAGAAAGTTAGAATTATAATTTCCACACAGGCGAAGCCGCGGGGCGCAGCCTGTAAGGCCGTGTGCCTTGGAATTTGCACCACCCAAACGGGTGTAAGGCCTTGTCACTTTAAAATGTTTTCTAAAATTACTATTATTATTGTTTACCTGTTGTGTTCCACTGCTTGGCAAAGGCCCTAGTCCCTTTTTTTTAATAATTAAATCTTCATCTCAACTTCAATCAATGTGACATTTGTTTTATGTTCGTTGAATTAATTTTTCAATCTAAGACCGATGAAACAGTTTTTTTTTGTGATCCATGAATTGTTGAAGTCTATGTAGAGCAGAGAAGTAGCTACTTAGCATTCTATGTCGTGCCTGTAACAAATTACACTCGGTCAGTAACAAACCGCAAAGAATAGCGGATTAAGACCTAACAGTGCAGATTCGCTCGACCAACTGTATCCAATACAAGCTCATCAATCTAAATTAATAAGTGAATTTATTGTTATCTTATACGTTGAATAACAAATAATGGTAACAAAATAATTTTATGAATATACTATGAGAGTAAAGTGTAGGTTGTCATCGCTCGGTAAGAAGGTTCTGTACATCGATTTTATGTTTTATTTTCAATTGTTTGTTCCACTTTATTACTAAGACTCCACCCGTCTGTCCGTCCGTCCGTCTGTCACCAGGCTGTATCTCTTGTACCGTGATAATAAGACGGTTGGAATTTTCACAAATGATTTATGTCTGCTGTCACAATAACAACAAAAACTAGAATACAATACATTTAAGGGTTAATTACCCGTGCGTGATTTTTTCCGTTCTTATAGATGGTACGGAACCCTTCGTGGGCGAGTTCGACTCGCACTTGGCCGGTTTTTTTCCCTTCTATAAAGATCGGAGACATTTTATTTTATTGTATAATTTTGGTAAGGTCAACTGCCTAATTTAATACATAACTAAGCGATCAGTGCAAATTCGCGTCGTTATTTTCAAACTTAGGCTTCTCCATCTTGTATTTTTACTGGTTTTTTTTTAATTTATTGTATATACAAATTTTATCTTCATATTTTTTTTATTTTAAGAACATTTGACTAATTTTTGTACTGTTTGTTTTTGTTTGTGTATTAACATTTAATTAGTAATATTAAGCGTGCGGAAAGTTCGTTAAATGAATCTGTAAAATACAAATATAAATACATATGTGGCTAAGTAAATTTACAGCACTATAAACAACAATTTATTTCAATTCATAATTTATCCAGACCCCGTTCAGACGTTACATGATTTCGGATACAGTTCCGATGACACTGCAACTATTGCGAAACGAGTGACCACCGCTTACTTCCTAAGCTTAATGCGGCTTAAATATTGAATATTATGTTTGCAAATTGTTTATAATGAGGCTATTCATTTGCATTATGTATTAAGATTCCCAAGACTAGTCTACTTTGGTGTGATACAGATTCCAATAGCTAATCAGAGGTAGACGACGACCTAGCACCTTGCAGTACATTGTTATAAACGTTACTCTTTGCACAGAGGGGACACAGCCCCGATATCCTATCCCCATCCCCACAAGGGGTGAGATGAAGACTTCTTCTTCTTTTTGCACAGATATATGGATGTCTGTGAGTTTTATGCAAATTGGAAGACAACGTCAAATAAGAACGTAAAAGCACCATGGTAATAATGTTTTAAAATACCTTTTGGTGAGTTAAATTTCGTGTCTCTAGTTTGGAACTGTAATTTGAATTTAGACCCAAGTTCACCAACTGATGGTTATTATTTTAGTTAGTATTTTATTTAGTTAGTATTTTATTTAGTTAGTATTTTAAACTGTTGTTTTGATGGTTTGCCACAATTTATCATACATTAAATGTCAACGTTAATTAACAAACCTTACTAATTATCTGATTATCTATTGGTGAACACATAGCTTACTTACTAGCGCCCCGCGGCTTCACCCGAGTCGCCGGAGAATCGATTGCAAACGACCCTTGTAAAAATTAAATAAATACGTGATTCAATATTAACTTTATAATTTATTTATACCATGTTTTGAGTTGATCGAACCAAAGAATTAAAATAAAATAAAAACAAATAAACTTTACAACCCTGTTTAACTACGTCAGATGTAAATTTTTCAAAATTAGAATAGCATATGTGTTATTTTATAACTTAAACTATTTACATACCAAATTTCTACACAATAAGCTATGTAGTTCCGGAGATACGTGGTAACAAACATATACACAGACTTTCACGTTTATTATATGTTTTAGTAGGATAAAGTAAATAAATAAAGTATGAACCTACGATAGCGTAGCGAATTCCCATTTTTCTTAAGCTACCGTTATGAACAGCGCTGACAACTTACATTTTTATATCTAATTAATCCTTTTACTTGTACCTAGTATATTAACCAATAGGTTTAAAATTTATTTTGAATTGTATATTTTGTTTTAATATATTTATGCAGATTTGGCTGAGAATCTCAACAGGGGCAAATATGCAGATCGCGAGCCTATGGATTGGCTTCCCAAGAAAGCAAAACCCTCCGTGAGCGACCGAGGCTCTTCAGGTTATAAAAAATATCTGAGCATCTGGCCGAAGCCACGCATGACCCGAGAGCTCATGATAACCTGGCGCAGCGCTCTATGGCAATGGTGATGCATTGCCACAGTGGAGCAATGCAGCCAGCATCTTAAGGAGGGCATTGGACATTGTTTGCTATATTCTGAAGTTAGCTCAATCGTTTCAATTCTAAATACTAGTTTACATGTGTTCAATTCTAAATACTAGTGTATATGGTGTGTCTATTATTTTATTGTATTTTTTTGTAAATTTAATTTAAATCTAAAAGGTCATCTATTTTGAATCGAACTGAGGATTTATGACTTGATACGAAATATACGCTGAATTTAAACGTTGTTTTTCAGATGTTGATGATTATGAATGCTTGGATGCTTAATGTCGCTTATTTACCTACATTAAGCATCGAAGCATTCTTTTTCACACTTCTTCAAATAAATGTCCAAAAACAAACAAATAAATAAAGATTTATTAAGATTATCCCCACACTCGACCGAGAAAGTAAAATTATGGTTTAAATTTATTTATAGCAAATTGTATGGTTTTAATCAAAAACACTGTGTGTGGTCTTTACCTACGCTTACAGTAATAATGATAATCATTAATCCAAAGTCATTTGTACCGTGCAAGTGTAATAAAAGATGTCCCATTTACTACGCCAAAATAGGCATGGTAACGGTGGACGACATGTGTAAGCAAATTTACAAAATTACCTTACCTACGTTTGTCTTATTTCGTCATGGTCACTGGTGCAGTACATAAGATTTCTTACTTATTTGGTTAAACAGAAGTTAATTTGAAAATAATTGGAAAAATGAATAAGAAAACTAAGTGTGCTTTTAAGTGGCTTTTTCATACAGAATACTTCAATGAACTCCGATATTAAAAACGAGCATTCGAATGCAATTGAATGAACTTTTGCAGGCAGATTCTGGATGCGATGCATTAGGGAAGGCTTATGTCCATTCAGTTGACTAGTATAGGCTAATGATGATGATGATGATTTCGAATCATCATCGATTCGAATGAATAGACATTCATACGAGTAGATGTACTATAATCATTAAAATTATTATGAATACTTTTCTACACACTTCCTATTCAATGATAGGCAGTTTCTGCTCACTTGCGTATTAAATAAGTCATTTCGCTCATTGCAAAGTTTCATACAAAAAACTTGAACGCGCTATTTGCGTACGGCGCGCTAGGAAGAATACATGAATGGAATTGAGAGTAGGAAATTCGGTTTTATCCCATTTCTTTCAGTTCCTTCAAGCTTTATAGATAAAGTATATAATCATTATCATAATTATCTGGTTATCTTTAGTTATACAGGGTAGATTGTATACTAAGTCGAAATATGAAACATTCTACGTTTGTGGTGATACGTCTTCTTAGGCGTCTTCTTTTACACACGATTACATTCTTATTAACATTATAAAATATTTCATAAATGATTTTGCTTGTTTTTCGGCAAAACCAGTGTTATGCCATGAATTAGTAAATCCTTAGAAACTTCAATGCAATAGATAATAATAATGTAAGAATACACGTAAGTAAAGAACACGAATATGAAGGAAAAAGCCACATTTTCTTCTCTTCGAAAAACATCGAGATTAAAAAGCTTTAGAACAAAAGTTGAATGGATTCATTTTATTCACATAAAACATGTCAAATATTACATTGCTGTTGTTGCATGAGTGGCATCAATGTAATACTACCAGTAGTTATGGACTGGTGTGTGAATTTAAAAAAAACCTACACACTTACACTAATACTCGTCATAGAGATTAAAAATTTAATTATAAACGTCTGTTTAAAATTACAATATTCCTCTACGCCATAAAACAATGAGTCAGTAACCATTTATTGAGTCCATTTTTAAATAATGTCATTGGCAGCAGTGAACCTATCAGGGGCCAGAATGATCCCCTGTATAATTCTATAGGATAATGATAATTATTGTGACATTTTGAAGTTGTAAGTTTTTATAGATTCTCAATCCGAGAATTAATGACTTAATATTAATAAGATCAACGACTTAATGTCAAGCGAATGTATGGACATGGTTGGTCAATGTTAAGAACGAAGATGCTCTATCAGCCTTATTACACGATTTGCAAGCGATTACGAAGCGATGCGATTTCGCAGTGAGCACGCCGCGACGATAATGCAGCGGGCACGCCGCGATGACGCCGCGGGCACGCAACTCACCGCGCAATTGCATCGCTTTGAAATCCCTCGCAAATCGCCAGTGTGATATGGCTCTTAGGTCTGAAATCTGAATATTCTGAATAAGCAATGATCAACGTTGTTGTAGGCAATAAAACGAACACCAACTTCTTAAGCAGGTAGATTTTATCTCAGCATGTATACATCAGATAGTATCAGATAAGGTCGTGAAGTAGCACTTAACAGACGTTTTAAGAAGAATTTCCATCGAGTTTGATGGAAATTTGTTTTCACTGAGCTAGATAGATTGATTAGATTAAGAACTATTTAGACTGCGTCGGAGCAGGCATTGTGTGGAAGCCTATTGTGTTTTACTAGTGACTGTAAATGAAAGTATGTGTACCGTAGACAACGAAACTCTAATATGAATTTAGTTCCCGTGTTATAGTTTGGCTTAAATTGTATTCTATACAATATCTATACTAATTTCATAAAGACGAAACATTTGATTGTTTGTATTGAATAGGCTCTGAAACGAATTAGCAAGCTGAAGTGGCCGGCCATATTTCGCGAAGAGACCGCGACTCGGCAAACGTAGTGTAGGACGCCCTCCGGCCAGGTGGGATGACGATCTGCGAAAGACTGCAGGCAGATGCTGGATGCGTCAAGCTGAAGACAGGGCGCTATGGCGCTCATTAGGGGAGACCTATGTCCAGCAGTGGACTAATATAGGCTGATGATGATGATGATGAGGCTCTGAAACTGTTGGACTAATTAAAAAATACTTTCATCATTAAACAGCTTTGTTTTCAGGGTCTACATAGACTATATTTTATCCCACGGGAACGGAAACTACGCGGGTGAAACCGCGAGGAACTGCTAGTTATTTATTTATATTATATATTTTTAGAATTTTCCTACAGGTAAGGTTTCTGTTAATATAGTGCGTAAGTCTTCACACTCAGGGTAATTTCTATGAAATCAAATAATATAGTTAACTGTGCAAAAGCCCGTACAAACTCTCGATTTACGACTCCCGCAGTACACGTCTTCGTTGTCTAGCAGTTATGACATCCCCGTACTGAGGGGGGACGCGTACATGTCATATTACATTTTTATCATATAATTATACAGGTTACGTATAATAACTAAACTTGATTCAACTATTTTTGAAACAACTACGGTCAATTCACCTATGTTCATGACGCATATTGGACGACTCAACTACCGTTTACCTTAGCTAATTTTAATTCAACTAATTTTATTTATGATACTGGATGTTTGCACTATGTTTTAAATTCCTAATGGACGACTCGCCTACGGTTTCTTCGATATGCAGCTGCAGTGTGCAGTGTGCCCTGCCTGGGAGTGCATCGGGCTTGGGGTGCAATTATACATAAACACACCCCTTTCAGTCACAGTGTCGTCACGAACCCGCCCCTCGCCCCGCTTCGCGGGTCTTGGACGGGCTTCGCTAGGGGTAGGTTAATGTTGAGGGACAACCAAATTATTATGATACGTCACCAAATATATATCCTATCTTTTCCTAATCTTCTTTTAAAAATATTTTCTCCAAAACATTAAAAATGAAATCGAAAATAGAGAAAATATTTCACTGCCCTGCCTTAAGTAATTCAAAGATGTGTTCAATGAATGGTTTTCTAATACAAAATATATTCGTTGACAAACGTCGTTTAAACAGGCCCCCATTTCTCGTAGCTTTAGCAATACCATGTAATGTAACTAATAGAAACGGTAGTCACTTATTTAGTAACCATTGAGACATTTTATAGTCGTGTCCGATACATTGACTGGAAGATTTATCGCTTATCGTAAATTCAACAAGAAAACATTGTCATTAACGGAGCATTCGCTTTTAGTTAGGTTTTTACCCGTTGCAATGGTTTACTCCTTGAATAACAAATCCTTCCTCTTTATATTTAACTAGCTGCGCCCCGCGGCTTCGCACGCGTTGTTCCTATGGAAAAGTTAAAAGGTGATTTTCATTCCACGGGAACAGATTTACGGGATAAAAATTAGAATGTTTTATTCCAGTATTTTATAATTACATGTATGCAAAATTTCAGCCAGATCCGTTCAGTAGTTTTGGCGTGAAGACGTAACAAACATCCATCCATCCATACATCCATACAAACTTTCGCCTTTATAATATTAGTGTGACTAGCAGCGCCTCGCGGTTTCACCCACGTAGTTCCCGTTCCCGTTTTCATTCCGTTAAAATATAGCCTTTGTCCCTGAAAGGTGAGCTTATTAATCATAAAAGATTTTTTTTAATTGGTCCAGTACTTTCGGAGCCTATTTAATATAAAAAAACTTGTTATAATATTCGTATAAATACCAAATGCTCCTGTCTGCTCGTTACGTTAACTAAGTTTTTATAAATATCTACTCCAGCTCGATGCCAATCTGTTTCTCTAAAACCACGGAAACTTGAGACAGAGAAACTCGAGGGTGGTATTTGAAAGCGAATTCACGATCAAAAAAATAACAGTTAACCTACCAAAAAATAAATTACCAAATATTTATTGTTTTGAATTTTTTTAAACCTGTCGGTTTAAAAAAATTCGAATTTCCTCTTTTTTACTGTTTTAAAGTTTTATGGGACAAATACTAATCCTGCAAGAGTAACTTTTTAGGGGACCTATACAAATAGCGAAAGAATTTTCAAAATCGGTCCATCATTTACGAGCACAAAAAAACATAATATAGCTGAAAATAGAACCACAAAATTGGTTAAAAATAGGCTAATCGTATGATGTGATGTACTGTGGAAATGAAGCTCTACTGCGCGACATGATCAGAAAAGAAAAGAATGATGAAATACTCGTAAGTATAAAATGTATGGAAGTTGCTCCGAATGATGAAATGGGAAAATGATGAAATGGGATGTAAGGAGATTTTTGTACATGATATGCATACATGCATAAACCCTATTGCCTTGCATTAAATAAATAAATAATGCGGGACAAATCACACATCATTAACTAGCTCCAAGCTAAGCAGAGCTTGGGTTATGGGTACTTGATAACTGATATACATAATACAATACACTACATACATAGATATTTTTTATTATACATAGAAAACATCCAGAACGCCCTGAACAAATGTCTGCAGATCGTACACACGTTTGTCCCGAAGCGGGAATCGAACCCGCAACCTCCTGCGTCGCAGGCGGACCTTCGCTACAGAGGTCGTCATATATAATAATATATATTCAGTTAGCCGCACAAATAAACCACGACTTACTTTAATCCATAAAGAAAGATAGAGAGATCTACCTAGTCATCATGCATATTCCTTCTATGGCGATTTGCGTGCGTCTCTGATGCATTATTGTAAAGAAAAATAATTGACTCCGGAACTGTAGCTTAGCTGCCAACTCTATTTAGGAAGTTCAAATCAAGTCACGATGCACAGGTGTTAACTCGTTACAAAATTGATTGTGTGTGAGTAGAAAGCTTTAAATTCATTCTATGCTTTTATTTTAAACGTTATTATTACGCAAGTTACTTTTTTCCCATGTAATTTCACGATTAATTGGAACTAATAGACTTTTTAAATGGTAAGTGGAGTCTTATTAGTGATTAGGTATGTTATGTAAGTAAATTAACAAGTCAATCACAGACTGAGCGGAAACTACTGCATCATTTATCAAAATGTACCAGAGAGCAGCCATAATACAATCAAAAATGTTAGGTAATTTTCTTAGGTAGCACACAGATAAATTTACCAAGAAAGTTAGTTACCTAGTCAAAAATCCATGGAGATTGCATCCTTTCTTATTCAGTGAAACAATTACTAAACAAAAGCAAAAAATAAAAAGATTTTTACGTACCTAAATTGTATAAATATAGGCATTTACAGCAATCAGTGCACCTATCATTCGGTAATCGTTTTAAACCTCGCAAAAAAATAATTTGTAAGTGCAAACACAGGTGTCAATTAGATACAAATTATGTCCGAATATAAAGCGCTCATGATGGCTATCTCCGAACGGCCAGTCGTGTCGTGATCTCAATGATAATGTCTAGCAAAAACAATGAGACTCGAAATATTGCACGGTATATTTGCGTGCGGCAGAATTATGAACTATGAATTCTCTTTGAGAACTGCGCGCTGGTTTCAGCTCTGCATAGACAGTGGCGCCACTTTTCAAGACCAGTTATATATTTGTCGGTCTTGATCTGCTCGCTTTCGTTTAGAGTTCATTTGGCTCAATTATTATTGTATTAGAGGATCGTTTTGTTTGCTAGTGAAGAGAGATTCGTGAATGGCTATAATGTATATCCGGAGGATTAAATTAAATGATGCCTTGCTTAATTGAGAAGCCATTCATTTCTCAATTCTTGTTTTTTTTAATGCTAGAATACATAACTAATCGAATAAGTAGAAAACATAACAATGTTCAAGTAAGTAACGCACTAGACTGGAATATAAAGAGAAAAGAGCCTGCAGAGCTAAGGCTCTCCTTCGCCCAGCTGTGGGAGCCAACAGGCTAGTTTAGCGAGTACGTGAGTTAAATTATAATAGTTTAACAATATTTGTTTAAAGGACAACGAAATTAATAATAATTTTATTTTCAGTCATTACTTTTTCACTACTCGGCAAAGGCCTTTCTCCTTCCAGTCCTTGCGATTTAACACTATCCCAGGCCATGATGGATGATATTAACGAAAATATTACGAAGAAAAAAATATGTTCAAATAATAACATTAGCTTTGTTTTTCATTATCATAATGTTTAAAAAAACAAGACACGAATCAACCGACAAACAAACCAAATTTTAGCTTAGTTTTAGTAATGAGCGAGTAAGCATAGTAGTAACAGAATCCAATAATAAGTATGCTAGCGACGAGACTGCATGCCCATATGCAGCTGCCCTCCATACATACAGGTTGCTGTTCGAAGTCGCATTGCACCTTGCGTTGAAGTGTATTTGGGCCATTTTGAACTCTGAAATAATTAATTTTGTTTTAAAAACTATACCTAAACTAACTTCAATTCCTATAGCTTTTTTAGGGATTTTCATGGATCCCATTGTCAGAACTAAACCAAATGAAAATGGGACGACACGGGAAGCACGAGCTTTCATATTAAAAAAAATTATGGATCGGACCACCCAGTCAAAAGTTTTGAGTAAACAAACATATTTTTTTTTATCGAATTGAGAAACTCCTCTTTTTTATAAAGTCGGTTAAAAATAAAAGGATTTTTATTATACACTTTTGATACAAACGACCTCTGTGGCGCAACGGCCTGCAACTCAGGAGATTGCGGGTTCGCCTTGGGACTCCCAAGGCGAACCCTTGTCCCAAGTTGGGACAAATGTTTGTACGATCTTTAGATATTTGTTCAGGGCGTTCTGGATGTCTTCTATCTATGTAGTGTATTTATTAAGTATATCAGTTATCTAGTACCCATAACACAAGCTCTACTTAGCTTAGGGCTAGATAATGCTGTTAAAGGTCCAGTATTAAAAAAAAAGGTATTTTCACTTGTTTAGTAGGGGGCATTGATTAATTAAAAAGGGAAGATGAATTACTAGTGTCTCGAAAATGGCAACCTCATATTGTGTAAAATTGTGTGCTCCCACCTCAGTCACCCTCGGACCGGCGCGGCGGCACGGGCGGTCGTGATTCGCGAGAAATATTGTTGTCTCGGTCTCACTTGGGTCTTAGATACGTCTTTCCGTCTTTGTTTGTATTGCACAGGACTGGAAATATAACTGTGAGCGTATGATTGTGTGTGCGTGTAGTTGTAACACATGCCAATTTTTGAGTAAGCGCTGGGAGAACGTAACCTATCTTCCCTTTTTAATAAATGAATGGTAGGGGGGCACCTAGAGCTTACGCATAACCTATTACCGCTAAAACTTCGTCGAGTTTGAACTAAAATTCAAACTCGACAAAGTCTTGAAATGACAGGCTTTTAGCTGCTAAAGATGCAAAATGATATTCCAAGTGTTGTTTACAAGTTATTTTGATTGTTAATCAAGTCTAATCTTTTGTATTAGAACGAACAAATATATTACAAATGCTTACGTTATTCGTACCATTTCTTTCTTGATTCTTGACTAGCTTTGAAGAAACCAAGTGCCGTCGGCTAAGAACCTGCAAATTATGTTTATGTTTAACATTATGTACCACGGACGCACACGTTGATCTAATAGGCTTCACAGGGTGCCACGGAAAAGGTGTACTAAGCCGAAAGGGGGTTATTATGGACTCAGAGGATCAACTTTATGAATAAAGTTTTTTTTCTGATTTTTTTTATTTTTGTGCACAAAATACTTACTTAATGTTTGTTTTTCTTTCGCACGTGCCGAATAATTCATGGCATTTTCAAATATTTGTATGAAACAGTATGCAACCCCGCGCACCTATCCGCCCCGCATTTTACTAAAATCTTCTAGGCTCACGGATTCCGGTGGAAGCTAAAAACGATGCCATGCTGCTTGCTCAAGCTGCCATCTGTTAGACTCCTTGAGGAAGAATGAGCCTAGAAGCTCAATACCTAAGCTTGAATCATCAGCCCTCATAGAATATTAAAGACCTCGATGAAATCGACGATCACAAATAACAAATAACGGGAAGCTGATTTTCTGGGAAATCAATAACAATGTAAGCACCTACCAGTTGGTACTTACCGAGATAATCCAACTAAGTACAATGTACTGTATGTAAACAAAGCCAAATTGTGCAGCGAATAACAATGAGAAACCGCAACTAATCGGACTGCAGTGCATCAAGTCACGATTTTGACGGGGCAGTGCGGTGTGGCGTGGTTAGCAGTAGGTAGGTAAGAAAGGAGAGAAACTATGGGGAAGGCAAGTCTGCCTTCCCCATAGTTTGTCTCCTTCCATCCAGGGGAGCCCCCCTGGATGGTTTTTACCCACTATTTATCAGTGCACCTACCTACTTTACCTCAAAAGTTTCAAGGCTCGCTCCGCTCGCGTCTATTTAATTTTGCTTTCTAAATGTCGTGCCACTTGACGATATCTGTGGCACAGGCGGGTGGCCTGCGCATCGGAATGAAAGTTATACTTTTCATCCCTAGGGACAAAAAGTAATGACAAGTACAAAACAAATGACAGCTGTCACCTCACCTTTCTCTTGAACCATGCATTCTACCTTTTTATACAGCCACTCAACTTCAACTTCTTGTGAGATGGCTTTTGCGTCTGGTTTGACGCAATTCATATGGCCATTCATTGCAACAGCGTAATGTAAACTTGAAATAAATTAGAGGTAAAATACCATATTATAATTTACTTTCAACTATTTCTTTAAAATAACATAGATTTCGGCAAAATATTTACCATTTTTTAAATGATAAAAATTGATGGTAGAACCTTTCTCGGTATTCTAGCATGTCTATTCAACCATGGTAGAATAGCGAGATCTACCATGGCTATATTCTGCCATCTGTAAAGAGGATTTTCTATGCCTAATTTCTATGCGCTCGTCAAACCGTCTCGGGACTAAATAATCCCTTGGGTAACAATGTACTATTGGTATAGGGTCGAGTGGCACAGCCTAGCATTCTGCTAACATTACCAGAAGAAGATATACATGTAACAGTTTCAAATTTTCCAAAACCTAAGATTCACACCGTTGCTACTTGGTAGAGTAGGTAAATAGAGGTATATAGAAGAGGTAAAGGTAGAGTAATTTTTTCTTACCTGCCTATGTTCGATAGGAGTGGGGATATATTATGAGAATGGAATGGATAGCTGAACTTACTGCTTTTTCTTATCCAGGCTTGGATTATAAATATCGTCATTCATATCAGCTAGGTAAACAGCTAAACAGAAAAATACTGCGAGAAAAATAAAAAATGCAACGAATTCTATATACCATAGCACATTGGCAAACATTACGCCCATTTAAGTAATTTGATTATGTACATAAAAAAAGTATTTTTAACTACAAAAGATTTTTTAAAGAGAATACAATAACTTCGGTTTCTACAATTTTGATTTTGTAAACAAATAGCAAAGTTATTGTATTCTCTTTGACAAATATCAGAAGTTATTGTATTCAGTTATTGTATTCTCTTTGTTCTCTTTGACAAATAGTTACCTAGGCAAAGCTAAGAGGCAAAGAGATCCGCGAAGCGTAGCTCGGATGTCCGTGGTACACACACACGCTAAGTAAAAGTTTCAACTGTCTACTTAGAGAATTAAGCCAACTTGGCTTGTTGCTGGCTTAATTCTCTAAGGCTTGTTGGCTTAATTCTCTAAGACTGTCTAGCTCTTTAGTACCTACTATTTACTTCTCCGTAGCCTACTATAGGATAAATCTGTGGTCTAGCTCTTACAGTTGACTGTGCACGCCTTGGTGCACGCTCTGTCTTCCATAAACATAACCGTAAATTGCGATATGTTTGTAGTAATTTCCTGTTGAATCAAATTATTGGTTTGTGTTTTACAGATTTGAGTAGGTGCATATATTATGTAGGCAAGGGCGTCGCCAGCCGATGGCCCAGGGGGGGGGCAAGTATACTTTACCTACTACAATTCATACTTTTCTCATTCTCTTAGTAGGTATGAATTGTAGGTAAAGTCGACAGCACATGAAGCTTTTCACTTGTACTACGAGCCTTACATCTACAGCGATTGTAATAACAACAGTATCTTAGTACCTACTATACAGGGTGGGGCAAATTCTTGGCCCCTTGATAGCTACCGTTTCTTTTGTAGTTAGAAGTTTTTGTTCTTTGGAACCTTCTGTTTTATTTTGATGAAAAAAATATTGCCATTTTTAGTTTTTTGGTAAAATTAACGGGTCGCCCAAAAAATGACATTTGTCAAAAAAACAAGTTGGTCTTAATCGACTCTATTTCCACTCAGGAACACTTTTCTCAAAGTAACATACCAAATCAAATCGTTAGTTTTGGCAATAATTAAAAAAAACAATTCCCATACATTTTCTATGAAAAAACGAGTAAGTGAAAACAACAATGTCACTTATTCAATGGTTCTTAATTTAAACTCGTATGTAACAACTTTTTTAAGTTAGTAGGCTAATTTTGAAGGCATATCAGGAATTAAATTTTTACTTATTTTTTTTTTTATTAGTAATAAGTATCTAGTGTTGAAGGCCCCTAGCCAGGTTCGCTCTAACGTTGATGATTACGCGTATACCACAAACTATAAAGATATGGCGTATACGTAAAAATTAGGGATTGCAAATTCCCGGTTCTTCGAGGAACCCGCAATCCCGGGAAATGTTGAAGTCGGAACCGGGAAATCCCGGGAATTCCCGGGAAATATATTTATTTTGTATTTTTACTGAAATTAGATAATTTAACTGCCTCTTAAGCCATGTCGCTTGTATCAACTGATATAACATACCTTATATTGCATAGGTATGCGATATAAGGTATATACGAGCTGTATTTCCATACATCTGTTAAAATGAATATCAAGTTCTAATTCAATGTGGTCGATGTGTTTTGTTCCCTCGTTCGACAACAAGCCTTAAAACTTTTCATTCTAAAGAGTCGTGTCATGACTGAATCCAGCACCTTCATTTACTGCACTACCTACAACAACACTCTCAAGGCAGCAAAACTCCATGAGGCTGGACTTGATCTTGATAAACAGAAAGTATCTTTGTGTGAAAAATCGCTGAATATATGAATTAATTGTTACAAAAAAGCTATTTTAAATCAAATTAATCGGTTTCAAATTGTTATTTTTATTACAATCAAAACACGCTTTGGTCTATCCAGTTCAAAGGTTTATTACGAAAGGTTGATTCAATTTAAGGTTCAATCACTTGAAGTACGTAAGTTTTTTTCTTCAAAATTGAGGTACATTATGCATGCACACGGAAGCTTGATTTGGGCACTCTCTTATACATTTTGGACTGTTTCCATTCATCTTTACCACCCTGACTCTACAGCCGCGGGTGGGCTTAGATCTGGTAAAATGCGCCATTCTCTCCTATTCTTGGCTTTTTTTACTGCCAGCCGGACACTGCAATCGCCTTTAGGTCTTGTTGGAATGCATCGACCCACCTGGGTATCAGTCTTCCAGGGGGTCGTCGGCCATCAGGTTTGCCACCAGTAGTCACCATCCAGGTACAGCGTCGAAGATTCATCTTTGTATTTTTCTTTCAAACACGACACCATCCAGGTACAGCGTCGAAGATTCATCTTTGTATTTTTCTTTCAAACACGAGTCTTTCGGTTTTCTTGGTTAGAACCCATAAGTAATTTTCGAGGCTTACGTAAGAACTGGACGTTGTAGCATTTTGTAAATGAGTAGTTTAGATCTTCTAGATCAACCTAAAGCGTAAATATTTGAAAAGGTTGAAAAAGAATCTATTAGCGGCTTGAATTGTTCTATTGATTTCCGTGCCACCTTGTTTGTATAGGCCGTGAGCCAAGAAGATAAACGCTGTTATAGTTTGACCGAAACCGCTGTACCGCTCCTGAGATATGCGCGCGGCGAGACGGGGGGAAATATAGACCCTCGTCGTCGGTCGCTCCGATCCATCAGTATGCCGTCAACGCTCACGGCGATAGGTAGCTTTTGTACCGTACTGTATGTCAGATGCACACGAGATAAATATGAAAAGATGGAGGAGCGCTATCTCGTGATGTCAAGACCATCAAAGAAAGCTTTGAATGTAAAAGTGATCGCGATAGTAGATTTAATATTATTATCGATCCATTAATAATAAATTTGCAGAACGACTCCAATTCTACGTCTAATGGCGAAACTGAAGATGAAATTGAAGTAGAATCTATGTCAGAATATCTGTAGAAAATTTAGTTATAGAAAAATATAATCGTTAACATACATTTCGTACAATAAACATTTCGTTTACCTACGATATCCTAAGAGCTATCCGACAATATCGATCTTATGTGTACTGTTGCTCTTTTTTTCCCCGGTCCCCACCTCGCTGCACTTTCCTAAGGAGCGGTACAGCGGTTTCGGTCGAACTATACCAATAGTTATAAAAAATGAAATGAAAATGAGAAGCTTGTATAACTATTGGTAACACCAATTTTGAGACAGAAGGTTACGGCTACGTTTAATTTTGCTTTTTCCTGCCTTTCTTGACTCTTATTACAAGGCGCGGTGTGTTGAGCTTGTTTCATGGCATTTAATTTCGCCCTATCAGATCCAAATTATCGGTATAACCCAGAACTTGAACTGATTTCAAAGGAATGGTATCGTTCATTTAAATTTTTGAGTTTTTCTGCACTTGTCAAGTCTATATTGAAGAGTAGGAATGAAAGAATGTCCTTGACAAGGACCACCGAAATTTCGGAAGGGCTCTGGTATATCATTCTGCACCCTGACAACACTACCCGATCTTCTCAGAGTCATTTTGGTGAATGCTGTTTACTGTTTGATTGCAGGAAAAATAATTACTGATTGAAATCAAGTGATATAAATCATCTCAACCCTGCCCAGTACCGCGTAGGTACCCGATATATTTGAAATGCTATAAGACGAAACGAAATATATTAAGTTATGTCGTTTCGGTATTAGTATATAAATTTCCCGAAATTCCCGAAATTTCCCGGGAAATGAATTTGGATTTCCCGGATCTTAAATGTGCCAAAAATTCCGGGAATTCCCGGGAATTTCGGAACCGGGAATTCCCGAGACCAAACCCTAGTAAAAATATCTCCAGACCAAAATAAGAAACATACCTACCTAACTACCTTTTTGACAAACGTCATTTTTAATCGAGTTTAAATAAAAGAAAATTGTTTGGTAAGTAAATAACTTGATTTTTAATAAAAAAAAATATGCCTGATATGCCTTTAAAATTAGCCTACTAACTTAAAAAAGTAGTTACATACGAGTTTAAATTAAGAACCATTGAATGTGTGACATTGTTGTTTTCACTTACTCTTTTTTTTCATAGAAAATGTATGGGAATTGTTTTTTTTTAATATTGCCAAAACTTACGATTTGATTTGGTATGTTACTTTAGGAAAAGTGTTCCTGGTTAGAAATAGAGTCGATTAAGACCAACTTGTTTTTTTTGACAAATGTAATTTTTTGGACGATCCGTAATTTTTTTCAAAAAACTAAAAATGGCAATATTTTTTTCTTCAAAAAAAATGGAAGGTTTCTAAGAATAAAACCTTCTAACTACAAAAGAAACGGTAGCTAAGCTACCCTTAAGGGGCCAAAAATTTGCCCCACCCTGTATACATACATATTCTGTGACAGTACAGAGTCCAATGTGTAAAGCTACACGAGCACGAGCTCTTGACTAAGCAATAAAAAACTTGTAAATAAGTTATAATAACATTTATTAGAAAAATATAATAAAAAGGAGTATGAATTTGAATAAGTGTACAGCGTACAGCGTATTTTTTTTAAATTACCAGATTTTATTATTATAGTGGTCGTTGTTTGTTTATATTAGGTTAATGAAAACATAATTTTCGGGTATTCATTGTAAACTTCTCGACCACTTTATTATTAAAATCTTGTAAGTTTCTATGTATAAGTTTTCGGTGCACACTCATCATGGCCAACCCATTGAGGCGATTTTCACTCATAGTGCTTCTTAGCCAGGTTTTTAGTCTCCTGAGGCTGCTAAACGATCGCTCTACCGTACACGTCGTGCATGGAAGAGCGATCAAAATTTTCAACGCTTTTTCCGTGTCGGGAAAGAAGGTTTTTGCTTCTTTTAGGATATCAACAACCAACGGTTTGATCTGTTGAGTTTGGTTTATTATGCCAGAATTGCTGCCAAAGCTCGACTTCAATTTTTATGTTTGGTAAGTTATAAAACTGAGCGATAGTTTCACAAGTTTCTGTGAGATTTTCGACTGTCATCTCTAGGGGCTACTGTATATTAATTACAAACTTTTAGGGATACTTAATATTTACAGTCAGTGGCACCCATAGAGATATCATAGCCAGTTTCCGTGATGTAGGTAGTGGGTGAGTAAGGGCCTTAGAGGTAAGATGTGAATTTTTATTGACGGTGTCAAATACTTATGTAATGTCTATGTCAATTTCCACATTGACTTACCACATGCTGCCAGGTTTTGCATTATGTGCAAAAACTGGCAGAAATGTGTCAAACCAGGGAGAAGTCATCAAGCAAGAGGTTGAAGTTGATTGCACGAACATTTTTTTTCCCATGTAATTATGGCGTTCACAAAGTATGACATGACGACGACGATTGAACAGAATTTGGGTGCACAGAGATTCAATCTTGCGTCTCGGAGCAAATCGCAGAAGGGCGAAAGAAGTTTTGGTTCAAAACATTCTCCATTTTATTTCTCTCGTCTGTTTTCAAAATCAAGTGAGTATACCTTGGGTTTTTTCTCCGACACTGGTACCGACAAGATAAATTTATTAATAATATTAAACTAAAAAACGACGTCAAATTCCTACCAATTGAGTTTAGAGGGATAAACAAAGATCCTTCTCCACCCTCCCATGGGAACAAAACTTTTGTTTGGTGTTAAGCTCACAGACGAAAGAATCATCAAAATCGGCCCACAGTGTTGACGGGGCAATCGGTGAATGCCTATGCATAAAAAACAATAAACAGCCAAACATCTCAGACCAAAGATATTATATATTCCTTGGTCTGAGCCTAACACAGATAGAACCTCCTCGTTTTTTTCGATAGGTTTCCGTAACCAAAGAGTAAAACGGGACCCTGTTACTAAGCCTCCGCTGTCCGTCTCTCCGTCTGTCACCAGGCTGTCTCATGGACCGTGATAGCTACACAGTTGAAATTTTCACAGATGATGTGTTTCTGATGCCGCTCTAGCAACAAATAATAAAAGTTCAAGAATTTTAATAATTATTGGGGTAACGTCCTTATCACCTTGAGAACCGATCACCGAGGTTAAGCAACGTCGGGCACTGTCAGTACTTGGATGGGTAAAGATAAAGATACATTATATGGGTGACCACGTCACGTTGACTTTTTGCTTTTTTACGAGGAAAGATTTGTATTTTTTACTTTTATAGATAATGGTACGGAACTCTTCGTTATGTCATCTAATATCTAAACTTGCCACGTGAAAGAAGTTTCTTGATCATGTTGAATTCCTTGCAGTTTTGTAAATGTTTGCTCGATGTTTTTGTTTACAAAAAATATTTTGGATTCTAAAACCGGTCGACCAATTTTTGTTGCTAATTTAACCTTTTACAGACTGGCAGCACTAGCGAGCGAGTGATGAACTGCCATCTGTCAATGTCAAAAGAATGCTCGCTGGCTGGCGCTTGGCTGAGTTTGAGTTGGCTGGCAGGGCAGGAAGATTTTTAGAAATGCCGTTTGTACGAATTTGTAAATAACCATGAAAATGATATGTGAAAATCGAGACCATTGCTCAATATTCACAATTAACATAAATCAGTGTTGGAGAAATCAAAGAATAGCTATTCATCTAAATTCAAAGTGAAGCAGACAGTGTTATCTTGACCATCGACGTTTACACATCACATTCAAATATTTCTGAATTATGCTCTAATCTATTGAATATGTATGAAGAATTGGACGATAAAAGCATGAAGGGAACGCTTCGAGACTGGCGGAAAGCGCTCCGAACTCCTGCCACTTACAGAGTCGGCAAAACAGTGAGAGTGCAGCCCTACTTCATATATCTCATACTTCTTTCAGCTGGGTTCGTTGTGCTTTTGTTCTATTACAACTGGTGGACCAGCCAAGTGCACACAGTGAGATGGTCATCACAAATAAGGCCGTACAACAGTACTTATCCTTTAACGCCGCCATTTGTCTCAGGAGACCTTATAACATACCGAATAGGTATTATATCAGATTTAGATACTAATTCGAAGAGTGATAAGCCTTATACTTATATCAGTTATTTTAAGAAAGGGTTTTTAAGCTATAATAAAGAGAAAGAGTATGTAACGATGACATGGGACAGCGAGCCAACAGTTCTGTCTTCTACATATTCACATAAAGGTAGAGGCATGGAGCTCTCAGAACTTACAGTGTATGACGGTCGACTTCTGACATTCGATGACAGATCTGGGATGGTAAGATTTCATCACACATGGTTTAATGACTCATTTAATCTAACAAACTTAATGTAACGGTCATTGAAATTCTTACACACATGGTTTTCCTATGTGATAGTAGTAAATAAAATGCACTCACAAAATAAAGAAGCATTTTAAAATTGAAAAGACATGCTATTTAACAAAACAAAAACAAATTACACCCTTATTACAGTAATCATGTATAAAACATGTTAAGTTCTTATCATATTCTTTGGACATCAAATAAAATATACATATGTATACTTATATTAAACTAGCTTATTAAAACCATAGTGTGAACTATAACAACCAAATACTTAAGATATTCTTTTTAACCAAAAAAGAAACCTCATAATAGCCTGCTGCTTTGACTTTTTTAATTAAATTTGTATGTATGTGCTGCTGGTTTTCCTTGTAATAAATTACTATTACAGGTATTTGAAATAATAAATAACAAAGTTATACCATGGCTAATAACACCTGATGGGAATGGCCAAGTAGAGAAAGGTTTCAAGATGGAATGGGCTACAGTAAAAGATGAGATGCTGTACATGGGATCAATGGGCAAGGAGTGGACGACTTCCAGTGGAATATTCCAGTCTTATGATCCGATGTGGGTCAAGGTTGCCAGCAGGCATGGAGAGGTACCTAAACAAAAACTTATACTATAGGCTATGTATTTAAACATTTTAAAGTGGGCAAACACACAGCAGTATCATAATGTGCAGGAGTGCAGATATGATAGTGCATCAGCCCTCGCACCCAGTTAAGATGATTTCTATGATATCAAATAGTCCAATTTCTAAGAAATCAAATAGAATAGTTTCTACAAAATCAAACAGTCCAGTTTCTATGAAATCAAATAGTCCAGTTTAAAAAAAATCTAATAGTGCAGTTTCTAAGAAATCAAAGACTCCCGTTTCAAATAAAAAAATCAAATAGTCAAGTCCAAGGAGACACATTTGTTTGGCCAAAAACAGATGAATTTTAATAAGTACTAAAATTCAATTTCAGATCCACCACCAGAGCTGGGTAAACCAATACAAAGCAATCCGTAGCTCCATCGGCATATCCTGGCCAGGCTACATGATCCACGAATCTGGGGTCTGGTCCCCTCATCATCAGAGTTGGTACTTCCTGCCAAGGAGGTGTAGCTATGAAGGTTACAATGAGACGAAGGATGAACTCATGGGATGTAGTTACTTGATAACTGCAGATGAGGAATTTAAAAATGTCAAAGCTGTTGAGGTTTGTATGTTTATGAAACATGGGCTCATATATGCAGACTGCAAGTTGCTGACTGTACACGTTGACTGCAGGCGACTGTTGTGAACTACTGTCATCGACTGCCGTCGACTGCATTTGTCTTGCAGTCAGCAACTTTGTAGTCGTGTATTATGAGCCGTAAAGTAACTATAATTAAGACATTCTTAAGGCTAGCTTAGACAAACCGGCATCTGTCGCTCAGCACTGATCGCATCAAACGGATCTTACTATTCTTGGTATATAGAAGTGCGTCCACTGATCCATACCGCATGGAGCAAACGCATTGGTCGGACTGTCAGCAATGCCAGCAAAGATTCTCGTTTCTGAGCGTCGGATGTCGTTCTGTCGTCAGCCTTTCAGGTACTATGTTCGTAACAACGCATTGGTGCTCTGTCGTCTTGCATCCGTTTTACGTGACCATCCCCCATCCATCCATGTGTTTAATGTAAGAACTCGATTACGAAAAAAATTACATTAAAATGCACTGTTCCGCACATAATGTGGTGTAGATCTTAAGAACCTTGAGGTCTATAGAAACGATACGGTATTGTTAGTCAAGTAACTTATCTGTAAATTCTAAATTATAGTGTAAGTATCAATAATCTACCAATGCGCAATGCTTAGAAAAACACAACGTTTTTATTGGTTCACTGATAAGAACTAATCGCGTGTACTGATCCATGATAATGTTTATGACTAGTAAAATTATTTGACGCTTAATAAATAGCTAAGGCGGTCACGGGGTAAGACATTGACCCCCATACCAGCTCGTGGTGGTCATGTTCTAAGATTCGATCAGGGTAGGTTCTACTTTCGCGTTCAACTGTGTCTGTACTGTCTATGTCCTAATCGGGAGAGGCCCCTTATGACATGACCGTGACCGTGACGGGATGAAAGGTGATGGGAGAATGGGGTCGGCTAGTGTGTGGAGTGGTGGGCTCGCCGGCCATGTATGGTAGAAGAGGACGCCAGTCGGGCCGTGGTTGGTTGAAATGTCCCATGGTTCGGCGCAAATAGCGAAAGAAGGTCACCGGAGAGCTTTTAGTGGGTATTATACCCTACCCTACTCATGGCGTCGACTCCCACATAATTCTGGTCCCCAGATCAGTTTAATCGTAAACGAATTTCCTCGCCGTATGTATGAAAAGGCTAGGATTTATAACATTGTCCTTCATGTATAGGCCTCACAAGACATCTACGTAAATGCTGAAAATGAAGCTTACATAAACCATCCTTCATCACACCTCAACTCAACAGTCTATATTGGTCCACTGCTGGACGCAGGCCGTCGGCGGTTGACTGCCGTCAATTTACAATGAATACCAGACTACCCTCTAACTAGCTCTTAAAATTTCCACGGTGGTGCGCCATTTCCTTAATCTATTTCAATTATCAATTTCAGATAACGAAAAGAAATCCAAGGCTCGGTTTTTCTTCATTCAAGTTTATACCAGGAACGGATGACAACGCCATAGTAGCTTTGAAGACATTGGAACATGAAGGAAAAACCTCGACATACATTACCGCATTTACCACAGAGGGCAAAGTACTTCTAAAGGACACTCTAGTCGAAGACTTAAAATATGAAGGAGTTGAATTTATATGATTTTTTAAAGTTAAAGGGTAGTGTCCTGGATAAAAAAGTATATCTGTAGTCCGGCGTCACCTTCATAACGAGTTATATAAAAAGGATGGCAAAATTTTGAGTCCTGTCAAAATTATTCAGTTATGGCGATATCTGAATTTACTTCATTGACTATAATATCGGTTACATATCATAATAACTAAACTAGATTCGACTATTTTTGAAACAACTACGATCGATTCACCTCCTGTTTAAAAAACCTACAGATCTTTTCACAGACGAAATTCTGTCTATTTAACTAATGATCGATATACCTAAATGAGAATTCGCCTACCGTTTATTCACCTAGATAATGCACTTACAAACTGATTTTGGACGACTTAATACTGCACGACCTGAAGGCGTCCCACCCCCGCGAAGCGGAGGGGGGGTCCCTCAACATTAACCTACCCCTAGCGAAGCCCGTCGGGTTCGGGTTCGTGGCGACTCTGTGACTGAAAGGGTGTGTGTTTATGTATAATTGCACCCAGAGCCCGATGCTCTTCCCTCGCGTAGTGGGGGGAGGATATTTGATATAGGTACTAGTATAATATATAAATAAAATTATGTCAGCTAAACAGTAGTTGAGTCGTCCAATATGCGTCATGAACATAGATGAATTGACCTTAGTTCTTTCAAAAATAGTTTAATCAAGTTAAGTTATTATGATATGTAACCATAATATCGTACACTTATACTGTTGTGCCATGCGTACATCCAAAAGGAAAAGCCATTGATTTATTAAAAACGAAGATGAGGTACTGGTTGCTCGAAAGTGGCAACCTCAAATTGTGTAAAATTGTGTTCTCCCACATCAGTCACCGTCTGACCGGCGGCACGGGCGGTCGTGATTCGCGTGAAATATTGTTGTCTCAGTCTCACTTCGGTCCTAGATACGTCTTTCCGTCTTTGTTGTTCTTTGTATTGCACAGGACTGGAAATATAACTGTGAGCGTATGTGTTTGCATGTAGTTGTAATTGTAACACATGCCAATTTTTGAGTAAACGCTGGGAGAACGTAACCTATCTTCCCTTTTAAATCAATGGGAAAAGCTCAGATAATGTTTGCCAAGTGTTCTGTAACATAATTATGTACCAAATAATGTAGGTATTATTATATTTATTTTGGCGCTATCATTCTTTATAAGGTGACGCAACATATTATCAATTTACAACAGATATGTCGTAAGACCGCCATAGCACCCGGTTTCCATCGCAAAGAGATGCGTAAAAGCAGCCAATATGATCACAGAAACATGACGTGATGGTGATTTCTACACTATGCGATTGTACCCCATGGGTGGTTTTCTACCACAACTACCCTCCTTAGATCTGGTGAAAAAACACTCCCTGGAGGCCAATTCTAAGTATCACGTGATATTTTATCAAATGATACGCGAATCATGGTATAAAATATCACGAATAAATAACAAATATTTCGAGTTCTGCGAAAAATTCCATTCTCAAAAGAAATAATTGTAACCTAACCTAACCGGTAATAGTAAAATGTGATAGAATAATTTGTATATATAATAATGTGAATAAATCGTTTTGTTATTGTAATGTCTAGTGCTTTTATTCATTCATACCTGAAATCTATTGTTAGTTTTCTACATCACCTCACCAACCTACATACCTTCATATTGGTCCACTGCTGGACGCAGGCCTCCCCCTGATAGCGCCCTATTAACTTTTCTCTGATGCATGAGGTTTGTGGGTGATGTCCATAATCCCCACGCTGGGCATGCGGGTTGGCGATCGCAGTTCATTGGTAGAATTGTTGTGCAGAGCGTTGCTGCCCGCTCCACGGTGGATATCCCATAGTCGCCTCTTACGACACCCGCTGGAACAGTTTGAGTGGTGGTAGTTTTCTACAAAGGAAATTAATTTGTCGCTTTTAAGAGTACCGTACCCAAAGGGTAAAACGGGACCCTTTATCTAAGAATCCGCTATCCGTCCGTAGTCTGTCTGTCTGTCTGTCCGTCTGTCACCTGGCTGTACCTCATGAACCGTTATAAGTAGTTAGGCAATTTTCAGAGATGTACCTATTTCTGTTGCCGCTATAACAACAAATTACTAAAAAACAAAATAAATATCTGGGGGGCTCCCCATACAACATAAGTACATGATTCATTAGCCATTTTTATAGATATTGGCACGGAACCCTCGAGTCCCCAGTCGGATTCGTGCACAGAGGGTTACGAGTTGAGAGACTTGAGATAGAGTAGAGTCGGTAGAGTACTTGGCCGGTTTTATTTAGGTACATCGAAGGGCGGCTTGCGCTTGGTATTTCATGCATTAGCTGTAGTGGTCGCGGCGGCGCAAGAATCACACAGAGCAAACAGATTCAATTTCACCATTCGCTGCATTTTAACACAGAAAGACTTTAGGTGACACGTAGTCTTTCCGTGTTAGGTAAACCTAGGTCCCACAGATGAAAAAAGAGTGTTACAATAGTGTCGTTCTTGGGCAGTTCGTACAATTTCTAATTTGTAAAATTCCTGATTCACACAACTTTTGTCTTTAATTGCTACAATAAATAACCTTCAGGATGAAAGGTTGAAATAAAGCAAAAGTTTTCAGAAATTGCATGATTTTTGCTGTTCTTGATACCTCTTACGACCTTTAGTTATTAGGTACACTTGTGAAAATAAACGTTTTGTTAAATGTTTACATACCTAAGTTTTTGGAATAAAACTTGCGGGAAAGTGGGCGTGGCGCACCCTTATGGGGTGAGAGAACGCATGATTATTTGTTACTTAGAATAAAATATACCTATAATAACTTAGAATCATTATTTTCTGTAGGTATTTCCTATAATTAGAAAAGTTTTGTCTTAGTTCAGTGTTTACCAATTTTGGCGTTGACTTACCTAGATAGCTACTGGCGACTTCTATGGTGCAGCGGGCGAAGGCCCGCCTGCAATGCAGGAGGTTGCGGTACGATTCCCACCTTGGGACAAATGTTTGTACGATCTGCAGATATTTGTTCAGGGTGTTCTGGATGTTTTCTATGTAGATATAGATAAAAATATCCATCTATGTCATTAATATAATATGAGGGTTATTATATTAGTATAAGATTAATTTAGTTTATTTGTAAAATCTTATTGATGTATGTAGTGATCAGTTATCTAGTATGTACCTATAACACAAGCTCTGCTTAGCTATGTTGTGTGAATTGTCCAACATTATCATCATAATTTTTATTATTATTAATGCTTCACATAAAGCCACCTGTCGTTAAAATACTTAATCTCATGCTAAGCCAATAAAAACAATTTTATGCAATATAACTTTATTCAGAATAAATCACAAAGCACTATAAAACTAATATAACGTTTTTGTGCAGTTTTGAACTGCGAGTAAATAACAGCATAAAAATATGGAATAGATTTTATATATCGATGACATACATTTTATAGATGTGGATACACAACGTAACATAAAATGGTCTCCTTGAATCATCCATCACAAACATAACTGTTAAAACAATGATTACATATTAATATTCGAAAATAAGGAACATCTCCACCAACAAAAAACACAAACTATCGAACAAAATCATGAAAAAACTCCTGAATCACAATGAATATTAAGTATTATGTACAATCAATATCAAAACGTCTTCGATTCGAGTTTTCGCTCCAAATCCATTCCGTCTAAGACCTGAATCCATGATCATTTCAAGCCCATGCAGCGCGTTATTTCTTCGAATACCGTCCAGGCCATAGATGCCATGAGGGTACGTCTTAGCATTCGCGGTACAGCGCCCTTGAAGTAACCTTTGATGCCGTAAGTCTGTAACAAAGAGGAAATAACCATTAAAATAATGTAAAGTGACAATTACATTTAAAAATAGACTTGATAAATGGTTACCTACTGACTGTTTTTAAAGCGTACGTTTTATGCGACATTTTAATTTAATTGTATATCATTATTATTATGTAGGTTTATTAATGTTCACTCACACACCAGCCCATAACTACGTTAGTATTACATTGATACCACTAAAGTCATTTACAACGAGTGGATTCAAAAGTTTTATTGATACCACTGAATAACAACAGCATTGTCATTGTGTGGCATGTTTTCTGTGAATATTTGATTCTATTCTTTTCTACAAAGAAGATTCTATTTTTTCATATTAAACGCTGGACAACTCAACTATGCTATCACTTATCGATTTATTTATTTATATATTATGTATATTAAGGTAAACCACAGCGAATAAAAAAACTAATAATACTTGAATATATATAATATAATGTAGGTATTTGGCACTGTGGCCAAAACATGATTACACAGTTTATAAACGTATGTTTATAAATGTTGGACAAAATAAATTATCTTAAGTTAAAAGTTAATTTCAATGCAATTTATATGTACCTACTTAAATTTAGATGGTAATAGGTATTTACACGTTGGACAACTCAAAGTAAAAAATATATAAAAAAGAGGTTTTATATCTAGAACCAAGGTTTTGGGAAGACAGATCCGCCGAACCAATACTCGACTTATGAGGTTACTGCTTCAATTAGCCATTTTTAGCTTTCTATTTTTAGCAGATATTTGTTCAGGGCGTTCTGGATGTTTTCTATGTATAATAAAAAATATCTATCTATGCAGTGTATTGTATTATGTATATCAGTTATCTAAAACCCATAACACAAGCTCTGCTTATCTTGGGGCTAGATAATGCTGTGTGAATTGTCCTGCATTATTATTATTATTATTATTTTGTCATTATAACCGTACTCCTCTAGAGGTCGTATTTTACAACCGATCGTTACGAAATCTCGTGTACAGATTCAGCCACACCATAAATGGTGGTACAAAAAAAAATAAAAGGCACGTGATAAGTTTCCGTTATAAATTGAATTTATTGCGAAGAGTGTCTAATACCTTGATAAGCTTTAGAGGAAGCGATGACAAGTTCGCTTGACCCCTCCTATCATAAATATTCACTAGAATCATGGGTCAACTGCTGGTGGCCAATTAAAATGGCGAGTTATGCCAATTATAATGATAACCCGTAAATTCGCTATAAGTATAATGATATATATGATAATACATGGATTTTTTCGTGACCAACGGCGACCCCCTTAATTGTATTGCGTCGTTGCAAGTTAAGTAACGTTCTTATTATATGTCAAAGCAATTTCCTAAAGCGCACTTGAGTCAAACTAGCGCCGCCTTCTCTTTATTTCAAGAATCCGTCGTACAGTTTGTAATACCCATTTTAATTTAAGCAATTTTGAATGCTCTATAATAGATTTATACTGTAAAGCTTATGCAGAGAAACGATGTTGCCCTTTGTGGCCACTAAGACATCTCTGCCAGAAATGGGAAGAAGGGGCATTAAAAAAGCTTATAACAGCTATCACAAACTTTACACTGGTTTTTGAAATGTTCTGTGTTTAAACGTAATAATAAGATAAAAGGTGGCATGTATGGACTTCGTGACCCCTTTATAATATTAGGTCCTTACATATGAAATTGGCGTTTTGTATGGGAGGAACAAAAAGTCGAATATTTTTTAATATAATATATTTAATTAATCAAAGTATGAACCATTATTTTCTATGCACTTTTGCCATCTTATAGGTAGTTCATTGATCCCTTTACTAAAAAAACCAGTCGGACGGGAATCAATAAAATCTTTGAAGGCGATTTGGACTGCCCCATCGGAGTTGAATTTTTTCCCTTGCTGTTATCCAAATTTCGAAAAAAATGGTAATCTGTTGGAGCAAGGTCCGGGGAGTACGGAGGATGTCTTAGACTTTCCAATTGAAGCTCTTCTAATTTAGTAGCCGTCTGTTGCGCAGTGTGTGGTCTAGCGTTGTCGTGAAGCAGCAGTGGCGTGGAGCGATTGACCAGCCTAGGTTGTTTAGCCGCTAGCTTTTCCATCATGGTTTGCAATTGCTGACAATAGACATCAGCCGTAATAGTCTGGCCAGATTTGAGAAAACTGTAATGAACAATACCGGCACTAGTCCACCAAACGCTTACAAGTAACTTTTTTGGGGTTAATTTTCGCTTGGGGCAGGATTTGGCTGGCTGGCCAGGATCCAACCATTGCGCTGAGCGCTTCCGATTATCGTAAAGAACCCATTTTTCATCACAGGTAATGATTCGGTTTAAAATACCTTCATTATTGTGCCGGTTTAGTAATGTAACGCAGCAGTCGACGCGCGTTTGCCGGTGTGCTTCAGTCAATTCGTGAGGTACCCACCTTTCAAGCTTTTTAATCTTCCCAATTTGCTTCAAGTGAATTAAAACAGTTTTATCACTAACATCGCAGCCTGCAGCTAACTCGGACGTGGTTTGCGATGGATCCGCTTCCACAATAGCCTTCAACTCTTCATTTTCAACTTGAGTCTCAGGCCGTCCACGGGGCTTGTTCTGCAGGTCGAAATTTCCAGAACGAAAACGTTGGAACCAAAAACGAACTGTGTTTTCTTTTGCAACACGACCGCCATACACATCATTCACCCTTCGAGTTGTTTCCGCAGCACTAGTGCCACGGCGGAACTCGTACTCGTAAATAATGCGATATTTTAAGTTTTCCATTTTGTAAAATGAGTGACGCAAACAGAAAAAAACAGAAGAAAAAAAACAAATGAATGACGATCATCGAAGCACAAATACATGAGTCTATAGCTGTACAAATTGAATTTGGAATTCCTTACCAAAGAGGAGAAATTTGTGATTAAAGTGGCCAGTACGAAAAACGCCAATTTCATATGTAAGGACCTAATATAATGGGCTTGATTAATGTAAATTTAGGTTTTTTTATACGCCAAAGCAATTAACTGTAACCATTGCTTTGCTACATGACCTTTTATCGTAGTATAGTGGCGCCATCTAGTTTGGTCGTGAACTTTACTAAATGTTATTATAGTTTTAAATGTCATTTTAAGCCAAGTTTATTTGGATTAAAATTCTAAAGCGCATATGACAACGTCGTTGGAGATTTCAGTACAACTTTAAACACCATCGAAACGGCTACTTCGTGATCGACTGCGATGAAGTAAGGTAATATTTTTGCAATTATTTGACACTTTTATAGCCCACAAATGAAATCTTCTATGATTCCACGACGCACATGTCAGGCAGACCAGCGCAACGCGTCTCTACAGCGGAAAGCTAGGCATTGAATGGGTTAACTTAGCAAATATGTAAGTAATTACCTGATGAATGTAAACAGCAGCTCCGAAAGCGTTGGGAAACTTATCCGGGTAAAGCTGCATCTTTGTCTTTAACACGTCAGCTGGATTGGTGGCCAAAGACGCTGCGATTCCAGCGACAATACCGCAGGAAAAGTGAACCGCGCTTGCTGCTCCCGGGGATTGCAGCCATTCTATAGGTTAAAAAAAACGTTGAATAAATATGTTATTATACCAAAATTGAGGCTTTTTTTTTCAATTCATTAACTGCTGAAGTGGAAAGATAATCAATTCATCACTTTATTTCCTGCCAAGTATTAATATAATGGTCAAAACCACCCCTTGAGTGTGTTCTGGTAGCGTACAAATTTACATTTCCACAGTCAGAAGTTCGGACTGCGAAAATGTAAATTTGTATGGTATTGTGTATATGTTGTGTTTTGGAAACTGAGTAAAAATGTGGTTATCGTTGTTTTTGGATGTCTTTACACTACACTACTCTGTACACTATCTTAAGCTTTTATTATTTAGTTGTCTTGGTCATAAGTAATCAAAGCTTAGGCATGCTCGCGTACGTGTATTGATAAACGTACTAATTGTGATAAAATTATGAAGCAACATATTCTTTAGTTTTGGATATAAACCCGTTCATCATTACCACCACAAGTTCGGAAGAAAGACTGCTGGACAATGTCTCCCCCAGAGATGACAATAAGAGAGATCCTGTGCGGCCCGCGTCGATTGCCATAACCCAGTACTATTTAGAATCTAAATCGTAATCTAAATTTTAGATACTTGACGAGCAATATAAACAAATAATGCTGGCCAATTCACACAGAATTATCTAGATAGCCCCAAGCTAAGCAGAGCTGATGTTATAGATATTAGATGACTAATAATATTATAAACGCGAAAGTTTGTGAACATGTATGTATGTTTGTTGCTCTTTCACGCAAAAACTACAAAACGGATCGTGCTGAAATTTGCATACAGGTAGTTCTAGGTCTGGAATAACACATAGGGTACCTTTTATACTATAAATCAGTTCCTGTGGATAGGCAGGCGAAGCCGCGGGACTCAATTAGAAGATCACTATAGAATTGAACCTTAATACTAGAGAAATAAAAATCATTTTCTCACCTTTCGGCATGTTCTGTTTGGCCTGCGTATAGAACATCAGATACAATCCCGAGAAAGGTGCGTCCCTGGCGAGTGTTGGTCCGAGACCACACGACAATCCCCGAATGCCTTCGGCTTGATATATCGCTTTCAATGCACCGCCCATGCTGGTGTATTTATAAACGCCTGACTCGTATCTGTAAAGAAATAAGGAACTTATTGCAATGATATTCAAGTGTTTTATTGCTTTTATGTTGTACAAAGGTCATAAGAATAGGTTACAGCTACCAACATGAGCCCAGTTGGTAGCTGTAACCACTGCAAAATACGTGATATTTTTTGCTCCTAAGAGTATACCAACATATTTTTACCTAATTCTAACCTAATTATTATACAATACAAATCTGAGCTTTTACTTAACATAACATACGTTTATTCATCGAAGAATTCCTGTAGAGCATACCTAGAAGCTTTTTTTATTAGGTCTATTTTTAATACTTTTTTAAAGTTTAAGAGGTAAGTAATTTTAAGAGATATTCATTTTTGATAGAGAAAATAGTTCTCGATATATCGCTGATGACGGATGGAACATTATACAGCGCCATCTCTTTTTAATTCAGAATACTTTGTTTTCATTCTATGATAAAAAATCAAAGTGATCCATTACAATCCATTATATTGTATCTTCAAGAGCCTATATCGGTCGCAAGCTTTTCTATGATAAGTGTCTTAGTGGCTCATGGAGAATAGTGGCCATAGTCTCCACGCTGGGCATGAGGGTTGGGGACGGTGATGTGCGGTTGGGCAGTTCGGTGGTAGAATTGTTCGGCAGAAGGCGCTGCTGTCCGCCCCTAAATATACTAGTATATAGCCAAAAAGATTTTTTATAATTAATTAAAATAGTGATTATAATTATAGATAGACGGAACGAGACAGAATTTTGTCTGTATTTGTTAAACGTAAATATTTAAATAACTATCTAGTTCTAAACAAATAAAATCTATAATTAAGGTAGAACTCAGTTTGAAAATGGCCTTTGACCAGACACAAATACTAAAAGATAATAATGTGTTGTCATGGCAACTGATAGCTGATTTAAATGAGTATTGGTTAGCGCGCGTGGAGCTACTAAGATAGTGGCACTTATCATAAAACTACTTGTGAGTGTCCAGTAATTTATTCGAGTAGTTATAAAATAAATAAAAATAAATAATGCTGGACAATCCACATAGCATTATCTAGCCCCAAGCTAAGCAGAGCTTGTGTTATGGTTACTAAATAACTGATATACATAATACAATACACTACATAGATAGATATTTTTTATTATACATAGAAAACATCCAGAACGCCCTGAACAAATATCTGCAGATCGTACAAATATTTGTCCCGAGGCGGGAATCGAACCCGCAACCTCCTGCGTCGCAGGCGGACCTTCGCCCACCGCGCCACAGAGGTCGTCTATATAGTTATATTACTAATCAGTACAAATACGTCGCATTATTCAACTTCAACCTCAACAGCCTGTATTGGTCCACTGCTGGACGCAGGCCTCGCCCTGATAAGGGCCTTGTTGGTGTTTATCTAAAGGGGGTAATGCCCATAATCCCCCCGCTGGGCATGCGGGTTGGGATCGCAGTTCGGTGGTAGAATTGTTCTGCAGGGGGCGATGCTGCCCGCCCCCGGTGGATATCCCTTAATCGCCCACGGGAAGATGGGGCGGTGCAAATTCTAGCGCAAACACTACACAGGTGCCATATATTCGTATTTAATTAAAACCAGCGGACCAATACATAATGGGCCCTGGCAGTTACTTTGTACTTGTCTTATGTTGCCTTGAAATAAATTATTATTATTATTATTATTATTAATACAGGCTGTTGAGTTTGAGGATATAGGCAAAGGCAATTTGATTTAAAAAAATAAAATAAGAATTTCCCTTTACGAATTAAATCATCATTATTTTAACAGCTGCTCTGCAAATTATTGCATTTTATTGTGTGATTTCTTTACTATATTTTTTCATTTATTTACCTTACCTACTCTTGTTAATTGGTATTTAAAAAAGGTAAAGTTATATACCATTTAAAAAATGTATTTCCTTTTTTCATATAAGATTAGGTTTACAGTCATTAATATATCAAATAGATTTCAAGTGAACCTAAGTTCAACTACCTGCTATTAGGTTACTGCGCTTCAAATCGAAATTATCATACAATCGAAATCAGTCAACGCATTTTATAATGACGCCAGCAAACGAAGGCATGTACCAACGCAAATAGATTTTAGCAAAACAACTGATTCGAACGATTAAAACATACGATATGACGTCAAAGTCAAGCCTTCTTTACTTTTGATTTAATCACACAGATAAGGTATGAAAAACATGTTTATTCTTTCTACACGAGAATGTTTTGTTTTGGAGATCTCTAGAAAACGAAATCACGAAGTTAAATTATTTATGTTGTTTTATCAGCTGGAAAGTTTTAAGCCTGGTAGAGGGATTCATTAAGTTTTTGTAAGTGCGATTCCTAAACAACGTGTGTCGCGGAAAATCCAAAATCGCAAAACGAAAATCGCAACTATCTGTAAGATGGCATGCGTCCTAACCTAATACTTAGGCTTTAAATTGGGTTGGGGCGAAGCACATGCCTCACTCCTAAATCGACTTGACTCGAAGCTGTTAAAATGGAGTTACTTTAACCTCTCTGATTATAACGAAAACTTCTAATTTAGGCGAAAGTTAGTAACGATGTGAGATTATATTTGTAACCCTAGATATCTTAAACTACTGAAGAAATAACGACGTAATTCGCGTGTAGATTGCCTACATTTTAACCGAGAATAGTCCATGCGAATCCGCGGGTAGAAACTAGTTGTAATTTTATTGCCCACGACTGGCACTACCATGAGTTTTCACAATCTATACTCCCTAGCGACTGTAGTTAATAAAATATAAGTATGAAAACTTCTAAAGCGGCTCTAGCGGATAGTTTGGAACTAAAATGCGCAGTATGACTCGCGTAGGCGTATTTACGTTGCTACTGTAGTAACGTCAGGCGATCTAATAGGGTATATGCATCGATTTTTTTTATTGTTTTAATCGATTCTTTAGGTCTTTATTTAACCCAGGAATGATAAGACGCTCACTGAATTTCGCATTAACAAGGTAAAAAAACAAATCAAAACTACAATCATTTTCGGGTGATAAAAACGCTGCCATATTGGCGCCATGTTTATGTGACGTTGACGTACGCACTTGATTAAAACCTTTGGTGACGACCTCGGTAGTGATCATCTCAGGAAAGAGGTTTTCCGAAAAAACTGAAAATAATCGACAATACGAAATGTCAAGTGGGCAGAATAGTGTCAAATCAAGGTGCAGCAAGCAGAATAAAAAAAGAAGAAATGCGTACAGTGATGTCACGTCCGCTCTAGTCAATGTGAGTAGCGTTTCGAAATTTTGCGATTTAGATTTAAAATATCAATTTTTCAATGGTTAAATTCTACAATAAAAACATCTCATCTCAATAAATATGCAGATATGTTTCTATATCAATAGAGAATACGTATATATTTTTATAGCCATTTTGAAATCACATGCATATACCCTATTGTGACAACTCATGGCAGACACACTGTTGGCGCCCCATGTTAGATAAAAAAGTTACCTTGTTTTTATCACAGTAATGGGTATGAGTGCCACGCCACTCATAGATCTAGCGATGACGCCCAGAGCCACAGCTTCCATTGGTCGCAGATCGCCTTTGGACTTTCCCATCTTAGCCTTCAGCCAGTGGAGTGATGAGAAGTATAGTCCCACGCCTGGAGAAAAGGAAATCAATGTTATTTTGTGGATGGTAAAGATGAATTTGGCTTGGAACATAAGATGACAGTTTTTGGTAGCGCCATCTAGTTAGCTTAAGAGAAACAAGTGGAGTGAGGTGAAGTGAAGTAAGTATCACTGTACCAACTATGCATAGATAATCCAAACTCAATGTTATTTTGGGGATGGTAAAGTTTATTATCTCTTGGAGCTTTTTGTCAGTTTTTTAGCTCGACCTACTTGTTTTGGTAAAGCAAATCATAGATACTTTTTAATGCAGAAAATCTAACCTGAAAAAACGCCTTATTTGCTATACAAATAAGGTTAAAAATTTTACCTGGTACGCATCTGGCCACGGAAGGCACCATGCCGCGCCATAGTCCAACAATCTGGTCTTGTCGTATGATGCTGGAGAATATTGTAATCATGCCGGGTTGGATTCGGCCGCTACAAAAAAAAAGAAATAATCGTTAAGTAAAAGGGTTTTTGAAGTCATGAAAAATCAAGGCACAGATAAGGTAATGTTACTTCCTAAGTATAGGTACTAAGTATAATTCAGCTAAGTCAATCAACTCAAATATTTGTCTTGATCAGTAATTGATGACGTATGAAGATAAGGGCGATTAAAAGTTAATTGATATTGATTATTATGATATTTGGAATTTCCCAAAATTTACCGATAAATAAACAATGTAGGTACTATAGTATGTACAATGTAGGTAGTTAGCTACCTAATTTACAGGAGTACTTACATAAGGATCAGTTAAGTTTGGCCATAGACCTAATGGTTTTTTGTGTAGAAGCTTAAATAACTACCCTATCAGAAAGACCTATTAATTTCCAATTGCACCAATTACATTTGGGTTTTTTTTTTAGTTTTAACATTTTGTGGGTACTTACTTGACTGTCGCGACAACATGTGGTCCAGGGTTCTGCAGACGTGTTTTCACCAGGTCCAGAGGCTGGAAGAGGATGGTGCTGAACGTTCCCGAGAATGACCCGGCCAGGAACGCCTTTAATACCGGGTGGTACTGTGGGGAAAAAAGAAAAACTCAATAAGTAATCCAAAAAAAATCTAAGAAAATTTATTGAAATTTATTGTCACTATTTTGAATGTTAGTGTTTACTGGATGAGATGGACCAGGAATTTTTGTACGTAAAAAACAATGCAAAAATTATATGTTTCCTACATACAACTTTTGCGTTGTTTTTTTCACACACACACGGTTTAAACTTGCTTTTAATAGAGGACTGAAAGTAGTACCTCACTGTGGCATAAAGCAAGTTCGTTATATCATTCATTAAAGATACACTTTGACCCAGACTCCATTTGTGTGCAGAGTGAACGATACTTACATTAGCGATAATATCCATATTAACACTTCAAAAGTATTCTTCTTGTAACCGTCAGGTAATATCTTTGGTGTAAACTCCGAATTTGTAGTATTCGAAATGGTAAAGCCAATGGCAGATCAATTTTGGCCGAAAAAGCTTTAGATACAAGCCGAAATCGTATCTGAATAGTCTGAATAGTAAATTGGGTTCACACGGTATTTTAGGCAAATGGTCATTTTCTGCAGCAGCACGCTGGTATTCATGTATACTTTTGCCAGAACTAGTAATGGTAAAAGAAGATGCAACAACTGTGGGTACGTCCACAGGCGAAAGTCTTTCAAGTAAATAAAAAAACAATTAGTTAGGGGAAAGGAATTCACTGTTCACGAATTTAGCCATTAGGGAAACAAATATAACAAAGGTAGGTACGTAATGAACACTGATGTCTTGAGCAACGTATGCGCTGTAAGGCGACTGAATGCTTTCTGGCGCGACGGGTAGATAAAAGTAATTTATATTGAGTTGTTATCAGTGTCAGACGGGGCTTCGGAGGGGTAACCGGGGGGGTGTAGGTGAGAGGTCTGACCTAGGACCCCTGACGATAGAGTATCTGTGCCCACTAGGGGGTACTGAGTGATAATGTTAACTGATAAGTTAGGGTCTCTACGCGGATAGGAAATAATTTTGAAGTGAGTGGATAAGCTAACAATAACATGTATGTAAATACAAATGAAAAACATGTTTCGATAAGCTTAGATTTCGTAAAACGTTTTGTGCGTAGTTTTTTTTAAATAGAAACATGTTTTGGGTAATTTCCAATAGAGTTGAAGGCACCTCAACCCCAACAGCCTAAGGTTGAGGTGCTTTCTTCAATAGTAGAAGGCACATACCTGGTGCCCCCTTAATGTTTAGGTATAGTTGATATGCAATATACAGGGTGGGGCAAATTTCAGGCCCCTTAAGGGTAGCTACCGTTTCTTTTGTAGTTAGAAGGTTTTGTTCTTAGGAACCTTCTGTTTTATTTTGAAGAAAAAAATATTACTATTTTTAGTTTTTTCTAACTTTTTTATTTATTTTTATTATACTCTGGAGTCTGAACCCTTGACATCAGAGGAGGCAAAATCCCTCCTGCTTTATAAGCTTTATTTATAATTTTTTTTTTTTTATGTGTTTGTAAGAATATAATAAGCTGTTAATAAGTATTAGCATACTAAGTTCCCAAAGTTGCCTGGAAGGGATCGCTCAAAGAGATAAGGCAGCCCTTTGTACTTCCTTTATTTGCAGCTTTTCCTTCTGTATTGTATGTTATGTTTCTGTGGTACAATAAAGAGTTATCTATCTATCTATACCTAGTAAAATTGTTATCTCTAAGTGCTTATTTGTTATTTGAATCTTTTATTGTTCTTATGGATAAGATTAAAATAATTCACCATAATGCTATGCTCACTAATTCATAATAATAATAATAATAATTAAAAGTCATAAATCATACATTACACTATAAATTAATAAATAACTACCTACTTAAATTTGATGACCTCTCTGGTGCAGCTTGCAAGGTGTAAAAGGGTGTGGATTCAATACCACCTAGGGATAAATTGTAGGATACGCAGATAACCAGGTTTTTTCACTGTATGTATGTATTATATTCAGTATATCAGATATCTAGCGGCAGAAGTAGGTAACCTACTGCTTATTTTAGGGCTAGATGATACAGTGTGGATTGTCCACCATGATTTATTTATAGAAAATTGTTGGAACAAATACAAATCTTTACATACATCCTTGCAAGTGTGGTAAAAAACTAGCAAAAGATGATACAATTTGAAGATGATTGTTAAAATCTAGAGTAAGTACCGAACTAACCTATTTAAAATGTGATTATGATATGACAGCCTAATGTTTTACGAGATAAATATTGAGGATAATTTAGTGTAAGTAACGAGATACCTACAAATACCAACTTATTATTTTTAGGAACTGAACCCACACTGTTACTTGGTACAGTGGTCGCTTAGGGTCATTACCATTATATATTGATTGAATTATATAAGTATTGTTATCTACTACCATCTTACCCGACTCTAGCCTGCCTCTATTCAATGGGTATGGTACTGACCAATACCAACTCAGTACATGGTCATTAGACGATTAAACCGGCCAAACCAATACAAGCCAAAAACACTTAAAACATTCTGTCACCTACTTAAATAGTTTGGTACCTACCTCAGCAATGCACTCCATTTGCACTAGCCACTTAAATAATACTTGGTGCAAAAATATATTATAGAAACAGTAGCCTGTCAACAAACCTTCAATAAAAGTGTGACTGGAGTTGATATGATACATAGTAGTATGTATGTAATTACCAGTTGTTTTAACGTATCCAAGTGACGCCAGTTTACCCAACGTTGCAGGAGAGCTAAGATAGGAATAATACAGTAAGGTCAATACCTACGGAGGACTCATTATCAGTGACAAACAACTCCGCAGGGGTCCATACTTACGTCGCTATCAGCCGGCTTCTGGAGGTCAACAGGGGCTGTTGTGTCGATCGCCCACCCGCTTGAGAGAACATCAAGCGACTGGGTCATTATTTTATTCGAGGAGCATTGAATATACCAATAAAATACGCAGTTGCGTGTCGATCATTTTCTTTTTCTGATGGCATTTTTAGTTCGATGTCATCATTGACTTCTTATTATATGGATGTCATGCTGGGGTTATAGACCAATCCTGTTCACAGACCACAGTATTTGACGAAATGTTTATGGCTATTACAATTTCCTTATTTCATTTTCCGCAAAAATGTGAACGAATTTTAATCGAACAACAAAACAAACAACTCTTCTCTTCTTTAGTTTTCGTTTTCAATAAGCACATCAGCTGATACCACACATCGTCCCTGGATTGGATAGATATAACTGCAAAAGATGACATAACGAATTCAACCAATCAAATTGACTGTGTAAGATGTAGATTGTTATGTTAAAAAACAATTGCACAGCAAGAACGAAAATCAGAATATTTGACATTGACATTGAGAAATATAATGCCATCAAAATCAAAATCAAAAACAGATATTCCCAACATTTTTCACACTGTTTGAAGTTTGAACTTTGAATGAAGCAGAATTTGGTTTCACAGAATGGTTTTTTGAGATGGGTGGGAGTTAATTACCAAAATCATCTAAACAAATGCATGTTGTTCTATTGTTTAAATGAGGTTGCTTCTTTTAACCTGTCAAGGATCCTTTGCTATAAAGGTTTTATATACATATTTCGTGAGTAGGTACTCTAGGTACATAGGTGTACGTACATACCTATGTTTTGTTTTTTTTCCTTTTTAATTTTAAAATTCTATTTTTATATAATTTACTGTTTTATGTTTTTATTGCCATGCTTGAAGTGTTTGTGTAGATATTGTTATTATTTGTGTTTCCATTGTTTAAATACCTAAATGGTTTTTTACTCTGTAACTTGTATTATGAAATTGTTGTTCTTTTTATTATAATATAAGGCAGATGTAACGGTTTAGGAGGCTAAGTCCTGTTATGTTATATCTTGATGTTTAAATAAATCATTTGAATTTAATTTGACATCCCAAGATTCCCAAGAAATCGTAGGGAAATAATGTTTTTTTAATCTATTATGTAACCGACTTCATTTATATGGATCCCACCGTCAGAACTGGACTAATTAAAATATACAGAAAGCACCAGCTTTCAAATAAAAAAAGGATCATGAAAATCGGAGCACCCTGTCAAAAGTTATGAGGTACCTACCTAACAAAAATAAAAAAAAACAGTCGAATTGGAGAACCTCTTCGTTTTTTTTGAAGTCGGTTAAAAACCGACCGAAAGTCTGCTCGCGAACGTGAAGGGTTCCGCGCCAAACATGGTATAAAAATGATAAAAATATTCCTAGAAAAATAAGATAACAGAATATTTTAATTAAAAAACTTTAATGACGTCAGACGTCAGAGTCGTAATCTGTTGAGTTGCAAATCAACCCAATCTTACACTGCCACCAACATAGAGTTTATAGTACTAGACTACCAAGTATAAATGAGGAAACTTAAAAACTTATGTCGAGCGACAGGGCGATTACCGACTCATTTATTTGCGATATTTCAATGCAAAGCTAATAAACAATTTTTACTTGGTACTAATACTAAGTAGGTACCTACTACCTACTTGGTTTTGAACCGGCAATTTCATTCCTTGTAGACAGTAAGTTAATCTATCACAGATAACAACTTGAATATCCAGTGCAGTGTAAATCGATCCTCAGACGACGACGACATGACCTAGTGGTATCGACATCAGTTCATCATCATCATCTCAGCCAATGGATGTGCACTATTAGACGGTTCTGCCTGACATGTGCCACATCTAGCGTTTGAAAAAAAAAAGATATTTTATATATATATCAGTCGTAACAGGAAAAAGCTCTTGGTCCGAGTCACCTTCTTACTTTTATAGAAATAAATCATAAATATGTGGCACTGTCAGGTATTATATTATTTTACTGAAATGTGAAATGAGACATTACTATCGTGGCCTCTATCACTTTATAATAATAATGCAGGTAGGTCTTGTTAGGTAAATAGTTAAAGAGTCATTATTTTAAACTTAAACTTTATTTCTACGTACTTCCATAAAACAAGAATTTACGAAACTTACACATTAGGTAGATAGGTACCTAAAATTAAAAATCGTCAGAATATAATTTTACGAAAATATAATGATTAGGTATATGAATTATATTTAGTGAATTAAAAAAAATCATTAATCACAGAGCATTATGTAAAATAGATAGGTACGTTCAAAAATGGAATGATTAGTAATTAATTAATAAAAATCAATTCTTAATAAATAAGGTCTTAGTTTATAGTGGAATACAATAAGAAGGTACTAAAGCAAGATAAAAGTTTTAAAATATTAACTCCTATGGAGATTTAGAAAGGCACAAGTCAAATATAATTGTGAAAATTTCTTGGAAATTTCAAAATAATTAGCAAAACTTGAAAAGACATGAACAACAGGTTTATTTTAAGTACATATATTTATTTTAATTCAAACAATAAGAAAACTTTGGAATGTCACCGGAATGATTCCATCAAAAATCTTCGTAAAAATATGCTAAAGAGATTCAAAGATTCAAACACTTGAATTAATGGTCCTTCAAATTTTATGATGAAAAACTATCCTAAAGATATTTAAAATAAGTACTCAAGTAGGTAGGTACACAACTTTTCTAAACAACTTGCTTTAAGATGAATGACAGACAGAATAAAAACTACTTATTTAAAAAAGATTTAGTACCTAGATAGAAGGAAGCGGAAGGCAAATTTTCTTTACCATCTGGCAAACGCTGACTTGTGCATTCCACTAACTCTTCAGGTTTCAGGTCAAGCGCTGATAAAAAAGCGTAGTTTCTATGTAAATCTATCATTCCTTATCAATTGGAGTTTTTGTGTTTACATATGCCTTGTGTTCCCAAAGTTTATGCCACTTTGAGTAGCACCCTTGTTGGAGCCGTACTGAAGTGAAATAACTCCCTGTCCAGCTCGCAATTGCTCATCTGAGAAGTTTCTGACATTTTTCTCGGACTCCTTGGGCCCAATTGTTGGTTTTCCGAAGTTTCCAGCCTGAAATTGATATTAAAGGTAAATTGCTTTGTTATTCACGACATCTGTGGTGCAGCGGGCATAGGTCCACCTGGACAAAGGAGGTTGCGGGTTCGATTCTAACTCAGAATAAAGGTTTATACGATATTTATTTCGGTTGGTCTGGGTGGTTTCTATGAAAACTGTGTGTATCGATAATTAATTGTTTCAAATTATTTAGTACCTACTCATAAAATAAACTCAGCTTAGTTTGACGTTGGATGAGGCTGTGTGAACCTACTCATAAAATAAACTCAGCTTAGTTTGAAGTTGGATGAGGTGTGAACTGTACAGCATTTTTAAAAACATTCCTTGATTTATTATTTTCTTTGTACCAAAATCTTTGTAAAAAAAAAAGACGTGTGGCACTCAGGGACTGCCGCGGTAAAGCTATTGCAATGCCATCTAGAGGCGAGTTGCTGAACTAAAGAGACAAAACGTCATATTTCAAAAACTCATTAAAAGTTCTACTATTCATCGATAGATGGCAATACTAAAAAGTAACACCGCTGTTCCGGTCGGAGTGGGGAGCGTGAGGTTTATTCGTTACGGAATTTCTGGATTCGGTCCCCGCGCTCAAGGCCCGCGATAGAAGCTATGCAATAGCTTAAAAATATGATTACCTTAGTTAAGAACCATACGAAGACCAATATAGGCTGCTGAGGTTGAAGTAAGAACTAAAACTAAAAAACGATATTGCCTAGGCGTTGTTAAAGCATAAATCGTACAAGTTACCTTTCTGCCAAGTGACTGTAGACAGATGACAACAGAGTTGAGGTTCTGCCGCTCCCACAAGTCGACTGTTTGGAATGTCTCCTGCGCTGGCACACCTAGGTTCTTCGCGGCTTCGAGGAAGGCATTGATGTTCTCCATGCATTTAAATGCCATTTTAGAAGTGTTTACCTTCTTGACTGTGTTCGGCTGGATATCATTTACAAGTCTGAAATGAGAAATTCAAAGTTTGATTTTCTCGTACGGCAAATAAATTAACATAAAAGTACCTAAAGTACGCTGAGAGAGTACTACTGTATAATTCGTCTATGGTAGGTACTACCATCCTGTTTACTACAATTTTGTGCTACTTTATTTAGTAGTAAACTTCATGCTTGGAGCGTCGTAATTTTTTCATAAAAAATAAAGTAATGCAAACATTATAATATGGCACTACGCACTCAGCATACTGGTCATTTATCTCATAAAAATTTCCATCAAAAATAAAGTAGGTACCGTCAAACGGGGTAACTTGAGACAATTCTGAACTTCAGACATCTGCCAAAAGTTTATTATGATAGCTTTTTAATCATCTGTCTGCACATTACATCAGTCGATGTTGGACTTAGAAGTTCCTGAGCAACATAGACACCTAGGGCATCATAGAAAATTTAAAAATTTAAAAATCTTTATGTCTCAAGTTACCCTACAAAAAGGGGTATCTTGAGACAACCATATAAATCTGCTTGTAACTCGAGTTAGACGGACCTTAGAGTAACTTGAGACACCAAAAATGTTTTAAAAATAATATTTACTTAGTTTAATGTTGCCACAGCTAAAAAAAGTTCAATACACAATAAAGAAAAAAATTACAAAGTTTATTACGAGCACTTGTATTCTCTCACTTCTTTTGCAAAGACGTATCGCCCCCTGGATATTTTCACAGGCTTAATTTCTGTAATAACTTGGTCTAGCGTCACGGTTTGAAGGTCTTCTACTGCTGGGAAGACGAAAGTATCTTCGGTTTTCGTGGATTTTCGCATAAACTTCACGTCGATTCCGTCTATTCCTTCCGAGCCAATAACTGTGCCGACAAACGTTTTTTCTGTTGGTTTTTTAGAATCCCTGTTGTAAAAAAATTTTACAACAACGAAGGAGCCAGTAGGAAAGTTCTTTGCAATAACTTCTGGCTCATTTACTATTGTATCTGATAAGTTCGCTAATGGATCAATGTTTTCTTCAAAATGGTCTGCCATACTTTCATCATAGTTTTCTAGAATATTCACGTCGGTAAATATATTTTCTTCCACATCACTTGGCAGAAACTGCGACATATCACCGCCGTCATCCGATTCATCGTGCAGAGTGATTGTGCTATCATCAGATTCAGACAACACCTGTGTTTTTTTCTTGAGACAGTGTCTCGAGTTACCCCGCATCACCCCATTTTTTACAAATATTGTTTTTTATTTCTACCATGTTGGTATTACGGTAAAAAAGTAACCGAACTATCTCCACAAAACCTTTGAGGTTATAATAATATTATTCACACTACGAAACAATAAAAACTGTAACCGATACAGACAAAGTTTTCACGCATATATTTTCAACGATAGTTTACCTCACTTTTCAAACAAATGTTGTAGAGAACCAAGATTACTTACCTCTATTTTGGTGAACTTGTGAAACAACTAAATATCACAACAAACTTTTGACGAAGACTGACAAATAATCAAACTTCATAATGGTGTCATAAACGAAAAATTAAAATAATGTTGCCATTCGTCTCAAGTAACACAGCTGTCTCAAGTTACCCCGTTTGACGGTAATGCAAAATGTGTACCTAGTAGTCATCAGGTAAGAATAATATTGTAACCAAAAAAAAATTCTAACAAAAAAAATTGGCATGTGTTACAACTACACGCAAACACATACGCTCACAGTTATATTTCCAGACAAAGACGAAAAAACGTATCTTAGACCGAAGCGAGACCGAGACAACAATATTTCACGCGAATCACGACCGCCCGTGCCGCCGCCTGAATTCCTGATTTTTGATCCTTCCTTTAATAGATATTGCTTAAAATCTGAAACTCGACGCAAGTGAGTTTTAGTTTTTTAGCGGTCGTGGTTTGAATACAATTCACAATTAATTCACCACACCACATCGAGTTTGGCTAGCTAGTGTATAGTTATTAAAATGTTTGCAACCTCTGAAAGTCCACCCGGTAAAGAGTTATTTTATTGCGGGGGGGGGGGGGGGGGGTATGTAATGTAGGTAATATAGGTATAGGTACATTAGGTACTAAGTAGGTGTTTGCACTTATGTATGAATGGTTTTGGTTCTAGCAAATGGTAGGAACTTTCTTTTTTTGCTTAGAAATTCTTCACACTTTTAAACCTACCTACCGACCGGTAAGGAAGGTGAAGTTTACGTTTACCTACTTAAAATACTCAAATAAATTATGACTGAATTAAAGTCAAAACTCACTTGCAGAGTAAAGTGCCGTCCTTCAAGACCTCGTAGAAGTTATCCATATCGCCCGAAACGTTCTCCGGCTCGCCAACAATGGTGCGGATCCATTCCAGGCACTCCTGCGCCAACTCCTCGCTGTACTTGCTGTTGATCTGAAAATGAGAGAAAAAACGTAAGTAACATGCAATGCAATAATTTAAATACATGCCATCTAGTGACAGCTGTATTAAAACAGTTCAATTTCGTATTTACATCATCGTTGGTTTGATTGGAGGAAGGTGAGTTTTGCAATGCAATAAATACACGCCATCTTGTGACAGCTGTATTAAAACAGTTGAATTTCGTATTTAAACTTCATTAGTTAAATTTTTTTGAGGAATAACAAAAAGCGCCATCTAGTAATAGTTTTAAATTGGTAAAACTTTTAGTTGTAGCTTATTTTCATTTTGTCGTTGGTATGCGTGTCGCTGTGGTCGATTTGAGTTGAGTCACGCCGTAAGGTGATTGGGTTCCGTATTGAGTCTAGCTTGAATTAATGTAATCCTAATAAGTACCTATCTAAAATAAAAATGTGAGGCAAGGTAGATATCTACGTTAGCATTTTTATAACTCCAGCTCTGCTTAGTTTGGAGCAGAGGTAGGTAGGTGATCTTGTATTGTTGTGTGAATTGTCCAGCATTATTTATTATTATTCAATGTTGGATTAAGGAAACAGTCCTAGGTAGGTAGGTAGGTACTTAGTACGAGTAAAATGTAAAATTGAGCGAACCGTTTGAAACTGAAGGTTATACTGATAACAAAGAGCGAATAGTTAATATGCCATCCCACTTAGATAAACCGCGAACTGTTTGTTTTATAGCTTTGGAACATGTAACGAATTAATTAGTTACCTCGATATTGATAAAACTAAATTACCTATTAGTAAAACCAACGGTTTTAATTAAAATTTAGTTGGTACTTAGACCGGAATTTACAACGATTTCAAACGCAGTAGTTTTAAATGCCCTATGAAAGAAAGGTTTTGGGTAATTTTCTCCAAATTTTTTCGACGTTGAGGAGGCGTTGGCTCGGGTTTCAACAAATCAAAAGAGGAATATTAATTTATATTCCTTTATTATAATTTATTATCCGCGTAGTTCTGATGACAGTAACTACGTAGATAAGTTCGTATTTTAGGTAGATGTGCGTAGGTACTTCGATTTCTGTCAGATATCTAGGTTCTATACATTATCTTTCCTAGGAAGTAGGTATGCCAATGTTTGCAATTCTACCTACCTACTTAAGTATAAGTGTTGTGTGTAAGACGTGACTTGGATTTCACAACACAACACGGTCCTTTATGTTTCTATGTAAGACTTAGTTACTATTTCGTTCTTTTAGGTCCCTACTACGTATAGTATTATATTATCTGTGCTACTATAAAGATTTGATCGATTTCAATCTTTACTATATTACACAATCATGGAAAAAACTTTTTCATAATTAATAAATATTCTGATTGCATTCTACTAAAATACGAGTACCTACTTACCTACATTTATTGCATCAGAGTAGTGTAATAAATTATTTTATCTATTACATCTTCCATTTACTGTAATATTTGTCATTTCTACTGTTTCGTCCAATTTTGTAACGTAACGGTTGCAGGTGACTAATTATGAAATCTACTCGTTCATATCCTTATGGTCACGTTTTAATTGGAATTCGATGCTTAGTTCCGTTCCCGTGACTGCAATATTAGAACCAGTGGGTCAGTCACTCACTATGCCACTTGCTAAGGCCCCTGATGCCATGTTCTATTTACCTATTAGCTCAAAGGGACTTGTATTTACCGGCCTACCATGTGCATTATTATCATATTTTGATTGTTATTAAAAAGAGTTTCCTAAAACCAGGGTTGATAAAAATCATGATTTTTTTTTAATCTAAAAAATCAGATTCATTTGATTTAAATCGGATTTATTTGATTTTAATCAGATTTTTTTTATTTTTTAATTACCTGTTTGTATTCAGTATGAAAGTCAGTTATTTATTAATAAAAACAACATATTCTAACATAATGAAGTCATTCTTTTATTAAAAAAACGAAGTAGCATATTTATTTGCCTATTTAACAAAAAAATATTGAATTAAATTTACAAAAAATGACAATCAACGAAAATCAACAAACATATACCTACTCTTCTAAAGGTAATTAAAAAAACACTTTCATTTTGTAATATCTAACAAAAAATAATAATTAAAATAAAAAAGACAACATTAACAAATCAACAAAGAACCATTTGTGTTTGACCGCAGTCGCAGACACTTATTTATTCGAATTTAGTTCTTTCAGAAGGAAGACTAATTTCGCTGCCTTCTCGGTGCCTAACCTATTCCGTATTTTGCTGTGCACCAAATTGAATGCTGAAAATATTACCCGAACCCAATGGTATAGGCATATTAGCGTAGCGATGCACACTTATGTATGTGTGCGCCGTAGTTTATGTCGAGGAAAGTCCCTAGACACCACAGATCACAGAAACTAAGCTAGACACTTTTTGGCTGTTTTGGTTGCAGTAACAAAGTACTGATTTAAATCATCGATTAAAAAAAAAATCATTTGATTTTAATCGCGATTTAAATCACTGATTTTAATCAAATGATTTAAATCATATCATCCCTGCCTAAAACATAGGTACATTCAGTAGGTACCCATTATAAATAACATAGGTAGGAAGATGGGAACACTGGCTGAAGGAAAACAAAATAGGTTGTATTTACTTATCTAAATATTATCTTGCTTCATACTTTTGTAGAACCTCCATTTGTCATGGAGGGTCGGGTCGTCGTGTATTAATGTAAACGAACTACTACTGTGTTAATTTCAGAGCAATAGATGAGTTAAACAGTTTGTCAATATAACAAGTGAGCGAAATATCAGCTGTGGAACTTACAGACTTGAATACCATTGTTGTATGCATTTATATATACTCCAATTCAGAATCCAAGATATTTTATGACAACAAAGACATTCATCAGTGAAAACTTAACAAAATCATATAACAATAACATAAAACCACAAGCTATTAGCAAGGTTATCACTAAAAACTAAAACATTTACTTCAACAACGCATCATTTTACGTGTGCAGCGAAAAATGTTTAAATATGACTTCGAAAACGAAAGAGAGGTCAATTAAATGATGAATGAAAACTTACAAATCCAAAAATTGTTTCGAGCTTCTGTGTTTAGGTTCGATGAAACCAATGTCGTTCAATATTTTCCAACAATATTCCTTGGGTTTTGTCACGACTTTGTATACAAAAAATATCCAGGTTTTTGAATCGGAGTATAGGTCTTATTTGACAAGTACCTCACAATTATATACTGTAATCTGGTGTTTTCTCGATACTTAACAAATACAAGAAAGAATGCGTGGTCCTAGGTGATGTAAACATTGATCATAACAATGATCAAAAAAATCTCAATGATTTATTGTCAGTAAACAACTTAGGTAATGTTGTAGAGTTTCCTACACGACTGACGGAGATGGCGTGTACTTGCCTTGGATTGCTTAGGGGAGGACGCAACCCGCACGACCGCAGTACACACCCGGTTAAGTGACCACTAAGCTGTGCGAGCCAGAATAGATGGCAGGAAGAGTCATATTTTTCAGTTTAATTCTTAAGTTGATTAGGATAAAGTTGATTATTGAAAACACGAATATAATAGTACTAGCTGCGCCCCGCGGCTTCGCACGCGTTGTTCCTATGGAAACATTAAAAGGTGATTTTCATCCTACGGGAACAGATTTATGGAATAAAATGTAGCCTATGCTTTATTCCAGGATTAGAGTTACCTGTATGCAAATAAAATTTCATCCATATCCGTCCAGTAGTTTTGGCGTGAAGAAGTAACAAACATCCATCCATACATCCATACAAACTTTCGCCTTTATAATATTAATAATTAATAATATTATTGTGACGTGTGATTAGTGATGTGATCACTATTCGCCAATAGATGTCAGGAAGAGTCAATTGATTACGATAAAGTTAATTATTGATAACATAATTAAACTAATAAAACGACCTTTTCTGAAAATGAATCCTAGCTAGATTGATTTATCGCCTCCGAACCCCCTGTATACTAAATTTCATGAAAATCGTTGGAGCCGTTTCCGAGAACTGGATTATATAATATATATATATATTATACAAGAATTGCTCGTTTAAAGGTATAAGATATAAAGAGAAAAGTCCTCTGCACTCAAAAGAGAGAAGACCACGTTCTAAAAACATTGTTTTGGGAAGTCATTGGTTTCTCATCATGATAAATGCTACCTCAAAAGTGATAAAAACAATACATAATATACTTTATCCATTTATAATCAAATTGTGTAGCTATGTAATATGTATGTAAATGTATTTATGCTTAAATAATTTAATAATAATAATTATTTATTAAAAAAACTTAGGAAAAAAGGTTAGCAAGAGAGTAGGTAACAATATCCTTATATTCTAACGTTTATACTTAAACACTTAAACGCTACGTTTGACATTTAATGTTTGAATACATATTCACACTACAGTAATAAATAATGCTATATTAGTTATATCATAATATTTTTTTTATTAATTATATTTTTATATTAGGTCCTTACATATGAAATTGGCGTTTTTCGTACTGGCCACTTTAATCACAAATTTCTCCTCTTTGGTAAGGAATTCCAAATTCAAATTTGTACAGCTATAGACTCATGTATTTGTGCTTCGATGATCGTCATTCATTTGTTTTTTTTCTTCTGTTTTTTTCTGTTTGCGTCACTCATTTTACAAAATGGAAAACTTAAAATATCGCATTATTTACGAGTACGAGTTCCGCCGTGGCACTAGTGCTGCGGAAACAACTCGAAGGGTGAATGATGTGTATGGCGATCGTGTTGCAAAAGAAAACACAGTTCGTTTTTGGTTCCAACGTTTTCGTTCTGGAAATTTCGACCTGCAGAACAAGCCCCGTGGACGGCCTGAGACTCAAGTTGATAATGAAGAGTTGAAGGCTATTGTGGAAGCGGATCCATCGCAAACCACGTCCGAGTTAGCTGCAGGCTGCGATGTTAGTGATAAAACTGTTTTAATTCACTTGAAGCAAATTGGGAAGATTAAAAAGCTTGAAAGGTGGGTACCTCACGAATTGACTGAAGCAAACCGGCAAACGCGCGTCGACTGCTGCGTTACATTACTTAACCGGCACAATAATGAAGGTATTTTAAACCGAATCATTACCTGTGATGAAAAATGGGTTCTTTACGATAATCGGAAGCGCTCAGTGCAATGGTTGGATCCTGGCCAGCCAGCCAAATCCTGCCCAAAGCGAAAATTAACCCCAAAAAAGTTACTTGTAAGCGTTTGGTGGACTAGTGCCGGTATTGTTCATTACAGTTTTCTCAAATCTGGCCAGACTATTACGGCTGATGTCTATTGTCAGCAATTGCAAACCATGATGGAAAAGCTAGCGGCTAAACAACCTAGGCTGGTCAATCGCTCCACGCCACTGCTGCTTCACGACAACGCTAGACCACACACTGCGCAACAGACGGCTACTAAATTAGAAGAGCTTCAATTGGAAAGTCTAAGACATCCTCCGTACTCCCCGGACCTTGCTCCAACAGATTACCATTTTTTTCGAAATTTGGATAACTTCTTGCAAGGGAAAAAATTCAACTCCGATGGGGCAGTCCAAATCGCCTTCAAAGATTTTATTGATTCCCGTCCGACTGGTTTTTTTAGTAAAGGGATCAATGAACTACCTATAAGATGGCAAAAGTGCATATAAAATAATGGTTCATACTTTGATTAATTAAATATATTATATTAAAAAATATTCGACTTTTTGTTCCTCCCATACAAAACGCCAATTTCATAGGTAAGGACCTAATATATAATTTTAGTTTTTTAATTTTTATCACAGTTTATTAAAATAATTGAACTATTTACTTAATTAGTAGTTCGTTCTTTATTTGAATAGTTCAATTATTTTAATTAAAATAAAAGAATGGTCGAGAAACTATAAAACGTATGTATAATATAAATGAATGGGTAGTATAAATTATTATTTTAGATTTGACCAACAACCAACGTCCTCGAGGTAGGCCACCTGCCTGATACTAAAATCGACAAGTAATGTAAAATGCGTATAAAAGGACGCGCCAACAAAGTGAATTTTAGGTTAAGTATGGGCGGTTTGTTTACTAACATGCTTCATTCGAAATGGACACGGTATAGGTAGGTACCTATACTATGTGCCAATTAGACTTACCTACCCAGTAGTCGGTGTTAGCGAGAGAGCTGCGAATGATTATGATGATTATAGCCACTCATACGTAAGCTGACATCATTAGAAAAGGATTCCAGTACTTGTGACTCAGTCTGGCAGGATTCGGCAAAGTCCACTTGTAGACGTTAAAAAACAAGGTCTTATGTATTTTTAGCGGTTATGTAGGCACTATATAGCTGTGTGTGACGTTTTTCTGTGCCAATTTAAGCCATTTTATTGAAAGAGTCTTTTCTTACTTAATTCAATTGATTAAGCACCTGTTTTTTATTGTGTTGTATATCGAGAACACTATGAATGCAAGAATTTACACGAGTGAAAAAAGGGTTCTGAATGAAAGAATAAAATAAAATCTGGCATCTTAAATCTACCCGAGTAGGTACCTACATTCATTTTGTTTAATAAAACTCCACACTCGAACCGGAGCGCGTGCATAGAAAATTCTAGAAGCATCCTTGTTTGTAGGCAACTAATACACTTCTTGCTTAGTTACATTCTGTTTGACCATGTGTAATAGCAAAACAAGATAAATGCTGATAAATGGACGTTTACGCAGTCTTTCAAATTCTAATGTGTTAGACAATTTGTTTGAAAATAAACAAAGGATGTTTATATGTAGCATAATTATTATTTTTATGAAATAGTAGGTACCTATGAGAACTAAACTAGGTGCAGTAGAGTTCATTAAGAATCGAAAAAGTTTAATGAATCTTTCGATTCTCGTAATATTGTGAGATACCTAGTTCATATTTTACTTTTCATTATATTCACCATTATAAATAAATTTTCTCAAAATTCAAAATTAAACTAGCTCTAGGTAGGTAGTTATATAAAATATATTGTTATCTTTCATAACCTACATTCTTTTATTTTCCGATAAAATTTTAATGATCATGTTTAAAAATAATATTTTATCAAATAATGAGTCAAACGTCAAGCTAAAATAAATATTATTTTAACATTATGGGCACGAATCAACTCCAGATGTTGAAAAAAGGTCGTTGTAGAGTATCAATAGCCGTTTTATTATATCAAAGCGCTCATTTACAGCTAATCTGTTCATATCCATACACGGGTCAGTCGGTAACAAAAAACGTTTGAAGCCATAAATAACTATGATTCAATGTCAACGTATTGAGGCATTGGCGTTACGTCAGACAGGCTCTCCACAGGAGTTACGAATATCGCGAGTCTTTAATGGTCGTGTAGTCGTGTAGCTTACCGTCATTGCTTCAATAGGTATCTATTGGTTGTTATATTAGCGTCCAGCTTCTCGCACAACTTGCATTCTAACAGAGAACTTGCTAGACTAACATAGAACCTGTTTAAAGCACGGACAAGACAGACAGCTCATAGGGATTTTTCAGTAGCCCTAGATTTCCAATGTGGAAAATTTGATGATATCCTCAGAGTTTCTTGGATTGAAATAACGATACTATAGTTAATAGCAATGTAATTGACATCTAAGGCGAATAGATAAAAACGGGCAAGCTTTTCCACAAAGGTTTAAAGTGGTGGAGTCAGGAATGTGGTCTGAACGAGGTCATCTAAGCACGGCCAATGCAACTCATCAAGTATTTGTTAAATGAAAACGTGGTTGAAGTTTTACTTTACTTGCACAAATTTGCAGAAAAAGACTACTTGGCATGTTTGGTTGAACTTGTGTTAAAATAACATTTTTTCGAATAAGCTAATTCTTAATGTTTGCCTTAAAATATTTACATCGGGGAATCTATAGGTACTATCTACCAACGCTAATTTCAAAGTTTTTTTCCTCCGAAACGTGAAAAACAAAGAGTACTCTTTGGATGGTGTTGTGTTATGTATGATGGATGTATCTCACAATAAAATAAACGAGTAACACTCAGGAACAATAGAGCAAACAATAACATTAGGACGCATGTCAGTCATATCAAATTTCAAACTTGAAACATAATTGAGGCCACACAGGTTGTGTGAGTTGGGCCTTGTGTGTGAGTATGACCCAGGCCTTTACATTTTGCACCAAGCAATTCACTTGTCAGTTCTTGCAAAAATTTCCTACTGTTATTGGAATATAACTTCATTAATTGCTTTCGAAACGTAAAGAGAAATTTGGTCACACGTCAATCTTGAACATATGGCAGAGTTTTGAAAGTGACCCGTTTAAGCCTTATATATGAATCCTGCGTAAAGCGTAAGGCCATGCCATATATGGTGAGGTCTGGTGTTGTAACAGAACCGAGCCATAAATGAGTCACAGTCAGGTATTACTTTAAAATAAATTATTTCAAGCTGATTGAACACATCTGTGGTTCTTCTTCGGGGAACCCAAGCATGACCAATTTTAAGGAGAACATTTTTGTCCTGTTTTTACTAATATTCCAGTAAAATTTAAGGATTTCGATCAGGGGATTTACGCAGAATCACGAACCGCATTATGATGAAGTCATCATTATTCACAATAATAGGTAATTCCTAAGTTTATTATTGTTGATCCACTTAATAATTACCACATTTAACTGAAACTAAAAATCCACAAATGTCGTCATCTACCGACAATACCGTCCTCATTTGATAACTTATGTGAAATTCTGTATTGGTTTTATTTAAGGTTTGCTTCTTTGTAAAGTGCATCGTCCCCATATTCATGCGACCTGCAAGCACCTCAAGTCTCATAAAAAGTATTTAACGAAGAAACCGGTTATAAAAGCCCGATTGACTGATTCTCCTTGACCCAAATACAGGATAACTTGCAACAGGAAGGAATTTTTCTGTAGTTACTAACACGTTATACCTAATAGGTACAATATTTTTGTTTTGTTTGATGGTAGTAAGGTACCTAGACCACTAGAGTTATAATTTAACTATCTTTTCAATATTCTCAATTGATTCATCTTACCTTGCATTGCATAGCAAATAAGACGTGTCTGTCTACGCTACTTGGCTTTGAATTAGAAATGCTTACCTACATTGACATGCAATTTAAATAAATTCCGCTTCGCAGAAATTTCCTTGATGTCAACAATACACAGAAGGTAGGTACTGCAATAATAGGTTGGTACCTAACTAGGTATTATTTACTACCTAAACTAAAATAGGTATAATTTGCATAAGCATGCATGCCTTTTCAATAATTTTATCTAGCTTTGAAGCTCATGGAATGAAAATCTGTGATAGGTTAGGACCTGTTGTTTTATTAGGTTACATACGAGTTAAAATTAATTGCAATTATAAGATACATTAAAAACGATTTTGCAACTATATTTAAATTTATGGGTAGCACTTATATAGAACCATAAAATATATAAATCAACGTTTGTAAGGATAAAAGGAAGGTAGAGTAGAGTAGACCATTTGTTGAATACTTGAATAAATGTCTATGGTATATGTATAACTTTTTATGCGCGTGTTCGCAGTTTTTTTGGCTGTCGAACCTGTTTGTGGCCATTTTTTGATACACCTGGCGGTACCTCCTTGGTGCCCCAAGCCCGTGTATCCAAACATAACTGTAGCCGTTACGTATTGAGGCATTTTAGAAACTTAACTCTGCACTACAGAGGGTTAAGTAGATTGGATTTCTATACAAGTAAGTACATATCTGCTAATGACATTAGGAATCAGTTTCTCTTGGTTCTAGATTTACCTGTTCCCCGCTCTTAATGTAGGTATAGGTACCTAACTACCTACTTAGGTACCTAGTTATTCAAAATTAACGAGGGTATGTTCTGTGTGAATTCAAGATTGCTTTTATTAAGTCAATGCGTTTACAGAATAATTCACTTCAATGACCTTACCAGTTTACACGAAAGCCTGTTTTCCCATTATTCAACCTCATAAAACTTCCTCCATAAATTGTCTGGCGCCAAGCCCATCTGAAATCTAGGTCATGGCTGTGACCCTTTTAACACAATTCTAGATCTGGACCACAGCCTCCGGATCGATAGACCACGACCTATTTCAATAACCCCTCCCTCTTCGTTTGCTTTTTAACAGCAACAATAGGAACATATCTAATTTACCGGTAACTTTAAACTAAGTTAAAAAGCATGAACAAAGTTAGACTCACCTTTCTCTGTGCTTCAGCGGCAAATCCGGATTTAGCGGCACGATTGTTAGCCATTGTGAATATTAAAACTATCTAATAACTAAAATAAATTAAATCACAGGCACGGGTTTGCCGTGAAGTCACTGTGTACTGAATGTAAACACACGGGTCAACGCGGCCGAGTCACACGGAGAGCGATGTGTGAGTGTGTGCTTGAATGACATCATGCAGCGACGAAGACGCGACGGTCTGGCGCGGGGTAGGGTTGCGCATGGCAGTTGTCGATGATCGGAGGTTCAAGCTGCGAAATGAAAGCCTATAGAGAATGTGTCTGCGACTATCGATAGTATATTAGTATAGTATGTAGCTGTGAAGTTATATTGGACTGTTTGTGGAAAGTATAATACACGTTTACATCCTTAATGAGTTTGTCAAACTATGATAGTTTTATAATAAAATAGTACCTATTCTTAATATAATACACATGAAGCTTATTATTAACATGCTATGACGCATTATCTTCGCAAGCGCAATCCAGAAAAACAACAAAAAAAAGATCACATCTAAAATAAAAACCGTTGTTTGTTTGTAGTTTTTAGAAGGTAGGTTTTCAGTTTGCTTGTAACTATTATTTTAAACCGTGAAACATTGAAATCTATCGAAGTCTTCTGCTTAGACTTCTTATAACTAATTTGTAGGTATGTACCGATGTGTTGCTGGTTTTCCTAATATTAATAATTTTATCATCATAAGTAGGCAAGGCACAACAAAATTAGTCCAAGCAGATCCAATAATAAATAATGTTGGACAATTCACATTTCACTAGCCTCAAGAAAATAGTTCCTAAAGAGGTTTGGCCTTATCATCGGCCAATACTGTTACTTTATTACTTAGTTGTTTTTTTTATAGTGAATATAAAATTAGTAAAATAACAGATATTTGTAATATTAATGAATATATAATTTGTTTTATTTTTTCAAAATTGCGCGTTTCCTGTACATAATGTATTTCAACGCAGAAAGACCGTTGTTAGACAAATAGCGCTCTGTCGGAGAAGTACAAGCTGTATTTTTTCTTAGTATCAGTGTGACAGGCCGCGTGTAATAAAATTGACATAATAAATCATCGATATCGATAAAACAAAATATCTATCTAACTAATTTTACAAACCTTTCGATAGAATCTTACGCCACATCACTAAAACTTCGAAATGTAAAACGAAAACCAAGTATGGAATACAATGAGAGGGAATGGGTTAGCAAGAACGTGCTTCTCTTTTAGGCGTCTCGACGAAATGACGGCAAAGCAAGTCACCATGCATGCAGCTATCCAACCGAAACGAAGGTAGCGGGCGGAGGCTCGATGGAGAGTCTGATAGGAATGCACGTAAATAACTACCTATGCTATGCTAGTACTAGGCTGGTAGTAGGTAAGGTAGGTAGGTACTAGGTGCGCTAGGTTGTTTCATGATAGGTAATTGTGGCATAATGCTCCTCTACGCACTCGCTATAGTCGCTATAGGAACGTGAAACTTAGAAGTAGCCGGAGGATTGAGCCCTCGTGTCTAAATAAAAGTTTAATTTAAACTTAGTTAGAACGAGGTGTCAATTTATCTTTGACCTTGATTACCTATCTAATTCCCGTATGGAAGCTTACTCAGTCATCGATCCATGATTGAGTAACGCTTTCCTTTGGCGTAAACGTTACTCAAGCAAAGATCTATGACTGAGCCAGCTTTCATAATACGGGCCTAAGTTCACTAACACTAACTTATTACGTAGACGTAGGTAAGTATGTAGGTACCTACATACCTACCTATCATATAAAGTTTTAATATCAAACAGTTTTTACGCATGAAATCAGTACTTTAAACTTAATAGTAGTCAACAATTATATACCTATAACATAGAGGTAGGTAGATAGTATCCTGAAAAAGTAGTTTTTGTACATAGGCTACTTTTTATCCCTGAAAGAGCGGGATAATGAGAGGACAGTGTTTAAAAAATTATATTCGGATAAGTTCTTATCTACTTTTATATAGGTATCACGCACCACGACACAAAATTACAGTTACACAGATATTAATTTAATTACTAAGTAGGATTGCGGTTCCATGTAATTTGATGCGGAACTCTAAATAAACCAACCAAATTTGTTGCGGTTACTAACGCCATCTCGTTGAATATAAACTAACTAAATTAACCTTGCTGTTCCAAAGGTTGTGTAAGAATAAATAGTCAGCACTGTGCACCTGTTTGGGCTGCTCGACACATGACTAGCCTGAACTACCATGAGGTGTTATCTCATTTCAACAGATGTCGCTGTAGGACAAATAAGTCTTTCTAACACCATGGTCGAACAGAATTATAATATACTCAAACTTATGTAAGCACAGAAATTATACTTAATTCTTAAACTAGTAAATTAGAAATGGTATAAATATCTGGCTGAATCTCTAGTACATACCTACTAAAATGCTGTTGTGCTAGATACCTACCTATACCGTGTCCATTTTGAATAAAGCATACACGTAAACAAACCGCCCATGCTTAGCAAAAATTAACTTCGTTGGCGCGTCCTTTCATACGTAATTTACAATACTTGTCGATTTTAGATCCTCCCTTCAATAAAAATGGCTTACAATTATATCTGAAACTCGACGCCAAGCAAGTAAGATTATGTTATTTGTGTCGTATTTTGTTTACTAACATGCTTCATTCAAAATGGATAAACCATAGGTACCAACTGGTACCAACTACCAGCAGCGTAGGGTCACGCACGCCTTGTCTTTTCGATCTGTGCTTCGACCAGACGCTTAGATATTTTGTGAGAAAACCCGAAGAACCGCCTATTTAAGCGCATATTTGCGCCTCTCATCCTCGGCCAAATCTTCTGCGAAACCCGCCCTCACGGATGACCTCGGCAGACGGGAAGGTGCAAGTGTGTCGACTCGACTGTCGACGCATGTGGCGTCATAAAGTGATTAGAACCTTTTTTACTTTTTAACGCTGGCAAAAGTAGATTTACCCAAAAAATTGACATAGAATAATTTGAATTATTTCGTGAGTTTATAAAATGTGCCATACGTTCATTGTTCTGAAATTATGGTAGCTATTATGTTGTAGCACATGATTTTTTTATATTTTTTATCTTTTAACTACTAATTTAAGCTTCAATTCTATGTTATACATTTCGATTTTTTACTGAAAAGTATACAAGTATCTGGATCTAATATATTAAATTATCAAGATGAGGGAAATCGTAACTCTTCAAACTGGATCGTGCGGAAACCAGATTGGTGGAAAGGTAAGTTACAATATTTTTAGTTACAGAACTAACCAACCCAATTTAAATCCTATTAACGACTTTGAAGCCCATAAGGTAGGTGCTTTTATCTATACGGTACTCAAGCTCAACTTTGTTCACAGTTCTGGGAGGTGATTTCTGACGAGCACGGCATCGACCCGACCGGCTGCTACCACGGAGACTCTGATCTCCAACTCGAGCGCATCAACGTGTTCTTCGACGAGGCTTCCGGTGGCAAGTATGTCCCGCGGACCGTGCTCATCGACCTCAAGCCTGCCATGATGGATTCCGTCCGGTCGGGACCCTTCGGTTGTCTATACCGCCCCGACAATTTCGTTTACGGCCAAGGCGGCGGCGCCAACAACTGGGCCAGAGGGCACTACACCGAAGGAATGGAGATCCTAGAGTCTGTGTTAGACGTCGTCAGGAAAGAAGTGGAAGGTTGCGACTTAGTGCAAGGCTTTCAGATGACCCATTCACTCGGCGGCGGCACCGGTGCCGGCCTAGGCACCTTGGTCGTCAACAGAGTACGAGAGGAATATCCCGACCGAATTATTCAGTCTTTCTCTGTATTTCCTAGTACCAGAGTTTCGGACTGCGTAGTAGAACCATACAACACCACTCTATCGGTTAACCAACTTGTGGAGAACACAGATCACACGTTCTGCCTAGACAATGAGGCTTTGTATGACATCTGCTTCAGAACGCTCAAGCTGACCACTCCGACGTATGGAGACTTGAACCATCTGATCTGCGCCACGATGTCTGGCGTCACGACGTGTCTGCGGTTTCCAGGCCAGCTGAATGCAGATCTGCGGAAGCTAGCGGTCAACATGGTCCCGTTTCCAAGACTACACTTTTATATGCCGGGCTTTGCTCCGCTTACTTCGCGAGGAGGACAACAGTACAGAGCACTAACAGTTCCGGAGTTGACTCTCCAGATGTTTGACGCCAAGAATATGATGGTAGCCTGCGACCCTCGACACGGACGGTACCTCACAGTAGCGACGATATTTAGGGGAAGAATGTCGATGAAAGAAGTTGATGAACAGTTAGTGAATATTCAGAACAAGAACAGCACATACTTCGTTGAATGGATTCCTCACAATTGTAAAATAGCATGCTGTGACATACCCCCTAGAGGGTTAAAGATGTCGTCGACTTTCATTGGAAACTCTACAGCGATCCAAAGTATGTTCAAGAGGGTAGGGGAACAGTTCGTGGCTATGTTCAGGAGGAAAGGGTTCCTCCACTGGTACACAGGCGAAGGTATGGATGAAATGGAGTTCACAGAAGCTGAGAGCAACATGAACGACCTAATATCAGAGTACCAGCAGTATCAAGACGCGACGGCAGACGACGAGGGAGAGTTTGACGAAGAAGCTGAAGAAGGCCTGGAAGAATAGAATTTTGGCTTTACCTACTAATTGTCAATAAATATAAAAAAATCCCTTACTGAATTGTTTTGCTTTCATGCTACTGCAATATCGGATTTTATCAAATTATTCTGCAAAGTTAAAATATTACCTATGTTCATGAAGATAATATTTTTATTTTATTTGTCTTGACGACCACTGTTGGCGCGGTGGGCGAAGGCGAAGGGGTCCGCGAAGGGGTCCGCCTGCGACGCAAGGTGGTTGCGTATGTTAAGGCCCATACACTAGCGAAAGTGGCGCCCCCAACTATTTTATCTTATTATTACGTTAAACGCAGCAAGTTTTTAAAATCCTACGTTCAGTTTGTGGTATCTATTTTAAGTTCTTTATTAGCCTCTGTAATAGTTTCATTTTGTAAAGCTTAGGGAGAGATACGAAGTTGCGCTTTTTGGCCACCAAACTCTATTTTTGCATCTCCTCCTAAACTATATGAGATAAAATTATAAGAGGTATTAAAAAATAGCTTATAATAGATACCACAAACTGAACGTAGGATTTTTAAAAATTCCAATGATAAACGTAAAAATATGATAAAATAGTTATCGCTGTCATATTCCTTCAGGCGGTCAGTGACCATTTCTAAGGCTGGTTTTAGTCTTACGCCGACGGCACGCGCACCGTCAGCGCTGATGGCCGAGATAAATGAACTTCTAGGAAGCGTTTTCGATTGACACGTAGCTATCAGCGCGCACGGTGGTCAGCGCTGATAGCTACGCGGCCGTACGCGCCGCGCGTCGGCCCCGCGTAGCTGTCGGCGCTGACGATCGCGCGAGCGCCTCTGCTTTTAGTGAGCGTTCTAGTGTCGAGCGGAGTGGACGTCGTCAGCGCGTACAGTCATGGCGAATCGCGAAGTGGATACAGGTCGAGTTATCGATGAGGTACGCCAGAGGAAGATATTGTGGGATGCATCCGACCCACTCTACAAAAATAAAGATGCTAGAAACAAAGCCTGGGAGGATATTGTCGACACATTGTTCGAAAATATTTCAGGAGAAGAAAAACAACAACTTGGTTTGTTTACTTTCTTATTTTATTATCTGAATACCTACACAATAGTACAAATCCTTTTCAAGTTAAAATATACACGAATCTTGCCAGGGCACGCTTCCAATAGGGCTCACAAAATACTCAGAAAAATGTTCTCGCAAAGCGTGTCCAGACCTGTTTGTAGGTACAGTTGGCAAGTCTACCATACCCTCAATTGTAAGTGTGTCTTCAATACGATAACCATCGCGAATTCTTATAAAGTTATGCAATACGCAGCATGCTTTAACTATATTCTTTGTAATATCAAAACTCACATTAATAGGTGTATGAAACACTCTGAATTTATTTGACATTATACCAAATGTAGATTCTATGTATCGTCTACTGCGGCTCAGTCTATAATTAAATATTTTTTTCTTGTGGGTCATATTAGATCGTGCATATGGCTTCAGAATTTTATTTGATATTCCAAAAGCACCATCACCCACAATTACATGTTCAACTGGAGTATTTGTTCCAGGCAGTGGCTTCGCTCCTGGAATACTTATTTAAAGTATTTTGTTCAAGGCTCCTGTATAGTGTACTGTTTTGGAATATAGTCGAGTCCGAGTTTTTTCCATATGTTCCAATATTTACATATGTAAAACAATAATCTGCATCGCACATAGCTAGCAGAACTATGGAGTAAAATTTTTTATAGTTGTAGAATATTGATCCACCACCGGTTGGATTTACGATTCGGATGTGCTTGCCATCAATAGCTCCGATGCAATTTGGAAAGTTGGTCTTTTGTAGAAAACCGTTAGCAATATTTTGCCACATATCAGGTGTATTTGATGGTATGCATTCATCGAGTAGTGTTTCCCATGTTACTTTACACACTTCGTCCACGATCTTACTGATTGTTGCGATTCCCATCCTAAATGAATACTGCAAATCTGTATATGTTCGACCCGTAGCAAGAAATCTGAAAATAAAAAGTTTTTATTATTTCAGGAAAACTGGTTCAACAAAGGTGGAAAACAGCCCGGGATGCGTTTTTTAGAACAAAGAACGCAATTAAGAAAAGGCCTTCTGGATGTGCTGCACCAAAATACAAAAAGTACATCTATTATGACGAATTAAGCTTTCTAGCTCCAACAGTTGAGAATGAAGTTGATGAATCACTGAATGACTCTTCCCTTCCCTCACCCTCAGTAAATATAGACGATACTTGGGATAGTACGGTATCTTCAGAAAATACTCAAGATTCTGATATATTAACGCAGCAAGTTTTTTCAAACACTCAACATGGTGAGCAGCATGACCGTGGCGTTGATTCAGCATCATCACAAAAACCTTGGCTGGAAAAGAGAAAAACAAGGGCCCGGAAAACAAACCCAGAAAGTTCTCCATTTGAAAAAGAATTATTAACTTTATTAAGTAACCAAACCCCAGATCTTGCCGCTGACGACCTGGCGTTTTTCGCTTCTTTAGGTCCAATTTTAAAAAGTTTTGATGTAGGACAAAAACTGGAGTTTAGATCGAGAGTGCTGCGCGAAGCCACGGCTATTCGAAATTGCAACAGATCAAATAGCTCAAATAGCTCTTACTCCAATGACGCAAGGTCTACTACACTCGACACGTATGCATCATCATACAATTATCAGACTCCAGCTTATCCAGGGTACGAAACCAATGATACGAATGCAGGTTACTCTGGTTATCAAACAGCGAGACGTAGTGATGATTAATTACATTATGTTTAATTACTAATGTTATTTTCTTACCTATACTTTTCTATGATTAAACATATTAATAAAACGAGTAAATGTTTTTTTTCTTACCTTAAAGTCACCATTAGCCGTTCAATCGGTGGTATAGGCACACGTCGTAAGCTGCAATGGACCAGTTTATCCTGTATCTTTGCCAGTAATTCGTCAAAAGTTCTAGTTGACATTCGAAAGTAATTAAAGAATTTACTTTCGTCAGCCCTCAAAGCGCCATATAACAAGACAAAGTCTCCTGCAACGGCTCTCTGCTCAATTAAGGGATGCACATGGAGTCTTCGTCGTCGCCGGTTTTTATTTTTTTGGGATAGATAGTACAAAGCAGCAATAATTAATACACTCCGCATTTTGGTAGTCGTCTGTACGGTAAGGCGGTCAGTACGATACTAAAACGAGCCACGCTGAGCCTCAGCGCTGAGAAACTACGCGCTGAGCTATCAGCGCTGACTGTCAGCGTGACACTAAAATCAGCCTTAATGTGACTTCTTCTAGATATGACCTATTCTGGATTCGACCACATTTTGTATGCACCAGTTCTAATCGAGACCATTTCTGGATTTGACCACTTTTTTATACGTCCACCCTTGGTACAGCTCACAAAAAAAACAAGTACAATCAGTTAAAATTAAAATGTATTATTTCATTATTGCCATAAACATGAAATTTAAAAAAGTTAAAGACATAAATATCTGCTTAAAATTAAAGTATTATTTATTCATTTATTAAATTAACAAAAATTTATTATATAACTTAAAACTTGACTTCTTACTTGATATAAAAAAGACGTTTTTCAATGAGAAGATACTAATTTCAGAAAAATAATTTGCCTGAGGAAATTTGTATTAGAGATTTTGTTGTTATCCAATTTTAGTAACAACTTCTTCAGATTCTTATCAAAAGTCATGTCCCGCATCCTTCTGTTTTTTTAAGATCATTGAATAAACTTTTTTTTATTACGTAATCATAATGAGAAGCTTCCTTCTTCAGATTGAAAACAAACGCGAAGAATGTTGGTGTTTTGGAAATTCTGGCGGCACCCCTCCAAAGCGTTAGTTGTCCGGTGTCTTTGGTAAGCACAACTTAATATATTTGGGTCTAATTTAATCCATTGCCTTTCGAAATATTTTTGGAACTTAATCACATCTTCGGTTTTAGGTGACATATCCAATATCGAATGCCAAGTTTCGGAAATATGATTAAAAGGCAAAAGAGGCAACAGGGATGCTAACCTCGTCAATTTACGTCCTTCGCTACTGGCTGTCAATTTTATGCCTTTTGCTTTCTTCCAAACATTTTTATTAAAATGATAAAAACAAGTGGTCAACTGACAGTTCGGGAAAACGGTTCTAATTGCATTCATTGCTGCCTCCTCATAATCGCACTTAAAGCTTTCCATACGCACTCCCAGTTTCTCGCTAACCAGTGTAAATAATCGCGTATAGGTCTCCTCTGTTTTGTCCGGTAATAATGCGTAAATCACTGGAATAACGTTTGTGGTCTTTTTGTTTGAAAATAAATCCAGGTGCAGTGTATATAATTGGTAAAACACAAGAGGGACACAGGAAAATGTTCCATCGCCGAAGAAATCTTTTTTTGAATGATTTATAATTAGTGATCTTGCTAATTTTGAACAAAAAATAATAATTTTTTTACTATCTCCTTCTTCGCAAACAAAAAAATCATCGCAAAAACCTGAACATGCACATGAACGTCTTCAATTTTACGGAAGTTTAATTTATCCGAATTCAAAAATGTCTTTCTTTGTGTGTAAAGACAGTCTTTGACCGAGGAAAATGTAGGGATATCCTCAACGTCATCAGCTGAACAATCTTGTTTTAATTTATCAAAATTTCTTTCAAATATTTTTTGAATTGGTTCAAAGTTGTTGCATACTTCAATTTTGCATGCATCGAGTGTCGATAAAACCTTATTTTTAAACTCACTCGGTGAACACGTGTGCTTTGATTTTCTGATAAATGCGTTTTTCTTCTTATTTAATGTTATTGTAGCACTACAGTCGTTCCTCTCGACACATCTCCATCGACTTGTTCCGTTTTTATTTTTCACGCTTAAATTGTATTGATGCCCTTTATGCAATAATGATCTCTTGCCTCTTTTATTTTCTATAAATTTAAATTTTATTGTATCCATTTTTATTAAATTACCAAGAAAATATGCTGCTAGTCATGGACAACATTGACAACAATCATGACAAAACAAAGACGTCACAATTGTTTTGTTCATTTCATATTAGTGGCCAACACTTCAAAGGAGGTTAGCTTTGCATTTTGTTTTCAATTTGAAGAAGGAAGCTGTTCAATAAGATTTCGTAATAAAAATAGTTTTTTCGCTATTCCTTAAAAAAACCGTTTTTTTATACTATGAAAGTGAGCAAGCTAGCAGACCACCTGATGGTCACCGTCGCCTATAACTAATAACACCTACTCCTCTCCGCCTATAATCCCATTACTTTTGCAATGCGTTATAATGGGACAGCAGAATGCGTTGCTCTCCCCGAGACCTCAAGATGATACGTCTCATGTGCCCGTCATTACGCTGGCCAACTGGCCCTTCAAACCGGAACACAACAGTGCGAAAATTACTGTTTGGCGGCAGAAAAGATAAAACGTAGTACCGACCCAGGCGGACTTTGCACAAGTCCTAGCACCTAGTAAAGGATGCGTGTAGGGGAAAATAAGTCTGTAATACGAATTTCCTTAGGAAAGCTATTATCCAGAAATCTATGTCTTTAACTTTTTTTAATTTTATGTTTAAGGATGCAATTCCCTTAATGAAATAATACATTTTAATTTTAACTGATTGTACTTGTTTTTTTTTGTGAGATGTACCAAGGGTGGACGTATAAAAAAGTGGTCAAATCCAGAAATGGTCTCCATTAGAACTGGTGCATACAAAATGTGGTCGAATCCAGAATAGGTCATATCTAGAAGAAGTCGCATTAAGAAATGGTCACTGACCGCCTGAAGGGTCATATTGGCTCGGGTATGCGCCTTAAGTGGCTGTCGCTGGCCACCAGTGGCTGTGGTCGGTGGCACATTTGCGCGGAGCCTAAGGTCCAAACGACACCAAAGTTATTGTATTCTCTTTGAACGACACTACCAAAAATTACTAGCGTCGTTTCGCCCATTGAGGTACATTTTCACAATGTTTTGCTGGTACACGAGCAAAAGCTAGTACGTAGTTCTATAGTACAAATAGGGACAGTATTTTCTCAAATTGTTATATAACGTCATGTTCCATTGAACAAATGGGGCCTATTGAATTTATCAATTAACCTCCATGCCAAATTTCATCAAGATTCGTTCAGCCGGGAATGAAATTGTATCATATTGTATTCTTGCAAATAAACGATTTGATTTGATTTGATTTGAAATAAAAACTATCCTGTCCATGTCCGTCTCCTGGTTCTAAACTACCTTCCTACCAATTTTCAGCCAAATCGGTTCAGCCGTTCTCAAGTTATAAATAGTGTAACACAACTTTCTTTTATACAGGGTGTAACAAAAGGGGTGGATCATCGGGGGGTAGGGGACCTCAGTACTTATCGATTTAACCTGTTGTTCTGCGATATTCACTGGTTCAAAAGTTATTTTGACTTTTGTAAAATTTTAGTCAAAATCAGATTTCAGACTGAATTTCGCAATTCCCCTAGCCACCGATGATCCACCCCTTATGTTACACCCTGTATAGAGATATGGTGACATGAAGTTAAGGTTCATCAATTTAGAAAACTTCAATGAAAACCGGTATAACCCCCAGACGTATGCTCGGAGTCTCTCTGAAAGATAGGATTCGTAAGGAATGGACCAAATTTAAATGGGATATCACAGTCAGATTTCAAATAAAAAAGAATTTTGAAAATCGGACTACCCAGTCAAAAGTTCTGAGGTAACAAACAAAAAAATACAGTTGAATTGAGAACCTCCTTCTTTTGAAGTCGGTTAAAAACCGAAGAAGCAACATAGCTCAAACCCGCCAACTTTCCAAACAATTATGTTGGCCCAGTACTTTAAGAACTCTATGGTTGGCCCAGTACTTTAAGAACTCTATGGTTGGCCCCAATATCAAACACCCTGTCTGTGTAGAGATCCTAACGATGCCGATTGTTTTGCCTACGTTGCTTCGACCTCATTCATAGAGCTAAAAGCGACACAGTCCAGCCTATGCTGAATAAACCTTGTTTTAGAATAATAACGATGAAAAAAATATGACGCTTCAAATCAATTTACAAATCAAAATTTTCAAGTACAACGTCCAATTTTTTACAAAAATGTTTCAATAAAGAGATAAAGCAAAAACAAATAAAAAAACAAGTAGAAATGTATAAAAATCTAGGAATACCTATTAATTAATGTGAGAGTGGTCGTAGTTTTAGAAAAACGGCTATTCCGTTATAAGCCCAGCCTGCTGTTACCTTCAGGGGTAAAGGGAGATCAGCTTTATAAGGCTTCAAGTAGAGCTGCTCAAGGATAAGATGGATTACCAAGGCAGAAGACGTAGAGGAGGGCGGCATTCAAAATGCCACAATCGACGCTGCGAGGAGCACGTTCCAGTGGTAATCCGGAATACGTCGGTTAGCCCCGCCCAGTGCAGACCTTGGAGCTTCCTCAGCGTGCTGTACAGCTTCTTCATGCTGTCAAGTCTGATGGCCATCATCTACATTATGCTGGAATACCATTGCCTCACTTGCACGGCGAAGTGCGACATGAAGACCATTTCTCAGAACATTGATGACATTGCGGTAAATCCTATCCTCTCGTAGGTATGATTTTAGTTAGTGCGTTCCGTATCTAAGGTTTCCTGGATTGTTCCTTCCTTTCTTCTTTTAATGGTGTCTACGTCTGGGTTGACATACCTGGATTGTTACACTTGCATCTGTCTTTATATATTGATTACTCACGGTAATTTAAACATTTCCAGAAAAACCTGTCGATGATAAAAGAAAGCTACCACGACCTAGAATCAAAGATATTGAAATTCTCCCATGAACTTCCAAAGATTGAAGGCCAGATTGATGTTTTGGAAGCATTTGCAAATGCAGTCGATGGCGGCGCTTTCGAGTTTGATTGGAATCCAAAAACACCACAGATCTTACCTAACGTCGATGTTTATGTAAACCGATTGGAGCATGGAAAGAATGTCAGTCGTAAAGTTGCGAAGCCTCTACAGAAATAAAAGCAAATAGTGATATAGTTAAGAGAAACACATGAGCGACCCATGTCGTGTCTAAGTGAAACAACAATAAAAAGTTTGTTATTTTACTTTTCAATTTTATTTATATTATGTTGGTTTTTGGATAGGTATCTTTTTCTTTGATTCTCTGATCCTGGGATCAAGAATCAAACTCGTAAATCTTTTTTTCTGATCCTGGTCTAGATGGAGGAGGCACGTGCGAAATATTATCAGACCTTCCAGTTGTGGTAGGGGTGTTTGTATTGATTACGGCGGCAGTATTTATAATCTGGTGAATAAAGACAATTGTGTGGTTCATTGATGCTGTAGGCATTTCTACTTTGTTTTTTTATAGGATCCTTATTCGGATTTGCATCTCCTGCGGACTTCAGTGAATTTCCTGTTACGGCAGCGGCATTCAATGATTTAGTATTTACTAATACTTCTAGTTTTTTATTTTCTGTCTGGTCTTTCTTCATTGCAGTTTTATCATATTTTGCAACACTTGGGTCGGTTTTAACAGTTTTATCTAATTTTAATTCGAATTGAGGTACAGGCAGTAGAGGCTGAGCGGGTTGTCCATCGTATTTTAATCTAGCTGGGTATTTTTTATCCGCAACCACAATTAAGTTTTTTAGTTCTTTGTGGAGGCTGTCGTATGCAGCGCCAATGTGTGTGATAGTCTCCTGAAAATCAATTGAAATTTTATAAATACATCTAACATACCCTAATATTATACCTATTGCCTATACTATACCAAGGTGCCTGGTGATGATTAGTCATGAATTCATGATAAACTCAGGTTTTTCGTAGGTTGAACGTTGATGACGAACGGGGGATTATGGGCACTACCCTCCATGAGCTAAACGCCAATAAGGCGCTTATCAGGGGGAGGCCTGCGTCCAGCAGTAGTGGACCAATACAGGCTGTTGAGGTTGAGGTTGCGGCAATATTCCAACGAGAGGAAGAAGCCTGGTCTGACCTCTGGAATAACTCTAGAAGTAGGAGCATGAAACTTACTTTATTTATTTAAGTAGGACAACTTTATTACTTACTTTCAAAGAATGCAGACTTGTTTTCATATGAACGAGTTCGGACTGTATCATGAACCTCTCCCAAAAGTTGACAGCCATGTGCCCCAACGAAGCAAATAGTGCCAAAAAAACAAGACTCTCGACGATCACATTTTTTATTGATCTACGTTGAGGCATGGTTATTTTTAATAACGCTTCACTCTTTAATTTTATTTTGATTTTACATTTTTACTGCTCTTGAATGATTGTTCCAAAGAGAATAAAACCACTACTCTTACGAAGTTATTGTATTCTCTTTGACCACTACGATAGCTATAGATTACGAGGCATAGGTTCTTACGAAGTTATTGTATTCTCTTTGGTATTGGTACTAACCTTGTACAGGAGGTAACAAACATAAAAAAACAGTCGAATTGAATCGTTTAAAAATAAGAACCTTATTTTAAGTTGGTGAAAAATATAACATAGCACCACAGGCCTGCTTGATACGTGATATGATACTTGATACCTACTTGATTATTTAGATGACACTGAACAAAGCCCTAGCGAGCTATATTTAGACATGCTTTGGTTTAATTCTCGAAAGATTGGTAACCAAGGAACATAAATACTAGGCGTTGGTAGCTATTTGCCACCACCGTCCGCATAATCTACAATAAAAAGCATAGAGTTTGACGTTGTATTTTTTCCTTAAAATTACTAGAAATTGTTTGATTTCGATGGGTTTTTCTTTTTGGAAAATTATGACCAAAGAGAATACAATAATTTTATGACTTCATAAAATATGTTGGTAAACCAGTAGGTAAGTAGTGTACCTACTTACTGGTTTCTGCCCGCGGCATCGCACGTATTATTTGTATTATACAAACTTTTAAAGGTTGTTGAATGGGAATTGATTTATATCATAAAACGTAGACTATATTTTATTCCAGGCCCAGAACTACGTCTACGCAATTGCAGCCTGATCCGTTCAGTAGTTTTGGCGTGAAAAAAAAACAAATATCCATCCATCCAACCTTTCGCATTAATAATATTATTGTGTCGTGATAAACACAAGGCAATATGTATTTTACGGTGACGTGGCTCGCGTGGTACGCGAGTACGCACGTAATACTCGCAAGTTCTCAGCATGACTCGAGTAGCGCTCTACGCACGTAGCACTCGCAAGTTCTCAGCATAACTCGAGTAGCGCTCTACGCACGTAGCACTCGCAAGTTCTCAGCATAACTCGAGTAGCGCTCTACGCACGTAGCACTCGCAAGTTCTCAGCATAACTCGAGTAGCGCTCTACGCACGTAGCACTCGCAAGTTCTCAGCATAAGTCGAGTAGCGCTCTACGCACGTAGGTAGCACTCCCAAGTTCTCAGCATAACTCGAGTAGCGCTCTACGCACGTAGCACTTGCAAGTTCTCGGCACTCTAGTTATTGTATTCTTGTTGGGCTCGAGTAGCGCTCTACTAACAATAATTAGATCTCTGTTGCTTTGGTTTAGCGTAATTTTTGGGACAAAAATACATTACAAGATAACGTATTTAATTTTTTTTCGTTTTTGATACAACATGCATTCAAGGGTTAAGTATGGGCCAAATAAATGAAAAATAAGCTCATTATTTTAAGTAGAAACTCTATCCTTTAATGTTGCCTATTTTATTAAAAAAAATCATTGATGTTGTGCCGGAGTTTATTCACTAATACTGTTAGAATTGTTCGTCTGCGTGTGCTGGTCACCGCCATTGAATGAGTCCGTGTAGAGATACGACATGATGGTCACCTCCTGTAAATAATAATAACAATAATAATGCTGGATAATCCATCATCTAGCCCCGAGCTACGCAGAGCTTGTGTTATAGGTTATTAGTACCCACACCACGCTGGGCATAAAGGTCAGGACGAACGTCCTGCCATACGGCTGCATAACGGCTGGCCATATTTAAATAGGTGATTGCAAAGGTGGTAGATCCGTTTCTGGAGGTGTATTTTAATTCCAGGGTAGGTGTCCTGGGTGTTTTCTATGCAGGTATAATAAAAAAACTGTCTATAATGAATTGACGAACTTCGATTTATTTTCGGTCGAAGGTGATTGCAAAGGTGGTAGATCCGTTTCTGGAGGTGTATTTTAATTCCAGGGTAGGTGTCCTGGGTGTTTTCTATGCAGGTATAATAAAAAAACTGTATAATGAATTGACGAACTTCGATTTATTTTCGGTCGAAGGTGATTGCAAAGGTGGTAGATCCGTTTCTGGAGGTGTATTTTAATTCCAGGGTAGGTGTCCTGGGTGTTTTCTATGCAGGTATAATAAAAAAACTGTCTATAATGAATTTGACGAACTTCGATCTCTTTTCGGTCGATGTCTTATAGTAAGAGACTTACTGAGACGTTCGTTCTGGGGTAAAAACACCGCCGGAAGAGATTCGACTTGTACTGTTCATGCGTCGGCTCGGACTGAGTTACTTGCACTTCGTCACTTGGGCATACTGACTTCTGGTTTTTCAACTGAAAAAGGTTAACTTAATGTCTTTCCACCACCACTTTAATGTTATTCCGCCCAGTTCCACACCGACAATAGTATAATAGTATGTAAGAACTGAAATTCGTTGTGTAAGACTTAGATATGCAAAGATTGTATTAGTTGATAAGCGATAAACTTGCTAGTGCTTTCTTTTTCACTTCTTCCGCTAGTGGACATACAATTAAAGTGAATTAGAGTCAATTGCACATTATTACTGATTATGATAGTATTATAAAAGACTATACGTAATACCATATAAGTATTATATTTTCTCTATAATACCAATAGAGAATTTGTGAAAAATACTTAACTTTTTGAAGTCACACATTGCGGCGACAAAGTATAACTTGTTTGCCGTCCATCTACCATACCACTCCAGGCGAATACACGCGAACGAGATTTGCGAGGTGATAAAGTTCGCTAGGATATAGAGCTAGTAGACAATTTGGGCTGGCCATATTTAAATAGGTGGATCAGAGGAATTCTGGAATTCTTATCCAAAAATCCCCTGGGCCTCGTCTTTCTGGGCCGACAGGGTATTAAAACAAAAACTCCAACAATTCCCTTGGCAGGGTATTTTCTAGGGGATTACTGGAATAAGCATAGTGAAGACCATCGTAATGAAGACCGCCTTCCGGCCAGGTGGGCGGGATGACTGACGATCTGCGAAAGACTTCAGGTAGATGCTGGATGAGGTAAGCTGAAGACGGTGCTATGGCGCTCGTAAGGGCAGGCCTATGCCCAGGGTGGACTAACATTAGCTGATGATGATGATGATAGAGAGAGTTTAGAAGCTCACTAGAAGTTAGGTGCTTTGGTGATTCTACTCTCTTATTTGCTGTTCGGTATTTTGACTGACAATTTAATAGTCGTGTCCTAATGCTTTAGCGATTCGATTTTTTATAAAAACTCTCGTATGTCGTATATATTTTTATTCTTATCACCTACGTCTATTGTTAGACGTTAGATCAATTCTACAAAATGACAGAAGAAAATAATCTGGATAATTCTGCTTAGAGGAGATTTTCCTAGAAGTCAGTAATTATGTAAAAATGATCTCATTAATCCGTGTAGGCGGAGGCCCTAGCCTTGTGTCTGAATTTCAAAGCGCATGCTATGACATACATATATGTATACACCGTTAGAAGTAAGTCGACAAATTCATTTCTCTATCTATATCTATCAAAAGTAACTGGGTCTCTGAAATATTTCATTCTCTCATTCGGTCTTTATTGACTCACCTGTCAACACTTAGGAAAGTTCATAGTCGCGCATGTACCAAACAGCAAATAAGATCGTGGATGGATGGTATAATAAGTTACCGTTTCCGTGACGCCGTCCTGCATTGAGCAGTGGATGCAGCGAATTTCGTCAGCCACTGCTAGGCAGGCCACTTCAGCTCGGCTCACTTCGCCCTGTGAACGGACCTCTTTTTATATAGATTTAATATTAAATAAGCTAATATATCTAAAAAGCTCCTAGAAATTCTAATCAGTCGGTCAGTTAGATTATTAGTAGATAATAGACACGTATTTTTTATTTTGCGGATTAAAAAAAAAATATTAAGATAGCCAGTTAAAGTTCCGCATGACGTCACACTTCCTGATCTAATGACATGTAGTAAAATAATCCCACTGTTTAAATGAGGTAGTAGATCTGACCCCACTAACTTTAGACCAATATCAGTATTGCCAACATTCTCATCATTCAGTTTTTTAAAAACTTATTTTATACAATTGCTCAGTTATTTCCATAGCAATGACATGCTTCATGGTAAGCAATTCGGGTTTACTCGCGGCAGGTCAACTACTGATGCCGGTAAAGAGTTAGTATCGCATATTTTTTATGTTTGGGAGAAGTCGCAAGATGCCTTAGGCATTTTTGCGACTTGTCTTAAGCATTCGATTGCGTACATCATGAAACATTAATCAGGAAACTACATCACTATGGAATAAGGAACACCTCCTTGGATCTTCTCACATCTCATTTGAGTGATAGGATACAAAGAGTTGACATAACTGGAAAACGGTCTTCGGGGTCTGTAGTTACAATGGGGTACCTCCAGGGATCTATCCTCTTTCCTATTTTTAGTTTATATTAACGACCTGCCTCATCTTGTCAAGAATAATCACGAGATTGTATTGTTTGCTGATGATCCTTCATTAATTTTTAAAATGAAACGACAAAACACTAATTTCGACGATGTAAAAAATGCAATCTCAAAAGTAATTCATTGGTTTAGTGTCAAGAATCTTTTGCTAAACGGAACTAAAACGAAATGTATTAGATTTACTCTACCTTATGTTAAACAAGTTAAGGGTGATGTAAGCGTATATGGAGAAACGTTAGAAATTATAGAAAGTACCGTATTCTTACGAATCACCTTAGATATTAAACTTCACTGGGGCCCACACATAAATAAGCTATCAAAGAGACTTAGTTCTGCAGCATATGCAGTCAAAAAATCCGTGATCTCACAGACGTGGACACATCTAGACTTGTTTATTTCAGCTATTTCCATAGTATTATGTCTTATGGTATACTGCTTTGGGGGAACGCTGCAGATATTAACACTATATTTGTGCTGCAGAAGCGGGCTGTTCGTGCCATCTATAAAATGGGTCCCAGAGAATCCCTACGTGATAAATTCAAAGAAATAAATATAATGACAGTACCAAGTCAATATATTTATGAAAACTATTTATACTACTACTGTATACTCATAAAAATATCAAGAGTTTCCCAAAAAATAGCGATATGCATAATGTAAATACTAGAAATAAACATAAACTCGTTGTACCCACAACTAGGCTGCATAAAATTAATGTTAAATATATACGACATACAAAACTTTGACCCGCTTTGCTGTTGAATTTTTTGTTTGATTAATGAATTTTTTCCTCATATTTTTTCTACCCAGGACCCTACTTTTTATTTTCATATTCATATTTTCATTTTTAGTGTCAAAAGACTGTTGATGAAGCCTTGGATAAAAAAAAGCGTCTACTTCAGGCTATTAGGAACAGTGGCGTTTACATAATATCGTGACCCCCCTGGCGGGTTCTATGTATAATTACATATGTTTTGTTTTTATAATATTAAAACAGTTTGCTAGGTAGCATATTACCGAAATAGCTTTAAAATATTTGTGTATTGATAGAAATTGGCATTCAACTTAACAGGGTTTTACCGATCGATGAAAGTCACTGCTCGCAGGGAAATGATAAACATTGAGTTTTGTCATTTCATTTCAAGGCGTCATTATGGGTAGGTTTGATACAAACCGACATTTTCATCAGCACTTTCTTCATTGCCTTCAATTCTTGAGTTCTGTGTAATTTTTGAGACAAATCCGGGACGACGAAGCTCAGCATTACTATCAAAACCACCGTGAAAATAGCAACATAGTTTCCGTTCAGGGCGGAATACGACGTCCAGAAGTAGTTAGCTGCCATGGCCGAGTATCTGGCCAGGTCTGTTTGTAAGGTGTGCATACTGCGGACGGAGTTTCCTCCGGAACTAGTTTGGTTTAACCCCAAAGGTAGCGCTCGAAGCGAGTCTCTTGAATTGTGACGGTACATGCCTGTATATGTACATGATAGGGCGGAAGAAAGTCTATCCTCTGTAATAAAAAAAAAATGAATATTAGATGGAAACTTATGGGGATCATGGCAGATATGTGCAAGTCTATTACTATCAAAACAGGATTATATGTACATACTCGTACAATAATTATTACAAATACGAAATGAACTGTTTAGTTTAATAAGAATGAATGTGCCTTGTGAATTTACTTGAGTATCGAGAGACTTTTTTTTCTCAAAGAACATGCGCTATACATCTTTGGGAACAGCACTGCATGCAACACATTGTCATGTCCATATTTTATAGATGTATCTCATTCCTATTGTCGTATAGTAGGTACCTTGGTTTCTACAGTCGTCGTTCAACAGCGATGGCTCTAGGAGTACGCCCCGACAGAATCTGTCGGATCTAAAGTAAACGACTGGCAAACGGCATATTTATGGATAGTCTCATACCGCAAACACCTATGTCAATACGATAAAAAATTTGTGAACATCTGCCTGCCTACACCTTACAATTTAATATAAACCAGGGAAGAGACCATTTCGCCGTTTTCCCATTACTGAAGTTATATTTATTGTACCATTGTTTGAAAAACTAACACATTTTAATTTCCAATTTTGTAAGGAATTGAATTACATATCACAGAGAAAGAACTTCAACTTCTTTTGTGCAAAGAGAATACAATAACTACGTCTTTTAGTGGCTTCTCGCCGTCTAGGGTATAATGTTCCTTGGTGTTCCTTGGTTCTGCGTCTAACTGAGAAAAATCCACAGACATTCAAGCTGCGGGCAGTTGTAGACGAGGCCTGTATTCTAGGCAGCCTACAGGGCTTCTATGATAGACAATTCTAAGGCTGATTAACCTCTTTGCAGTAAGCCTTTGCAAGATTTGGGTGCTTATGGTTCTATATGTCCAAATCAACGGTTCTGAAGAGGTTCGGAATGTCACAGACATTCTTTAGAAAACTGATACGACGTTCAATATTAACAACTGACGTGCGGTCTTCTCGGATAGCATTTTTTATCCCAATGCCACCTAGAGGCGAGTTGCTGAACTAAAGAGACAAGCGCTGTGCCGGTTGGAGTGGGGGTGTTAGGTTATTTTCGTTACGGAATTTCTGGATTCGGTCTCCACGCTCAAGGCCCGTGGTGATAGAAGCTATGCATAACTTAAAAACTTAGCAAGCAAAAGCGCAAAAACCATAATTTTTCAGCCACGAAAAATAAATCTGTAATAACGTCTGTTCACACAGCTGGTTCTCACATGAATAAATGTCATTCATTTGATAAATCTATGTAGGACAATTATTGTCCTAAAGCATCGATCAAAGTTTCCGCCAGCCCCCCATAGATACACAGTGCGCGCCCTGAAACCGTCTGTATCAAAAGATTTCCTTTATGGCATGTATGCAAAGCATTTGAATTAGTGTCATTTGAGCGCTTGAACTGAAAGCATACCTAGCAAAATTACAAAAATCACACGTCTAAGACACAAAAAGACGGGGTTTTCTATTTTCAGGAAAGCTTTAATGCATTTTTTACCACTTTATTGTACAATTATTGCCCTTACCTCAAGAAATCGGCGTTGACCATTATTTGTTGGTTTGCATATGTTACGATTTTAACTTTGTTCTAAATTCATGAATGGAGAGGCAATTTTTTTTAATTTTTTTTTATTTTATGTGTTGCGTTTATGTTTTTTTCTTTTCTCTTGTTTTCCGTTGATTTCAGTTAATTGATTAAAACATTTATAAAAATACTAGATTTTGATTTAGTTTTTTTTTATTCTTGTTGCACTATATTTGTTATGTATTGAGTACACAGAAACTGTTCTGTGGCATCTCTTAACCATCTCCATACCTAACTATTTGCTGTCCGTATTTTATTAGTAAGAAGGAACCAAATGAATTTATATATGATAAGTACGAGGTAACGATATGATTTACAGATTGTTTCTGTAAAAACTCAGTTTTATTATTTTTAGTTGCCTACCTACTTACAAAATAAAATTAATTCAACTCCATTAATCTCTTGTTCCGTATGCAAGGTTGCCTGGAAGAGATCGCTGTTAGCGATAAGGCCGCCGATTGTGCCTCTCTAGATTAGTTAGCAGTAATTTCCTTGTTTGTTTTTGTTATGTATTGATGGTGTAATAAAGTTATAATCTATCTATCTATCTATCAAGAAACATGCGAGGCTCTGCGCAAACCGTCTGCGTCAAAACAAATCGTAGACAATTTTGAGTGTCATTTTCGTAAGGTTCTAAGTATCTACGGGGGAGGCCGCGAAATACCTGATCGATGCCCTAAAGTCATCTTCTATGGCTAGTAGAAGATGACTTTAGGACAATAATTATTTCGACGTATTTTAACGATCGTATTTTCAGCTAAGAAGGTAGGTACTGTCGTCAACTTTCTCCTATTCTTAGCAAATGATTTAAAATCATTTATTTAATTTAGAAAGTAAAGCAAGTGCGTAAAACATACCTATAGGTTTCATTGTTATTTGATATTGTTGAGCCCTCTTTAGCTCAATAGTAGCAAATAGCGGAATAAAAGTATCTGAGACTATAAATATTGAACTACTTTATTAGCTATCGTGACTATTGAAAAATGTGATGTTAATATAAAATCCACTTTATTCCTTTTCAATTGATAGATATATTTAGCACATGTAGGTATGAATCGTTTATTAGAATCGGTTCATTAGGTACACATTAATGCTAACACCATTAGCAATTAGTAGAGAATGCCGATGTGATTTACTTTATCCTGATATAAATGATCATCAATTTGATTAACTTTCGAAGCCATCTTGGACGAGTTTTTCTTGAAGGGCAGATGTGGACCTTAGAAAGAAAGAAAGAAAAGAAATAAATATATTTATTTGTAACAACAGTAGAAACTTAGAATACAGATGCTGTATCCTACAACTATGAGTAGAAACAAAAGCCAGACATATAAGAACAGATAAAAAAAGAACATGTTATATCGAGGCAAAATTATATGACCTAAAATCACATCATGACACTATTATAAATGTGAAAGTTTTTATGTATGGATGTTTGTTACATTCTCATGCCAAAACTACTGAACTGATCGTTACTGATTTTTTTTTGTAAATAGGTGTGTTCCTACATTAATCAATCACATATTGAATGTAAAAATATTTATATCAGCAAAAGCTTCATCCAATCGATAATAGCTTTTATCTTTTAATCTAATTTTGATAAAACATTGAAAATTTATATCAGACATAGATCTGGTAACATACAATATGTTACATTAATTGGTAACATATTGTATAATTTGATTGAATCGCGAATAAAACTTTTTGAAATTTTAGCTAACCTCGTTTTTGGGACAACTAAGTTATTATTATGTCTTGTATTGTAAGCATGTCCATCCTTATTACTCTCAAAAGTATGTAAATTGTTTCTAGCTTATAGTAAATTCTGATAGATGTATTCTCCAACCATAGTCATAACACCTACTTCCCTAAATTTATCGACACGATTCCAAAAACCATAGGCCAAAAAAGCGGGCAATGCGTTACCTACTGTAACGCATTTCCCGCTTCTGTAACATATTATATTCTGTTTGCATCAGCTGTTCTTCCCCAGAACAGAATCCCGTATGTCATAAGTGACTGGAAATAGGCATAGTGGACCATCCGTGCTGCTTTAACCTTTAATTTCTCTTATTTTTCTTATGGCATAGGTTGCCGAGCACAATTTTTTTGTTAAAGCATCTATGTGAACGCTCCATGTCATTTTAGTATCAAGCCAAACATCTAAAAAAATTCATTATTACTGTGACTTATGTTTAGGGCTTCCAGTGTTTCCTTTTTAATACGTCCGGATAGGTCATTATGTCTGGTGCTTAGTGAAAACGGAGTTACATTAGTCTTATTTACGTTAAGGTTCGTAGTTAACCCGCTTACATTCGTAATGAATTCGTCAAACTCCGGGAGTTTCTATAGTAAGATATGTTACTTAATTACCTATAAAAGTTTCCATAGAAACAATGCATGCAAAGCCGACACTTTGAGAGAGATAGAAAGGCAGAGACTTGGGTCATTGCTGGTGCTACTCTCGATGTGACGGTAATCGCCTTGCTGCTGAAATTAAACAAATCGGAAAAGTAGTGACAGATTCCGTAAGTACCTAACCTTTGGGGACAGCTGTGAGGAATATGTTTATGTAAGTTTATTTCATATATCCACGTATTTGTGCGGAAGAGCAAAACGCCCGGCCCCTAACAAATGTTTAGCATGTAAAGTAAGCTCTGGCTCGGCTGTTTGATTGAAATTGCAAATTGTTCGTATAAAATACTTGCAGCACCTTGCGGTTTCACCCGCGTGTTCATTTTCTCGTGAGAATTAAGGGATAAAATATAACTTATGTCAATCCCTGAAAAGTAAGCTGTCTAATGGTGAAAGAAGTTTTTAAATCGGTCTATTAGTTTCGCAGCCCCTTCAATACATACAAATAAACAATAAAATCTTGCCTTTTTTATAATATTAGTATAGATAGATATAGATGTCATCATGTCAATTATAGGGCTCATAAACACGGACTATTTGAGACGTATAGTCCGTGTTTATGAGCCCTATAAGTGACATATAGTTGTAGTTTTATAATATTAGTATAGATAGATAAAGATGTCACTTATAGGGCTCATAAACACGGACTATTTGAGACGTATAGTCCATGTTTATGAGCCCTATAAGTGACATATAGTTGTAGTTTTATAATATTAGTATAGATAGATAAAGATGTCACTTATAGGGCTCATAAACACGGACTATTTGAGACGTATAGTCCGTGTTTATGAGCCCTATAAGTGACATATAGTTGTAGTTTTATAATATTAGTATAGATAGATATAGATGTCACTTATAGGGCTCATAAACACGGACTATTTGAGACGTATAGTCCATGTTTATGAGCCCTATAAGTGACATATAGTTGTAGTTTTATAATATTAGTATAGATAGATAAAGATGTCACTTATAGGGCTCATAAACACGGACTATTTGAGACGTATAGTCCATGTTTATGAGCCCTATAAGTGACATATAGTTGTAGTTTTATAATATTAGTATAGATAGATAAAGATGTCACTTATAGGGCTCATAAACACGGACTATTTGAGACGTATAGTCCGTGTTTATGAGCCCTATAAGTGACATATAGTTGTAGTTTTATAATATTAGTATAGATAGATATAGATGTCACTTATAGGGCTCATAAACACGGACTATTTGAGACGTATAGTCCATGTTTATGAGCCCTATAAGTGACATATAGTTGTAGTTTTATAATATTAGTATAGATAGATAAAGATGTCACTTATAGGGCTCATAAACACGGACTATTTGAGACGTATAGTCCATGTTTATGAGCCCTATAAGTGACATATAGTTGTAGTTTTATAATATTAGTATAGATAGATAAAGATGTCACTTATAGGGCTCATAAACACGGACTATTTGAGACGTATAGTCCGTGTTTATGAGCCCTATAAGTGACATATAGTTGTAGTTTTATAATATTAGTATAGATAGATATAGATGTCACTTATAGGGCTCATAAACACGGACTATTTGAGACGTATAGTCCATGTTTATGAGCCCTATAAGTGACATATAGTTGTAGTTTTATAATATTAGTATAGATAGATAAAGATGTCACTTATAGGGCTCATAAACACGGACTATTTGAGACGTATAGTCCGTGTTTATGAGCCCTATAAGTGACATATAGTTGTAGTTTTATAATATTAGTATAGATAGATAAAGATGTCACTTATAGGGCTCATAAACACGGACTATTTGAGACGTATAGTCCATGTTTATGAGCCCTATAAGTGACATATAGTTGTAGTTTTATAATATTAGTATAGATAGATAAAGATGTCACTTATAGGGCTCATAAACACGGACTATTTGAGACGTATAGTCCGTGTTTATGAGCCCTATAAGTGACATATAGTTGTAGTTTTATAATATTAGTATAGATAGATATAGATGTCACTTATAGGGCTCATAAACACGGACTATTTGAGACGTATAGTCCATGTTTATGAGCCCTATAAGTGACATATAGTTGTAGTTTTATAATATTAGTATAGATAGATAAAGATGTTTGTATGTATTCAATAGGCTCAGAAACTACTGGACCGATTTAAAAACTTTTTAATCCATCACGGTTATTAATACTAAAGTTATTTACAACCGGATATTTACGAGTTTTCAGCTTTCCAATATTTCGTGTGACTGTGTTATTCCGTGATCATGGCGCATGAAACTGTGTCGAAATATTGGAAAGCTCAAAACTCAAATCATGGTAAATTTCCCGTTGTAAATAACCTGAGAGACTTCTTCACGTAATCCTCGAAGTTGTAGTTCCTCCATATAAAGTTCTAAGCTCATTATGAATATAAGCGGGCTAACTACGAACCTTGTTTGTGTTGGAAGAACACTAACGATTCATCCCTCACGAGGGACATCTTTAGGGTGAGTGCGGTTCTAGACGCGTTCGTTCCGCATCGCTTCGAGCACTGTTCAAGTTCTAAGCTATTTACTAGAACCCAGTTCGCCGACATTTGTTCTTATTTAGAAGGTGTAGTAGACGTACCTGTGGTAAAAGCGTTAAAATAAAATAAAATAAATAAATAATGTTAGTCAATTCACAAAGCATTATCTAGCCCCAAGCTAAGCAGAGCTTGTGTTATGGGTCCCAGGTAACTGTTTTACTTAATACAATATGACTTCTTAAATACCTAGATATTTTTTGGAATGCATAGAAAACATCCAGAAGACCTGAAACAAATATCTGCAGATCGTACAAATATTTGTCCCGACGTAAAATTAAAGTCTAGCGAGAAATTAAGAACTAATAGACCGATAGAATAAGATTTTAATCATTTCCTTAATTTTTTATCATTATTATTCTAGTTTGTACATCGATCATACATTTCGCCGGCCCCCCAAAATTTTTGATCGATGAGTTTGTAGTATTAAAACAAGTATTTTATACAGTCCACATTTTATCTTACTATCTAACCCCAAGCTAAGTAGAGCTTGTGTTATACGTAGACGATTATACACATATATAATTTAACTATAGACAGAAAATAACCAGAACACTCGGAATCAAGATTTGGAGATCGTACAAACATTTGCCTCAAGACAGGGATCGAACCCGCAACCTCCTGCGTCGTATGCGGCCATTCGCCTGCCGCGCTACATCGGTCTCATTCTAATTCTAATTCTAAGTGGGGGAACTAAGATCTGCACGGACATCTCGCATAGGAGTGTATTGTGCATTATCCCCATGCCTAAGTAGGCCCTAACCAGCCCAGCTCCTTGAAGTATCGGAGCAGGACTTTTGGTGACTGACAGCTTCGTTTCAGCTTTTCTGTGGTTGTGGATGGGGTGGCCAATTCATCAAAATAAGCTCCGCAGAAAATAAGTAACACAAGTTGCGTGAATAATAAGTTTTAATAAATATATGCTGTGTGGTGCTGGCTTAGAATTTGCACGACCCCAACTCTTCCCATGTGTCGTGTTGTAAGAGGCGGCTAAGGGATTTTACACATTGATTTATTAAAAAAGGCACATAGGTTACGTTCTCCCAGCGCTTACTCAAAAATTGGCATGTGTTACAACTACACGCATACACCTACGCTCACAGTTATATTTCCAGTCCTGTGCAATACAAAGAACAACAAAGATGGAAAGACGTACCTAAGACCGAAGTGAGATCGAGACAACAATATTTCCAATAGCCGCCGGTCAGAAGGTGACTGAAGTGGGAGCACACAATTTTACACAATTTGAGGTTGCCACTTTCGAGAAACCAGTACCTCATCTTCCCTTTTTAATAAATCAATGATTTTACCACAGCAATTTTACCACCGAACTACGATCCCCAACCCGCGCGTGAGGATTATTATGGGCATCACCACCATGAGATAAACGCCACTCAGGCGCTTATCAGGGGATGGCCTGCGTCCAGCAGTGGACCAATACAGGCTGTTGAGGTTGAGGTAATAAATATAAACGAGTCATCTGAAAATATTCACGCCATTGTATTGAAAATATAATGAAAAAGTAGTAGTTTAGCTGATAAATAAACCGAGAAATCTATACAGAGCTTAGATTATTGTAGCTTTATCATAAATATTGACAACTTTATGACTTTCAATATATTACATATTACCAAGCAATTCTCTTCACATTTTTAAAATATAGCGAATATTTTTTATATGCGAAAACGGGTCGCTTAGTCAATTTGATTTTAAAAGCTTTTTATTTTAAAAACAATGAAGCATTCTTGTTAGAACCACTGTCGTAGGAACCACTTTACAAAACTTTGCACGCACAGATTTTTAGGAATATTCTCTTTGTAGTACTCAAAGAGAATACCAAAGAGAATACAATAACTTCGTATAGTTCTTACGAAGTTATTGTATCCTTTTTGGTATAGTATTGTTTGCTTGCACCATAGATATGAAGACTCACGCACACGGCGGAGCCCTGAATGCTATAAATTTCAATAACAACTGATAATAACGAGCATTCTTTTCATTGATCGGTCTAAGATGGTCCTAGTTGTTTGCTAACCGCCATCATAGCTGCCAATCCGACAAGACCACTCGACAGTTGTCAATATTGAACGTCGAATCCGTTTCCTAAAGATTGTCTGTTACATTCAGAACCTCTTCAGAACCGTTGATTTGGACGAACAGAACCATAAACACCCAAATATTGCAAAGGCTTACTGCAAAGAGGTTAATCAGCCTTAGAATTGTCTATCATACAACCCCTGTAGGCTACCTAAAATACAGGCCTCGTCTACACGGCCAATGCCTGACAATGCGTCAGTCCACGGACGCCATAGGGTAACTAATACAGCTTTTGGCCACCACGCCAGCAGACGTATCAGAACCGACACAGTTGGCCGACCTTACGATACTTAGATTACATCCGGTTGATCCAAAATAATTTCCCCTTGCCCTTCGACAGGCGCAAGGTGTCGATTCGAGACGGTGGTTTCTCTTCCATCTCTGAGTCTCACATGTGAGTAATCTGGATTCGCTTGAAGCAGCTCCACTTCTTCCACCACAGGCTGATACTTATTAGAACGGTCAAAACGGCACATGAGGACTTGCCCCGAATTGGTTAGCCATGTTGGAATACTGTGACCATTCACTGATCTTTGCGGATGTGTGAACAGGCGCTCATGTGGCGTGCAGTTAGTAGCTGTGCATAAGATCTAATCTAGTGGAGAGCCACATTAAGTACATGCTCCCAATTTTCTATAGGCATGTTGAGCGAACGCAGAGAGAGCTGTACTGTTTTCCATAGCGTGGAATTCAATTTCTCTACTTGGCCGTTGCCTTGAGGATTGTAGGCCGTAGTTCTGCTAGTCGCAATGCCACGTGAATGTAGAAACTAATATCATATCTGTATGGTGCCAGTTCCAGCCGCCATCTCTGGATCTTCTCATTTTTAATTTTACTTGTATGTTTTGCAACAAACATGAAGGAAACCGATCGTTGGTCCGTGATGAGTTTGAACGGTCTACCGATAAGAAAATGGCGCCATTTCTTCAGAGCTTCAACGATGGCATAGGCTCCTTTCTCTACCGCTGAGTGATTCCGCTCGCTCTGATTGAGGGTCCTTGAGTTAAAGGCGATGGGCCTCGAATTCTGTGATAATGTAGCGGCGATGGAATGCTCGGAAGCGTCAGTCTCGACACTAAAAGGTAACTTGTCGTCTATGGCGTGACTTTGCTATAGCAGATTTCAGGTCCTCGAAACATTTTACTGCATCTGAGCTTAAGGGGAAACTTTTGGTATGCACCATAGGATAGATTCTCTATGAAAAACTAGGAATCCACTTCAAATAGTGTGCGAACATACCGAGAGTCCTTCGAAGAGAAGCTACATCATTGGGTGGGGGCATATTTAGAAGCGGTTTCAGTCGCTCACTAACTGGCTTAATAACATGATTTTCAAATGTATAGCCAAGAATGTTTATAGTCGACTGTGTGAACTTGCTCTTTTCTTTGTTTAGGGTAAGGTTGTACTTCTCCACAGCTTTGACAAATAGTCTAAGATTTTTATCGTGCTCTTCCTGTGTCTTTCCACATACAGTAATATCATTAATGTTGGCAAAAGTACCGTTTAGGTTTTCGGTTCTGATGAGCCAGTCGACAGTTCTTTGGAAACTAGACACACCGTTGGTAACACCAAACGGAATTCTACGAAAATGATACAGGTTACCACATGTCTCGAAAGCTGTGAAGGTTTTTTTTCGTCAGGCAAGATGGGCACGTGGTGGTATGCGCTCTGTAAATCTATAGCGCTAATAATCGCGTATTTAGCTACCTTTGTTATCATCTCTTCAATGTTGGGTAACGGGTAAGCAAAGGCATCCAGTTGTGTATATTTGTTGATGGTTTGCGTGTAATCTATTACCATCCGCCTCTTGTGATTTGCATTTTTCGTGATTAAAACCTGCGCTCGCCAAGGTGACAGACTTTCTTCTATGATTCCTTCCTTTTTTTTGTGTGTTTCCTTCATTTTGCAGCGTTAGGTTTGCAGTCCGCCGTGACATTAGAAAATAGGGGTACAGCAGGGACAAGAGGCTGCAGCTACGCTGCAAACCTTTAACTTATCTTTCGGTCCACCAAATTTGAATTCAAAGTCAAAGTCAAAGTCAAATCGTTTATTTCTTTAGACTTACAAAATAAGTACTTAGACAAGTCAAATTTTTACTATATAAACAGCTTGATAAATAGTTATTACTACCAACAAGAAATAAGGTGCAATTGACTTTAATTCACTTCAATTTTTTGTCCACTAGCGGAAGAAGTGAAAAAGAAACCACTAGCAAGTCCATCGCTTATCAACTATTACAATCTTAGGATAACTAAGTCTAACTAGACTTACATACTATAGTCTGTATGGAACTGGGCGACATCCGGCCAAGCATTAACATCATTTACGTAGTCATCTACGGAGTAATAGGCTTTCTTGATAAGATTTCGTTTTATGTACAGTTTAAATTTACGAATAGGGAGCTCAGTTGCTTCAGATGGAAGCTTATTATAGAATCTTACGCAATTGCCCACAAATGATTTCCCTACCTTTCGTAATCTATATGATGGGATGTGTAATTTGTTCTTGTTTCTTTGTGTTTTTATTGTGAACATCACACCTTTTCATAAAGTTATCTCTGTTTTTGTGTGTATACATTAGATTTTCATAGATGTATTGCGATATTACTGTTAAAATATTTATTTCTTTAAATAATTCCCTCAACGAGTCACGTGGATTTGAATTCAAATCCAATTCTAGAGTCGAGTGTGATTTTAAGACGTCATGGCCAATTATAACGTCGGCACATAAGTTATTCACAATCAGGAGATTGACGTTGTTGAAGACATTGTCTCCGATCCTGACATTCTGGAGAGTCGAGCCGTTAACCTATGACTTGTGAGATAAGGAAGCCATAGAAATAGTTTGGTTGCAACGCCTCTTCTTCAGTTGACAGAGATTGGCAAAGTCATCATTGACGAAGCTCAGGGAGCTCCCGGTGTCAATCAAGGCTTCTGCTCGAACTCCCTTAATAATAACTGTCACCATTGCCTTGCGCAGTGAAGTCGGTGCCGCCGCAGATATTATAATGCAGTGGCCGCAGTCATCTGTTGCCGTTGTTGAAGCAGCTGTCGGTGTCCTGCTACGACAGACTTTTCCATAGTGGCCCTTTCTATTACACTTTATGCATGTAGCATCTCGAGCTGGAATGTCCTTGCGAGGGTGTATAGCTGATGCTCCACAAAAAAACATTTTCGTTTGGGGACAGCAGCGGCAGTAGAAGTAAGCACAACACTGCCAGATCCGTGCCTGCACTCCGGAGAACGAAACAGCTATCGCCTCGGCCAACCGCCGCGAGTAGAAATGGCCTCGTTAACAAATTTAGCGTATAGTTTGTTTTTGTTGAACATTGCAATACAATTGAAGATAATAAAAACAGACTCACCCTGGGGCATCTGCACTCCCTGTACTTACCACGGGGCGCACAAATAATTAATAAAGAACGGCAGGCTCCGATAAAGTCATAAAATCGCTCGTCCAACCTGACATCATTCTTCTAGGTATGATCAATGCACAGACCAGCAAACGCATGTCTGCACCGTCGCGTCGCTCTAGTCACCGCAGCCCGGTTACACCACCAATTCCCTACACCTAGCTTCAGTCAGCTGCAAACAGACAAATCATCAATATACAACAAACATAAGAACTCCGGCCAATTGTGTCATTTCTCGAGAACAACGTACTCTAGGCACGAACATACCAACAGATCAACCAATGGTAGTTACCGACCACAGATGAGATCCGCGGTAGCACCACCAGATATATCAGGGGACCCAAAACAAGGAACTGCTTGACCACAAGCCAACAACAAATTTACTAAACATGACACAACTAGGTCAGACGACAACAAACTTACAATATGCAACTCAATGCCACAAAACAACATCTAGCCAGACATCCACCGTGTATGTCTGGAGTCTTGGGTGTAGGGACCCAAGACGCCCACAACAGCTCTGCCAAGCAACGCCGTATGCTTGTAGAACTAATATTGAGACACCGTCCTCAATACGCACACACACATCCAAGCAGACGGACACCGTTCACGTCTGAAGGATAATCTTGGGTGTAGCAACCCAAGATGCTCACAACTGTTCTGCCAAGCAACACCGTATGCTTGTAGAACTAATATTGAGACACCGTACTCAATACGCACACACAAATCCAAGCAGACAGCCACCGTGCATGTCTGAAGGATAATCTTGGGTGTAGCAACCCAAGATGCTCACATCTGTTCTGCCAAGCAACACCGTATGCTTGTAGAACTAATATTGAGACACCGTACTCAATACGTACACACACATCCAAGCAGACAGCCACCGTGCATGTCTGAAGGATAATCTTGGGTGTAGCAACCCAAGATGCTCACAACTGTTCTGCCAAGTAACACCGTATGCTTGTAGAACTAATATTGAGACACCGTACTCAATATGCTCACACGCGTCTAAGCAGACGGCTACCAATCACATCTCAAGGATCTATTCTGAGTGTAAGAACCCAAGATGTTCACACCAGTTCTGCTAATCACCACCATGTCCAAGATACCACAAAAAGACCTCAACTTCCAGCAAAAACAGCATAGCAGAAACAAAGATCAAAACCAAACAAGTAAATACAAGAGTGTTACAAAATAACACACAACAGAACAACATAATGCGAGACAATATTAAGCAGTAGGGCAGTAGGTATAACAAAATAATCAAAACAAACAAATTTTATTGTTTCACTATCTTTTTCAAATGAACAACCACTAACTTTGGAACTGAAACCATTCAGAAGTAGGTAGGTGTGCGCTTAGCGTTGTGATGAGGACCCTTAATTCCCAGTCGTTCCAGGCAAAGTTAATCCTCTGGCTGGTATCATCACCCGTAGTTTTGGCTCCAACCAATGTCAATCATAAAATCTTTATTTGCCTCTATGATCCATGTGACCTGCAAGCATGTACTGTCTGGCATCCTCCACTTCTACTGAAGCCTGAAACCAATAAATCACAACAGAAAAATGCATCCGACAGGCATGTTGTGCAATTGACACGACACAGGCTATCATCAATAACACTATAGGACCTAATTATCTTTACCTGCTATGCTTTATCCTTGGGAAAAGCCACTTGATCAGCTTTGGCTAGCTAGGTACGAACTGTACGAGATATTTGAGTCATTTCTTTCTCAAGATTAATTAACATCAAGCAAACGTTGGTTCATATCACAATAAAACTCATGAAAATTGAACTGCTTACATAGTAATAACCATGCTACCTAGTCTAGGTACCTACGTACAAATCAATCCAGGTGCATTATAAAAACCGGTAATTTTAGTGTAAAACAGCCATACCCTTATCAGCCATCAATCACATCATTACAAACCAATTGTATTACTGTACATCCATAAAGCTTCTTAGTTAAATTCTCGTAAGAATTCAGGTTTGGTCGCCAGCTCAGATTGGTCACAGCATAAAATGTCGACCTGTTGAGTGTCACCATTTTGATGTGAATCCATCGAACTTTTCCATTCTTGGTAAACATCTGTGAGCGTAAAACATAGGTTTATCCCACTTCTGATGAAGACTCACGCACACGGCGGAGCCCTGAATGCTATAAATTTCAATAACAACTGATAATAACGAGCATTCTTTTCATTGATCGGTCTAAGATGGTCCTAGTTGTTTGCTAACCGCCATCATAGCTGCCAATCCGACAAGACCACTCGACAGTTGTCAATATTGAACGTCGTATCCGTTTCCTAAAGATTGTCTGTTACATTCAGAACCTCTTCAGAACCGTTGATTTGGACGAACAGAACCATAAACACCCAAATATTGCAAAGGCTTACTGCAAAGAGGTTAATCAGCTTTAGAATTGTCTATCATACAACCCCTGTAGGCTACCTGGCCTCGTCTACAGATATATAAGTTTAGTACAAAAGTGGTTTGCACCAAAGAGAATACAATGGTTTGCACGTCTGGTAGCGGTAGCGGTGAAGTGCGAGGGGTTCATGTGGTTCCAACCCTGTTTCACTCCCGTGAAACGAATTTTTAGTAATTATTTTAGGGCAAAAAACTGCTAACCGGTGGTATGATGCGGTAATTTAATTTAGTCCTCGTCCTATTATTATTTTTACATAGATTTATGGCGCATTGAACCATTTTTCAGCCACAAAAAATAAATTTGTAATAACGACTGTTCACACAGCTGGTTCTCACATGAATAATTGTCATTCATTTGACAAGTCTATGATGTTCACACTTGTGTACTTGTGTCTTCTCGATCAATAGGTGAACAAGTGCTCTATGTACTATAATATCTCTATGTATGTATACGTACAAATAGAATACTATTCCAAAGAGAATATAACGCTAGAGTCTGTTCGAAAGGAGAATAGTCGTGCGTGGCGTTTCGGTGAACTAACACCTAATCGTACTGCAATGACAGAGCAGTGTTGTCAACGCAACAAAAGTTGTGAATTGGCACACGCGCGCCCTCTATTCCCACGACTCTTCTCTTTTTGACAGACAGACTCTACGCTTACAATACTATATTTTTTTAAACCCTGCATAAATGATAAACAAACCCGCAGTACTTAACCTCAAATTAACTTTCTTGTTCACGATTTTTAAACATAATGGAAGGTACTTGTTGCTTCGAGATCCTTTCTTCAATAAATATTGTCCAATTATATCTTCGATCTTCTCGACTCCAAGCATGTGTATTTTAATTTATGTTATTCGAATCTATTGACATAATTTTCAGCTTCATGACAAATAGATCATACCTGCGGTGGTTTGAAGGTTATCAAATAAAAAGTTAATGTTAAGTAATATCAACTTCAACTTCGAATAAATAATTTCATTGAAACGACTTCCAGTCCTCATGACTATGTCACATGTCTATGGCCAGGGGTAGAGTGGGTATATGAAATGGGGGCGCGACCGGTGTCGCAGCAATATGCCCAAAACGTGAACACATTGCTCGCGGCAGTAATAGTTTCATTTAGTTGAAGTTCGAACGTTGGCTACGACGGATCTTCATGTTGGAGGAAAATGCCGAATTGTTCAATAGTAATTTGCAAAAATAGAAGTGAAATTATGAACTTTAAGTCAAATGGAAATTAATTTGGATTTATTAGGTAAAAGGTAGTATAGGATAGGCTACTTATTTAGACACTTTTACGTTATTAACTCGTTTTTAACCCCCGACCGAAAAAGGGAGGTTTGACGTGTCTGTGTATCTGTGTGTCTGTCTGTGGCATCGTAGCTCCTAAAGGAATGGACCTATTTTGATGCGATTTTTTTTTGTTTGAAAGCTGACGTGATCGAGTGCTCACTATGTATGTCTCATGAAAATCAGTTCAGCTGTTTGATTGAAGATTGTCAGCCCTTTTCTAGCGGCTGAAGGGTTATGATTATGAGCAACTTCCAGTGATATGAACGATTCGAGATTTGGTATCCTGTCACTTCAACAATATGCCAAGACATGATAACCTTTACCTGATGCTGTAACATTGCCACCATCACAAGTTCAGATGAGCCAGTAATCAAATATATTTTATGAATTAGTTAATTTAAACTTATTACTATTAAGATTAATGCGTAAAATACAAAATTTCAATTACATAAGTAAAACTTGGAAATAAAGTGGTCACTTAGATTTTTGTTCACATAAACTTTTTTAAGGTAAAGTAAAGAAGCGAACAAGAAACCTTTACCTTTAGATTGTTAGTTTTTGAGCTGGAGAAAAACTCGTCCCAAGCTTTTTATCCTCAAGATAATCTGATATTTTGTAATCTATGTACCATTTAAATTTACAGATATGTATTTTTTTTTTACGATAACGTCTATTCGTCTAATAAAGATAGGAATGTTTGTTTACTGACGTGAACATTGTTAATTAGTGAATTACCTATTTAGCGTAAAAACGACAATCAAGTCGTTTCACGTTTTATCGACAAGCAATCCCTATTTTAAACGCATATTATTGCGTCTATAGTGGTGCTGTACGAACGTCACTTGCAACCTAGTGTGCGAACGAATAGTTGCACTCCATGCGTTGTGTGCATGACACGCACACAACGCGAAGTATTGTTTTTATTTTGTTAACTGTGTGTGCGTGAGCTTGGATTGCGACAGTAGGTTTTGTACGCAGCGCACAGGATTGCCATCTCTCGCCATCTGTGGTCCGCACCATAGCAAGTTCATCCATAGCACATTCGAAGGCATTAACAAAATCACCCCTTAGACCAAGGCTGGCCAATTTATTTTCCAGGCGAGCAAAATTTCTTAGACTGTGGCGGCGCCGGGCCACTACTACTATCATATCTATCCATAAGGAAATTAAAAAAACACAGAAATTACAAAATATGCTTTAGTTTACTTTATTTCTAAATGAAATGAATAAACAGGTAATTTAATTAATTATATATATTTTTTTAATGTGAGCTGTGAAGAGGTGTTTCTGATAGTAATTTGTCGATATTTATTTTTATGTATGATAAAGTTGAAAATGTTTTCTCACACATAGGTGGAACCAAATCTGCTTAAAATTTGTATAGCAAGGTCGTGCAAAGTTGGAAAATCTTGACTAGAAACATTTTTCCAAAAGTTTGCAAAACTCTCTGTTAGCTGCTCCTTTTTCGTTGAAAATTTGTTTAAGGGCAGTGTGATTTTGAAGATTGTAACCTCGAGCTGAATGTTTGTTGAATATTTAAGCAGGTCAGTAAAACTGATTGCAAAAGGATTCATAAACAGCTGAATATTTTCCTTGTCAGATTCAAAATCCTGGAATCTGTTTGCAAAAGACTCTTGTTAACATTTTATTTTTGAAAAGTACTTTGAGTTATCAGGGGCTATCTTTAATCCTTCTCTTACACTTGCAACTGCAAGTGTGTAAAAATGGTGGATTTTATTGATCATCATGATTTGCTGCAAACAAGTTCAACTTCGCTTTGAAACCATTGATCAAATTTAACATTGTCGGAAGAGAACAATCTTTTCCTTGCAATTTAAGGTTCAGAACATTAAGGTACCTACTTCATGATGTCAACTAAAAATGCAAGATCACACAGCCATAATGATTTTTAAGCAGAGCTGTCTCTGCTGGCAATGCTTGTTTTTCTTCCAGAAAATCCAGAACCTGCTCCCTCAAATCATAAAAATGTTTTAACATTTCGCCTTTGGATAACCAGCGAACAGCGCAGTAGAATTGTAATTCGCCGTATTCTTTTATTTCTTCTTCAAACAATATTTTGAATCGTCGGGGATTAAGTGCTCTGATGATAAGAAAATAATTGTCGATTGTGATTTTTCAGCAAAGCCACAGCGCCATTAGTTTTCTTCATCATCGCAGGTGCTACATCAGTGCATACTGAATTGCATTTATCCCAGTTTAGGCTCTTACCCTCCGACCAAAGTGATGGCGGGCAAATTCAAATACCGTGGCGGGCCACTTCGTGGCCCGCGGGCCTGGGTTTGGCCGGCCTTGCCTTAGACCGTCTATTTGTAGATGGTCTAAAACACTCTCTGATCCAAGATCGCTCATCTGCTATTTTAATGTGTGATAGACTGATAGTGCATGACGCCCAAATATGCTTAAAATCTCAGAATCAAAAAGAAGAATAATATATCCCCTAATTTCGGAAAGCCCACAATTTAGCAATTTAATCGGGCAACAGATGTTAGGCCGTTTTCCATAACCGACGATAAGCCGCTATATTTCGCTACCTAGCCGTCAGCCGGTATGATGGATTGGCTATCCCTCCGCTGATTTATTTCACTATTATGAGAGCTTGTATACTGTTTCTGTCCCATGCCATATGCTGAGATATATCAGACTGGTTTGCTCTAAGTTTTTGTAAGGCATTAAGGTTAAGTCGACTATACTATCACTGCTGTAACTCAATACTTTCAGCACAACAAATAAGTACTCCAGGCATAGTTCTTATATTATCTACATTTACCTATTTAAACTAAGTATTAACGCATTATCTGCCCAGAGTCAACTGCAAATGACCTGTATACACGTTGGCGCTTGTATTCATTTGAATCATTTATTAACTTGTTTACATATTTAATTTTTTTTTATCTTTTTAATTCAAATTTCACTCTGCCAACTAGGCGATGCGGTAGTAGTAAACGGATAAGTGATAATAAGTAGAGTTTATTGTCTAGTACATCACCAAATAAAAGCAAGCTTCATAATATAATGTGATGTTTCCTCGGTAATTTATCCCCATATTTCAGAGCAAACTGTGGCCATCCATCTCTGCGTCTTCAACAAGATCGGTATATACACCGCGACTCATCAATCACGGTCACCCAGTCAAAGCTTATAAATATCGTCCACAATGCTATGCTTTATTATACAGTTTTTTAAGGAAAAGTATCGTGAAACGGTTCATCTGCTTGCTATTAAGAACATGTATTGTGTAATGTGAGCTTAGGTCAAAACTCTAACGCCTCTAAATTCGGTCCCTGCCCGTGGTCCACCTACCTGCATAATGCATCGAAAACAATTAAAAGAAATGAGAGCCTAGCCAACCGGCATTCGCTATGAAGCGAATCGAAAACAATTGAAAGATTCGTAGGGAAAAATTTAAAACAGATCACGTGACATATCTAAGGCGTATGTCAAACCCATACATTTTTGGACTTTTCTAATATCGCTTTCGACATCGATTGTTACATTGTCTAGGCCCTAGGGCCTAGATAAGTCCACAAATGTATGGGTTTGACATCTGCCTTCGATGTGTCACGTGATCTGTTTCGAATTTTTCCCTTCGAATCTTTCAATTGTTTTCGATTCGCTTCATAGCGAATGGCAGTTGGTTACGCCCTCAGATCACGTGACATATATATCTAATAAATAAATAAATAATGTTGGACAGTTCACACAGCATTATCTAGCCCCAAGCTAAGCAGAGCTTGTGTTATGGCTACTAGATAACTGATATACATAATACAATACAATATCTAAGGCATATCAAACAAATACATATTTGGACTTTTCTACTATCTTTTTTATTATAAAAACGATCGTAGTTTGACGAATTCATTACGGATATAAGCGGGTTAACTACGAACCTTATTTATGTTGGAAGAACATGGAAGAACTTATTTGTGTTTTCTACTACCGCTTTCGACATCGAATGTCATATTATCTAGGCCCTCTGACTGTACCGGGGGCATTTTTTTCTTTCCTGGTCCATCTCAAGATAACTTGACGACCTCTGTGGCGCGGTGGGCGAAGGTGCACCTGTAGCGCAAAAGGTTCCGGGTTCGATACCCGCCTCGGCACAAAAGTGTGTACGATCTGCAGTCATTTTGTTAAGTGCGTTCTGGATGTTTTCTATATAATATAAAAAATATATATCTATTTAGATATTGTATTAAGTATATCAGTTATCTAGTATCCATAACACAAACTGGGAGATCCAGGGGATTTTTTTTTATTTCCATGTTCCACTTTAGCTCACCAGCGGCATTTTTTATTTCCGTGCTCCACTTGTATTTTGGGCATACAACTTACTTTCTCAACTCTGTGTACAATCTACTATTATACCTACTCACAGTATAATATTCAAATGCTAACACAGATTTCACAATACCTATTCAAATCTCGCAATGTGATAACCTTCTCTATCAATAAACAGCTTGTTCGGTTTATTTTATCGTTGGTTGGTTAGTACCACCCATTACTCGTACAAAGTACTGGTACAACCACAGAAATCGTAATAACTTATTATTACGATTTCTGTGGATACAACTGTGTATAGATACTGCAAATGATCAAACTCTTGCACTATAAACCCAAAGATCCTAATAAAATTACCTACTCTCGGTTAACAGTTACACTCAGACACCGGTCCACTGCTGGACGCAGGCGTCGTTCTGATAAACGCTTTATTGGCGTTTAACACATTAACCTTGGGCTAAACGCCAATAAGACGTGCCTAGCGTGGGGATTATGGGTGTTATCCTTTAGGTTCGGCGGGACACTTGAGTAGGTACCGTAAGATAATTTATAAAAACGCACAAACCAACGTTGTCAAAAAACTGCTTAGTTTTTCGCAGATCAGGGCTGCACCGCTAACGCACTGTACAACACAATAAAAATCTAATTAGTCGGTCAGTTAGATTACCGAAGATGTTATACACGTATTTTTTCAATTGTCAATCAAACAAAAAATTATACAAATAAAGTGCATCAATGTTTGGGACCAAAGTTCCAATCTTTGACGCGCTTTATTTTTGATAGTGAAGTCACGGCTATGTAAAAAGTTTGACACTTTTTACGCAGCCGTGACGTCACGCGGATTTTTAACTGGCTACATCTTCATCATTTTTTGTTTAACACATTGCTGGACACTACCGCCCACAGACATAAAGAGTTAAAAAGCGATACGACAGTACGCCTCTCGACGTAAGAGTTTAGGTTAAGCCAAAGTCAGTACGCAGTAAAAAATATTAGGAATACGTTACCGAAGCAATGCAACCTGCATTGCTTCGGTACCAAACATGTTACTCAAATATGTTATTTACTTCCGTCAAGAATAGGTACCATTGTGTAGGTGTATTTGTTTGTTTTGTTTGTGAATGTTTTGAGTCTCTTCTGTAGCAGCCATTTATTCACCAAAAGTGCGACAACCTTGTGTGTTACTGAACGTTAAACTTGTAGAGATTTATTTATATAACTTTTAACGTTTTCTTTAATATTTGATTTATGACTAAGACACAATTTTTGTTTATTTATGCTCTTATCGATTTTGAGATCTCTAAGTGAATGATTGTGGCGTGTAAATGTGTGTCACGTTAAAGAGTGTCAAGCAAACATTGATATAAACTTTGTAAAGTGATGGTTTCAAGGCTAACGAAGGTGCAAGGTGCTCAAACGATATGAAATTTTATAAAAAGGCGAACTTTTTAATGTGTTTATTAGTAACGTGTTGTGTCGTCATCTATTATAGTACAGTGCCGTACAAAGAAAGATATATATTTAAACCCAAAAGTTTAAAATACATACTTTTATGGACTTCAGCTAAAAACGTACCATTTGTGGACATGGGTTTGGGGCAAGAAGGTTTTCTAACTAGAAAATGTCGACACACAAACTGCTTTGTAACTTCAAACAAATCATATTTAGGCGACTATAGAAATTTTGACGTCATAGCTTTTTCGGGACCTGAGCTATCTTTGGAGGATTACTACAAAATAAAACTACCGGAATTGCGTTCTCTGCATCAAAAATATGTTTTTGCAAGCATTGAGTCACCGTATCATTATCCAATGTGCGCGGGAAAATATGACAACTTTTTCAACTGGACATGGACTTATAAATTAGATTCCGAAGTTCAATGGGGGTTTATTGTTATAAGAGATTTATATAACGTTATTGTTGGTCCTAAAGAGAACATGAACTGGTATAAGGCAGAAGAAATGATGCCTATAAGTAAAGAATTAAAAAAACAGCTGAATACGAAAAAGACCGCTGCAGCATGGTTTGCTTCCAACTGTAAATCAGGAAATAAACGAAGTTTATATGTGAAACAGCTACAAAGTGAACTTGGCCAATACATTAGTAATGAAAATAAAAATTATAGTGTTGATGTATATGGAAGCTGTGGACCATTGATATGTCCTCGGAATAAAAGTGTTGAGTGTAATAATATGATCAAAGAGAAATACTATTTTTATTTATCATTTGAAAATGCTCTGAGTCCGGACTACGTAACGGAAAAACTGTTAAGAGCCTTAAATAATAATGCTGTGCCTATTGTATTTGGCGGAGCTAACTATTCAAGGTAAACCTATAGCTTTAACATGTCTCTACATTCATTTCAATTAATTATACTGCTTAGCTAGCTATCTAAAAGCAGTTCCCATCGAAAAAAAAAGAAATCGTAATTGGTACGCACAAATTCTAGTAATTTCTGCTCTGCTTACCTTAAATTTTTTTGTGATCTGATACGAGAAATCACTCGATATTTTGACAGTGCTTGCCATAATTATCGAGTGATGTAATAAAGCGAGAATTTCTTGGTGCAGCAAGTCAATACGACGCCTGATGATAAAATATTCTAATTAGTCCGCCAGGTAGATTATTAGAAGATATTGGACACGTATTTTTTATTTAGTCTATAAAATAAAAAAATATGAAAATGTAGCCAGTTAGAGTTCCGCGTGACGTCAAGGCTATGTAAAAAGTGACACACTTTTTACTTAGCCGTGACGTCACTAGTCCCTACTCCCTACTCCCAAACATTGACGCGCTGTATTTTTGACTTTTTTTTTTAGATTTTTTTAGTTGTCAGGCCTAATTCTAATTCTAAGTGGGGGAACTAAGATCTGCGGGGACGTCTCGCATAGGAGTGTATTGTGTATTGTCAGGCCTATTATAACTGTCATTTCTTTTATTACAGATTCTTACCAGAGGGGTCATACTTAGATGCAAGGGAACTAGGTGTTCAAAATCTCGCGGATAAAATTTATGAACTCATGAACGATCACGAGAAGTATGCAGAATATTTTAAATGGAAGAACTATTACCGGTACTATCATACTACAGAAAACGCCGATACCAATGAGTACTGTAGGTTTTGTGACTTACTGAACAATGAAAAAAAACTTAAAAAACACTCTATCTATAGAAACTTTCGCTCTTGGTGGAATACAAAGTACAACAGTCATTGTGAAAAAACTGCCTTGCAGGAGTATTAATAAGGGATTTTCAATGTAATCTTTAAAAAAACATCCACGTTTTTATCTTGACTCTAGATAACGCTTTACAAAAGTAAAATGACAATGTCTAGTGTCGTAAAATAAACAACGAAATAATTTCCTGTTTTGTCGCAGCAAATACACAGCAAGTCATGAAATAAGAAGTTGAAGTTAATTTCCTGTTTTACAGGTTTTTACAGTTTCCAATCGAATAAACGTAGACCGAGAATCTAGGCGTACCTTACCTACCATCTGTCTTAGTATATGGCAACCACATGTTTTTTAGAGTTCGCATTGAAAATGCCTCCTTACATTAGCGATGTGGGTATCCAATACATTGTTACTAATTTATATTGTGGACAAACGATATCAATCAATTAAAAAAAATACCCAACAATATTTTTCATGGAATAGTTACAACGTAGGTTACAACATCATATTTTGAAACAAGTTTTTCATGAATATATTGTGTAGTTTTATTTCACTATTTCGTTCACTAATACCGTTCATGCCCTTCATACTCTTATGAGAAGACAGCTCGGTTTGAGGCTAGACATGATTTTTATCATTTTAGTGGATAGTCATCAAAACTAACTTCCTTCCAAAATTTCTAATTCCTGCGTTGAGACCAAGCAGTTAAAATGCTTTTGCTTATAATATTTGATCACAAACAGTAGTTCAGTCAACAGAACTACTCAAAAGAACAGCAAACTAAATATAACGTACATAAACATGAAGTTCAAATTGAATAACAGTTTATATAAAAATACACTTGACACATTTTATCATTCCTTGATCCCCATAAAATATACTTTATAAGACGTCGTCGGTCATCTAATCATTCGATCCCTTGTGTAGTAAAAATCTCTGCAAGGGATAAGGCTGCCAATTGGAGGGTTATGGTTGTTAGTTTTCAAACTATTACCATAATATCTACCTATAACCTGTCTACAACTTTCCTGCAATTCCAATTTTTAATTTCTATGTATAGGTACTTTTAATTTTTTTATTTGTATAATATCTAAAACGACGTGTCACGAGACCTCCGGATGGCGTTGTTATGTATTATTTTAAATTAGCCTGTTTGTATTATCTTACGCTAGGTTAAAAATATGGACCTTTCTCATAAGTGATAAACATATTATCATCGTAAAGCACTTTTAATAATATCATTTTTTTTTACCAGTATTCTACTTTACACGGCTTTGCACGTGTTTTTGTTTCCGGGATAACAATTAGCCTAACCTTACATATCTCCAAGTCCACAAAGATCTACTTATTGTTCTATGGAAACGATTTTTTATTGTTATTGATTGTTGATTATTCTGTCTTCAGATCACATAAAAAAGCATTTACATCAAAAATAAATTTTCTGAATGCATTTAAGTAGTTTTAGTGGAAGAGGTAGGTAACAAACAAACATGTACACTACACATCCAAACGTTCACACTAAAACTATGAGTGTGATAAAGATAAAGTAAACAAGATAAAATAAATTAAAACCCGACTATGCTCATAAACCCTTTAACCACCCAATGAGACAAATCAATCGAAACCTCATTTACTGAAATAAAAAGAGTAGTTTCTGCGCCAAGTGGGAATATAAAAATCTGCTACATACATATGTACATACAAAATAAAAAATATATCAAAAATTCTTTATTTACAGAAAATACAATAGGTGTACACTTAGAAAAGGTCATGTTATAAAATTAAGGACTGACAAGGAAATAAAGTATATTTTTAGACAAGGATATTGTTTTATTTCTGTCTCTTGGTACGTAGACTAAAGTAAAGAAGCAACGAAGAAACATTTAGCCTATTAGTTGTTATATTTCGAGTAGGAGCAAAATCCGTCCTAAGCTTTATACAGGTTTATCTAGATAATCTGGATCCAAGCCAACCACATAAACCTCCTTCATTGCTAGTTCGTTAAAAATAACAGGAGTAGTTACAACCTGAGATATATAGTATAGCTTTTTGCGGTCATTGCCACAAGGAAGGCGAAATATGTTAAACCGCATTTAGCTAAACCGTGTTAATAAGCTATGCTATTTGTAGGTCTGGTGTGACATACTGTATAACTGTGCTTCACATTCCCGGTGGACAAGTTCCCTTATAGTTCTCTTATCGAAGTGGCAGTAGTGGTATGGTCGATCGTCAATCGTTGAGCAAGGAGAATACAATAACTACGTAACGTCGTTGACGATACTCATGTTTTCCTTCTTCTTTGTTTGTGGTAAATCAAAATAAATAATATAAATTTGAATTAAAATCTGTGATTGTGAACATTTTGTGATAGATTACGAATGTGATTAAATATGCGTTTCAATTAATTTTCTGCAAGGGGAATGAACTATACACAGCTTACAATGATGTAAATTTATAATAAGCTGGTCTCGAAGTGCAGTGCTGGAAAAATCAAGGGTACAGTTGTCCTACAGACTTATCTTACGAAAAACATGAAAAAAATCACAAAAAATGTATTGTTCTTCGTTGTTTTATGCGTTTTTGTAGTCATATATTTTTCTAGAGTCTTCCATAAAACAAACATGGTGGTTTCAAATAGTTTAGGCATCGTACCTAAAACAGTCGATCATAATTTTGTAGATGAATTAAAATTAAAGCAAGAAATTTACAGTATTAAAAAACCTGTGGCTATTGCAGGAAATAAGAAAACCATAAGAGAATTTAATAAATTAAAATACATACTACAGTGGACGTCCGATCGAAACGTGCCTTTTGTAGACATGGGCAAGGGTCAAGAAGGATTTGTTTCTAGAAAATGTCCATACACAAATTGTTTTGTAACTGCAGATAAATCATATTTCGACGATTACAGAAAATTTGACGTCGTTGCCTTTTCGGGGCCAGAATTATCCGAAGAATATTTTTATGGTATAGAAAAACCAAGATTGCGTTCTCCTCACCAAAAGTATGTTTTTGCAAGCATAGAGTCACCTGATAATTATCCAATATGCACTACTAAATATGACAATTTCTTCAATTGGACGTGGACATATAAATTAGATTCTGAAGTCCAATGGGGCTTCATTGTTATCAGAGATTTTTACGATAATGTTGTCGGCCCAAAAGAGACGATGGAATGGTTAAAACCGGAAGAAATGACACCTGTAAGCGACCTTTTTAAAAATAAGTTAAAAACAAAGACGGTAGCAGTCGCATGGTTCGTTTCTAACTGTTTTTCAAGAAGTCATCGAGAGTATTTTGTGAAACACCTGCAAAAAGAACTTCGAAAATACGCGGATAATGGCGACGATGCTTATAGGATCGATATATATGGAGACTGTGGAACGCTTCAATGCCCGAGGGATAAAGATAAAATTTGTAAAGACATGATCAAAGAAAAATATTATTTCTATTTATCATTTGAAAATTCACTAAGTCCGGACTATGTTACAGAGAAACTTTTAACTCCTCTTAATAACAATGCTGTACCAATTGTTTTCGGTGAAGCTGATTATTAAAGGTAAGTCAAATGCTTTTTATAATTATAACATTTTCCCTTTATGTTGTTCCCAATATTATTCATATTGTTTTCCCTATCAAATCTGTCGGCCAGTGGAATTAATTTACAAAATAAAACAAACGTTAAAGTTTTAGTAAAAATTAAGGACCTGGCTCCTGATGAGATGTCTCACCTGGAGCCAGGTCCTCTTTTCTATAATAAGTAGTACCTACTAAATAATTAGTACCTAATGAATGATTATCTTGATTAAAGTACTAAAATTTTGATTGGTTTCTTACAGATTTTTGCCGGACCGGTCATACTTGAATGCAAGAGAATTAGGTGCTGTGAAACTAGCGGAAACAATCTACAAACTGATAAACAACCCTGAAGAGTATTCCGAGTATTTTAGATGGAGGAACCACTACAGCTATCACCACACTACAGATGCCGTCGATACAAACGAATATTGCCGGATTTGTGAGTTACTAAACGATGACATTTCAATGAAAAATGAAACAGTCTACAGCAATTTTCAACTGTGGTGGAACAAACCTGGATTTTGTCAAAAATTTAAGTTATTACCTTAGATATTTTTCAGATCTCGAGTGCTTTAATATAGTACAAACTGTAGTACAATTTGAGTTTCGAAATAATTCGAGTAGGTAATTAGATGATATGTTATCAGTAACCGAAGTACCTACAAAAAAGGAGGAATGTTAGTAAAAAGAGATTTTACACGCGACGTTTGTGCGTTTATTTTTTTAATTGTTGTTTTTTGTGGTTTTTTTGTACCCATGTTTGTATTTTTTATTTCTGATGTTTTAATTTGCATTGTTACAATTTTATTATGTTGAAGCGAATGTAAGCTTGACTGAATAGAAATAGTTATTATTTAAAATTAAATTTTAATGGTAAAATATTGGTTGTTATTGTTCTGTTTATTTGACATGTTGTAACCAAATTTATCGTGTTTAAAACACTATAAAGCGGTTTCCAATTCCTGAATGTGTGAATATTATTAATTGTAGCAAAACAAATGGCGCTGAGCGTTCGCCAAATCGTCTATGGAACTAATAGAAATTAAATAGAATAGAATAATAAATAAATAAATAATGCTGGACAAATCACACAGCATTATCTAGCCCCAAGCTAAGCAGAGCTTGTGTTATGGGTACTAGATAACTGATATACATAATACAATACACTACATGGATAGATATTTTTTTTTATTATACATAGAAAACATCCAGAACGCCCTGGACAAATGTCTGCAGATCGTACACAAATTTGTCCCGAGGCGGGAATCGAACCCGCAACCTCCTGCGTTGCAGGCAGACCTTCGCCCACCGCGCCACAGAGGTCGTCTGTCGGTCGAAAACACTTTATTGCACACTTAAACCTAAAAGAAAATGTTTCCAACAAGACAACTTATAAAATGACTAGAAATGTACTAAAACAACACGACAATCAAACAAAATAACGACCAAATTACTAAAGACGCTCCAGAGGGGCGCTTTGAATCGGAACTCTATCATTTTGTATAGAATATTTAGGCCCGTATTATGAAAGATTGCTCAGTCTTCAATCTCTGCTTGAGTAACGCTTTTCTATAGCATAAATGTTGCTCAAGTATAACTCGATGACTGAGCAAGCTTTCATAATACGGGCCTAAGTCTGGTATGCTGAGTGTGTACTGCTATACTGTTACTACAGAATTTGCGTTACTCTATTTCCTATAAAAATGTGACAGCGCTCCAAGCGGGAAGTTAACAAACCTTTCACATTACACTAATATTATAAAAACGAAAGTTTATATGGATGTATGGATGGATGTTTGTTTCCTCTTCACGCCAAAACTACTGAACGGATCTGACTGAAATTAGGCATACAGGTAACTTCAATACTGGAATAAAACGTAGGCTACTTTTTATCCCGTGGGCGTGCGAAGCTGCGGGGCGCAGCTAGTTCCGTTATAAAATAAAGTACCTAACGCAAACTTTGCAGTAAACAGTACGGCAGTACACACTCAGTACTGGCCCTAGGTAAGACTAGAGTCTCGGTACGCGTCCAGGGTACTTTTATAACCGACTTCAAAAAAGGAGGAGGTTCTCAATTCGACTATATTTTATTTTGTTTGTTTGTTACATAAGAACTTTTCACTGGGTGGTCCGATTTTCATGATTTTTTTTATATGAAAGCTGGTGCTTCCCCTGTGGTCCCAATTAATTTTGTTCAGTTCTGACAGTGGGATTCATGAAATTTCACGAAAAAACTATAAAAAATTATAGTTTTTTAAAACAATTTTTTTTATATTTAAGGCGGTATCCCGAGGCACATTAGCGCCACCGCCTATTTTATCTTATAATTACGTTGAAGAAAGGAATTAAAAAAAATTATAGGCTAGTTTATGATACCTACAGCTTTCTTTAAAAAAAAAAAACTAATACCTCTGTAATAGTTATTTTTTGTATAGTCTGGTAGAAGGAGATGCGAAAATGGAGTTTGGTGCCCACCAAGTTCTACTTTACAGAGGTATTAAAAAACAGCTTATGATAGGTATCACAAACAGGCCTATTTTTTTTTAAATTCGATTGTTCAACGTAATAATCATTCCTCCATTCCATTATCCTGAAAATATCATTGCGATGTTGTTTTACATAAGTTTTCGAGACCGAAGCACTGTTATCTCTTCGTCCTACTATAAAAATAAGTTTAAATTACTTATGAAAATATTTGTTACAACCAATAGAACGTCGTTTTTTACACATCTTTGTTCCTCAACCTTAACCTTAACAGCCTGTTTTAATTCACTGCTGGACGCATGCCTCCCCCTGATAAGCGCCTTGTTGGCGTTTATCTAATGGAGAGTAATGCCCATAATCCCCACGCTGGGCATGCGGGTTGGGGACCGCAGTTCGGTGGTAGAATTGTTCTGCATATCGGTGGATATCCGCTAGTCCCCTCTTACAACTCCCACGGAATGAAATAGGGTGTTGCAAATTCTAAGCCAGTACCACACAGCTAGTCAGCACCACACAGCTTCATCTTCGTTCAGGTTCAGTGAATACCACCGAGCGGAGATGTAGGTATAATATTTGTATGACGCGTTCGAAGCAGAAATGTGAGCTGTGCCTCGAAACAGTCGCAACGCAAACTGGCAACGACGCGACGTCACGCAGCGGGGAGGCTAGAAATAATGTAAGCGGCGTGAGTAGTGCATCTTTATTTTCTCTATTTTTAATTTTATCTCTTAGGGATAACAAACAATCATACTTAAATATTAACAGTTAATAGTAAAGTAATAAGTACCTACTAGAAGCATGACCAGCCCCGTTATCCGCAAGTTACAGTAGAGGGGTGGTGTTAGTGAGTTAACACAGTAGTCTAGGTAATCTAGAATAATATTGAGTAAGTAAGTAAATAAAGTTGAATAAATATGCTATTAATTAACTAAGTTTTACAAGGAGTCGGTGCGAATAAAGCATCATCGAAGCATCATCAAAGCAGCTTCATCTCGACAAACATCAGACAGTTTCGCTCTAATCAGTACACATCTCCGCTTTAGCCGGCACACAGCTAAAACCATCACACAACCTTTCTTTTTTTTCTTCGGCGAGGTAAATTTGTTTACGAATAGACTGGTCTGGGGGGGGGGGTTGACTCGACGCCCTGAAAAGGGCGTAATACTCACTAAAAACCTCTCCGGTATCCGTTTGCCTTTTCGCAGAACCACGGGAACATATAACCTCCGCGATCCGACTGGCGTCCCTTCTTCCTCCCATACTTAACCAGCAAGCCCACCATTTCACCGTCCGTCTCTCGTCTCCTCACCTTTCCTACTCTCTATTGGGATACAAACAGGACATAGATAGATAGATAGAAAATTCTTTATTGCACACTTATTTAAAGAAACATTACAATAGAACAGCTTAAAAACTAAGTGACAAGTGGCGGTCTTATCGATCAAGAGAGATCTGTACCAGACAACCGTGGATGGATAGGATCATTGGATAGTACTAGGGGATCTGTGTGCTCATGAAGGTTATATAAATTTAATACTTATATTCATAGGGACATAGATGGTGTTCGTTCATTGATAGCAGGACAAATAATGCTCCTTTACCATGGTTTTGAAAGTTGGTAAAGACTTTGCTCGCCTCACCGAGACTGGCAACGCGTTCCATAGCCGTACAGCCCGAGCAGTAAAGGAATGGGCGAAGAAGGAAGTAGAGTGGACAGGTCAGACATAGGTAAACAGTTACATGCGAAACCATCACACAACCTAGCTAAAAACGTTTATTCTGTCTTCGCTTCGGTTATCTCCACACTCTCCACTTTGGTGGAGTCTTCCGAGACCACCTCAAAACAAGCCTTTATACAGCAACGAAATAATAAAAAGTGTGGTTAGTCATGATTTCTACAAGATGTTGTGTTCTTTTTATTTGATAAATGTAACCCTCCTAATTTTATGGGAGTACCTCGGAATCATTCTCAATAAAATAGTCAAAAATTAGCAAATTCGGTTAACCATTGGCGGAAATATCAAGTAACATATACACAAAAACATACAGGAGAATTGGGAACTTCGTCCTGTTTTTGAATTCGGTTAAAAATACAATAAGATAGCGCAGGATTTAAAATATAAACTGAAAACACTATAACAAAACTTGTTAGTTTTATGAACACGTTAAAGATAACCCAAGCTTATCTTGGAAATAACATAATGTGGGTTTTTATTTCTGGCCATACCTACCTACTTTATGTAGTTGAAATCAGCATGCAACATGACTAACGATTTATTTTATACAGGGTGTTTGGTACAACGTTTGCCATATCAATACTGAGGGTAGGTGGAACCAAATGCGCCGTACTCGCCCTGAACACACATTAGTTGCAAACACTACTTTCTCTTTCGTGCACTCGCCATTTAAATTTGTTATTATAGTCATTTTTGACAATGCGGACGATAAAATAAAATTTATTTCATTAACTCGTATTACCACATCGTCATACCACAAATAAATAATACTATGTTTCAAAAAAGTGCTTATATCTCTGCAGTTAAAATTTACAATAGCTTGCCCCTAGACTTCAAACTTCTCGAGGGTCCTAAGTTTAAAAATAACCTTAGTAAATGGCTTGTATCAAAATCTTTTTATGATCTACAAGAGTACTTTCAGAGAGATAGTGACTTTGTTAGTTAATAGAATACCAATACTGTAAATTAATGTAATTTAAAACCTAGTATTTTTTGTATTCACCTGTGTTAATTTTAGATTCTTTTCCCTTTTTCTTGTAGGGTATATGTTATGTGTACTTATGTTATGTGCTAACTACCTATGTTGTATTGTACGTCCCGTTGGACAAACTGTGAAACTTGTACCATTATTTTTGTAACACCAAATTGTACGAACAGTTTACAATAAAAATATTCTGATATTCTGATACCTAAGAGTGAAATGTTACACCTCTGGCTTTGTTTGTGTTTTTAGAATTGTTGTTGAGCTTTCGAAAGGCACACGTCATTTTGTGACGCTATAAACTGCTCGCAAATGTCCTTCACAACACGTCCGGCTAACACTGTGCTTAGATATAAACTAAGTCCAAGTTTATGCATGCGTAAGGTTCGACTTGGACACAACACGGCGCAGTCTCAATGCGGTAAGGGATCTAACGATTTAAATCTATGTTCATGATGATGATAATGATTGGTGTTTTTTGTTTGCTGGGGTCTAATTCCACTATTTTTTAAACAAAATGCTATAATGGTGCCATAATGGCGCCATACGATTAAGATAGAGATGTAGTCGTAAATTTATTTGGTATTCTATTACCATAAGATTACAATCTCTATGACTTATAATATCGTGTCAATAATGTGGTGGGGCATATAATCATAATCGTAATAGTCATAGATATGGCATAAACAAAAAAAGATCGTGTTAGTAGAATACCAAAAGGTGACAATGGCGGTGATTGTAACGCGATAATGAAGCGATAATATTGTCATAGTGAGGCGATTGTGTTAGTGGAATCAGGCCCCAGGTATTCGTAATTTTAATACAAACCGTTCTTGCGACTGGCTCGAATGCAGTGAACATCAAGTTAAACTCCTTTTGCCGAAACCGTTGACAGAGATACGACACGCTTGTGCATCAGCTAAATTGTATACATATTGGCATAGCTTAGAAATGAATCGACTCTGAAAAACTAGAAAGTTCTGGAATGAATTATTTTTACCTTATGAATATGAATAATATGATATAATATGTGGCGTCGCCGCGTCGTTTGGGGAGGCATATGTTCAGCAGTGGACGTATACAGGCTGATGATGATGATGATGATGAAGATGAATAATGATATTGAAATGAAACCAAATGATATCAACTTTTACAAACTTAGGTAGGTATATAATGACGTTTAAAACCAACAAATTACTTAGCAAGAAGTAACTTCGCAAGATTTCACAATAGGCAATACATATTACAGATAAATGATTATTACTTATAATTCATTACATTAGATATTTTTAGAATAGGATATTTTCTTTTATCGCTACTGGAAATTTTGTTCAAACAGTGAAATATCCCTTTAGTTCGATCAGTAGAGCGGATGAACAGAACTACCGGGAAAAAATGGCGACGGATCCCCTTTAATACCACGGGGATAAATAGGCATTCCTATAACGACGAAATACTGGACTAAAACATTGCAGTGGTCAAATTGACAGACACAGAAGGTCAACAGTCACGGAATACTGCTACCAGCCAGGTAATATCTTGGTCTAGTATATATTTCATCCATTTTATTCACTCTGGAGTCTCTATTCATCCCGTTTTAGGAAGTGAACTAGCTACTCTCCGTAGCTGCTCGTGAACTAAGCTGGTAGGTAATATTACTTAGCATGCAAATCACAGTATTCCCTCTCGCGTTCAGTTATCGCCGCATCCAGCCTGTCTTTAATTTTAATTAACAAATAGACATATGGTGAGGTAACTGAGCAGGATGTCTTGTATGAGCTGTGTGTCTACAAACATTTTATTATTAAATTTGGTAAGGTGTAAGAATCGACCCCTCGAACTCCTGCGGTTGTTAAAATGGTCGAAAAAAAGCTCTCAAGGCTCTTATACACGGACTCTAGTAGAAAACTGTAAGGCAACTGGCATACGGCACCCGGCAACGGCAGCCGTCGTCTACATTCGAGTCAACTTACGTCAACTGCAGGCGACGACGGCTGCCGACTGCAGTCAACTGCAGTTAACTGCAGTCGACGGGTGCAGTTTAAACCTTACAGTCCGCAACTTGCGGTCCGCGTATATGAACCTTTATATACGGACTGCACGTATCAAATATACGGACTGCCAGTAGCCGACTGTAAGGCAACTTGCAGTTCGTGCATATGAACCCTTATATACGGACTGCACGTATCAAATATACGGACTGCAAGTAGCCGACTGTAAGGCAACTTGCAATTCCTTCATATGAACCCTAAAGTTATCTACCAGAGAAGGGCAGGAGCTTCCTTGTGTGTTTCAACAATCCGCTTGCCAAGCGTGGTAAATATGGTATAAGAATAAAGCCTATTCTTATTCGTAGCTGGAAACTTATAAGCGCTTACCGGCGCTTGACAGCGCTGGTCCGTTCTAAACAAAGGAAGCTGGTTGTCGCAGTTGTTTATTAATTTTATATGGCAGCGCCCAGCGCTGACCAGCGCGTGTTGAAGCTTGTCGGCACTTGTCGGCACCGTTCAGTGATTTTCGGCGCGCTTTTATATATTTTCCTGCGAGGGCGCTTGACAGCACTTGACAGCGCTGTCAAGCGCCGGTAAGCGCTTATAACCTCTCTGCTGGCGGGGTTCGCGGGGCGGCATAGGTGACGTCTGGCGGACCTCGCAACGCGGCGCGACGCGGGCGCGTGCGCGGCGCGTTAGGGCGTTGTGACGCATTCTTTCGCAGTTATCTCGATTAATTTGTACCCAGACCTAGGAAGATCTATATATATTTGGATTCTCTGTAAAATTTCCTATAAAATAGGTAGTAAATACTCTGAAGTTGTTTATAAATATCGAATGAGGATTTATGGAAAGTACGAGAACGCTATGCTTACGTATATGTATATATATATTCGTGTAAAAAAAATTAAACGAATTTTATGCACTGTATGTGTTTTATTTTATAGTTTATATAGTCTTATATTATAATAAAAATAAAAAAGAATACGTTACCGCTCATTTTTTCGTTTTAGAGGGTACCAAAGTCGAAAGTCGCCGCGAAGTGCGATTTTTGAGTTGTGACGCATTCTTTCGCAGTTATCTCGATTAATACCCAGTACCCAGACCTAGGAAGATCTATATATATTTGGATTCTCTGTAAAATTTCCTCTTCTTCGTATCGATCTGGCGTGCCATCGGAATATTAGAATGAGGGTATAGAGAAAGCACTTGTGCTTGCGCCACAGACGTAATACTAGCTTTTGCACTTTATTATGGACTAACCATGTACGTAGGATGCTAACATGGCTAGTTTCCGTAGACTCTTCTACGAAAATTCGGAAGTCGAAATACCGGAGAACGGTATTCCGAAAGCACATGAGGCCGTATAATGGAATACCAAAAGCACACAACATCGACACAACGTAGACAGAACGATCTCAATCTCGAATGAACGCCGCCGTACCGAAAGATCACGAAATCGAAAGATATAAATCGTTAGATACCTACGCCCCGACCACCAAAAACTGTAGCAATGTACACAAACAAAACAAGCGTACTGAGAAATTAGTGTCATCTCTTTTTCTCACTCGTTAGGTGCAAACATAACTTTCTCTTTCGTGCACTCGCCATTTAAATTTGTTATTGTAGTCATTTTTGACTATGCGGACGATAAAATAAAAGTTATTTCATTAACTCGCAATACCTACGAGTGAAATGTTACACCTCTGGCTTTATTTGTGTTTCTTGAATTTTTGTTGCACTTTCGAAAGGCACACGTCATTTTGTATCACTATAATACTGCTCGCGTCGCAAACATCCTTCACTACATGTCCGGCTAACACTGTGCGTAGATGTACACTGAGTGCAGGTTTAAGCAGGTGTAAGGTTCGACTTGGACACAAAACGGCGCGGTCTCACTGAGGTAAGGGCATATCTAGCGATTTATATCTTTGGCCTTAAGTAGAATTTTTTTTCAGGGTTATAGGTACGTTAGTTTTGTCATAGTCTGTTGTCATAGTCTGCTGTTTGTCTGTTCAAAAAGAGAAGAGTCGTGGGAATTGAGGGTGCTCCGGTGCCAATTGATAACGTTTGTTGCGTTGACAACCTTTTTGAACAGTCTCTACCAATAAAAATATTTATAAAACTTTTCATGCAACGTTTTGACTCAAAAAAACCTTTTCTCTACCTGACCTTGAATACCTTGGTTCTAAATCTTCAAAGGTACCATAAAATCCCGATGGAAATCATAAGGACCCTCAAGCAAGCAACAAGTGCCACCTGTGAGTGCCACACTTACAACATTTGAAACTTGGAGTCGGACGCGCATTTTTACCCGACGACAAGGAATATTACAAGATTCGCTTCTAGGGCTGAGGCGTGCTTATCTCATAAGGGGTCATCTCTTGCTGACTTTGACTTTGAAATAATAGCCTCTTTACTCAACCTCACCTCAACAGCCTGTATTCCACTGCTGGACGCTGGCCTCTCCCTGGAGAGCACCATCATTTGGGAGGTAATGTCCATAATCCTCAGGCTGGGCATGCAGGTTGGGGATCGCAGTTTAGTGATGTAATTACCCAGCAGTGTTTGTCCCTTAAAAAAAAATTCTTACACCAGTTTTTTTTTTTCTAATTAAGAGTAGAATTGATTTTGATGGATTTAAAATCCAACCCCACCGAACAACGTTGCCACCATAAACATTTTACCGAAGCATTTACTTCCTTTGTTTTTAACCGAAGTTGGTTCTCGAGTGGCGACCGCGATGCAATGCGAAACGAAGTGTGGGAAGACCTCCCACTCGATTGACCGACGACATTGTAGCGGTCGCAGTCGATGGATGGAGACGGCTCAGGACCGCTATTCGTGGCGTCGTGTCGTTTGGGGGAGGCCTATGTTCAGCAGTGGATGTATACAGGCTGATGATGATAAATCGCCATAATTCCCACGCTCGGCACGCGGGTTGTGGGTCGCAGATGGGTGGTAGAGTTGTTCTGCGGGGCACTGCTGTCTGCCCCCGGACGATATCCCTTAGTCGCCTCTTACAACACACGGGTGAAGATTTCGGGGTGGTGGTGATAAGCCGGCACCACACAGCTATAGATATTATGTGTTACGCTAAGCCATAGGTAATTTTAGGGATACTAAATAACAGCTTTAAAAATTAATCCCGGATTATAAACACTAATCTCTCACAACATTAAGTCTGAGTGCTGCTTTTTGCTTGAAGTGCTAATCCTCAAAGAGTTATAGATTAAAAATTAAAATATCATCAAGAGGAAGGCTGAGTACAGACAAGGTAGGAAAATACAATATAATGTGAGTAAAAACTTAGTACTTAAAAAGAGTTTAGGAAAAATATACTTTGAGAGGTGTACAAGGAATAAATATCGATCATTTAAACACACAACACAATTAATTATTATTAGTGAAATGTAGTGTGAATAAACTAAAGAACACAAGCACAAAGACTCTTCTCATAATTGTTATAAAGAGACAATAAGAAAAGTGTTAATGAACACGTTCTTAGAATAAATCTGAGCTAGCAATTTAAGTTGAATTTAAATTACTCATAAGCCCACGATGTGGCTGGATTGTAATCATACTAGGGTTAATTTTTTAGAAATAACTATTTTATGTGAACAGGATATAAAAAAAATTCAACATTTTGATTTACTGGGGTATACACTGAAATTTCGACAACCTGTGTCTTTTCAAGTCAAGGTCTTCTAGAGTCACGCTGCAGACATCGTCATTTACCAGATATCAGGTAAGAATGTGAATACACAAAGAAACGACCAAAGTCTGTCAGTTCTGACAATGGGATCCATGAAAATCCATGAAAAAACTATGAAAATTGAAGCCGGTTTATAGTTTTTTAAAACAAAATTGATTATTTAAATTCCAAGTTTCACCCTTACAAAAAATGTTCAAAAGGGAAAACTAGAATACATTTTTTTGAGTCCAGTTTTTCCTCTTAACCCATAATTTATATGAGTTATGAATTACCCTTTTAATTTAAACCTTATCGTAGTTTTTGGCAAAACAATTTTTTACGCGTTTACATCAAAACGTTTACAAAATGTACGGCGAAATCATATGTATCTTCGCCCTAATAAAGACAAAGGTTGGCTTATCGCGTCAACTGAAATCATTCGAGTCAGCAGTACCTAATCCTACTGTCGACGGGATTACAAATGGTTGAAGCAGGCAGGTACTTTTGAGTTGTGGCCTTTATTTTATCACACTTTGGAAATTTGCGAGGGTTGTTGAACCAAAATAATATTTACTTTATTTACCATATTATGGTGAATTTTTGTCGTCTATGACTGAACATTTTCACAAAGCGTCATCTAAAAACTGTTCACCGTAAGATGTACACTACATGTTTTGTTCGTATGATTCTCTGTATGCACATCATTTGTGCACGGATCAAGTTCTAAACCTATATTATAGAAGCTTCTAAAAATAAATAAATAAAAAATAAAATAAATAAAAATATGTCTTGGGAATTGGCAGCATTGACTACGTTGTTGCCAACAATATAAATAATGTAGCATTTACTTGGTGATTTTTGGTTGCCGGCAACATTATCTAAACTTCTATGTACCTATGCTATATGCAAGTAAACATTAATCAGTGGTGGGTCACTGATTAATGTTTTACTTGCATATTTAAAAAAAAATATGCATCGTCACGGCAGGGGGAAATCTTACGGTGAACGATCTGTAGTACCAAGTAAGCTTAGCTTGTACTCATCATAACACATACTCTTCTAACCTCTGAAGGCAATTTAAGAGGGTCGTTGAATAAATTTATATAATATTGAATTTTTACGTCCATAGCTTGATATTTTCAATTACAAATTATCTTACACCAAAGTAAGCAAAGCTTCTGTTATGTGGTACATAATACAAGCCCAACCAACTTGACTACTGACTGTCTCGTTGGTCTAGCGGTCAGCTTGTTCAACCGTTGATTATGAGGTCCTGGGTTCGAGTCCCCGGTCGGGCCAATATGTGGTTTTTCCAGCTGGAAAAATTTACAGTCACTGCCCGGAGTCAGGAAGTTGGCGGTGTTACACCCCCGTGCATCGGAAAGCATGTTAAGCCGTTGGTTCTGCGCCTGACCTCTCCCTGGTCGTGTCGATCTGTCGTATGATTATGAGAGTAAGGGAATAGAGAGTGCACCTGTGTTTGCGCGCACACTTGTGTACTATAATATGTACTGCGGCTAATCTCCGATGAGACTAGCCGCCGTAGTCGAAATTTTGGCTAGGAGAACATTACTTGACTACTCAAAACGTTCATGAAAAAATCCAAAACTTTGGGTGAATTTTTTGGAAGAAATTGCTAACAGCATTAATTATTAATGCCAACACCATTTTGCTTTTAGATTAAGACGAAAACGGTAGTCTTAATATATATATATACCTACTTATCGGTTTCTTTAAATGAATTCGGTCGCACGCCGTGCTCTATCATAATTGTCGTTCCCGGGCATACTCGTGCCGAAGGCCACACTAAATTGAATGCCAATATTCTAGAGTTGTCTCTGAGGATTATATTTGAATGCCATGCATTCCCCGTAGATATTAATTCCACGGGCTTAGGAAATATAGTTCCCTATAGAAACAACTAGCAGTACTAATTTGTATGATTGTCAGAAGTAAATTCCCCTTACAAAAAATCTTCAAGGGGGAAAACTGGAATTAATTTATTTGAAGTCCAGTTTTCCCCCTTAAGGCGGCTTTCAAGGGGGAAAACTGGAATAACCCAACCCAAATGCAATCATTGAAACTGAAAATTCCATAAGAGAATTTCATTGTACCTGGGTGACCTGGCTTAGAAATTATAGTAGTACTATTCGCCAATAGATGGCAGGAAGAGTCATATTTTTGAGTTTAATTCTTAAGTTGATAAGGATAAAGTTAATTTTTGAAAACACGTATAATATGTCTTCGGAAACATACATGTTCGCTCTCTTGCTTTCATGAGCCGATATGACGGCAGACCAAACGACCGGAGAGTAGTCAAGTACAGGAACAACGGCCTAACGGATTGCACGTTTAAATACATGGACTGCAAGTTGCCTTGCAGTCGGCGACTTTCAGTCCGTGTATATGAACCCTTACTCGCTTCCACACTGTGCTGTAAAATTGGAAAGCTTAAAAATACCATAATACTTGAACGATGTCACAACTTCAACAGAGACAGAGGTTGGAACCTACCACCCGCCTGGAAACCATGGGAAGTCGAATAGCGGTATAGGTATAGAGCCGGGTGTAGATACTGTTAGTTGTTGTGTTGTGCACCAATACCCGACACAGTAGATGACTCTCACGCCCTGCAGAATCTACAAGCAGCGTCACGTCACGTCGTGCTCAACGCGCGCTCACGCGCAGTGCTTGAAGGGATGCGGTACGCGCGTGTCTAGAACCGCACTCGCCCTGAAGATGCCCCTTGTTAAGTAATGAAACGTTGGTGTTCTTCCACACAAACAAGGTTCGTAGTTAACGCGTTTACATTCATAATTAATCACTACACTAATAATGATCATTAACTATTACGTAATTTCTTCTTGAACCTATTAAGTTAATCTTGTAGAGTTCAGTAGTAACAGTTGGGTTTATTGACATAAAAAGCTATATGTAGCTAATACATCATAGAGTTTATATAATATCTACTCGTAATACATAGTATGCGTGCGTCGGCATTTTGCTAATGCACGCATTCATAGACAATTCCACAGTTTTTGAGCAACTAATATATTGTGGCATGAATTCTGGCTAGCAAGACTTTCTATTAAAATGTTTGCTGACGTCAACTCCGTTGCCGAAGCTACATGTGGCTAAACTTAACTGTGAAAGTTTACCTGAAGTTCTTCAACTTGGCTTGTTAGTTGAAGCTAAGTTATAATCAAGCTTATTATCCTTCTCTTTCAGAGATCAGAAGTTTGTCCCTATGTTTATGAATATTTTAATTATTTTAGGTCTTACAAATCGTAATAGAAATAATATTTCACAAAGAAACTATTGAACTGTTGTAGTGTAGAATAATCAGTAGAAAAGCGAAAAACAAGATCCACATCCACATCCACATCCACAGCCTGTTTCGGTCCACTGCTGGACGCAGGCCTCCCCCCCCCCCTGATAAACGCCTTATTGACGTTTAACTCATGGGGGGGGGTAATGCCCATAATCCCCACGCTGGGCATGCGGGTTGGGTATCGCAGTTTGGTGAAAGATTTGTTCTGCGGGATAATTAACAAAATACAATACGAAAAACAAGATAATTAACAAAAAAATATATCTTATAGTTTTACCAGTAAGTACTATATTTAGGGTTACTACTTTTTGCCCGCAGCTTCGCACTCGTGGTTCTATGGAAAGGTGATTTATATCCCACGGAAACTGATTTATGCGATAAAAAGTAGTAGGTATTAGTTTGATTCCGGGATAAGAATTACCTGTATGCAAAATTCAGTCAGATCCCATCAGTAGTTTTTGCGTGAAAGAGTAACAAACATCCATACATACAAATTTTAGTGTTTATTTGTAGGATGATATGAGGAATAGACCCCTCTAACTCAGCCGTAAGATCCGTCTAAGAGAATAGGCCTGACGACTCAAAAATTCTAGTTAAAAATGATGAAAATGTAGCCAGTTAAAGTTCTGCGTGACGTCACGGCTCAGTAAATGATGTCACACATTTTACAAAGCCGTGACGTCACTAGACCCCCACTCTCAAACTGACGCGCTGCTATATTTTTTGATAATGTAACCTACGGACTTATAAGCATTTTTAGTCGTCAGGTCTATTAACTAGAGGAAGGGCAGCAGTTTCCTTCTGTGTATTTATAACACCTCTACTGCGATCTGCAACACCACATGCCAATAGTGGTAGGTAATTGAGACAAAACCCATTTTGTTTCCAAAATAATTTACAACGGGATACTTATCATGGTTTGAGTTTAAAATATTCCGATATTTCTGCAAGGTTCATGCGCCATGATCACGGAATAACTATAATTTACTGTTACTAACTTGATTTTAAAATTTACCATCTTTGTTTCTCTGGGAATAGACTGAGAATTTGTACTTACTCTAGGTTCGCTACTCTCACATTATTTCCAATGTGTTACATACAGTGTAACTCGATGGGAAAATACTCCGAACGAGTCACACTGTAACCGGAACCGGTGAGTCGTTCGGAACCCATTTACATTTTGTAGTGAAATTGTTGATTGGAGAGCGTTTCAGACAATGTGCTTAATAGTCAAGTCCCACGTTCCGAGGACAGGAAATTGTGAAGTCACAATCATTTTTCATATGCTGAGTGTAGAGTCGAAAATCGCATCGCAGAAACATGCGAGCGTAAGAGAAACATACTTCGTTATAAGCATGTATTAATCCACTGCTGGACCTAGGCCTCCCCTATAACAGAAAAGATAATATAAACTAATTACCTATTTAAAAGGGGATCATATATCATTTTGACAGCTGTCATTTTGACTGGAAATCATAAAAAAGGCAATATTGAAAAAGATAAATAATCAATTATGTAGATTGTAAATTACGAAGTTAGGAATACTTTTCGTGAGACGTTGGGAATGGGCACGTCCTTGTTTTTTTTTATCTGTAATAGAACTTTGTTTGACCGAAGTCTCACCTGATGGAAAGCGAAGATGCGGCCGACGATGTATCACGAAGGTATCTAGAAGATGGCTACTCCGGACCACATTCCGAAACACAACTGAGTTGCTTCACGGACTGGCACAGTCCGGAGGATGGTGACAAGCCACGGCCGAAGCCTACCACCAGAGGGTACCGCTCTTAGCACCACCTAGGACACGTGTAGGGTATCAGAGGGTCAACACCTACGGACGTGAGCGATACTGTCCCCCAAAGTCTCACGTAAGACGTTGGGAATAACTTCGGCATGCGCTCAATTTTTTGTAAAACTTCAGTAGGTATATAGACTGCGTTGCGAAATCGCAATGAATTCCGTAGTGAATATGTCTCCTTCGTAGAGACGGACCGTACATGGGGAAATGAATCCATAATTGTCAATTAACCCGTTCGTTTGCCGGCGGATATGGACTGATGCAGCTTTCGGCGACGCAGTTGTTTTCTGATGGAGCTCGAAGCACCATTTGGAGAACACGTTTTCTGAAATGTCAAAGTCTGAACAATTAGTAAAGATAACGATTTCAACTGAGTTTTTTTCCAGTGATTTCACTTTGTAAATAATTAATAATGCTGAAAAATTCACACAGCATCTAAGCTATGTAGAGCTTGTGTGCTGTGTGTCAAATATCAGCAACGTACCTATTTCAAAATTTTTGCTCAGTGAAACCACAGAAATGTATCAGCGAAACGCTGCTACCTAAAATAACAAGCATTATTTTGCCCATAATTCATTCAAAGACCTATGGCTACAGTGAAGAGTCATAAACAGATAATAATACAATTACTGTGGTTGGAGTATGAAATTGTTTTCGGAAAAGATTTTCAGGCATTTTGGACCTTATCATGCGCTGTACGTCAAGTTCTCCTAAATAAATAAATGAGGGGTATTTTTTTCAACTTCAGAACCAGTCTGTTGATCCAGCTTTCGTAGGTAAAAACCTATTTGGTCTCTTTCGGATTCTTTCAGAAGGGATGTTATGGGTTCGCGGTGAAACTTTCTGTGCAATAACTCTGGGGGGCTTACTTTAGAACTTTGGATTTTATGTGGGAAATAAAAAAGATTTAACCTTTTGATCTTTGATGCTCAAGTAAATTTCAGTGAAAGCAACGCAATTTATAATGTTGAGTTGTTAGGTACTTCTAGCCTACAATCTTTATTAGTTAGGTCTTGCGATAAGAGCTGGCTCTTTTTAACCGACTTCAAAAAAAGGAGGAGGTTCACAATTCGTCTGTTTTTTTGTTACCTCAGAACTTTTGACTGATTCACATGATTCTTCTTATATGAAAGCTGGTGCTTCCCGTGTGGTCCCATTTTAATTTTGTTTAGTTCTGATTGTTTCTGGATTCCGATAAATTCATGAAAAAACTGTCGATTTATAGTTTTTTAAGTAGCCAACCGGCATTAGCGAAGAAGCGAAGACACAAGTGTAGGTAGTAGCTAGGTAGATGTAATATTAAACTGCAACGTTATTGAAGCTAACCCGTCGTAATTTCAGAAAGAGTAAACAAAATTAACTGTCGCTTCAGTGATTTTCTCATTACCATAATGGAATAACCTAAGCGCAGCCTTGATAAATTACTGAATACACGATGTGACATCGAACTACCGTTTGCTCAGTTTAAATACAAAGGAAGAAAATGCTGCAGTCTAAGCCATAAATAGTTTGAAAAGAAAAATACTAAGACAAATTGCACCTTTTGGTATCAAGAGAATATAATTTATCTTTAAAGGTAACTGAACCTCAGACCTGAACTATCCAGACAGTCATACAACCTATGGTAACCTGTTAGTTTACGGTGGAGCTGAATGTCCTCGTAGGACATTTATCAAAAAAGTTCATTAATTTGTGCAATTGTAAGCCCATACACCAGCGAAAGTGGCGCCCCCAACTATTATATCTTATTATTACGTTGAACGCAGTAATTTGTGGTATCTATTATAAGCTATTTATTATTGCCTCTGTAATAGTTTCATTTTGTAAAGCTTAGGAAGAGATACGAAGTTGCGCTTTTTGGCCACCAAACTCTATTTTTGCATCTCCTCCTAAACTATATGAGATAAAATTATAAAAGAGGTATTAAAAAATAGCTTATAATAGATACCACAAACTGAACGTAGGAATTTTAAAAATTCCTATGATAAACGTTAAAATATGATAAAATAGGAATTGCTGTCAGATTGGCTCGGGTATGGGTATGCGCCTTAGAGGCAATACCTTTAATCAGTATCCACGGAGATCGCTCTTGAGCGATAAGAACGCCAACTGTCATATCTTTTGTAATTATGTTTTGATAAGTGTGCCATAAAGAACTTTCTAGAAGAATTGTTTGTCTATACCTTTGCATGCTTGATGCAAACCTATTGTAATATAGCGCCAAACATAGAGCCATAAAATACAACAGTGGACAATTCACACAGCATTATCTAGCCCCAAGCTAAGCAGAGCTTGTGTTATGGGTACTAGATAACTGATATACATAATACAATACACTACATAGTTCTTTTTTCATTATATACGTAACATAAAAAACATCCAGAACGCCCTGAACAATTTTTTAAAGATTATTTAATTAATAAATTTAATAATAAATAATGTTGGACAATTCACACAGCATTATCAAGATCCAAAATAAGCAGATCTTGTGTAATGCTGGATTGGAGAAAATGTCTGCAGACCGTACACAAATTTGTTCCGAGGCGGGAATCGAGCCCGCAACCTCCTGCGTCGCAGGCAGACCTTCGCCCACCGCACCACAAAGGTCGTCAGCGAACCCAAGTCCCGCGCTGTCTGTAAAAGGAGAAACAGATTTGATGTAAAGCTAAATGATGAAACTAAACGAGCACTCTTGAGTTTGAAGATTGCATATTTTTTGAAGATAAGCGAATAATCTTATTCTCACTTTATTATTTATTTTTTTATCTATTCAATCTTGACTACCAGAGATTCATATCATATATTAGATATCATTATAATGATACCTAAAGTAGGTAATTATATAAATTAAAACATTAAAAATATGATATTAAACAGAGCATCAGTTGCTAATTAAAATTAAATTATGAGTATTTGGTAAATAAATACTTAGTCATAGACAGATTTTTATAATAATGTCAACTGTATTTCTTATATTTACTTGTAACACATATTTTAACAAATAAATATTATTTATCTTTAAAATATAAAGCAAATAATTATAGGTAGGTAGGTAATAAAATAACAAATAACCTTCCTACAGTACCCATGACTAGGTAGCTGATAATCATCTAGAAATATTTAAAAATACCTGCAAATTTTACCCAAGTCCCGCGAAGTCGGTAAAAAGAGAAACAGATTTGATGTAGAGCTAAATGATGAGAACTGAACGAGCACTCCTGAGATTGAAGTTTGCATAATTTTTGAAGATAAGCGAATAATCTTATTCTCACCTTATTGCGTACTTTAAGTTAAGTACTCGTTGAATGAGGAGACATCTCATTAGGACCCACTAGACTGTGAATGAGTCTTAAAATATGTAGGACTAGACGTTATTGTGACGCAGCGCAAACAATATAGGGCCCTATTCTGATAAATTAATCGCTAGTATATCATGGAGGGTACGAGTGGGTAAACGAATGAGAGCGAGCGAATGCAAACGAGTGGGATTCGATGATGAGTACGTTCGTAACTCTTTTCTTTGGTGTAACGACAGCCATTGGAGTACGGCCGAAGGCGAACGAAGGCCCTCGCTTGGACACTCTTGCTTTCGCCTATACGTCCATACTGGTTCTTTCGCGTTCGTTCGTTAACCTTCGTTTGCTCTGTACCCTGGCATCAGCAAGCTTATTCTATAAACTCATTTCGAACCTCACTAAGCTGAATCCGCAGTGAGTTTGAGGTTTTGTATTCTGTAAAACTCGATAATGCTTGTAGCGCCTCAGTGACGAGCGTGGTAACGACGTTCGAAGTGAGCTCGGTCACTCAAAAAAAACAAGTTGGTCTTAATCGACTCTATTTCCAACGGAACACTTTTCCTAAAGTAACATACCAAATCAAATCGTAAGTTTTGGCAACAATATAAAAAAAACAAAACCCATACATTTTATATGAAAAAACGAGTTATGAAAGCACCAATGTCACTCATTTAATGATTCTTAATTTAAACTCGTATGTATTTACTTTTTTAAGTTGGTAGATATTGTCAAAAATTTCGCCGGCCGCGAAATTTTTGATCGATGTTGGTAGGCATATCAGGAATACAATTTTTACTTATTTTTAACTAGCTGCGCACCGCGGCTTCGCACGCATTGTTCCTATGAAAACATTAAAAGGTGATTTTCATCCCACGGGAACAGATTTATGGGATAAATAGTAGCCTATGTTTTATTCCAGTATTAGAATTACCTGTATGCAAAATTTCAGCCAGATCCGTTCAGTAGTTTTGGCGTGAAGAGGTAACAAACATCCATCCATACATCCATCCAAACTTTCGCCTTTATAATATAAGTGTGATTTTTATTAAAAAGTAAGTTATTTATTAACTAAAACCATTTTTTTATTATATCGGTAGGCCGTAGAAAAAATTATACTTATCAGATACAATTTTTATCTAGCACACAATATAAAGCGATCCTTATTAAGCTTCGAAATATGTGTATCTTGCAGAAAATACTTAACAATAAACAATAGGCATATTAATAAGTATTTTTCATCTTAACACGAGTAGTTGCGACAAGTAGGTACTAGCACTTAGGTACCATAATATAGGGTAGGGGAGGGTGATTTTCTTCGTCCGTTCCGTTAGTGTATTTCATGTTCCTTTTAAGATATCATTGTTATAGTCAAACAATTTGTTAGCAGAATTGGACCCCGTTTCATCGGCACTACCTAGTTCTTATAATAGTTCCAGTTGGTCTTTAATAATCATGTCAGGTTCTGGATGACTGATTTAAGGTGCCAATAATCGGATCATTTTTTTATCCACCAAATACATATCCACCACCTGCAGGCTGTTTTTTTTACAATAATTTCCTAAAATAGTGGGGGACAACCCACTGAGAAGATTCTTATAATTCAGATTACTTGAACCATAGTTTGTTATTCGTTTCTTATATTAAATGTAAGTTACTAAAGGATTAATCTCATAAATTAAAATTATCAAATTAATTAAACAAATAATATCAAATTAAGCTAGGTACCTATATAAAATTAAATAAAAAAGAAATAAATACAAATTAAATTACATTAAATAAAATATATTAATATAAAATGAAAATACATGAAAACAAATTTAATCAAATTAAACCGTATTAAATTAAAATACATTACTATAATTATTCATTATTTTTAGTATTTTTCGGCTGCCATATCGGCATAGTCATGCCAGCTACAGTTGGTAGGATGCTGTTGGCGCTATCCCTCACTTTGCGCATCAGGGATACCGGCGAATGGCTACAAAGCCATTCGTCTCATCAGAAAACATCCCTGATGAACTGCAGAAACGAGGTGGCCCCAACATCATCCTATAGATGTTATTGTGTTATACACGCGGAGTCTCCAGCGGTTGTTTGGTGTAGATTACACATAGGTTCCCAGTGTAGAAACTTCGACAGTAAGATTAAAACAGTGTCAGGTTTGCTTCTTCAGTACATCGAGAGAACCTACAGATCTAACATATTACCTCTTACCGCTAGAGCCGTACGCTCTCTTTCAATGTCAGCACTGTTATTAATCTTCGTTAAGGTGCACGAGTGAAAGTGGCACCGCCACCAACTTTATCTTGTATCCCAGCTGAATTTAATATTGTGCTTAGCACAGGAAATTTTAAAAATTCATTGTACAGTTTGTGGTATCTATTCTAAGTTATTTATTAATGTATTAATACCTCTGAATAATTTTATCTCATATAGTTTAGGAGGAGAGGCAAAAATAGATTTTGGTGGCCAAAAAGCGCAACTTCGTATCTCTGCCTAAGCTTTACAAAATGAAACTATTACAGAGGCATTAATAAATAAATTATAATAGATACCACAAACTGAATGATAGACTTTCAAAACTTCCTGCGTTTAACGTAATAATAAGATAAAATAGTTGGGGGCGCCACTTTCACTGGTGTATGGGCCTTAATAAAATATCCAAGATATTTGAAAAGAGTTATTTTTTTAATGCTCATGCATTTAGGGTTAATTCTGGGAATTATTTTAGGCTATTACCGGCGGCGGCCCCAAAGACAATATATTCACACTTTTGTAATGTATGTATATACCTATCCAATTAGCTACGCCGTAGCGGGCAATCAAAGGCGTAGCTAACTGCTACGCGGGAGTTACGCCAACATAAATTAGGAAAGTAACCAATTTAAAGAAACATTAAAACAATCGTATGACAATTAAAATATTTAGTAACAATTACGCGAAAAAACCTTCTCTGATAAAATCTAGCATAATACAAAAATATATTCCGCTAAATCACATAATAATATAATATACATATCCTAGTTGGTAAAAGTCTTTCCTGAATCTATTATGAATCGTATGAACATCATAAGGTGGAACTGTGCCTAATAACTTGCAATTTATTTACCTACTTGGATTTAGACGTTATCTTAGGAAATCCCACATTGTAAGATAAATTTCTTATCTAAATTTATATGTGGGTAAATTTATTTTCGAACTTTCGACATTCTGGCTCGAATAACTTATTTGATAAAATATTCGCTTCAAATAAACCGAGCTTTTTCATGAAATGTGCCAGAAAATAATCGTAAAAACTTCTCTAATTCCCTGGGCTCCCTTTTGAGAGATGGATTGACGTAGACTTACCTAATTTGATTGAATAAGGCGCTATTCAAATTGTATCATAAGTTGATAATGATTGGTTAGACACTCCTAGGTATCTGTTTAACGGGCCGAATATCCACACAATACAGGGTGTGGCAAATTTTTGGCCCCTTCAGGGTAGCTACCGTTTCTTTTGTAGTTAGAAGGTTTTGTTCTGAGGAACCTTCTGTTTTATTTCGAAAAAAAAATATTGTCATTTTTATTTAAAGAAAATAAGTAAAAATTTAATTCCTGAGATGCCTTCAAAATTAGCCTACCAACTTGACAGAACCATTGAATGAGTGACATTGTTGTTTTCACTTACTCGTTTTTTCATAGAAAATGTATGGGAATTGTTTTTTTTAATTATTGCCAAAACTTACGATTTGATTTGGTATGTTACTTTGGAAAAAGTGTTTCTGGTTGGAAATACAGTCGATTAAGACCAACTTGTTTTTTTTGACAAATGTAATTTTTTGGGCGAACCGTACTTTTTTTCAAAAAACTAAAAATGACTACTATTTTTGCATCGAAATAAAACAGAAGGTTCCTCAGAACAAAACCTTCTAACTACAAAAGAAACGGTAGCTACCCTGAAGGGGCCAAAAATTTACCACACCCTGTTTATAGCGTTGATATTCGGCCCATTTACTATAATACTATAAATTCTTATAGATACTATATACTATTATATTATACAAATAAAAATGATGATTGGACTATTTTATGTTTATTGATAGAGATGAACTGAGTATGAAAAAAGAAGGACTAAACACAGCCGATGTTTTTTCTTCATATCATGTGATCTTGACTATTGATGACCTGAGCTTTTTTATAAATACCTTATAATGTGAAAATTTACTAATTTAAAAAAAAAAACAGCATATCATGCATGTTATCTCAACCAAAAACTTTATTGTAAAATCATAGCTGTAGGTTTTCTTTAAAATGCGTAAAATATAAATAGATAAAGCAAGTGTGCAAGTGTATATCAAACAGTGAATATTTTAAAATGTTTTCAAAGTTCAGAATTAAATACTTAACAAACTTTTAAAACTACTATCGAATGTGTTTTTTGAAACAAAAAAAAAATTGCTACAGAACATTAGTAACACAGTTTCGTGAGCCATATGATCCATAAAATAATTAGGTAACTACACGAATACGAAAATACAAATAAACAAGCCGACACATTGTCATAATCTTTTATATCTGACAAGCAGAATAGACGAAGCGGTGGTGGTTTCATCATTATCTCAAATCTTACTGTAATACCGGCAATAACCCTTTTACAGGCATTGTTGAGTATACTTACTCACAATTTTGTGATAATTAATATCTTCTTGTTACTTTCCTTAGTGTGGTTATTTTCGATATTTTCTTGTATTGTATGATTTTCTTGTCCATAAATTTTGGTGCAGGCGTAATGAATTGATTGAATGAAGTGAGACGAATGAATGTTCTCTTTTTGAATGAGTGAAGGCATGAACGATGGTTATTCTGCGTTCGGAAACTTGTTTGCCTAAACAGGCATTTTACAAGCTTTATTTCCGTGTCAGTGTATTTTTTTAATAATTGGACCTTTTCTAAGTGTTTTTTTACTGTACTTATAGAGTTTAAGAATTTATTGTTTCAAAATTGTGAGTTTTGTGTGTGAGAATATGTTTCGATGAATGTAATTTTCTTCAATAATAAAGAGCTTTTATTTAGTAGTAATCTGAATAATATACCTAGTGCGTTACGATAACGTCATGAGAAGGTTGCTAGGCGCCCGATGGTACTCTAATCATATCTGCAACTCCATGAAGGAACGGCACTGGCATTGAAGAAACTTATTGATTCTCATTTGGAATATCACTATTCCAAGTGAGAATAAATAAGTTTCTTCAACTTAAAAAATACCAATACAATTTAAACCTATCATTGCAAAAGGGAATGTGTAAAAAACGAAGAAGTTGTGCTAACTGATCCGCGTTCGGATACGATCAGTGTCAGAGTCTTGTTCAAGTTGCGTTTGAGTATGATGGCGTCATAAGAAGATATATTGTTCAATGATAATATAGTGGTGCTTTTCATTGTAAACTGCAAAATATGAGGTTAGATCGATGTGTCCTCTAGTAAAAACTTACTCGCTTCAGTTATTGCACGAACATGGCGTTTGCAACTGTGCCGAAATATTGAGACACAAAAAAAAAACAAATCATGGTAACGATCACGTTATCATAATCAAAATAAAGTGGGCTCTCAGACTAATCTTAATCAGATCTTTGATAGTACAGAGAGCAAACAATTAATGTGGGAAAATTAAACCTCGTTTGCATATCAAACAAAGTATACACGAAGGATATGTATATAAGCGAATGCAATTTCTTCATTTATTCAAAACTTAAAAAAGTGAGAGTCGACAATTTAGAAAATAACTAAAATGGCAAAAGTGTGGTCTACCTTCAGCAAAAATGTGAAAGGAAGTGCAGTGAACTTTAGCATTCATGAAGCGGGCACGGATAACATTGAAGAAGTAGTTAACATGATGTTTAAATACAATATTCCAGAGGATCCCTTCGCCATAGCATCAGGTAAGACATGATTTACATTATCTTTGACTGAGTTAATGTGACTTACTTGTTAAACTATTATTTATTGATATGAATCAGTTGAGCTACCTGTGTAGATAGTTTGCGACTGTCTGCAGTTTTAGAGAGCCCATAAATTAGGTCAGGTGATTTCAATGTTTTGGAAACTTGGTGAGATGTCGTGAGATTTTGGGCGACTTAATAATTCTGAGTTTCCCGAGAAATACTGATTAAAAAATAATTTTAGGTGTGGCCAAAAATCCAGAAGCGTTAAAAGAGCACAAGAATTTGCTGACCCAAATGATCGGAGCTGAGCATCAAATCGACGTGGTAACACTTGATAATGGGACCGTCGTTGGTGCTTCTATGATGGCTCTTTCGAAGAAAGGTGACCCTGAAGAGGATTTCGGTGATTTGAAGGTAATTGGGCTAAGATTTTTACCAATTTGTTAATAGACATTATCCGTCGAAAACCTGTGACTACTGTCTTTGTAAAGCTGCAGTGTTACAAAGATATTAGTCACAATTTTTTTTATTCAAAATTAAAAACACAAATTATATCTAAATATAAAAAAAGTGTGTACTTTGAAGCACTAAATATTTAATGTTTAATTCGCATCTATAATATTACGGTCAAGTGCCGTAATATTTATAAATGCGAAAGTTTGTATGGATGGATGTTTGTTACCTCTTCTCGTCGAAACTACTGGGTCGGGCATTATAAAATAAATTTTGGAATAGTGATTTATTTATTTTTATTTCAGTTTAACAACCAGGAACTCAGGAAATTGTTTGATATTTGGGGCGTGTTTAGTAAGCATTTCAATGTTCATAAGGACAAAGCCGTGAGCTCCTATTACGACGACTGGGCGTTCATAGTCCACCCTGAATACAGGGGCATGGGCGTTGAAGAAGAGATATTTAAAGCCAGGTGGGTAAAAACTTCAAACTCACTGCGGATTCAGCTTAGTAAGGATCAAAATGAGTTTATAGAATGAACCTGCTGTGTTAGAATCGTTGGAAGATGATGGATATCGATTCATTCACACTGGTCGTGTCGACATGATTATGGCGTGCTATGGCGCTCGTTATGGGAGGCCTTTGTCGAGAAGTAAACGAAAATTTTGATTTTTCGTTGCTGTAGAAACATAGATATAGTGCACAAGATTCCTAATTAGTTTAAACTTTCAAAGAAAGATTTGTTACGACGCCATAATCACGTAAGACCGTTTGTATGAAAAGTAAGACGGGTTTGCCGCTCTTAAGGCTGATATAATCATGATCATGAATCATACCTCAAATTTCTCGTTTTCAGGTTAGCAATATGCAAAAATAAGAATGTACCTAAAGCCTTCTCGTGGATTAACAAACCTGGTCTTGCTCAGGCAGTGGAAGCTCTTGGCTGGAAGATCATAACCGAAATCAATCTGAAGACCCTGGAGAAAGAGGCTGGGGTAACGTTCCCGGATGCTCTCTCTGCTGGATTTATTGTCGTTGCAAACGTGTAATGACTCAGAAGCTTGGATTTAGTTTCCATGCAGTTATTGTTTTGTTTACTTAACATACTTATAGAATATAATATGTAATACAAAAGCATAAAGTACCTATTTATTCGCATGATTCTGGTTTTATTTAATGGTCTAGACCATTACCATTACCCTGTTACTTCTGCAGCTTAAAGCATTACATTTAGCTTAAAGCTTACTAGTATCATTAAAAGAGGAGATGGTTACTACATTTATAAATACTGTATTCCGCGCCGCTTGCGTAAGGATTTTTAGATGTCTAATCTTATGTTAAATTTAACGTATTTGTAGGTATGGTTTGATTATCACTATTATCCAAACATATCTGGGTAGTATCTGGGAATAAATCCTGTCGATAAGAGTAGATTTCTAAAAGAGATTTGTAATTAATATACACAAATACTTGAATAGGTACAGCACATAGGTACATATTAGTTAACTAAACGTTACTGATCTACGTAAAACCAAACGAGATAAACTAGACAATTTTAAATGAAAACATTTTTCAAAATAACTTGTGTAAATACGAATCTGAAAAATATTTATCATGCATTTTTTCATTCGATATCACAGCGATATCCATTGTTTGTTTTCAATTAATACGAGAGCCAGACAAATAAATAGGATTAGACAGATTCCCGTTCCCTGGGGCTTTGTGGTCAACGTCCATGTAAAATAAAACTGGAATTCTCTTTTGAATTCCATCTTGGTTTTTATCTAGTTTTTCTGAAACTTTCAGACACTCTTAGCACCAGAAAAACTGGCTGGATAATCTCAGAGATTAGAATATATTCCTCAGTCTCGTAGGTTTGTTTTATTTGTATCGAACAGACATTTTACAGATATTAAACGCATAAATATATTTCTGATTCTGATTCTGATTCTAGTGAATTTACAACAGAACGTTTAGTCAAATCATAGCTCCTACGGTGAAAATTGCTTTCACAGCTTAACCGATTGCTAGTATAACCACGCAGGCTCCCATTACACGAATAGGCAGACGTAGTTACTCTGCTCAGTGAAGCTATATAGTAATGAAGCTTTCTGAGGCGGAGAATGAACCTTGCCTGTGGCTTCTGTGCTTTGGTTTAAATTGCTATAGATTTGGAAGAAATTACAGAAAAAATAAAGCAAAACACTACTGTAATTTCAAAGGTCATCTGCTGAGCTAAAGCAACGAGCTTAGTGCTTGTGGGAAGGTACATAATAGTCGATAGATAATATTGTTATCATGTTTACTTTGGGGCTAGATGATACTGTGTGGACTGTCCAGCAATATTTATTTATTAATCTTTGTTTTTCTCCTAGCCTTTCGGTAAACAGACTCCCGAACAATATATCGTACCCTCATAGTACCATAAAAAAAAAATGCCTTATATTCTAGATCAAAGCTCTGAAAAAGCTTTTGAAATTTAAAACTGAAGCTGAGTACAGACCCACAACTCGGAACCTCAAACGAATATGAACAACGCCGTTCGCTTACACATTTAACACTCCTTTTACGGGAATTTTAGCCGTAAAAGAGTTATTACACGTTGAATGACTTGTTTACGCATCTCACCTTGACCCATATGAAGGAATATGTTGAGAAAGATACCTTCCGTACATCCTCTTTCTTTTGAATATTTTATTACATTGCGCTGGGTCTAAAATTAATGAGCTCAACCGTGTACAACCACTGAAATGAAAATCCAAGCGTGCAGTTTATTATTTTTAACCGACTTCAAAAAAAGGAGGAGGTTCTCAATTTGACTGTATTTTTTATGTTTGTTACCTCAGAACTTTTGACTGGGTCCTCCGATTTTCATGATTCTTTTTTATATAAAATCTGGTGCTTCCCGAGTGGTCTCATTTTTGGTCTATAAAAATTGAAGTTGGTTTATAGTTTTTTAAAACAAAAAATAATTATTATATTATTTTTATCTCTTAAGGATAACAAACAATCATACTTAAATATTAACAGTTACCTAATAGTAAAGTGACTAAAAGTAAATACTAAAAGTATGACCAGCCCGTAAGCAATAGTAGATAGGGGTGGTGTTAGTCTATACAAAGTTGAATAAACATGGTATTATTAAACAGTTAAACATCATTTAGCTTGTTATTCTCTTTCTTTATCTGATGCTGTTTCCGACCAACAAACCCTCTATACACGTCCCAGTGCCCACCGTGCTCAAATCACAGAGGATAAGATCCGTACACAGTTAATATTTTATATAATACTAGCTGCGCCCCGCGGCTTCGCCCGAATGGTCCTATGGAAACAAGGTGATTTTTATTCCACGCGATTTACGGGATAAAAAGTAGCCTATGTTTTATTCCAGTATTAGAATTACCTGTATGCAAAATTTCAGCCAGATCTGTTCAGTAGTTTTGGCGTGAAGAGGTAACAAACATCCATCCATCAATCCATACATCCATACAAACTTTCGCATTTATAATATTAGTGTGATACTAAGTACATGCACGTTGATCCTACTAACCAAGATCCGAACACAAAGAACACCGAGTCATGCACAAAGAGCCTGCAACTCAAAAATAACATCAGATGACAAAATGAGGTTGATGGCTTTCTTATACAAAGCAGGTGAAGTAGCAAATGGATCTGTATTCGAGAAGTACATATTATATGCTTTTGTCATTCTATGCAGAGGAGCGCGCATACATCCGATCGTTTTACAAGGAGTCGGAGCGAATAAAGCACGTTTACTCTTGACAAAAATATACCTAAGAAATAAATCCCAAAAACTTTAGGCTTATGCTCTCTAATTGAACGTGAACAATATGGTACAATATGGTACTAAGTACATGTACATAAATTTGGTTAGCTGACCTGTTACAGTCGAATTTATTATGACAAATATTATATAACAGTAGTTGATTAAGGCGCATACCTCAGCCAATATGACAGCGTCACCTATTTGGTCATTATTATTATGTTTTACATAGGAAATTTTAAAAATCCATCGTACATTTTGTGGCATCTATTATTACCTAGCTATTTTTTATATCCCTAAGTTTTAAAAATCCATCGTACAGTTTGTGGTTTCTATTATAAGTTATTTATTAACGCCTCTGTAATAGTTTCATTTTGTAATGCTTGCTTAGGTAGAGGTACGAAGTTGCGCTTTTTGGCCACCAAACTCTATCTTCGCATCTCTTCCTAAACTACATAATTAGATAAAACAGATGGGGGCGCCACTTTCACTTATGTATGGGCCTTAAGGAGCAGTCTTCTGTTTCAGTGAGGGGAGCGAGTATTGATGAAGTAGGTGATCGTGGGAGGATTTCGAACGGAAGCATCTGTAGTGAGTTGAACGTAAGAATTTACGTTTAACTCTTTCGATTTGATTGTTGTACTTAACGATCTAACTAAAGATGTATAGTTTCATAGGACTATTATGAAAAACCTTGGATCTTTTACCACAAGCCAAGATTTGAACATCATATCGAGACAGTTTCTTATCAAGCTTTAAAAACAATTCGATCTCAAGTATCCACTTAATTACTCGACTATAAAGACTGAGAGAATAGGGGAGTATGTCGCCACAGACACAAACAACAATTTCGAAAGTTTCATTAATAATCACTAGAACCTGTGGCGTTTTGATTAAATTAAATTTATTATTCACTTCATTTAGTATGCTATTTGACAGCCGTCGGCTGTACGGAGTCCGGAACCGTAGGAAACATAGTTTTGCTTGGGTACAAGTTCATTAGAATAGTTTGTTTAGCTTAATGACTGGATCCCTAGCATTGTTTTCATTTAAAGCTTTGTATTCCAAGCAACCATACCAGGGAGACCAAAACACTTTTAAATCTACCATACTAAAGTTGTTTACAACGATTGGAAAGCTCAAAACTCATATCATGGCAAATATCCAGTTGTAAATAACTTTCGGTGGTAGAATTGTTCTACAATTCTACCACCGAACTGCGATCCCCAACCCGCATGCCTAGTGTAGGGATTATGGGCATTACTCCCCATGAGGCAAAAGCCAATAAGTCGTTTATCAGTGGGAGGCCTGCGTCCAGTGGACCAATACAGGCGGTTGAGGTTGAGGAAATAACTTTAGTCATACCATACGTCTTTTTCACTATTACTCTATCTGTAAAATGTCCCATTTTACAGATTGAAAAAGACAGAAGAGAGAAAAGACTCCGTGGACGTCCATAAGAACTTCTTTCGTCTACGGCATTATAAACGTTACTGGACTATCGTAGTTGCAGAATGCGTGGGATATGAGACTGGCAAAAGGGATACCTTTATTCAGATATAGGCTGTGATAATAATAACAGCTATCTAAATGCTGAAGTGTTTTATTACCTGGCTTAAAAACTTGGACAGCAATATTGACGTCATAGTTTATTTCTGTAAAAAACGAGCTACTTGTTACCTTCAGGCGTTTTCCACAAAACAATAGGCTGTCTCGAAAGAAATAAAACACTCGAGGGACAAAGTACCGGCAATAAAACACGGCAGAACAATAACATCACTTGTAGGTAACTTCAGAAGAATTCCTTGTTTACTTCTCACAAAAATATTTATCTAGTTTCATAAGAAGCATAAATAAGCAAAAATTGTCGGAGTTTCCCGGTTATTACGGGTAAAATGGTGATGGAGGTTTTCCGAAAGTATTTATTTGATACTTGAAGTTTCTAGGTCAATGGTCCGACTATTTCCATTTCAATTATGCATAATGTCGATACCGAAAAGTAAGCACCTAGTAGTTTTGAAGTAGCCACGAATTTTATCGACGTGTTTTCTTACCAGCATTTTTAAAACAAGCAATAGCTTTGTGTAGAGAACGTTTGAAAACAAACAATTGTCATTACTATACTAGTAATGTTCGATGTAGGTTATCAAGTAACCCTGACATTAAACATTCATGTTAACTTAAGCTCTATTTGTCAGTAATAAGACTGGTTTTATCCGGGAGAGGTCTAATTGTAGAAACTTCCTTCAAAGCCTTTGGGAAGGGTCGTAGGACAAAGCTCCATTGAAAGGGTGAGAGTGATGGGCATTTGCTATTGTTGAACTTCCACGTGAGTTCTAAGCCTTTATTTTATTGCTACTTTTCGATTGAGGCTGTAATAATATATCGTTTTACAAAAGACCCTGCCGTATCTAGAGCCCTTGGCCCAAATATCCCCCCTATAAAACGTTTACAGTGAAATACCCTACGCACCCCCTACGTGTTTGTTACCTGGGATGCTAGTATTGGCAAGGAAAAAAGTGTGTACGAAGTACAAAGTAGTTTTCATTATCAGGAAAGAATCTTAGTTGCAACATGCCTATGGCCCTCACTGAAAACCAGGGCTGGGTGGACACACTTGTATTCCCAGCGCAATGCTGAGTGGAGGCCATATTTGCTTTAGAATGTTCCTCGCACATAACTGAGAGAAAGTTGTTTATTGATTTATTTAAATATATATACATATATATATTACTAACTACAAAAGAAACGGTAGCTACCCTGAAGAGGCCAAAAATTTGCCCCACCCTGTATAGTAGCATAAGTTTTCGTTTCGTGTGTAGGTATGTTTTCTTTTTAAGCTAAATAAAAATATTTTTATTTCTTCTTTCTTTCTTTCTAGTTGCATCAGGATTCTTGTGTTACACAGTTTTTTTTGGGATTTCATGATTTTAACAAGACAAAGACAACATTTTTACAAAAATAGCGAACAGCACTTGAAGACGTCGTAATGTGATGTGTAAGTTCTTACACATTACATTGTTTTCCCTTTCCTAGAGGCCAAGATGTGCAAGGTACAATGTGTTTTCAGGCTATGCATGTGATATCAAGGCTAACTTAATGTTATTATAATTTACCAATATCAAGGTACGTGAGGAATGTGTCACGCATTGATTTAAAAAGGGAAGATAGGTTACGTTCTCCCAGCGCTTACTCAAAAATTGGCATGTGTTACAACTACACGCAAACACATACGCTCACAGTTATATTTCCAGTCCTGTGCAATACAAAGACGAACAAAGATGGAAAGACGTATCTAGGACCGAAGTGAGACTGAGACAACAATATTTCACGCGAATCACGACCGCCCGTGCCGCCGGTCAGACGGTGACTGATGTGGGAGAACACAATTTTACACAATTTGAGGTTGCCACTTTCGAGCAACCAGTACCTCATCTTCGTTTTTAATAAATCAATGGTGTCACGTATCAAATGCGACTTCTATCTTCCGTATTATACTTTCATTTTAACTTTAATCTAATATATAAATCAGTTGCGAACTAATATTCGGAGGACTTATTATTCATGATACCCCCCTAACAAGGTGTGTGATCAGCTGTTTTTTTTATAGAACATACAGAAACATAAAGAAAAAAGTAATACCTAAGTACAGCAAAATTAACACTTCATGTGTTTTTATTCCACCATCCGCCAAGGAAAACAAACAAATCAAAAATAATATCAACAATTTTCTATTCTTAGTAATATTACTTCAGGATTAAGGATTAAACTTCAATTTGAGCGATCGTAAAAGGTTAAGATTATTGGGTACCTAAATGTGGTCTTTTGGCTGATGATAATGCTAATGATACCAAGTGACATAACAGCACTCGCATTGAGAGATAATCCGGGATTAATTATAATAAGGTATCTGCCAACCAAATCACGAAAATTAAAACCCTGTTCAGAACCGTGGTCCTGTACCAAATCTCTGTTGGGGATTTAGGTTCTATTCCGGACAATAGCAATCCTAATGAAGATCATGGTCTATCTATCTTTATACATAAGGGCTCATATACAAAGACGGCAACTTGCCGACTACAAGGAAACTGTACCCGTCGACTGGCCTACAGTCGAGCCTTGCAGTTGGCAACTTGCCGTCCGTGTACGCATAGTTCGTGTAGGTAAGCCTGTTCAAAATGAGTCGTGGCGTTACGGTGAGCTAACACTTTTAGTCGTACTGCAATGACAGAGTAGTGTTGTCAACGCAACCAAAGTTGGAATTTGGCACACGAGCGCCCTCAATTTCCACGACTCTTCTCTTTTTGGACAGACTTTATTCTATATGAACGCTAACGTAGGTACTAACTCTTGCAAGAGATTTTTTTTATAGATTCTTCCATTCAAAAGAGCAATTAAATTACCAATTTTTACTTTCTTGCCCAAGTGGACAAAACATGTAGAGAGAAGAGAATCAAATCAAACAATTTGATGTCTATAGAAACTTCAGTAGTTTGACGAATTCATTATGAATGTAAGGGAGTTGACTACGAACCTTGCAGGAGGAATCTACCCCCGCCTGGAAGCCGTGTCTACATGGTTAGTCAAATAGCGGTGTAGGTATAGAGCCGGGTGTAGATACTGTTAGTTCCGTATGTACTCTAAGGACACCAACACAGTAGATGACTCTCACGCCCTGCAGTATCTACAAACAGCGCACCCGAATTTCATGTGTATCAATGAATTTCTTTTCATTCATTCAATTAATGATTAAATCGAATGATTAACCTTAATACTTTTTAAACCCATAAAAAAACGTTCTCGCGTTAACGTATAAACAATTTTATGACCATGGTCGCTAACCAATTGCGTTCTAAGCGCGTATTCGGATTACGAACATCACGGTAACGAGAGAGAGTATTAATTTGTCATCGTTCACGAGTTTATCCCCTTGTTTGTTACTTTATGATCACGACGGACTGAGCTGCCTGCTTAATTTGATTTCCCTTTTGTAGAAATTGGCGGTTTATGGTTATTTTAGCTGATGTGTGCTAAATCAGGGAGAAAACTTCTGGCTTGTACACTTTCGACTGATTTTATTATAAAAACTATCGTAGTTTGACGAATTCATTACGGTTGTAAGCGGGTTAGCTACGAACCTTATTTGTGTTGGAAGATGATGTAGATGACTCACACGCCCTGGCGGCGCACCACCCCCACCACCCCCATCCCCGGCGGGCACGTCACGCGCTCAACGCGCGCTCGCGCGCAGTGCTCGAAGGGATGCGGAACGCGCGCGTCTAGAACCGCATTCGCCCTGAAGATGTCCCTCGTTAAGGGATGAAACGTTGGTGTTCTTCCAACACAAATAAGGTTCGTAGTTAACCCGCTTACAACCGTAATGATTTCGACTGATTGTTGTTAGAGGTCGTTAATGAATCTGATGTTTTTTCGCCACCTTTTTTGCCATTGAGGTATGTAGTTAGGTTGTAAACTCCGGAAAATAAAGTGCCCTGATAAAAATGTCTGCTAGGCAAGTTTCAAACTCGCGCGTTCATAAAAAAACATGATATTCTCTCGCTACACATCCTTTAGTGATAATACGTAATTTTTCCTTAACCCCTTTCGATATGTGATTAATGGACGACCTCTTAATATTGCTGTCATTTTAATCATCATCATCATCCGCAGCCCGACTTCACCCACTGCTGGGTATAGGCCTCCAAACTTTTGTGCCACTCCACACGGTCCTGAGCCAATCTCATCCAGGTTCGTCCCACAATGTTGGATATATCGTCTGCCCATCTTGCCGCTGGACGCCCGACGCTTCTGTAACCCGTTCTTGGACGCCATTCAGTTAGCGCCTTGCTCCACCTGTCGTCTTGTCTCCGTGCAAGGTGTCCTGCCCAGCTCCATTTTAGTTCCGTTATGCGATTTCCAATGTCTTTCACCTTTGTTCGACTTCGAATCTGGACATTGGGAACACGGTCTATAAGCTTGATGCCGAGCATGGCTCGCTCCATGGCTCTCTGTGCCAGTCTCATCTTGTACACAGCCTCATGGGTGCTGTCATTTTATACTACTAAAATAATAAACTTTGCATCCGGTAGGTGTGAGGGACTATATAGGTAATGTATATTGTACATTACGTATTATGTATTTTTTTTTATGATAAGTATATTATGTATTTATTAGTATATTATGTATTTTATAGTAAGTATGTATTATATGTATTTATTGTATTAAAACGCCACCGTCTATACGTGTCCATCCCAAGGTTGTCTGGAAGAGATCGCTTTCAGCTATAAGGCCGCCCATTGTGCAACTTTGTTATCTCTCTTTTCCTGTATTTGTGTATTTTATTTTTGGTGTGCAATAAAGTGTATTGTATTGTATTGTATTACCTCAACCTCAACCTCAACAGCATGTATTGGTCCACTGGACGCAGGCCTCCCCCTGATAAGCGCCTTGTTGGCGTTTATCTAATGGGAGGTAATGCAAATAATCCCCACGCTGGGCATTTGGGTTGGGGATCGCAGTTCGGTGGTAGAATAGTTCTGCAGGAACGCTGCTGCCCGCTCTCGATGGATATCCCTTAGTCGCCTCTTACGACACCCACAGGAAGAGATGAGGTGTTGCAAATTCTAAGCCAGCACCACACAGCAATGTACATTAAATCCCTTCTTAATTCATACATTGAAAAATATACATTATAGCTTGTGGGGTCTCCTGACGATTTCCATGGAAAGATGTAATGAGATATACTTATTATGCACACAGATCTCAGAAACTAAGATTATGCATATACCTTTATGTTATAGCTGCCATGTTGAATTTCTGCCACAAAACGATAACCGAACATCTTCTTTCCGCCAAAACTACCAACCATTAAATAAATAAGTCCTCCTTTGAGTACTTACCTAAAATAATTTGGAGATAAAGTCACAACTTTAGTGTATCATTCCGTTGCATACTTGCATACCGTGGACAAAGTTGCTTCGTTAGTCGAAGTACGAGTGAGACAAAGCAAACTCAGAACTTTCAATGGAGCTTTATACTGAATTCCCACACTTCGAATTAATTAGGACGTTTCTGTATGACAGTTTGCATTGCAGCTCCAAGATCTTGGCAGAGATAATAATGAATGCAGACTGACTTGGTTAATATAACATGAAAGGTATGGAAGAAATTGTAAGACCAAGTTTCGATAGTGACTTCGTCAAAGATTATCTATCTAGTCCTATCTATATACTCGTAATAAATAATAAAATGTGTCATAGAAATAAGTAATAATTATGTTAACACGTTGCAATGCATTCAAAGAAAATTACAACATTTTTTGGGGGTATCTAACGATTTAAATCTTTGCAGAAAATAAGTAGAATTTATTTCAGAAACCATAACAAAACTCGATTAACGTAGCCTATATGGAAATATTTTTATTTATAATTTTAATGCTTTTCTACACGATTGGCATGGGATTTCAGAATGTACTTTCTTAAGTGAGATGACTTTGAGCTCGATATTGAACGTATTTGTAATTGAAACAAAACTAAAATCGAAATTATGGTCGAGATGGGAACTGCTGTTAGAGTAGGTACGTGAAACCCGGCGCTCAGTAATATTTTGATGGCCATTTGCAATGTAAACAGGAACAACTTTAAATTTAATAGACAAGTAGACCTTCTTCAGTAATGAGTTCGAAAACAGTTATATTTGTGTCAACACTGAAACAAACTTACAGCAGTAAGCGGCAATATTTACGAAATGTATTCAGTGGAACCCGTTTTGTTATTCAAGTATTCTTTTCCCTCGGAAACTTGCTGATTTATAATTCAGTGTCATACAACTTCAAGCCTTTGTCATAGTTCTGCTAGAATGGAAGCTGCGTGGGGCATTGTAATAAGTATATTCAACGCCTTGAAGCTGTGAGCTTTCATTCCCCTGCAAGATTCAAGGCTTTGAAGTAGAACAAGAAAACGTTAGCTATTGTTTCAGTTTTTACATAGAAATAGAAATAACATTATTATGCCATCTAAAAAATAACATTAAAAATAAAAGTGTTTCAAGAAGCTGGCAAAAGTGTTTTGTTTAGTTTTAAAATCAAACTTTGTGCATGTGTAAGATATTGTAATTTAGTTAATAATAGATATGTAATATTATAAGTATATGTAGTGCTAAACAATATGGTTTCAATAGATATTCAATTTTGAAGTGTGACAGACAGGCTTGATATTTCCTGTTTGCTTTCCCGCTCAAATTCAAATTCCAATACAAATCCAGCTATTTCATATTGCATTATATTATTGGTGCTGTGTATTCTAAATTGTTAACTTAAATTTAAGACCATTTGTTATAGATATTTTATAAGATTACACAAAAAAAAAAAAAATTAGAAGTATAATGTTGTGCCAACCGCCGATAAACGACGGATTGACGCATTGATTTAAAAAGGGTTAAACGTAATAATAAATCAATGGATTGACGACACAGTTTCGTGACGAGGATTTTAGTTGTTGTGAGGTGATATTAATAAGACCGGTAGGTAGGCCTGATCGCTCCACTTTTTTTAGTCAGCGACTGAACGAAAAACATCTGTTATGTTATGGTACGTAATATTTATGTGGTAAATTATAAAACCCCTCTCCATTTAGATGTGTCCACAGAACGCTAGATCGCTAAAAAATGTCTTACCTAGATGATTTAAGCATAACAATTATTGAAGGTTCTATTTTAAGGGCTATTATGTAAGTATGTGTCTAATAATAAGGTATACTTGCTAGTGGTTTCTTGTTCACTTCTTCCACTAGTGGACAAAAGTGAACAGAATAACACCTTGTTTCTATTTGTACATAATATATGTTTATCGGTAAACGTAAAGAAATAAAGTTATTGAATTCTGACTTCTGATTTCATTATTATAAACCCCCAAATTGTTAGGTTGCGTCGTAAGGCAGGTAATTTCATGATTCTATCAAAATAAGATAATTGTCTAGGTAGGTAAAGCACCTAAATCTATCATCAGAAGTGAGGTGCTGGAACTGTTTCACAATACTAATACATTTTTGTACAAGTTTCAGTTGGACCCTGCAAGCTGACCTTCGAGGACGAAGGTCTGCTCAACGCGGTTTTTGGCTGACGCTGGTTTTTCCAATCGACGCGTCGACCAGATGGTGGACGCGATGCTATCAATGTCCAATCCTATGATGCCACTGCTATTGGTGCGAATAAATTGGTATGCTCATTAATGAGTTTTGGATTAAAGAGCAGCTTGGCAGATGTTACGAAGGCTCTGAAGGGTTCGTAAACTAGGTAGGACAACGTGGAATCGTGACGCAGGACGATCCTAGCCGATTTCTTATTTTTTGTTAGCAATAAATTTGAACTGTATCCTAATAAGAAACCTGTGTGATAAGTAGGCTTGATCTATTATAAAATTAGAAGAAAACCTACATAATACTAACACTAACTACACATAGCAAAATTTTCCACTTCTAGTAAGGCTCAATCCATGTTTTCTTATTGTTCTGAAGTTCTATTTGTTGATGTCGCATTATCGATGCGAACTTATTTTTAACTACCGGCAATTTTTTCACTTTTGTTTGATTAGTCCCAACAAACTTATCATGAGTTTCTCTGTGTGTGTTTAAGTTTAAGGTAAATTTACTTAAACTCTGACGATAACAACTGAGAGTTAAAAAAATAACAGAATTATTCCGCTACCTATATAATATAAAATAACTTAGCTAAAATAAAGATTGTGTGTATTTTCCGCCAGTTGTACCTACGAGAACACGCTATACGTTTAACGACTACTTATTTTTGTTTGTATATATAAGTTAGTTCATTTTACTGTGCTAGTCTGACGTCATAACGATGTACCTAGGTATTTTCTCTGTAAGAGGCACCATAAAAAAGTGGGATTATAGTAAATAAAATCTTTATTGTAAAAGTAAACTGCAATCAAATAAAATAAATAATAAAAAAAGAATTGGGTAATAGTTTTCGGCTGATTTTGATCAACAGAAGAAAACAAATGAATAATTAATTTTGTTTAAAAAAACTATAAATCGACTTATATTTTTAGGGTTTTTTATTGAATTTTCATGGATGTCGACTGTCAGAACTGAACAAAATAAACCTGGGACCAAACGGGAGGCACAAGACTTCATACAAAATAAGAATCATGAAAATCGGACCACCCAGTCAAAAGTTCTGAGGTCACAAACATTAAAAAAAAAAACAAGAAAAAAACAGTCGAATCGGGAACCTCCTCCTTTTTTGAAGTCGGTTAAAAATAGTCGTAAAGCCTTAAACATTGACTGTTTTTGTTTTCTGAGGATTGTCATTTCATTGGTTGCTTTGTATAATTAGGTATCTAATTTAAAACACCAAAATATTATTTAACGTCAGAAAAAGCATTTTGGTAACACAGCCACAGTTCGCTATATCATGCTCATTGTTTACATCTCTCCTCACCTACTTACATTGTGGTACAGGGCATTGTTTACACCTCGCTTATCTGCATGAATACATTACCGGCGGGTATGTAATGAGAGCATATAGTTACCGGGATCCCTAGATTTAGAGATTATAGAAGGGGTGGATGAAATTGGGTTTATTCAAAAGTGGCGGTGGAATCAACGTGATAATACCGGAAGTTCCACCATGATATTGCATGTCTGTGTTTACGGTACTGGGTTTGTTCCTTTCGTGTCTCCTGTTACTGCGCATCAACGGAGATAAAGACGACATTTTTTTTTGCTTGGTTTGGATTATAACAAACTGTCACCCAGTCGTAAAATAGGCCTTACCGTCAGTCCTGTTTCTAGCAGTGAGAAGGGGACTCTGATGGGACTCTCTCTCTCTCTCTCTACAACTTTTTAAATCCCAATCGTCGCCGTACAAGCGATATGAGGACGTTTTTTTGACGATATTTGCTCTTAGGGGCATAGAATTAGGCAACGACTGTTTATAGGGTTAATCCCAGCAATTAACTTGGTATTCCGGCATATTATAAAGTTTGGTAGAAATCGACTGTCAATTGTTTTAAAACTATTCTTTGTTAATGCCCCATCTAGTGGTAACATCTCTGCATAAATAACCTCCGGGTATTGTGGCTGGTTGTAGCGGCTTCAGCTGTTGAGTGCGTAAACTATTTTTAAATATCTAGCTACCAAGTACCTACTAATAAACACATAGTTGGTAGGTATACCTTCGGCTTGGTGGCTTCGTTTTTTACGATTATGGAAAGTTTAAAATTAGTAGCGTTTGACCGAACCTACATTTTCAGCCAAAACCTAACCAAAAGCGAACCTTCCGGTGACAGTTTCGACCAAAATCAAAAATCAAACATTTTTCAAGTCTGAAGTGTTTTCAAGTAAAGTGCGACATAAATGTGCAATCTTGTGCATTTTCATCCCATATCCTACATCTGCCATATAGCAGATTCAAGATTCTAAATTACTATCAATATGTGAAAATTAGGTTTGCAACATTTTTGGACAAACGTCAATATTTTGGCCGAACCTGGCCGAAACCGAAATCTATCCTTCATTCGGACACTAAAACTGAGCTTTAAGTAGAGCGAGATAAAAGTACCTACTTATAATTTTTATTTCATTTGCAGAGTTTTCCATTAAGAGATGGCAAAATTCATTAAAATTGTTGTTTTCAGTCACTCATTTTATCGTAGCGCTATGAAAAAGCGTAATTAATTCATGTATTATTATCATTATTCAAGTAATTTGTCATACGGGTCATACGGGTCGATTAACGTCACGACGACGACCGGAAATTTATTCCCTTTACGGAATTATTGTCTCATTATTGTGACTGAATGAATAACAATAATTCAAACTCTGGATTCCCGATCACAGCAGTATAATCATACAATGATTATCCAATTTTACGATGGACTTTACCCCACTTAATTATTAAAATTATTAATTTTTTATTATTTGTTGTTATAGCGGCAACAGAAATACATCATCCGTCATACAGACGGACAGCGAAGGCTTAGTCATAGGGTCCCGTTTTACTCTTTGTGTACGGAACCCTAAAAACATAACAGCCAGTTTTACTGCAAAAGCGCGTATTTTTTAAACCCTTTTTTTCAGCATGCTCCGCCGTTGCAGATGAAAGCTTTTATAACACACGTGAAACTATGCGAAGTATTCAAATATTGAAGCTAGCTCACTGCGTCATACCTGTATATCTAGTTACTGCAACGTTGCTTTACCCGGTTAAACTTCAGTAGTTTTGAGCAGCTGTGTTAATAGAATATACCGCAGTGCTTCAAGACGAAAGTCTTTTTCTCCTATGTGTGATGACTTACGGATCCAGACGGTCGCACTAATTCGCTCAACGAGCTATGGAGCTAATCTTGGAGTTTCTCTACATGATAGGATTCTCAATAGCGAAATCGAAACCCAAGTAACCGATATAGCTGTCAAAGTAAATGGCAATAGGGAGACCATATACAAAATACAAAATATTTATTTCTTTCACTTAATGTACATAATATGACAGTGTTTGAGATTCCTTTTTAAGTAAAAGATATACCTGTGTTAGGGAATCCCGCTCTTCCAAGAAAAATAACATTGAATAGTAGATTAAGCAGTTCGTTAAATTATTTTTATATAAAATTAAGCTAAGATAATGAAACTTAAATTTACGTGCACAAATGATTCAGAAAAACATAGGCGTCATTGCGCCTGTGTTGATGTTTGTTTGTGTGTGTGTTGTATTAGTGTGTGTGTGTGTGTGTGTGTGTGAGAGAGTGTGTGTGCAGGGTGCCATATAGCTCGCAGAAACGATTACCATTGGGAGTGTAGGTTCTCGAGTGGCGACCGCAATGAAATGCGAAACGGAGTGTGGTAAGACTCGATGGACCGATGACATTGTAGCGGTCGCAGGGAGTTGATGGATGGAGGTGACTCAGAGCCGCTATTCGTGTCGTCGTTTAGGTGAGTATGTTTACCGGTAGACATTATACGAGCTGATGATGATGTGTTAATAATTCGCGAGATGAATATCCGCTTACAGTCTCCTTATGCAGGTAAATAACCTAAGTTAATAGTAAATACCTAATCTAGCAAGAAGACGGATAAAACTTTTGAGACGCAACTGCCTATCGTGGTGATGATGTCTGCCTAGCCGAATTTCGACCAAGGGGTCTTAATGGAAATTAACCATGTGCGCAGAATAAAGTACAGTGCACAAGTATGTGTGCTAACACTGGGTGGTTAACGACATCTGCCTAACACAACCTATTCCTGAGTATGACTTTAGTGAGTCCGTGATCAGGGCGCCTGTGAAATCATGATAAAATATGCCAGAATACCGTCTTTCACCAGGCAACTCTTGTGGCTGTATCTCATAAACCGTGATAGCTAGACAGTTGAAATTTCACATATCACAAATGATGTATTTCTGTTGCCGCTATAACAGCAAATATAGAAGTTAAATAATTTTAATAATTAGGTGGAGCAAAGACCTTATTACCTTGAGAACGAAACGATCAACGAAATAAGCAACGTCGGGCGCGGTCAGTACTTGGATGGGTGACCGCGTCACGTTTACTTTTTGTTTTTTTTCGAGGAAAGATTTTTTATTTTTATGATAATGGTACGGAACCCTTCGTGCACGCTACTCGCACTTGGCCGGTTTTATTATAATGTTTACTTTTATAATCAGATGCTGTAAAAGTACCTACCATTGAACCGAAGTTAGTATCATCACAAATGAGGATTACGTCTCGGTATAATATCCTAGTAAAACTCATAAAATATGAGAGCCATCTCATAAAGAAGATTCATTACAGGAAGTAATCATTAAGTCACTGAAATTCCTGCAGATAAATTAAATACTCAGCTATTCGAACTATAAGTAACGTACCTACTTCAACTGAAATATGCAGAACACTATAGGCAGGCTTAAAATGAGACAGGAGGCACTCCATCAAAGGCTTTGCAAAGCAATCTGTCACCCAAACATCAAGTCAACCAATGGGCTTACCCGCCGGGCACGGTGGAAAATACATCGGCGTGAAGTGAGCACCTTTCTGTCAACGATGCGGTCGTTTTCGACGGGCTCGTGGAGAAAACTAGGAATATTTCATGGCCTGAAAAGGGATTTATAATCTTATACCATTAAACGAGCAATTCTTGTATGTATATCATCTGAATCTCGGAAACGTTTCCAACAATTTTCATGAAATTTAGTACAAAGTGTTTCGGGGGCGTTAATTGATCTTGCTAGGATTCATTTTTAGAAAATGTCGTTTTATTCGTGTTTTCAATCATCAACTTTGCTGTAATCAATTGACTCATCCTGACATCTATTGGCGAATAGTAATACTATTTTATTCGTGTTTTTAATAATGAACTTTATCAACATAAACACTTAACTGAAAAAATTACTTTTTATGACATAATATTATGTTGTCAAATAATAGTAATTTCTAAAAAACACAATTAACTAAAGAAGCAAGGTGAATCCAGGTACTGTAATATTAAACATTTTGAAATATTTTCTCGTAGACTAGTTTTTCTCATAGATTTACATTTTACTCACATGATCCATAGTTACGTGCGATGCTGTTCATCGAATGCGTTAAATGTTTGAAATTCATTCCTTCAACTTCAATAATTTACGCAATGTTGATAGATTGCGTAAATTATTGAAGTTCGCATCGTGATCGATGCGATGTTATTTTTCTCTATTCTACTCCGCTCATCATTGTGATCAGTGGACGCACTTCTATGACAAACCATACAACGAAGCTAAATGAATCTAGGCCCAAGCTAAGTAGAGTCATCACAAGCTCTTATCGTTAGCTTGAGCCTAGATGTATGTGGATGCTCAAGTATTATTTATTTAATTATGAACACTAAAATCCGTTTGATACGTTCAGTGCGGAGCGTCCGATTCCGATCTGTCGATGCAAACATTAAAGGATGCGGCTTTGCTATAGTCACCACGATTGTCAGGTGGATTTATTGTATTCAATTTGATAAAAATACGAGTTTATTCTAAAGATCTTAGAAGGTCTTCGTGTATACTGTGTGCCTAAACTTGAGTTTAATCCAAGCTTCAAAGTTCATGCTAAAGCTTTCAGCGAGCGGCTTATCCATATTGAAAAAGTTATTGACATTTTCTTAACCCATGTCTCATAAACTTAACTTCACATGTCCTCAACAAAGTCTTAGGTCCTTTAATAGAAGTAACCTTGGACCCTTATCCCTGTCTGCCCTTTTCGTTATTTTTTCATAAAAGAAACATAACAGGTCTGTTAAACTTATGAATCACGACTAAACAAGATACTTTTTACCGAATTTGAGTGACGAGCAAGGACTTTGTTATTTTTTAATCTTAGTTTGCGAGTTTTTACTGTAGCTGTAATGAATTTATAAAAATATACTGCTTCACGATTTTATGTATTCTTAACCATTCCTTAAACATTATAGTCCTGTTATTGTTAAATACCTTCACAAATACCAAAATACAGAAACCAAAACCGCCGTGGTTCCAAATTGCGTAATATTTCACCTGCGTGCCATCTGCCTCTACCAAATGAAACACGGTTAGACACCAAGATATATTAATAAAAAGGCAGTTGCTCAAAAAAACGGCACTAACTCTTTTCAGCCCCATTGGTCGACCCAGAATGTGCACACCCTTTACAAAGAGATATTAATGTGTCCAACTTTTCTCTCCAATTTTCCTCTTGAATAACTTGTTGAATGAGAATATTTTTTTCCATTTCAGAGTTTTAATATATCTGGGGCGAAAGGCGTAATTTTTCTGAGAAAAAAACTCTGTTTGTGAGTTACGAGTTTGATGGAGGATTATTATTGCGATGATAATTTACTGAGAGCGACATTGTGAGAACTCTCTTATATGTATAACTAACTCTACCAGAACTCTAATCGCTACGATGATTTCAAAAACAAAATCCATAATGTACTAGAACTAAAACGCATTTAAAACAATTGCTCCTCAGAGTAAAAAAACGTAAAAAACAAAATCGATTACATTTGATTCGATTCTAAGCTGTTACTGCTGAATATTCATTGGATTTGCATTTCAGTTCCGTGGAAAAACTACTTTGTTCCCTAGAGAGGTATGGAGTGTCACAATATCACTCTTCACTATTTTTACTTCCCCTCACCATGTTTTTGTCGAATATTGAATTTTGTTCACGAGTAACTGAGTGTAAAAAGAACAAAAGCGATAAGGATAATTGAATGAGCGACACTTCCTTCTAAAGGACGTACTTTTTCTATTCGATGAAGAACGGTGATCGAAAACTGTTTATTCAAGGGTAATTGACACGGTGGCATAATATTTCCACAGTTGATCTCTTAAAAATAACCATTGGCCTATCATTAATCCATTTAATATTATAGGAACACAGGGTGCTAGTAGGTAATTGAACCAACATATTTTTTTGCGTAAGTATGCGCTACGTTCCCCAGTAAACCCAATGTGCTCAGTGTTACGATTGCTGAGATGTTTTTTCTATCCCCTACAACCCCTCAAAAATTATGTCAGTCCAAACATATGCATACCTACGTAATTTTAATAAAATAGTTCATCGAATAGAAGAAATTCTAAATTAAATCAGTCTGAAACCTTTCACGACACAACGGCTCAACAGATCCTGATTAAATTTAATCAGAATTAAATCAAATCTCCATGACTAATTAGTCATGGAGATTATAAGAAAAAAAAGTCAGTAAACAGCCTCGGGAAGAAGCTAGATCAATAGGAAAAAAACAACTCAATCCCGTAAAACCCATATTTAAACATCAATTGGCAAATATATAATAAGAACTTACTATCCGTTCGTTCGATTTTACGATACCTACAAATTACGCATGTAAGGAAAATTAAAACAAAAGCGAAAATCTTTGTGTATTTTTGTCTTCAAATAATTGCCCCGTTTCTTGGCAAACATTTATGACTCTAGGTTCAAAGAAAATCCCCGCTATTCCCAGAGAGCCACTTACAGAGTGCAAGAATGCGTGATGTCACTTTTCTTAGATACCTTAGATGCCTTTACGGAGCGCGCAGTGTAGATTTTTCTAGCTAAAAATATGGAACATGCCTAATAACTTTTTACAGCGTTGCTTAACGTTATACGTATCACAAAGGTTCTCTTTGTCAGAAGATTCATCAAATTGTTACAAAGATTTTTTTCGCTGGTCTACGAATCACCTTATAAAAATTATTAGCAAAACGATTTCAAATATTTAATAATCCTCAATCGAAAAGAAATAAACCAATCTTCTTACAAACACGGGCCGTAATCATCCCAAAAGTAATTGAATTTACCCGAACATAAGGTAATGCGAGAAAATCAATCGGATTTGTCCATCAATAGCTACTTAGTCTGGGATACCTGTAACAGGTATGATGGGGAAGGGCGGGCGGCGGCAGTGCAAACGCAGCGCCCGCCCAAGCCGCTCGTCTCATGCGAACCAGTGGACTTTTAGTGTTGCTTCGAATAGTGCATGGTGATTTCTGTTTCCTTCTTGAGTTTTGTTCCTGATTTCTACGAGTGTAAGGTAATATTTTTATTTTTATAAAACGCACATTTATTTTATTTAAAAATATAAAGAAATTAATTTTAATAATACAATTTTTATGAATATATCGAACAAAAAACTCTTTATAACTCATTTTTATAATATTCAAGTTTTTGTGTAATGTTACATAACTAAAATAAGTAATTAAAGCTATAACGGGCAATCCAGTTTATAATTGCCGACAATTAGCTTTAGCAGTAAAAGCCCGAATCGAGGTGAAAAGCTAAAGTTTCCGGGCGAATAGTGGTTTAATTGAATAATCTTTGCGAGTTAACAAAGCCTTTCGTTCCGGACTTGTTGCTTTCTGCTAAATCTACTTTCTGTTCAAAATTAGGCGTTTTGAAACGCTGAATTCCAAGGGCGCATAAAATTACGTACTTATAAAAATATAATTTGTTAGAGCGTGTACTTACAGTTTTGAGTACTTACAATATATACATATACTACATGTCTTCATATTTAGTTTTTACATTATATCTTCATAAAATCTTTGGGAATATAATAACTAATAAGTGATTATTAAAGTGGAATATTTTTTTTGAAACATTTAGGTTTGGTTAGCTATATGAATGTATGTAAAAATAGAATAAAATACCTACTTAAAATGGTAGAGAAACAACAAAAAATCTCTTGCACGATCATGTTATAACATCGTGTTCCGAGCATGGAAGCATAAAATCAAAATCCAACCCAGTAAAACAAACACCAACCAAAAACAAAATTCAACCAGCAGTAATTTTGCAGCATCTGCCTAAACATAATTTCCAATTCAATAACTCACGAAATCAGGTAAATTTCACAATATCCAAGTTAAACTAAATTCTGTAATCGCATTACAAGTTATAGCGGTTACAAAGGTTTTTCTTTGGGGAGTGCTAATCTGTGTTTTGGCTCTTCTCCAACGTTCACTAGAGATTAGACATAGACGGGATCCAAGATCCCTTGTCGTGATTAAGTTTCTATTCTATTGTGGTAATGTAGACGCAGAACTACTTTAATAGGGTATTTCTGTACTACGATACCTACAACTGAAGCAAATTAGTGTCTTCATTTCACATTGATCTTTATAAAAAGTCGTTTAATATTAAAAATTGTTGAGCCAACTGGCAAATTTTTATTTTGGTTTATAATCTCAAAAAAGTCGCAAGAAAAATCCGTGAAAGAGGGTTGTCTATCGGTATTCATTGCAGTTGTTTCATTTAATAAGATCCTTAATTTCTTATTTATATTGATAGATTGGGTTAATCTTTGAACGTGACAGGCATGTGTGCCTGGTACTTAGTCTATGCTGGTACGCACCTAAATTCAAGGCCCAATTCATAGAAAAGCCCACAATGTTATCTAAGAATAACGTTACTTTGTTTTGACATACATAGCGTGGTTCCAAGTATCGCGAGAGATAATAAATATTTTGTACATTATCATAAGCTTTGTCATATTTTTCCTGGGTGAGATATTTCTATTTCGCTTTCTTCACTCACAGATTAGAATTCCAATATTTTGTTTGGTTTGGCAAAGTTATTGTACGAGGGCCTTTGCAAAAAATCGGAATTTCTTTATAATTTTGTTCGTAAAAAAGCAATTGAGTATTACTAAGTTCTACGAAAAAAAGAGAGAGCACAGTATGAATCACCATTGCAGAAACGAGGTCTTGCGCAATTTGATGCGACCAATATGTTTTTATTGGTAACAACCCCAAAACTCATACCTACCGCTCCTGGAAGGTTAACAGCCATTTTATGAATCTCTCGAAACTAGGTTACATGTCCGGTACTGGCGTCCGGCAAAGTGTTCATATTTCTCCGAAATCGCCCTGCAAATCGGGAGGACAACCAGATATGGATATTTATTTAGTCCATGTTGATAACTCGGGATGATCCTTTATTTGGAGTAAATCAAGAAATATTGGTAACTTTTTGAGGGTATGGCATGGTCCATTATACAGGGAATCCAATTTTATAAAGTCAAAGTTCGGTAGTAGGGTTTAAGCATCGTTTAGGTCGTAAATTTTTGGGAATTTAATTCATTGAATTTTTCCTAAAGTGGTTAAGTTCTATTACAGGGCGTTTCAATATTTTAAAATGATAGTTTGGTAGTGGAAATATTAGCCCTGTCCAGTTCGTAAATTTTTGGAATATATAATTAATAGAATTTTCTCTTAACTGCGGTAGCATTCCAAAAACAGTTTTTAGTTTACATTGAATTGCCAGTTATTTTACCTTCTTCAATTTCAAATTTTATTTAGAACTGATTCGATCACTATTTTAGATCAACGGACCATTTTTAGGCAATTAGTAAATTGGGAAATACATAAACCCTACAAGGGTAATTCGAGAGATATTGGCAACCTTGTCTGTTGTTTGGTTTATTATAGCACGAGCTGGTCGGCTGTCGGGCCATGTTTCCCGTCGGGAGGAATTATTTATGCAGAATGAAAGTGTCGGTAGCACAGGTGAAGCCAAACAGCATAACTTATATCTTGATTGGAAACTCAGAATCCAAGGTGTATAACGTCTTTCGTGTTTCTTTATACACCGACATTTTTTTCAGATCGGTCCTTCTATCGGTCTCCATTGACATTGACGATCATCATCATCACTAACATAGTCTAAGAATTTACTAACGTATGGATCGATGTTATCTGAAAATAAACAATTATTATTATTATTATTATTATCATCTATCAACCTTATGTAATACATATACTGAGAAACCAAATATAATCCCAAAAAAAATCGGCTTTAGCAGGACTCGAACCCGCGTCCACCCATCAGTACTCCGAGTCCCGTCGAAGCCGATTTTTTTGGATTTTTTATTGATTTCTAAGAAATTGCCCTTGAGTTTGAGGGCTTACGCACTATACCAACAGAAAAAAAACCTATAACTTAGCCTAGCCGTAAACTTTTGTTAATATAAAATTCATAAATCTTTGAAAAAATCTAGGAATGTGCGTGTAAAACAATGTAGCTTAAATCTCATCCGTGAAACACTTATAGGTCTCAAGGAGAATATGTTTTCTGAAAAAAAAAAACAACTGTTTGAAACAGTCATGTTCCATCTAAAGTGGCTGAAACTCCCTCGAGAAGTCGTCCTGGATCCATCCGCTTGCCGCGCCTACGCTACTTTAAAATTTAATCACTTGCGGTATCTTCCTTGTATAATAGGTAACCGATAAACACAAAAATATAATTTAATGTTTCTTAATTATCTCTGGACATTGTAAATGACAAAATAAAATTACAATCAAATAATTAGAACTAGTATTTACAAAATTAAATGATTATTTATCGGGTATTTATCGCGTACCTTTGTTTTTATTTCCCCTACGTTTCTAGCGATCGGTCACGGGGCGACTGAATGTAATTGGAGTTACAGCCGAGAATGTTTAAAACGTTTTAGTATTTACAATTGAAACAATGGAGCTACAAATAACAATTTACTGGTAATATATTATAAAAATATTTTTATAACTATAAATATATCATTATATATTACTTATTAGCACTCTTTTATTTATATTATATACATACATATTTATTTGAGTCCTCTCTTATGTAGATGTGCATGTATGATGAACACTAATGATTTTAACCTTTTCGAAATTGAGAAGACATTTCACATTTAGAATGTAGTTCTCATGCTAAAGGTTGGTACCTAGTTTTATTTATACTCTATGAAGCCCAAGAATTTTAATATTTGCGGTCACGTACCAACGTGATGTGTAACTGAGCAATAAAATTTTGAGATAGGCAATAATTCCAGTTCTAATGTACTTTAATGGCCCACGGAGCAGCTTTGGTACTAAATATACACGCTAGAAATCTACGATCCATTGGTTTATTGATGCTACGGGAAAAGAAAACAAAGAATAACGCTCACGCATCTGTAATAATCCCGATCGAACGCAGAGATCACATTGTAGACATTCTTGTGTCTATGATTAATAAGAAGACTAAGAATTTAGGTTGAATCCAGTCATGAAGCTGAAATACGCAGAGGCGCACATATGCAGGTCTCGACAGAACCTTCCATTTACTTTCATTCCCATTTATTTGTATCTCTACTGTGATTATGCTTGTTTTTCGTAGTTCTTTATGTTTTAATAGTGTAATAATCCCGATCGATCGCAGAGATCACATTGAAGACATTCTTGTGTCTATGATTAATAAGAAGACTAAGAATTAAGGTTGAATCCAGTCAGGAGGCTAAAATACGCAGAGGCGCACATATGCAGGTCTCGACCGAACCTACCTTTACTTCCATTAATTTTGTATACATATCTACCGTGCTTATGCTTGTTTTTGGCCCTATAAAGATATTATTATTATTATTGGGAGACCTTTTTGTGGAGACCTATAGTATATATACTAGAAAACCTACCGAGGATCTCGGGGTTTTCAAAATGTCAATTGTCAGAGCGTCTGTAGCTCGATACATCTAGATTGATTGCAACAGTATGCACTTAGTTCAACTGTTATTTGTAAATACTAATTCTAATTTGTTTCTACCGTGTAATTGTAATTTCTTTATAAATATATATAGTATACTGAAAGGTAATAGCAGCATTCTGTATGCTGAGTGTGAACTGCCATCGACTGCCATACTATTTACAACGGAGTTTGCGATACTCTATTTTGTATGAAAACGTGACAGCGCTCCAAGCGGGAAGTTTATACTATAACTTTAACATTTCCATAGAAAATATATAGCAAATTTTGCAATAAACCGTATGGCAGTTAATATAGCATAATGAAAGTAATGTCTCAAAAGTAGCACTGTACCATACTGCAGATTTACTACAGATTTATGTGAAGACACTTTGTTCTTGTGTTCTTGTGACATTTCACTAATGTTATAAATATAAATGCGCGTTAATTTTTGCGAGCGAATAAAACCACCGGATGGCTTGTACAAAAACAAATACCAAAGAACGTCTACCGTTCTCCCGTACCAATATTTATGTAATCGCAAATAAAAAATTGCTCATTCCAGCTCCAACGCAAATATGAAGGCTGGTTTGTTCAGAGAGTTAATAAATATTGTAAGCTCTGAAATCTAAATAAGTACCATTCCACTTTGAAAAGCTCTCTCGGGCTAGAGCACACTCTAGTCTAGTGGTAAACCAGGCTGCTCTAGGATGGTAACCGGTCCTGAATTTATCGAGCAAGAGAGATATAAGTATTTTAAATCTCTCTGAATATATCTCATATGACCTTATAAAATATTCAGCCGTTAAAATCGATGTTAGTACTTTCGGACAACAGAGGACTTAAAGCTCAGAACTTAGTTATAGGTAACTCAAACTCATCAGGCTTACGTTGACCCGAATATGATTGTAGCTTAGACCTTCAAAGTTTTATAATAATTTATATTTTAGTACTTGGCTCAGCTGGGTTTCATCTCGAAAGTCGTAAAAGCGAGATGTCCTCATCTCTTTGTGTGCAACCTGTTATGGTCTCATTCATTGTTGTTGACGACCTCTGTGGCGCGGTGGGCGAAGGTCTGCCTGCGACGCAGGAGGTTGCGGGTTCGATTCCCGACTCGGGACAAATTTGTGTACGATCTGCAGAAATTTGTTCAGGGCGTTCTGGATGTTTTTCTATGTATAATAAAAAATATCTATCTATGTAGTGTATTGTATTATGTAGGTTGACATTGTTTTTGAGTGGACGACATTGTTCCTGAGTGGATGCCATAGAATTCTAGAGAGGTTAAAAAACTGTATGATGTTTATAAAATGAAGAAAGATAAGGTATTGACTAACGATGTTTATATTAAGATGAAATATTGGATAAGCACCATGACCTCTTTACGTTGATGTTTACCAGGATAACCTCTAAAACACTCTCGTTACTCAATTGCTTAAAGAATTATTAATAACCATAACATCCACTCGATTCATGTTAAAGTGAGCTATAAATATCTGTATCTGAGCAAGGAGCTGGTAATCAACTCTGGAGAGACGCTGAAGGATGATGATGATGTACTCCTTGTAGAATTTTGGACAAGCCATGAGCGCGGGACATTGTTATAGTGCACAAGTGCCGAGCGCAAAAACAGGCTCTCTTCCAAAGTCTCAAAAATTATAATCAATAATAGAAAAACTTGTAACAACCTATCATATGGCTATGGTATACCTACTATATTACCATATTTTTTAAATAACATTCAAATAATAGTAGAAAAAGAACAGTTTAAACAACTATCTTAAATTAGGAGCCTCTACTGTATTTTTCTCTACATATCTTATGTTATCTTAAGCATACGTAGTCCTCTAACTATTCCAAGATTTAGAATGATTATTAATTTTGTAGAAAAAAAATAGTAGGTATATTATATAGCACCTGCGCAAATACAATAAAAAATACGCAGTGCTCAAACAGGAAAATGCCATAATTTCCGATATTCCGTTCTTTGTGCAAAGCTAATGAGTTGAACGCGCGAATTTTGCTGAGATTAATTCGGAGAGCTGCTGAAAATCAAAAATACTGTTCGTATTTTCGTGTTATATCGGTCTGGCAGAATACTACTAACTATACTACCTAATTAGATGTGCTTGAAAGGGAAGTTACTTACATAAAATAATAGATATAACAAACAATTTTGCATTGTATAGACTGAACAATGCAAAATTGTTTGAAAAGACAATTAATAGGTATTTAATACGAAATCTACGAGTATATTGACAACATGATATTTTAAGAATTCCGTAATAATTCTTACGGAATTCTTAAAATATATCTCTGATTTCAATATACCTATATATCGCACACATGGAGCAAAGTAGGGCTAAGTCGAAATAGGACTTTTTCAGAATAGACGAAAAACCGTTATCGACCTCTGTTGCCAAGATTTTAAATATAACAAAGGTAACAAAAAAGAGATTTTGAGATTTTTCGATATAATTTTCACATGTTCTGGTGGTGCAATAATCAGGCAAGAAAGCAGTAGGTATATAAACATACTATTGAGTTTTATAATAAACTAGTTGCGCCCCGCGGCTTCGCACGCGTTGTTTTTTATGGAATCGTTAAAAGATGTATTTTATCCCACGGGAACTGATTTATGGGATAAAAAGACTTTTTAACTAATTTTTAACTAATCCTGGAATCAAACATAGCCTATGTTTGATTCCAGGATTAGAGTTACCCGTATGTAAAATTTCAGCCTGATCCGTTTTGTAGTTTTGGCGTGAAGAGGTTGACTCACGGTGTTCAACGAATATAAGATAAAACTACCGATGTGCTGGCTTTTATTATTTTATTTATAACGTAGTTCAGTTTTCTAACGTATGTGGTGCAAAGAGCATAAAAATGTCTAAAAGAAATAGGTAGGAATACCTCTATCTGCCATTGTTTGATTTTTTTCCGTCTGGTACAACAGCACCAAGATATACTTTTTACCCGACTTCAAAAAAAGAGGAGGTTCTCATTTATTTTTGTTTGTGACCTCAGAACTTTTGACTGGGTGGTCCGATTTTCCTAATTATTTTTTAAGTTGAAAGCTGGTGCTATCCATGTGGTTCCATTTTAATTTGCTCTAGTTATGACACTGGGATCCATGAAAAAACTATACAATTGAAGTCGGTTTATAGTTTTTGAAAACAAAATCAATTATTTTCCGGGTAGATTTCTACTTGCTCTCATGGACTCTGTTAGTCAGATCATTCAGTCAAATCTTACAAATTCATTAGAAATTCAGATTTCAACTTTTACTAGATTCTAGTATGGTGATGACAATAAAAATAAGTACAGTGTCTTTGCAAAAAACAAAGTAACTAATAGAACTTTACCGGCCCAACATGAAACACATAAGAGAACCCCGATCGTCATTTCTAGGCTCGAAAATGTTTAGATTAGCCTTCGAGGTGGAATGACCAGCATTTACAAGGTCACACATCAGTTTTCTTTAAAAATACAATACCAAAGAACAGAGGCAACGGTTAATTACTCGGGCCAAATTTGAACAATGGCCAGTTTCGTTTCGTATGAGAATGCTTCAAAAATATATTGAATTTATTTTCTGAGCACCGAACAAGGTTTCCGGGTCAAGAGAAGCTCAGATTTATGAATTGTTGGTATGAACCGTTGTGGTTACAGTGTGGAGTTACTGTTTACAAATCATAAACTAGAGAAATGTTGGTTTTATTAGCCTTTAACGAATTGCCGTGGTTTGCGGGAACTGTTGATTAGAAGCTTTGGCCAAACTCACTCGAAATGCTAGTCAAAGTCAGTCTGTTAGTGAGAATAATTTTGAAGAGACTGCTCTTACATATTGAAGAATAGACTCGTATGACAAAAGACTTCATAATACGGGCATTATAAGAATAATGCCCGTATTATGAAAGCTTGCTCAGTCATAGAGCTATGCTTGATTGACGTTTATGTTATAGAAAATCGTTGCTCAAGCATTGATCGATGACTGGGCAAGCTTTCATAATACGGGCCTTATACTAACTATGATTACTTTGATGTACTTAGTATTAACATGACATTTTTTTATCGGTATCTATCACAAGTAGGTATTGTACTCATTTATGTTTATCAGGTAACGGTACTGTGTTGTGTAGTTAGTTTTACATACCGAAGCGACAAAAATCAAAAACATCACCTCATATCAGTTTTGTCAGTGTATAATTTGACCTTATACAATTTCTATTGTATTGATGGAAATAAAAAATACATTTGACTTGAGTTAGTTTAAGAACATGATTATTGGAAGGCACATAATGTACAAGAAAATCCCTCACATAAATCCTTCAACTCTCAGAGGAGGCCCTCCATCATAAGAAATCGAAACACTCCATTAACTAAATTAGGAAATAAGCTACCGATTGAGCTGAAAATATCCAAGCCCACGGGTTTTGGGTGAATTAAAGTCTTATTGCCTTCAATTAAGGGCGTCTTTCCTTTGCGATAGACGAGGATGCTTAGTCAAATTTCCATCATGATAGTGTAGAGATCGGGCCCGAGATTTGCACTCGACTTGTTGGATGGGTACCTAGTCAAGTTGTCTTCTGAACTTAGTGGATCAAAATCGTAGATATTATCGCGTACCAGTAGATGAAAGGTGAGTTAAACCAGTTATACTGCTTATAACCTAATTTCAATGGAAAATGGATTACCTACGAAACTATTTTTATGTTCGTGTTTTGACAGATGTAAAATCCGGAATCTAGGGTTACTCTTACATCACCTATCATTATTCACAGACCGGCATAATTACCTATGTAGATTGAATCCAAATTCTGTAAATATAGTCCGTTCTTGTGTTACAACTAAAGGCAAAGACACTTTTTCCAATAATTAGCAATATGCCGCCAGTCGACTATGACTGAGGTTAGTGGACCGACTTGCACCTAATTTGAGCTTTCTGATACCTCAAATTTTCTTGCATCGATGCTGGCAGGTGATGTTATGCCAAAACCATAGCCAAAAAAATATAATAACCAGATTCCAGAAATTACTTCGTATAAAATTATTCACCGAATCAATCCAAGGGTCTGGCCTATCTCATTAATATTGAGTCGAAATTCTTGTCAATTATCTCAAGAGTCCTACCGAAACGATACGGCTCAAAGAGTAATATCAGTTGAATGTGCCTATTAAGTACCTCACCGCATCCATTCACTCGACCCGGAAAATATTGCGAGCACGAAAAATTCAATAAGAGACCCGAATCTCGATATGTCTCGCTTCTGCGCCATTGGACCCACGAATATGGGGTTTAAAGGAGCTATCTCAATGATGAATTGTGCTATTTGGGAGTAAATAAGTCTTCGTTTTGTACCTCATGTAAACCTGGGCGTGACGGAGCATTGGGAACAGGTTTTAACGAATAGACAGACGTTATCGGAATGTGGAAAGATGAGTGGAATAGTCTCTATTTTGACAATGTATAAGAAGACTTGAGTTCTACGATAGAGATCTATGAATAGCAATAAATAAATAAATAAATAATAAAATGCTGGACAATTCACAGGGTGTGTGTGTGTGTATATTGTGGGGTATAGAAGATCTTGCTCGTAGAAAACTACTACGTTCATTATGATTGTAGTAAAAAAAAAACATTTTTTTTCGGCTACTACAGAATCATCCTTGCATGCTTGAATTTTACGTAGGTACAAAAAATAACAGTATGAAGATGGACGATTAATTATTTTTTTATCTTAAACAAGACAGACCAGTTGAATTAAACAAATTGTTTCTTCGTAACTTCGCAATGAGAAAAATAAAAGTTTCGGGCCCTGTGAAATTCAAACGACATTTCTTTTTCTGGCACATTAAATAATCAAGTAGCGAAGGATCACCCTGGGAGAGGCCAGACGCGAAGTTTTTCTTTGTTACATTGTTACACAACTCATTAAGAACGAAAATGCAATACAATGAAATGTCCACACCAGTAATGTGGGCTTTGAAAATTGTAGGACAAATATTTTATGCTAACAGATGTACAAGTTGTGACCAGGTAGGTACAAAGGCTCATATCGTGAATGATTCCGACCACGGTTACTTGACAATGATGTCTATTCAGATTTCGCCAAAACTAAACTAAACTACTTTGACAGGACTAAAAATATCGCTGTCCCTGTACGATCAATAATAAGGATGGGATCATTCATAGTCCTGCCAAATTAGTTTAGTTTAGTTTTGCCGACATCTGAATAGACACGAATGACTCCTAACGACGATTCAGAGACCACAGGCTTATCTGTCAATGATCTTTATCTTTATGTCCGACGGAAAAAAATGGATGTGTCCTTTTCCGGCTAAGATACCTATAGCCGAGACTTATTTCTTCAGATTTAAGACTATACGCGGATAAACTAAGTTTGTGCTACATCCCGGTAGTTTTTTATATCAAAATAACATAAAAACTCATTGAAGGAGTTAAACAGGAACAACAACATTGAGACAGGAGTCTATTTAAATAAATGAATACATGTTACCCCTACTACCCCACTTCGAAATAACAAAACTTTAATTTGCAACACTGTAAAGCAACATTTTGCTGGCTTCCAGCAATCAACTCTTCAAAGTTATAAATTGCACTATCGACCAGCTAAGTGCATTGAGCAGAACTGATTATGTTATATTCAAGTGTTACGACTATTAATACCATAGTCAGATATATACATAACTGGTTATGTAATATAGATTTGCAATGCACTTGAAAGAACTAATAGCAGTTCGTTATTTTTCATCCTGATTGATTTTAAGAAACTTTGTTAACTAAACATATCAGTCCTTATGATGATTGCATTCTAGAAAGGAGCTCACGTCATCACTGCTGCTAAGCATCAACAAATCAAAAAGTATTTTGTCTTGATATCCATTTAAACTGCTCTGTATTATGCGACTCTTAAACCGGTCTTAACTATGCGATCTCCTGCTGACTATTGAATCTTGATTTGTCTTCGGACCACTTGTCCAAAAACAGCCATTTATGTTCGACATCTCAAAGGAGGAAATCTCCCTTACAGTTTCCCGTTTTCCCTTAATGGTGAAATTGGAATATACCATTGCATGCAGCACAGTCATTGTGTTAAACGTAAGTCTGTATTACACCGTAACTAGCTGGGTTTTATTTTTAATCTGAGGATAACCATGATCCAAAACTATGCACGCCAATGCCACTAAAGCTTTTAGGTTATCTAGAATTAGCAGCAGATCCACGTGAATTGTGCTATCGTTGCAGATTCGATGTTTAGTAATGCACTAGCATCTCACACCAGAGAGTCCCAAGGCGATTAAAATCCGAAAAAAGAGTGAATATGGGTAGGGACATAAAGCCTTCAAAATTTGCTGACCAACTTAAAAAAGTAATAACATACGAATTTAAAGTGACATCGTTGTTTTCACTTACTCGTTTTTTCATAAAAAATGTATGGGAATTATTTTTTTGATTATTGCCAAAACTTACGTTTTTATCTGGTATGTTACTTTGGGGAAAAGTGTTCCTGGTTGGAAATAGAGTCGATTAAGACGAAGTTGTTTTTGTTGGTCATAAATGTAATTTTTTGGGCAAAACGTACTTTTTTTTCAAAAAACTAAAAACAGCAATATTTTTTTCTTCAAATTAAAATAGAAGGTTCCTAAGAACAAACCTTCTAACTACAAAAGAAAAGGAAATAAAACCCTTAAGGGGCCAAAAATTTGCCCACCCCGTTTAAAACTAACATAAGAGATTTTTTTGGAAACATTGGAAATGCAATAAAAATTGAGGAAGTCTCTTTGAGGAAAAATGGTTCGTCTTTGTAATTACAGAGTAAAACTTTTCATGAAACATCCGACGAAATTATAACTACATCTGTAGCAGGCACTTCAATGGAACTTTTTGTCGTTTAATATCTAGGCACTTAAATGAATCGCGGCATAAAATTTTCTCTTTTGAGATTTAATTTAAATCCACTTTTAATTTGGACTTTGTTAAAAATTTAACTGTGTGTCAGTCGTGAAGGATTTTTATTTTACTGTCGTATAAAGTTAGCATAACTAAAGTAAAATACTAAGTACCGTATAGGCTACCTACAACATAGTAGATAGATTTGGTCTTATAATGTAAAACGCATAATTAGGACTTACGACTTGTAATAATGAAGACTAATTTTATCCATCGAACTAGAAGAAAATCAGTTTAATAGAAATATAAACTGATAATACATTAGCATTAAGTTCTTTTTGAAGTGCTTCATGTGTTTTGCGTTTTGATGGTGCAAGAGGTGGTAACGAGGGATATCACACGCGCGTACCGCATCCCTTCCAGCTACGCGCGTGACAGATTTCAATAATTATAAGAAACACCTAAGCTACTTCGCAGTTGTGTAATATATATATAACAATAGCTACTCAAAGACATACAATCTATCCAGGGAATCCTCTTAAATTTAACACGCGCGTCTAGAACCGCATTAGCTCTAAAGATGTCCCTCGTTAAGGGATGAAACGTTAGTGTTCTTCCATCACAAATAAGGTTTGTAGTTAGTTAATAATAAAACAACAATACAGGGTTACCTAGGATTTGATTTGATGATTCATAATCTTTGACATCAAAGTGACCCTTTTAAAATACTTGAAAAATCTCGAATACCTCATAGTCAAATTGGTTCCTACTGAACCCTTATTTTAGGTCCGGAGCTTACAAGTAATCCCGACAAACTAAAAATTATATATGTCCATTAGTGCTTTAGTGTGCTAACCTAAGTCTCGTCTTGCAGTATAAGCCCGGAATGTTCACTTCCATTAGCGAGATGATAAATTTCGCTTAATCTCCGTAAAATTGAGGATTGTAATATTAAATGAACTCGGATGTAACATATTCTCAATTTCATACAGTGTTTGTTTCATGTTGAATTTAAATGTAAGCTCTATTAGAGGTACACATGATAGTAAGTTGACATGTAAAATGTAAAATATAAACAGTGATTTAAACTTTGTAAAACCTTTTTCATTTGAAATGTATACACGGGTCGAGTGCTATCTAAATGATGTTGTGTAAGCTCAGCTAAAAGCTTTTGCACAACTAAAACCCTTGATTGAAGCACCGATTTGCGATATTACACGGGTAAAAACACGATTCACCTTTTTTTTTTAAACATTTCGCTTTTAAATTCCAACATTGTTAATTAACACATCACCATCCACGTCAGTTCAGGATAAACTCATCAATATCTGTGCGTATTTGCTAAAAGTTTCCGAATGATTGGCTTGACGTGACGTCACTGGATGACGGATGTCCATGACTAGCCGGAAACAGTTCGACTGGGCTTCTATCTGCCACTGAAACTCATAAACAGAGTTCAAACTGTGATTTGTATACATTGTTCTATGAATACCTTGTTTATTATCACAGCCTAACACATGTTTATTATTACGACTTTAAACGATGAACAATCGGAAAAGATTTCAACGAAAGTTTTTGGCAAAACGCAACTGTAGCACAAGCAATCCACAAAGAATATTATATTAGACGTTAAAATCTAAGCTCTAATTTAATATTATTCGCGGACTTTGTGCATATTTGACTTTCAAAACATTTATGTACTCTACTGATTTCCTTTTATTATTAACTAGCTTCGCCCCGTGGCTTCACAGGCCTATCCCACGGGAACTGGAATTAAAAGTAGCTTATGTGTTATTCCAGGCCTAGAGCTACCTGTATGCAAAATTTCAGCCGTTTTGTAGTTTTTGCGTGAAAGAGCAATAAACATACATTACACATATTTACAAACTTTCGCGTTTATAATATTAGTAGGATTTATTATAGTCTTTCAGCATAGCCTAGCATAAGCCATGACATAAATTTGGTCGCAATGTGATACCCAATCTGATAAATACCTTCTATTTGATCTGTAAATAAATTTAATTAATTACTCAGCTATGTATCAGTTTCAGAGATATCACAGAAACTTCAAGGGCTCACACTCGCACTGATGAGTGTGTGTTTATAACACAAACACAGACTGACAACGTGTGATTTGAGAAATGTTTCCAACAGATTCTCTAATACGTCCCTTATCTTCTTGCGAACTGGTTTAAAGATATTTTGGTTCTAAGTTTATCTCAGTAGACATTTATTTTTTAAATATCAATAAAGCCTAAGTTACTTAGGGATAATGTAGTATTCTAATGGAGAAATAGTTTTTGAAATTGGTACTGTTGTTTTTGAGTTTATTTGTTACTAGCAGCGCCTCGCGGTTTCACACGCCTAGTTTCCTTTCCCGTAGGAATTTAGGAATAAAATATAGCTTATGTAAGTCCCTCAAATGTAAGCTTTCTAATGGTGAAAGATTTTTGAAATCGGTCCAGTAGTTTTGGAGGCTATTCGATACAAACAAACTATCAAATCTTTTCCCTCTAAAATTTTGTTATATATAAGTATGTATAGACAAACATACATAGAAAAATACAAAAATCTTTCCTCTTTAAATTATTTGTATAGATATAGATATTCGTATATATGTAGATATTGATATGTTAGTAGGTAGGTATGTATATCTTTCAACGCTGGCAAGTAACGCTTTCGTCACTGTTATCGATCTCACATATTCCATATCGCCGGAAACAATCTTGAGACCTTCTAGACAGGTAATTTCTCATCATCTGACATTTTTCATAGAACAGAGGCGTTTTTCCTTTGTCAAGCGAAAGGTCTCTGATTCAAAGCCTAACAAAATAACGGTTTCGTTTGATATCTGTTTCAATTCCAATATCGTAAAGGTCACATTTTCTATTTGCAGAACGCCAGAACCTAAATGTTAGAGAATTTGAAGAACAATTATTCTAAAATTATGAATAAAAAAATTGTAGAAAATGGTTTTCAAAATGTATATTATACCTACCTCTAGATATGTATACTTACATTTTTAGAATAAACGTTCTGTTCGTACCGCTCCCACACATTATGTGGGTGCCTATCGTAAGTGAAGTTAATCTTAAGTCCGGAAAAACGAAATTAGAGAAAAAATACTTTAAACAATTTGAGACTAAAACTAAAACAAATTTATAACTACGCTGCCGTCAAGGGTTTTACCTATGACGTTGTTATAAATTACATCTTGCAATCACGATAAATATCTTTTGTGTAAGTTATTAACCTAAGCATTGCTATTGTTTATTTGTTCTCTGCCTAAGATTAGATAATGGCATCTTGTGATCCTAGATCAAACTAATCCATTTCATTTGCTAAAATCCTTGCAGCCGTATAGTATCAGTGACCGCCAACGGAACTTACAAACATCTCCAAAATTCTCTTTTGCAATGAGCCAAAAGAAGAAGTTTATAAAAGCTAGATTTTAAAGATAAACGGAATTGTAGATGTTAGTTATATTTAGGGCATTGCAGCAAGATTCGACTGCCACATCAAGGTCGTTGTACTCGCTGTCCGCTACTCTGCGTTATTGACGGCAAACAATGCATTTGATAGTATATGATACAAATATAATGTATAGCTGTGTATATGCTCCTGAATAAAATAAAGTAATAATACCTACTGTGAAACATTAACCTAACTTTGGTTGTTTTGTTTAGTTTTATATTTTAGCATTGTTTTGCAGATAAAACTGTATTGATAGTATATGATACAAATATAATGTATAGCTGTGTATATGCTCCTGAATAAAATAAAGTAATAATACCTACTGTGAAACATTAACCTAACTTTGGTTGTTTTGTTTAGTTTTATATTTTAGCATTGTTTTGCAGATAAAACTGTATTGTTTGCACTGTTTTGTCTGCAAAGTAAAGTATTCATTCGAAGTTAATACTATTTATATAATTTAAGTGAAATCATAAGCAGAAAACCCCATTTTGTTAGATTTTGTTGTATTTTAGCCTTGTTTTGCAGATAAAACTGTATTGTTTACACTGTTTTGTCTGCAATGTAATGTATTCATTCGAAGTTAATACTATCTATATAATTTTAAGTGAAATTATAAGCAGAAAACCACATTTTGTTAGATTTTGTTGTTGAATACCGCTGATGACGTAACGATCACCCGAGGCGCAGGTGTTGTTTACTCACTGGTATAAAAGGCTGTCGAACGGTCGACTAAGGGACAGTTATCGAGCAGCAGTCGGACCGAGCGGAGCTCCCCCCTCGTTGCAAAGTTAAGTAATTTAATTATCGTTTTACTGCTAGTTGGTTTTTGACATTGAAATTGTCAGTTAAGATTTTAATGTTTTATGTTTGTCTCTTCATAGAGATAGATAATGTATAAATTGTGGTTATATAGATAATGGATAATGCTGTGTGGATTGTCCACTATTATTTATTATTATTTGTTTTATGTTTTATTCTAAAAATAACATGTACTAGACACCTAAGAGATTAAGTAAAATTGCTAGTGGTTTCTTGTTCACTTCTTCCACTAGTGGACAAAAGATTGAAGTGAACAGAATCTCAATAACACCTTATTTCTTATTTTTATAATAGTTTTTCGGTACCTAAGTCTAAAGAAATAAAGTTATTGACTTCTGACTTCCGATTTCATTATTTACAATTCCCAAAATGTTAGGATGCATTGTAAGGTAGGTAATTCCTTAATCCTATCAAAATTATATAATTCGACTAGGTACTTATAGGTCGAAAATCTCTTATCAGAAGTGGGGATAGCCAGGAACTGTTTCAAAGTTCTAATATGTTTTTTCACAAGTTTCAGGTTGGATCCCGCAGCAGACCTTCGTGGACGAAGGTCTTGCTCAAGCCGATTTCTGACTGATGCTTCCAATCCACGACGAGATGGTGGACGTGCTGCTACCAATGCCCGGTCCTACGACAGACTTGCTATTTGTTGCAACTACATTGAGGTGCTGATCAACGAAATTCGGACGAAGTCACGAAGGATCGGAAGGGTTCGTAAACTAGGTACGACGACGTAAAAACGTGACGCAAGTCGGTCTTACACGATTTTTGTTGTGGTAGCTATAAACTTGAACTGTATCATGATAAGAAACTTCTGGAATAAGTAGGCTTACAATTCATAAAAACCTACAAAATTTGCAACTTCTAGTATTGCTCGATCGATGTTTTCATATTGTTCTGAAATTGTAGTGGTTGACATCGCATTGTCAATGCGAACTTATTTTTAACTACCGGCAGTTTATCATTTTGACAGCATTTACTACTTTGGTTCAATTAGTGCCAACAATTTTTTTTATTTATTAGTTTCTTATGAATTTCACTCATAAAAAAAAAAAAATTTGGCCAAATACAAATGCTAGTGAAACAAAAAAAGAAAAAAACCGAAATATACCGGTATTAACTTTTATCGATCTTGATAAAAGTTAATACATATATCTGTTATATTGATAAATTGCATTGGATGGTACATGTTCATAAATTTGACGACGTTGAGATCTAAATTATGTGCTTTGTTTATTGACCAAGAGTTTCAGATTGTTGGTTTGAGGACACCAGTCTAAAGATGGGGCTTGGTTGTTTTGGTGACTTTTTTAGTCAATGAAAATGAAGTCTGTTGGCTTGGTCCGCTATTAAATAAAAATAGTTATGTATGGTCATATCTTATGTACATGTACATCAGCAAAAGTTTTGTCAAACAACAAAAAAAAATATATAATATGTACAAGATCAGGTACATATTAAACACAAAAAAAACGAATAAGGTCAGGTATGAAACATTTGTTTATTAAATTCACGTGTAAACAAAGTGGCTTTTATGGCCATTGTCAAATAAACGAAAACAAAAAAATTAAGTGAAATAATAACAGAATCAGTATAAACTAAATGAATGGTAAATAAACACACAGTCTGTCACTTTTATAAAGCATTTAAAATTTTAAGCAAAATAAAACACGTATCCAACAAAATTAGAAACATTTTATACCATTGGTTAAAAAAAAAGTGCTTTACAAGGAATTCAAATGAATAAAATAACAAAAAAAAAATTTAAAGCATTATTTTTACTACAAAATATTACGCATAATATGACATAGTTTCATGAATTTATGGTATTTTAAATATTTTTGATAAATTATAACATCAAATATGATAAGCAAGACAGGTATTTGGTAGAACTCCCACATTTCTCTCCATGGTTTTCTGTCTCTGGCTTGTCTCATCCATTTTGGTCCGATTTATTTTTTAAATACGCTTCCGTGGTCGCCCTTTGCTTCCTTTATTTTCTCGTGGTATCAATTCCGTCACTTTTTAACCGACTTCAAAAAAAGGAGGAAGGTGTCAATTTGACTGTATTTTTTATGTTTGTTATCTTAGGACTTTTGACTGAGTGATCCGACTTTGATCGTTTTTTTATATTTTATTTTTGGAAGCTGGTGCTTCTTTTATGATTCTATGTCAATGTTGCCCAGTTAGGACTTTGTCTATCTTGAAGAGTAAAAAAATTGGTATATTGCATTTTATACCATGCTCAATTATAGGGTAGTAAAACCAAACTCCTTAAAAAAAAAAATCTTTTGTCAATTCAATACATTAGTGACAATTTAATATTTTTATCGGAATAGTTTTCCTTTTATGTTGTCAGCTTAGCCGAGCGATTAGTCGAAGGTTCAGTAATCAGTAAATATAATAATGTAAAAAGATTCTTTTGGCAATTCAATACATTAGTGAGAGCTTAATATTTTAATCTTATCGTTATAGTTTTCCTTTACCTAATGTAGTCAGCTTAGCCAAGCGATTAGTGAAAGGTTCAGTAATCAGTAAATATATTACACCCAATATATTATTTAGAATCTGATGGAGATAAACTAAGCAACAGCTTAGAATAGAATAGAATATGGGTCTGCCTCCACGTCCCTTTTAATTTTTATCAATAAAGAGCTCTGTATCAACAGATAAATTGATTAATAAATATAGGGATCAAAGTTTGAAAAAGGTTATAATATAATAAATAATTATATGATTGTGTTTGCTGCAAATATGTTTGAATGTTAATGTTATACAAAATAGTAAGAAAATAGATGAAACAAAAATTAGGCGCTTTATTAGTTTGTTATTCGTCGATCATGAGGTAGTAAGTGTGTATGCTGTGAAATTTTAGTACTGTACAAAGATAAAGAATACTGTTGGAGTGAGCTTCCCGATACGCTTCAAAAACTAGCTATGTAAACAACAAAAAAAAAGAATGAGTGATGTTCCCATAAAAATGCATAGCTTAGAGCTTAGAGATAGTGCTGATCGCTATAAGAAGTTAAAATAACTTGCACAATATAACAAAAGCTCAAGAAAAAAATTGCTGAGATGGCCAAGTGAATGGCTTATACAGAATAATGACTTTGAAGAATCACTTTGATCAGTACCGTAATAGATTATTGTGTTACAAAGTAAAATAAATAATATATTATTAAGATATTGGTTCTGTTACAATTAAATTATTACATAAAAACATTTTACTGTATAAAGTTAAGTATAATATGTTAAAATAAAATACATATTATAATATTAAAATATTGGTTCTGTTACCATAACATTATTGTATTTAAACATTTTTACGGTGTAAAGCTAATTTTATATAGAATGTTTAATTCGTTACTGTATAAAGATAATTAAATTATTTACACATAGACAACTCGAAGATTGAAATGTAGTTGGTATGTTTATATACATAGATATAATTGCCAGGAGCATACACATAGATGGGCTGGGATGACTAGGACACTGGTCTATTCTTTGCCTGATGTTGACCTGAATGTCATTTGCAGTGGTGGCAGGGTCTTCATGTCAAGGCACTGAATATTAGACCAACTCATGAATGTGTTGGACACTGATCGATTCTTTGCTTTATGGTTATCTGAATGTCATGTGCAGGGGTGACAGGATCCTTAAAACGAGGCACTGAATTAAAATTAAAACTGTGCATCCATGGGTTGGTACTGCTGGTCGATTTCTGCCCTGATACTTCACTGGTATTCATGCTGCAGATGATAGGTGTTGTATGTCATGGGATACTTCACTGGTATTCATGCTGCAGATGATAGGTGTTGTATGTCAAGGGCAGGGACAGCAGGCTAATTTGGGGGTCAATTGTAGTTGGTACTTTGAGAACAAAGTACTTGTCAGTATGGCCGTGATAGTATATGATACAAATATAATGTATAGCTGTGTATATGCTCCTGAATAAAATAAAGTAATAATACCTACTGTGAAACATTAACCTAACTTTGGTTGTTTTGTTTAGTTTTATATTTTAGCATTGTTTTGCAGATAAAACTGTATTGTTTGCACTGTTTTGTCTGCAAAGTAAAGTATTCATTCGAAGTTAATACTATTTATATAATTTAAGTGAAATCATAAGCAGAAAACCCCATTTTGTTAGATTTTGTTGTATTTTAGCCTTGTTTTGCAGATAAAACTGTATTGTTTACACTGTTTTGTCTGCAATGTAATGTATTCATTCGAAGTTAATACTATCTATATAATTTTAAGTGAAATTATAAGCAGAAAACCACATTTTGTTAGATTTTGTTGTTGAATACCGCTGATGACGTAACGATCACCCGAGGCGCAGGTGTTGTTTACTCACTGGTATAAAAGGCTGTCGAACGGTCGACTAAGGGACAGTTATCGAGCAGCAGTCGGACCGAGCGGAGCTCCCCCCTCGTTGCAAAGTTAAGTAATTTAATTATCGTTTTACTGCTAGTTGGTTTTTGACATTGAAATTGTCAGTTAAGATTTTAATGTTTTATGTTTGTCTCTTCATAGAGATAGATAATGTATAAATTGTGGTTATATAGATAATGGATAATGCTGTGTGGATTGTCCACTATTATTTATTATTATTTGTTTTATGTTTTATTCTAAAAATAACATGTACTAGACACCTAAGAGATTAAGTAAAATTGCTAGTGGTTTCTTGTTCACTTCTTCCACTAGTGGACAAAAGATTGAAGTGAACAGAATCTCAATAACACCTTATTTCTTATTTTTATAATAGTTTTTCGGTACCTAAGTCTAAAGAAATAAAGTTATTGACTTCTGACTTCCGATTTCATTATTTACAATTCCCAAAATGTTAGGATGCATTGTAAGGTAGGTAATTCCTTAATCCTATCAAAATTATATAATTCGACTAGGTACTTATAGGTCGAAAATCTCTTACATTCACGAGTATTTCGCTTAGCTTTTGTTATGACAAGTTGAGTGCGATATCGTAACTGTGTACATTCAGTTTACGTACCTACTTAAATGATGTCGGATTATAATCGAAATGGGCTAATGCCATTTTTACCCGATTACCAACCCCTCCCAGGTTAGTAAAGTGTAAGTAAAAGTAAAATAATATTTATTTTGACAGACACACAAAGCATTGCAAAAAAAACAGTGTCAAAGTCGAGCATCTCAAATAAATAAACAAATAAAGGGAACCGCGTGTTAAAAGCATGATGTTCTATCATGGGCGAGCTTAACTTTGGGATACCACATGAAGGTAATAAGTAGTCGATATAGTGCATCAACGTTTTTAAAGTCACAAATAAGGACAAAATCCACGAATATCGTACATATACACTACATAGAAAAAATATTATTTTTACCACAATTTTGTATTCACAAAAATTATTATAATCTTTTCCGAATGTTCATGTTATAAATATAGTTGGTGTTGGTAGAACAATTATAACATTTTTGTTTTGTACGGAAAGAAAAAGTAAATGTGCCTAGTTTCTTAGTCTTTAAACTACATTCAATCATGCACGTTTAATGGGCGAACCGTTGGTTCGCCCTTTAAACGTGCTTGATTGTCCATTACATAATTAATATACCGAATGCTTCGGATAAAAGTAACCTTAGGTAGGATATAAATTTTGTTTCACACATTAAATCTAATAAAACCAGCTTTAAATTGTAAGAAAAAGCAGCTGTCCAGCTAATAAATGGTAAATCTGTGACCAATAGGTATCCGATAGGTCTGATTGATGGATCACGGGCGGGCCCGCAGCCTGACGGAGGCTTATGTCCCCCGTTTGGGTTTATTACCTGAAATATATAACAAAATTCGCCTTTCGCAGCCCTGTGACTGAAGGGTTCTTTTTGTATAAGACACATTAAAACAGAGCTGGAGGAAGTATTTTCCTAGAATACAAGAGAACGTAACAATCGTTTATAATTTACTTGAGTTGTGGAAGGATTGTTCATTTTGATTTGTATTTTTGAGGGAAATAAGTGTGCATTTTTTGTCTAGGAATGTGAGTAGTTTCCGTAGAAGTTGCGTTCTACCAACGTTTAAAACATCATCTTCATCTTTAGGCATTTTATACCACTACTGGGACTCTCTACGTCTTTGTAGAGAGGCCCAGTAGTGCACGCAACTTACCTTTCGTCCTGTTGAAACAGCACCGATTTATTCGGAATGCCATACGAATATCAATATATTAGAGAAAGGAATGTACGCGCGAGTTCCGAATGTAAATAGAACTGGAACAATGCATAACTCAGGTATTTCATATCGACGGCCATTTGGCATCAATACTGTTCTGGAGTGCTGGACAAATTGCTCTGTAAATACGCTCGGTACAATGTCGATCGATGGATTACTATTATTGATTGAGAATTGGTGGAAACTGTTGATTTCTAAATACCTACCAATTCCGCAAAGAATAGTAATAAAAATCGTATATACCTAATTCTCGGCGCAAACGAGCGTCTTTTTTGGAGTTGTGTGAGTAGCAACAAAATCAAACGTAAATTTTTGCTAGAAATACCTTCGCATTTTGCGTAAGAAAAATACGTTCATTTAGTCTCCAAACTCTAGCTTAAAGTTTCCGACCAAACACCGCTACAAGCTAAATTGATTGTTGGGTATTGGCTACCTGCTCTGGGTAGCAATTACGGTATTGTTCTAAGTAGGCCTCTAACAAAATGTTGTAAGTCACAACCTCATCAGCCTGTATTGGTCCAACAGTGGGCCAATCAAATGTTACCCTGGGGGTAGCGCCTATAGTCCTCACGCTGGGCATGCGGGTTGGGGATGGCAGTTTAGTGGTATAATTGTTCTGCAGGGGGTGCTGCTGCCCGCCTTCCGGTGGATATCCCTTAGTCGCCTCTTACGAAACCCGCGGAAAGAATTGGGATGGTGCGAATTCTAGGCCAGCACCACACAGCAAGTCAAAAATACATAATTATTAAAAAAACATACAACCGAATTGAGAACCTTGTCCTTTTTTAATGTCAAGCAAGAGAATTCGACCAAAAATAAGAACTAAAAGACTAATCATTACCTCCCATTGTTTCAGATCTCAATCCAAACTAATTGAAAGTTGAAGTGAAGTGTGCAGTGATAAAAAATTAGTAAGTTTGTTTAACAGCCGAGGAGTCTTTTCAAAACGGAGGTGAGTTGAGTAAATGATTTTGCTCTTTTCTGAAACTCGATTATTGATCACTCAACTTTTATTTTTTTACGTTGAGAGATTTACAGGGATTTCAATATTTTTTTGTTTTATTTCTATTTGAAATCAATGTGATTTATCAGTAAAACACCGCGTGCTAGAATAAAAATAAACAAGAACAGTCCCCTGAAACAGGCAGGTCGATTCCGGGAAAGAAACGTTCATTACAATTATCCCAGCCATGTGAACAGATAATTAATTTTGTTTTAAAAACCTATCAACCGACTTCAATTTTTACGGTTTTTTCATGAATTTTCATGGATCCCATTGTCAGAACTGAACAAAATTAAAATGGGACCACATGGGAAGCACCAGTTTTCATATAAAAGAATCATGCAAATCGGACCACCCAGTCAAAAGTTCTGAGGTAACAAACATAAAAAAAAAAAAAAAAAAATACAGACGAATTGAGAACCTCCTCCTTTTTTTGAAGTCGGTTAAAAATATATTTAAAAGTCATATTTGCCCACGGCTCTGCACGTGTTGTTTCTATGGAAATGTTAAAAGATTATTTGATTTTCATAGTTACTTATTTTATGAGATAAAAAGCCTGTTTTACACCATTTTAGAGCTACTTATATTAGGTCCTTACATATGAAATTGGCGTTTTTCCTACTGGCCACTTTAATCACAAATTTCTCCTCTTTGGTAAGGAATTCCAAATTCAAATTTGTACAGCTATAGACTCATGTATTTGTGCTTCGATGATCGTCATTCATTTGTTTTTTTTCTTCTGTTTTTTTCTGTTTGCGTCACTCATTTTACAAAATGGAAAACTTAAAATATCGCATTATTTACGAGTACGAGTTCCGCCGTGGCACTAGTGCTGCGGAAACAACTCGAAGGGTGAATGATGTGTATGGCGGTCGTGTTGCAAAAGAAAACACAGTTCGTTTTTGGTTCCAACGTTTTCGTTCTGGAAATTTCGACCTGCAGAACAAGCCCCGTGGACGGCCTGAGACTCAAGTTGATAATGAAGAGTTGAAGGCTATTGTGGAAGCGGATCCATCGCAAACCACGTCCGAGTTAGCTGCAGGCTGCGATGTTAGTGATAAAACTGTTTTAATTCACTTGAAGCAAATTGGGAAGATTAAAAAGCTTGAAAGGTGGGTACCTCACGAATTGACTGAAGCAAACCGGCAAACGCGCGTCGACTGCTGCGTTACATTACTAAACCGGCACAATAATGAAGGTATTTTAAACCGAATCATTACCTGTGATGAAAAATGGGTTCTTTACGATAATCGGAAGCGCTCAGCGCAATGGTTGGATCCTGGCCAGCCAGCCAAATCCTGCCCCAAGCGAAAATTAACCCCAAAAAAGTTACTTGTAAGCGTTTGGTGGACTAGTGCCGGTATTGTTCATTACAGTTTTCTCAAATCTGGCCAGACTATTACGGCTGATGTCTATTGTCAGCAATTGCAAACCATGATGGAAAAGCTAGCGGCTAAACAACCTAGGCTGGTCAATCGCTCCACGCCACTGCTGCTTCACGACAACGCTAGACCACACACTGCGCAACAGACGGCTACTAAATTAGAAGAGCTTCAATTGGAAAGTCTAAGACATCCTCCGTACTCCCCGGACCTTGCTCCAACAGATTACCATTTTTTTCGAAATTTGGATAACTTCTTGCAAGGGAAAAAATTCAACTCCGATGGGGCAGTCCAAATCGCCTTCAAAGATTTTATTGATTCCCGTCCGACTGGTTTTTTTAGTAAAGGGATCAATGAACTACCTATAAGATGGCAAAAGTGCATAGAAAATAATGGTTCATACTTTGATTAATTAAATATATTATATTAAAAATTATCGGCTTTTTGTTCCTCCCATACAAAACGCCAATTTCATATGTAAGGACCTAATATAATGGACATATTATATGCAATATAGCAAAACAAGCATTCGTCCAAACTTTCACATTTATAATATTATTGTGATATGATGTGATTAAAATATTGTAAGTACCTAACTTCATGAAATTTTCAAAGGTAGGTACCATTTCTTTTCTAATTTAACCGCTCTCGCTTTTGAGGTGGACACTGATCCGTTACAAAGAAAAAATATTCAAGCTTTACAATGGCTGAAATTTTTCACACAGGTAGTTCTAATCTGGAATCAAACATAGACTTTTTATCCCATAAATCTGATCCCTTTGTGATAAAAATCACCTTTAAACATTTCCATAGGAACAACGCGTGCGAAGCCGCGGGGCGACGCTAGTATTTTATATAGGAAGGATTTGTATTTATGTATGTTTATAACTCTAATACGAGTCGACCGATTTAAAAAAATATTTCATAATTAGAATTCTATATTATCCTATATTACCTATAGACAATAAAGAAAAATACATGTGCACCTGTGCGAAGACGGGACGGGTCCATAGTGTTTAAATAGTGGACGGGTCGCTAGTTAATTATAAAAAGAGGTTGATTATATAAAGCAAACAATACTCGAAGCATGATTCTGCCAGTGAACGATACAGACGTTCTAATAGCGTATCAACCACATACAAGACAGACACATTCAGCCTCGCAGATGTAAGTGGGACATGCACAGCTTCTTATCTCTTTCCGCAGAGACTATGATGTGCTCATGTGCTCAATGCTCTCTGGGTGGTTTGGAGAACGCTCAAGCTTTGTCCTGGAAAGTGTGTGTACTTTATTATAACTGTCTGCAATAAAGTATTAAATAATAATAAAGATAGATGGAGTCAAATTATTACCAGCATCAAATTTGTACGCAAGCAAAATGTAACGGTAACATTATTCCATTTTCCCCACTTAAAGGTATCGTCAAGGTGGAAAACTGAAATTCAAAATACTATATTTTTTATCCGACTTAAAAAAGGAGGAGGTTCTCAATTCGTCTGTATTTTTTTGTGTTTGTTACCGAACATTTACTGGGTGGTCTGTTTTTCATGATTCTATTTTTGTTTCAAAGCTGGTGCTTGCCCGTGTGGTCCCATTGTAATTTGATCCAGTTCTGACAGTAAGATCTATTTAATTGAAGTCTGAAGTTTATAGCTTTTTAAAAAAAAACACTTATTTTAATTCCAGTTTTTCCCCTAACAAAAAATCTTCAAGGGGGAAAATGGAATAAATTTTTTTGAAGTCCAGTTTTCACGAATAACCATTTTCCCTGATCATAAATAGTTGCTTACAGAATTGTATGGCTTCATTGTGAAGATCATTAAACTTAGAAGTCAATGCTTCAGTCAACATGTGCAAACCGACTAAACCGACTGATCTAAAAATGCAAAAAGTAGGAATTTATATTACGTAGGAATTTGTATTTGAAAATGTTTTCATAACGTAGCTGTATTGTGACAAAAGGTTTCATAAGTGAGCCTCTAGCCACCCTCCGATATTCTCATATCATAAACTGAATTTCAGGAAAACAAATATCCGTTATGTCATTCTATTCTCTTTACCTCCTACCATTATTTACGGGAAAAAGTTTATTTTATGGGTTTTTATATCAATGTTACGAGAAAAGTACATTCAAATTGTTGATTACATAGCGTTTATAAATTCTCCACCAGCGTCTTGTATATAATTAATCCAAGTTCAGGCAATGAAATTTATGAAGTCTAGGAAAAGCATATTGTAAACCATGGGAAGAAAGTGGCAAGGGTGTCATTTTAGCCTTAAAACACTTGAGTTATAAATCACACTTACTCATAAGTTATACACTAGACTAGACTTACGAGGAAAATGATCGTTTTAGACTTTTCAAAATCTCTCTTATCTTAAATTGGGATTGGCTTGGTTCTTTTTTAAAATCCGAACGAGAAGGATGTCATTTGGCAGACGTGGAATAAAAAAAAAAGTATTTCCAAAGGTATTTCTCTCCAATTCAGAGCTTAAAAAAATGATTGTCCTGGTTTTCACTCCTACATTTTAGTAGGTACTACAGTCATGACGTACCTTCTACTTTAAGCTCGGAATTAAAAAACGCCATGTGCTTTCTTTTTGCAGATCGAGTCCGAGACGTTTATTTATTTTAAACTAGCGGCATTGAATACACATACATACTTACCAACATTACCCCTTTTGTAAGTGGTACTCAAGTCTGTAATTACAGACAGGGACAAGGGATTTTTGTACGAAACTCTGAATACATGATAATAATGTAAACACATTACTATTATTATTTATTCACAGTTCCGATTTGTTTTATCCCGCTTTGGTGAAATGGTATTTGTTTTCGGTTTTGTTTCATGCTTCCACAATACATCGCTGAATCAAAATGATTTTCACAACCGTATATTCCACAAAAGCTTTTTTCTTTTTGTTCTCATATTTTTAAGTACCTACTTCGAATAAAATAATGAAGGATTTTTGTAGTAAAAACTGAAAAGAGCGAGGCTGTATTTTTATTTTAGCTCCATAGGTGATGTAAAAATAAAAATGCGGTGTAAAGAGGAACCTTGGTAACGAAGTCAGTGAAGCGGGTTATTTTATTCATGTCTCGCTAAACGTACTTACCTATAGGTTAGGTTGTTTATTTTAAGCGAAATAGATTGAATCGTAGTTTCGAGATAGAGTTTCTCCTTATAATCTTTAATAGTCACATCATGATGATGATGATAAAAAGAAAACATAAAAATAACAGCTCATTGTTTAGAAAATAACACAAAATATGATAACTAAGTACTTAGTACCATTCCAAACATTCTCATCTAAGATGAAATCTTTGGTAGAGTAATCAAAGTTTCCTCTTGTAGTGTTTTTGTCAAAAGTATTTTTAATGATCTTTCATTTAGTTTGGTGATAGATATATTGAGGCAATGATTGAAAATGCATATCAAATCTTACACAGTTTAAAGTCATCCTATTCGGTTATAACATTTCACGAGATTTCGTAGAGAGGACAGTTCCACAGAGATCTTACTATGCCAAGAGGCATATAGACCTTTTAAGAGGTTGACTGACATTAAATAATTTAATAGAGAGAGGGGATAGCGTGAATGAAATAGAATAGGTTAAAGGTATTCCAATAGGGATAGGGCAGACTCTACAGCTTGTTCGACTTTCCAAAATTGTCGTCATACTGCGAAAGAAGGCAATAAGCAAAAACATGATTTATTGGTCGTAACTCGAACGCCAATAGGTTTTGTTCTGAAAACTAATACTGTGTGCAAAATACTTATTGGAGGAAAATTATCGATTTGCTATAAATTGTATTCAGCCCTCTTTTTATACGATTTACGTACCAAGGCATCACAGCTGGTTTTCGCACTGAAGCTTAGATGGGGATGCAAAAAATATATTTTCTCTCACTTATTCTACCTTTTTCGTCCTAATTTATACTACGGCCAGCTGACCACTCCGTAAAAAGTTCAACAATGGCGCGAAGCTCAGAAAAGGTTCACGAAAAGTGATAACAATGAAACGCTTTTTGTGGTTTTATACAACGTGTGAAAACTTTATGAGAATTTACATGAGTTTTGGTGGAAATAAATTTCATTTGATTTTATGATACTATTTCTAGTAGGTCAGGTATAGGTAATGTAGCCATCTGCCCAACGGTCCACTTGTGAGCGGTGAGGTGACGATAAGCATTGTCAGAAATAAATAATGTCTCAACCGTCCTACAAGCGATAGAGACTTGTAAGATTGATTATAAAATGAAGCATTGAAATAATAATTGGTACCTATCATCATCATCATCATCAGCCTATATTAGTCCACTGCTGGACATAGGCCTCCCCTAATGAGCGCCATAGCGCCCTGTCTTCAGCTTGAAGCATCCAGTACTGGTACCTATAGTTTTGTTTTATTGTTTTACTCCAAAATTGGACCATACCTGGAATGGTTGGTCTTACTACAGACAATGTGAAAACAAATTCCGTTCATTCGAAAAATCCAAAATTAGATTCATGATTTGAGTTTTGAGCTTGCCATATCCTTTTAAATATTGTAAACCTCACACACAATGTTACACACACAATATACGTAAATTACATTATTATTTATAAAAGTACCTACATACCTCTCACCAGCCTGTGTAATAAAGGTTTTCACCCCTACACTATACACCATCAATACCTACAGCATCTACGAGAAGACTATTTGCAAGCAATTTGCAAGCAAGATCGTTTTAAGCTCGTCTCACCTCTCTGAAACTGAATAGGTTTCAAAACCACACGTATGCAGAACAATAGACCACGTTAGATTGCATAAACCTGATACTAAATCGGGTACGAATGGCAATAGAGAAGTATAGAGGTCGGTGTTATCACTTCCTCTCTGCAGTTTATAGATAAGTTTCCGTCCTGAACGCGCCGGTACAACTGCTTTTAAACCGGTAATTGTCACTATCGGGTTTCTGATGGTAAAAATATCAAATGACTGAACGTAACTGAAGCTTGGATGCGCAATAAAGATGAAATTAGGAACGTTGTTATTATAAGCGTTTATATGGAAAACAACGCTACACGGAAAAATCGTCTTTATTTAAATCAATGTTTTAAATGGTTCAAACTGAAAACCAGCGTACTTCGCACCTTCAGAGTTCGGAACAAAAATTCATTAGACTTCAAAGAGGCGGTGGACATATTGGTAAACGTCTGTCTGTATTGTATCTGTCGTCTGTCTGTCTGTATACATATGTGTTTTATGTGTATCTTTATGCATATTTGACGTTAGTGTTGATTTTGATAAATATTCTACATGATAGTTGATGATCAACATTGTCTTTTCTTCATATGAACCACTAGTAACTTTTTAAGCGACTGTACCGAATTAGTACCTGCTTTAAAACAAAATTAGGAATCGGATGAGTTGACGCACGAAAATCATCACACTAATATTATAAAGGCGAAAGTTTGTATGGATGTATGGATGGATGGATGTTTGTTACGTCTTCACGCCAAAACTACTGGACGAAATCTGCATGAAATTTTGCATACAGGTAATTCTAATCTCGGAATAAAACATACTTTTTATCCCATAAATCAGTTCCCGTGGGATGAAAATCACCTTTCAACGTTTCCATAGGAACAACGCGTGCGAAGCCGCGGGGCGCAGCTAATATTGAATATGCAAGGGGTCAACTCATCCGAAGTGGATGAGATTTGCTCGGATGAGATGACCGCCACTCGATCTTCAGTTAATTGTGGTCCGATTTCAATGATTATTTGTTATTTTATTCAATGTAATTCCGAGAAGATCCCATGAAAATTAGATTCTCGAGGGACTTGTCCTGTAAAACTTTAAAAAGTCAAAACTTTTTCCATGCAATCATAAATTAGCTCAAGCAGAAAAAAAATCCATGCAAATCAAAATAAGGTGGCATTTAGCTTGTTAATCTATGCTTGTTGTCAAGAGTGAGCCAGTCAGCTGCGGGCGGAAGTATCTGACCCAGTTGGCGGTATCGCGAGCTAAGCCGCTCGTTACTAACCTGACGATCTTCCAAGTTTCTACCTTCTGCTGAATTAGACATGAAGTCAACTGAAACTTTGCAGATTCATTGAAATCTTCCCATCCCATTACCCGAAAGTTGGTTAGAACCTATAAACCTAGCTATAGCTACAAAAGGTTGATAGATTGAAATAAAAATGTAGATCTATATTGTAAGCTCTTAGTGCGTGAAGCCAGGTTACAGATGATGATCATGAAAAAATTCGTATTAAACCCGCTCATAAGCATAATGGACTCCCATTATGCATATGAGCGGGTTTATTACGAACCTTGCCTGATCACATTCATAATGAATTGGTCAAAATACGGAGTTTTTATGGTAAAATTAGCTTCTGCCTACGACTTCGTACTTGTTTTTTATGGAAAAGTTTAAAGATTATTTCTATCCCATGGCACTGTTTTATGTAATTAAAAGCCTATGTTTGATTCCAGGCTTAGAGCTCTAAATATGCAAATTTAAGTCCGATCGGTTCAGTCGTTATAGCATGTATTAGTAACAAACATCAATCCAAACCAAACATCCAAGGTTTCTGAATATTTTTTTCACCACAAACGCCACGGTAGTCGGATGTAGATCAGCCCTTATCTAAACGCAGATTTGTGAGTAACGACTTGATGACTTAGCAAGTGAGTCATAAAATGCGAGATAGCTCTACCAATTGAAAGGTCTTATGGTTTCAACGATGACGTACGTCGTAAAGATACTGGAAAAGCTGAATGGAATAAATTTTATTGCGAAATCAATACTAATTTTATTACCTTTTATGTGATTGCCAATTAGTTCAGATTCTCGGAAGCTTAGTAAATGCCAGAAGTTGCTAAAACGACAACGCGATCGTTGGTAGGAATGTGACATGAAATAAAAAACAAGTTGAAATTCTCGTTCATAAAAATTGCTTACATTTCTCAAAACGTCGTCGGCTTCAGATAAAGGACGTGCCATAAATAAAAGTAACATGGACGATTTTTTCGCTCCAGTCAAGAACACGCTCAAAAAACCGCCAGCGATTTGAACCTTATGTCTCAGAAATAAGTGTCAATTGATGTTTGTGTTGATATTGATTGTTCGCTATTTCGATAACCATAAACCGTTGGCGGGATAAAATTGATGCTATCCGGAAATATTTATTCAAGATTGGGAAGAGCGGGTATAACAAAAAACAATTGCTTTCAGTGTGAGAAGTGTAATGTTTAGGCAATGAACATAAATTCGTAAAAATATATTGGTCGTTTTTCCATTAGACGCGCGACGGCCGCGGCGACGACGGCGACGGCACTGGCGCCGCCGGGCCGGTGCCCTCGAAGCAAAATGTATGACTCGTTTTCCACTCACCGGCACGGCAACGGCCTGGCAAACTGCATGTGTATTGTATATGACATGAATTGTACACGTGTGCGTGTGTGCGTACGTGGGCGGTGCCGTCGCCGTGCCGGTGAAAGAGTAATTTACCATTTTATTGGGCGTTTTTCCATTAGCCAGCCCGGCACCGGCACGGCACCGGTATGGCCGTGCACCAGCACCGGCGCACCACCCGGGGTTTCGTTTTTCCACTGCGCCGGTGTCGATGCCGGTTTACGCCCGGTGAGTGGTACAGTACTGACACGGACTTCAGCACGACATGTAAAGTGTAATTTACGTTTAGATATAACAATGGTATCATTTCTCTCGTAATATTTTATTTTTACTTGCTTCATTAGTTTTGTCCCAGAGACAAGGTCGGGCCTCCACTAACTCGATAAGAGTCCCGATGTCGTTTTCGAACGCCATGACCTTGACGCGTACGCACTGTAAGCGAACCAAAAACCAAATACGAGTCCCTCCGCTCCGCGCCCAACTACCCGCCCCGCGCAGTTACACACTCACACGGCTACAATTCATATAAATATGCAATACACATGCAATTTTGCCGGGCCGGCACCGGTGGGAAGCTTACTACCCCGGCGACGGCGACGGCGCCGGCAGGACTCATGCCGGGCCGGCGCCGGCGCCGGTAAGAAAAAAAGCGAGCGGCAACGGTACGGCGCCGACGCCGGTGCCGGTGCCGGTGCCGGTGCCGGGCCGGGTAATGGAAAAACGCCCATTCTATTCGAATGTCTTTTATCCAAGCATTTACCCCTTATGTGCGTTAGTACCTACTTATAAAATATCAATTTTAAATCCCTCAATCACATATAGCCCATTTATATAATACGTATGCAATTGATGAATCAATTATTTTCTCTTCCTGATAAAAAAGCAGATGACAAGCTTTTACCTTAATACCTGCTACCTGAGTGACGTTTCTATGTAATTTTACTTATTTGCATTCTGTGACTGTAAAACTGATTGATAGCCACTAGACTAGATAAATCTCAATTGGTTACAAAGTTCTGTGTCAACTTTATTAAGATCCATTATTCAAAACTCCAGAGAGAGCCTCAGAGTTTTATTAATTTAATTCTTCAAGACTTGTAATTTTCAGGTTAATTAGATGAGATTTCCCAAAATGAATAATTTATATCCATCTTCTTGGTAATGTTAGGTAATTGTGAGTGGAATGGAAAAGTTTCACGAATCTCCGAGTTGGTTCCCGTGTTAGGATGGGATCGAGCGAATTATTTCGAATGAGAAAGTGTAGGCGAAACGAAAAACATGTTCGTCTAATCTAAAGTTACGCTAATTATGTAGGTAATTGATATCTTCATTTGTTCTTGGTTCTCGCCATTGAGGCCCTGTTTTGCGAGAAGATATAACTCTATTATAGCATATTTTCGATAGATTTTCAACCTTTGGAGCTTAGAATATCACCTCACAAAAATAAATGAAATGAGACTTGAAATTGGCTCGCATGCTGAAAACCGGTGCAAGGCTACCTAATACAGGCAAGTTCTCAGTAGATTTAAACATTCCAACTAGCCTTAAGCAAAAGCTTAAACAAAAGTAAGTAATACCTATACATGAAGCGTGAACCACCGCTCCAGTTGCATTTGAGGATTCAGGCCACAGCCCTTATGCGGGCATCTTTTATACGCGCATTGCTCGCAGCTTTACTATTGTCTGCGGAATAAATAGCTGCAAGCTGGAAGACAACTTTTCTAAAAACAAAAGACCGTTACATGATCCTCATATTGATGAGACCAGAAGTTGTAGGGTTGTAAAATGACTTGTCTCCGTAGGCCAATACACCAGTGAAAGTGGCGCCCCCAACTATTTTATCACTATTATTACGTTTAACATTGGAAGTTTTAAAAATCCATCGTACCGTTTGTGGTATCTATACTCAGCAGTGGGTGTTACCGGCGGCTGGATAGATAGATAGAAGAAAATATATGGTATAAATACTGTTATGTCTGGAGTCATAGCTGATGTTTTAAATTCGCCATTTAGGATATCCCAATATACTTACTCAAGCTAATCAAAATACATTTGATTGTTTACACGACATTGCAAGCCACATGTTTCCGCTGTCGTGGTGGATGGGGGTTTCCATTTGGCAGGCCTTCAAGATTTGCTGGTCGATGACATATTATGATTACTGAAACTCCTGAAACTCAGATCTCGTAGTATATAAGGACGCGATGTGATCTGATTGGTTAGATATGAGATATGAAAATTATGACTATTGGATGTTATATACACACCAAAGACGCGTGGAAAAGTTGACAAATCATTGTCTGCCTATAAACATATTGCCTATATGCCTCGGCGCTAATCCTGGACTCGGACCTACGGCCTGCATTCCAGAAGCCTCCGCTACAGGAAAGTGCCGTAACAGTGAAAAGTGAAAATTAGGCGGGCCATAGAATTCATTACCCTATTCTTTTAATAAATATTTTTTATGTTAACGACCCTACCACAGATATCAGAAACTAAGGACCGTATTGTTCATTACAAACCCACGATAGGACTACCCGTTACACCATCCCGCTGGGATGTGTTGTGTCGCCAACTTTGGTGATTCCTTATGGAATAATAAATATATGGAGGTGTATAGTTATATCTATGTTTATCGATCACCAGGTAGCTTGACATTCAATCTCGTCAGGTCTTGTGTAATCCTAATATACACGTAGTACTTTGTGTCGCTTTGTAGATCTTATCGGCTCGTTGATTGAACGAAGCTCCGTCTAGAAACCAAAGACAACAGTGGAACGTGATACCGTCTACATTAGTTCCAGCCAGTTCCGGCGGTTTACAGTCTACATTTATGGTAGGGTATCTGGTTACAGGGCTCTTTAACTCAGGTTTATCGAGCTGAAAATGGTAATACTGTGATACTAACTTCCCGTCTTGCGTTTCACATGCGTGAGCTCAATTTTGGTAACTCTTAATAATAGTTTGGAGTTTGCAAGACATATTAAAAACGGGTTGTTCCCAGTTGATCACGCTGGATATGATCACGTTGCATTTGATCACGGCAAACTGCGCGAAAAAGTTTCATTTGATCACGCCATACAAATTTTGCCTAACTTCTTAATTTACGATTGTTAGCATAATAAGTCGTTTTTCATTAGTAAATACTGCCGAATGTTATTCTTAGTGAATGTTAGTTATGATTCTGTGGTTATTGTATGAATATGATCAGATTTATCTCTGTTTTCAAAACCAGTTTTCTTTTACTGATCCATGCCACACAAATTATGCCTAATTTATCATTATAATTATAATAATAATTATAACTTAGTATTATAATTTACGTTTGTCATCATAATAAAGAAATTTTCATTTTCAAATTTATACTGACGAATTTTATTCGTATTGTTTTTTTATTTATTTATTTATTAGTTTGAAAAATAGAAACAGAGAGCGGGCGATTATGATATGAGAATTATTGTCTTAAAATCACAGTCATAATGTACCTAACATAACCAGAATTATTAATAATCAATTGTACATTTGTAGTAGTAGTAGTATGTATAAGTATAGTTTGAATGAATGATACTTGAATCCGACTATTCAGTATTTTTATTGCAAACAAAAACATTACAAAAAATATTACAGTTTTGTAAGTATTAATGTACCCTGTTATTAGGGTATGGCAATAGATCTTAATCTAAGACTTAACTTATGGACTTAATTTTGTATTTCATACAAAATTACAGAGATCTTTTAGGTTTACTTAGTTGGGTACATATTGAGACGAAGACTGGTTTTGAAAACAGAGATAAATCTGATCATACTTATTCATACAATAACCACAGAATCATAATTAACATACACTAAGAATAACATTCGGCAGTATTTACTAATGAAAAACGACTTATTATGCTAACAATCGTAAATTATGAAGTTAGGCAAAATTTGTATGGCGTGATCAAATGAAACTTTTTCGCGTAGTTTGCCGTGATCAAATGCAACGTGATCATATCCAGCGTGATCAACTGGGAACAACCCTTAAAAACGGCCTTCTGAGAATTCAGACAGTAATGTCATGCTTACTTGATGAAATGATGGTAGACAAATACATGTACACGCGGCTTGCCTAAAATCAAAACAACTTACGTATGTAAGCATTACTTATCAGCAGTTATTACTAACCTTAATTACTAATTAGGTACCTACTAATTAATGTTCACAAAAAAAACTTTTATTAAAAATACTGTTTGTTTTTTAATCTAGTTTTCCTCATTAAGGGGGATTTCAGGAGGGAAAACTGGCATAACACAAAAATATGCATACATACAGGGATTTTAAGATTCATGTTTTAAATAAAATTAGGTTAGTAACTTTACTAGTGGAAACTTACCAATCACATCGTATCTGTAATCTTACCAACCATTTTCTCTACTCCTAACATTCGTAAAGTAATTTTTAGGCGGTTTGATGATTTATTACAATAATCAATCATCATGTTCCTGGGCTAAGCCAAATTAATTGACATGCTAAAATACGGATCTGAAATGGAATATGGCTTCTGAAATTCGCGTGTCAGTTTTCATTAGTTAAAATTTTCTCGGTTTTAACAATTATGGTATATTCAATGATAGTGTAGACCTGAAAAATTTAAATTGATATAGGGTGGTATTTTTAGAATAATAATCGGACAGATAGCATCTTCGTCGATAGTGTTTAATGTATAAAATCTTCGGTCAAAAAATCAATGAATACGTGATCTTTTATTTTTTATTTATTAATCATACCAATGAAAGAGGTTTCTTTTTAATTGTTGTAATCTTTCTGTAAAATACAGGTTTTCCAATGCAAAGAATAATATATATATACTTAGTTGAATTGCGCACCAATATTTTTATCAGAAAAGTTTCATAATTTTTCTTCGATTTTAATCATTCATTCATTAGTCCAAGTCATTAGATACAAACTCAATTGGTTCAAAACTCGTTAAAAACAGATGTAGTTATTAGCTTTTGTTTTGCTGCATAAAATTGTTCAGACATCTAGACACTTAGTAAGATTTAATACTTATCTAATATAATAAAGAACAACGGACTAACATTTCAGTTTAATTGCTAGGCCACTTTGCTAGTTTAGCTACTAAAATAGATACAGCACAAACTCGCGTAATTTCTCTTATTGCATTCCTTCCTGGGGCAAAGTTTTCTTGTTCCTTTTACCAAGGAGATTGTTTCGAGCGATTATCTTTTGTTCTTTATTTAGATTAACCTTTTGCCCACAAATAAGTTGTAAAACATTTAAATAACAATCTTTTACACTGTATTTCATCTGGATGGGTCAGATGAATAAGTTCTTAATAACAAAATAAATATACCTAGAGTGATTTTAGATATATTTTCACCTTGTGATAAATGAATATAATGTAATATTTTTGGAAGGTCAATCGTTTCGTGCTGGTGCGAGTTTTTTTATGCTATTTAATTTTTTCTTTGTTTCACAAGAACTTAAAGTAGCAAAAAAGTAATTTGTCGCAAATCGTAAGTAAAGCCTTTTCTGTCAACGTCTGATGAAACATACACAAAAAGCCAAATAAAAATTGAAGTGAAGAGTCTTAAATGTGTCATTTATCTTCAATACGAAAGATAAACTTGAAAAAGTGCATAAGATTTAAGTGAAAGAAGATTAGTATAATATCAGAGATTAATACTTATGAATTCTCAACCCACTGTCGATGTAAACTAAGTATATTAGGTATGTAGAACTGACATTACAGAAATCGATAGAGCCTCCTGACATAGCCCTACAATTATCAACAACACGTCAAGCAGACTCCACTAATATATTAATGTGAGCACCATTACCCCATTAGGGTAATACTCTTCAAACACGTAGGAGTACCTGTATTGAGCAACATTTGCATGTCGGTAAAGACTTATTAAAGCTTCTACCATAGAATGGTTAATATGTAGATTCATTTTTTTATGACATAATATTGGAAAGCTTTTAATATATGTATAAGGTGCTTACCGGGTACTTTTTTTAGTACCGCTACTTTCAATCACTTTGTGTTATTAAAAATATCGATGAGTTTAGTAGTCATTGCGAGTAGGTCAGTAGAATCAATTTTTGGACAGAATTTCAAGTCATTTCATCGTGAAAAAAGATAGGTGACCCATCATTCTGACGGTGACGAGAAAATCATACAGAACAGTTTGTTTCACTCCCCTGTATATAATGATAATGTCGATTCATACAAAATTAATATATAATTTATTCAGACTTTGAGAGATTGAGCAACACAAACAAGTTCCTTGAACTTTGTTTGAAATTTACTAGCGCTGTCCACCGAAAATACACCTGTTAGCAAAGATTTAAATCGTTAGAGTTGCCAAACGAAGTGTGTGAGCTCACAAAGTTGTCTCTGTCATTTGGAATCAGTGAATTGTGTTGTTGTGGTGTGCTCGTGCACAATGTACACACACACAATAAAAAGCAATAATAACAGTTTGGTTTATTGTCAAAAAAACTAATTTTACCTACTCATAGTGTGCGTGCGTCGGAAGAAATGTCAGAGTTTTGGGCGTAAGGGCGTTTACTCGTATAACGATTTAAATCTTTGTCTGTAAGCTTGTTAATGATTCGCTGCATCTACATCATCAATTACAAAAACGAGCGGCAAGTGTCAATTGGGTTTTGCCGTCGATAGCCACCTTAATGGACGAGATAGCCGCTCTAAGCTGGACTGGCCTAGCTTAGGTTAACATTATTGTGCACTGAGCTTTAAACAGCGAGTAGACTGAGATTGTTTAAGTTTTCGCTTCGTATTATTGTTTTTCTTTCAAATGACTGTTTGAACATTATACACAGGGATTATTATAGTATAACTATTGTGCTGAAGACAGGGCGCTATGGCGCTCATTAGGGGAGGCCTATGTCCAGCAGTGGACTAATATAGGCTGATGATGATGATGATGAACTATTGTGCGACTATTACATATTAAACTACAACCTACAAAGCTAATTGAAATGAAAAAAAAAGATGGATATTATCAAAATACAAGCAATCAAAATCCTGTTTGTAAAAAGTTTTCGGGAGTCAAGGCAGGCCTTTTGTAAAAAGATTTTTCGCATCCGTTCGTCGTCAACCTCATATCCTCTACGAGCGAGTCACGTGCGATAGTTTCAAATTGTTTTTAAGTTTCAAGAGTCGTTTTGCATATAATCGATAAAATTTACGAAATGGAGGTTGCAACTAAGCAAGAGATTTTGGCCAACCATCGACCAAACAACATTCTTTTTATCATGGCGCTATATTTTGGTCCAGCAGGCAACAATCTAAACTAACCTTACTGTTCTCAAAATAAAGATGAATTTGCAATAACCTGTCAGTACCTATGCTAGTAGCGGGTTATTGTTCTGGCACACGGGCTAATAGGGCCCATCATCGCAGTTGGTTGCTCTCAACGTAACTACCGCGCTTTGTGCCACTGTCTTTCACCTGGAGTGGCTGAAATGCTACTTTTGGAGAGACGTCGCGATAGGAAGGGTTTCTGTAACCCGGAATAGTATTTTTTGAACTTTTTATGGTTCTTGTTAGAACAACGTTTGACAAAAACTGGAGCAATAGCTAATTTTCAACTTGTACTTATGTACAAGTACACTATTTACACGGGTGGGGAAACAATCAATTGGAGACAGTCACAGACCGTCATAAGTCCTACCGAGAGAGCAAGATTCTCTTCATCAGATGTCTTTGCAACAGGTGAGACAATTATAAAGAGAATAGATAATTATTTTGACTGGTCAAAAGAATTTATCTATGGTTTAATAAAACGCTCTCGATCCTTGCTCTCTTCCTGGCAAAAACCTGGTTCAATCATAAGAATTAAAAAACCATTCATTAAATTAAACCATAACAAATCTTTTCAGAATCCGGTAGAGAAACAGACGTTCAAACTATTTTTGACCTTTGTCTTGATTGTTTATCCGCGGTCGTTACGATGATTCATTGAAATCCTCGAAACCAGCTTTCATACAAAATTTTCAACTAATAAATCAACCATCATAACAATAACGAACTAAAGGCCGATGAGAACTGGACCAGCGATCGCAGCTTTTTTGCCAAAATATTCACTAAATACAGTCAGAGTTCGAGTCAAATCGTTTATTTCTTTAGACTTAGAAATTGAGCACTTAGACAAATAACATTTTTACCATTTATACAGCTTGTTAATATTCAAAGAAATTACCAGGTAATTACTATGAAATAAGAAATAAGATGCAATTGACTCCAATTCACTTAATTTTTTTGTCCACTAGGGGAAGAAATATTACTAATATTTCTAACGCACCTTGGCTCTTGCTTATTGATATAAAAAGAGGTCTTGTCTTTTGTATGAAAAAAAGTGCTATGTTTTATTAAGTTTTGCTTAGTATGTACTAAAGTTTTGTGAGTAGTTAAGTTTTAAACTTATTTCTACTTTCAAATGACATGTAATTTAATTAAGTGTGTCACCTTTTTACAAACAAAAAAGTTACCAGGTAACTTACAAAAAATATAATTTAATATAAATTACTCGTAGTAGGTACGTATCCCCAACAACAGTCAGCCGTTTGTTTGATCGAACCGACCGTAGTCAGTAGGTAATAAATTGAGAAAAACAACTGACCTTGCACGAACGTCTGCACTGCATTGTTTACCATAGAGGTATAAGCATGCCCCTTCATTTCTAGAAGCGACCGTGACTAAACCACACTACATGGTTCTTACTTACACGTGGTTTTTATAAAAAAACATCATCAACCTAAAAATATATATTAGCATGGATGTTTATTTGTTTTCACGCCAAAACTTCGGAACGGATCGGTCTGAACTTTTGTATAGATGTACCCCGTTTTAAACCTGAAACGACGATTATGATATGATTCTTTTCATTTTGGCTATAGCCTATAGGCACACGGCTTTCTAAATATTTTCGGCTTTCAAAACTATAGTTTACCAATCCACTAAGAGCGGAAGAAGGTATATAGGCATTTGCCTTGCAGCGGGCTTATTAATGAAGATGTATGGCGTATTACGGGTAGACCGATTCGATATGTACTTCACTGCATCTGTGCCTATTTCGAGACTGAGCTTGCTAACTTTACATTGTATTTCACAGCAACTTCTGGTTACTGTACCTATCCGGAAAACACACTCATAAGACGTTCACCAAGAAACAAAAGATCTGCACAGGTATCATGGAAATAGCGATCTTTTGTCGTGAGTAAGTAATTTGTGAAACTTTGCAACATGATATCCTTACATGCAGTGACGTAGGTCTCATCAAGCTAAAAGGAAACTTGGTACCTACTGATAAAGTTAATACTTATTCATTTAACTCGTATTCCTGAACAGAGCAGAAGTTACGATCTTCGCAAAGTTTTCAAACTTTTAAATACTTACAAACGAAGCTCAGAACGTAAGTACTATGACGAGGATGTTTTAATTGGTAAAAGTATCTTTCAACTTTGGCTAAGTTAACCTTAGTAGAGTCGAGATATCACCCGGTACAGAAGTACACCTAGTAAAGTGTGCATTTTTAAAGGAGAAAATTACAGATAACGTCCTGCTTTATAAGCGACTTCAAAAAAAAGAGGAGCTTCTCAATTCGACTGTATTTTTTTATGTTTGTTACCTCAGAACTTTTGTCTGGGTGGTCCGATTTTGATGATTCTTTTTTAACATGAAAACTGGTGCTTCCCGTGTGGTCCCATTTTAATTTGGTCCAGTTCTAACAATGAGATCCATATAATTTAAGTCTGTTTATAATTTTTTTAAAACAAAATCATTATTAAATGAAACGTTGATGCTCTTCATCAAAAGTAAAAAGCTTTTAGCATTAGCAAACCCGTTGTCATTCATCATAAAGGGCGTTAATTTTCTAGCCAATTAAATAAGGGGTCAAATAGAACATATATAATTCCCCCATTTCTGAACCACATTGGTTCGGAACGGCCTTACCAGTAAATGCTCTTTGCTGCCAATTGGCTGGACTCCCTAAGGTACAGAAGGCTTACCTATCTCAACGCAGAAGCGACAGAGAGGCCAGTGGTCTGGTCAGAAACACATTGCACCTGTTTCACCGTTACATCTAATCAACCTTTTTGAAAACCTTCTGCCAGCCACTTCGCTCGCGTTATTCCTGGATAAATTGTAGCAAAATTTCAGGACGATTTGTATTCATAGTAGTGTGGCACGAAATAGTTACAATTAACTATCCAAACTTAATTAATAGTGTGATTATTATAAAGTACTGCTTTTGACTTCACGTCAGTAAGATAAATACATCATGGTTTCTGTGTCTACTACATTCATAGTTCCATATTTTTGGTGGTTCAAACCTTCAGTCTTGACAGTAAACGGCGATGGTTCCTAATAGTACTTCACTAACTAACGAGGAGTAGCTCGAATGTAATTGCGGTCAGGTAGCACTGTGGCCTGGCTTCCAACTAATCTAGTAGTTGAAGCTGACATGACCCCTCGGCAGGACGCCAAACGGCACAACTTTGAGAATATAACCCGACTCACTTAATGCATTGTCCATTGGGGTGGATTTTATGGCATGAATACAAAACTGGTCTTTAATATGAAAAACAGAGCTTTAAGGTCAGATAATGCTGGTACTCATACAAAATTCAGTAATGTTGATTATTGATGAGTTCGGCATTATTAACGACTTCTGTGACACAAACGACGAGTATGAGGATATTTTCACGCTTCAATCCAGCGTAAAAATATATTCTCATATATATATTATTTTACAAAGAAACTGTCTCGTTGGTTTTTTTTTTTTTTTTTATCAGAAACAGACCTTCGTTTGACCGCAATCTCACATGATGGAAAGCAAAGATGCGGCCGACGATGTATCACGAAGGTCTAGAAGATGGCTACTCCGGACCACATTCCGAAACACAACTGAGTTGCTTCACGGACTGGCCCAGTCCGGAGGGTGGTGACAAGCCACGGCCGAAGCCTACCACCAGAGGGTACCGCTCTTAGCACCACCCAGAGGACACGTGTAGGGTATCAGAGGGTCAACACCTACGGACGTGAGCGATACTGTCCCCCAAAAATTTATTTACCGGCAGTTTTGAGACAGCTTTTTTACTTAATAATTATTGACCCAGACAGTTTATTCGAATTCGCGTTTCAATGGAATTTTAACTAACATCAACTTGTAATCTTTAAAAGTTCGATTTAGTACATCATTGGTCGTCTTCATAAAATTTAACCGCGAATTAGATTTCTAAACACTTCATACCTGTCAAAACATGTCCGTTTCAGCATCATGCCCGCATGACGTCACAGGGATATCAAAAGATCAGTTGGTTAATCTCACCACGTCGACTTTACAATTTGCTACATGGCAGGGCCAGTCGATCAAATTATATCCACAGAAAATGGTAGCCGATGACCGGGCGTTGGTCAAACTATACACCCAACAGGAGCTGCGCTTTGGATTTCAAAATAATTTATATTTTTTATATTATACAAGTTTTAATATAATATTCATACATCAGCTGCCGCAGGATCGTTATTTACCTGAACTAATTAGAAACCCCTTGAGACTGGTACAGGATGGAGTGATTTAGCAGATTGGAATTTCTTACCACTTGCTTCAAATATTTTGGTCTACCAACATACTCGTTCGAAAAACGATCAAACGGTATCCACCGTTTAGCGATACCAACGTTCGATATTTTATGTGCGTTATAAAATACATTCAGTACTTTTACCTAATTATTATGAAATTAAGAATTAAAATCATATCATCAATCGCTAGTCGTTAGCAGCAGCTGTAAGAATAAAACTTAACGCCGCAACTAAATAAATACTTGTTTCATTTCTGTTCATTAACTGCAGCAGTGCTTTCATTTCATTAACTTATAAAGTCTTTATTTAAGTACCTTAGTTAATCGGTTATTTATCTTTAATCGATACCTAATAATAGTAACTATATCCGCCGTGTGGTGCCGGCGGCATAGAATTTGCACTACCCCAACTCTTCCCGCAAGTGTCGTGGGAGGCGGCTAAGGGATATTTACCAGAGGTAGCGCCTAATAATTAAAATTAAAATTCTAAAAATTCTGCCACCAAACTGCAATCCCCAATACGCATGAGATAACAGACAATAAAAGCGCTTATCAGGGGGAGCTCTGCGTCCAGCAGAGGACCAATATAGGCTGTTGAGGTAATATTCACACCAAACCTGAATGTCAACCCTGAATACATTTCCAATCATGCATCCAGCTCCCTAGAACTCCACGCTTTGTCGGACAGTGTTTACAGTACGTTCTATTTTCAATGTCCGTCATCTGGGCATTGTTACCGCGTTTATAGCCGGAGAGGACTGATCGAGCAGCGCCTTTTGTGGACCACCGCGATTGAAGTCTTTGTTTGCGCTGTTTTTTGTTTGCTTATCGAATATTGCTACGGATTTTTGGAATATTGCCTACGGCTGGAAAGTTCGTTTCGTCGGGGTTTGGTTTTTTTAAATAGATAGTCATTTAAGAAGAAGCCAACTTTGGAGACAGTCAATTTATTTCGAAGCTTGTTTTTAAGTTTTCTGCTGAATAAATTCAGCTTTAGCTTTTATTCATGCAAAGCTTTTATTGTTTTTGGCTCAAATTATGTATCGTGTTGCGTCGTAATGGATTGTGTGAGTAATTGAAAAATGCCATTAAAGTACACGATAAGAATTCTATTATCAAACGAATAGTTCGATCGAACTGAATCTATAAACGAAGGGTACCCAAATATAAAAGTAAAGCAATATCCCACCAACCATACCTACGATAACAACATTTAAGCAAAACAGCAAAACTGCAAGCCACAGAATTAAATAGCAGAAATCGCTGCGAGTGTATCAATGAAGTGGTATTCTCAAGGATATTCAGAAATAGAAATTGTATCAAAACAAAATTAGGCATGTTACTAAAACATGCGAAAACGCCAATCATACCTACACGTTTGTTGAAGAATTGAAGACAGCTATAAACTCACGCGAGAGCTAGGTACCTCCTGCGGTATGCGAGGGAGGGTATCTGAGAAAAATACAGGCCGCTTATTAAAAAAAAGTTTTATTACAACAGCCAGTACATTGATAGCTCTTAAGTCACGAATAAATGACTATTATTATAATAACTAGTCAAAGTCCAAGAAAACAAAGTACCTATCTGTAATCTGAGTGGTGTTCTTCCACACAAACTATGGTTTGTAGTTAACCCCCCACATTATAAATTCGTCATGTTTTTTTAAGTTTTTGTAGTCAAAATTATTAATCCATCGATATTTTGACATTTCACCATCAAAATAGTATGAAAAGAGGATCCGGATAAAAAGTAAGGTTGCAATTTTAATAAGTGAGGTATTCGCTGTTTGGTGCTTGGAAGCATCCGTTTCACAGGCATTGTTTAATTTATAATGCATGTAGCAAGCTGGAGAGAGCTAGGTAATAGTTTCACAAAGGTCATGCCCCTAACTTTAAGTAGTAAACATGCAAAGGTGAGATCTTATTCATGAATAAACAAGTATTTGAATTGACAACTCAAGACTTTGGATATGGTTGGATCCAAATAAGGGAGAAGCAGGAACTTCCTTCTGGATTATTAACTATCGCCTAATCCTGTCCTCCAAGGGGAGTACGACTGTTTAAAATCGGTTAACTGTATCACTTGTAGGGCGTTGATAGATAGATAGATAGATTATGTCTTGATGGCACCAAAAATACAAAAAAGAATGAAAATAGAACTTATTGCTAACTATAATCTAGTGTGGCTCAATAGGCGGCCTTATCGCCAAAAGCGATCTCTGCCAGGCAACCTTTGGATGGATAGGATCGGTACGTATAGAAGCTGACGGTGGCATAATTGATGACGCATTAAATAGGTAGTCCATACTTTTACGACACAGAAGTACTTTAAAAACAAAAATTCAATTATTTATAAACAGAGAGCAAAAAGACACGGAAAAAGTTATTTAACAAAATAACAAAAAGGATGCGATGGTTGGTATTAAAATTTTATTTTAATAAAATTTACTTTGACGTATGCTGATGAGGAACTAAATAATATTTTGGAAAACCTGATGTCGTAGTAACGTCGTAGACCCTACGATTTTGTAGAACGTTCGTAGACCCTCTACGGCAGTAGCTTATTGGGCCTATGGATGTAGATTGTCTCTTATTCCAAATCGGTTTAGAGACTCTTTATTTTCTCAAAGAACATAAACACTTAAATGATAAAACTAAACTTGTACTTTAATTTAAGTATCCGCCAACTTAGATTTGTATTTAAGCTCAAATGTGTTTACCTTTTAACATGATCGTATATCTAATACATAACCTAGAACAAAAAAAAATACGTAAGTAAACATTTTATTCACATTAAAATTTCTTTACACCATCTCCTGTATGTGCTTTCATATTAAGCTAAGCTTTGGATATGAACTCTTGTAGACCTATTTCAAATAAATAGTGCGAGCAGGGATTTTATCTAAGAGTGTTTTATCGTAAAACCTTATCGTAGAAAATTACCTACCTCTTCCGTACTAAATACAATTTTTGTGCGACCACATCTTATAAAAAAGGTCATTAAAAATTACATTTTTCATCACCTAGAGAAAAAACCGTCACCACATAAAATCTACCATTTTAATTCAACTCTTTGCATCATAGGGACCCGAGCGATAACACTCATGCGATCCAATCCGCAAACTCACACAAATCCAATGCTTTTAACTCTTGATGGAGCTGTCACTTATAAGTAGTCAACCACTCAAAAAATCAACCACTTGTGCGCATAGTAACCAGCGAGTTTCTGCGGAAAAATGTGAGCACTTTAATATGATATACTATGTCATTTTGTTAAATGAATGTGGACAGATGCATTTTGCTGAGATGCATCTTTATGTATAAAATACTGATACAAACATTTTTGAAGACAGTTAAAATTCAATCGTAAGGTTAGTGACGCTGGTTTCTGCTATTTTCTAGGTTCTACAAGTAATTTAGAAAGTAAAAAAGAAGGTTTTGTGCACATCGTAAGACATTTACCATTCATGAAGCTTTGCTCAAAGTAACTTTGAATCAATTTTAGTTTTAGAGTCCATCGATATATGGATGTTGGTTTTCTCTATTTATCATATACTTTACTTATATTTAGGCTTCATTGTATTACAAGCTCACCATCATAACCATCATCAGCCATTAGTCATCACAGCTGGATAATGGATGGCCTCCCTTATGAGTGCAATAGCGCCCTGTCTTTAACTTTCCAAATCCAGCATTTGCCTGCTGTCTTTCGCACGTCGTCATGCCTAGGCTATTAAGAGCGTTCTACGCAGCGTTTGCACAGTCGGCGGTTTCCACTCAAGAACACGTTTACCCCAGCAGCGGTTATCGGTCTTTTGCAAGATATCGCTGGCCCACTCCCACGTCAGTTTGCTAACTCATAGATCTATGTCGATAACTTTGGTGCTCTGTCGATTTTGTTACGATTTCTATCAGAGTCAGAGTCAAATCGTTTATTTCTTTAGACTTCCAAATAAGCACTTAGACAAGTCAAATTTTACTATATAAACAGCTTGATAAATAGTAATTACTTTCAAATAAGAAATAAGGTGCAATTGACTCTTTTTCACTTCAATTTGTTGTCCACTAGCGGAAGAAGTGAAAAAGAAACCATTAGCAAGTTTATCGCTTATCAACTAATACAATGTTTGCGTAACTAAGTCTAACTGTTCTTAAATACTATTGTCGGTGTGGAACTGGGCGACATCTAGCCAAGCATTAACATCATTGTTGTAATCATCTATGGAGTAATTGGCTTTTTTGATAAGATTTTGTTTTATGTACAGTTTAAATTTACGAATAGGGATATCCTTTAGAGAAACTCCAAGCTTATCTTCCATAGCTCGCTGAGCGACTTTAATCTGGTGATGGTTCAATCCAATTGCTACCAAGCTCAATGTAATAAATATTATAGGTATAGCTCCATCTGACTCTAGTTCACTACTACGAGCCGCTTGGGTTATGACGTTTGTAACTTTTACGTATGCCGTTTGCCAATTATGTAGGTCATGGATTTGCCAGTAAACTTTCCGGCTGGTTCTACTGACTGACGATTTAAAATCAAAACATTATTTCGAGAAGATTCCTCTGTGTTAATTAGATTTAGACCTTTTGATGTAAACAATCAACGACAGCCGGAACGGTATTGTTATTTCGAATTATTTATCGTAGAAATTCGAAAATGCTTTGAAACAAGGTAAAAGAAGATTCTATCGTCGTCGCTAAAACAATCAAAATATTTTAGATAGCGTTATTTTTAAGACTTTATTTTTGGGAGAATCCTTTTTACTTTCAAGTTCCTGTAACTTAAAACTCCGTATTATAACTAATGAATAAAGTTTATTGCAATTAATTTGTCTTAACTGTTAACTTGTCTAAGTGCTTATTTTGTAAGTCTAAAGAAATAAACGATTTGACTCTGAATAACGAGCTGTTGATATCTGCATGTAAATTTAGGCCTTCGTGAAATAAAAAATAGGATTAATTACACCCATGATTTTAGACATGATTAATTCGTCCATCTTTGAACCATCAAATATTTAATAATCCTCGATCAGAGCCCCGAGTCCGGCTGACGATACCTCTAGTATCGACTGTGACATTTGTGAGTCTCATTTTTGTATGGGATTTGTGTAATTCCCTGTCCACACGCAAGAGGCGCTGTTCCAAATTCTATAGAAAGATGTCACGATCACATCTCGATATTATCGTCAACCGAAGTCCTCTGACTACTATTCCAACTAGCTATCGAGTCAATACACATTAGCATTAATTGAAATACATATCACTAGCTATGGATCTAAATATAATCAGTCATCCATCAAACTTACGCTGCAATCTGGTAATGACATTTGACCTTTGCAGCTTTAGCAGTACTGGAAGCAAGACTTGATATGACGCTATAATATGATAAAACGAGTTTTTTTAATTTTTTTTAATGCGTTGTCTGGAATTTTTTTAGGTTATTTATATCCCATGGGAACTGATTTATAAAGAATTACTTAATTATTTATGACGTTTATTTTACTCTAGACATAAAACTACGTACCTATGCCAAATTTCAACCGTTTATTAGTTGTTTTGGCGTGAAGAGGTCAAACATTGAAATATCCATCCAAACTTTCGCTTTTATAATATTGTGATGGGTGATAATAATAACTTAGAGTTTTCTATTCACGTTTCATGAAAATAAACCTGGTTTGTTTTTAGCTGTATTTATTATTCAGTATGAATATGGTTTCCGCTTTAATATAATTGACTACTATCTAATATATTATATTATAGGACGATTTAATATTTTTCTGTCGCATATTATTTAGACCAGTTACCAAATAATTTGCATTTTAATTTTAACTATATACTAAATCAACGCGATACAAATTTTACAGCAACGACGACAAATTTAAGCGCCAATAAGCGTTGAAATACGCTTCTTAGCTTTATTACCCCGTAAAGTAAACAGAGTGTGCAAACACTGACCTAGCAATGTCCTGCAAGCATTTTAGATTAACTGCTTCTACAACCATTATTTTGATTAGCTCTCAAGGTAGATAGAGTCTTGGCTTACGAAAGCATTCAGCGAAAGATAAACAGTGTCACTAAGCCCTCTTAAGGTCTTCAAAGATAGGTGCAGTTTTGTGTACCCTTAGGTGAAATTTTTTAATGCATTTGTCGTGGCTTTTACTTTTCTGTTAATAGAATTCAGTGAGAAAACTTTTATTTCGCGCATCAAAGATATTTTGGGCTTAGAATCCCAAACCGTTGCTGGCAAGGTCAGACCTTGCTATTGACCAATTAAATGCTACCTCTAAATATACCTTAGACCTAAACTTTTACGTTGTATGAACTACGGTATAATTTTACCTTTTTTTGTGAGGGTTTGTTATCTTATTCGGGTGTTTTTATATGTTTATCTGATAATCTTTATTTCTTCAAAGTATTAATCAGCTGAAGCGATTTTGATCTAATAGATATCAAAATACTCTTCTGAACTCTTATTCAATTCAATTCAATTCGTTTATTTCAGACAACAATCAAATTAACACAAAAATTTAAGTAAAAGTGTCCATAATTCGAGCCGTACATAATACAATTAAATAGAAATTAAAAATAAATACCTTAATAAATATTATAACCAAAATAATCATTAAAATCATGTTATGCTTCTTAGCTACATTTTAAAGCCTTTAACGTCTCATTTTCCTAATCCTCCCGTGGTCGGCTGGTCAGGTATAGTTTGTAATTAATTCGTTGTTATCTGTATGTATAAGCGCATTCAGGAAACAACGAAAGTTACTCACAAGTTCATTACTGAAGTCCAAGAGAAGAATGTTCTTCCGTGGAATGTTCTATGTGCGCAGTAATGACATTCCTCTGGTCATCCGATATGACCGTGGAAATCCACGGTAGTTAACTAAATATGTAGTTCTTTTTCAGTTTTTAGTTTAGATTAATTTCAGGGCAATCCGATAGATGATGATACGGCACAATAAAGAAGTTAAAATAAATAAAAAATACCTTGTCATCGTATGCGCAAATTTTTCGAAATTAATTCCTTCAACTTCAATAATCTACCATTCTACCCTAGTCCTTGGCCCAGTAATTTGTCCGACAATATTTATCTGAAGTGGCCATTTGAATTTATCTAATCAATAATGTTCTAGTGCTTATTACAAACGTAAAAGGTTTATATATCAGTTTTATTATTATATGTAGTAGTGTAAATAACTGTAATATCCAACAAAGTTTAACAATTAATCAACATAAAAGCAAAACAAAATAAGTAAAAGAAAAAATATTTAAAAACCATTTCTGAGTTTAACTTTGTTTTATTACATTCCAAAATTATTTAAGTAGTTCAGATAATGCTATTTATATTATAAACGCGATAGTTTGTAAACATGTTTGTATGTACGTTTGTATGCTCTTTCACGCAAAAACTACTGAACGGATCGGGCTGGAATTTTGCGTAGGTACATCTACATTTACTAGGCCTGGAATAACACATAAGCTACTTATTATCCTATAAATCAATCCCCGTTGGAATATGCGATTGTGCGAAGCCGCAAAGCGCAGCTAGTTTAATTTATAGGTAGGTAGGCACTACCTATTGACTTAGCCGGAGAAAGTGGTGGAAAAGTTTAGAGGAGGCGTTTTTGCAGCAGCGCGGGTCATATTGGGTTTCAAAAATAGGTTCGAATTTGCAAGACCTGCAGACCAGTCATTAACAAGCCGAATTGTCAAGGCTTCTCCGGTGCACAAATAGGACGGAGAAGCCTTGACAAAACCGTTGAAGATCATTAAGAAACAGTCGTTTTCAACACAAGTCGACCGGTCAGCGGCATACCGAATGATCAGTGGGAACGATCGACTGGCCTGAGTACAAACAGATCAAAGCATCCATGCTAGGGGTGCCTCAGACTTGCAAACGCACGTTACTGGTTGTTAGGATAACATCCGAATTCAAGAACAGTACTTATGTAAAGTAGCAAGCCAAGTACAGATTTTTGGTAGTTTTCCCATACAAAAGAACCGGATTTCCCGACCCTTTATGTGCAAGTGAGACCTCATGTATTGTTCTTGAATACGGGTGTAAGTTATCTAAGTAATACGATTTGGATAGGTATTTCTAGTGTCAAATTAAATTTCACTTACAATGAGAATAAGTAATTCGTAAATATTGATTACATTACACATTACCTCTAGGACTAACTTAGAAATCCGTGTGGTAATCCAAGTTCTTAGATAACAGTGCTATTTAACATAATTTAGGATAGATAAATAATATTTAAACCACAGTTTATACATAATCTGAGGAAGGGTTATTCCAGTTTTCCCCGTGAGAAGAATAGCTAAAATTACATTATTTGGTTTACGAGTGTGTTTCATTATCTAGTAAGCCTTACCAGAGTCAAATCGTTTATTTCTTTAGACTTACAAAATAAGAATATCAAATTATGAGAGTGAGGGAATAGAGAGTGCACCTGGTCCTGTCCTTAGGCACACACTTGTGCACTATAATAATATGTTCTGCTTGCATGGCTCATCTCCGTAGAAACTAGCTGAAACTTTAAGATGATCACAAGAGCACGCTTAGGTACTGTTCCTACAATAAATATATTTCATCAACAGTATCGCGAAATTAGTGAGTATAATCAGAAACAAGTAGCATTACCAAAATTTCTATACATTTTGGGCTATGACTTTGTACAATCGCAACCACAATATAGTACAGCGTCACTGTTCCGAACAAAACTGTTGTCAGCCCTATCTGAGATATACTCGTAGCTGTGTATTGTCGGTGATCCGTGATGTATGTAGGAACGGGCACAATAGGTTAGTGTTATTTCTGTCTGACGTGATTCCAGACATCGCCCGTAACGTCTGTATTCCTGGTAGTTACACGCGTATTAGCGTTTGAAACTACATGTCTAGATGGTTTGGTTATGTCAGAACCAGAAATCGGAAATAGGCTTGCTTATAGGAAATAGGTAGCATACGTAGAGGAAACAGTTGACAACAACATCAGAGTCAGAGTCAAAGTCAGATCGTTTATTTCTTTAGACTTACAAAATAAGCACTTATACATGTTCCTCGATTCCGGGATTAGAATTCGTCAAGTTCAGTAGTTTTGGCGTGAAGGTAACAAACATACATACATCCATACAAACTTTCGCATTTATAATATTAGTGTAATGTGATTTATTTTTCAGCTATCTTGAAACATTATTTCGTGAATGTTATAATTAGATCAATAAAACTAAACACGTTGGCATTGACTTTTATCACGCCCTGAAGCGCAATAAAATTCTTATAAACATAGTTTATTGGGCGCTAAAATTCCTGATAATTAATGACTATTAAGTTTATAAAGTAAGTGAGTTAGCTGAGCTAAAATGAAACTTCAAGATAAAAAATAAAAAAATACAATTTCACATACCTACTCCAATAACTATGCCATGGGTAATGCTCGTTATCCCCCTCACATATGATAAAAGCCAATAAGACGCTTATCAGGGGATAGAACATAGACTTAAGATAATGATGATGATACTCCAATGGCAAAACTTCATTTTTCAACGTCAATGTCATCATACAGAGGGTCCATAATGATAAAAGCCTTATCAGGGGGAGGCCTGCGTCCAGCAGTAGAACAGTAGAATAGCCTTAAGATGATGATGAAGAATCTCCGATGGCATAACTTCAATATCAATGAGTAAAATATTTATTGCTCGAGGCCGAAGAGGTACAAGCTCTTTGTATTTTTCATCATCCAATTTAAAGGAAAATCGCCATCATAGCTATCAACAAGACTATCAATTTAAAAGCAGTGTAACAGTTTCCAAAGACATCAAATAAATATCTTCTCGATTTTTTTAGATTTTCGTTTGTCATAAAACATTTAAAGAGAGCATGCCAATGACCTCGTTGAATAGCATTTTTACGTTATTAAAAACGATCTTTCATCTTCAAGTGTGAAATAGATAGTTAATATAGCCAGACATTTTCACACAGGGTGTCCATAGAAAACATCTAGCCCCAAATTAATCACAGTTAAGTGAATATAATACATAAAAAATTGTCCGACCCTGCTGTCTGGAATTCTCACAAAATGTCACGTGTGAGAAAAAGTTCGAATTTTACACAGGTTTTATATGCTATAATGTACGTAAGACTTAATATCTGCTATCTTAATTAATAGTTATAAACTCAATATTGTTTCACGCCTGGCCAAAAATTCATGTGTAACAGCATAGGACATAATTTGCCGGACAATACTCAACTTAACTTTAAAAATAATGGTTTATAAGTGTATCTTTCGAGCCACATCACCATCTCATTCTCATTAGTGCACTGTCACAAGAGCGGTCTCCTATAGGTACCGAGCAGTTAAGCTCGAGCTCATAACATTTAACGAGCACACCACAATTTTATGAAACTATCCACTCGGAATCAATAAACGGGTACACTACATAACAGGCGCTGCTGGGCCTTATTCACTGTGTTGCACGTAAGTAAGATAACGTGGCGTTTTACGTTTTACAATACGCAAGTCATGACTACGAGAAGTCTGGTTAAAAGTTTAAGCGTATGAATCATTTTCTCACAACGACGACGACGGTGCGTGAAAAGTTCACTGTTAACGAATGGAACAATTAGTTACTAACCAGGTTCACCGTTTCTAAAATTACAAACATTATAACTCGGCTCGTCATCTATGTATGCAAGTGTAAATGGCCATTACTGGCTGAGTTCGTTATGGTGCAGGGTATGAAATCTAGCGAATACGGTCCCATTTCCATTTCCCATTAACACAGGGCGTGCTTTTATGAAACGTGATACAATGTTGCAAAGTGTCTATTCACACGCGTTCAAGTTTATCTGTTGCATGAATGCCTAGGCGAGACTGCATGCATATTTATAATGACATATTTCTACAGTACAGTCATAGAACTATACGCCCTTATTCATAATAGTCTGCTAACTTAGCACACTGCTAAATCTCGCTCTGTCTTCTTCTATTAACATAGGTCAGACTGAGAAATAACACTACTTAGCAGCTGTTTTATGTTAGCAGACCATTATGAATAAGGGAGATATGCTTTAAGCTCTCACTATAAATTAAATGAAGAATCAGAAGAACTTTATTTATTTTTAGCTAACAAAATAAGTACCTACGTACAAGTCAAATTGCCTAATTGGTTCTTTACTTAATTATTTTGCACACCAGTGGAAGAATAATTCCACAAAAGTCTAAATTGATTATATATTGGCCAACGTCATGACCAATATTTAATCAATTTTTAAGACTTCCTACAATGTAGGAAGTATTAGTCGTTAAAATTTTCTCTTGGGACTCGTTAAAATTTCGTTTCCGTCGTTAAATCCACCGCTTCTAAAATTACAAACTTTTCTCTCCAAGTTCTAGGTAAAATATTTTTGCCTGCACGACTTTGACATTCTCCAATAAAACCTGTATGAAGGTGTTGGGTCGGGCCACTGCCTGGCACAGAATTCAGTCCAAAATAAAGGTATCCGAGCTTCGTTGAATAAAATATTAGAAATTCACTTCCAGTATGTTCCTAGATGTGATTTATGACAGCGGCGTGTTACCAAGTGACTCGGTTGAAATGGAGTTGTTTGTTTGTCATTTGTTTGATTAATATTCCTTCTATTTGCGGAGTGTATGGCATACCCGAGTGCCCGAGTGTATGGTATGATATGCTGTGGCTTTGATGTTTTCACAACTGCTATGGGGATAGTAAAATTTAATAGTTGAATGGTTTTATGGTTCGAGCTGAAACGTGATTGGGCAATTTGTCAAAAGTGAAATATAATATGCAGATGAACAGACTCTTGGTTTCCTTCACGGTATGTAGTAGATTCATACTGAAGTGAAGAGATTAATATTTGAAACATGTGTTATTTTGTAGATAATATTTATATGTATTGAGGTAAACCATTTGTATTTTCAATTTTCACACAAATTCTTAAAATATACAAGGCAAAAAAGGATTACACCGATATTAAACAAACAAGTGGACCAGCAAAGTAATTTTTTTTTATAAATGTTTTTTTTTAATGTAATGTATGCTGTTTACCGCAGATGGCCATAACAGCGTTACCGGACGAAATGTTGAACTACCTATGTTAATTATCTTATGGATAATAACTATAATTATTATATGAATACTAGCTGCTTATCGCGGTTTCACCCGCGTAGCTCCCGATCCTGTGAGAATTCCGGTATAAAATATAGCCTATGGCACTCCCTGGAAAGTAAACATTTTAATGATGAAACATTTTTTTTCAATCGGTCCAGCACAAACAAAGACACAATAAAATCTTTCCTTTTTATAATATTATTAGTATTAGCATAGATTAAACCATAGATTTATTTATGATTAAATAGATATGCGTGTGTGTGTATGTATATACGACGGTGTGTTTGTGTATTTTTGTGGAACCCCTGAGGACACCGTCTTCATCACATCTCTTAAGAGTCCGGACAACATGAGCTTCCAAGAAACGTGTTTGTGTGTGTATTTCAATATGCTTTAATAAGCCGAGCAAGTGGTTTAAATGTAAAATGAGAAGGCGCTCATCGTAGCAGTATTTGTGCACCAAACCTAAGTCATAATCAATCATCATTCAATTAAACCACAGCTTTGAATAACTTAATGGCTTTTATCTTAATTTTGCATCATCTCAAAATCCAGTCTATTTGTTCCAAGCACTCAAGCACGTTACGATATTCATTGGAAGCAATTTCGGCCGCTATCACGCATACGTTTATTGCCATAATTCCGCACAAACATAGCCGTTTTCCTTTCATAAACCGGCACGTACAGTTTACAACGTAAGATGACTGCTGTCCCGATAATTTACCCCTTATGTCTGGGTGGTAGAGTTGAAAATTGAAGCTGGTGTGGTAATTGGTATACCTGCCTGCACTCGGTTTGCCTAAAGCACTTTGCGTAACGAGATCCGCTATAGTGCGCCGTGTTACTGCTAATTCGATTTTTTTTAATTTTCATGGTTCGAATAATCCTTCTATTTCCACACATGAGTTGGTAAGTTTAACCTTTAAAAATCCATACCTACTTCTTTCTAACTTGGTGGTTTATTAAGTTACGCTTGATTTTTATGTTCCAAAATTCTTCTTAAAGCACAATGTAGTAGTTGTTTGGATAGGTCACATAAACTTTTATTACGGTGAAAACTTGAACGATAAAGATAAGTTCTAAAACAAACTGTGAATAACAGTAACCATCACAAAATAAATCTAGAAAACGGTTACAACATTCGCTTGAAACTTAGGTATCTGTTTTTCTAACAATTACATCATACAAAGCCATTATGAAAAAAATATATATAATTGATACTGAAAAAGAAAATTATAATTAAATAAAATAAACTAACTAAATATAGTATTTACAATTGATATAATTGAGCTAACTGCAGACTGTTGAAAACAATCTACAGGTAGCTGAATCTACATACATATATTTAATATCTACAAATTCGTTTCAAAGTCACAATCAAGCTTAGTGCATTATGTATCATAATTATCATTACAATTTTAGACGGTACTATAATATTAAAATGTACCAGGATTATTTAGAGCATAAAGCTAGCCTTAAAATACTTTCTAAAAATAAGTAAGTGGAGGTCGAGCATTCACGAATAGGTTCGCAGTCTTGTCTATTTCAAGCCTTAAAGGTAGAGCTATTATAAAATTCCGTGTAATCACAGTCGGCATAAACTATCCAAGTTCAATTAAAACTTTCGCAGTTTGCTCTTTGAGTAACAGATAGGTATAGGATACTTACTTTATTTAAAGTTCCAACCTTCATACTTACTCGTATCTACCATTAATAGCGCTTGTTTGTTTTCAAGTTATGTTCTGCTCTTTTTTCTATACTAATATAATATGAAGGTAATTTCTTTAAGCGTTTGGATTTGTAATTTAGGGGGCGTTGGTTCGGTTTAGAAATAATTTTAGTAACAAAAAACACTATGTCTGATAGGCCCACATAATTCTGGTCTGATTGCCTTTTCAGTCCTTCCCTCTCAAATCTATAACGTTTACATTGATCGTCTTAAATCTAACGTTTTAATAAACGAACTTAAAGAATCATACCTATTCTGTCTCAAAAGTGGTCGCTTTATGAGGATCGATTTATTGGACAAATGGCCAAACTATTGCCGTCCGCCCCGGGCTATCCCCAAGTGCTATCGTATCTTGGAAAATATTACCGGCATTTTAAACTGAATAACTGTGGGAAGAACGTTTTAAAAAAGCTACTTTCGGGTTCTACGGGCATTCTCTTTATGTTAACGAACCTATTTGGTTTTATACGTATGTATGAGTTACGAGTAGGTTCATTACCTATTGCGTTATGACATGGGCAAAGGCATGTGGAATATATCGCGCACGATGAAAATAATTGAAAAACAAAATGATTTCATTATGCCTTTTTTTTTATTTGAAATGTTTTATTCGATTGTTGTTTTAACATTGGCACCAAAGGTAGGTAGTGTAAAAATATTTTGACTTTACCCTCTTTTTGCGGTCGAGAGTAACATTTCTAACGTTACATAGGTACGCATGACAAAGCACAAAGTAAAGGCTTTCCTCAAACGATTCTTTGATCCTGCTCCTCGTCTTTTTGCTGAATTTCAGCGGTAAGAAGAAAATATATATGACAGTCATTTCATATCTTTACATTTTCCTGACGTTTCCAATTGAATACTGTGTGGAACAGTTTTATTTCCGGAGAACCAGGTTGGCAGATTTATTTTTATTTCACTGTGATTTTTGAAATTCGTTTCGTCTATTGTTTATGGATTGCGGATAGGTAACCTATTGAAAATTCAGTTTAGGTTTTTACATAACATGAATTTTATTTAATTGTTACCCAAATAACTGCAGAAACAGAAAACGGTGGACAAGGTACTTCACGGATATAAATGTTTTCACCCACCCCAATTTACAGGTTAGATTAGTCTTGTTTACGAGTTCACATAAACCAGACTGTCAATCTGAGATATAAGGGCTATCTGTAAATATAGGTCCCTTAACTAAATAGCATTCGTAAAAGTTTAACGATCTCTGAAGGTGTAATAAAAGCTTCGTAGGTGCAGATAGGTGTTTATCCGAATGTAGGAAGGGCTGTGTTTACGGGCAACTGTAACGGGTAATAACGCACCCGTTACACTTACGAAACGATCTAGGGTTTGCGCGGTCAACGTGTCAAAAAGTGGATAGGGTTGGGGGTTGCTTATACAAAACACGTTGTTCATAGAACAAAACTTTGTTACAAGTAAATAATGTGAGATTGATAACACCTTGTACTGATGAACGTAGGTAAATTTTAACGTTTAACAACTTGAACAATTTTAATCTAACAATTCCAAAAAAGAAACCAAGAGGGTATTGAAATGGTATACTGTTTTAAATCCCGGAAACAAATGGGCAGTCGTTTCCGGGCAGCAAAGTAATGGTAAAACGTTATTCCAAATCAGCAACGTTCTAATTATTGTTCTATGGGATAAAAGGTTGGTTCTATCCCATGAAAAATAATATATCAGATGAGAAATCCCAAAAATTTTTAATTTATTGAGGTACTTAAAGTAAAACTACACTCAGTTTCGGATGATAAAAACGCTGCCATGTTAGCCATTGCATTTTATGACGTCACGGATCATCGAGTCCCCTATGTAAGCTCAAAGTCAAAACTGCATGCCCAGCCCATACAAAAATGTTCAAGTATGACGTCACGCTTCACGTGCCAATAGCGTTGCGTTTGGACATTTTGCTGTTAAGACTTAAAATATCTAGTTTTCAATGATTAAATTTCACAAAAAAACATCATAAAATACAAAAATAAATACAGATATATTTCTATATCAATAGAGAATACGTAAAAAAATACTAGCTTTTTTGAAGTCACATGCATATTAGTGATATTTTACTATATAAACTATCGTAGTTTCACGAATTCAGTAATTACGAATGTAAGCGGGTTAACCTGCTTACATTCGTAATGGATAAGTGAGATTGTTATGAATTGGCTACATACTAAACAGGGGACTGGGTGCCTATCGATCCAGCTCTCTGTACGTTCGATAACCTCGCTGTAACCGTAAACAGCGCTGCGACTGAGTCAGCTGCGGCCGGCACTGTGTGGTTACAGTTTTCAGTGCCTACAGCTGTAGCAGAAAGGGGCAGACTGGCACACGCCTTAATTACCGGCTGTAAAATTTTTGTTTGTGTCCAAAACTGTTCGGCGTCTGACGGCGAATGAGAGCTGCATTTTGATAGGGTTGCCTGCTATAGGAAAAGGCCGGGGTTTTTTTTGTAACGTTACTTTCTCGTAATACATGTTACGCTGGTTGAAGCATTTTGTATGTCTGTGTTGTGCCTCTTGTGATCCATGTCACAATTTGTCATAATTATATTGGAATTGGTAAGGTACTTAATAATTTAATATTACTGTTCGGCGTCTGACGGCGAATGAGACCTGCATTTTGATAGGGTTGCCTGCTATAGGAAAAGGCCGGGTTTTTTTTTGTAATGTTAATTGTAAAAAAAAAAAAAAAAACTTAAAAATTGTAAGGCACGCAAGAGAAAAACAACGCTGGTGTTGATTTTTCTCTTATGTTTTCTGATTTTTAGAAGCAAAAACAAGCAACGTTCTAAGGTTTTAGGGTTAAACTATGATAAATGGAATAAAAACTACCCACTTCAGCTGCAATTTCGCAGTGCATGTCGACTCTATGTTTTCTAAATTTAAACAACACAAAGGCAAAGCCCTAGCTGACCTGCACAAAGCAGTCTTTTCATCTCGTCAGCATCGAAAATTTTATTTTTATTTTCCTTTAAGGTTTTGTTCCCCAACTCTTGGTATTTAGTCCGGCAAGTTTTAATGAGTGCTCGGTTTCATAACGTTCTCATTGAAGTGTACGCAAATATGGGTTTTATGGTCGCTTCACAAAAGTGTAGGTGGCTTTGTTCAAAGGCGTCTGAACTGCACGTAACAGCCGTTAAACCTGTACCTACTTTAAATAATTAAATCATCAATCTATTTCGGTGTAATAGAGATATTTTAAATCGTTGTTTCTTTTGTTCCAGATAAACATTCCAGTTTCACCAAAAACTCAATAATGGAGGGCCTCCCTGCTTCAGTAGCGTCCAAATCAAATCACTCGTTGCGAATACAAACTGATACATACTTGTATAGTTGAAACTAAACATGGTGAAGTGATAGACTAAAGTGAAAATGAGCTTATAATAATTTAAGTGGATGTCGGGAGAAATGCCTTACTACGGGTATCGGGAAGGGGGGCCCGAAACGGACACAAGTGGGGGCTCGGAGTCAGATGGGGGGGAATCAGACTCAGAGGGGGGGCTCAGTACAGAGACGTCAGTGGGACAGGGCTTGCCATTTCCTGGGTTCGTCCCAGTGGCCCTGGGATACCTGACACAAGAAACCAGGCCTAGGAGTTGGTGCCTGGCTCTCATAACCAATCCATATCCTTTTCAATATACCTAACCTATATAACTTTTTATATGTATTTTTCAGCAGTTCATAATTAATGAAATGTGGTTCAATATTCTTGTATCGGTTTTCATTTTATGGCTTTCTTTTTAGTTAGGTCATCACTATTGAGAGACATTCGTTCGAGGCCAGCTCGTAAAGTTTATTGTATACAAACACATTCCGTTTTCCGTTACGATCCCGATGAGTAGGTATACCGAAATCATCAAAAATCTAAATCTAAAGGTAAGTTTAATTTATTTCAACGAATCTTAAATATTATAAACCTTTATGGGTTTACATACACAGACTATATTCTTCTTATTGGTATTAAATTATAAATAAAAACCAATAAATTAAATTAGTGAACAGTCGCGTCGATCAATTTACTGTGCCGATTGAAACATCAAACATTCAGAAAAAACGAGTAGCTTATCACGTTATTTGGTAAAGATGAGATTGGAAGAATTTTTAATAATTTTTTGTGTTATTGAAGAAGGTAAAATAAAATATTTCTTTGCTATAACGGTTATGATGAGAAAATTATTTATATATGTCACATTTATGTACTGAGAATTTTTAAGACGACCTCTGTGGCGCGGTGGGTGAAGGTCCGCCTGCGACGCAGGAGGTTGCGGGTTCGATTCCCGCCTCGGGACAAATACTTGTATACGATCTGCAGATATTTGTTCAGGCCGTTCTGGATATTTTCTATGTATCATAAAATCATCTATCTATGTAGAGTATTGTATTAAGTATATCAGTTATCAGTTATAGTACCCATAACTCAAGCTTAGCTTATTATATATGGCTATTGCTTAGCTTGGGGCTAGATGATGCTGAGTGAATTGTCCAGCATTATTTATTTATTAATAGTTTTTAATATTATGCTTCACTTCCTATTGTTAAGGCATGTTTGAAATAGTAAAATATCCATTATTATGCCTATTATCTTAAACTTTTTCGATACAAAGAGCTTCTATGTCGGCAGAGCAAAATTACCTACCTACAACAACAAACTTTGACTTAGTTAAAATACGTAAGAACAATCCTTGTTTCTAAGTTAATTAAACGAACAAGAAGCTTACGAATTTATTACACATCGATACTTTGTAACTGGTAAAGAGAATAACTTTAACATTTTCGTAAGAAAATTACGAAGAAGACTTTATAAATTGAAAATTATGATAAACGTAAGTTATCTAGAAACCTTACCTATAGGTATTTATCAACTGATTCGGCTATGTCTAAAAAGCAAACTAGTAGCATGATACATAGGTATATGTATAGTAAAATTATAAATCAAACCACAAATAGAGCATCAATTTTACTGATAAAAATAAACCAATAAAACGTCCTGAAAAGTAAACGGATCAGAGAAGAATTGAAAAACATGCATGCTTTACTGTCGCTTTGTGAATAATTGACAGTGACTTAACCCACCGGCTGTCAAAGTCAACGTAGCTTTTTTTGTTACGAAGCTTTTACTCAAAGCTTTGATTTCAGGGTCCTAGAAAGCTAAACACGTTAACTGTCCAACTAAATTTCCAAAATGCTGAATGCTTTCAAGTCCAATTTACTTTTTCATTCCTATGTACCTACTGAGGTACTTGCCTTCATGCCACTTCAGGTCCATAAATGCTATAAAAAGGGGGAGGAAACTCTGTAAACCCCATTTTCAGAATGACCCACATATATGTCACGAACGTACCACCTAACAATTCAGTGACCCACTCGTATGTCATGGACGTAGGAGGTAAGAATTAAAAAAAAAAAAATTCGTTATCTGTGGGTAGAATGAAATGCTGTTCAAAAGGACATCAATCCCAACAAAAAATTTCCCTTGTTGAGGGGACACGAAATGATAATAAAACGCCTCTTGGGAATTCAAGAACCAGGGCCGTGGTGGGATTACGTTAGCATCATCATCATCTGCATCTTCATAAAACAATTTATACGTCTAGGTACATTACTAGTAAGTTTCTGTTACGTCCACAAAGTAAAAGCCAATTATGTTTGAAGTGAGCAGTTTACCCACATGTATGGCACGGACGTCTCGTTCAAACCCAAAATGACCCACATGTGGGTCATGGACAGTGAACGTGTTAAAACCGAAGTTGAGTAGCAAGCAGATTCGTGACTTAATTGCTTATGACAAAGCCCAATTTACAAATTGGGACAAGCCGTCATAATCTTACTCGGGACAATATTGAAGCCGGTATAATTTCATTTTAGTTCTATTTATCACCAAGTCCTTTGAAGAGTAAATATAGGCCACATATAAAAAAACTAAATATGTATTACTAGCTGCGCCCCGCGGCTTCACACGCCTATCCCACGGGAACTGATTCATGGGATAAAAGCCTATGTGTTATTCCAGGCCTAGAACTACCTATATGCAAAATTTCAGCCTGATCGGTTTAGTAGTTTTGGCTTGAAGGAGCAACAAACATACATACAGACATGTTAACAAACTTTCGCGTTTATAATATTAGTAGGATTCATTGGTTTTTTTATGATCAAATTTTTAAAAATAGACTTCTCCCTAAATGCTTCCTTGCACTAGGTACTCTGCCAATCAGTTTCTGTTATTCAAACAGTAGATAAAATCTATGCAGGTAGGTAAATAATAAAAGTAACATTTTCATAACATTTTAGATTCACTACAATAATAAATGCCACGTCTAAAAATCCCAAAATATGAAAGTTCAAACAATCCGTTGTTCCCGCGGTTTAGTTTATCTAATAAATTACAAGAATCTGGATAATATCATAGCAAATGTGTGAGTAATCACTGTAAGATTGTTTTCAAACCATAATGCAAACCAAGGTTTAGTACTCTGTGGGCGTCTATTGTAATCTATGGGCGCGCCAGGGTTTTGTGGCAAGATTGTTTTATCTTTTACTGAAATAAAGCGCAAAAATGTCCCTTGATTTACTTCTGAAGTTCAAAGAATTATATATCAGACCTCTTAATAATCCCTTCTAGGTGTAGCCAACGAAAAAAAACCTAAGCAATGTTATGTTTCTCTAAACTCATCTTCTCTCTATAAAAATAAGTCGGGTTTTCCTTCCTGACGCTATAACTCCAGAACGCACGAACCGATTTCCACGGTTTTGCATTTGTTGGAAAGGTCTCGGGCTCCGTGAGGTTTATAGCAAAGAAAATAGGAACAACGCGTGCGAAGCCGCGGGGCGCAGCTAGTAACGTATAAATACGTATTGTGGAAGACTGACTTTGTTTACTTAAATAAGTAATTAAATACCTATAGCTTCATATCTATGCAATTAAAAAAGCTACTAATTCATAGAAATACCTACTCATATTTCAAATGCAAAAGTTTGAATGGACGCAACTAATCCATATGAATTAGTTGCCTAGTTTAAATAACTTTTGAAACTTTGAATCTGCAATTTTTCCAAACGCTTCTTTTCACAACCACCTTTTATCTGTAATGTTTAAGTTTGAAGTTAGGCAGCGGAATGAATGCTTGTACTTGCTTAAATATTAAAACGTTTCAATGAGCGAGAAAATGAATGTTTTAAAATTCTGTGGAATTGCTCAGACGAGCCAACATTTTCTGGCTGTGTCAAGGTTGCTCGTCTACCTCTATAATAGTCCACTCACCTGGAAATAAAGTAAGATTAAACTTCAGCGGCTTTGTAAGTTAAAACTGATGCAAAATAAGCTTCCTCGGAGTATTTTGCTGTTAACATTTCCTTTTTAAAAGCGGCTTTCTTTACTTTCTTTAGCTTTAATTTGATGCTGCAGTAACTTTTTGGTCGAGTTATCGCAAACGACGCTTGTGACAGATTTACGGTCTCTATTGGAACTTTATTTCCATCCCATACAAGCCGAGAGAGCCGATAAAGGCTCATAACAACTCACCCAATGTGAGTTTCAAGTACCTAATTCAAAGTTATATACCCGAATTAACAAAGAAAATTATAATAAAATAATAGAAAAAAAATCTAACTAGTATTTACAATTGAAACTGAGCTAACTGCAGACTGTTGCAAACAGTCTACATGTAGCTCAACTGATCCATGTCAATACCAGTTGGGAGTGTCCCCAACTCGCGGCTTGCATTGACCCGCTGCTGTATGGCAATGCTGATGCGCCAGATACTCACCAGCTCGCGGGTCACGCGTCATATTTTTTTATTCCTGAATTACAAGTATTTATTAACTTCTGCTAGTCAATTCATTGTTTATTATGTTTATCTCTACAATTTTATTTATTTATTTATTTAGTAAATTCAGATGTATACTAAAAATAATGTAGAAGATTACAGAGAAAATAATAATGAAATAATGTTACTCATTAAAGTTTTGCCGTTCATTGTTTTATATTTATAGTTTTTTATTCGTCGAAATTATGAAAGAAATAGTACCTACATACCAATTCTGAGTACTCCCCGAAAAAAGCCGAGTGGAGTAGTACTTCCGAATAGCTGCCAAGAAGACCTAGAACCTACAGTTATACAAACTGAAAATCTACGTAGACCGCTAGAGTGTGTAATTTTGCCTACGTTGCCGGCATTTCCTTACGTGTTTGCAATGCCTTGTTAGTGGCTCGTTACAGTGAACATTCGAGCCGTTTACATTCCGGATTTCAGGCTTTTGCGGATTTGTTCTAGTTTCGTTGGCAAACTGTTATAGAGTGTCAAATACTTACCTACTTACCAATGAAACTATATTTGCTTGAGATTCAGATTCGTTATAGTGAATGTTATTTATTGATATACTACCACTAGGAAATATGAGAATGAGAAATAGAAGAAATGCGAAATTTTGCATCAAGTAACCACTGTGGTTTTTATTGCTTCCATTTTATTCTGAAAACGGGGAAAACTGGAACTCAAAAAATAAATTCCAGTTTTTCCCCTTGAAGTTTTTTTCTCAGGGGGTAAACTAGACTAAAAATATAACTATAGATTTCCCCCTTAATGGGGATTTGTCAAGGGAGAAAACTGGAGTACTATTATACATAATTAATACCTAAAATCCGTCAAGATCTAGCCGTCATCGAAGGCTAATCTATATATATAAAAATGAAACCCGTTTTCCGTTGTGATAACATGAAAGCGGCTTGACCGATTTGGCTGATTTTTTTTTTAAATGTTCGTTGAAGTCCAAGCATAGTATTTACGGCGAGAAAAAATCTAATAATTGCCGGGAAAACACCTATAAACGTTTCCATAGGAACAACGCGTGCGAAGCCGTAAGTAAAAAAAATATGCTATTTATCTGGATTGCGATTTTTATTTCCTTATGTACTTTAATTCTGGACAGAAAACTTCAACGTAGAAGGCACAACTCTGTCCAACGTGAACGAATATTGTTGCCAGCGCTCCCAAATGACTCCCATTTGGTATCAGACCCACAATTATGCTAATATCTGCCCGGAATCCGCACATTCTGATTCTGTTAGAGGCACAAATCGCTGTTTTTGAGTTTCCATGGAACTTGAAACAGATTTTCACGTTATTTCCATTTAGAAATAGCCAATTTGGAACCTAAGTAGGCTGTGTTTCGGGAGTATTTTTGCGGTACTGATAAGGGTTTATTTTATTGACGTTTGATAGAATAAAACTTTAAGCAAACTTTAAATGATCATCAATGTTAACACTTTCATGGTCCCCCCGGCTTATCCCCGTCCATGTCGAGCTTAACGGTGCTGGACATGGGCATGTAGTGGGCATAGGCGGCAGACATTTACTGTCCAGGCTTGGCAACTTGTGCGGTGAATGTGTTAATGATTGGTCGAGAGATGACTCAGAAAGATATACAATAGAGAGAGTCCGTGGGCCGTACTCGAGAGAAGTTAAATGAGTTGTCTGCACTTTTTGTGAGGAAAACTTTCATTATCTCCCGCGAAGCGAAAACCATGGTTAACCATGGTTTTTTCTTGAGGAAATCAAATAAAAAAGACGAAAATTTTCGAGTTATTAATCCCAAACAAGTTGACATCTAAACAAAATATTTTCTGCTGCTACAGGTAAATTTTATTCTCAAATACATTGAAATTAAATCAAAATGTCTGAGAAGTCAAAGCCATAAACACGATCGATCAAAAGATTGGTGTTGTCTCACAGATCTTATTAGAACGGAATTCTTTCAGCAGTGTCAGTCCATTTGTAAAGAATGAAATATTAAAGCTCGGCGGCTCGATGATTTGAAATCAGAGCCGCTATCGCGTGTCACCCGAGAAGATGGAGCCGCGTTTAGACGAGACATCATGACATGGTTTTTATTAATTATGTTCAGTCGCTGCTACTGCTCAAGTTCAAGTTCAACAACCTATATTGGTCCACTACTGGACATAGGTCTCCTCCGATAAGCGCCTTACTGACTTTTATCCCATGGGGACGGGGGGTAATGGCCACAATCCCCACGCTAGGCAAGTGTGTTGGCGATCGCAGTTTGGTGATAGAATTGTTCTGCAAGAGGCGCTGCTGCCCGCCCCTGGTAGATATCCCTTAGCCGCCTCTTACGACACCAGCGGGAAGAGTTGGGGTGCTGCTAATTCTAGGCACCACACTGCTACTGCTCATTGCCGGGTCAAGGGCATAATCAAATATAACGTTAATAAATATATGAATCTTCTATCTTCTAAATATAACCACTAATTAAAACTCATCAAAATCCAAAATTTTACAGTTTATTACTAAATAATTTAACTAACGTATAAGACATGCATTTAGAACCAGCAATAAGTAATATCGTAAAATAAATCGGAACGTGCAAGTTTATGGCCGTTTTACTGCCTATAAAACCACATCATGAACAATCAATGACAATCATTCAATGAAACCGTGAAACCATATTGTTTTTGGGGTATTTTCGTAAAAAGATAATTTGCTTGTTGCGATGTTTTAGTATTAACGAATACAAGAATTCTTTAAAATGATAATCATAGTACTAGTGGTACATCATATTATTATGTGGAACTTGGTACGTTGGTTTAGCCTTTTTTAGAAGCCTACCTACTTATTCTGCTAGTTCCCAACTAAAATAAACTAAACAGAGCTTCGCCGCTTGTAGACACAATAGGCCGGGTAGGACCATAGCGTTCGCTTCAATAATACAACCTTTGTGATACCATTCGTTCTCACATAATGTAATGAGATTTTTTTATTAAAATCACAGAATTGGAGTCCTCATTATTTCGTATTTATATAACAACTACCTACATTTCAGGTGAAGGGAAAAGCTTAACAAGCAAAAGCTTAGCTAATATTTTACTTTGTTCTTTTAAATTTGGTGAACGTTAAAAAGGTTTGTTAATAGAAAATTTAAAGGCAACCCAGTACCATAAAGGTCGTGTGTCTATTTATTATTTACCTAAAACTCCTAGTATTAATATAATATACTCTCCAACTCTTGTGACTAAGTGGCAACTATGTAAATCAATTTATTACTTTACTCCTGTCATAGGTTATGAGCGGATAAGGAATATTTGGTGCTGGGTGGATTCATTTTACAGGTCATTAGAGTAAAAAGGGTAAACAAAATTGTGGATATGGATGGCCCTTTTTTACGTGTAACGTGTTAAAAAGAAATTATGTTCTCTTTATTTTGAATTTAAAGGGTCAAAACTCAAATAAAATTGAGTTTATGCTCGTTTTGTATGCAAATTAGAAAAATGAGACCTTGTTGTGAGTTCATTTTGGCATTTCATCAGAGTATTGGTACGAGCGATTTCATATATAAAATTTAGTCATGGACAAATTTTGATTATCATAATTTAGATATCACCAAGTACGTATATAGATACGAGTATGATACTACTAGTAGCCCCAGTAGTAGTCTATACTTTTATCGGAGTTAATGTTCACATTCTGAAAAACTCCTATTCGCCTCAATAAAAAACACAAAGTAAAAAACCAATAAATGATTTAACCCCAAACAATAAAGGACAAAGACCCAAATATTTCGATGTAGGCATAGAATTTGGTATTATCAGAGAAAAAGCTCTACATTACTTCGCACAACAAAAAGTTGATAAAAGGGCACGACAAATGGAATCCCATGCTTATGTATGAGTATTATGTCGCCTGCTTTCAGGACACGAAACTTTTACAATTTGTAAATTTTCGCCGTTTTTCACTCGCAAGAAAGTCTCTCAAAAAGTTTTTATCAGTAAGTAGTTAAGTGTTTCGCACCTTAATGTTCTTTTTTCGACTAAGCAACGACTTGTAAAACTATTTGGCTTCGTCTTGTGAAGTTTTTTTCATCTTGAACCTTTGTTTGAACACAATCTCATCAGATGGTAAGTGACAAAGGTATCGCAAAGGTCTAGAAGACACCTACTTACTCTTGTCTTTTAGGATTCAATTGGCCGAGTGTTCTTTTATAATCGCATGAAAGATATTGACGATATAATTTTGTGAAGCTAGTTCCCTACATTAAACTATAAAATACGTTTCGGAGACTTGTTCTAATTCCAGACTTACAACGTAAAATAACACTAAAAGCTTCAGTCTTTAGTATGTCCCACTTGTGTACAAAACAAGCGGAGCGCAACATAAACCCAGTAATCCCGGAATGTTTTCAAAGCTTATTACTCATCGAGCCCTGATTGAGCCGGGCTACCTGCCTTTATTGACGCGATAAATCTCCGGGAAAAAGATATTCTCCTGATCCATGATGCCGAATTCACTGAGCGAAGTTATATTCATCGTCAGTATACTGCTGACAGATTGGAAGCATTTTACTGCCGAATTAAGTTACTCGCACAGATGTTGAATCAATCTACTTTTACCGCGAATAAATCAAGCAGTTTATAAAATTTATGGAAATAAGATCGTATTTTGTGACCTGAAAACTGAAAAGGCAGCCCACGTGCCTGCTACCCACTTGTAGCCCAACAAAACAGAATTCAATACAAACCACTTGTACAGACAAGGTCATGAAGACAAAAAGGAATAAAATTCCGTGAGAGGGCTTCGTGTTTCGAGTGTCGTTGACGAAAACATAAGAGAAAGAAAATTTGTTAGATATTAAAAATGGGGTTCTAATTTAATAACGAGTAATTGCAAATTGTATTAGAAAAAACATTGATCCTTTTTTTCAATTCATTCTAGAAAAAGTGTTTTTGAAAAACAGAAGATTTTTAGGCGTGCGTGCGAAAAGTAGTAAAACAAAAAGGTGATTTGAAATGCACAAAGAGCAGACGGAAGGCACGTTTGGAATCTTCGTGTCACGTTTAAAGGCGAGTAAACCCTGTCGTATAACCTCATTGGTCCCTTGGGTCACAGTATCCTTAAATTGAGAAAGAAAACTAACTAAGGTACGGGTTCTTATTCGTTTCATATTAATTAGCTTTTTCATTTATGTCTGTTCTTTTAGGTGTAGGTAAAGTTACGCCCTTTTCTATCTCTTGTAGTTTAGCTGCTGCATTAATATACTAAAGGCTACTTGCTTAAGGATTATTTAAAATATGATATAGTGAAATTTTAAACCATACAAATACTTACTTCAAATTAAAATAATAGATAGTATGACCGGACCCGGTAAGCGGCTAAATTGTATGCTTAGTGTTATTTATTATCCTTTTGATCGTGGATGGAATGGATTAAAAGCAATCAATGAACGTAACTTTTTATTTCGTAAATAAATCGTTTGAATTATTTAGTTTTGCAACAATCTCACTGGATGGTAAGTAGCGACGATGTTTTAAATGAATGATAAAAGTAAAGGAAAACCACTGAGTACCTATCTACAAGTGGAAGGAATATCCACAAGATCAAGATGGCGTTTTGAGTGGGAGAAAGAAAAACCGGCTTGTTTCGGTCGAATGGTGCAAAATTTATTAATGAACACTTTTCTTAACAAATCTTATGTTCTCTATTCTTTCGTCTCTAATGGAATCTTATGGCTTATCTTCAAAGTTCTAGTAACTAGTAGTGTGCATACTGGTTCTGATTAGATCCGAATGTTCTAAGTCGTGTACAGGTGACACGCTAGGCTGAGTAATGTCGGTTTTATAGATGACGGGAGCCTGACTTGGCGTTATCGAACAATTTTGGACTCCAAACAAAGTTTCTAACATTACCTACCTGTATTAAAACTATATTCATGCGCGGTATTCGCTACCCAAAGCGGAAGCAGTAAATTTTGCATTGAACCCTTCATGTGCAAGTCCGACCCGCACTTAGCCGGCTTTATTATCATGTACACTTATGCAAAAATAAGGTCATTATAACATATGCGCAATCTTATACGGTATTATGAATATATGCATATACCTACCGACTGTTCTTGAATTTGAAAACCTTATTATATTGTTTTTTCAATTTTCTCAATGATAAATAAAGCTGCTCAATTCTTTTGCAAGAAAAACTATGATTGATAGCTTCCGGAAACAGGATCAGGTAAAATACATACCCTTTTAAATCATAAAGTAATCGAGTAAACAAACACTATAACTGATAAGTGGAATAATTTCTCTAAAATTCTTCCCAACATAAATTATTTTTCCGCGAACCTTGTAAAATCGTGTTATACCTTGGAAAGGCTGACTGAAGTCTGTTCTTTAGTAAGTACAATTTATTAAAGTTAAGTCAGTAATTCCTTTGTTGCCTAGGCCCTAGTAAAATAGAAGGTTGTTTGTTTAAACTCATTAACTCCTAAAGAACAATACTGGCACGACACAACGGGGAAAGTAGATTAACTTGCTTTCATTTGCGTTAAGTTTTTAGTTTGTAACATTTAGAGGAGGAGGTTGGAAGGTTTCCTACATACTCTGAGAGGAATAAATAAAGTATCGTAGTAGTAGGTTAGTAAGTAGTTATTTGATTTCAAATTGGAAATTATTTTTAAGATTGAGGGTTTATATTACGATTATGTTGTATATGTTGTTGGTTTTAAAGTGGTTTAAAAATAGGTACAAGCTTAAACATGAGCCCGGGTATACTACAATTTGGAACATAGTTTCCAGATAGCAAAATGCTCTTCTGTCACCTAATAATCGCTGTGTTATGCTCTTTGTAATATAGAACTTATTTGTTGTCTCTCGGTGTCTCCGAATTTTCATAACTTTATTTTACATGCCATAGATTTAAATATTTTTCAAAGATAAGAAACAAATTAGGTATTGTATAATTCGAGTAGCCCTTGAAATAAAGAATCTACTAGAAAATGCAGAAACCTTGACTATTTATAAAAAATATTTCGTGTTCAAAATAGATTTGTATATTTTACTAATGAGTATTTCCCATTTAAAAAGTTCAAAGCATTGCAATAAACTGTAATGCATAACAAAGATAAACAAGCTGACTACTGAAGCCCATTCGAAGAACAGCGTGCTTCGTTATATAAAATTGAAGTAGGTTGTGATCATTGTTTTTAAATTTCTATTCCAGATCACCACCACCGCGAGATCCTTTTATTCAATACACAAACATTGAAACATAAATAATTATCATCAAAGAAAACAGGTAAAACCCGCTAAATCAAGTGGGGTTCCCAATTAAAGTGGTTCAGTGATTATTTACAACACGTTATAATAAGGATGTTCGTTATAATAGTTAAGAGGATTAAGCTTTAATAAATTGGGTTTAAAAAGAACGGTCTCAAGGAACGCAAGAGGCTTACCCCCAAATACTCAAAACGCATCGCAAGGTTTAATCACGTCTCAATATTGACAGTTTTCTATGAAAATATTACAAAAATTCGTCTATTGAAATGTGCTTAAATCTGACTCTCGTTTGAGTATTCGAGGGTTAGATTATCAAAAAAAACACAAGCCGCTAACAAATCTGATCGTTCTCAACACGGACACCATTCTTTGAAGCGGGCTTTTGAACTGATTTATGGAAATGCCACGTTGGCGCACATTGTTAGGCCTTTTAGCAAACAGGCAAGGAATATAATGGGAAACGCAAGTCAGATCGACTGAAGCTTGCGCTTAGAATGTTCTTACTCTCCCCATTATTGAGATAATCTCCCGGCACAAAGGAAATCAAGCTCTTTATTTACCTTGATGTTATGCGGTAGACTGGATCGGTGTAGATAATATCAGGATATACGGTTCTGAAAATATCGCGTCTTCTTTTTCCGATTGCGAAGAGAGTAGTTTTAGGAGTGCTTGTAGTTCTGTGAGTTGTTGGTTCTACTAGGCCGATTTACAACAAAGAATAGAATAGAATAAAATGGAACAGAATTGAATATAATAGAATAGAAAAACCATTTATTTGAACACGGTGTACCCGTGTTAAAAGAGTAATAAAAATAAACAGATGAAAAACAAAAACAGTTTAACATGGAGGTAAGTGACATGAAAGGGTGGGTATAGTAGCTTACATTAAATATATGGGTCTGCCTCCACGTACGTCCCTGTGCCAAAATATGTAAAAAAAGAAAGTACTCATACACAGAAATTGTAACGAATTTTTCTATTAGGTACGGTTTTTTTTTAATAATTTGTGTGGTTTTTGAAACTTTATATTGATTCAGCCAAAGCAACTCATTATTATACTGGATATAATTTTAAACAAAGGGAAATAAACGCTTCAATCGATTTTGGTGTAATTCAGATATTGCTGTAGCGTGACTGTAATTTTCAGTTTACTTACGACTTAATTGCTATTGTGCTTCGAGTGATTATCGCAACAATTAAATGTTGTTTGCTATCATAATTTCATGGAAATATGTCAGGTTATCTTTTTTGGGCTTTTGGGTTGTTCTAAACGTCGCTTTTTGAATAAAATCAGTAAAATAATATGTCCTTAACAAAAAAAAATACCATTGATGGGTTATGCAGACATTATAATGTATATTATGTTACAGTGAATTTATAATTATAAATTAATAAGTTGGTAAATATCTACATGAAAGGAAATAATAAACATAACAGCATCATTAACAACAGAATTAATTAACCACCTAGTAAACAATGTTATTAAAACAAAATGGGAGGTTTTGTAATTAAATAATTGGTCAAACCTAGTAAGGTTTTAATCCGTAACCAATTGTTACGAATTAAAACCTAACTAGGTTTGCTAGCCAGCTGATCCTATTTGTATGTTTTTTTTTTATCATAATAAGTATTACAATAAGGGATTTATCTACCAACGGCCTGGCTTAACTAACCTAAACTAAACTTCGCCCTTAGAACGACAAATGCGTAGGTATGTATGTATAATAAGGAAATCTAAATTAAAAATAAAACAGTTCCGTCGTATGATATTTCTTTATAATCTTTGGTAAGCTAAGGAAAATAAAACAAAACTTTTTAATAATCTATCTATATTAAACGAAAAACACTTTTCTCGAACCCAATAAGGTACTTACTGTTTTTTTAGTAACTTTATAGTTACTAAATTAATTCAAATGTCCCTGTAAGCACCACCTAAAATGTGTAACTAACAGGCTCTAACAAAAATGAGCATCCGGTTCATTTGCTCCCCTTTTGCCTGAAATCCTTTCCTTCCTGTCCTCATCAACTTTTTCAACTTGAGTTTTTGAAAAATCAAAAGATACAAATACTTGACATCAAAAGAGTTTGAAGCCGGCGGGCTTTTTTGCAGCGAACATTATTATTTTACGTATCTCTTTTAATGAATATTTTTGTGGTGTTGGATTCCACATTTGTTTCACGCTCACGAGCAGGTAAATTAAAACAAACAAAACAGTTTCAACAAAAACTAAACCACATTTATTTGTGGGTTTTCCCAAAAACATACGTGGTTTCATTAGCATATCTACTATTTACGATAATCGAACGCATCAAAACCAGTGATTCGGACAAACATTCATTCAATTCCAAAATTGCGCACACCGCGAAACCAACAAAGCTAGCAACATCCACGTAATCAAGCTACGTATTTCAGGAATTTCACGATTTTGGTCAGGAACATGCAACAAGGCCTCAGGTCAGCTCCAAAATTGTACAAAGCGACCAGTGTTTATCGGTAAATAGTGCGTTTGATTACCTTACTGTAAGTAACACCTTGTGTTTTGCTGTTAGGGCTGTTAAAACCCGACAGAATAACATAATACAATTCAATACAACAGCTTTGGGTATTCATTCATCAATATCTTTTGGCAAAGTATGCGATATGTTTAAATTAATTAGCTAGTTAAACTATAGAAAAGTTCAACTTAGAGGAACAAATCAGAACTAGTTTTTACTATAGTAACCGTTGAGCTAACTACGTACAGCTTAGAATTTGCACCACCCCATATCTTCCCGTGGGTGTCATAAGAGGCGACTAAAGGATATCCACAGGGGGCGGGCAGCAGCGCCCTTGCAGAACAATTCTACTACAGAACTGCGATCCCCAACCCGCATGCCCAGCTTGGGGATTATAGGCATTACCCCCCACTAGATAAACGCCAACAAGGCACGTATCAGGAGGAGGCCTGCGTCCAGCAGTGCACCAATACAGGCTGTTGAGGTTGAGGAGGAGCTTCTATTACAGCCCATTGCAAACATTGAATATTGATTTTACAGGATCTGGTTCATACCTAATATTGTAATTCTTAAGTGTACTCAATAAACACAAAGCATGAACTTAATTCATAAGATATGTACATAGGGGAGCTTAACCCTAAAAAAGAGTTTTCTTCCAGCAAATCTGGAGTTATAGGAAAGGCGATAGAATAGGTAGAGGAAGTGTTCAAATTACGAATTTACAAGGTACATTATAACTATGCTTATGATAAACATAGGTACATTATAAAAATAATAATGACTAAATAATGTTTTACTAACTAAAGCATTGGTTTGCAAATTTCTCGAGCTTTAATATCGAGTAGATTAAACCTTCCGATGTTATAAGCCGGTTTCCATCTATCGGGTTTCCTCATTAAAGCGAGTCTCGGCTCCAGCGTGTATTAATTAACTCTCTATGAATGTGAGGCCACATCAACGAACCTAAGCCAGGTCAAACTTTATTCCTGTAAAATACCTATTTTGGTAGATATCGTGATAAAGCATAGGACCCTGACATACACCAGCAGAAGAACTAATTTCAAATCGTGGATTCTCAGAAACCTATCAGGCACCAAATTGGAGATCCAATAAAGTGCCTGATAGGACACACCGCCTTCAAAAAGTAATTTTGACAAAAATAATTAATCTCCGTTAATATGACTTTAAGCCAGTATGACATGGCTGAACAGATTTCTACCAAAAATAATTAAGCCGTTGCCAGAAATCATACTTATTTATTCGCCTAAATTGTAATTTAAAGCCATAAATACACATAATACAGCCATCGGAAGGTTAGGTTCTATGCCCTCGAAAGTGAAAAGCTCAACTAAGGTCCTATTGGGTCCGCCTTCCTCAGTCATAGGCTGACATGCGCGGCGCAGCGGCGGCGGCGCTGGCATGTTTCGTGTGCATATTTTTGTCTCGGTCATACTTCTGTCCATCCTTGTTCAGAGTCAGAGTCAGAGTCAAATCGTTTAATTCTTTAGACTTACAAAATAAGCACTCAGACAAGTCACGCGTAAACACAAATATATCGCAATGAACGTTGATGTTTATAGATAGGCGGGGCGTGAAGAGTCGCGGTGCACGCATGTAAAAATGTGCGAAGCCGTGGGGCGCAGCTAGTTTGCAATAAGCCTACCTAATGCATGCCTTGCGTCTCCGTAAACAAAGCCTAAGAATACAACTAATAAGAACGTTTTAAAATCACAAATTAACCATAGAAAATAAACAAACATCTACAAGAAGTTCTTCAATTCACCTCCACTGCGTGCATTGTTTCTTGCCCTCCTAATTAGGTGGGGAAGCTTTTGTCTTGGTTTCTATGCGGACTTCACAATGTGGCATATTCGTCTCTATTTCAATAATGGACCTTATTATTACCCTTTTATGGTCGTAGCTGAGTAAAACAATGGCGAAGGCGATCAAAAGCGCTTAGTGCTGGAGTAGTGAGTGACAATAGGCCGCAAAGTCTACCGTGGAGATAATAAACGGTCTTTCGTATTTAATTTACTGATGATGATTGTCGTTTACAATTTAGATTACAGTACAAGTCGGTCACTAAACGTCAATAATTAAAAAAATATGATATCATTATAATCATTGTACGTGGCCGAAATTTGGCTAGAAAGAAATCATGCCAGGCGAATTTTGCCGAATATTGCGAATACGCAGGTCATATTAATATTGCAAAAGTGTGTTTAATGTAACTAACACAAAGCCTTATTAAAATTTAATATCGCAATCGAAACATTAAGAGAATTTTAAATACCCGTTTCATAATCTTCAATACTTCTACGTGGTACTTTATATTTTTTCTGTGATACTACGTTAAGAAATCGCTAATGTTCAAAAAATATCGGTTTTAAATATTTTTCATAGAATTCGGAATACTAAACTCACTTAACTAAGCTGTAGCCTTCTAAACATAAGCCACAGCAGTCTTATTTTCAGAACAAATACGGTTCTGAATAACATGAAGCCAAGGTTTCACTGCTTCCACCACATTACTTGACTAACCACAATAGAAATTATCTCTAGACAAAAGACAAGCGCGGAGAACACCAACGCTAGGCTTAGAACAATGAAATTATAATATAATCCAAGATATTTGATGTCAACAAAGATAAATGAGAACTGATAACAATAATAGAAGAACCAAGGAAATATTAAACTGAAAAAAAATACAAACTTCAACAACGCACAATTGCACACGCACTGGGAAAAAGGTTCAATTCGAGTTCGAGATGAAAGCCAAATGAAAACTTTGGCTTTGAGCTGATACTCGTACCAGTGTCGAAAAATATTTTCCACCAATAATTTCTCTCTGGATTTGCAACGCCTTTCTTTTAAAAACATATCTAGGATTCAAAAACCGAGAGGTACAACTCATGTATTTTTGATGTAAGCGTCTTTAAGATAAAACATTTGTCTAAGCCCCGAACAAAATCCTGTTCCCTTTGTCCCAATTTGGGATTATTTACATACGAGTATTTTACTTGTGGTTCATACTACTTACCAATAATTTACTGTGGAAATACGATCTGGTGATATTTTGCTTGCCACTGTCGTTCCGTAAAACCTTACGAGGTCTTCGTTAGGGTCATAGAAGATTTTTCTATTTATTTAAAAATAGATTGACTATAGCCTATAACCTATAATAATCATATCACTGAAAAAAACTTAATTTAATTATAACTAGGTAATTCATGTTTTGACACTTACATTTAAACAGGTAAATACGACATTTTGTGGAATAAACTTCACAATTGTATTTTAATGTTCAAAACTTATTCTAATATTTTTTCTACGACACTTATATCCATTCATTACGGTTGTAAGCGGGTTAACTACGAACCTTATTTGTGTTGGAAGAACACCAACACAAATAAGGTTCGTAGTTAACCCGCTTACAACCGTAATGAATTCGTCAAACTACGATAGTTTTTATAACTTATATCCATAATAAGGTTACCGACTGCGTGTTGCCATACATTTGTTATGACGTTATAGGATAATAATAATAATTTAAACAAACTAGGTACGTCTAAGTAAGTACCTATTAATCATTATTTATTTATATCTATTAGCCTATATATATAAATAAATAAACAATGTAGGACGATTCACACAGCATTATCCAGCCCCAAGCTAAGCCGAGCTTATGATAAGGATACTAGATAACCGATATACATAATACAATACATAGATAAATATGTTTTATTATATATTATATGAACCTATCAATTAACCCCGTAGATAAATAATGAAGCATAATAAATAAGTAAAATAATAGTAACATAACATGTAGATTGTAGACATTATATTGATGTACTAGGATCGCTTTATGGCTTGGGATATGCGATAGAACTTGTGGAAATATTTTATTTGTGGTTCCATAAGTTCGGTTTTATTGACGGCAAATAAAATGCACATTTTATGTGGCTACATGCAGTGCATACGAATTGGCGAGATCAGGCAGAAAATAGCTTCCTAACATGTTTCTTGCCATCTGTTTAAGTAAACATTTTACTTTTATCCATAGATGTAAATAAGTCTTTCTTAAGTCTTTGCTTTTAGTTGTAACACAAACACAACACAGGCTTTTTGTTGGGCAAGCGCGCTGGGAGAACATTTTTTTTTCGGTAAATGACCTTCGTTTGAATGCAATCTCACCTGATAGAAAGCGAAGATGCGGCCGACGGTGTATCACGAAGGTCTTGAAGATACCTATCTACAATATAATATCCACAACATTTTACACAGGTAAATCTAGGTATGCTTACAGCTATGTTTCTACACAATTTTTTTATTATTAACAATAATAAATTATAATAAAAAAACTTTTAGGTTAAATAATAATAAAATTTTCAAACTTATAAATAATTGCATGCATGATAATTAACGATAGTCTACTTGGCATCGCTGTAAGGATTCCAGACAGCCCAGGTTTCGACAGAGTCAAAGGCCTTCTCATAGTCCACAAAGGCCAGACACAGGGGCTGATTATACTCTTCGGAATTCTGTATAATCTGCCTCACTGTGGTCTATGGTGCCATATCCTCCGCGAAACCCGGCCTGTTCCGGAGGCTGGAACTCGTCGAGTCTCCTGGCGAGACGGTTCGTGATCACTCGTGAGAACAGCTTATAGACGTGGCTCAGGAGTGTGATGGGTCTGTAGTTTTTAAGGAGGGTTTTATCTCCCTTCTTAAAAAAGAGCACCACCAAACTCCCGCTCCACGCCTTTGTAGTTCTCCCACTGTGAAGGACGGCGTTGAAGTGGTTCTGTAGCTCCTGTATAACAGGCTCCTCCGGCTTTCAAAAGCTCTGATGTTATTCCGTCCTCCCCGGGGGCTTTTCCATTTTAAGCTGTCTTAGAGCTAACACGATCTCGTCTTGACTGATGTCAGGCATTACAATTTTGACAATGAAATACAAAGTAGGTATGCAAAACATTCTTTATGTAACAATTATTTAGCAACTAACAGAGGTACCTACTACACACTAGGATTCCCTGTGTCGTGCAGACCAAAACAATAGTCAGGCAGGATAGATACATGTAGTCAGTAACAGTGTTTACGTATCCTACTTACTTCAATAAAACCAAGTAGGTAGGTATTGAATGTGGATGAGTAGATAATATATGTTAGTTAAGTGATTTGCAAATATAAATGAAACTTATAATACAAATATAATATTTCTTAACTCCAATGCACATGGTTCGAGCGGATATCGATGCTGGTGATCCTACTAAACTGTGTCACCCTTGGGATGTACCAGCCGTGTGTGGATGACCAGTGCGTGACAAATAGATGTAAGATATTACAGGTAAGATTTTCATTTACTTAAAAAATATGCCTCATTTAGGCCCGTATTATGAAAGCTTGCTCAGAGCTATGAGCTATGCTTGAGCAACATTTAAGCTATAGAAAAGCGTTACTCAAGCAGAGATTGAAGACTGAGCAAGTTTTCATAACACTGACTTAAGGCCCGTATTATGAAAGCTTGCTCAGTCAATGAGCTATGCTTGAGCAACATTAGTGCTATAGAAAAGCGTTACTCAAGCAGAGATTGAAGATGAACAAGTTTTCATAATACGGGCTTTAGTTTCTACGTCTTAGATAGAGTAAAACGTATAAATAGGAAGTAAAACCAGAAAACATTTAAACAAAATCAAGCAAATATGTAGGTACCTAACAGAAAAGATTGTCCTACCTACTTGTAACCAAGAAGTTTTTACAATAGAGACTCAAAAAGTTTTTATTAACCTCGCTTCAAATTCATTTTTATTTTCTATGGGAATTTTGTTCAATAAAGCCAATGCAACTTCCTGTGGTGGAAATGAGAACTTAATGGTAAAGCAAACTTTTTTTACTGGCAACTAATACTTATAAATTTTGTTCGTACTCTTCTGAATTTAAAATAATACACTTCGCTCTTTTGTTTTTTATTACGCGATTAATAATTTATCGAGATTCCTTACATCTTTGTGGACAAACGCAGTGTTATTTTTATCGATGGAGGAGATGAGATACAATATGAGTAATTATTATTTTCGCCGCGTTGTTTTGTGGAAGAAGTAGACTAATAAAGAATAATTATTATTTTTTAGGTTTTTGACGACGTCATCTTCGCGTTTTTCACGATTGAAATGGCGATCAAAATGATAGCTATGGGTACTTACGGCCACGGTACCTATCTAGCTGACTCGTGGAATAGACTGGATTTTTTCATTGTTATGGCGGGGTATGTATAAATTGAGTTTGATGTTATCATGAATTAAGGCGCATACCCGAGCCAATATGACAGCGCCACCTATTTTATCATATATTATTATAATCATATTACGGGCGACATTTCATTGTGCAAAGACGTAATAACGACCTACTTATTATGTAACAGTCGCATGCATGCCCTGTGTCCAGCAGCGTGGAGATTATAGCATACGCTCATTAGAGTAAACGTCATAATCCCCATGCAGGCATAGACCACATGCGCTTATCAGGAGTGCCTCCGTCAAACAGTGGACTGGAAAAGCTGTTAATTTCAAATGAATTTTACTAAGAGTTATTAAAAAAGAGGTGCGAATAGGCATACGGTTTTACCTAATAGTGTGACAGTGTAGTCTCACAATCGAAATTCAAAAACTGACCTGTAAAACATATACTTATTTTCAGATCACTAGAATACGGACTAAATGTGGAAAATATAAACTTATCAGCGATCAGAACAATCAGGGTCCTACGTCCCTTGAGAGCAATAAACAGGATACCGAGTAAGTATAATTTTTTTTAAGGTCTCTGCATACGTGACGGGTCCCGGACGGAACGGGACAACTTTTAAATATATCGTTGGAAACAAAAGTTCACAGTTGCACATTGCACACGGGACGGGAGCGTGGACGGGACGAGGTTTAGTCTTTTGTATGTGACATTGTCTTGCTCCGTTCTCGTTCCGTCCGGGACACGTTACGTATGCAGACACTTTTATTTGTGATATTACTATTTTAAAAGTCTTAAAATAGGCATTAGAGTCCTATCCGCAAACAACAGTGCCCGTACGTGACGATCAATAACGTATCCATCAGTGTCCATCAGTGAAGTATTGGAGCATACATTTTGTACGACGACGCTATCCGTACTCGTCAGAGATGACGACGAGTGCAGGACGAGTACGGATAGCGTCATACAAAATGTTTGCTAAAATATCATTATTCACTGACACTGATGGGAAAAATATTAATATTAAAAATTAAAATATTTAGATTTTTGTAAAACCTTAATAACTACTTTAAATGCCTTAATATTCACACAGTATTTTGTCAAACAAAACTCAGGAATACGTTTTATTACAGGAACACTTTGATATTGTTCTCAAAACAATAGCGATAGATTTTTCAAAGACGGTCTATGATAATAAATCATTGACAGAGAAATCGACAAACGGACATAAAAAAAACTTACGTACAGTCAAACATAGAACAATTTATTCATAATCTGATAAAAATAGGTTGCGGTCAAGGTATCCATTTACCATATAAAATTTTCGTTGGGGCAACTATATATTTCTTCTGTGCTCCGGGATAATATTCAACAATCAGTCAGAACAGTTCAGTAAATTTTAACGTCAATAATAATTTAGTTACATTGACAACCTTTACCTATCGCAATTACTTATCATGCTGTCCTTTATCTTTTACGTTCGAACAATACAAACCAAGCAACAAGAAGCAATCAACTTAGATCCTCTAGTGGTTTTCATTAGTTACCTGGCAACCTTTTACAGACATAGGTAGAAAATCAACAGAGTAACGGATTTCTTTTTAAAGCTCTTAGGGTGTTCTTGTACTAAACCCCGGTTTCTGGAAGCGAGTGCTCTTAATACGAGGGCCCTTTACTTAGTGACCTGCGGGGGTTCCGTAGAAACCTGATTTAGAAATTTTGACTTACCTACGTACGTACGCTTTTAACTGTATTTTTTTTATCTATAAGTTTGCACTATTTTTGTAAAATTAATGCGCATACCCGAGCCAATATGACAGCGATACCTATTTTATCATATTTTTACGTTTATCATAGGAATTTTAAAAAATCCTACGTTCCGTTTGTGCTAGCTATTTTTTAATACTCGTACCTCTTTAATAATTTTATCTCATATAGTTTAGGAGGAGATGCGAAAATAGAGTTTGGTGGCCAAAAAGCGCAACTTCATATCTCTGCCTAAGCTTTACAAAATGAAACTATTACAGAGGCATTATTAATCAATAACTTATAATAGATACCACAAACTGAACGTAGGATTTTTAACACTTGCTGCGTTTAACGTAATAATAAAAGATAAAATAGTTGGGGGCGCCACTTTCACTGGTGTATAAGTGAAAAAGTAAGTGATAAATAATTGATCAAAAAAACATTATGGGACAATACGTCGTTGAGCTGACCCAATTTTAAAAGGCAGACAATTTCCCTGTGTTCTATGTACTTAAAGTTGGTATTATATATATATCCGCCATTGCTTTCCAATCTCATAAAACTGTCTAAATCACCAAATTTTTTCGTCGATTTAATCTCTAAGTTAGAAATACCATTTAACGAGTTGCAAGTTTATTAATACCGAAGTCATTGAAAAGTTTTCCATTACGTAGCAAACATGAGAATTCGTTAAGGTCAGAAATCTATACTGTTGAAATAAACCCTCTTATCAAGGGGCCGGGGTATCGATCGCAGCAACAAGTTAGCTGGGCTCAGCTCAGCCACTGCTCTGGGATACGTCAATAACGGAAGATTACGGATACCTTAACTCGAATACTGTACCAGCAGAAAATGAAGGTGCTATATCGTATGATGTGTACAAATAGGACCTTACATTTCCAACGAATATTATACTCGTAACTAGCAAAAAAAGTAGGTGCTATATCGTACCTTACATTCACACAAATACGTGCAAAGTGTTATATTATTTTCTATGACGACTTTGATAAATACTAATATAATTATAACATTTGAGCTTATAAATTCCTTAAGTTTTTACAAAAAAACATAATTCACCACATCTTTTTACCATTGTTTGAACAAAATGAGAAAAAAATTGTAAGTAAATAAGTAAAGTTAGTCTCATAGTTGGCGAACAACTTATTAGGAGAGAAATAAAATAAGACGAATGGAAGGATAACTCAGAAAATATAACAAATGGAGAAACTGAAAGAAAAGTATATTGCTACGATGACTAGCGAGACTTTATATTGTGGCAAGATGAATTGTCCAATAAGGTTACACGAACTCTATTACTACTCGTATTACGGTTTACACTGTACTTCCATGGTAGTCTCAATTTATAATGTTATGCTCCTAATTTTATGACGACGTTAAAATAACGTCCGTCACAAATAACAGGATTTCCGCAGTTTTCACAGTCTATAAAACCTGTAATCACAGCACTTAGGTTTAGTTATGTTTATCCCGCAGGGTCCGTGATCTTGGCTGTGAAGCATTAATAATGTTTTAATGATCGCGACCTTTGGGCCTACCGTTTCCAAGGCGGAAATTTGTTCCTTTCCGCAAGGTCTCTAATCTCTCGTACGAGCGGGCCCGCCGGCAAACATGCCTGCCCCATATTTAATTCAGCTGTACGTAGGCAGAGTGAAACCAAAGTCAAATAGTTTAAAATTCAGCAATGTTTTCTCTGGTGGGTGTTTGTGGCTTTATTCAGAATCACTTATTCTGAACTTTGACTTCAATAAACTGTTGGTTTTGGCAAATTCCCTGAAAACTTCTACAAGCTGAACCAACGCAGCTTTAGAACTCAATTTTGTACAGGACGTGCCGTGAGCGTCACGACTTCGAAACGGTTGCCATTGAACATTCAAACAAAAGACAGGCGCGCACTGAAGTTTCACAAATCCCAGCTGGGACGTGCAAACAACGGGGACAATGCAACTCTCTCCCGCAAATTAAATCGAGCCCCCGCTGGCGGCGGTTAGACATACATCGGCACTAATTTGCCCTCGCACGATTTATCGCTCTCACGTGCCTTTTTATTCCGTTAAATTGAATCCCGCATAGTGATTTATATCCGACTAGAAACTACGCTGCAAAGCTTACAATAGCTGGCTAGCGATATTCTGCTAAAACCACAGAATTCTAAATAGCAGGCTTTGTAAATCATGCCAGCACCATGCAGTTCTGTCACGAGTAAGCATTCCAGTCTGGCAGCAACAAATTAATTGAAACCCATCTAGCCGTGCATAACAAAACAACTGCACCTTCGCAGTAAATTAATTCATAAACTTCGCCGCATTCAGTTGAAATATATTTCCTTTTTCCCGATCCCGTAATGAATTAGTTATGGAAGTCTTTGCTTTATTTTGTGTTTATCCCAACTATTAATCGAATTTCTTCAGACTTCAGCGCTACAAATTGTGCTCGTATAATTTATGGAATTGCCTTAACCAATGCCATTTTCATATCGTAATTTAGTAAAAGTTATAAGAGTTCACATCGTAGTTTTTTGTTCACAGGTATGCGTATTCTAGTCATGCTGCTACTCGACACATTGCCTATGCTTGGCAACGTCTTACTGCTATGCTTCTTCGTTTTCTTTATATTCGGTATAGTGGGAGTACAACTGTGGGAAGGAATCTTGAGACAAAGATGCGAGCTCGTTCTTCCACCATACGTGCCAAGGCCCAAGTATGTTTCTATTAATCATAATCGTATCATTTAATCATCAAGCAAACGATAAAAACTAAATCAAAAGAAGTTTTCATAGTTTGCCACACCTAAATAAATAACCTGAACTAAATTTTTAATAGATAAGTAAATAAATGAAATAAGATGATGCCGTTAGGTAGGAACAAGTTTTGAATAGAATCCCGGTTAAAAGGACATTTATTTTGTTCCATTCGCTCGCGAGCGCTCGATTTAGCGGCACGACCCATTGCTAACGTTGACTGCATGCAATATTTAATGCTTACATCCTCGCAGCGCACTCTACATCGCTGTGGCTCTACATGACATTTTAATATTATATTTCATTGCATACAATTTTTGCACTCTTTCTAGCCAACACATTTGTGGAACGCGCATGTTGAGAGGTCCGCTTACGAACTAACATCATGACACAAAACTTAAATATTGCATTCCGTCAAAACTCACACAACAAGATTTTTAAACCAATACTAACTATTCACACGCATGGAGAAATACATGACCTGATAGAACATGATAGATAATGTAGTAATCCAAGTAATCAAATAAAAAAAAGGATCAAATTATTATTTTTAATCTTAGATTAGAACTTAGTAGAATGTGATCTCAAGGCATATTTTGTCCTATACTACATTACATAGTTCTAAGGCTTCGTCGGTGTCGTAGCAAGCCCATAGCTACGATGCCTACGAAGCTAAACCAAAAATGTTACTAATCTAAGTTGTTCAAGCTACGAAATCACTTTCGTCTGACATTTTAACATTGAATCCTTTAGAATTTTAGGTACATAACACTCGTCACGGCTTCCTAACTTTGTGTTCCAGAGACCTGTCCGAATGGTACAGAGTGCGCGTCAGAGTAAACTCGTAAGAATTTGCGTACAACATTAATGTGTATCTTAAGAATATTACAAACTCTTGTTCCGTGTACCTTCACACATCTGCCGTCCAGATGTGCTATCGTATTTGCTTCCCTTTCAAGAGTTGGCAGTTTTTAAGACATCACAACAACCCAACTCCGATTTTGTATGATGTTTGAAGAACTGCCAATTTATCCTATAAGTACACGTGGGTAGTTGTTTCGACTTCCTCTTGAATATGTACAAAATATACTCTTTTCTATCTATTGAACACCACCTATTTTGTCCCAATATAATAAATCAGACAAGCCAAAGTTTCTAGAAATACTGTACCATTGTATTACCGGTGAACATTGGATAATTACCTACACACATCAAAATATACATGAGCCATTACATCGCTGATAACATTTATTTGCCATAACAGCTTTGTTCGTTGTGTGTTCATAATGTGATGTCTAATTCTGCTTTGCCATCAAATAAATGAGAGTCAAATGTAAACAGTAAAAATGCTATCGTGTCCATTCGTCTCGCCAACCAGAGACTTTTTTGAGAGTCGGAGACCACAATAAAAGGCTTATGGCGAACATCAAGGGTAACGAGCGGGCTTCCCAAATGATGTGGGTTACTGGCTCGTATTCCGACGCATGTACTGTCATTAAACGATAACGACTCTATGGCTACTCACGTTAATCTTACCGATACCGGCCTCCCTATCCCACCTTTATTAGCGCTACCATTAGGTACCATTCATAGTGGCACGTAATAGATTTGCATTGAAAACATACAATTAGTGCATGTTTGCATGCTCTGTAGGCACTTGATCCATAGCCGTGGCATAGACATTTAGAAATTATCATCTGTGGGGTATTCTTAAGCCTTAGTTTTCCCCAAACAAAGTCTGTAAATACGTTATATAAGGTTAGAAAATGCACAAGCAATAACACTTTTCTATAGAACGTAAACAGGCTATAAAAGCTCTTACTAAATGTTTAACTTGTCCAAGAACTTTGCCAAGCTCACGTTCAGTTTTAAACATTCCAATTTTGTTCGCTCGCTGCATTATGCTGAACTTGGCATTTTTCTATGAACTTGTGGTAATAGTGCCTTATTTTAGAAATAACTAGGTGCACCTACTTTATTTTTATGCTCGTAAACCACATGTTTTAGTTTGTAGGTACATAATATAATAGTAATAAAAAAAATAGTAATCATTTGTTGTCTTAGAAACACATTAAATAACCTTCGTCGTAAATTGCAATTTAAACAGGCATTCTTAACATTTTCTGCCCATTTTTCTTTGAATTTTTGATATGTGTATACTGACAGTGAAATGTTTTTTTGTGCAGCATATCGTTCTACTACGAGTTCTCGAAAGAACTGGACTACATTTGCACAACTTCTGAAAACAGTGGAATGCACTATTGTGGCGACTTCCCTCCCTACCGATATGGGGCGTTAGTGTGCAACGAGACGGCAAAACCGCACTCTTATAACACGCCAACGAACGCGTCTTGTGTAAACTGGAACCAATATTACACGAACTGCACGCAGCGAGGCTCAAACCCCTTTCAAGGGACGATCTCGTTCGATAATATTGGACTTGCGTGGGTTGCTATATTTCTGGTAAGTTTATACCTACTAAAAATCCAACATGTTGATAATTTTAGAATGTCTGGATCGAATCTGTTAAATTTTCCAGGTCATATCTTTAGAAGGCTGGACTGACATAATGTACTATGTACAAGACGCACACAGTTTTTGGGATTGGATCTATTTTGTACTTTTGATCGTGGTAAGTTAATTATTTTTATATTGTCTGTCTCACCTAATATTTTGCTTAGAGTAAGAGATGTAAAGTTAAGTTATCGACTTGCAAGGTTCAACCGCGCCGTTATGATAAGGGTTCGTTCCCTGTCAGGTAAAGATAACCGCTGAATGTAAATTAATTAAAACAATACTTCGTAATCAACGCTTCAATTGCCTTCGGTACGGCTTCCAAATTGAAAGCGATCTTATCTCGGCGAGGGTAAAGACGCCTTTAACTTTTCATTAGGCGCAAATCTGTACGAGAATTAATTAATTTACAAAGGACCTACTACAGTTTTACAACATTGCGGTATTCAGATTGGGATCATCTTTAAAGTTTTGTATCTATGGGGTACCTCTACCAACAAAAGATGATAGGTTAAAGTCCGGATCGATGCCTCGGGCACGAGCAAAATTGTTAACCTATCAATACTTGATTGCGATTTTCAGTAGTTTTTGGTAGTAGACAGTGACGTATCACCACTATGTACTATGTATATATACAGTGAAAATGTAATAAAATCAACATGGAAAATAATAAATAGTGAGACTGGAAAGGTCAGTACCTACGATAATGATTACAATTTAAAGATTAACAGTTGCACAATCAAAAATGACATTGAAGTAGCCCAAGCTTTTGAAAACTTTTTTACTGACATTCCAATCTCTACCACAAAGTCCCTAAATTCTTCTCAAGCAATTGCCGAGTCTTTACTGATAGAAAATGTACCTAAATGCGAAAATAAATTTAATTTCAACCACGTTAATGAAAAAGATATTATAAAAGTCTTCAAACTTTTAAATATAAAGAAAACTGCAGATCTCTGGGGCATTTCCGTTAGAATTATTAAACCTTTGATTGATACCATTGCACCAGATCTAGCTTTTATATTTAATGAGTCTATTGATTGTGGTGTATTTCCTGATCTAATGAAATGTAGCAAAATAATCCCACTGTTTAAATCAGGTAGTAGGTCTGACCCCACTAACTTTAGACCAATATCAGTACTGCCAACATTCAGCAAAGTTTTTGAAAAACTTATTTTACATCAATTGCTCAGTTATTTCAATTGCAATGACCTGCTTCATAGTAAGCAATTCGGGTTTACTCGCGGCAGGTCAACTACTGATGCCGGTATAGAGTTAGTATCGCATATTTTTGATGCTTGGGAGAAGTCGCAAGATGCCTTAGGCATTTTTTGCGACTTGTCGAAAGCATTCGATTGCGTACACCATGAAACATTAATCAGGAAACTACATCACTATGGAATAAGGAACACCTCCTTGGATCTTCTCACATCTTATTTGAGTGATAGGATACAAAGAGTTGACATAAATGGGAAACGATCTTCGGGGTCTGTAGTTACAATGGGTGTACCGCAGGGATCTATCCTCGGTCCTTTCCTATTTTTAGTTTATATTAACGACCTGCCTCATCTTGTCAAGAATAGTCACGAGATTGTATTGTTTGCTGATGATACTTCATTAATTTTTAAAATGAAACGACAAAACACTAATTTCGACGATGTAAACAATGCAATCTCAAAGGTAGTTCATTGGTTTAGTGTCAACAATCTTTTGCTTAACGGAACCAAAACGAAATGTATTAGATTTACTCTACCTAATGTAAAACAAGTTAAGGCTGATGTAAACGTAAATGGAGAAACGTTAGAAATTATAGAAAGTACCGTATTCTTAGGAATCACCTTAGATAATAAACTTCAATGGGGCCCACACATAGATAAGCTATCGAAGAGACTTAGTTCTGCAGCATATGCAGTCAAAAAAATCCGTGATCTCACAGACGTGGACACATCTAGACTAGTTTATTTCAGCTACTTCCATAGTATTATGTCTTATGGTATACTGCTTTGGGGGAACGCTGCAGATATTAACACCATATTTGTGCTGCAGAAGCGGGCTGTTCGTGCCATCTATAAAATGGGTCCCAGAGAATCCCTACGTGATAAATTCAAAGAAATAAATATAATGACAGTACCAAGTCAATATATTTATGAAAACTTGTTGTATACTCATAAAAATATCAATAGTTTCCCAAAAAATTGCGATATACATAATGTAAATACTAGAAATAAACATAAACTCGCTGTACCCACAACTAGGCTGCATAAAATTAATGTATCTTTTAAAGGGCAATGTATACGCTTCTACAACAAAACCCCTACTGAGCTGCAAAAATTATCAGTAAATAAATTCAAACAAATTGTCAAAACTTTATTATGCAAAAAGGCTTACTATAAAATATCAGATTATCTAGATGATAAAAAAGCTTGGGACGGATTTTGCTCCAACTCGAAAAATAACAACTAACAGGCTAAAGGTTTCTTCGTCGTTTCTTTACTTTAGTCTACATACCGAAGCGATCGAAATCAAAAATACCACTTTATTTCCGTGTCAGTGTATTTTTTACTATGATTTGACCTTTTCTAAGTGTACATTTATTGTATTTATGGAAATAAAGCATTTTTGAGTTTGAGTTTGAGTTTGAGTTTATGGTGACGACTTCCCGGACATTACCCTTACCTAGGTCAAATCAAACCATTTTTTTGACTTCCTAACAGATTGGATCATTCTTCATGATCAACCTCTGCCTAGTCGTAATTGCTACTCAGTTCGCTGAGACAAAAAAACGCGAGATGGAAAGAATGAGAGCTGAAAGAGCTCGCTTTACGTCCACTTCTACGCTCGCCTCCTCAACCAATAATAGTGAGCCTGCGACGTGTTATGCAGAGATCGTGAAATATGTTGCGCATTTGTACCGGCGGTTTAAGAGGAGGATGGCCAAGAAGATAAGGTATGTGTTCTCTACATACAGTGAGAACTTTTTTAACATTTTCTATGTACCTTTAACATTTTCTATGTACTGAAATTGATTAGCTAACTTTTCTTCGTTAGATTGGTTGTTATTTGACAAACAATACGTTCTTTTATTACTAAAATAGCACATCGATAATCTGATAGCTCGGACCCACTCAAACCCTTTCATTGAAAACATCTCACTTCTGCTCGAACAACACTTTGGATCGGTGGCACTACAATAGCCTTTGTATCGGCATAAATTCTGACAATCTTTCTCCATTCACGGGCAACTGAACATTTCAATAAATCGTTTCTGACACTCTATTTTGTTATTTTCCTTTCTTTTCCTAGCTATCAAGTACATATAAAAACTAAAGTTTAATGTTTTGTTTATCGAGCATAGTAGTTTCCCAATCCAAAATAAAAGCTAATTATATTATGATGTAATCAAGTAAATAGAAAGATCCATCTAAGGAAATCTTTTTGTTTTATACCAATGTAAGATAAATTTACTGGGAAAATCCCTCTGTTTGCATATTTTAGACAACAGAATCACGCTACACGAAATCGACATTTTCTGTTTGCAAATCTTTTTATCCCGCAACAGATCCCTAGATTTTGTTGAAATAATGGATTTGTTTCGTGTGATATTCAAAGTCTTTAGGGGTCTGATACATTATGAAGATTACTCTCATCGTTTATTCATGCCCTTGTTCTGTCTTTCATTTGGAGTGTAATTCCCATTGCTGCTCGTAAGCGACCGAGGTTCAATTAGTTTTCGGGTCTGCCTGATCAATGAGATACTTATCAATCCCCGAAACCTGGCCTTATTACTGACCCATTGACATATATATATATATCTTAAAAAAAGTATATGTTTTTAAGATAAATAATACATTCAGGCGTTACTTTGCGGAAATCCATTGTAAATATAAGAATAAAAATATTTAGTAACCTTTCTGCGAAAAAACCTAGTGCTATAAAATCTAACAAATTATACAAAATTATACATTTATACAAAATGAAAAAACATTTATCAAAGTAGTAGTCAACTAGTTTCGTCTCTCCACGAGACATCATCAGGACACCACACCACTCGATCCTGACACTGAGAGCGCCAAACAACAACGGCAGAGTCAGAGTATTTTATTCTTATATTTATATTGTTTTATTTATCAAAAAATACTAAAACACAGAGTTGTCAATGTATTTGTATTATTGGGTATAGTAACTTCAAAGAAACTCTTAATTTAAATTATCATTATTGTTCAGGTTATACCGATATCAGCGAGCTCAAATGCAATGGGGGACAAGCAAAGAAACTCTTCAGTTGCCATCGACCAAACCAAAGCAACATCATCCATGCTGCCCAAGAGCTAATTCACAGGTAAGAAAATATAGGTTGTATTGTTAGATAGCGTGGTTCCGTTTGTCCCAAGTTTGTCTCGTATCACAAAACCGGGACGAACGTGATATCAAATAAAAGAAAATATTTTTCCACCATGGCGTTGCGGCATTTCTTAGCTTTTCTTGAAAATAAATTGTAAACATTTCATCGTCAAGAATGGAGGAATTATTCGGTGTATTAATTTTCCAGTAGATTATTTTTACAAAAGTTACAAATTAAAGAGTCCAACCATTTCTCTCTCCTCAGGATAACTCGCATTTTATCATCCGCTCCATTTAAAATCCAGGTGACAAAATTAATAAGTTATCCCTCCAAACTCAAACTTTCTTCTCACGAAATTGTCTCAAGAGACTCGGAATTACATTGTAATATTATGAAGGACTCGTAAAGTCACGTAGGCGTCATTAACTTGAACGAGTGAAAATACATCATTTTAAGAGTAGAATTTCAAAATTAATCATTCACATATATGCTTTGAATAAACAGACTACTTTATCTTCATTGTTGATACACATTATGCCACGACAAAAGATAAATAATCAAGGCTTCTGTGTTTTTGAATAATGTCGGAGTAAGGTAATGTGCTACGTGCTACGAATACGCTACGAAAATTCGGAGCTGGTTCGTAGACAGTACTACTATACAATCCCTCGATTCTTACGAGAAAGAGTTCTGTGGTTTCCTAAAAGTTTATATCTATCTTGATATAAACTTTTAGGAAACCACAGAACCGACTTATAAGTATACCCATATTTATTCAATACAAGATTAATACCGCCTAGAGTAAAAAATCTAAACCCAGTTGAAGAATAGGCTCTGCCTCAAAATGCAGCTCTTATTTGAATAAAATAAACATCTTCATTTGTATCACGTAAGGTATAGTTGAGGGAAGTCTATTATTATTGCGTAACTATTTCCTTCTCAGGCACAAGATACAAAGTTTACTATCTGTTGAGCGCCGTTATCCACTTCTAACGGGTTTAAGGAAGTTAACGCGAGTAGAGGCCTGATTTAATGTAATCAACGATCTGAAACTCATTCTCTAAGTAACCAGGTACTCATGATATTAGCAACTAAAATGAGTAAGTACTTCATTTCAGTAAACAAACAAAGCTGATAAAAAATAAGATAAGTTGGTACTTACGTTGTTCTCTGAAGGATAATAATCGGACGATCAGCAGTTTCGTTGGTTACTAATATGGTATTATTTTAGATAAAGTACCTAATGGAAATCTATAGCTCATAAAGGAGCAGCCTTAGATTGTACAGTGGTCTTTTTATGGTCTTTTTATTCACTAAGGACGTTTATGTTCATGTTGTATGCAAGATCATCTAGACAATAAAAAAAACTCTTGCGGGGTAAATGGCGTTAAACATTCGGGAAAATATTAGGTTTCGTGTCCCACGGCAAACACAATTTAGAAGCTGGGTATTCCTTTATTAATGGGAACCTTATTTATTCATGAAAAACATCAGCGTTTCGTCCTTGACCGGGGACACCGTAATGGTGAGTTCGGTATGTTGTGGGCACACAGTAATCATGCGTGGGAACGGTATCTAATAGCTTATAAGACAGGTTCAATGACATTAAACCCCTACTGAAAAAATAATAAAATAAAAAAACACAATTTATACTCCTTTGAGACTGAGTTTTTAAATCACATTTTTGGAAAAATAAACTATTTTTTTTAACACAGAGTTTTTTTCAATCATAGGGATGATAATTTGTTATTGTTCGTAGTTTGTACTAAAAGTGATCGAAGTTTGTCCAACATTATATTTATTGTATAGCTTGGTGTCTATTTGGCACCCTGTAACAGTTGTAAGAGCTTTCTATTCCTTACCCAATAAGACGGCAAGCTGTTTATTTCCTTAAGAGGCTTACGTGTAACATGTTGTACAGCAAACCAACGGCAAAAGCGTGGAGGAAGGGGAAGAGCCCCTCTCGCGACCCAGCCTGTTGCGCGTGCCTTCGCTCTCCGCCGCTGACTTGGAGGTAACCTTGACACACTGACACCTTGTCTTACAGATGCTAAGTAACCATTTCCTTTACAGAGATTTCTGGTTTTATACCTGCTCTACCTGAGCAGATGGGCGTTATCTACTTTTTTATTCGTGTTTAAGTCATTTATTTCATTATATTATATTATACGCAATTTGTTTATTTGTGTTCTTCTGAACATGCCTGGGATCATCTATGAACAGCCTGGGTAGCAAAACTTTAATCGACAACCTCCATCTTAAATGAAATGATAGTGCAAAATATAAAATTATTCTTTTCAAAATATGGACTGTTATTCATTCAATATCGATTGTTAACAGGTGATATTAGACCCGGTTTTTGCAATCAACGCAGGAATTAAAGTTGGTCAAGTCATTATCAGAGTTTATCTACACAAGCCCAAGCCTAAATCAACACTCCTTTGATGTAATTCCGTCCTCGAATTTTAATTAAAAGGTTCCAATGTGAGGAACTATTTCCCATTTACGTTTATTCAGTCGCGCCATAATTAATTATGTAATTTGTAATGCGTGGTGAATTATGAAATAAGCTGAATAGGATGGAAAAGTCCAGCGGCATATAAAAAACACCTTTACTTACTTTATTCTAGATTCTTTTGTAAGATGCTTCTTGCCGTACGGTTCCATTTTTTTATACTATCAGGAGAAATAAAAGTTGTAAATGATATCCAAGACGTTTCTCAGTTTCAAAGATTTTGTTATACAATACTTTAGCTACAGATTTTTCAACTCTGTCTTACTGAAGACTTATTAAAGAGCATCGTAGCAAAAAACCTTTCCAACTACATTTGAAACTGAGAAACATCGTGGATTTCATTTACCTACTAGTTTTATTTAAAAACGTGTTCACAACTAGCACAGAAACCATTTTGTGAATTTCATCGACAGATGATTTAACTTTTATATTAAAATCATGTTTGTTTCTGTTGAGAGTTGCAAATAAAGTATTCTTATTAAACTGTTTTATTTTCTAGAACGCATCAAACCTGTCGCTGCTTTCTCCACCGTCGTTGGCTAGGAGAAGGTCCTCAGTAATGTTCAGCGATACGGTTGTTCTCCACACGTCCAACTCGCCACATAACGTGTGCTCTTCGGAGAAAATGACTCAAACTGGTAAGTACATTGAATCGCTATTGAAAGTGGAGAAAAGAAACTTGTAGGTCCCGAGATCTCGATCTCTCAGAATTCCATCTTTAAATGGCTCTCCAATCCTTTCACATAATGAGTTTTTCTCAAAGTCTCCACTAAAAACTTTACTTGGTTTTTCTTAGCAAGTACTCAACGCGTGTTTAGATTTTTCTTTTCTCACAATTAACTACTTATACTTTCAGTTTGAAAGCACAAACATGTTCAGCATTCATAAATAATTAAAACGGAATGACAATTTTAGACCAAATATCAGGCTACTGCTCCCAGAATAGACTTCACTTTGCATTTTGAAAATCACTTCACAACACCGCCAAACTCTTGGTAAAAACACTAGCGCACACATTGTAGTCGAAAGTTTTTGTACTTTATGTTTCGTAAACACAACATTTGCCTACTTCAAGTTAAAGCCTCTCAAGGCACTCAGTACCGTGTAACTTTACCTGTTGCCACGCTTTCAACTTTCCCTCCAAAACAGGCGAAGGAACTTTTTAACATTTACAATGCATATTTGTAGATTCATTGATTCAGCGTGACTGGCTTAAGTGCCCGAGTGGTGGTGAGTCTAGAGACGTAGTTCTAGACGTTTCTGTACTGATAAATGTTTGTTGTTAACGTTTATTGGTAGGGAAGATTAGACGGGCTTGTCACTTCTTCGCTTCTTTACTATCTAGAAACAACTTAGAAAAACTTCGCTTTCCTTTTTCAACTAAGGTTTTTTCATCTATTTTCAGCCTCTGTTACTATCTGTGTTTTAAAAGCATTTCTTTTTAAAGTATGACTATAATTGTGCAATATTTTTATTGAATCAATTTTAAAATCAATATCTTGCAACTGTGTTTTACACCTTAAACACTATCATGATTTTTTGAGTCCAAACTAAAAAAGAATGCTTTGAAATCCCCTCTACCTACTCTCTGTCTTTCTAAAGTAGTGACGTATTTCTACGTGGCGTAGAGTTCGACCTGCCGACAGAAACTGTGGAGGACCGCGCCGCAGCGGGTGGGACGATGTCGTGCCAGGAACTCCTTGCACTTTCTGGAGCGCTCTCAGCTGCCTTGCCTACGGGACAAGTGGCTTTGGACTCCTTCTTTGAAGAACTCACCAAGGGAATCAGCAAACGCGCTGGGGAGGAGAAAGGAGATTCCAAAGTAAGACTTTACTTAAGACTTGATCGGTGGTTTTTAGACCATACCTACATATCACACTTTATTAACACAAGCTTAGATTGGAGCTAGATGATGCTGTGTGGACTGCCGAACATTATTTATTTATAAGGCCTTTGATAGTCACGATGCTTACATAATCATAATCAGAATCGTTTATTTCCTTATCAGCAGCATCCGGTTAAAATCTCTAACATAAATGTTACCGATCAAGTTACAGGAGGAACTTCGAGGTTTATCCTCGACCTTTTGCTTAATTTGATCAATTTAGAAAGAGGCTTCACTCAGATTTACATCAGCGTGAACTAAACCATCTTAAAGATTTTAAATTAGAAATGGTACAACCTTGAATGTTTCATGTTATTTTGTAGACAATAGACATTGAAGATTTTTCGTGCTGTGCGGAGCTAATCGCCGCTGAAGCGGCAAAGAAACAGACGAAGAAAACTCGGCTCAAAAACGCTTTCTTCGGTTTTTTCAAAACAATATTAAAGTTCTTCGGAATTATACGGAAACATGTCAAAAACATTGTCGACCACAAATATTTTCAACAGGGTAAGTTCCCAATCATCAGTGTTTTATATACGAGAAGCAGATTTATCTAACATTAAATATCTAAACCGTACCTATTCAATCTTTCTTCACTAGATTACAATCTACGTGGCATTACGAGTAGATACCAAAAGGTTGAAATGAAGTGGCCCTTTGTATTATAATATAATTCTATTTTGCAATAAGTTTACAAGATTATTATATTTATTTGCAGTCACATTTATTTACAGAAAAAAGTCCTGGACATTCCACAAAAAAATATAACCTTATACCTATCTAAATTGAATTTATTTTCTGTCGGCAGCGATCGAATAAATTTGGTAAATCGATGAAATAGATACCGATCTCCCCGACCTTAATAACATTTATCAATAAAAGTAACAGGGCTCTGATAGCTTTCAGATTATTAAGCTATGTGTTTGATATTTGAAAATGTTTTATTTCAATTTACTTTGTTGTTGGCACAATAATTTATCTGAGAAGGAATTCAATTGCAACAAATACTAGGCTTTTCTTTTTAAACAGACCAAAAAGAAGCAGGATTTTAATTCAGCTGTTTTGTCAACAACAAATTTTTGATTGTTTCGGTTTCCAAATAGTGTTTCTTAACGGTGCGATGAATTATTTTTCTATCTTACCAAATACGCAAGGTTCATTACAAAATGTAAGACAACACAACATATTTAAAACCTAAATAACCGTGACCATTACAACTCCACAAGTTGCTAGCTTGTATACCATGTTATTTCAGGTATACTGCTAGCGATCCTAATCAACACGCTATCAATGGGTATTGAATACCACAATCAACCAGAAGAGTTGACGGTGATCGTCGAAATCAGCAACATTGTGTTCTCGGCCATATTCGCTGTGGAGATGATCTTCAAAATAGCTGCCGAGGGACCTTTCAAGTACATAGCGAATGGTTTCAACGTTTTTGATGGCGTTATTGTGATATTAAGGTAAGGATTATTTATGTAAATAATGATGTAACGACACCTACATATTTAAGTAACAACTATAGATATATACTAGCTGCGCTCCGCGGTTTCGCACGTGTTGTTCCTATGGAAACATTAAAAGGTGATTTTCATCCAACAGGAACTGATTCATGGGATAAAAAGTAGCCTATGTTTGATTCCAGGATTAGAATTACCTGTATGCAAAATTTCAGAAAGATCCATAGTTTTGGCGTGAAGAAGTAACATACATCCATCCATCCATACACCCATACATCCATACAAACTTTCGCCTTTATAATATTAGTATGATAGAGTGAAGTTATATTCTGTGCATATGGTACATTCTCTCTACGCAAACTCAACTAATGGCCATAGTTGTGTTACAACGAAACGCAAAGACACGATATTTCCAATCTTTTGCAATATACCTTACTGTAAAGACGTACCTAGACCGAAGTGCAACCGAGACAACAATACAGACGCGAAATATGAACGCCGGCCGAGTATGAATAAAGTGAGTGAACCTAATCGCCCTAATTTTAGCGTTGCACTTTCGAGAAGCTAGTATCACATCTCCCGAATTTTACTCACATCGATGGTAAAAACGTAAGAGCAAAAATGAGGGGGACCTTTTTCATTTGTTTTTCTTTCACAGTGCATTCGAATTAACGCAAAGTTATGGACAAGCCAAAGAAATACAAGGCAATTCCGGATTATCAGTATTACGCACATTTCGTCTCTTGCGCATATTGAAACTTGTGCGCTTTATGCCGAACTTGCGCAGGCAACTATTTGTCATGCTCAGGACTATGGACAATGTTGCAGTGTTTTTCTCACTACTGGTGCTTTTCATCTTTATATTCAGGTAAATATCTAGTTTTACTTAGATATCAATAAGTTTAATGTAAGGGTTTTATATATATATATATATATATATATCAAAGATTATGGAATTACTAAACTTGAAGATAAATCGAAGCTAAAACCAAATTTATAAATTGCATGTGATTCAAAAGCACCCTAAATAAATTAAAGGATTAAGTTTAATTTGAGTTACTTAATGAAAATACAAAACTGCTGTCTAAGTTGATGAGTTTGTTCAGCCTTCTGAAATTAACTTTCTTGACATTATTTTTATTTATATTGCCTTCAATAAAATTCGAAACTGTTCTTGAACACCTGATTTAAAACTTGATTACTACTAAACCTTTACTAAGATTTGCGATTACCTTTTCATTGCGCTCTGGCCTTCAGAATCTTAGCTACAATAGTATCTACAAATTCGTCTCCTTTTGTAGCGTCTCTCATACCTGTTAGAAGCAATTAGAAACACTCCCCAGCAATCACTTATTGATTGCTCATTCATTTTTCCGTAGCCAAAGAAGATTTATTCGACTCTCCATAAAATATGAAATTCTGAATGTTTCTACCTGTCACACCCGCATCCTTTAACCTGTGCACTAACTGTGAGTGATTTCTCCTATTTCTTTTCATTATTTCCTTATTATGTATGTGTCACTTCTATCTTCAACATCCACTACACACTGCCACTATCACACACATCAAATCTATTCTATTCTATTTAATATATCTTTCATAGACCTCACGCTTCAACGCTTTCCTCCACTCTAATTTATTTTACACCTGCACCTCGCTCATCTTAGACTCTACCAACACAGTATATATTCATTATATAATTCCCTATATACCTATCTGCATAGCCCTTATTTTTAATAGACAGGTCAATAGCAATGGTATTTATCTAATCGTTTATTGCGTGATAACGTTCAGCATCCTCGGTATGAACATCTTCGGGTGCAAATTCTGCGAGAAAGACGAGGATGGCGATCCAGATTGTGACAGAAAAAACTTTGATACGCTCTTGTGGGCCTTTGTCACGGTGTTTCAGGTATTCAACTTTCAAATAAAGTACCTAACAGACAACCCAGAAACAGACTGTACCTACTTGCAACATTACTAAACGCTTACAAACGGGCCCGTCAGCAGTCAACACTTGACAAAATGACAATCCCATAACATAGGATTGTGCTGCGACGGCTAATCGACTAACCACGCGAGTACACAAACCATCGGTCACCTTGCTGCAAGAGGAGCAAAACACTTGCCTTTTACTAAACACGTCTCCCTTGCAGCATCGTGCGTTGTCAACAGGCGTTCAGTCGCGTAACAGCTACCCTAGAACCCGCGTAGTGAGATAGATCCATACGTAACAAATTGATCCAACATCATCTAGTGTCACGATCACCAGTTGTACCGTACCTACAGTTCCCATCAGAGTCGAAGCACATTAGTCAGAGAGCTTGTTGAGCGTACGTCCGTAGGTTAGCTTGAGGGCAACGGAGCCTCGCGTGACCTCGTCGATCCTTACTTACTCCCACTACTAAGACCGCACTTGGTTACAGTATCTCTATCACTCTGCATGAAGCTTCTATTACTTTAGTATTTTACTTTATTCTAAAAGAAATTGGTGGAAAGCTTATACCGTTATGATTATGTATTCATTTATCGTTTTGGAAGTAGGTAAGTAATGGTTTCGCGACAAAAGTTTCCACTGATTTCGGCAACCCCAGCACCCTTGTTGTTAACTTCAGTAACAATCTAATTTTCAATTACTTTCCCTTTTCTTGAACTTTTATCTTCCCGTTTATTGTACGTTGATTAAAATTGGCCCATTTTTTTTTTACTCTTTTATTCTATTGGCAAGGTAAAATAAAGATGATAATTTTGAAAATGCATATGACTTTAATGATATTTTCTACAAGTACATTTATAAAACTGTATGGTGGACATTTTCTTTATTTATCGTAAACTGTATTTATGCACTTTATTTTCGCCTGTTTTCTTCTTTTATTTTTTTTACTGCATTATATTATTTTTCTATCAGTTACCGAAGCAGTAATAAAGAATGAATTTAAATATGGTATGAAATTTGCAGAAATATTTTGCACTAAATAACACGATGTATTCTTACAATTTAGATGAATAACAAGGCCGTTGTTGGTGGTAGCGTCCCAACGGCGATAACACTGCTTAACCAACTAGGCTTTGGATCATTTGTTACTGTTATCACCAGTTCAGTATCAATAGATCACGAATCGTTTAAATAAAACTAATTTTACGGCACTCTTGTACTGTTCGCATCTAGGTATAGTCGCACATTTGCACCGAGAAAAAATTAACCCCAAAATGTTGTAAATACACGGTCCGTAACATTAGTATTATTTGTTGAAACGGGAGGTAGCAGTGTTGTCGCTGGCACAGTCGCGTCGTCAGGTTGCCCCGGTTGCGGCGTATGCGCATAGCATTTTGTTTTTCTTTCATTTTTACATTGGGCCCTCGCCGCGCAGTATTCTGGGCATGTATCTATTCGGTGGTAAGTTTTGCAAGTACGTCGAAGACAATGGCGCCGAGCGCGACTGTACCTGCCCAGAGATCGTCTCGCGCCACCCCCAGTGCGAATGCGACAGGAAACATTTTAATAACATTCTGTGGGCTACAGTCACCGTGTTCCAGGTAAGCCTAGCTCCGTCCCTAGACTAGGCAACAAATAGTCGGTTTTTTTGCGATCCCGTTTCAATATTTTTTAGATGCGTGTTTCTCGTACCACCAAAATTTTATGAATCTGTCTTTTATTACAACCTTTGCTGTTTGTGAATAAAGACGAATAACTTACTTGAAAATTCGATTAATTTAAGACTCGAGAGATTCGCCATAGTACATTATAAACTTAAAGTTTCCGTATTGCATCGTAATGAGCGCTCTGTAGCTAGTGCATCTTGCTTGTAGACTAGTCAAGATTATGCTGAAACCCTGATATGCTTGTGTACTCCAACCGCCGTCTGTGTTCCCTTTCATTAGTGGACTACACTAACACCACAATGCTACACTTGTAACACTAACACCAGCCAACACGCTCTACAATAACAGAGTATAATATTTTCCGTTTTGTTGAATTTTACTTTAAATAACACTCAATTACCTACTTTACAATTTATAACAAACAAAGGCACAACTTACAATATGACAGCACACCTCGCTTATTTTGAGTTATTAAAGTGTATTAAAATATTGGATGATATTTGATGTGGTAGAACGACTTACGCACCCGAGTCAAATGTTCACTTTGATGTAAACGTTTCAGGTTTTGACACAAGAAGATTGGAATGTTGTCTTGTTTAACGGAATGGAAAAGACGAGCCATTGGGCCGCGTTATATTTCGTCGCTCTAATGACTTTTGGGAATTACGTATTATTCAACTTGTTGGTTGCTATTCTAGTCGAAGGATTTAGCTCTGAGGTGAGTGGCATAATACGATCAGTGTCTCGTTCCCTAAATTTGCGAACAAATACTCATGTGTTATTCAATCTCTTAGCGAAATGAGAGGCGGGAACGTGAGCAGAGGGAGTTGGTGAAATCTAAATTGTCAGGCGAGTGCTTCTCAGACAACAACGAGCTACAGTACGATGACTCTAATTCGGGATCGCATTCCAGTGACAGCTTTTCTCAGGTGAATATTATGAATACTTTTCTTTAGCATTCATACAGGAGCCCTTGTATTTCATTTTAAGACTTGAATGTAAATTCTTGAAATAATGACTTGTTCGCTAAAATCTTCTTTTCAAATATTTCATTTTTAAATTGAAGAGACATTTATAAGACCTTATTTAAAACAGTCGTCGCAGACAAACATGCTCAAGTGAGCGAGAATCGTTCATGCCACTTGACAACCCTATTACCGGTCAATATTTCTATCGCAGAACGAAATAAAAAACTACTGGCGGTCGGCAGACGACGTTCGAAAAGCAAAGGCCGACGTAAATGGACACAAGGAAAAGTCGATGAGACGCCGTAAAACCAAATCAACCCACCATCCCACGCTCTGTAAGGACTGCGCTCAATCCAACAAATGTAATTTACAGAAGGTGAGATACATCACAATTTGGTTCATTACTCTGAGAAAAGGTTTCAATTCCACGTAACGATGTTTGGATTTCGTTTACGAGCCTATTCGGGGAGGCTAGTAAATTATGTGAATAAGTAACGCAAGGCCAAAAGTCGCTTTAGAACCTAGGCCGGTAGACGTCTATTCATCGGAGTTTGTATTCAAGGTGTTGGTGGGACGCTTTGATATTCATAAGTGCTTGCTTTGACAACACCTGAATCAAGGCACTGTTGAAATTGAATTTGTTATCTTGGATCGCACCCTACAGGGTTGTTTGAGCCTTACCGCTTGGGATAACAAAATATCTATGGAGATTTTCTTTAGGAAAACAAAGGAAAATCTGTATGCGTTTCATTTTGCGAAATCCGTAACAAAATCAAATTGTCTCTACCAATCCGGGTTTCCTCTCAACCTTTTCTGATCGGTCCTTTTGTTAAAGGAAACATATCTTACCGTAAATGATTAAATTATAAGCGTTTTGTGTAATATCTTGTGAAATATTCAGGAAAAGATGCTAGCAAGTAATGCAAGCAATGCCGACGGCCCAGCACTTCCGATGATCACCCACACTGCGGCTACGCCACAAGACTCACCATCCACGACCTTGGAGCCGGGAGCCACCTTCCGAGACTTCAACATGGCCTTGAGCTTGGAGAGGTCCTCCATGCTTTCGAGCTTGGACTCCATTGATCGCACTTCTGTACGTACCTAAATAATTCCGTAATTTGATTGAATTTTCTTTCATCTGATATTCACGACTTGAAATTTTATTCATTGCCAAAACAAGCCAAGAATGTATTCAAAATATCACCTTTCGAACATTACTTCAAATGAATAATTAATTTACTTTTTGCTTTGACTTTAGGGATTCAATTTAAATAAAACATTTTTTTCAGTGTGCAAGCATACCAGGTCTGCTAAAGCCTCCAAACAGCTACACCCTAACCCTTCACTCAGCTCAAGCTCAACTCGGATCTGAGAAAGCCAGACTACCCATGACCTTAGCCCCTCCAGCGCTAAGCCTAGCCCTCCCCCCTTTGACCCTATCTCTGGCCCCTGTAAGGGCAGTTTCCCCTTCCACTGCCCCGAATACGCCTAAATCTCCTATTCTGCCGGAGAAGAATCTGCAATTGATGATTGTGAAGGAGAAAGATGATAACTGCCTAAATACTAGCGATAAGTCCAGTCTTCTCAGTTCACAAAAGTAAGTACTGTAGTCCTTTTATCATCATCATCTGTTTTTTATTCCACGCTAGGTGGGCACATATACATTTCTTCCACTCTCCTCTATCAACTGTCATCTTTGTACTACAACCTTTTGTAGGCCATTTACTTTATTACCTTTATAGAATGTAAAGTTTGATTACTTTAACATCAACACTTGTATCGTTTTAGAAACGTCAGCATTGTAGAAACACCTCAAACAAACTCTGAAGACAAATGCAGGGTACAAAGAGGGTACAGCTGGCGACTTTCACGTCCGAGCCTCAGGAGGAAACCCAAACAAAGAGCGGGCTCCGATTCAGACGCTGTTGTGCTGAACAATGGAAGGGACCACGCTGTTTGCAACGGTTAGAGATATTTTAATATCATTTGGAGCTTGGTTCTTGTTTTTACCATTCATATTTTTGTATGCAGTCTTTCGTCGGAACAAAAGCTTAATTTAATAAATGTTTTTTTGAATTTCATTTCATATAAAAGAGCGCATGTTTTGAGGTTTTATATCGAGCACTAATTTCTGACCACGGCTTCTCGGATTTGTTTTTATGGAAAGAATTAAAGATTATTTATATTCCATGGTCAGAGTCAGAGTCAGAGTCAAATCGTTTATTTCTTTAGACTTACAAAATAAGTACTTAGACAAGTAACTGACATATAGGATAAAAGAAGCCTTTGTTATATTCTAATTAGTCTAAACCTATAGTTATGCAAAGTTTCAGCCCAATCCGTTCAGTAGTTTAGGCGTGAAGAAGTAATAAACATCCATCTATCCATCCAAACTTTCGTATTTATAATATTAGTGTGATTATGATGTGATGCTTTCTGGTTATTATGATCACAACATGTTATATTTTATTGTTTCTTATTGATTTTTAATTCTTAGGTTCAAGTCTCCGTAAGAACGAGATCCTCCTATCATCGTCAATGGTGATCAAAAACGACACGCAGTCGGAATTACCCAACAACCGCGCCCGACCGCAGTTGCCCGCGCCTCGGGTGCTGGCTCCCCCAGCTAGGAGGGTGTCTGCCCATAATGCACCTCTATTGCCTGACGTGAGTTACTTTCTACTAAAGATTTTTTATAAGACTTTCTACTAGAGATTTTTTGATTTTTTGGAGTATGGAAACACTCCATACTCCAACATAGGCCTATGTTGACTTTATGGATTAAGGTATACTTTGTCGTATACGCTGATTCAAAACGACAAAGTCTAACTACACTTTTGAATTTAAACGCAGTAGGGTAATTCATCATCATAAAAGGCATTAACGAATGATGGTTTTCGTAAATATACAAGATAAGTAGGTATTCACAAAAAATAACACAAATCTAATCAAAACAATGAATAAAATCATTGTTTTGATTAGATTGGAGGTTATTTTTTGTGAGATTCTGTACATTATTGGTTTCTTTTGTTACGAGTGTGCTACGCACTGTGGCATTGTAATAATCTTACGATCCATCATCGACGGCTGATCATTTTCAAGGGATTTGTGGACATATCTGATGGATTGCGTAACCAAAATTAAACCTAGAAACAAAGCTATATCCAGTTATTATTAACAAAGTCTCGTTTAATAACCAGGCGTACAACACTATATTATGTTACGTGTACGCATTTTTGGAGGCATGGATATCAAACGAAGCACCATATTAGCCCTGACTTCGGTGAGGCGTTAGTGTCAATGACGAGACCTTTTTTTTTAATACTACTAATTAAAGGAACAAACAGATGGAATACCTGCTGTACGTTAGTATAAACGTCTATAACAGAGTATAACCACGTGTGGCATGCCACTAGAAACATTCCCTAAAATGCACTACCCAGCGTCCGTCAACCTGAGACATAGCTACAATAGCATGAGCCTGTAATTTCACCGGCAACCATACCCTTCAAACACAGCAATACTGCTTTACGGCTGACAATAGCATAGCGGTAAAACTGCCCCGACCGAACAAACCCTTTCACATGGAACTTTACTACTCTTAAAACCTGCTAAGTAAGAGTTTTTTCCAGGTGTCATGGAAGGCCCCCGAAGCAAGCTTTGCATCTGAGTCGGCAGTGAGGTTGGACAGCGTCATGTCTCCACCACATAGGCTGTCACTCACCAACGACTACCTTACTAGTAAGCTCATACGAATAGGCTAGTGCACTTAAAATTATATCTAGTCAGTTAGGTTATGAGAATATATTTGAGACGTATCTTTTCATTTGTAAATTAAACAAAAAATTATAAAGATATAGCCAGTTAAAGTTATGCATGACGTTCACACCTTGCGATATTTCTTAGCAAGGTTTGACATCACCAAACTTGACGCACTTTATTTTAGTAATTTTTAGTTTCATCGAAAAGAAAAAAAAGGTGTTCAACATCTTCTGATACTGGAACAGACGGACTAAGTTGATTTTTTTTACCCATAACGCTTTTAAACCTTATTATACCTCCACATCCCCATGAATTTACTTATTTCGTATTCGATTCATTAATATTATTTGCTACATCAATTATTTTGACACAGAAGTAGTGACATCGGCGTAAAATTTACTCTGATTTTACAGTTTCAATTAATTGGTATAAATATTCAGTTATTGGTCGGACATGGATTAATTTTGTATTAATTATTTAGCATTACTGTGTTATTTTCATTTTAATAATATTATTTGTAACCCAGTTTATTACTATTGAGTATAAAATTTATATTTTATCTCATGCTAATTTTCACCTCAGTAACTATAGAGGGTGCTAAGAAATATGTATACTAATCTGAAAAGGTGTGATTCTAGATGATAAAGAAACCTTTTTTTTTTTATTTCGAATTCCTTTTACTTCTTTTTACGTGTTTTCTGATTTTATAATTATTGTTTAGTTTCAAATTATTTTTAGCATTCATTTAATTGGTATTGCTGAAAATAAAGTAGAAAAACACTTGTGAAATATTTTATACTGTTTAATATTCCAAGAGTGCGATAAAATAAAATAAATAGAAAGAAATAAAAACGAAAATCATAAATCGTTATTCACAAGTTGATCGGTCCCTTTCGGTGTACACACTTTGTTGCATTCAGTAAGTTTCAGATTTCGTAATCAGAACCTTTTTCTTCATACCTGATAACGCATGACACTAACACAATAATAACGTTACTATTATTCCAACTAATTATAATCTTGAAACAGTAACAACGGTATCAGAAGTAAAAGCAAGCAACCTCATTTCGCCGCCGCCATTGCCTCCAGTGGTGGCTCGAGCAACCATCAACGAAGCCACCTTACCAACCAGACCAAACAATCAACCCCTACCGCTCATCAAACAGATCAATGAAGAGGTTAGTCACTTTAATTACTTATCTTATACTAGTAAGTTGTGTTGCCTAACATTATCGGTCAAAGACAGGTGCGTTTGTTTGTATTTATCTGTAATTTTAACCACAACCCATTCTTGAAAAAACTAAGAAATACCATCTTTGCCTCATGGGAGAAATATTTAGTGTTTATAAATTTTCTATTTAATTAAATAACTAGCTTCTCCTATGGCTTTATATGCATTTTTGCAAATAAAAATTGCCTAGGTATATGTTATTCTTAATCTAGAGATATCTTTTAGTGTGCAAAATTTCGGTTGGATCAATTCAGTAGTTTTCGGCCATCTTCACAACTTCATAACGACAAAACAGTCGCCTGTAGCCATAAGTAGGATATCAAAGGCCTTAGCAGTTTCGTTTTTGTTTCAATAAATAAAGGCTTGACATTTTTTAGGTTGCAATCAATAACAACAATCGAATGTGCATATTTTCATCGACCTTCGACCGAAGACAGTTCCGTTTCAAGGACCTGTTTCGGTTTATGGAGCCCACAGGCTGCCTAAAAGAGAAAGAAAACTTCTCCTTGTACTTATTCGCACCTGATAACAAGTAAGTTTTTAATGTTACAACTGCATAATGTTAATGACCTACCAGAAGAAGAACAGAAACTTCTTTCAGCGTATTATTTATATTATCAATTATTATTATTTAATATGTAATTCCTTAATTTTATGTATAAATATCGTAGAAGGCCACTCAAGCATCTCAACACAGGTTGCCGAGCCAACAGAAAATGATCTGTGATTTATTTATCGTGTAAAATGATTCAGGTTGGAATGATCCAGCCTAAATCATTTTACACGGGAAAAAATATCCATGAAGACATTTTGATAAGGCCCTAATTTAATTTGACAGGTCCTCGAGAATCGTAAGAGATCCTCAAATAAAGCGGGGCAGTATAACAATTCTTTCAGAATGTTGCCGCAGTTAAGAACCCAGCGTTTTTTTATTGTTTATGGCACATACCCGAGCCAATATGACAGCGATACCTATTTTATCATATTTTTACGTTAATGATAAGAATTTTTAATAATCCATCGTACAGTTTGTGGTATCTATTATAAGCTATTTTTTAATACCTCTGTAATAATTTTATCACATATAGTTCAGGAGGAGATGCGAAAATAGAGTTTGGTGGCCAAAAACTGCAACTTCGTATCTCTGCCTAAGCTTTACAAAATGAAACTATTACAGAGGCATTAATAAACAACTTATAATAGATACCACAAACTGAACGATGGATTTTTAAAACTTGTTGCGTTTAACGTCATAATAAGATAAACTAGTTGGGGGCGCCACTTTCACTGGTGTATGGGCCTTAACCCTAAAACAAACCAATCATGGAGGCAACTAGGTTTCCTACTCATTGAACTTATGAAAAATCGAACATCCAATAATGTCTGAGCACAATAGATAAACTCATAAGCTAGTTCACGGCAAACTGAATAAGGCTTGCTGAAGGGGGAACGAAATAACCGTTTATCTTAGTACAGCACTTTAAAAGGGATTATGGAACTTCTCTTTACTAACGTGACCCGCTTTACAATGAACACTGCTTCAACGGATATCATATGGAAATGTCTGTGTCCTGAAACATTTTGCAACTATGAAGTATTTGAATATAATTAATTAATAATTAGAATCGAAAAATACTACAACATTCGCATCAGCTCCGTTATTTAAAAAAAAAACTTAAAATACAAAAAAAACCGAGCGGTTTTTAACAAACAAAACTGGTTTTGCCATAATCACCACACCTCATGTAGAACTTATTTTTTTCGAATATTATTTTTACTAACGAGTTACTGAAATACTAAGAAAGTATTAATATTCCCATATCAAAATACTCTCCCAATATCTTCAAACTTTGTGCAAGGCGTCCTGAAATACGTGTTCTGTATATGGGGCTGGAAAATAAGCCGTTAATTGCCAATTATACAGTGCTTTCTGCACAACGTTTGCCACATGAAAATTGACTATTTGACTAGTCTAAGTGCAATAAATGTATGCCTATGGAATGGAATTGGGGTTTGGTGGAACTAGCTCCAAGCCAAGTTCTTGCACTTGCTTCCACCTATCCCCCGTTTTCAATATGTTCAGGTACACCCGTTACCTTTATTTCTCAAATTTTTTAATAAAATGGTCGTTATTTCCAACACAGGGTCAGAAGACTATGCTCATGGATGGTCGCTCAAGGCTGGTTCGACAACATCGTTCTGTTGTTCATAGCCCTGAACTGCATTACCCTTGCCATGGAGCGACCCAACATTCCACCTGACTCCAAGGAGAGGTCGTTCCTGTCCACTGCCAATTATGTGTTCACTGTTGTGTTTGCTATTGAGATGTTTATAAAGGTAAGCACTACTTTTTATGGTATTGATGGATTATTAAAAAGATGGATATATAACAATTCAGGAAATCTAGAAACATAATGCAAGGCTTATACTATAGATATAGATTGTATGCTTATATCATCTGGCACAACATTGCAATAACTAAATAAATAAGGATATAATTTTAATTAAACACTCTTTTATATGCAAAAAGTTGTTTATAAAATGGCCTTTACTCGGCATAATGATGGCTCAGCATAATTTAAGCTCCCGTAACAGAGCTAGCCGGCGCTGGTCTTCCGTTAGAACCCGGATGACGGACCTGCACCATGCAAAATAAAAAAAAACTGGCAGTCATGGATCTATTGCAAATTCATAATTCTTTAATGCACAATAAACAACTTAAAATATTTTACAGGGCAGAGGTGAGTTTATCCCTAAAAATAATTTTCTTCTAAAAATTCTTATTACAAATAATATTTTATTTATTTATTTATTTAATGCTGGACAATTCACACACCGTTATCTAGCCCCAAGCTAAGCAGAGCTTGTGTTATGGATGAAAGTGAAAACTCTCGCTGTGTGGAGTAGAAAGCAAAACTTACTAATTCGTCGGATACAAAACAACCAAACCTCAAAGCTACTCATATAATACTATTTTTTCATGGAGAGTATTCTCAGATTTGTAAGCTAGGATTATCCCGTCGCGTTGTTTACTCTTTCATCCGCAAAATTATGTCGGGAAAGTTTTGTTAGGAAGTCTTTGATCTCGCCTTCATTATTTTATATCGTCGCCCTTTACGACTTATTTGTCCGTAAACAGGAACAAACTCATAAAAAAATAATACATCTACACGGAAGATGTATTATTTTTTTACATGATATCGTGATGTGAATTAATATCAACAATGAGTAATGTACCTAACTATTGAATTAGAATCAAAATTCTGGGTATTTCGCATAATTTAGATTTATTTATTTAGTAACTGACAGGATTTTACGAGACAAACGTTTAGCCTTATTATAGACCTAGCTAGGCAATTAACAGAATTACGCCGTTTTGCAATCGGCCTTACCATTCTAAAAACTACGATCTGGAGGCGACATCTTCACAATCTAGTTTTAAAATTTTGATTATAAAATGTTTTCAGTCTATTTTTTAAATATATATCTTATTGCCAACAGGTAGTGGCCAGTGGTATGTTTTACGGCGAAGACGCGTATTTCACATCTGGCTGGAACATAATGGACGGATCCCTAGTGATTATATCCATCATCGATCTACTCATGTCTCTGGTGTCAGAGTCGAGTCCAAGAATATTCGGAATACTCAGGGTAAGTCACTTGCATCATGATCATCTCAGACCGTAAACACCAACTGCTGGGTATAAACCACTTCTCTTTAATACTGTTAGAGTCTTCTGTACCCAGTCTTCAAACAACCCTAATTAGGAGTTATTAACTCATAGGTTTTCGGTGGAACGTGTGCCATAGGCTACCAATGAATAGGTCTAATCGCCGGAAAAAGCAGCGAAGCTTTTTAATTTGGTTCCACTGTAGACCAAGTGGAGGTAGATGAAACCGTTCCACCTACATCCTATTATCCTATGGCATTTGCTCTACCGAACACACTGTACAATGTTTAAGATAATATCTAAAATTTGATAATTGAATATAAGAACTTCAAAACTCCTATTTAAAATATAGCTATTATAGTTCATTTTATTAAAATACTTTACTGACATAGTCAAACTGTAAAATAATAAAAAATCAAAAGAACTGAGAGAGAAGGTCTCAGTTCATAGATTCTGTTTCCTAAACCTGACCGGTGGTGTTACGGGGAGTAAAGTACTGTTCGAAGCGAGCTTATTACAGTTACGCCGTGTGCTAAATTCCACCTCGTTGCTCGTTCTTTCCCCGTACTTACTGCACAAACGCTCTCTTTTTTACACGTTACATTACACCCCGTAACGTCGCCCAGCACCCAGTTTTACATACTTAAATTCCGGACGAATCTTTGTCTCCTCATCAGGTTTTTAGATTACTAAGGTCGTTGCGGCCGCTAAGAGTGATTAACCGAGCGCCAGGGTTGAAGCTGGTAGTGCAGACGTTGTTGTCTTCGCTGCGGCCCATCGGGAACATTGTGCTTATCTGCTGCACTTTCTTCATCATCTTCGGCATTTTAGGAGTACAGGTGAGTTTACTCTGAAATAATACAATACAAAATATACTCTTTATTTTACTCCAAAAAACAGATACAAAGGTTGAACAAAGGGCGGGTTCTATCGCTATAAGCGATCTCTTCCCGGCAACATTAAACTATTGCTTTATTTTGGTTTCTAAACGATTTCTTTCATATCTCATTATTTCTTTATAACTTATTTCTAAACGGATTGACAGCGCTAGCAGAGACTCAATATAAAGCTGGTTGTTTTTCATACACTAATCATCTCTATAAGTTAACTAATCAATTATCTTGTCTTTAATAACTATTTCACAAGAGATTTGAATTAACATAATTCCTTAAATAATATTACCATTTAAACTATTATTTATTATTCATTTGATTAGTAAATCAGCGTAGGTATGAACAACGAACTACCCTGTTGGTACCTAGTTCATCTGATCTCAACGATTCCACACAAAATATCAAACCGATGCAGCTAGCTTATTGCAACCTTACCCACGTACTTCGTAAACTAATTTGTATTCCTTTGAGATGACAAGTTAGCTAGCAATGCTAAGTTTCCCAGACTATCTACTCTCAAAGCAAATCACTTCTCGGATTTCTACAATTGGATTAAAGTGTTCGACAGTCGTATGCCGCCGAGACACGTTTATAATTCCCACCGTATCTAGTTTATCTCTGTTACTAGCTACATGACGTGAAATTGTTGAATAATTACATTCCTATCTTGGCTCTATAATTTGGTTAATATTGCTGTGATTTATGTGGTTATTGGAAAGGCAAATATTATTAACACCATATTATTTCGTAGACTAAGCCCTTTTGTAGAATGGTTAGATCGACTGCAAAAGATATGAGTATGCCTAATTAATTTCAAATGGGTATAACGATAAATAACGTGACTTACCGAAGTTCATTTTTAAATAAAAAAGTAAATGATAACATTGAATCACACCTAGAGTCCGCTTGCGTAAGGATTTAAGGACAAATACGTCATAAACTAAATTGCATAAATAAATTATGATTTGTAATTTAAAAATTATTTCGCAAGCTCGTCTTAAAATATACTCAATTAAATTTTATTTACCGAAAGAAGCAGTATGTCAGCAGAAGAATAAACACAAAAATACTTTCAGCTATTCAAAGGAGCTTTTTTCTATTGCGAGGGTGCGAATATAAAGAACGTAAAAAACAAGACCGACTGCCTTGCCATCGACGGTAACGTATGGGTCAACCGGAAGTACAATTTCGACGATCTGGGCAAGGCTTTGATGTCTTTGTTTGTGCTAAGCTCAAGAGATGGATGGGTCAATATAATGTACACTGGACTGGATGCCGTAGGGGTTGATCAACAGGTGAGGCTGACAGTTCCGCCAAATTAGACACATCAGAATAAACCTCTCTCAAAATACAGCTTTCGACCTATAAAGCGCTTAATTTGGTAATTTTTTCTACATTAACAGTTGATTTTGTGAAGCTTTATTTTGAATTATGTGCACTTGATGTAACAGATGCTTTTTACAGCCATTTACTTAATTTCAAGCATAAAAGATGAAATTAATAATTGATCCCCTTTTATTTTGGCCCATTTTATTTAACATTGTGATTACATTTTGCAGCCAATCGTAAATTACTCCGAATGGCGTCTACTGTACTTCATTGCATTTATATTGCTAGTCGGGTTCTTTGTACTGAACATGTTTGTCGGAGTTGTCGTGGAAAACTTCCACCGATGCCGCGAAGAACAAGAAAAGGAAGAAAGAGTCCGTCGGGCAGCGAAGCGAGCGCTACAAATGGAGAAAAAAAGACGAAGTTAGTAAAACAAAGTTTGTCCCAGACAAAACATCATTAGCGCAATAAAAGTTGTCTAGACAACAGTTATATGTTTTGCCAAACTGCTTCATAAAATAGCCAACAACGAACATGCAAGTTTTATGTTTACCGTAAATGTTTATTTCACTATTTTATTTCAGAAATGCACCAAAGACCTTACTATGCTGATTATTCTCACTACAGATTATTTGTGCATAACGTTGTAACATCAAAATATTTTGACTTGGCTATTGCTGGGGTAATTGGCTTGAATGTCGTCACAATGGCTATCGAATACTACAGGATGCCACCTGCACTACAATATGCATTGAAGATTTTCAACTACTTTTTCACTGCAGTATTCATCCTAGAAGCTCTGATGAAGTTAGTGGCTTTAGGCATAAAGATATACATGAAAGACAAATGGAACCAACTGGATGTGGGTATTGTTATATTATCTATCGTGGGCATTGTCTTAGAGGAACTTGAAACTAATATTATTCCGATAAACCCAACTATAATGAGGGTGATGCGAGTGTTGAGGATAGCAAGAGTCTTGAAGCTGCTGAAGATGGCAAAGGGAATACGAGCTTTATTGGACACGGTGATGCAAGCCTTGCCGCAAGTGGGAAACCTCGGACTGCTATTTTTTCTACTGTTTTTCATATTCGCGGCTTTGGGGGTGGAACTATTTGGAAGGCTAGAATGTTCTGATGAAATTCCGTGTCAAGGTAAAATACCTCCATGTTTTTAAGTTTATGAGAAAGTTAATAGATTGGCACCTTATTTTGAACAAGTATCTCGATAAATATAAGTATAACCTTGTGTTACGTTGGAAACTGTCCAAAGATATTGTTTTGTTTCGTAAGATAAAATACCATGAGTCTAAATGAGACCATCTTATCAGATATCAGAAATTTTTTATTTCTGTAAAATATAGTTATTTGACTCATAAAAGACACTGATCTTTTCAACTAATCTTGGCACAGTTCAATAATGGGCAATCATCACAATCAAGACAAGGTCGTTCCATGGAGTAGAACTTTTATAACCCCTATCAACCCCTTTGCAGGACTCGGTGAACATGCCCACTTTGCGAACTTTGGCATGGCGTTCCTCACTCTATTCCGAGTGGCCACCGGCGACAACTGGAACGGCATAATGAAGGACACGCTGCGAGAAGACTGCGACAGTACAGTAGACTGTGTGAGGAACTGCTGCGTTTCCACCATCATAGCGCCGATTTTCTTTGTGATTTTCGTGCTCATGGCGCAGTTCGTTCTCGTCAACGTTGTTGTAGCTGTAAGTATAAGGGTACCTACTACCGGATATCAGTAACTTCACTGCCCTGAAACTTTAAATTTGCCTGACTAATATTGTAAATCTATTTCTAAGGTGCTGATGAAACACCTAGAAGAATCACACAAGCAAATGGAAGATGAAATGGACATGGACGTAGAGCTCGAGCGAGAGCTGGAAAGAGAAGCGGACGACGAGGAGGATCGAGCGCTGTGCCGCGCGCTGGAGGAGTGCGTGAGCCCTCCGCGGCCAATCAGCAAGGTGCTCTCGCTGCCTACCAACTTCACCTACAGCGAGCCCAAGCAGCCGTTGCCGTCCCCGTCGCGCAACCGCCGCCGCACCATGCACTCGCACCACGCATTGCTCCCCGCGGCCCCTCTGCCACGCCGCGCCTCCCTCTCCCCGCATGCCTTCAGCCGACGCCGCCAGGACTCTACAACCTCCGAGGCACCTGCCGCGCTCTACGAGGAGGACGCGCGCTTTATCGACGCCGACGATGTCGAGGAGCTAGAGCCGGGCAGCCCACCGCCCGCGCCACGCCGCGACTCCTTCCAGAATCGCCGACAGCGCGTCGACAAACGCAACTCTTTGCGAGGAGAGGAGGCCCGCCTGCTCCGACCGGTCTTACTCGCCGTACCCTCGACCAGACAGAGCCTCAGGCTCACCGGCGCCAAGAGACGTCTCTCCGCGGAGGTATCCTCTGCCAGCTCTGATGCGGGCGCGCGCTCGCCGAGCCAGCCGACGACGCCCGAGGTGACGGAGCGCGCTATCAGTGAAGGGGAGAACATCAGGATAGTGATAGCGGAGCGGCGGCGAATGGAGAGTGGCGAGCGGCGCGCGGAGGACGAGGGCGGAGGCGTGGAGCTCGCGGAGCGCGCCTCCTAGTCCAGGCGCGGCCGGCCGCACTCGCATCACGAGGTCTACATCTAGACGAGCTCTACGTGTACACCTCGCGGGCACCATCCTACTCTCCCCTCATCCTCCCCTCTCTCCTCTACGAATAGGTAACGAATGAAGTGAGCGAAAGTTTGAACTCGGTTGCAGTGAAGTGATTTTTATAAACGATGCGTTTCGACAAGGTTTCAGTGCTGCATTCTATATTCGACCGAAGATTGGTTGGTTGGTGATTGTTATAGTTTAGTTAGTGTGATGATTCTCCTACTTTTCTTCCACGCTTCCTTACTTTACCGCTCGCGGCCGGTTCAACTATTCAAAGAGACTTTAATAAATTTATCGTAACGTATTATTAATTACTTAGATAGGAATTAGAACTAGTCAATTTGTTGTGGTGGAAATTTTTCTACAAGAGCTAAATTTCACTTCGTAATTTAATTATTAGTACGGTGCTTGCTGAAACAGTTTGATTTGTTATTAATTGTTAAAGTTTCAAAAACTTCAACGAAATGGTTTATGTTTAGAGAATATGAAATTACTACTTAATATAGTAACTTTATCTCGTTGCACTAAGCGTCAATTTGTTATTAGTTGTATGTTTTAAAATGAAGGGTTATAAATGATTGAATTAGTTACTTTTAGTCCAACGATATAAAAAACCTAGCTAAGTAACGAGTATCATAGTATTGTGTCTTGATTGTTTACGTTACTTCAAAGTATAACTTAGCCAACGACTGTGTAGCCTTGTAGTTATTTGTTATTAGCTAGATCTTCGTCAATGTACAGTATCTGAGGAACCAATTGTTCGTGAATTGATTACGATGTTTACTCAAAGACAAACATATTTTCTAAACAAATTTAATCCTATTTTCTTAAAAAAAAACGTACGTAACTAGACACTTAACTGGCAATACGCACATACAAGTTAGGCATTAGAATGTACCTACTTATTGTAGAGTAAAGAAATTTGTAAATGGTCATCGACACAGGCTTGGATATTTTAGATACTTGTCATTATTTAGTGCAACCATTTCTAGCCGTGCCAAATCTGTGAACTTCAAAAAAAATAAAGTATGTTGTCACTTGTTATTGTAATTTGTCTTTCAAACTTCTCGTTTCTTATATCTCTCCATGCAGAAAAGGTCGCTGAAACAGGACAAATTATGCCAAAGTCCTTAAAGTATTAATGGGAAATTGGTTTTAAGCTATAATGCGATTTATTCCGGAGATGTGACTCAATGTGTAACGAAGGTATCTAGTTAGGGAAGTCAGCAATAAATTTAATACTTCGACTGTGCCTTTCCTATTTCTAACGTGTTAGCTTGGGGTTAAATGTGGTAGACTCTCATTTAATGTATACTAGGAGTTCGAAAGTAGACTATAATCCCTGTTAAGACTTAATTAAGTTTTCTTTGTACCTATGTCATGTGTATTTTTGTATTTTCAAGACATTTCCCGTTTTATGGAATTAATTTCATCATTCCGAACTACTAACTCTATTTTGTATTGATAATTAGTAAGGACTTTTAGCATTTAACGACGACGCCTTTATTCTTTTATACGTTTTCTACTATCAAATTAATTTAGCTACTTTTTTCTAAACAACTTTATACTTAGCTTGTCTTTCCATTAGAATCTGTCTTTTTATTGAAATAATGTCTTCCATTTCCTCGCATTTCTTTAGCTTGAATGTTATCAAAGGGAATTTTGAATCAGTAGCTACAATAGATGGTAATTGTATGATAGAAAGCGTGATTATCGTTAGATATTGTATTATGTATTCGTTTTATCCTCACATTCATGAAATTGATTACTTAAATGGAATTTAGTAATATTAAGTATAGTATTTTCGTGATAAAAGTAAATTTCGTGATAATGATAAATTATTGTTTTTCAGTACTGATTGTGTAATTATTATTAAGTGTAAGTATGAACAATGTTCATAGTTGAGTACACCTGTTATTAGCTGGTGATCTGTCAAGTTACGAAGTTACGACAATGTTAGGTTGAAAAAATAAATCGACAATTCGAAAAAGTCTTTTATTTTATATGACCTAATTAGTGTGAAAATAATGGAACAGTGAAATTCTCCTAGTAATAAAATGTTGGTAGAACTTAAATAATAAAAAAACAATTAGAATGCAAGTCTCGGCAAGCCCGTCGCCGACGGAAAGTTTAAAAACAATATAAGTTTTTTTCGTTTATTGTGGCTGCCCTTGACAAGTTTTATAACACGAAGGTCTTCGTGTAAAAGTTTTGACCGAGATAGACGCGTTGAACCGACATTATCCCTCGGGTCTGGAGCAGATGGGACAGTCACAAGCCCACCACTCTTGCTTGATTCTACTTCAATACAAGTCCACACAGAAGGTACAACCACTGTGATGTGTGACCACGGTATTGTTTTGTTCAAATGATACCTAGTTTTAGATTGAACCGATCTGGTAACTGGGACCACGGTCTCAGTGCCTAGTTATCCTAGTCGACGGAAGAATTGAAACATCAACCTAATGGGTCGAAAAGAAAAAAATATTTTTACTTATTTATGCTTTCTATAGCCCTCGTAACCTAAGTTATTGTATGGTTTTTGTTACAATTATAGTGCGTAAGCCCTCACACTCTCCGGGTAGCTAAAATAAAGGGAAAAAAGAGGAAAGAAAGCAAATTCCAGTCTTGTTGCCTTTTTCGAATATTATTTGATTTCTATCGATTGTGTGATCAATATGATCAGAGTGGTCCTGACCACTGAATGGAACTGTCAATATTATTTTGAGTTTCAAAAATTTGGCACCAGTTCCACATATCCCTACTGGTAGGGAAGAACGGAATATTTTCCAACTATATCTACCAGGGGGGAAACGTGGATGTTTTACTTCTACTATAAAGTACAAATACGAAGTAAAAACAAAAAGTCCAGAAGTAATTCTCATTCTGTGTTTAGACATTCCTAAAGTTCCCAATTTGAAAGATTTACTAACATAATGCGTTTCAAAAATGGACTAGTTTATTGCTAGTCATTCCTTGACCACGACAGTGTGTAAAAAAACGCAATAAATAAGACCCGTTAGATAATACTAATAATAAAGTATTCAGATGTTTGAAAATATTTATTGCAAGAAGCTTACTCTTGAATAGAAATAAATGTTAATGAATCAGAAAGGAAAAACCAAGTTGTAGAGTTGAGTTGTATTAGGTGAAACGGTTTCCTTGATGTCCCTTAATTCCCTCCATTTTTAGTTATATTTTGCAAGGACGCAAGTATCCTATGTTATTAGGTTTGGTCTCGTCTGCATGGAGCCGGTCTGACCCAGATGCCAATTGGCAATGGCAAACTGCATAAAGTTCATATCACTTATTCTTCCGGTTAGGTAACTAGATTGAGGAGGTAATGGCGCACTAATTAAGAGCGTGCCATAAGCAATTTACTTCGAAATCTGTATTTTACTCAAAATCTGTGAAACCCCTTCATATTTAGGGAAATGTTACTTCGATCTTTTACCATGAATTACAGGTTTAAAGTTTTATCGATAGTTCATTTTTTTTAGAAGTAGATTTTTGCACACATTTTGCTTTTTATCTCAGGAACAGCACACTTTTTTCTTCGGTTTTTTGCTAAGAAACCTAGAAGTCTTTAGTTATGACTTTTAATTATTCGATTGTTTGTTATATTAACTTGTAATTAGGTAAAAACAGTTATGGCGCATAGAAAATTCGGAGCACGTTTCTGCTCTGTCTCACTCGCGAGAAAACCATATCTTGTCATCCTGCTCGAAATCCGTTTCGTAGCGACGTTATTGCACACTCTTAACACAATAGCTGGCTAAATAAGGTACACAGAAATACGGCTTACCGGCTATAGCGTTTTTATAACGCATATAAAGACATCCGCCTTACAGTTGCGGCGCGAAATGTCTGTAAGTAGCTAATTATAAAGGTAATATGTCATAATTATATTATATGCCTAAATATTATGTCGATACGAAGAATATAAGAATTCCATTGTTGTTTATAAAGTTTTCCTTACTATTTTCAGGATTGGCTATAAAATCTATTCATAAAACCGCTTGAGTTGTGCCATAAAACGATTTTCATGTAAAAAGTTCTCAAGTAGTTCGCACATCGACTTCGGCTAGGAAGTTCCCTCAAACTTGTTTTTTAACCGACTTCGAAAAAAGGAAGAGGTTTTGTGTTCGCCTGTATTGTATTTTTGTACCTTTATTTTAAAATGATCCCGACGTGCAACCACAAAATTGACATATTAACAGATTGACGGACTGACGGTTTGACCAACTGGCGGACTGACGGACGGACAGACTGACAGACTGATAACATGGAAGTGTTTTTTTAACCGACTTCAAAAAAGGATGAGGTTTTCAATTCAACTGTATTTTTTTTAATTAATTGAAAGCTGGTGCTTTCCGAGTGGTTCCATTTAAATTGGCCCAGTTTTGATACTGACATCTATAAAAAAACCATAAAATTGAAGTCGTTTTATAGTTTATTTTTACAAACCCTAAATTATTAATGATGATATTTGAACGCAGTTTCTGATTATGCACAGCTTGATAAATTGAATCAATGTTATAATTATCCAATATAGGTATTACAGCAAGTTTTTAGTCTACATAAACACGTAGTATTTGAACATAACATTTACGCTGCCTCTATGCGGGCGATAGTAGGTATACATAAGAGATAGGTTCCCTTAGGTACATAAACCTCTACTATCTAGTTAGATAATAGTATTTATTTAGTTGAATAAATATAGACTTTGTTAAGGTAAACTTGGCATCAACCTCAACCTCAACAGCCTGTATTGGTCCACAGCTGGACGCACGCCTCCCCCTGATAAGCGCCTTATTGGCGTTTATTTCATGGAGAGGTAATGCACATAATCCACGCGCTGGGCATGGTGGTTGGGGATCGCAGTTCAGTGGTTGAATTGTTCTCTAGCTGTGTGCTGTTGGCTTAGAATTTGCACCACCCCAACTCTTTCCGTGGATATCGTAAGAGCCGACTAACGGATATCCACTGGGGATGGGCAGCAGTACCCCCTGCAGACAGAACATACGTTTTTAGAATGACAGAATTATTTATTTATTAAAAGAAGAAAAATTCAGAAATTTATTGATCACCACCGACAGCTAATAAGAAACGAATACGTTATTAATACTACTAACTACTTATTTATACTACTAATACTACGTTAATAATACTACTTTGTAGTTTATTTATATCGACTTTTGAGTGAGTCGATCCAAAAAAATTTTCCATATTCTAACTTTACCTCATCCTTTTTAACCTCTTCGAATGTCGACTTTTCCAAATTAAATTAGCCTATGCGTTATTCTAAGACCGAAACAACCTGCGTACCTACCAAATATTTTAATAAGTGAAGTATGGAGATACGTACCTATAGAGATACGTGGTAACAATCATTGAAACGACTTTCGTATTTATTATATAGATACGTAGTAGCAGCCAAAATTAGTAAAACGCCTCGACCGTGTTCGATTTTTTTCATCGAACAAGCAAAAATCAATAGCAATTTACACAGTAGTTCACCACGCCAAGGGTTAAGGTGCTATTGGATGCCGATCACCATTAAGGGGCGGAAATTACGCCTCATGTTCGAAGACTTTGTCGACAACTTCCGATAACATTTCTGAACACGTACCTTGGAGATAAACAGTTTTTCCCTGAGTGAAACTAAACGACTTTAGTTCGTAAAGGCACTGCTTACAGATTGAACTTGCTTACTATAACTTTTTTTATGTGTAGGCAGCTGATTAGTTTTCTTTTAGGTAAAGTTCTGTGTAGGAAGGAATGCAAGACTAAGGACCCTATCTCATCAGGATGTCACGGCGACATCGGTGGTTGGCAAAGTATCCAAACCAAATCTGAATAATTAATGAATGAATGAATGAATAATAAGCCAAATATGAAAAAAAATACACAATATTTGTATAAATATTGTGTAATTTTTCATAATTTATATAAATTCCATACAATATTTAGAATACATTAGGTTATTACAGGTGACAACGTCTAGCCGTGGCGCACGGCGGCGTCTCGGTGAGTAAGATCGTAGAAAAGTTACACCTACCTACACACACACGCAGTTACAATTATACTAAAAAATATGGAGTGAGTACTACATTACTGAATACTACAATACTTTTCTTACGTACTTTCGTCACTTAATTTTTTTTTTCAAAAAAAAACTAGCTGCAAGCTATTTATACTATAAAATACGAAGTGATACTTCTTAAAGGCTTTCTGTCATATCTTCTTTGTTTATATCTATTGTGACAGTGCAGTGTGTAGGTACGCCGCCGTCCTAAAATTACGTATAGGTACGTTTTAGATTACCTAGCTTGGTAGAAATTAGGTACATTATTTGTATACCTCGTTGAGGGGTGACAAAATGGCTTTACAGAATTTGCAAGCTTTCGTTTTGTTTTATAACGAGAAATAAATTGAATTACGCGCCCACCTCTGTCTTGCCTTACCTTCGTAAATCTCATTGTCTCAAGAAGGCTTTCCATTAGAAATCGGTTCTAACTTTTAAAATATAAAATTCCAGTAGAGATTTTAAAGTTTAGTAATTGCGAACAAAATTAGTCCTTAAATAAGTTTCGCAAGTTTCAAAATTTTGAAAGCTTCAGCAGAAATATTGACTGGGCCTACAAGTTAGTTAATTATTTCTTCCTTCTTGCGATTAGGTACTAAAAAATATTTCGTCATAATGCCACTATAGTTAAAAATGGGGTAGCATTTTTAACTATTCCCCGAAAAAGTTCAATAAAATATTTACATAGATAAATAGGCACTTTACTTTCACCGGAGAACTCTTCAAAATTATCAGTCAACGTCACGTTTGGAATATAGATAATGATATTCCGCCGACCCGAGATCGGCTGCAAATTTCGGGTCACGAACTCCCTATCTGATATTCCGCCGGAATCTGTTACCTACATAGAACCTAAAGTTTTCGATACTGGATGGCGTTGATAGTCCGATGAATTTTATAATTTGACCTTTATAATCCTTATTTTGTGTTGGTATGGATTTGGATAAGTCGTAACATTATTTATTTTTACTACTTATAACTGTACTGTTCATGTGAATTTTGAAATTGTATCTATTTTGTTGTCATCTTTACATTAACCTAGGTATAGTTAAACTAAAATCGTATTCACCTTTCCGTGCTAACTTGTATAATAATGATTAGTCCTACAAATTTGTTTCAAAAAATCACAAAAAACAAGTCTTACGTATTCCGCCAATTCAGGTGTTCGATTGATTTGACTTTAAGCCCAAAATCACACAAATCATTTTGAAACTCTACCTGAAATTCCACATTAAATAATTCGAGGTTGATGTGTACGACCGCTGATAGAGAAATTATAACTTCTAACTTGATTGAAAATTCAGCAGAGAGAACTCTGCTTAAACTGGCTAAGTGGAAAATTCATTATAATTTAATGCTCTTCTCGACTTAACTCAGATATCTGTAGCTAGCTTAGCTTTTATTATTAACTTTTCCAAGCCATATGCATAATTAAGTAAACAATAAGTTATTCTTTATAAGCATGTATATACCACTGTGTTTGACATGTAAAAACTTTCTTAACTGAACTGCGCGGAATTAGAGTGTACACACACGGGCAGTTTTGCATAAAATTACTTTGATGATTGACGTGGATTTTTTTTAAAACTCATTACTTTCAACCATACTATTCAAAGCATAATCGGAAGCAAATCATGTCTGTCTTTCAAGCTTGTGTATCCTGGGACAAAAAAAGTTAGTATGTAGTGCCTTTATTTGTCCCGGAAAACGAAGAAGCCACATACGGGTGCTAGTATTATTATAAATTATACCTATTTCATTGACCAATCTAAAACAACTCCTGTACACGAATAATGGTCGCTGTACAAATCTGTTTTGAAATAGCACCCGAGGGTATTGTACTTACCTTGGTAGGTACTCGTACGTATTATTTATTCAGCTCATACCTGCTCGGAAGAGGTATTATTAAACATTCACTAACAAACCCTTCTGTTCATGGAACTGAAGTAGGTAGGTATAGGTACTGTTTCTGTACCTATGGTTTGCTTCTCATTGTTACCTTTGAAATTGGGTGCAAATAAACATGAATCTACCATTACCTCTATCCAATACCTTAAAAAAAATACGTGACCATGCTCATCTTCTGATAATCTAACTAACAAAATTCGTTTTTTATACTAAATATTTTTTTTATGAAAAGATGGAAGCTAGCTGAACTAACGAGGAATTATACAGTGAGGGCTCTCGACTAGCTCATTAAAACGAGAAGTGGCGTCACTGATACTGTAGGTTCTATTTTATCTGAGTTTGTTCCATTTTCTGTTATAAAATAATCCGACAAAGTTTGGGTTAGGGTAAGTTTTGTCCGAATCTAAAACTCCTCCGCGAAGAGATTCGGTTGAAATGTCCCCTGTGATTCTAAAATTTCTTGGTTTTAGATTGGACGAGTTGTACCCCAATGCAAAAGTGAAGGAGACGTTTCGCCCGAATCCCTTCGTTACTTTTCAGGGGCAACCAGTCACAAATGCTAGGTACGTGTTTTTTATGGATGATGATAGCTTGAAGACAGATCTATTAGGCAATATCATTAACTTTGAAACCGAACTACAACTAAAATTAACCAAACTTTCTTTATAGCGACGACCTCTGTGACGCGGTGGGGAAAGGTCCACCTGCGACGCAGGAGGTTGCGGGTTCGATGCTAGCCTCGGGACAAATGTGTTTACGATCTCATACATATCATAGTATACATACCGAAGCGATCGAAATCAAAAATACCACTTTATTTCCGTGTCAGTGTATTTTTTTAATATGATTTGACCTTTTCTAAGTGTACATTTATTGTATTTATGGAAATAAAGCATTTTTTAGTTTGAGTTTGAGTCTGCAGATATTTGTTCAGGGCGTTCTGGATGTTTTCTGTGTATAACAAAAAATATCTATCTATGTAGTTTATTGTATTATGTATAATCAGTTATCTAGTACCCATAACACAAGGTCTGCTTAGCTTGGGGCTAGATAATGTGGTGTGAAGGGTCCAACATTATTTATTTATTTATTGAATGATGTGAAAGAAAATCTTTGAACAGAACATAACATTATATCAAATAAAACAAATTAGAAATAAAATAATATTTATAATTAAAACAATTTCGCTAATTGCACACTGTTGCAAGCAATCTACAGGTAGCTCAAGTGATAACTATGATTTGATTGTAATTTTCTTTGCCAATAAAGAATAATTAAAACACTTCAAAAACGATTTGTATAACAGCAAATAAGGAACTCAATATAGAGGCAACATAATTATTGGCATTTTAACTAAATTTTTCCCGAAATCTTCCTTGTAAATGCTTTCGTCTTTAAAAATTCCGCGCGTAAAATGTTCAGGAGAGATGCAACGCTAAATCAATAGATGGTGAAATTATGGTAATGTATGCAAGTCGCTGAGGCAAGGCCGATCACATTTTCCCTATCCGTTCGTTCATGCTTCAGAACTTTTAATCTGCTTAAGTATGGGAAGGCAGTCCTTATTTTAGACCTGCAATCGTAAAACTTGCAAGTGGGAATTTCACTAGTGATACCTTTTTTTTAATTGGCTCGGAAATTCGTTTACGAATGGACTGGTCTGTGGGAGACCAGACTTATGTGAGACTCGACGCCAAGAAGGACGTCATACCCACTAAAACCTCTTCGGTGACCTCTTTCGTCATTTTCGCTGAACCACGTACAAAAACCAACCGCGGCCTGACTGGCGTCCTTTCTTACATGGTCGCGAGCCATTCCACACACTCGCCGACCCCATTCTTCCGTCATCTTTACTCCTCCCGATTGTGATTGAGTTTGCCCTGTATCCCCCCGATTGGGATACAGGACAAACTCAGTTGAACTGGAATCACTAGTGATACCTACTGAAATAAGCCCGTACCTATCATTACCCTCTGCAAAAATACATTTTAGTATGGGAACTGTGTTCATATCTCTTTATAGACTACCGTTGTTTGTAAGATTGTGAAGCTAAGTTTTATGTATTAAGTAAACGGTCTCTGGCCAGGTGGGATGACGATCTGCGAAAGACTGCAGGCAGATGCTGCATGCGTCAAGCTGAAGACAGGGCGCTATGGCGGTCATCAGGGGAGGCATATTACCACCAGTGGACTAATACAGACTGATGATGATGGTGAAGTATACATAATATGCTAAAATGTTATTTACAAAAGCATAATATTATATACCTGATCATTGCATATTGATATAATCAGGTACCGTGAATTGGTAGAGTGAATGGATTACCTACCCATTACAGCAAGTCTGCATGATTAACGAACCGTTCATTTGCATATGGTTTAAGCTACTAATTACCATGATTAGGTAGATTATGTGGGTACTCTTCGAGCTGTGTGGTGCTTAGAATTTGCACCACCCCAAGTCTTCCCGCGGGTGTCGTAAGACTAAGGAATTTCTACTGCAACTAAGGGATATCCACCGGGGGTGGGCAGCAGCGACCCTGCAGAATAATACTACCACCGAACTGCGACCCCCAACTCGTATGCTCAGCTTGGGCATTATGAGCATTACCCCCATGAGATGAACTCAAAAAAGGCGCTTTTCAGGGGGATGCCTGCGTCCAACAGTGGACCGTTACAGGATGTTGAGGTTGAGGTTGAGGTATACCTACTGTACTGATGTGATCTAGTTTTAAGAACTCTAGGGAACCAAGTTAGTGTTTCTACAAAAAAGGTAAATAGAAGAACTGATAAAAAAAAATGCTACAATTACTCGACTCCAATGCCTATTCCCTGAGTTTCCTTTAATCTTATTTTGCAAAGGAAGATAAAGGAAACAGAAATGTGGATTATTTTTAATTAAAACCTACCGGACAGCGGAACTGGCGCCTCGAATCAACAATTGTTAATTGCACGATAGCTAATTGGCTTTGACTTTGGCGTTTTCTTGTTCCCAATGTGGAGTATAAATATCTTCTTTTAATAAAACACAAACCCTTACATAAATACAAACTGTGAGCGTGTTTTAAATGAATTGAATAACCAAAAAAACTTTCGGTTTAGTCTTAACCTCTATTTTTAATTTAAGGGTCTGTTTCACAATGTCCGGATATATTCCAAATAACCTATTTGTTACATATCCGTTGGATAAATATCATTTTTACGTTTCGCGACTACCAAATAGCGCTATCTGTCGCATATCGCATTAAAGGATAAGATATGCAACGTTTGTTCTAATCTTTTATTGAACTACAAAGAGTATATGTGTAGCAGAACAAATCTTCCACCAAACTGCGATACCCAACCCGCATTCCCAACGTGGAGATTATGGGCAGTACCCCCATGAGATAAACGCCAATAAGGTGTTTATCAGGGGGAGGACTGCGTCCAGCAGTGGACCGATACAGGCTGCTTAAGGTTGAGGTTTAGTTTATGAGATAGTTATTCAACACTTGTGAAAAAGATACTAAGGTCCAATTTCACCGTTGAAATTAAACGCATTCAATGAACGTTAAAAATCGCTTACGCAGTTACGCATTCGCTGAGTTTAATTGTTACATTTTACATTTCACCAGCATATGAACAAAACGCAGTTAACGCGAAACTCGTACGCCCGATATTGGCGATTCAGCGTCTATATACGCGTTTAAGAACTGTCAATGTCGTTGCATTTCTTTTTTCGTTATTGTCTTTGATTTTATGTAAATTTGAGGTAAATGTTCGTTTACGTAAACACGATCAAAATTTAGCTCCAAAAAGCCGGTAAAAGCGGTTTGACTTTAAACGAGATTTAACTTGATATATGAACGCGTTTACTTAGAAACGAGTTTTCTTGAACTCTTTTTAAGATAGTAACGGTGAACCCCCCTTATTATGTTCAGCAGTTTGTTAGTTTAATTTTATTATTTGACAATATGTTTAATGTATCTTTATTAATTTATTGAAAAATTCAAATAACAATCAAATACTCAATAAAAATAAATAATTAGAACCAGTATTTACAAATGAGCTAACTGCAGACTGTTGCAAACAATCTACAGGTAGCTCAACTGATCCATATCGAAATTAATAAATATTTGGCAGTCATAACTACTTACCTACTCATCGTTTCATGGTTATTTGCTATTGTAAACATGTTGTTTACGTACTTAGACAAACTTTACCGAAAGAGTTGCAAAAACTTTCAGGTAGATAATATTTTAACGTCAAACTTCCAAAATAACCGTAAAACGTCCGGAGCTTCTGATCTTATGGTTATTAACCGTAGATCACTCATGGTTTTAAATATGTTTTTTACTAAGTTTGTATCTTCTATCGAACGTTTTTTAATGCAGCTCGAAGAATTTTAAAAAATCTTTTCATCAAAGAATAGGTATATCTTGCGAAAAAGGTATTTTCTATTATTTAAATTTACGTAATGAAATGCAAGTCTTTAATTTTTTACTCAATATAAATAAACATAACGATAAAATAATAATACTTGAATGCTTGAGTTTAAAGATGGACGTTAAATGAAAGAAAACATTTGTTTTGTTGAGCAGAGTGGCACAATATTTTATTAGATCCAATAATTTGTGTGGACCACACAAACATTATTCTAAAATAACATTCCAAGTAAAAAATGAAAACTCTAGCATAATAAAAACAAGAAACATCTAAAGAGTAACTTTACTATAGAAACTCTACAATCAGGAAAAGGTAAAATGAAGAAAGCTGGAGCCAGCGCTAATAGTAATTACCTTATTAAATTCACAGAGCTAAAGGCTTCTTTTTTCCACGTTTCATAAATAAGTACAAACAAGAAATAAACTACTTAACTAATTGACTAAGTAGTTGCCTTTATTGCTTTTATTTCTTCGGTATCAAAGGTAAGTTGAATTTTTGCAGCGTAGCCATCACAATAGGAACAGAAAAACAAATGAGTATTTTTTAGGATTGAACAGAGACAGATCTTCGGGGTAATCTAGATACATAAGGGAGTTGTTAAGAGCGTGCCATAAGCAATTTTGTACTTCAAAATCGTTATTTATCTCAAAATCTGTAAAAGCCACCTTCATAATTAGGAAAATGTTACTTCGATCTTTTATCTTCAATAACGTGGTTTAAAAACATAATTAGTGAAAGTATTTTTAGTATTAGTATTTTTTTTTAAATAGTTCTTTTGCACACATTTTGCTAGTTATCCTAGGAACAAGCACCCTTTTTAGTAGGTTTTTGTTTTGTGAGGAAACCTAAAAGTATTTCTTTAGTTCTGGCTCTTAATTTTTCGATTGGTTTTTTCATTAACTTGTAATTAGGTAAAACAATTTTGGCGCATAGAAAATTCGGTGCACGTTCTGAAAACCATATCTTGTCATCCCCCTCGAAATTGAATCTTGTAGCGGCACACTCTTAAATCGTGCTTTATTTCGGCAGTAGCGTAACACGCTACGGCGTAGCACTCACCCAATGGAACAGGGAAATTAATGGGAATGTAACTGTAATGCTTCATTGAGATGTCGAAATATTTTTTAACTCCAAAAAACGAAATCAAGGTATGCTTGGCCTCGTTTAGAGCTGCAAAAAACAATAACAAAGGGAATACCAGTGAAAAACTAACCTCCTTTGTAGTAGGCAACTAAGTCGTCAATATCTCAATCACAAAATTTCTAAACGCAACGCTATTGGCAGCCGAACTTGTTTATTTTTGTATTGTCATGCAGCTTTGACTTTGAGTTGAGATAGGTGAATCGTTAAAACGTGACGTCACAGTATGCAAGGGCCAATATGGCAGCGTTTTTTCACCTGAAACTAAGTGCAGTTTTACTTTGTGTTTTTACCTCAATAAGTCAAAATTTTGTGTGAGTTATTATATTATTTCATTTATCTTTTAACCTCATAACCTCATAACCTAAATAACCTCTAATAATCAAAATGCATATCTCCTATTCATCAAAAAAGTCTAATTTAACCCATATACTCGTACCCATAGGCGTTAAAACCTAGTGTAACCTATTTAGGTCAGCGCTGCACTGATGCAATCATCTTTATCGTAGTAATTCCAACTCGGCTTCCATAGAGCACTGGTCGTCGCCTTCATTACGTAGAACGTGGAATAATCCATGTCACCTGTTACTTGTAGAGAAGAAACATGCTTTTAATTTTAATAATTGCAGCATATAGTTTATATAGTACTAGCCATGATATCTCAATGAATTGCAGTATATAATACTCACATTAAAAAGTAAGATTTTGTAAAATTCTGCTATTTGAACTGCCACTTCAACTTGCTAATTCTTTGAGCTATGGAACCAAAGTTATCGACAACTTTGGTTCTCTGTTGGAAATATTCGTTACGAATCCTATTCTTCAGAGATTCTCCGAAAATCTGGTGGACCTTATAAATTAACTTAAATGTGCAAATTAACCTTCAAATAATGGTCAAAATGTAATCAACAGGTCACTGAATTAATGAATTATTTCACCTAAACAATGCCTATTGCTGTCCTCGTAACGAGACGACCAATTAATATTGTTAATCGCAACTTAAAGTCTAAATCTGTCTACAAGCCTGAACCTAATCTCGGCCTATTAATATGGCATCTGCTAGGGGCATTAAATTAAGCGCCCTTCCAAAATTCATTACTTACTTGGAATATTTTTATAAGCCATAACGACTTTAACGTTTGACAGGGTCGTAGGCAGGACCAAGCTTGGGCTGCCTAAACATTAAAAAAAACCAGTAACGCAATAAATTGAAAAGAAACTCCCGCGTTTACCTTGATTTTAATGTAGGTACTTGTTCGTAGTGTAGGATGCCCTCCGGCCAGGTGTTCTCTCTACTCATTAGGAGAGGCCTATGTCCAGCTGTGGACTAATATAGACTGATGATGATGATGACTTGTTCGTAAAGAAGTAACAAGACATTTTCTGTATATCCTTATATTTTTAACACCTTTACTGCGACCACACGTCCGCCTGCCAAGCGTGGTGATTGTGGCAAAGGCCCCCGAAGGTAGGCGAGGTGCGTTCAGCAAGATAGGTAGACGTATGTGTGTGGAGAAGAAGCCAAATCTCGTAAACGGTTTTTTTTATACTTTTGTTGCTTTCTCAATTTGTCGCCTTGAACTCTCAGAGTCGATTCCCCATTTTGGTAGACTTAGTCTTAAAATATTCAGAGAAGAAAACAAATATGTTTATCTGTATATGTGTGGGTTCAAACATACAGACTTGCAGATAAGGTTGATCTTGTATATTTAAAATTAAAATATACAAGATCAATAGAATTAAAGAAAAGGACATATTAGAAGTAGGGCAAAAAAGGATTGCTACCTCTAGGCTGGTGTTCAGGTAAATCAATCCCCATACTAGAGGTGGTCCTGAAAAGGACTAACACCTAAAAAGACCATCACTATTCGCGAAGCCCAACGACCCCCACCCTGAATACGGCCTGTCCCGCAATGGGCATTCTCATAATCTTGGCTGGTATCTCTTAATGGCCTCGTTACAGCCTAGATTTCATTACACAATTGTACGTTTATGTTTTACAATGGAAATGTCGGGATTGCCTAGTCATTAGGGTATTTACTTTGCATGCGCCGCCACGCTGTGGGCAACAATGCATTTGATTATATTTGCCTCATTACGGATCTGGGCTTTTATTTGTTTACACTTAAATATACGTGTCACCTGAAACGTATAATAATCATCGAGCAATGAACAGTTAGGTTTATTGAATTATTTTGTAAAGTTAAGGCAGAGATACGAAGATTTTCCAAACTCTATTTAAGCATCACTGCCTAAACTATACAAGATAAAACTATTACAGAGGTATTAAAAAATAGCTTATAGTAGAAACCACAAACTGTACGATGAGTTTTTTAAATTTCCTGAGTTATAGGTACGTAATAATAATTTTATTTTAAAACTATAAACCGACTTCCATTTTTACAGTTTGTTCATGAATTTTCATAGATCCCATTATCAGAACGCAACAATTAAAATGGGACCACACAGGAAGCACCAGCTTTCATATAAAAAATAATCATGAAAATCGGACCACCCAGTCAAAAGTTCTGAGGTAACAAACATAAAAAACCGTCGTATTGAGAACCTCCGCCTTTGAAGTCGGTTAAAAAAAGATGGCGCTGCCATACTAGCTGGGGTATGCGCCTTAAACTTATTTCTGTTGATTTATAATTTTGAAGGGTTACAGTATACCTCGTCCGAATCTAAAGGATTTTTTTTATCATCAAGCATACCGAAATGCATTTGGAGGTTGAATCGAGGTCGAGGTAACGACTAAAGATATGGGAGTTAAACTCGTCCGCGGACGAGAGGTCCACTTCACTTTTGAGGAGGGGTACATCTCGTCCAAATCTAAAATGTCTTGGTTTTAAATTGAATTCTTGAATCTAAAACCAAGAGACTTTAGATTTGGACGAGATGTACCCCTCCTCAGGTTGTTTCCTATAGGATACAACTTGACCGAATCTAAAACCAAGAGACTTTAGATTTGGACGAGATGTACTCCTACTCAGGTTGTTTCCTATAGGATAAAACTTGACCGAATCTAAAACCAAGAGACTTTAGATTTGGACGAGATGTACTCCTACTCAGGTTGTATCCTGTAGGTTACCCCTATAGGATACAACTCGACTGAATCTAAAACCAAGAGACTTTAGATTTGGACGAGATGTACTCCTACTCAGGTTGTTTCCTATAGGATAAAACTTGACCGAATCTAAAACCAAGAGACTTTAGATTTGGACGAGATGTACTCCTACTCAGGTTGTATCCTGTAGGATACCCCTATAGGATACAACTCGACTGAATCTAAAACCAAGAGACTTTAGATTTGGACGAGATGTACTCCTACTCAGGTTGTATCCTGTAGGATACCCCTATAGGATACAACTTGACCGAATCTAAAACCAAGAGACTTTAGATTTGGACGAGATGTACTCCTACTCAGGTTGTATCCTGTAGGATACCCCTATAGGATACAACTCGACTGAATCTAAAACCAAGAGACTTTAGATTTGGACGAGATGTACCCCTCCGCAAAAGTGAAGTGGACATCTCGTCCGCGGACGAGTTTTAGATTCGGACGAGATGTAACCCATATTGACACACGAGCGTGGAGGACGTACCTATGATATTCAGAGAGCCTCGGAGCAGTCTGTGATCAGAACCGGTATTGAACCTGTTGATCACTGAGACATCTCTGAATATGTGCTTGCAATCCGTCATGATGAAGTCTCCTTTTCCTACTTTGTCTGAATAAGACGTCTCGAATAAAATTATGGATTAGATTAGAACTAATAAAGTAACAAAGAAAATTACAATTAAAGAATACAAACAAATTAAAACCAGTATTTCTAATTCTTACAATAGAGCTAGATGCAGACTGTTGTGATGAATCTACAGATAGCTCAACTGATCAGTATATCAGTCGAAGCACCTCCAATTCGTTCGCTGACTTTATGTCAATGCTGATGCAAAAAGGTACTGGCAAAACCTATAACCAAAACACCTATATTTAATAAGCCAGACTTCCAAAATGAAACCAATAATAAAATATCTGAAATATGTTATTTTATCTGTAATTCCATGAACAATAAGCCGCTCCGACAAGTAATAAGGGTTCAAATTGTCCGCATTTGAGATAAAGTCTGGAGTAACCAGATGGCATAAACTTTTCAAGAAAAATATTATGTTGAGACTCTCTTATGGACTTTGAGTTGTGGAGGCTGCTTACCTTTGACAGTTTATTATAAACCTCATAAATCATATTAACTTTATTCAATTGTGTTCTTTTTTTCACCAATTTATACATTTCAAAATATATATTATATACATATATCTATATACATATATAATACGAATAGAAACTTGATTTTTAACTTATAATAATAAAGTAAATCGACATCGGTGACCATCCTCGAAGAGACAGCATGGATTTCAAATTAGTCTCGGCAGTAAAAAAAAATTGGTTACAAAATGATTGTAAGCTTTTGATGGCAAAAAAAATCATGAACGTATTTGCTACGTTTTACAATCGTACTTCAGAAACTAGAGGTCTTTGGCTTTTTGTCCCAATAGGTCATTCTATCATACTTCTAGTAAATAACACCTACTTACTATCAAACTAAACCCTGTTTTAAGGGATAAAATGTAGCTTATGTTTGATTTCAGGATTAAAATTACCTGTATGTAAAATTTCAGCCCGATCCTTCCAGTAGTTTTGGCTTCAAGAGGTAACAAACATCAACCATCCATCCAAACTTTCGCATTTAATATATTGTATTAGTGAGATTAGATATTTTGTGTCGTATACTTATTATTATTATTATTATTAAGAGCCTGAATGATCCCACTGCAGGGCAAAGGCCTCCCTTTCCACTTATGTAGGCAAAAAAATCACCTCTCGTGTTTAAAAGTCACATTAGTGTCTACCTCCTATAAAATAATGTCTAACCAGCAATAAAAACCTTATCTGGCAGATATTTTGAAGAGCGAGCTCGTTCCAGCTGGAATAGACGTCTTTACTGCGCCCGGCTTATACTGACGACGACTCTAAAGGGGAATCTACACTCGCACCTTTTATTATAGACTCTAGAATTTTATACATAATGTATTTATTTTTATATAATTATTGCGTTCATGGCCATTACAAGTTCTTGACAATTTTTAGGTAGAATCTGCATGAACACTGTGAGGGCGTTGCAACATTCTGAGTTACGAGACAAGTTCTTGGTTAACTATTTTATATTACAAATTTAGTCCCCATGTAATTTTTTCTAATAACGTTGAGATACATAGAAATAAAACATATTTCGTCAGCTATGAGTAGGTCTTTCATAATGATTATGTTAGAAATATAAAAAATTACTTAATTAAGATGAATGAGAGTTTAAAATTAAGAATAACAATCGGTATAAGCAGAAAATTCGATCATCAATCGTAATTAATACTCTAATTTCACATTATGGAAGTTATGTAATATATAATATACTCATTGGTCGCTAACCAAATAAATAACAGCTCATTTACTAGAATGGTAAATGCGATATTAGGAACGGTAAATCTCCTTTTAAATAACTACAAATTTTTAGAAATATCAATGCATACTCACCTTATCTTTTCAAAATATGCTAGATTTGAATAGTTTTGTTTGAAATAACTGAATAATGTTAATATTTTCTAAAGTAACACGTAGGTAGTGTTGTTCTAGGTATTTATTAAGGTACCTACACCTTTGTTGTGGCTGAATCATGTAGAAACTCATTGAGCTGGAAAGCTGTTTATTCAGGCCTTCATATTTTCTATTTCGGCGTGAAAGATCGTGGATACGTGATTTGAAGGATACGTGACTACAGGTTGGTTATTATTTTATTCGATACTGTGGTAAGGCAGGCTGGTGTAATATTTTTCTACGGGTACAATGTGCTTTCACGTATGTTGGTAGGATATTTACTTATATCATCTATGTTTGAGTGAAAGAAGTCGACCAAACAACCAATGTTACAGACATTATACCTTAAAATTCAGTAAAACGTTATCTCCTAAAATATATTTTCACGAAACTGCCCAAAGTCGTTATGGCCCCACTAAATCTCAACCCCCCTTTTGTAAGAGACTTAAAAAGGTGCTCTTATCTAATGAATAGCTCAAACAGTTCATCAGGTCTGTTAACGAGTCTTCAGGCGAGTGCGGAAGGTAAATGGTAAACTTGCCAGAAATTCGGGTATGGCCTAATTATGCAGCCGTTAAGTGGAACTAGGTACCTTTCTACTGGTACAACCTGTGTTACCTACTGGATAATGTTTGTTTATGTTCTTTAAAGAATAAAGCAGAATGCAACGCGAATCTTTCTCTAGATTGCAAATTTCATGCGGGCACACCGTCTAATTTGAACAAGCAGTTTTAGTACAGATGTTAGTTAACAGTGCTATGCACAAAACTTGATGGTGCTTCATGTGTTAGGGGACACCAACCTAGCATTTTTATTCTATTCTAGTAAACCTAGCTCCCGGTGTATAGGCTGGCACAGGGCAGGATAGAATGACGCAATAGAGAAACATTCTTTAACCAACATTAAGTAAGTCGACAAGTTGATGATGATAGTGATGACGATATTTTATTATGAGATCACTAAAATTTGAATACATAGTGGTCTCTTAATAAAATAACGTCACAACTATCATCATCAACCTAATATTAGGTCCTTACATATGAAATTGGCGTTTTTCGTACTGGCCACTTTAATCACAAATTTCTCCTCTTTGGTAAGGAATTCCAAATTCAAATTTGTACAGCTATAGATGTGCTTCGATGATCGTCATTCATTTGTTTTTTTTCTTCTGTTTTTTTCTGTTTGCGTCACTCATTTTACAAAATGGAAAACTTAAAATATCGCATTATTTACGAGTACGAGTTCCGCCGTGGCACTAGTGCTGCGGAAACAACTCGAAGGGTGAATGATGTGTATGGCGGTCGTGTTGCAAAAGAAAACACAGTTCGTTTTTGGTTCCAACGTTTTCGTTCTGGAAATTTCGACCTGCAGAACAAGCCCCGTGGACGGCCTGAGACTCAAGTTGATAATGAAGAGTTGAAGGCTATTGTGGAAGCGGATCCATCGCAAACCACGTCCGAGTTAGCTGCAGGCTGCGATGTTAGTGATAAAACTGTTTTAATTCACTTGAAGCAAATTGGGAAGATTAAAAAGCTTGAAAGGTGGGTACCTCACGAATTGACTGAAGCAAACCGGCAAACGCGCGTCGACTGCTGCGTTACATTACTAAACCGGCACAATAATGAAGGTATTTTAAACCGAATCATTACCTGTGATGAAAAATGGGTTCTTTACGATAATCGGAAGCGCTCAGCGCAATGGTTGGATCCTGGCCAGCCAGCCAAATCCTGCCCCAAGCGAAAATTAACCCCAAAAAAGTTACTTGTAAGCGTTTGGTGGACTAGTGCCGGTATTGTTCATTACAGTTTTCTCAAATCTGGCCAGACTATTACGGCTGATGTCTATTGTCAGCAATTGCAAACCATGATGGAAAAGCTAGCGGCTAAACAACCTAGGCTGGTCAATCGCTCCACGCCACTGCTGCTTCACGACAACGCTAGACCACACACTGCGCAACAGACGGCTACTAAATTAGAAGAGCTTCAATTGGAAAGTCTAAGACATCCTCCGAATTCCCCAGACCTTGCTCCAACAGATTACCATTTTTTTCGAAATTTGGATAACTTCTTGCAAGGGAAAAAATTCAACTCCGATGGGGCAGTCCAAATCGCCTTCAAAGATTTTATTGATTCCCGTCCGACTGGTTTTTTTAGTAAAGGGATCAATGAACTACCTATAAGATGGCAAAAGTGCATAGAAAATAATGGTTCATACTTTGATTAATTAAATATATTATATTAAAAAATATTCGACTTTTTGTTCCTCCCATACAAAACGCCAATTTCATATGTAAGGACCTAATATGTCGACTGCTGGGTAAACTGGTTCGGCAGGTCTAAAGCAGTCAATGGTCTGATTCAAGTGTAGCCCATTATCTGGTGGATGTCATTCACTCATGTTGCTCTTATATACCCTTGTAAAATTTTATACGATAGCTTCTCAGTTTTGGGTACGCACCTAAACTAAATATAGATTACCTACTACGTCAAAAATAGAACATGTTTCGGCAATATCTGTCTAGTTTATTATTAATGCGCACTAATATTCAGAAAGCACCTGTGAAAGGCATTCGCCAACTTCTTGCATAAATCTACCAGAAATTAATTTGTTACACTATGACGATCCAAAATTCAGGTCAGCGTCACAATATAGATTACTATAACAGACAAGCGATGCGTGAGACTAAGGTCCGTATTATTAAAGCTTGCTCAGTCATCAATATAATGTTTGAGTAACACTTTTCTATGGCGCAAACGTCACTAAGGCATGTATGAGAGCTGAGCTTTCATAATACGGGCCTAAGAGAAGATGGCTTTAAAAGGGTGAACATATTGTTAAATGGAACGAAAAATATTGAATTTTAGCTAATGCTTATATTTAATAAGTACCCAGTTTCCAAATCAATGCTTAAAATTGATCAAACATGGTCTAGAGTTAGAGCCACGTAGAGCCGGAGAAAACCAGAGAAAAACTGCATAGCTTAGCACTAAGCCAATAAGATCGCTAATCAAAGAAAATCAGCGGTTCGATTTTGATACGAAAACATAAAGCCCCAGTCCTCGCCGCTTATCTTCGAAACTATAAACAAAATATTTCCAACTAAAAACTGTATTTTGGAACCTAGCTATCTCAAAACAAAACCTATATAAGAAGACTATTTTGTTTTTTTTTTCTTTCATGTGATTTTCGTTTGGTTTCGATCAAATCCCATGATCAAATCGAGAACGAATTGACAGCGTCAGTTGGCCGAAAAACTTGGAAAATTAGCTGTAAAAAATATAAAGAAAATTTTATTCAGTTTGCAAATTAAATTAAAAAGTGTTTATAAATGGAAATTACTCGGACATCAAAATTCACAGAAACAGTAATCGATCAACTTTACCATAATTTGATTATAATTTGAAGATGGATTCAAGAAAAACTTGGGGTAAACAATGGATTAGCAAAGTTTTTGATTGTGATACATTCTGCGGAGGGTATGAGCTCGAGTACAGTGACAATAAGCAGAGATACAGACGTACATTATGAGAGCAGATTAGATACCATACCTTGTGCGTGATGGATATGTCCTTGTTTGTTGGACACTAAATATTCCCGTCGATGAACATGCGAGTACATTATTATCTTGCAGTCTGTTGACCCCAGCTGAAGACAGACTATCACAAAACTAGAATAGTATTGAAAAAAAGGCAAGGTGCATTTTTTCTTATTCTTCGAAACTTGTTATCAATACCCAGATACATTATGAGTATTCAAATATAATAAGTACTTTGTAGGCTCAAAATATGTGAAATCATTTTAACTCAGTTGCCAATATTGGCTGAACGTTGAATATGCTCTGTTATTTAAAAATATACTTGTGATATGGTACTCTTAAAACATTTTGTAATTTTTTATTCTCTTGTAAATGTGTGTTCAATAAAACTGTGAATCGTTTTTGCAAAATATTGTTATTCTTTGTTAGTATGCATCGTTTCAATTAATATTCCGTCAATGCGTTTCACGGTTCACGGCAAATAGGTATGGAATAATAAAAATCCCAGTTTGAGAGAAAATAGTTTTTCCTCAAAATGGGACTGAATTGTGAACAGTTACGCTGAAGTGAACTAGTTTCCGTCTCTGGTATCTCACATTTTGAACCTAAATCTACTTTAAAGTCTTTAAAGTAGATTTTTCGTTTTCGTTTATTTTTTCTAAAACTGTAGAAGAAGTCGGCTTACCATCCTGTTTTTTTTATTGGCGCACAATGCGAGTTAAGAAAAAAAACTATACATATAAATAGTAATAGAAATATGTAATAATCCTATATCCTATATAGTTGGATAGGACACAGGTTTCTGACATATGGAAATAATCATTAGAGCTATGGATATTTTAAGACAATGCAAAAATTATTTTGCTAGAAAAATTATTTTGGCGTTGTTGTTATCGTTATGTGTCGAATTCATCTATAATAATATTATAAAGAGGAAAAATTTGATTGTTTGTTTGTGTGTATTGAATAGGCTCCGACTACTATACCGATAAAAAAATATTTCATCATTAAAAAGCTTACTATTCAGAGTGAAATATAGGCTATATTTTATCCCAGAATTCCCACGGGAACGGGAACTACGCGGGTAAAACCGCGAAGCGCTGCTAGTTTTGAATAAAAAGGGTGAGTCACTACAAACCTTATTTGTGATATTCAGAATACTGAAAGGGTCAGACTTTCCCCGTTCAGTATTCTGCTGCTGAACGGGTCAGACTTTAATAATGCATTTTGTAGAATACTACAAAATGCATTATTAAAGTCTGTTGTATCTTGTTGTGAATGTTTAGTGTTCTGCTTTTTCATAGGCTAAACACAGGCCTACTTTTATCCCGGTCTCTATGGTGGTATGGTTTCGTCCCACCATACCCCAGGGGTATGGCAAGGGGTATGGTGGGTCCGAAGTGGGAAAAAGCATGCGAAGCAGTGGACAGACGCAAGTCCTACACATTATACTCGTAGCTGAGTGAGCATGTATCGGACTTAAATCTACATTCCAGAAGAACCTACAGCACCTATTGTTAGAAACCCACAAATTACATTCATTAAGGAACATCAATGTCGTAACAGAGTAATACCTACTCTGGAAATATTTTCGGCTCCGTTTCTGGTAGAGAAAGAAAACACTTCCTAAATGTTTACAATAATCGAATGATATAAATTTTATTTTACTTCTAAACTCAGTGTTTTAAACAAATAGCAATACCCAAACAGGTCACAGTAACACCTTTTTCGGTATTATCATAGTTAGGTACCTATGTAACCTTGTATGTTGGTCCAGCCCTTCTGTTTGCCAGCTAACAACCCAAAGTTAAAGGCCTTGAATCAATATTTGTATGCCAGAGTCCCTTTGTAAAGTTTCAATGGCCTGCTGGTAACGAATGGCTGATATAACACATATTATAATATATTATATTATTTGTGAAACACATACTCTGTGTGAAACGCATATGCTTGATAAGCTTTTATGAAGTACTGACGACCTCTGTGGCGCGGTGGGCGAAGGTCTGCCTGCGACGCAGGAGGTTGCGGGTTCGATTCCCGCCTCGGGACAAATGTGTGTACGATCTGCAGACATTTGTTCAGGGCGTTCTGGATGTTTTTCTATGTATAATAAAAAAAAACTATCTATGTAGTGTATTGTATTATGTATATCAGTTATCTAGTACCCATAACACAAGCTCTGCTTAGCTTGGGGCTAAATAATGCTGTGTGAAATGTAATGAAATGAAATGTAATGTAATGCGAGTGCTGTGTGTCCAGCATTTTTTTCTTTTTTTTAAGTACTTACCTAAGTTGATAACTTACTTATCTAAGTTGATAAAGGTGTTTCTTAAAAATGATAGATATATATTATAATTTTTTTCGATGACCGATAATTAGTTATTTAAGTAAAACACCACTACAAATTCTTTAATATTATCTTAGTAATAAGTACACCCTAAAAGCCGTCTTCTTTTATTTTATATTTAACAATCAACCAACTAGAGAACTTAGACTCACTGCTGGAAAGCAATATCATAGGCGCCATTTTTTACGGATAACTCTTAAACACTAGTCTTACTGCATAATTATTTAAAATTACCATTACCTATATTAAAATTTCCTATATTAATAGGTTTAACAAAGTTAAACATTAACTTTATGTAGGTAATAAAAACTTGTAACTGGTACCTACCTAGGTTAATAAAACCGAAGATTTAAACCCTCGCATCTTCATACAAGATTACCTTAGTAGCGTGGATTCTAGAACTTACTTTATAAGAAGATCCATAATAACTCTGTAAACCTCAATAGACACAAGAATTTAAAAGTAAGTTTTTTGTTGGTCTATTTAAAAAATAAATACTTACTTTTGTTTCTTTGTTTTATACCAGAGAAGATTACAAAAAAACTGTTTAAACTTTCTCTCTCGGACGGTAAAATCCTATAAATAATAATTCCAAATAATCATCTACGCTACAATATACATAATTACAACCAGACATGTGTTTGAACCGGGAAATTACCCTGATAGGCATCGGCGGGACAAGGCGAGCTTTTTGTTTACTGTTGGACCGAGATATGCGCTACTAACACAGTGTAACCTCAACCTCAACCGCCTGTATCGGTCCACTGCTGGACGCAGGGCTCCCCCTAATAAACGCCTTATTGGCGTTTAACTCATTGGTGACTTATTGGCGTTAAAATTTGAGTATTTTTTTATAATCCAATAGGTATCATTATATTGAAGAAGTCAGTCTACCCACTCTAAAAATCCATCCATTCAATGTACATTTAATGTAAGAGATATTTCTGCCACTAACATCACTATAGATCACAGTTGGAAAAAATGTGTAAACTGGATTACTTACCTAGTAAAACACATAATGTTATAAGAATGATGAATAAATAAAAATCTAAGAACCATAAATCAGTTATCTGCAATAAAATATTTTTTTTATTAAGTTCGTCTACACCTGAATACCCTTCCCCTAAAAAAGGGCTGTTTTGCCAAAATCACCACATTTGTCATAAAAATCCAAAGTCAAAACTCTTTATTTATGTAAATAAATACAATAAAAGCACACTGTACAATACTACTGTACAATAAAAGGACGTATCATAAAATTAAACACTGACACGGAAATAAACTGATATTTTAAATTTATGTCGCTTCAGTCGGACAGAGACGAAGAAATCCAACCCTAGTGGGAAAACAACTAAGAGGTAGTTGTTATTTTTTCGATTTGGATGATGATTAGTGTAAGTTGTGCATGTGATCAAAATTCACAGATGCAGAAGCTCTTTTCTTTCTCAGTCGAATCATACGATATATCTACGGGCTGAGTTGTGGAGTTCGATTCTCACTGTACCCGCCCCGATTGAAAATAAATAAATGTGCGGTATTAAAATAAGTTGTTTCCTACCGCCTTAGGCCTAAATCGATAACACTTATGGGTCAGTTACCTATTGGCCGTTTTTCCACAAACCGGCCCGACTTTGTCGACGGCGACGGCGACAACGCCGGGCTGTTGTCGGGGAACCATTAATGTATGAAAATGTATGGCTCGTTTTTCCACTTACCGACGACGACGGCACAAAAACTGCATGAGTATTGTATATACATTGTACGCGTGTGCGCGTGTGAGTGCGCGGGGCGCGAAGCGGAGAGACGAGCCGGTGTCGATGCCGGCTCAGTGGAAAAATGAAGCCCAGGTCGCCGTGCCGTCGCCGCGCCCGCCGTCGTCGCCAGTCGGCTCAGTGGAAAAATGAAGCCCCGGGCCGTGCCGTCGCGTCGCCGCGCCGTGACGCCAGTCGGCTCAGTGGAAAAACAGCCATAAAGTTCATCGAGGTTCATCATTATGAATTGTAGCCTTCTGTAGTACTATAATTTATACTCGACGTTATACTAGTCGTTAGCCACTAACAATATCGTCGTGAGCGTTTTATGTAGTTTTAAAGTCTAGAAGCAAGTATTGTCCAACAACTATCATGTCCACTTCAATACGAAAAATAAACAATAGGAACTTAGCCACAGATGTAACATCGTCATCTCAGTTTACGTTATTAATATAGAATCCAAAATAAAATTAGCTACTGTCATGGAAACTCTTACATACTACAACGTACGCAAATAATTAATTTTGTTTTAAAAAACTATAAACTGACTTCAAATTTATAGTTTTTTCATGAATTTTCATGGATCCCACTGTCAGAACTGAACCAAATTAAAATGGCACCACACGGGAAGCACAAGCTTTCATATAAAAAAATATTAATGAAAATCGGACAACCCAGTCAAAAGTTCTAAGGTAACAAGCAAAAAAAAAATATATACAGTCGAATTGATAACCCCCTCCTTTCCGGAGCCTCTCAACAAAAAAGTTGAGAAGCGGAGGTTTCTTGATCTATATGTTAGAGCTTATTCTTCTGATGTCAGAAACCCAACAACGCAACGACGCAAAACTGTTGTATTTCAAATGAAATCAAAATATGAGAGAACTCATGAATACCTCGTACCAATCTAAACTCGGTGAATTCATTTTAGAAGAATCTCTACCAAATGAGAGGTCAATAAAATGGTATGAAAATTCGAAAACAGTCTAAAGAAATTACAGGCCTTAAAAAAACTATTTTGGATTGTACTCAAGTATATCTTTCATATGAGATCAAACTTGATTTAATTGGTCGATTTTACCTCCTGTGGACACTGCTCAAAAACCCCTCGACAGATTCGGCCCCAATAAGTTACCAGCGTATTTCACATGTCTCGACTGACAGCATAAATACTCCAAGTCCTCGAAGTGACAATTTTACCATACAGCCAAATCACCTAAACTGCCACTGAGAACTGCGTTCGCTTCACTCACAGTTCAATTATAATATAACTATAGGTCTACGTTAGGACGCTAGCTGGTTGCTAGTATGCCATGCCCAGACTCATCGGCGTCTTCGTATTTTGCCTGTAGACCCTTTCTGTTAGCGTTGTATTCTTGTATTTACATTATACATTCTTGTATTCTTGTTGGACGGACCACCAACAAGAATACAAGAAAATGTGCATTCGAATATGGGTTTTAACTGAACATTTAAAATTACTAACAGGTGTTATGTAGGACCTAGTGGTATTGGATTTATGAGTGCAGCTTAGCCGATCAGATGTATATCACATCCCACATACCACTTTATTTCTGTGTCAGTGTATTTTTTTAATATGATTTGACCTTTTCTAAGTGTACTTTTATTATTCTATGGAAATAAAGCATTTTTGATTTTGAATTCTCCATATATGTATAAGATGACGAAGGATTTGTCTTTAGGTAACACAGTGCAGAACGGCCTTTTAAGTCGCGCTCGCTCGTCCATCGCCATCGGTAATTGCAGCCAACTACAAGCTATCTTTTCCATCTGCTCCCTAATTTTAATAATGTTGCCAGCTATTACAGTAAATAGGTGCTCAGAAGCAGCGGTGGCACTTGATTTACAGCCCACCAACTTGGTTTCTGCGGGACGAAATAAATTTGTTTAACCCCAAAATATTATTCCTCGAGTTTTTTACGGTTGGCGAAAGACCTAAGTTTTTATTGCTCTTTAGGTGTTTTTAGCTGCTTTCTGGCACTAAAAAAGTTTCTTGGAAAGTGACTACATACAGCGTGTGTAACTTCGGGATAAACTTTTGTGAAAGAGTTGGTTTGCAAAGTTTTTTGTGACAAACTACACCTCAAAATACTTTGGCAGTAGAGGAGAAAATATGGATGGTAGGTATCTGTACTTTGATTCTTCTGCTATGGGTTAAATATTGAAGTAAAGAAAGTCAAATAACACCCTAATTCTTGTATTCAGTTTGAAATCTGACTTGTTTTTGTGATAGTCTTTGTGCTTATTTTGTGAGCCACGCTATTCTAATTAAAAAACTACCGTAGCCATAGGCAATATCTGTACCTCATTTATTTATTCATTTATCTTGTATTTTTATTATCATATCTATATACCATACCACATGGTAAGTTCATTCTATAAGTTGATTGTAAAATACAAAAATCTATTTTCTGAGCATGATTCTCGTTACATTCTATGACTAGACTAGACCCATAATGGATCTACTGAGACTCTCTGATTACCTAGTCAAATTTGACTTTTAAGTACTTAACAAAAAAAAATTGGTATCACTTCTGATAGAAAGGTTTATCTCAGATAATTGCCCTCGCTTCATGTGCGCCGACTCAATGATCGTTAATTCACGTGCTGAGCTCGGTTCAGGAGTAAATGGAGCCCGTGATCCTCCCTTTGAACTCAGAGGAGCACCGTGAAATCCGATAAGGTTGATCCATCGAAAAATGAAAAAGTTACACATATTTTATTACCTTTTATGGCTTTTATGCTCAACAGAAGGGCGAGTCTATTTGACATTAGTAGCGAATTGTAATCGTGACATCCTCTTAAGACAACTTCTGTGGCGCGGTGGGCGAAGACCCGCCTGCGACGCAGGAGGTTGCGGATTCGATTTCCGCCTCGGGACAAATATGTGTACGACCTGGCAGATATTTGTTCAGGGCGTTCTGAATGTTTTCTATGTATAATAAAAATATCTATCTATGTAGTGTATTGTATTATGTATATCAGTTATCTAGTACCCATAACACAAGCTCTACTTAGCTTGGGACTAGATAATGCTGTGTGAATTCACTAACATTATTTGTTTTATTTATTTTTATTCCATACAATTTTGTACAACGTAGAACATCATGCAACAGCGAACTATGCAAATCTCATACAAAAATGGGACATTACAATCATGTCTCGTTTCTAACGTCAAATAGATTTATCTAAAATCGTGCAACTTTATTCAAAACTAGCAGAGCCTCGCGACTTTAACCATGTTGATGATGATGATGAAATTATATAGTTGAGTTTGATAGATCCCGTAATAACTTGCATCTATCAACAATTGTGTTTATTACAATTTTGAGTAGGTAATCGAATGCTTATATCTTCTCCAAGAATTCTAAGCAAATTAGAATTCTTGGGAAATAACGAAATTTTAGTTATTTAGTAGAAAGCCTACCAACTTGTTTCATTTACTAAAAATATATTTGAACGGGAATAGAAAGTGTAGGTATGCTCACATACTTGCGTAACCGTGAGGCTCCATTCAGACTAGCCGCCATCGCCGAAATTCGGCTAGGAGGACATTATAACACAATATATTACATCCATACACTTTTAGGTACGTGCGAATATTGCCGTGTAAAGGAATATAACAAAACCATCTGCATTTGATTGCTACGCGGCCTTCCGTAGAGGATGCTACGCCGTAGGGGTTGCTACGTCGTAACATGTAGCCCGTCTACGCCAGACGCAGTGATTTGTTAGATAATGGATTTTACAAGTTCAAATGCCGGCCGGGCCCAATTCTACTAAACTAATCGCTTAACTATGACAATGGTTAATGGGCAATCGTCTCAGACTATCGGGTTGGAGTAATGTAAGAAACAGGGCAACTTTAGTAGTAGATGAAAGAAACTACAGATGGAGGGACACGTGGCAAAAGTGTCGAGGTTTTCACCATTCTATCATCTCTCCGCGACAATACCATTGTGATAGGAAAGCGATTAGTTTAGAAGAATAGGCAGTTAGCAGAATTGGGCCCTAGTCCTATGTTTTTATGCCACGACTGGCCAAAAATTAAGTGTATTGTTTACGGGTATATGTTAGTAAAAACTATGTAAGTTTGAATGGCTGAAAACGATTTGGAAGTATGGGGTATCTTTAGATCCATACGTCATAATTACCAAGTGACGCTGGCTATATTTCTTTATGAAACAGGTAAGGTTTTCTTTTGATAAATGTTGCTGCTCGAATAATTTATTTAGGTGAGAAATATGACAACTTTTATATTCTCTTCAGTCATCCCGTGACAGTGACAGTATGTAAACCCACAGAAGAAATTATATAGTACGAGTAAATGTGCTAAAACGTGGGGGAAAATAATTAAATAAATGTGATTCTAATAATAATGACTTACAGTTTAGTTTACACTCCTTAGGATTATAATAAGTTACAATTACAATCTACAACAATTTCACAAGTTTCGTGCGATATGTAGCTACATAAAGTTTGTGTTAAGTACTGCCTCATCACTTCCCATTATCATTATGTTAGGCGAAAGTAAACGATTATATGGCCATTGAGGGTCGCAACAATACGTAGACCCTTCGTTAAGAACATAGGTTACATTACAATGTAATAGACGAAAAGGTTTTGTTCCACTGGTGAGACGACAAGAAGTAGGTAAATTTTTTTTAAACTAGTTTCTGCTCGCGGTTTCGCACGCCTTGACTCTATGGCATTATAGTTTGTTGGGTATTATTTCTACAGGCTATTATAGTCTTGATATGGCAAAAAGTGTGCGATGGTTAACTGGATGTCTAGCTGAATATCAATGTGGATACTAGCTATGTCCACATAATATGTTATACATAGTACGCAATAACAGGAAAAAGTTATTTTTTATTGATGACGGTCTAGCTTTTGGCTACCAACTCACTTTAAGAAAGCGAAGACGTAGCCTAAGGTGGAGCACGCTTTTCACAACGAACTTATATAAAAGTTAAAACATCTCCATGATACAGTACTTTCTATTGACTCGCAACGCAACGCAACACATTTGTGGTCAAATGCTTTTGAATAGACTACAAATATGTCTAGTACAAGGTCTTCCTTATTAGTAGTACGTTTTACAAAGCTGTAGAATTTCTTCTACCAGTGGAAAAAAGTCTTATTTTGTTACCAAGACTAGGGTTGCCAATTTATTTGCCAAGTTATTTTATTAGTTCACAGTTTGCTCTGGTTTGTTGGCGATTGGCGTGCGTTTGGGGAAGTTGGAATGAACGGGAAGTGGGAAATTATGTAACAAGGTCAAATAATAAGGTCAGATTCGGGTTATTCTCTATCGATTAGGGGCCATTCCAAATATTCATTCTATGCGTTATATATATATCGAATACAGTTCGAAGTTTAGTTACTTAGAGAGTCAAACATCAACTGCTACTTTGTAAAACCAGAAGCTATATTACAAACAGAATACAATATATTAGGAACCATAGAGTTAGGAACCTATTCTGGACCCAATATTCGGCTTTTTGGCATCCTGCACATAAGATAAACAAACCCGCAGTACTTGACCTCAAATTAACTTTCTTGTTGACGATTTTTAAACATAATGGAAAGTACTTCCTATTTGAGATCCTTTCTTCATTAAATATTGTTCAATTTTATATCTTTATCTGGACTCTAAGCATGTGAATTTTAATTTATGTTAATGGGATCTGTTGACATAATTTTCAGCTACCTATATGACAATAGATCATAGATTGAATTTTTCATTTCCAATACGAGTAAATACTAGCTGCGCCCCTCGGCTTCGCACGCCTTTTTCTTTGGAATCGTTTAAATGTGATTTCTATAGTACGACAGATGCAAGAACCATGTTCAAAATTCAAAATTGTTCTGATATACGAGATGTTTTTGAATTGCTCGTGAGAGCATGGAGTTCCTAAACTTGTTAATCGCTACAGTATTAACACTTCTTTAATGTGCAATTAGAATCGAATAAAATGTTTGTTGGAGGAATTTTGCTTTGTCCTGCTTGTTTGAGAATACATTTTATCAAATTTGACTAGCTTCCGCTGCTCCATTGATTTATTAAAAACGAAGATGAGGCACTGGTTGCTCGAAAGTGGCAACCTCAAATTGTGTAAAATTGTGTTCTCCCACATCAGTCACCGTCTGACCGGCGGCACGGGCGGTCGTGATTCGCGTGAAATATTGTTGTCTTAGTCTCACTTCGTTCCTATATACGTCTTTCCGTCTTTGTTCTTCTTTGTATTGCACAGGACTGGAAATATAATTGTGAGCGTATGTGTTTGCGTGTAGTTGTAACACATGCCAATTTTTGAGTAGGCGCTGGGAGAACGTAACCTATCTTCCCTTTTTAAATCAATGCGCTGCTCATATATTTTTTATCCGATACAATAAAATGATCCTTACACAGGACTGAGTCGATTGGCATCTAAAAATCTACCAACTTGATTCATTTTAAAGCGCTACTCACGCTTAGCCAAAAATAGGTATGTTAATGCCAAAATATTTTTCCAACTTCCAAAAAGGAGTTTATTTTTGCACCTGTATCTCCTCCGTTATGGGTGCCCTGTACTGTCCCAGTTAAGAAACACACTGTATAGCTGACTGCAGTGGTGAATGTTTTTGACGTTTATCGTAATGTCACCTTTTTTCATATAATTTGGTAGGTACAGCGCCCTTTATCACGCGGACAGGGAACTACGCAAATCCCAGACTAAAAGGTCCAAATCACGACACATTACTAACATGAAATAGACTTACCCCCTTGATTACCGAAATTAATTAATAAATTAATAATTCTGGACTTAGCACACCTAGCATTATCTAGGCCCAAGCTAAGCAGATCTTGTGTTATACTCGATGACTGACTGACTGAAATACTCAATACAATAGTCGTTTTAAATATTATTGGATGTGATTTATGTCAACGCTCACTAGAACAACGACATTGTTTTGACAGATATTTCCAAAAATACTGAATTTAGCGTCAGGCAAGACTATTTAAATTGGAATGCCAGTGATGCGAAACTAATAATCTGACAGCATATTTTACTACCTATTTTTCAGTAAATCTGTCTTTAGTAAAGCTATGTTTTTGTAGAGCCAAACTAGAATCTTATATACACCGAATATTATCTTCAAATTACCCACCTATTTATAGAGTCGAACAAAGATTTAAATCGTTAGATACGCCCTTAGGCCCAAACCTGTGGCACTGTTTTTGCTTGCGTGTGTTAACAAAATGCAGGCGCACGCACACTGTAAAAAAATGAGTTTTTGTAAATAAACCCAACTGTTTTTTTGCCATTTATTGTGCAATCACATTGCACGAACTTTTGTAAACCAGCACACGAAAACACAATGCACTGATTCCAAATGAGTGAGCTCATTCACTTAGTTTGGCGACAAACACAGCGCGGACTCACCACAGAAAAGGGTATATCTAACGATTTAAATCTGAGGAGTCGAATTTACCTACGACCGCTTCTATATTAAATACCTCCACTTCCCACCCCATCTATCTCAAGCTATCAGCCCATCGATTCGTCCTTGGTCGCGCAAATCCCCACGTGACCTCCCAGGGCCGGATTAAGTGCAAAGATGCCAACCTCCGGTGACCCTTATCCACAAATTACGTACCTCGTTAATCACACTACCGCTTCTTTGTAAACACAAGTTTGGTCTGTTTTTGCTCGAGGGGGAATTCGGATAATAGTTTTATATGGACGTTGAAGGTCGTCATCGTAAGCTTAGAAAAACAATGGAGTGTTTAGTGCTTAAGATGTATAAGATAAAGGAAACTTTTTTTTGCCATAGAAAACTTTATACATACCTACTTAGCGATTCAAGAATACATGCTTAGGTAGTTATGGTAAATTATTTTATGAATCTGATGAAGTAGGTACCGTCTTTAAAAAGTAATTGCTTTTGAATCTTAGGTGTTTCTTTAACTTCGTTCCAATTCTTATTGAACTCGGCGGTGTTGTTATCAAATTACAAATAAATAACTACAAATGATTTATTTGCATAAACATATATACTCAGTAAGGTGTTACAAATAAGCCTCCTCCGTAGTTAGTCGGGTAAAAATGAGAGCCTTTATGTTGGTACTCGTAGATTCCTACATAATACTCGTACCTACGAGTATATTCGATTTTTTTAAGCTCTGCGCAAATGATAATCAAACCCGCAGTAACCTCAAATTAACTTTCTTGTTGACGTTTTTTATACATAATGGAAAGTACTTGCTGAATTGAGATCCTTTCATCTCTAAATATTGTCCATATATCTCTTTATCTCGACCAAGCTGCAAATATATCAAAAGATTCCAATAACATAAATTCAAATTCAAATAATTTGAATTAATGTAATTGGAATCTTTTGATATATTTGCAGCTTTATGACAAATAGATCATACCAAAGATGGCGTGCGAATGTCAACTTGTGCAATAACGAAACTGTGTTTGCTTTTTTCGATGAAGCTCAGCAACTTTTAAAAACAACCAACTACGGAAATATTTAGCGTAACTACTGTTTGACCGTGCCTGTGCATTTGTGAGCTTCCCAATGGGAGAGTCCAAACTGCATTGTTCTGGTTGTTATCGCGATGTTCTATTGGCTTCGACGTCGGTTAATGGATTACAAGCGGGATGCAAGAGATCTAGATTGAATTGGATCAACCACAGTCCGACAGCCAATTCGGACTTGTTAACTTTAATTGCTAGTTTTTGGTACGCTTTTCAGAAAAGCGCATTGATGCTATTAGTAAAGATTTAAAAGTGAAAATCTGATGTCAAAACGGTAAGTGCAAAGTTTCTCCGACTTCTTACTTAGTTGACTTGAAGTCTAAATCCAAAATCCATTATGATAAAATCGGTTTTCCTATTTCCTGTGACCCTAAAAACGCGAGATGATCAGAAAATTGCAGAATTTATTATCTTCCCCCTCAATCTGGCCCCGTTGTTGTGGCAACACTCTACAAACCAATTTCAAATTGCGTTGATACAACATTTTAAAATTAGGTCAACCGCTGGAGATACAACAAAGAATATTTCATTTAGCAACCGTTGTTTCCAGAATATTTTCCAAATACATTGTTTGTCTAAAAATTCAGCCATCCATTTAAAAATACAGGGAAGTTTGGTACAATAATGTACAAATGGCGCCAGGCGAGTTTTTCGAGGAAATCTCAGGGGACACGAGTCGCTAGGATTTATTACTCTCGACCTCGAATGAAGATTATCATTAGAATTTTAATTAAAGCGAGAGCCTCGCTAAGTTGATGATTGCGTGTAAGTACACGAATTCAGAAAATTTGGCTTGAATGTGGTTTTACTAAGAACATTTTACCAAATCATTTTGAAGTGAAGTAAATCTGAGAAAACACAGCATGAGAATCTTGATAATTTCAAAATGGAATTGAGTTTATAATGGAAACCGTGACAGGGGGAGAAACATAAAACCATCATTAAGTTTTTCAATGACCCTGCGAGCTTTAACGATGCCTTTATAGCAGACAAAGCCCTCATTACGGCTATTTGGGGATTCGTGAAGTATCTCGAGTAGTGCGACATAAAAGAAAAGGCTTTTTGTTCAGAATTTTTACAATTTAATATATTTAAGGTACGTAGGAGTAAGCTGTGTGGTGCTGGCTTAGAATTTGTACCACCTTAACTTCCCGCAGGTGTTGTAAGACTTAGGGTAAACGCCAATAAGACGCTTACCAGGAGGAGGCCTGCGTCCAGCAGTGGACCAATACAGTCTGTTGAGGTTGAGGTTGTAATCATAGAAATTTTTTTTTGCTACTTCTTGGTGTAATAATAGTTAAACAAGCTATTATGAAAGAGCCCTACACCTAAAACTAACAAACGTAAAAGCGCAAATCATCCAAATGAGTACCTATCCGAAAAAAATGTTTTCGCCTTTCCAAATCCTTTTAAATGTGTTTGTAAGTAGACTGCAAATAAACAGTTAAAAAGGACTGTTGGGATGCTTGGGATATAGATTAAAGTCCCTCGAGCGAATCTGGCAACCGCAAGCGAAACCAAAAGTCGTTGGTCGGGACCAACATGGACTAAAGAAATTACTAGGTGACAATAAAGGATGATATAGACAATATAACAATCATGTTGAAAGCGATAGTAGAAAAGTAGTAGATAAAAAGTACTACCCTTACGTTATTTCAGCACGATCCATTCAAGTTTTTGCGCGAAAAAGTAACAAACATCCATCCATCCAAAATTTCGCATTTATAATATTAGTGTGATGTAGAATTCTCCTTAAATTTTCTTACTTCACGTAACACTGATGTGATGGCCTTGTGCCTTTCCTACCTTTGGATTCGTTCATAGAATTATGCGGTAATATTTCTCTAGTTTGTGTGACGATACATTTTTGTATCACGTACCTTTTCAAGGGTCATTGTGAGGAAGGTACAGGATAAATCTTTAGGGATTTACGACCTTCCTGGTAACCTTGCGGTTACTTTATTATATTACTCTTAAACACTGATATTTTTTTATTTGCCTGCTGGACGTCATATTTTTGAATACTTACCTAGGTCCTATAGGTACACAATCACCAAGGTATTGGTTAAAATAACCATAAATTACCTACCTAAAGAGAGAAAGACCAATTTCTTTCATCAGACTAAACTCGTAAAGCTCATCTTTACTAGTTTTTTTAAGCTGCATATAACTAGTACGTACTTCTTAGTGCACCTTACTTTGTTTGTTTTGTTTTTACTTTACCTCTTGCATAATTGTGTGTGCCAAATAATATTTTTTTCTATTCTATTCTACCCTATTTAAATGTTCAATTTGTTTATTAAATAAATTATTAAATTTTGAATTAAAATAATTTAAAATTAATTTAAAAGAACATTAATAATTTAAATTTTACAAAATCATTAAAATTAAAACATAATTGATATATTATTATAAATATTCACGGGTATTTATCGCGTTTATTTACCTATTTTTCCCAACATTTTGACATTTCAGTCATCTCGTAACCACGACAGAGTGTAAACCTGTTGAAACGTCGGTGAAAATAGGTAAATAAACGCGATAAATACCGTGAATATTTATAATAATGTGTTCTGATCGCGTAAGTTTAAAAAACTTTATAATTGATATAATTAGGGCAATTACTCCTCCTAATTAATTTACAAAAACTAAACAGAGATTTCAATTTCATCAATAATTGATCAAAAAAATATATACCTAATCTAAATTAAATCTAAGTAACTAGGTAGGTATAAACTAGAGTAAAAAAGTAAAAGTACCTACTGAGAAACAAATATTTAATCGTTAAAATATTCTAAAAATTCAATAGATTCGCTATCACTTTCATCGACGTCTTTTTTTTTGTCCTTCAAATGATATTAGAATCACCCTCATCGTAAACGATTGCCAAATTCATGGAACCGGAAATACTGTCCACCACATCCTGGTTCAACTTCAGACACGGCTGGTCCTTTAGCTCTGGAAATAAATAAATATAGCTTGATATTTTATCGCCTAATAATTGGGTTTGTTTTCCAAATCAGTTTTCAAAATGAACCGACTTCATGGCTTTTTTCATGGATGCCATTGTCAGAACTGGATCAAAATACTGGTGTCCTCAGGGGGCCCAAAATATTAGTCACCCTAAAATACTTGCCACCCAAATCCTATGATTCACATACATAATGGTACATTTTAATATGCAAAATAGTTTAAGTATTTATTTACTTTATACACAAATGATAAGTGCACATATTTACAAAGCTAAATTACATATTAATAATATAATTATATAACATAATAATAGTATAATGCATATTACTATGTCTGGGTCCCACGTTGCCCAGACTCTTATGAGACTGGTCCCTCGGGGGACCCTAGACATTCATCATCATCATATACCATAGGCCTCTCCTAACAACACCCAAGATATTTACACACATATTTCACAAATCGCACACTCATATTAACATTACTCACACCACACCCATATTTCACAAATCGCATATTTTACCTTCCTTATAATAAATAAACTAGACCATAATTAGATTAGATTTTAGATTTTAACAATTAAAATAGAACATTTAGATTTAAAAATAACTTTTGCTTTGTTATTTACTTACCTGTAATCTGTAACGTTTGTTATAGAAGAGCGAGACCCTCTAACACAAGTTTTTATACTTAAATGAGGGTCTCAACCATAGAATTACTGATTGTAATATTGTTACAGAAATAAATATTATTATTATTATTATTATCAAATTTAAATGGCCGGAAGCACCAGCTTTAAAATATAAAAAAAATCATCAAAATCGGATCACCCAGTCCAAAAATTCTGAGAAATTCTATTCTCACCTCTAAAAATTGTCCCTGCCAGTTGTGTCACAAATTGATTCTCGATTTTTGTTGATTCCTTTTCGTAAATGTGGCAATCTTCTTCGGCTTTTGCTGTCCTGCTCCACGCCGCACACAAGAAAATCTGCAAAAAATGACCTATCACATACCATGACTGACCGATATACAGTGTATCTGTGACGACGACCTCTGTGGCGCGGTGGGCGAAGGTTCGCCTGCGACGCAGATTGCGGGTTCGATTCCCGCCTCGGTACAAATGTGTGTACGATCTGCAGATATTTCTTCAGGGCGTTCTGGATGTTTTCTATATATAAAAAAATATCTATCTACGTAGTGTATTGTATTAAGTATATCAGTTATCTAGTACCCATAACACAATTTCTGCTTAGCTTGGGGCTAGATGATGCTGTGTGACTTGTCCAGCATTATTATTATTATTATTAATAGATAACCCCACATAGGGACTTGTATCAGTCTCTAGGATCGTCTCGAAGTACCTACGAAATTTAATAACTTTGTTTACATTATTAGAAACTAAGGCAACAACACAAATACATAATTAGCCTTGCCATCGGCCATTGCCATTTTATTCCGGCCGCGCGCGGTGCCAACTACCAGTACTTGGGGGGTTATCTATTAACTGCTAACAGACACCTGTATATAATAGTAGGTACACTATCGAAGAAAGCTAGATAGAAAAGTAAAGTAAATAACGCTGCACTATGTTTGCTGTATCGCTAAGAGCATTCTCTTCCAGTCAACGTTTGCTCTCTTCCATGAGCTCTTACTGAAACTTACCACAATAACAATTTTTATAGCCATAATGACCAGGAATCACAACAAAATGATAACCACACGTGATTAATAAGATTTATCGTGGATATTTTATAAATACATAGGCTTGGTTGGTTTATTTGATTATTTATTGAATGTTAAAGTTATTAGCGAACAGTATCAACTCTAGTTTATATTAAATTTTTTGTCTCTACACCTTCACCTTTTATACAGAAAAACACGTTCCTACTAAGAATACACAAATTTGTTAATTAGTTCGACAAACATTTTATATTTACTTACCTACTAACTAATTATACAGAACAAACATGTTACAAAGGTACTCTCGTATGTGAAAGTAGGCCATTTTGCGTAACCCACATTACTTTTTCTAACAGCTGTTCAAAGGTATATTATACGTTACTTTGTTTTACCTATTTGGGTTCACATAGGTAGGTACGTAGGTAGGAAGGTACTACAAATAATAGGAATTTGAAACGCAAATTGTATTTAATTTATTTTGTAAAAGTTTTAAGTTTGTGCACTCACACACACATGCATACCACAATCTTACTTTTTCTTTAAATAAAAAGGTGTTTGTTCATTTTTGTTTATATGTATGATTAATACTTGAGATACCCTCGAAATATTTAATCTTCTAGGTACCTACCTATCGTGCCCACACGTCACAAGCCATGAGCCTAATATGGGGCCCTAGTCAATCATTCTAGACATTCATTATGAATGTATATTTTTTTGTATTTATTATAAATCGTTTCTGCCTGCTGCATTGCTCGCGTTTTTTAAAGAATATAAAATAGCCTACAGATACGTTATTCTTAATAAACAAAGGTCTATTTATTATATTGATCTACGGACGGACCGAGCAAACAGGCAAAATACACCTAGCCTCACATAAAAAAGTACCTACTTGTGATAGCTTAGCTATGTAGGTAGTAAATAGGTACCTATTTTAGAAAAACGTGTACGCCATAGCAGCGTACTGAGCCGAAGCATTGAGCCCTCTACGCCGCCGCCGCTACGGCTACGAAAATAACTTTATTTTTGCAGTCGAGCGGTTCATCGCTGTCTCTTGAAATTTAAATATAGGTACCTATATGAATATTATATTATATTCTTTTGTTTCTCTATGATACGAAAAACAACCAACAGCAATAAGTATGCCTACCGATTCGTTAAGCTTATAGAATGTGCTACGCCGTAGCTCTTCTACGAAATTACCTCTACGGTAACGAATTGGTACTCCGTCTAGCAAAATAACTCATTTAGTTTTAAAAAACTATAAACCGACTTCAATTTTTACAGTTTTTTTCATTAATTTTCATGGATCCCATTGTCAGAACTGAACAAAATTAAAATGGGCCCACACGGGAAGCACCAGCTTTCATATAAAAAATAATCATGCAAATCGGACCACCCAGTCAAAAGTTCTGAGGTAACAAACATAAAAAAACAGACGAATTGAGAACCTCCTCCTTTTTTTGAAGTCGGTTAAAAACATCGTGTACCTAGATACCTACCTAATTACCTATACCTACTCATAAGCAACTGTTACCTGATATCTGTTTTTGTAGTAGGAAACAAACCGTAACAGATCTAAGTCAACAAAGTAGCACCTGCCATCTCTACGGTAGCCTCTGCTCCATAAATAACTCAGACCTTGCCCCAATAGACAGAAAATATTGAAATTGGGAAACTGCGTTAAAAGCTGCGCCTACAAGTCGTAGTGTGCGGCACAAAGAGTGGCACAAATCGATTGAGCAACAGGTCTGGCCGGGGCTCCGGCCTTGTGAGTGTAAGCTTTACACTAGGGATGTGCCCGCCACTCCAAATCACGAATATTGAACTTAGGCACTTGAATGTGCCATACTTTAATGAAACAACACCTTAATACACCAGCGAAAGTGGCGCCCCCAACTATTTTATCTTATTATTACGTTAAACGCAGCAAGTTTTAAAAATCCTACGTTCAGTTTGTGGTATCTTTAATAGTTCCATTTTGTAAAGCTTAGGAAGAGATAAGAAGTTGCGCTTTTTGGCCACCAAACTCTATTTTTGTATCTCCTCCTAAACTATATGAGATAAAATTATAAAAGAGATATTAAAAAATAGCTTATTATAGATACCACAAACTGAACGTAGGATTTTTAAAAATTCCTATGAAAAACGTAAAAATATGATAAAATAGGTATCGCTGTCATATTGGCTCGGGTATGCGCCTTAAAGGTTTAATTCATAAGTTCTAAATCAATAAATGTAATACTTACCTATGTATCTTCTATCACTCAACCACTCATCTTCTTCAACTAACATTTAGTGGAAATATTATTGTGTTGAAGAGTTCAATAAGAACTCGACGACTCATTACATAACAAAAAAAGACGTGTGGCACTCGGGGACTGCCGCGGTAAAGCTATTGCAATGCCATCTAGAGGCGAGTTGCTGAACTAAAGAGACAAACGTCAAGGTTTTTTCGTTACGGAATTTCTGGATTCGGTCCCCGCGCTCAAGGCCCGCGATAGAAGCTTTGCAATAGCTTAAAAATATATTCTCCATTTAATTGTATTGTATTAAGTAGATAATATCAGTCATAGTACCCATAACACAAGCTCTGCTTAGCTTAGAAGATGCTGTGTGGATCAGCATTATTTATTTAATGTAAGCGGATGGTGCAGTAAGCATGGAACCTTAACGTTCTTTCAACACAAACTAGGTTCGTAGTTTACCCGCTAACATTTATAATCAACTACATGTTGTTAAACAATTGACAGATCGTTTCATTCGAGATGCATAATTTTTCCAATGCCTGCTGAAAGATATATACTAGTCTTGAGTAGATTATCTTTTCCTACTCCACTCTGCCTTCGTTTTAGGCCATCCCTAATATACACGTAGGCTTACACTTGTACAGTACCTATATATGTTAAAATGAACTGATTCCGCGATGCAGGCTGGATGTAATTTTCAACACGGTATCTACCTACTTTACAACAACAAATAATTTTCAGCGGCGGCACAGCGAAATAAAAATGTAGCACACACTTAATGTATTATTATGCTTAATATCTATTTGTCAGCTGCTGCAAATTATGTCAACCCAATAACATAAATTTAAATTCACATGCTTGGGAGTCGAGATAAAGAGATACCTACTCGTATAATTGAACAATATTTTATTGAAGAAAGGATCTCAAATCAGCAAGTACTTTTTATTGTGTTTAAAAATCGTCTACAAGACATTGATTTAAAAAAGGGAAGATAGGTTACGTTCTCCCAGCGCTTACTCAAAAATTGGCATGTGTTACAACTGCACGCAAACACATACGCTCACAGGTTATATTTCCAGTCCTGTGCAATACAAAGAAGAACAAAGACGGAAAGACGTATCTAGGACCGAAGTGAGACTGAGACAAAAATATTTCACGCGAATCACGACCGCCCGTGCCGCCGGTCAGACGGTGACTGATGTGGGAGAACACAATTTTACACAATTTGAGGTTGCCACTTTCGAGCAACCAGTGCCTCATCTTCGTTTTTAATAAATCAATGCTACAAGAAAGTTAATTTTGAGGTAAGGTAAGGTAGGTACTGCGATTTGGTACTGTTTATATATTTTTTTGTACAGGAATAAAAAACATCTATTATAGTACTTATAGGTACGTAGTATAGGTACCTTTACCTTATTCTGTGGCCTAGTCGCATGGTTGCCATCGCAGTACCTACCTAGGTAGAGAGAGATAAACCATTCTGCAAAATACACGCCGATTGTATAAAGTTTAGTGAAAATCGGGTGCATTTTTAGAATGTTTTATCTCTACCAATGTATCTACATAGTAAGTATACTGCGTTATTAATGAGAGTTTGTTCTACTAAATACGTTTTTAATAAAGGTACCTAAGGCCCAAAACCCAAGTAGTGGTACCTACCTAGGTACCTACACCTAGAGTACCTATTATGAATCTTCCATTGCGATATTTGTACTTTCTACCAAATAATCAGAAACGTAAATAAATCGCTAGTACAGTAAATAGGCGCTACCTACGTCATTTCGGGAACAAAAACCTAATAACCCATACAAAGTAGCCTCATCCATCCTCGTAGACGTCCATTTATCCCCAAGACGCCGATCCACGTGTTTTCGTTTTTCGCAAACTCCGTGCCTCGTTAGGTAGAGAAGTCTGTACCGTTTATTTTTTAGAATAGATAAATATACCTATGCATTAGCGAGATCCTAGGTCTCCTGCTGCCCAAACTCTTAGAAGACTAGTTTCCTCATGAGTAGGTACCACCTGCACATTGACCACACTTAACATAGTACGTAACACACTTTCCATTGTAATTGTGAGTTATTTTATATTACCTTTTTAAGCTATTGCATAGCTTCTATCGCGGGCCTTGAGCGCGGGGACCGAATCCAGAAATTCCGTAACGAAAAAACCTCACGCTCCCCACTGCGACCGGAACAGCGGTGATACTTTTTAGTTTTGCCATCTATCGATGAATAGTAGAACTTTTAATGACTTTTTGAAATATGACGTTTGTCTCTTTAGTTCAGCAACTCGCCTCTAGATGGCATTGCAATAGCTTTACCGCGGCAGTCCCCGAGTGCCACACGTCTTTTTATTATTATACCGTGTCCATTTTGAATGAGGCATAAACGTATACAAACCGCCCATACTTAACCTAAAATTCACTTTGTTGGCGCGTCCTTTTATACGTAATTTACATTACTTGTCGATTTTAGATCCTCCCTTCAATAAAAATTGCTTACAATTATGTCTGAAACTCGACGCCAAGCAAGTGAGATTTTGTTATTTGTGTCGTATTTTGTATACTAACATGCTCCATTCAAAATGGATAAACCATAGGTACATACATAGCTGTTATCTAGAATTTTCAGATATTTTACCGCACAGAGTATTCTATTGACGATAGTAACGAGACGTGATCGTAACGTCTCATATTTGTATAGGATTTGCGTAGTTCCCTGTCCGCCGAGATGGGTGGGGCGCTGTACAATCTATGGGATAATGAGACGTCTCGATAATGTCGTCAAACTCACCCCTCACTGTTCAGTTTCAGAAAGTTCCGGTAATACAAACGCAACTGTAATTCATGCACGTCTCACATCTCAAGTGAGGAATTTTTGACAGCTGATGTTCATTGAAAACTGTCAAAAACCACGACGTGTTTAAATCTGACTTGCTAAAAATTAAATAACACTAGATTTTAAATATAGAATAGAGACTTAACTATTGATTAACTCGTGAAAAGGATGATCTGCGTTCGAAAAATCGGCGGTAAGTAAAGTAGAAAATCTCTGAAAAGTTCAAAATAAAAACAAAATTAAAATTTTGAAAAACCCACACGACTGCTATAATACCTATACCGTGTCCATTTTGAATGAGGCATAAACGTATACAAACCGCCCATACTTAACCTAAAATTCACTTTGTTGGCGCGTCCTTTTATACGTAATTTACATTACTTGTCGATTTTAGATCCTCCCTTCAATAAAAATTGCTTACAATTATATCTGAAACTCGACGCCAAGCAAGTGAGTTTTTGTTATTTGTATCGTGGTTTATTTACTAACATGCTCCATGCTGGATGGATACGGTATAGTAGGTACAAAGGTAATCGAAAAATAATTCTTGCAAAACCCCCGACTAAATGGAATTGAAAATGACAATTATAGTATAGCTTCCTTAATTTTTTCACCTACCCATTACTACAAAGCCAAAAAAATCTGTCGGGGGGCTGCCATTGCCAATTGCCATTCTATTTTCTGATTTTTTCGGTAGGTACCCAGTGTGGCGCGGGCTTAGAATTTACTCCACTCCATCTCTTCCCGTGGGTGTCGTAAGAGGCGACTAAGGGATATCCACCGGGGGCGAGCAGCAGCGCCCCCTACAGAACAATTCTATCACCGAACTGCGATCCCCAACTCTCATGCCCAGCGTGGGGATTATGGCCATTACCCCCATGAGATAAACGACAATAAGGCGTTTATCAGCGGGAGGCATGCGTCCAGCAGTGGATCAATCCAGGCTATAGCGGTTAAAGCTGAGGTTTCTGAATTTATTTGACTAGGTATAAAGATTATCACACACAGTAAAATAATAGAAACAAATTAGAACTATGTATGTTGAACATACAAATGAAAAAATGTAACTAACTGAAGACTGTTGTAAAAAATCTACAGGTAACACAACTGATATCAAACCAAATGAATTTTTTGTAATTTAAAGACTCCACGTAATCTAGGAGTAGGTACGTTGGTATAGATAGATCCACCTGTTGTCTGAAGCCCGCCTGACAGTTTTTTTGGCTTTGTAGTAATGGGTAGGTGAAAAAAATTATAAAGCTATAATTATAATTTAAATGTCTTTTTCAATTCCATTTAGTCGGGGGTTTTCAAGAAATTTTTCTTCCTTTTTCGATTACCTACTAGGTATTATATCAAGTGGGTTTTTCTAAATTTTAATTTTGTTTTTATGCTTATAGTATTTTTTACTCGCAATTGAATAAATATAAACTAATTAGATAGATAGATAATTCTTTATTCATCACCTTATTAAAACATAAATTTACATAATTAGATAAAGGGACAAGAACAGATTAGATTGTTTTGTTTCGATTAAATTAAGGGACTTTTTTTTTTAAATATCGAAACTTCGCGTGTGCCACAAATCTACCGCTTCAAAATTGACTATATTGCCCATAGTTTATTAGTACCTTACTAGGTATCGACATACATTAGCATTGAATCCTACTAATCTAAGATTTTTTGTATTATTTCAGTGCTTACATAATGCCACGGCATTATAAATGTACGGTCGGGGCCATTATAAACGGAGGTTGACACTCAAGGACAATACCTTCTGAGTTTTGGGCCTGATACTGGTTTCTACGAAAAAAATTCGACCTTATTTGTGATTTTTAAAGGGCAACATATTTTTTTTTACGTTCTTGGACCATTTTCGAAGTACAGTACGTACAGATGTACCTACTATGTGTTACTAAATATTTTCACCCTTAAATTTCTTATTATTCTAGATTATTTCTTCATTATTATTGTCATCAATCATCATTAAAACTCGTTCTATGCATATGCGTCACGGGCCGACACTGTTATTATTCTAGGGTGGGGTGGTAATAGTTTTAGTATATTATAAGAAATACATACTACCTAATAAAAGATAATATAATTATTCTGGTCTTTTATTCTGAAAGAAAAATGACACATTACAATTAACCATTAAAGTAGGTGTATTAATATTATGCTGTTTATGACAGCATTAAATTCAAACGTATTATGAGTATGACAATTAAGTACATCAGCATATGCTGATGAATTGTTTGGTGAAACTAAGCTTGTAGTAATTCAACTAAGATTGTTAAAATGCAATTTCAGAATACTGAAATGCTTTTAACATCCATACATTATTATTATATCCTAAAATAATAATCGTAACATTGCTGGACACTACATTAAAGCATCTGCAAACACAATACTTGACCTATGGGTAACAGCTAGTACCTGGGTACAGCTGTGTGGTGCTGACTTAGAATTTGCAGTACCCCAACTCTTCCTGCAGGTGTCATAAGAGGCCACTTAGGGATATCCAACGGTTGGCGGGCAGCCAACCTGCATGCTCAGCGTGGGGATTATATGCATTACCCTCCATATGATAAACCCAATAAGGTGCTTATCAGAGAAGGCCTGTGTCTAGCAGTGGACTATACAGGCTGTTGAGGTTGAGGTAGTACCCAAAGGTCAAGTATAGTATTCAGTATCAAGATACTGATACACATACTTAATACACTACCTATATACATTCATAGATATGTTTATAAACATAGAAAATACAAAGGACACTCAAAAAAAATTCGGCAACATGTACAAACATCTATCCTGAGGGGGAAATCCAAACCCACCACCTCCTGCATTGCAGAACTACACCCACAGGGTCTCAGAAATCATCAGTTAAATGCTCTTGCCATTCATATTGATGACATGATTGGCTATCAACTCATTGTTTTTACTGTCGGTGTGATTACTCAGTAGAATATCATTAGTGTATTCAATAGAAAGAATATCTGTTGCGCGTATTAATGACGTTTTGTATGTTAATCCAGCTGGAGTGTTAAGATTGTTCACAATAATTTGGGATCCATCTGACTTCCATCCTTTAAAGGTGCCACTAACTTTGGACTTTTCTATTGTTGTTATATTACAGGGCTGGTCTGGAACAACAAATTTATTAAATAAGAAAATAAAAAACCATAATTATGGAAGCAATAAGTATACTATAAAATCATTTTTCTGTTCTGGATTTCAAGTTGATAATGAATTTTTTACTCACCTATTGATACATTTGTCTATTTTAAGCCTTGTTAAGGTTTGAATAAAACTGAGTTACTAACTATTTGATGTTAATAATAAAAGACATGATCATGACATCTGCTTTTATATCGGATTTGTTAACAAAGCTGTACCAAATTGTATGAAAAGGAGATGTCACGTTTAAGTCTCGATCACGTCTCGTTCCGAACGTAAATAGACCCACCCCTCTAGTCCTTGAAAAATATATTACTAGCCAAATCATCCATAAATAAAATAACTGATGTGGAATGTTTGTAAGCCAACCAACACAACTAAAACATGGTTCACGTTGAGTTTCAGATATTATTGTTATCAATATTTATTGAAGTAAGGATCACAAATCGACAAGAAATGGCAATTCCATATAAAAATACGCGGCAAGGGCGGCAACAGAGTGAATTTTAGGTTAAGTATGGGCAGTTTGTTTACAGATATTCCACTTAGAGTTTAGTGCTACCTTGAGTTCAATAATACACAGGGAGGTGACCCAAAGACAGATAATTGCAAAACTGTTATTTCTCTTATTTTTATATAAAAGTTACTAGGAGGATATAAAACTGTATACCGTTTAGTTCAGATATTGCGAGCAGAAACTTGGTTCTTAGAAGGGCTCGTGCATTTTGTTGATCTTGTTTGTCTTCTTTTCCTTTGTTCATAGTGCGACCCGAAATTAATATTTATCACAAGTATGACGCAGAAATAAAGTAAACAAACAAACCGCAAACAGCAAGCGGTTTCCTTCAACTTATTTTTTTGATGAATGGCATGGCATGCATGGCATGGCGGGCATGGCACCTTGGCTGGCCGGCATTCTTAAGCGCGTCCTGTCTCGCCGTCTCACCCCCCGCTACCCCACGCCACCTGCAAAATCGCAGGACGCAGAAACGCGCTTAAAAATTAGCGTAAATGTGAGTAGGGCCTTATATTATTACAACTTCAACTTCTTTTTTTATGGCGCCGCTCTGTAGGAGTGTGTTCTTGTTGAAACGAAATGACATTGAAATGCGAATGTGACAAGCATAGGTTTATGTAGTACATCATTTTCGGGTGATAAAAACGCTGCCTTATTGGCGCCATGTTTATGTGACGTCGACGTACACACTTGATTAAAACCTTTGGTGACGACCTCGGTAGTGATCATCTCAGGAAAGAGGTTTTCCGAAAAAACTGAAAATAATCCACAATACGAAATGTCAAGTGGGCAGAATAGTGTCAAATCATGGTGCAGCAAGCAGAATAAAAAAAGAAAAAATGTGCACAGTGATGTCACGTTCGCTCTAGTCAATGGCGTAGCGTTTTGAAATTTTGCGATTGAGATTTAAAATATCAATTTTTCAATGGTTAAATTCTACAATAAAAACATCTCAAAATGCAAAAATAAATATGTAGATATGTTTCTATATCAATAGAGAATACGTATATATTTTTTTAGCCATTTTGAAATCACATGCATATACCCTATTATGCGCCCTACTACTATCAAGCTACTATGCGTAAAAAATTGCTTACTGGTAGTATGTGATGCGAAAATTTAATGGAGATGACAAAAGGGTAAAAATATTACTATCAAATACACCTAATATCGGAGCGTAGATCATGAACATTACATTAGTTTTTATTTCACTTCAATACATGCAGTATTTCCGAAGTTATAACGACGAGAAGTTTAAGCCCTTTTTTAAATTTCTGAAATTACGCGGGCTTATGATGTGACGTCACAACCAGACACAGCGCGGCTCGCGGCACTATTCGGTCAGGTGATTACGTGCGGTGCGTCTCTTTTCAATCGTCTTCGTTTTCAGTGTGTGCTTGAGTTCATGAATAATTATTATTTTAGTCATATAGAAACAATAGTGTGTAGAAGAAGTGTGTAGTGTGTAGGATGGAAGAAGGTTTCCTCAAAGGCCAGTCAGACAATCTGCCAAGAGTGGATAGTTTGATGGTGGCACAATATTTCGTTGGAAATCAGCATTTCACGGCAGCCGAAATTTGTGGAATAAAGATGAAAAGGTATTGTATGTACGTATGTTCAATGTCAGCATTACCTACTCTCGGGTAGGTAGGTACATAATGTTTTCTTAGTATAAACTCATAGAAAACTAGCGGTCCGTCCCTGCTTCGCACGGGTAGGTAGGTAGGTATTTCCTATTATGGCCTATGTTCATCAGGGATAATGTAGTACCTACCTAGCTTCCTAACGGGGATAGAATGTTTCAAATCGGTCCAGTACCTACTTTCGGAGCCTATTCAATAGGTACAAACAAACAAACAATCAAATCAAATCTTTCCCCTTTATAATATTAGTATGTATAGATGGTCCTCAGGCACATAAAAAAAGAGTTTATCGGGTGCTTTAACTGTTGAATTAAAGCACTGAGGCACAATACAGTATTTCCTAGGCATTTTCCACGAGAAAACTTTATTTTTCTGCGCAGCGGCGTGCGTACGAGAGCGCGCCTGTCGAATGAGCGAGGTTGTGACGTCATCTGCGTGTGAGCCGCCGCCCGCGTTTTTAAAAACCTTCGGCCAGAAATACTGCACTTCAATCGTAAATATCTCAGCCATTTCTTAAGATATGAAAAAAGTAAAAACACAGGTTTTCTCGTAATTTTTTGTAGATTTATTTGGCATGTAAAGTAAAAATCGTTTGTCAGACCCATTAAGTCCCCGTCCCGCTATCATTTTCACCTAGATTTATGGCGCATTTAACCGTTTTGACCGGCCCCTCAGCCCCAAAAAATAAATCTGTAATAACGACTGTTCACACAGCTGGTTCTCACATGAATAATTGACAATTCGATGATGTTCACAATTTGTTCACACTTGTGTCCCTGCGATCAAAGGGTGAACTAGTGCTCTAGTACTATAAAAACTCGATGAACCGCATACGTTGACGCACACTGCCGCTATTTTATCGCCGCGATTCGGCTTGTGCGAGGCGTTTCCGTGTCCAGCGATTTTGCTTCTTTTTAAGCTGCGATTTAGTTTCCTTTAAGCTACGATTTGGCTTTTTTGAAGCTGCGTTTGCAGACGGGGTGGCCGGGATGGGACGGGCGGTCTTCGTTCGCGTAGCCGGTAAGGCGAGGGGGCGGCCGACGGCGGGGGCGCGCGAATTAAATCGCGCTTCAAAATAAGGCACTGTGTGTAAGAAATCGCGCTAAAAAATCGCCGAAATCGCGCTAATTAATTAGCGTTCGTGTGTTTGTATTTGCAACATACGACAAATTATGTAGGGAAGTCTATGTAGATGGCTTGGACGAACGAAATCACCTTATTGCAGATGGCATCACGCACGCTACGATCATCAGTAGAAAGAGAGGGCTACAAGCAGAGTCCTTACATTTATTATTACTTAAAATAACTCCATGGCTATAAGGCCTTCCACGACTCAAGTCTTACGGCAAAATAAAGGGTGTGCGTCAAGCTAGCAGCCACACCATGGAATTTGGTGGTTTTAACTATGCCAATAAATGTGCCATCAAATAGTGCCTCTCGATGCCTAATTAAAATAAATAGACCCCCAGTACTTTAGGAGATATTTAGGTCTTTCACTTTGGCTGCTATCTTGACGTCAAGCTAGCAGCCCCAGTGATTTCGACGAAACTATAGGGAGATAAGAATCGTAAACTATGCCAAATAACTGTCCCGTACGATAGCTAGTTCACCTGCAAAGTTTAGAATTAGACCTTGTGGTTTACGAGATAAATAGCTCTGAACAGCTACGTAACCTTACGCAGAGTAGGTACAAATGAGTACAAAGTTTACATTACGATTGCCACTTGTCGCTAGATGGCGTTTATTGCAGCTAAAGCGCTTTGATCACTTATAATAATATTGTAGTTACTTTGTTCTCACTCTTTGATGGCACATTTATTGGCATAGTTGAAACCACCAAATTCCATGGTGTGGCTGCTAACTCGACGCACACAATAAGTGGTAGGTACCTACACTACATAATTCCGATCACGATCGTGAAATAATAGATACCTACCTACCTATCTACAAACGATTTCGACCGCGAAATTTCCGGAATAAGATCTCTTAGATCAGAAGAGCATAATTATTGTAAATAAAACGAAATATTTGATTTATTTACTATAGTTCTGAGATAGCAGCGCAGCGTCTAGTCTAAGTCCTATGACTTGAGTCGTGGCGCGGACTCTACCTCCAGCTGAAGACGGACGCAGTAGGTATAGCGCCCTGTCTTCAGGTTGTCACATCGGGCAGCACCTAACTGCTGACCTGCACTATAAATATTAAAATAGTAGAAAAATAAATTTATAACAGTACAAGTAATGAAAGTCAAATAATCTCTACATGTGTTAGGTGTTTTGAACTTTTTTTTTACTGATCTGAGAGCTATAGTTGAACCTCTATTAACTTTGAAACAGCGTTTTCTAGCAAGTTGTCAACTTTTGAATGACTTTAGATCATTCGTAACTGGATCCTAAAATAAAAATTAGAAACATAGACGTAAATAATTTGTGAGATATGCCTATTTTTCAAGCGTGTGGATTGAGAGCTCTACTCTGGGGGTCATACCGACTTTGCCTTAAATTTTACAAACCATTGCTTCATGTTTAACAATATTTTATGTAAATCTGTAATATTTTCAAGTCGATTTGCAAGGATTTCAAGTGAGCTCTCAGTCCACACGAACATCATTTTTGCTGCGCGGTGAGTGCGGTAGAAGTTCTGCACCACCCTTATTAAGGGGCCTAAAAGTTATCTATTTAATAACCGAGCGTTACCCGTCATGCAGCGTCATGGCTTGCCTACTTACCTGCATGCCTGCCTGTTTAGTACTTGCTAGGGGTTTGGTTAGGGCTCAGGGCTCGTATAAATAGACTGCAAGGCTCAACTGCAGGCTACTGCAGTGCAGTCTTGCAGTCGGCAACTTGCCGTGTGTTTGAGACGTGCAATCCGTCTATAAGAGCGCTTAGACGTCTAAAATAAAACAATTGGTATTATTATGCGTATTTAATTTAATCAAATAAACCCTAAACAAACAATCATTACACGCGACAATGTATCGTGGAAATAACAAAAATATAAATACCTGAATCATCCTGAGTGGAATCTGGTATACAGAAAAAACTGACCTCCCTAGGGTTCGTTTTGTAGCTCTACACGTATACACAATTATCATCTAAAGAAATTTCTAGAACCTAAGTAGTCAATCGGTAAACGATTTCATGCAGTTACAAAATTTATTACTGCGAGTGTTGTAATAATAATGTGACTATTCTATGTCACCTCAAAGCCGTTGGAGAGTTGTTCCGAAGGAATATTGTTCGGCGCGATACACCTCCGCTTCTGCCTTCGAAACTGTGCCTGAATTTTGAAAAGTACCTCATTTTCCTCGGCGATTCACCTCTCTTCGTCCACGGTCCCAACTGAAAAGTCCATGGAGTATGCTAGTAGTATGCCCTTTATTAGTGCAGAGAACAAGCTGCTAGGATCAATTTAATATCAATTTATCTATTCTTCTATTTTAATTTTTTGACGATCACTAGCAAGCAAATTCTGAGTTGGTGTGGGGATAGTTAATTCGTTTGTAGCATCAAGTTTCTATTACAAAATATAAAATAAAACAGAGTATAAAAGTAATTTAACATTGCAGCTAGAACTTGTTGCCACACAAAGAGTTTAGGTACCTGGAAACATACAGATGATATGCGCACAGCCTGTGCTCCAACTCCGTAATGCGACACCGAATGGTACGAAGGACATAAACGAGTTTTGTTGCGTAAATAAATAATACATCTCCAGAATAGGGTAGTGTCCTTATAAATTCTAATAAGTCCGTCAGATAAATATTCAGAAGATATTAGATACGAATTTTTCTTTTGTCGTTTATGGAAAAAATTATGAGTAAATATAAATAAATAAATAAGTGATACGTCACTACGCCCCCACTCCCAAACTTCAACGCGCTTTTTTGTAATTTTTTGTTTGATTGACTAAATACTACGATCAAATTTTCGACGGCCCCCATAGATTCACAATGCGCGCTCTGAAACCGTCTGTATCAAAAGATTTACCTCTTGGCATGTATGGAAAGCATTTGAATTAGTGTCATTTGGGCGCTTGGTCAGAAAGCATGCCTAGCAAAATTACAAAAATCACACGTTTAGGACACAAAAAAACGTTTCCTATTTTTAGTAGTTTTATTTAAATTCAAATATTTATAAAAAAAAAAATATTATTTTGATTAAGATTTTTTTCTTTTCCTGTTGCACTATATTTGTTATGTATTGACTACAAACAGTTCTGTGACTTCTCTTAACCATCTACATAGCTAAATTGACTACACAAAAACAGTTCTGTGACTTCTCTTAACCATCTACATAGCTAACTATTTGCTTTTTATTAGTAATTAGAAAAAACCAAATGAATTTAAATATGATAAGTACAAGGTAACGGTATGATTTACAGATTAATCCTGTAAAAACGCAGTTTTATTATTTTCAGTTACCTACCTATTCTCAAAATAAAATAAATACGGCTCCACTAATCTCTTGTTCCGTATGCAAAAACCTTTACAGGCTCTGCGCAAACTGTCTGCGTTAAAACAAGTCGTAGACACTTTTAGTGTCGTTTTCGTAAGGTTTTAGGTATCTACGGGGGAGGCCGCGAAATACCTGATCGATGACTAAATAATAAAAATAATCTAACTGACGGACAATTTTTTTTTTTTATTATTAAATTATTATCTAAAAAAATTACCCAGGACACTACCCCATTAAAATTTGCTATTTTTATAGAACACAGAACAAATCACATGTAATCCTGACATATTAAAAATAAAACTTGGGTGTTTAGTATTGAATCCTAACCCATCCTAACAAATACCTGGCATTTTCTTTCGGCACCGGTGTTCACGTCGAAAAATAATATTTAGAAATACCTCAAAACAATGCCGAAGCCAACAGCTCCTTGGGTATCGCCAATAAACGACAGATAGGCGGAAGCCTCCTCTCGGCAACTATTCAAAATACCAATTAAAATACCTGCCAGATCCGTCGGTGTGACGACAACTACCGAATCGATAATGGCTGAACAATACGCCCCATTATTGCCATTATATAACGAAGGTATACTTTGGAATTCTACATTAGGCTGTAAAATAACAGTGTTCATTTTATTACTTGTATTTTTTATAGTTTTGGATAGGGTTTTTGGAACGTGGGATGTTTGAAACAGTTATGTTATTTTGGAGGGGAATGGGGTAGGGGCTGATGTGGGGTTGGTTGTGGGACTTGTAGGAGTGGGTAGGATTTTATACTTACCGGTTCGAGGCGCATTTGTGATACCTCAGTGAATCTAGCGACGGTCACGGGAGCGCCGGCGAGATCGCTCGCGCTCGTGCGGGGAACCTGGAAACGCAATTCGCTGAGATTAGCTTTTATTTGTTTGAAAAATTACTAATCTTAGTTACTACAATATATTTCATCTGCCGTCGGATGTGCTCAGATAAATTCGGAGCTTGTCCAGTGTGTCTACCACGAGTTGTCACAGTTAAATCGCCTGATGTTACTACAGTTACGTAAATATGCTTAAAGTTATCCACAGCGCATTTTAGTACCCAACTAGCCGCTAGAGGCGCTTTAAAGGTTCCATACATTTTTTTAACTACGGTCGCTAGCACAGTACAGTGGACTAAAACACGCTGTTCAGTTGAGGTGCAGATTTCATACATCAGACCGACGATTTCATCGTATTTTTAACCAACTTTAAAAAAAGAAGGTGGTTTTCAATTCGACTGTATTTTTTTATATTTGTTAGCTCAGAACTTTTGACTGGGTGATCCGATTTTGATGGTTATTATTTTATTTCAAAGCTGGTGTTTCAGCAGTTCTGACAATGGCATCCATGAGAAAACCATAATAAATGATGTCGGTTGTTTTTTTTTAAACTCAATTATTTTCGTTAGGGTAGTGGTTATTGAAGAATGGAGTCGGCGAGTGTGTGGAATGGTGGGCTCGCCGGCTAAGTATGGGAGGAAAAGGGGACGCCAGTCGGATCGCGGATGTTATATGTTCCCGTGGTCCGGCGAAAACGGCGAAAGAAGGACACCGGAGAGGTTTTTAGTGGGTATTACGCCCTTCTCAGGGCGTCGAGTCCCACATAATTCTGGTCTTCCCCAGACCAGTCTATTCGTAAACAAATTTTCCTCGCCGAAGAAAAAAAAAAAAAAAGGGGTAGTGGTTATTCGTGTGGCTATTCTAATTGAATAATGAAAATATGGCGTGGATGTATATTTCACAGCGGCTTTGCACGCGTCTTCGGGATAAAAATAAGCCTCGCCGGAATTTCATCTATATTTCAATCATCACATAATAGAATGTATATTGTATTATGTATATCAGTTATCTAGTACCCATAACACAGGCTCTGCTTAGCTTGGGGCTAGATAATGCTGTGTGAATTGTCCAGCATATTTATTTATTATATTTATAAATCAATTTTCACTATGTTTTTTCAGCCGTTTAAGCGTGAAAAGGTAACGGCCCGTCAAACACAGATCGAATTAAAAAAAGTCTGAGACCGAATAACTTCAAAATCACGCTTGTATTATAAGTGCGAAAGTATGTATCGATCGATGTATGGATGGATGGATGGATGGATGTTTGTTACCTCTTCAGGCCAAAACTACTGAACGGATCTGGCTGAAATTTTGCACACAGGTAATTCTAATCCCGCTTTTTATCCATCCATCATAAATCAGTTCCCGTGGGATACAAATCACCTTTAAACGTTTCCATAGGAACAACGCGTTCGAAGCTGCGGGGCGCAGCTAGTTTATAATATAAGTATACATACAGAATAACATACGACTATTTATTACCGCCGCCGTGTAGTGCAGGCGGTATAGAATTTGCACCACCCCTACTCTTCCCTAGGCGCTGCTGTCCACCTCCGGTAAACGTTCCTTAGTCGCCTCGTACGACACCCGGGGAAGTTAGGGTGGTGCAAATTATAAGCACTGGCACCACACGGCGTTGAATGCGTACTTATACAGAAATAAAAGTTGTCTTACGATGTCGGTCCTTGCGGTGCCTGCGGTCGCGATCACGGTCCTTGTCACGGCTTTTCTCGTCGCGGCTCGACCTACAGACAAACAATATTGTATAGTATGTATTGTATAGTAGGTATACATGTATAGTAAGTATATGCATATGTGTTGTATAATATGTAAGTATTGTAAAGTATGTATAGTAAATGGTTATTATTATTTTATTACGTAAGCAGCAGTGAGAAATTTCAAAGTTAAGTATTCTCTGAATGAAACAATGATTTCAACAGAATGTATCTTCCATTATTGATGTAAGAAAACGTAACTAGCTGTGCCCCGCGGCTTCGCACGCGTTGTTCCTATGGAAACGTTTATAGCTGTTTCCCGGCAATTATTAGAATTTTTCTCGCCGTAAAAACCATCCTTGAACTTCAACGAACATTTAAAAAAAGAATTGGTCAAATTGGTCTAGGCGTTATTGAATTCGCTTACCAACACATTTAGCGATTCATTATTATATTATAGAACATAGGTGGTAGGTACATTCAGTACACATGTGTAATTTGCTTGCATGTGTAATTTGCTATGAATCATGATTTCTTTTCTAACAATTTGATGCGATATGATTAGTATTTTATTCCTAGAAATAATTTTTTTTTTCATCCTCCTTTTTTGAAGTCGGTTAAAAATGAGACGTCTTGATCACTTTTTGCCACTAACGTCGAATAGACTCACTCACCCTTCTGATATCTCTTACCTACGACTATGACGATCTTTATCTTTATCCTTAGAATCTTTATCTTTATCCTTGTCCCGGTCTCCCCTGTCGCTGCGATCCCTATCCCTTTCTCTGTCGCGCTCCATACGCTCCCTATCCCGGCGGTCAGAACCGAGGCCGCCACCCGCTCGTGACCTCTCTTTCTCTCTTTCCTCTCGGCGCTTTTTTTCTTTCTCTTGTTGTTCCTTCTCGCGAACCTCGTGCATTTCTTCGTAGGCTTGGCGGAGCTTGAAGTAGCTGTGAATGTTACGTTTGTTTTTGTTAGGTTCAATAATCCAGAAAAAACAGAATTTAAGTGATTAGAAGGCAAGAATAAAGTTCAAACTAAAAATTGTAGATGAATTGCTAAATTATAGCCATAATTCCATACTGTAGCTGAATAGTTCTTTGTTTTTTTTTTTAAATAGGTGCTGCTTGGCTATCTGATCTTTAAATCAATAATCCAGTCTGCTGTCCGATTCTATCTAGTAGCTGAATAGTAAAGTCATAGAATTCGCACTATCGCACTGATATTATAACTGCAAATGTTTAGATGTTTGTTCTGTCTTCACGCAAAAACTACTAAATGAATTGACTTGACATTTTTTATACAGGTCAAGTCGGCGTGGAACAAAACAAAAGACTTTTTGTACTACAAATCAGTTCGAATGGAATCGAACTTTATTTTCGGTACCTAGTAAAAACGCGTGCGAGACGCGGGCAGATCGCGAGAAGAGTTTTTTATTATGAACTTTCATAAAAAAAAACTCTTGAAAACATTTTATAGATGACGGTTGTTTCCTTTAATTCAACATTTGGTCCGCTTGCTTGTACCGCACATGTATGGTTTAATGCATATTAATGTACAAACACGGCAGCTTATGTACCTACATTACATTCCTTCATATTTCATACATAACATACATTATAGCTGTCTTTTGTGGTCTCCTGATGATTTCTATGGGAAGATGTAATAAGATGTATCATGCCATAAATACTCTACATCTTTACGTTATAGCTACCGTGTGTATATCCTTTTAAGATACCTTCTTTACAGAAAAAGAAAACATACCCGACATGTTGTTTCCCAGATAAATGGTCATCAATCCGTTGTTGCGCGTCACCAACGATCAGGAAAGCACCGCAAACGGGACACACCTCCATTTGCTTTTCTTGCGCCGCTGCTAACTCTGCGGTTATCGACCAGTGACTGGAATATAATATACATGTATTTAAATATTATATACCTACTAGCAGCGACTTAGGGTTTACCCGCGTAGTTTCCGTTCCTGTGGATTTTTTGAGCATAAAATATAACCTATGTCACTCCCTGATAAGTAAGCTTTATAAAGATAAAAGATTTTTTTACTGGTCCAGTTGTTTGGGATCCTATTCAATACAAACAAACAAACAATCAAAGTTTTCCTTTTTATAATATTAGTTCTAGAAAATTGGGAGATAATTGTGTTATCAAGATTAAACAGACGAGATATGTAGAAATTTTAGCTTTCATTATGTAACATTATTAAATTTTACATGACCCATTGCTTACGAGATATAAACAAAAAACTAAGAAATGGGACTTTTTTTGTGCCCCCACTGCTAAGGCTCTAAGGGACTTTTCACATATTTGTGTCCAAACTCCGAAGTAAAACTTTATGCTTTCGCCTTCTTCATCCACAATCTCTCATTAATTGGACAAATTGAAGATAATGAATGATGTTTTAAAATGAAAAAGTCCAAATAAAGAAAAACGTGTCTCTTTACACTTATGCCATACACAATTTAGGTACCTTGAAATTGTGCTTCAAAATCGTTATCTAACTCAGAGTCTGTTAAAGCTACCACCTTCATAATGTAGGGAAATGTTACTTCTTTTATCTATATAATTATATAGATTTGTCACCGTCACCCTTCACGCCCCCAGCCCCCCTAAACCCCCTCCCCATCCAAGAATTTGAAATGGGTATCGTTTTCGACTAACATTGGGGTGGGGATTACGAATTTGATGACGGCAGGGGTGGGCTGGATTGCGGTGAGCGAAGCGAACCGCAAACTGGCACTCGTCACACTGCAAGGCGAGCGAAGCGAGCCTTGCTGTGTGGCAGCACGAGCGGCGTCGTATTGCGGTGAGCGAAGCGAACCGCAATGCGACTCCGGGGCACAGCACGGCGAGAAAAGCGAGTCGTGCTGTGACTCCCCACCTCCGGCCCCCCTTGAACCCATCCAAGAATTTGGTATGGGCGTTTTCGACCAGCATGGAGCTAAAGATTACGAATTTGATGGCGGCGGGCATGTAACGGACAAACGCGAGCTGCTTGCAGCTCGCGCACTGATACAACCTAGATATTATCTATATTCTTATCTTCTTAAATCTTTTATCTTGAATTTGGTGTTTCTTTATCTTAATCTATACTAATAATAAAGGAGGCAAGATTTGATTGTTTGTTTGTTTTTGAAATAGGGAAGCCTAACCTTATGTCCTGGATGTGTGATTTTGACATTGTGCTAGGCATGTTTCAGAGTGTTAAAATGAGACTTAGATGAAATGGAAACCCAAACTGTCATTGTGTTTTTTTTGGAAAGATGCTTTCAGGGGGCCCATCAATAATCCAGGACTGGTCTGGACTGAATTTAAGGAGGGCCGCTGGATACCTTGATTGTGGTTTAGCCACTATCTGAACGAGCTTGGCTAGTTCTCACATTTATGTTTTTATTAGATAAAAATTTCAAGTTGAAAGTATGCCAAAAACAAAATAACTATGAATGAATTTTTTTTTACAGAAACACAAAACCAACTTTTTATTTTAAATCATCTGAAATAACCTAGGAATCACTGCACTGGTTTTCTTCTAACATAAAAGCTAGAAACAGTTTTCAAGTCTTCTTACTTCTCAAACAAAAAACCAGATTCATATTGTTTTTATCTGTTTGGCAGGAACAATGCTTGCCAACCAATTGTTTGGCGTTCCATTTTAATAAATAAACCAACACCATAATTATCAACTTTATCACCCCTCTTCTTTGAACATAATTTTTTATGAATTTAGAATGTACAGATAATAACCCAAATTTTTTTGATTTACACTGGATAGTGGATATACCCAAAGCATTTTCTTGTTCACCTGTTTTCTTGTTGTTTCAGGAGGGAATCTTTCTCTTCCTTTAACCTGTCGCAGAGCTTCATCAGACCTTGTGCTTGCTCCACATCGCCCCTGGTGCCTGCTTCTTCTGCTTCTTGAACAAGGGCCTTTACCTTTTCCGAGAGTAGATTCACCTATGGAAATAAAGTATATAATTAACCCGTCAACAGGCAGGAGGCCGCCGCCGGCCTTTCTATACATGTAATATTGATTTTCCTTTCACCAATGAGTTAAACAGTCATGAAATAAATTACTATAAAAGTTATTTTTATACTTTACTTATGTTCTATGCTTGAGATTGACCCAGCCCTGCAAGTGTAGTTCTACCTTTTTGTCGAATTCTTTTTAAAATGCCAGTATGTCATGTTTCTCTGTGGCGCGGTGGGCGAATGTCCGCCTACAACGCAGGTTGCGGATTCGATTCCCGCCTCGGGACAAATGTTTGTATGATCTGCAGATGTTTGTTCAGGGCATTCTGGAGGTTTTCTATGTTTAATAAAAAAAAAAACTATCTATGTAGTGTATTGTATTATGTATATCAGTTCTAGTACCCATAACACAAGCTCTGCTTAGCTTGGGGCTAGATAGTGCTGTGTGATTTGTCCCACATTATTTATTTATTTATTCTCTGGTAATATTTTTTAGTATTTCTTTACCTGTTCCTGGTTCTTCTCAGTTTGGGCAGCAGTCATAGCTGGTCCTTCAGGCTTCGAATTCATCAATTCCAGTCTTTGCTTCCCTTTCTGTATCTTCCCTAAAATTTGGTAATTTTAAATTAAAACTTAGTTTCGTTTTGGGTGTGTAGTAAGTAAATCAACTGTACTCACTTTCAACATCATTGATCATATGCTGACAAAATCGTAGAAACTCTTCGACATACTGAGATTTCTTATAAGTAGACTCAGCCTTTTCAAACAGATCCTTGACCTCATCATCATGAACTTTTGGGCACACTCCAAGGTCAGCCCTGGTGTTCACAAACAAGTCATGTGGGCAGAACTTCACCATGTAATAACTGCAGTACTGAAACCAAAAATTCACCAATATGTATCAACAAAATTACAACATTCCTTTATACAAAAAGAATGCTTTTTAATATAACATCTCCAGTTTTATTATTGGATAGTATCGAAAAAGCGCAACGAGCGTTTTATTTATTTTAGGTTACAATGGGTTAGCTATGAACAAAAACGAGAGGCTAACGCGAAATGGTACTCTTTCTACTGAATGAAGTTTAATAGAATCTATTGAAAGCTTTGGGGTTACGTTACCTCAGGGTCCTCCCAGTTCGGCTTCCGTATCTTTTCATTGGGATTGGTATTGCGATGTCTTCCCATCAACTCGTCAAGTAGCTGGGCAGCAGCTAGAACCGCCATTGTCGTAGATCACACCACACTTCTATTTCAACAGGACAACTATCAAAGTGAAGTTATACTTCATTGAACGGAAAAATCCACAAATCTGCCTAAAACAAATAGAATTCAGATGAAATCTTTAGCAAGACAAGAACCTAACAAAATCATCTCACTCCTCAAATCACAACTCAAAAACACAAAATATAGCACCGCTTATCCAAATTCTAAACCAAACCAACTTGCTCAATCAAACCACCAAAAATATCTGTCAAAGTCAAGTCAAGTCAAACAGAATGAAAATTTAGGCAAAATATAATCCAACTGCAAGCCACACACGTTCGTACCAACACATACAAAACATCATCACATATTTTGTACATCTATACTATACCTACTAATATTATAATGAGGAAAGATTTGATTGTTAGTATGTTTGTTGGAGCAGCGCGCCTCGCGGTTTCACCCGCGTTCCCGTGGGAATTCTGGGACAAAAATATAGCCTATGTACACTCCCTGAAAAGTAAGCTTTAGAATTTTTTAGATCAGTTCCTTCAGTAGTTTCGGAGCCTATGCAATGCAAACAAACAAACAATTAAATATTTCTTCTTTATAATATTAGTACCTGTATAAGATAAATAAATAATGTGGGACAATTCACGTAGTATGGCCCAAGTTAAGCAAAGCTTATAGCTTGTAGCTTGTATAGTAGGTGGACAATTGATATTGATTGGATATTATTACTTTTGCCGGTCTAGAGTCTGTTCAAAATGAGAAGAGTCGTGGGAATGGGAAGTGAGGGCGCATCGATTGTTACAATTTATAAATCATTTCTGACATTTCTTCCTTACGCACCATCATCATGTGTGTAAACTTGTAGGATGCATGAACGTGTGTGGGTGGATAGTATCAAATAAATTTGACCAATCCTGATTGAGCTTGTTTTTATAAACTCAAAAACAGGAACGGGAAAATAAAAAAAAAAAAATCAGAGAATGGTAAATACGATTTTGAGCGGCAGTCGTCGTAAGCTTTAGTAGGTAAGGTACTATTCTTATAAATCTGTGGTCGTTAACCGCGTGGGAAGAAGAAAAGTGAATTTTCTGAATTAAAATATAAACGAGCCTAATTTAATGATGTCTTCGGCAAAGAGAGCAGCAAAATCCAAGTTCATACCAAAAAATGAACCAAACGAAACTTCAAACGTAAAGAGATCTACAAAACGAACATCTCGAGATGAAGTATTTGAGGAAGATGGCATATCCATGCTAAGTGGCCAATATCAAGCGAGTGCGAAGAAGAAAACGGCAGAATCAGAACCTAGCTCTATAAACCCAGAATATAGGAATAAGATATTGGGCCTAGTAAGATCTCAATTAGAAGCAAGGTAGGTAATCATGGCTTTTAAATAATCACTCCATAGTTACTTTCACAGAGATTGAAAGTTTGCTTGAGAAGCTGAGATACGGGTTGTGAGTTCGATTCACGCCGGACCAATATTTCAATTGAAAACGGTTAAAATTGTAGACAAACCCGGCTTGAACGACCATAAAAAAATCGCAGGCACCGAATGCATGCACTGCCATGAGTCGACTAGTGTACCTAGTTGGCAACTTGCAGTCCGTCAGCCCTTAACCGACTTCCCTTTCCCTTTTTTTCCAGAAATCAATGCAACGAGATTTTCTCGAATGGATTTTCAGAAATAACAACTCAGGTTGAAGAAGACTATAATGCAATGAAAGACAACGAAAAAAAGTTAGAACTCCTCACAGAAACTTTTATGAAATGCATCCAGCAAGCAACAACGGCATATAAACACAAGCTTAAGGATTTAAAAGAAATCCAGCTTTCATTCAAAAAACAGTAAGTATCTACGAGCTACTTACGTAAAACAGCTTTTGAGCGGTATGAAGGCGTACAGCAGGGGTATTTTAATTCATCGGAAAGGCCGTCGGATTCAATATCGGAAACTTTTGACAAATCAAAATAGTATTCTAAAGTTCTGTCGGAATAGAATTCAAATTCGAATCTGACGTTTTCGCTTCCGAAACGCATCGAATAAATTAAAATACCCCTGCAGATAACGAAGTCATGTACGTCGTCAGTACTAAGTACCTATGGTTTATCCATCCAGCATGGAGCATGTTAGTAAATAAACCACGATACAAATAACAAAAACTCACTTGCTTGGCGTCGAGTTTCAGATATAATTGTAAGCAATTTTTATTGAAGGGAGGATCTAAAATCGACAAGTAATGTAAATTACGTATAAAAGGACGCGCCAACAAAGTGAATTTTAGGTTAAGTATGGGCGGTTTGTGTACGTTTATGCCTCATTCAAAATGGACACGGTATAGCTAGTAGTATTCTCACCAGTTGCTGTAATGTTATGTCTGGTTTTAAATAAAGAATTGAATTGTGTCATAAATAAGGATGACACAATGCAGCAGCAGGTGAGGACCTACAAAGACTGCTCTTTATATTACAGATACGAAAAAATGGAGTCTGATCACAAAAATGAAGCTGAAAACCTTGTAGACGAATTGGAATGTGATATTAAAAAATTGCAAGACAAATTAGTAGCAGAAACGAAGCGCAGCGGCTTCGAGTCACTGCGCCGTAGTATTTTTCATGCCATGAAGAATGATTTCTAAATTTTCTACTTAGAACTATTTATCTGTCTGTAGCTAACCTACTACCTATTAAAAATATTTATAATTTAATAATTTGAAAAAATTAAAACTAGGTAAACATTATGTGGTGTTTTATTCTCTTTAACCTTCTTTGACATAAATAAATAATGCTAGACAATTCACACTTATTATCTAGTTATAGGAGCATCGAGTTAGAAAACTCGATGTATGTAGGAGCCTATAGTTTAGGCAGAGATGCGGAAATGGTGGAGTTTGGTGGCCAAAAAGCGTAACTTCGTGTCTCTGCCTTGTAGACGAGGGCTGTATTTTAGTAGCCTACAGGGGTTTTATGATAGACAAATCTAATTAACCTCTTTGCGGTAAGCCTTTGCTAAATTTGGGTCTATGCAAAACTCAAAATCAACGGTTCTGAATGTCACAGACAATCTTTATTGGGAGCTCTATGATGAAATGATGACAGAAGTTCCTTCCTTTCTTCCAAAGAGAATAGGTACAATAACTTCGTAAGACTTTCTTCTTTTACTGGCGTCTACGTCTGGGTTGACATAATTGCGCCAAAGTCCGTAATATTTTAGTAAAATAATAATAAAAGCAACGTTGTTCGGTAATAAAGATAGATAAAGGAAGTGAATTCTTCGATAAAGTGTTAGTAATCAAAAAGATGTAGGAAAATTTACAAAATTAAGGGCAACGTTGTACGTTAAGGTTTGATCCAAAGATCTGGCCGAAGTTTTTGTATTCTCTTTGATGATGGCGGCTAGCCAAATTGTAGACCGACCGATCAATGAAAAGAATGCTCAATATTATCAGTTGTTAATTTATAGCATTACAGACATAGAGTTTATAAAGTTACATACTAGCCAATAGCCATAGAGATACTCTATGGCCTGTTCCTCCCAATGCCCAGCGGAAACAGGAGAACCAAATTGACAACTGCAATGGGTAGGGGTGGGCAATTATGCGCACTACTATGCACAAAATATATGTCGATAAAAATTCTTGTGAAATCGAGCACGTACCTACATGGTCATATCATAGTCTTAAAAAACTATGATTGGTCAGTTTGATGTTTATGTTTGGTTAGTTTATCCTTTCAGACTTTCAGACATTACGTATGATTTATTTGAGTTTAGTTTTTGTTTTTGTTATTTTATAAAATATTAACCTTACTTATGAAACATCGACAAAAATATCGACAACATCCCATAACTAGTCAAAATGGCAGGTTGCGGTAAAGTGGGAGGAGTTCATGTGTTCCCGCGTTCCTGTTTCACCCCCGTGAAACGAATTTTTATTTAATTATTTTAGGGTAAAAAATTGCTTACTGTTAGTATGTGATGCGATAATTTAATTTAGTCCACGTCCCGCTATCATTTTTAAGTAGATTTATGGCGCATTTAACCATTTTCAGCCCCAAAAAATAAATCTGTAATCACGACTGTTCACACTACTGGTTCTCACATGAATAATTGACAAATCGATGATGTTCACACTTTGTCCACACTTGTGTCCATGCTATAGAAGCTCGATGTTGCAATACAACCTATCAGAAGAAGTTGAAGAAGAACCCAATCTAAAAGAAAAGAAGTTGAAGTTGAAATTTCGTGACCGGTAGTGATTGTACTGTACAGCTGATAGATGATTTGTTGATTTGGGAATCGGGAATACGAAATTGAAAATCATTTTACGAAGAAAAAGTAACCACCCCGGCCCAGTTACTTTTGTGACCCTATTTGGAAAGTGAGTGTCGCAGCATTATAATACCTTTGTATATTAGTAGCTAGACTGTAGGTATAAAAATGGGAGTTTTATTCGGGAAACATAAAAAGCCAGTGAGCAGGATAACCGAGCAAGATAAAGCCGTTCTCCAAATGAAACAACAAAGAGATAAACTTAAACAGTATCAGAAAAAGATAGAATTAAACCTTGAGAAGGACCGCCAGTTAGCAAAGAAACTGCTGACTGAAGGTAAACGTGACAGAGCTAAACTTCTGCTAAAGAAGAAAAAGTACCAAGAGAATCTGTTGCAGAATACAGACACCCAGTTAGAGAGGCTTGAACAGCTGACTCATGATCTTGAATTTGCACAGATTGAAGTACAGGTAAGTTTTCATCTATCTTATCATTTATTCACTTCAATCATGCTCTTGGAAACTTTTATTCCAATAATGTTATTTGTTGTTTTTATTGTAAGGTTTCAACATATAAACCTTTTGACAGGTGATTGATGGCTTGAAGACTGGAAATGATGCACTGAAGAAGGTCCACGATATTCTGAGCATTGATGAAATAGAAACAATATTGGATGAGACTCGAGAAGGTATTGAGAAGCAACAAGAGATTGACGAGCTAATTTCTGGCCAATTAACTGAAGAGGATAATGAGGCTGTGGAAGCAGAACTTGAAGCCATACTTGATGTAAAGGATCAACTACCTGATGCCCCTACGGATAAGTTACCCGAGATTACTGAAGAAAAGGAAGAAAAACGTGAAAAAGTTAAAAGTCCAAGCAAAATTGCCATTGAAGCTTGAGCTGGGACAGTTCAGTTACAACTTGTGAAATGTACATATAAATCAATATATATTTTTTAATTAGTCTATTTTCTCTTTATTTTAAGACATTACTACATCAAGATTTTATAGTACTAGAGCTGGTTCACCCTTTGCCATAGTCTCTCTTGGCTAGTACTAAATCTCTATGCATTATTAACATTGAAAACTTGTACTATTCCCCTTGTTATCTAAATATGTCACACATATTTAGATAACATTTTAACCAAATAGTTGCGAATACTTTATGGTTATTGCTTTCATCATCAGCCCATATAAGTCTACTATTGGACAAGACCAATCCGATGTACATCATTCTTGCATTGCTCACCTCCCTTGGGCAGATTCTGTAGTTAGGTAAAAACAATTTTGAGGAGTTCAAGAGGATTATTCAGCTAGGCTAGGCAGTGTTTGGGAAATTAGTCTTTTTGTCACGTCCATACTGCAATTTAGGTAGGCCCTAACCAGCCCGGCTCTGTATTGGAGCTGGACTTTTGGTGACTGACAGCTTCGTTTCAGCTTTTCTGTGGACAAGGTTGAGGCCACTTCAGCCCTGTTTTGTGTCTCGACTTGTTGGCGGCCATGCAGTGTACACAGTTCTTGGAAACAGCTATGGCATAAGCTGCTGTCTGTGGCTCCAGTCTTGAAAGGATGTAGGAACCTGTGATGATGCCCACCATCATTATTAGGTCCTTCTGGCTCATTTTGAGCATTGTGTTCGTCCAACCAAAGTTATTGACATAGCTTAAAGAATTAACAAGTTGAAGTGGCAGTGGGCCGGCCATATCTCGCAAAGGCGACAACCCCCTGGGTAAACGTGTTTTTGAGTAAAGACCGCGACTCGGCAAACGTAGTGTACAAGGACTTGTGGCCAGTTGATCACCTGCGAAAAACTGCAGGGAAATGCTGAATGCGTCAAGCTGAAGACAATGTCTACTGGTCTAGGTATACAGGGTGGGGCAATTTTTTGGCGTACGGGTAGCTACCGTTTCTTTTGTAGTTAGAAGGTTTTGTTCTAAGGAACTTTCTGTTTTATTTTGAGAAAAAAATATTGCCATTTTTAGTTTTTTGAAAAAATTTACAATACAATTTACGGTTCGCCCAAAAGAAAAGGGCCAAAAATTTTCCCCACCCTGTATAGGTTGATGTAAATGTTGGTGGACAACCTCCCCTAATGAGCGCCATAGATGTTGCTTTAGAGGTCTAAATAATATAAACAAAATGTTAATGTTACAGTTTTATTTTAAAATCTCACCAATAAATCAATCAACATAATGCCAGAACAACCAAAGTATCATCTTGCAATCAATTTGAAATTTATCGGATTCGGTCTATTAGGTCAAATCGCTGAATGTTCAGTCCAGCCTGTCTATTATGTCTAACTCCTTGAATGTCAAGTCTATGTATTTCGTTTCATCAATTTCCCTGAATGTCCATTTACCGAATGCCTAATTCCCTGAATGTGTTTCAGTCATTAAAAAGCACACCCTACTTTGATCCTTTATGAAGGGATCTACCCCCTGTATTGAGTTCGTCTGTTTTACAGTCAACCATCACTGGTTGAATTTCTCTAAAATAGAACCTGAATCGAAATTAGTTCTTAGAACAAAAGGTTTGTAATAGTTACGGTGCTCAAAAGATTAAAAAAACATTGATAGTATATCCAACTTTAAAAAAATCTAAATATAACCAAAAATCGACTTTAACAGGACTCAAACCAGCAACCTCCTAAGGTTATTAATTGATCCCATAGAAATTACCCAGAGTGCGAGGTCTTACGCACTTATGCTAGAAAGGTTTATTTGAGATGATTTCAAGCAAAATCTCTCTACTTCTTGAAAACTAACTCAAGGTTTATATAAAATACTAGTCACTTTTCTGTAAGTATGGCATTTATTTAGTACCCAGATATGGTTTTGCAGTTATTAACAATAATACTTAGTTTCAATTTTTCATAAAATAAAACTAATGGCACATGAAAATTATATAAATCCATGTAATTCAAGCTAACTTATAAATAATAAAATAAGTGATATATGTAGTAAAAACTTATAAAACTTGATTTAAACTGATAAGAAATTAAAGTACTTACATACTTGTTGAATTTAAACTATGTGATATCACTATGACATCATAAACTAAAATTATTTACAATATCAACATCTTTACAGATAACTTTAGCACAGCGACACATTAAATATCCCATATTGCGCGCCGAAGCACCAACGATAAAACACAATATTTACAATGTTGACACACGCAATATGCGACATCAGCCGTCTAAATATAACAATCTAGACAAAATGTCTACACTTCATATATGCAAAATGAGGAGGTAGAAGTCTTGTGCAGTCCTTGATGTAACATCACTATATTGCTTTCGTAATTCCTGGTACTTTAGAGCTTCCACAGCTAAAACTATGACAGATCACTAGATCACTCAACGTCTACATACTCTAGCGTCACAAATTCGGATGCCGTTGGTCAGCTCGCGAAGGTTTCGCCAGCCGCCGGCTCCGTATGCTAGTAGTTCACAGTGACCGGGTGGTGCGCGATCGTGGAACCTGGATGGTGCTGTGTGCTCACCGTGTGGGTGAATGTGCCCGTGGTTACACCACCAGTTGGACTTGATGACCCTACTCGCACCTGCTGTAAAGAAAATATATATTTTACTATTGATTTTATTTATCTTAGCGTTATCTTAACGTAACGACGTCAATCAAACTACTTTATGTACATATGCCCTGGTTTCCTCTGAAATAATGCTTTTCGCACACATGGACATTTGAAATGAGTTACTCGGCCTTAATTAAAAACTCGTTGAGAACTGCGTATTAATCAAGTTCTCGGCCCATCTATTGAGCACATTTTTGTGGTGTGTGGTAGCGGTAGTGGATTAATAAAGGGGAGGGCTTAGGGCGTGGCGGGCAAGTTATGTGGATCTGAATCAGCCTTGTTGATATGGTTATTTGTTTAAATTCAAGATTAACACAAATATTAGCGATAAAAAAATAATCAGCTACGTACGATAACAAAACAGATAGGTGAAATGGATTCAACTCACTTGACTTATCTGCATCACAGTGTTTTGAGTTTGGGTGACTACTATGTGGTTCGGGGAATCAAGTGCAGGCTGCACTACGATCGTTTCCGTTGGTCCATTTTCTACAGAAGTTCTGTAATAATATGAAAGTATGATAAAGGACACAGCAGTAATTATGTATTAGTAAGGGCTCTTATACTACCGTGTATTTGAGACGGACTGCACGTCTCAAATACACGGACGGCAATTTATACGTTTAGCCTTGCAGTCGGCAACTTGCCGTTCGTGTAATATAGTCCTGCAGTCCTTATATTAGGTCCTTACATATGAAATTGGCGTTTTTCGTACTGGCCACTTTAATCACAAATTTCTCCTCTTTGGTAAGGAATTCCAAATTCAAATTTGTACAGCTATAGACTCATGTATTTGTGCTTCGATGATCGTCATTCATTTGTTTTTTTCTTCTGTTTTTTTTCTGTTTGCGTCACTCATTTTACAAAATGGAAAACTTAAAATATCGCATTATTTACGAGTACGAGTTCCGCCGTGGCACTAGTGCTGCGGAAACAAGTCGAAGGGTGAATGATGTGTATGGCGGTCGTGTTGCAAAAGAAAACACAGTTCGTTTTTGGTTCCAACGTTTTCGTTCTGGAAATTTCGACCTGCAGAACAAGCCCCGTGGACGGCCTGAGACTCAAGTTGATAATGAAGAGTTGAAGGCTATTGTGGAAGCGGATCCATCGCAAACCACGTCCCTGTAGCTGCGATGTTAGTGATAAAACTGTTTTAATTCACTTGAAGCAAATTGGGAAGATTAAAAAGCTTGAAAGGTGGGTACCTCACGAATTGACTGAAGCAAACCGGCAAACGCGCGTCGACTGCTGCGTTACATTACTAAACCGGCACAATAATGAAGGTATTTTAAACCGAATCATTACCTGTGATGAAAAATGGGTTCTTTACGATAATCGGAAGCGCTCAGCGCAATGGTTGGATCCTGGCCAGCCAGCCAAATCCTGCCCCAAGCGAAAATTAACCCCAAAAAAGTTACTTGTAAGCGTTTGGTGGACTAGTGCCGGTATTGTTCATTACAGTTTTCTCAAATCTGGCCAGACTATTACGGCTGATGTCTATTGTCAGCAATTGCAAACCATGATGGAAAAGCTAGCGGCTAAACAATCTAGGCTGGTCAATCGCTCCACGCCACTGCTGCTTCACGACAACGCTAGACCACACACTGCGCAACAGACGGCTACTAAATTAGAAGAGCTTCAATTGGAAAGTCTAAGACATCCTCCGTACTCCCCGGACCTTGCTCCAACAGATTACCATTTTTTTCGAAATTTGGATAACTTCTTGCAAGGGAAAAAATTCAACTCCGATGGGGCAGTCCAAATCGCCTTCAAAGATTTTATTGATTCCCGTCCGACTGGTTTTTTAGTAAAGGGATCAATGAACTACCTATAAGATGGCAAAAGTGCATAGAAAATAATGGTTCATACTTTGATTAATTAAATATATTATATTAAAAAATATTCGACTTTTTGTTCCTCCCATACAAAACGCCAATTTCATATGTAAGGACCTAATATATGAGCCCTAAAACATTCAATACTCCAACCAGAATTAATGTGAGATATTTGTAAACAAACCACCCATACTTTAGCCTAAAATTAACTTGAAAGCTGTTTTAAACTTGTAAATTTAAGATATTTTCTTAAATAAATATAGCTAATAATTATGATTATAATTAATGTATATCTGATAGTCAGCAACAAGCATGTAGACTTTCATATTTTGGTTATTTGCTTACGAATATTTTACATCAAATTTGACTAGAGCAGATAGAATATAACTTTATTGCACCATCAATACAAAGAACAACTAAATTAAAACTTAATGATATCTATATCAAATGTGGCACTGATTTGTGGGATCATAAATCAGTTGCCGTCTTTGCGTCAGGATTAGACTTACCTGTATGCAAAATTTCAGTCCGATCCGTTTATTAGTTTTAGCGTGAAGAGATAACAAACATCTTTCCATCCAAACTTTCGCATTTATAACATTAGTCTGATGTGATTTGTTTAATTTACCTTTGTTCTGCCGTGTCTAGCTCCACCTTGATGCATTTATTGCAATCTGTGGTGCCAGTCAAGCACTCTTCATTCTCAGTCTGGGTCTCCACAGAAACTTCGTCGCCGGCGTCCGCGTGTACCCGCCGGTGAGTTATTAAATGAGCTGAAACATTTTATTTTGCTTCTTTTACCTATGAGACACATACTAAAAAACAGAATAAAATAAATATTGAAGGTGATACAAGTAATTTTTTTGCCATTTTTATAGTGTGCATTCGTTTCAATTGACTTGAGAAACAGGAGTACATTTAACTTGTTTCAATTGGCATTTTGTTGCTGTGCTTAAGTAGTTCAGATAATATTGGAGAAAAATAGCAGACGAAAACCACTTACCTTTGCACAAAAAGTCCTTGGAACAGATTTCGCAGCGGAAAGGCCTCGGAGCTCCTCCGGATTTATTGTGAGACCGCTCGTGGAACATGAGATTACCCTTCAGTGGGAACGATTTGCCGCATTCTCCACAACTAAACGGTCGGTCGTTGCAATTGTGGTATCTGTAAATATTTTTTTTGTTAAAAAGAAACTGGAAGTAATAAATATAGAGATCCTACTAGGCTTACATTGTCCCCATACTGATAGTCACACTGATAGTCACACTGATAGTCTTTTTCACGTAAGAACCGTTCGGTGACGTTTCGGTATTTCAGGTTATATGACCTATCGAAGTAATTTGATTCGATTTTAGTGACATGATTATTAAGTTGCAAAAAAAAAAAGAATTTTCGTAAAAGATTTTTATAATAGCTCAACTATTAGACTATGCTGCTATATATACTGAAACAATACAAGCATAATAGAAAAAGAATACTCAACAAATAATAATGGCAAAAAACACAAGCCTCTTGTAAGATGATGACCGTGCACGATTGCAATATCAATTATTCGATTTTCCTGATTAATAAAGATCTGAGGTAACAATAATAATTAAACGAAAAATTCAGTCCAATTGAGAACCTCCTCTTTTTTTTAAGTTAACCGTCTTCAAAAATAGGAGGTTCTCAATTCGACTGTATTTTTTTTTTTATTTATTATTGTTACCTCGGAACTTTTTACTGGGTGGTCCGATGTAAGTAAAAATTGAGTCAATTTGAAACTATTTTTTTTTTAAATAATATGGCTAGATATTTGTGAATTATCTATTTATAAATTTAGACAAGACTCAAATCAAATTCAAGTCCAGTAGTTTTACTAACCTCATATGCGTCTGTAGATGTTCTTTCCTTGTGAATGGTTTCTGGCAAATCTTACACGTGTGGGCAGCGCCACCCGTGTGCTGTTTCATATGGTTCGTCAAATGTTCCTTGCGAGTGAACGTTTTCTGGCAGAAATCACAGCGGTGCGGCGACTCGCCCGTGTGTATTCTGAGTAAAGAAACAAATAAATGTAGAGATACTCAATAGGTCAAAAGTAAATAAAGCTTTAGAATAAATTTAGATACAACTTAGCAGCCAAAAGCAAGTTAGTAGATTTTAGTTGTTAATTTACACATTTAGATATCACAAAAGACACCAACTAGCTCTTTAGGGCCGAATTGGAAACAACGTAGCATAAGCCAGTCATAAATTAAGACTTATACTGGATGGTTCCAAATCGACAAAAATACGAAATGTTCACTGACCTGACATGGTTCGTAAGATGTTCCTTCCTAGAGAAGGATTTAGTGCAGAATGGACATTTGTTCGGCGTCTCCCCCGTGTGCAGATTTACGTGATTCGTTAGATGCTCCTTGCGCGAAAATGACTTCGAACAGAATGTGCACTTGAACGGTGTTTCGCCAGTGTGTTTCCTGCCATTGGTATTTCAACTGTTATGTTACATAGTGGAGAAAGATACTAACCTACGAATACGGAGAACCTAAGGCTACAGGTAAATGATACTGCGAGTCGAAAAAACACTTTATTATCCAGAGACTACTGAACAAAAAGTTATAGGAAAAAGCGTATAAGCACCACTGATGCTAACTTATAATGACAATTATTACGGCAGCATACTTCTAATCTAAACGTTCTTTTGAGTATGAAACATGGTTAATGGTTGTTAAATACATACCGTACGTGGTTGACGAGATGCTCCTTCCTCGTGAAGGTCTTACTACAGTAAGAGCAGGAGTGCGGAGTGACGCCAGTGTGCTGCCGCAGGTGAGAGTTCAGATGCTCCTTTCTCGAAAATGCGCGCGGGCAATAGGTGCACTTGTGTGGCGTTTCGCCCGTATGCTGTCTGCACAGAGCACATTCCGATTTGTAACATTAATTTCACACAGCTAAGGCACAATTTCGTTTATCATAATTCCATTTCAATCACACATCTCTCTCGCCCTAATAACTACGTAAGCTTATCATTGAACTAGGCATGGATGTGTCGAGAGAAGACAAAAATCGGAATGCACAATGCTGTGCTACAGGAAACCTCACACAAATGCCGCCTGAGTCGATTTAGATCATCATGCAGATATCAGAATACGAATCCATAAATGCGAAGGACCAGGTTAATAGTGGGAGAAGAAAGAAATTAAAAACTGTGAACTTATAACTGTCATCAATTACTACTGTTTTTGCCTAAAGGTATTTTGAGAAATTCTTCTCTTTACTTTACTGAAGGAAACAAGCCAGTCCACATGCCTTCTACTCATGCAATACTCTACACTACATATGACGTTATTTCTAGATTTCGTAGCACAGCATTGTCACATAACTTTGTCGTCTACTAACTAAAACAAGTTTGTTATTTGTTATCATGAGTGAATGACTTTTTATAGGTGATTCTTGTGGAAATTTTTGGAATATGTTGTACACACAGTGAGTACAGCGCTAATTTTCAACGCGTATCGAAACAATATGTTTTATTTTGAAAAAATATTATGAATACTTTCTTGAAATAAAAGTTAGTAATATTAATTTTATTATCCTCGCGCACACATGCTGTGTTGATGTCAGTCATTCGTATTAGTAATACAACGGCGTCTGTACAATCTAATGGCAGTTTCCAATATTCAATCTCTCGTTTTGCTTATCGCCAGTTACATTTATGATGAATAACCAAAACGGATGGATTGGAAATTGAGAATAGTCAGCTTAAAACCTGCTTGGAGACAGGGTTGAGATTGACGTCATCTCTCATGCTGTTCTGCAGCGCAGTTTGAATTCGATCAAGGGGCCTATTTGGAAAACGAAAATCGAAAATCGAGCATTCGTGCAAAACCTACTTTAATCTCACTTAGATCTGAATCTCATTTGCATGAACATTAACCGGAAACTTCGGTTTTTATTTTTGCGAGAACGAGCCCTGATCTGGAGAGCACGACAGATGACGTCATTCTTACGCCCGAATACTCAAACCCGACTGAGATTTGAACAGGTCAAAAATGACGAACTTTTAAATCTGAGTTGAGTTCGAGTATTCGGCGGTTAGTCTCATTCTTCGAGTACGCGATACCAAAAAGTTCCACAAAAACCACATAGCAGTAAACTATAGCTCACCTGACGTGATTGGTAAGATGTTCTTTTCTCGTGAATGACTTAGCGCAGAATGTACACCGATGGGGAGACTCTCCCGTGTGTTGCCTCACGTGGTTCGTAAGGTGCTCTTTACGAGTGAAGGATTTCGTGCAGAACGAGCACTTGTGTGGAGATTCACCGGTGTGTTGTCGAACGTGGTTTACTGAAACAATTTATAATTTTGTATTGATTTTCAGAGTCAGAGTCAGAGTCAAATCGTTTATTTCTTTAGACTTACAAAATAAGCACTTAAACAAGTAAAGATTTTACTATATAAACAGCTTGATACATAGTTATTACTTTCAAATAAGAAATAAGGTGCAATTGACTTTAATTCACTTACATTTTTTGTCCAATAGCGGATGAAGTGAAGTTCGAGGATATGGATAGTCTGGGTAGTAGGCAGTAAGACTTATCAGCCACATACTTCATTAAGGTAGCTTATTTACTTTTTAGGTGATTTCAAAAATGTCTGCTGTGCAAAGACCTGCCTTCCTTTTTACCATTCATCTCGGCCTAAAGTTACCTAAATGGTCTTCTTATGGTGGCGGTCGCGGCGTAAGGAACCCTTCCATTCAGCCCGTGATGCCATAAGAGTCGACTAAGGGAACCTAGCAGAGAATAGAGATAGAGGAAGAGTTTTCCTTTGTGTATTTTTCACACCTCCACAGCGATTAATTCGCCGCCTTTAGGGGGCGGGCTGGTGGCAGGAATGTACATCGTGGGCCATGACAGTGTTAATAACCTGGATTGTGTGCTTGTGTGGCTCACCTAAATGGTCTTTCTTTGTAAATGCTTTAGGACAGTCTCCCCTGTTTGTTGCCGGACGTGAATCACGAGGTGCTCGCGCCGCGTGATCGACTTGGACTGGTAGTTACAGCGAATCTCCCATGCATTATGGTGATGGTGGCAGTACACACTCGGCGAGACGTCTCGGGCGTTCGTTCTCTCAACGAGAGGCACCATGTTGGCATTCGTTGTCGCTATTGCTTTCCTGTAAGGCCTCCAAAATACCGACAAACGGCCTTGTATGCGAGGGTAGGCGAGACGCGTTCACACTCGTTTTCAGACCGGTCTCGGCGAGTGTGTACTACCAGCATGACATAGTAACTCACCTAAATGGTCTTTCCTAGTAAATGCTTTAGGACAGTATCCGCATTGGAAGGGCGTCTCCCCCGTGTGTTGCCGGACGTGGTTCACGAGGTGCTCTCGCCGCGTGAACGACTTGGAGCAGTAGTTGCAGCGATGCGGCGACTCGCCCGTGTGTTGTCTCACGTGGTTTAGGAGATGCTCCTTGCGAGTGAAGGTTTTTGAACAGAAGTCGCAGCGGTGAGGGGTTTCGCCTGAAACAAAGTGATTTCATGATGTTTAATGGTGCTAGACGAAATATTATTTTCTAAACTAGTTGCCTGTAGTTTCGCATGCGTTCTATGGAAACATATCAAGCTTATTTCTGTACCATGAGAAAATATTCAAGGGATAAGAAGCCTATGTGTTATTCTAGGTCTAGATCTAAATCTATGCAACAGCCCAATCTGTTGCGTAGTTTTGGCGTATATAAGTAACAAACATAGATCCATTCATCCATCCAAACTTTCGCATTCATAATATTAGTAATTCGATTGAACTGCAAATGTCACGTACAAGTATTTACGAAAAAAAATAATATAAAAAGAAACAGAGAGTATTCTCTACGCAACGAATACACCGTGCTCAATCATGGATCATTCATTAAAAAAGGTATTGAAGGCAAAAGAGTTACAGACACAGCGTTATCTCCACTCCGAGTATGTCACGCAACAAATACACAACATGCAGTTAAGAATACGAGATTGTTTAGATAAACTTTAGAAAAACCAAGCCTACATGGTAATGCATTACATGAACACGGATAACAGTAAACATTTATATGTATTTGTAAGATAGTAAGGCAAAGTAGAGCCAGTTTAGGCTTACTTTTGTCGCAGTCAGTAGTGGTTTTTCTGGTTTTGTGCCATCAGGGTCCGTACTCATAACAACGATATCGAATTTTCTGATTCATTTTCGTGTAAATGCTGTCGTAGACCACATCAAAAATAAAATGCTGGACACACCACACATCATTATCTAGCCCCAAGCAAAGCAGAGCTTGTATTATGGGTACTAGATAACTGATATAATAATATAATACAATACACTACATACTCGTAGATAGATATTTTTTATTATACATAGAAAACATCCAGAACACCCTAAACAAACATCTGCAGATCGTACAAACATTTGTCTCGAGAGGCGGGAATCGAACTCGTAACCGCCTTCATCGCAAGCAGACCTTCGCCCGCTATGCCACACAGGTTGTCAGCGGTTTTGCACGAAAACAGATCAGAAACTATGATTTTCGTTTTCCGAGTGGTCCCCCAGAATCGATTCCAATATCTGACATGACGTATGTACACAAACGAAAAATAATAAAGCGAAAGGAATAGTAGATTGTATACCGAGCAGAGGAAGTGGCCCATTCCTATCGAGTGTGTCATTTGGCCTTAAAACACACGAGGTAGGAATCGCACTTTCTCCAGAGTAATACATAGTGCTTTATACTACACCTTTGAAGAAATAGCTTAATATCTTCAAAATCATGCTAGTAAATTAATTTTTTTAACTCAAATGAAGCAATAAATACGTACGCGCACGTACGATTTGCACATGGTTATTTTTTTTAATTAATCGTCCGAATACGGAAGAAGCCAATATCATAAGGAGAGTCTTCAGTAAAAAACTTTTTGACGTCTGACCTATTATGAAAATAACCATAGCTAAAGGCCGGCGCATATTTAGAAAAAAATAACAGTTTAGAAATGGACACTTCTGTCGCGTTAAACATGTGAGATATGAAATTCTATAAAATTATTCCTCCCGCGTTTCGGTACGCTGGCAAGTCGAGCTTTCTACCATGTAAAGGGATAAGCAACTTTCTGAGTAGGTGTAGTATAAATCAAAATACAAGCGCACGCGTACATTTTCTATGGCGCTGATAAGTTTTGTCTATCACTAGCTGGCAGATTAGTGGCAGTGTAAATAAATGTACTAACCAGTGTGCCACAAAATGTGATTGGAGTAATGGTCTTTTCTCGTGAAGGATTTCCCGCACTGTTCACAGCGGAACGGAGTATCGTTTGTGTGCGATCTCATATGATTCGTCAAATGTTCCTTTCTAGTATATTTCTTCCCGCAAATCGTACAAAGGTGTGGCGTTTCACCTATTAGGGTAGGCAAAAAATAAAATATTAACACTTCAATGATGCAACTATTTCTCTCGAAACATTTAGTTTGTTTTAACGTGTAATTAAACATTAACGAGCGTAATGCTTGAAGATAGTTGAATCATTCAATTGTTTTTTTTTTCTATTTCATGCATCCACGAATGCTGGTGCAGGCTTGGCTTTTTCGTTACAAACTAAAAATTCCGAAATATATGTTCTAGTAATTTACAATATACGTAAAAACTTAGAACTAAATAACTAAAATATATTAAAACAATGACCTACCAGTGAAGTGCGAGTATATTATGTATGATGTGCGTATGAAGGGGCCGGTTTTCACTAAAGGCCGTAGGGAAACAAATGATTGTTTTGAAAAACTAAAAACTGAGTTCAAATTCTTTTATATTTATTGTTTTCTTTAAAGATTTACGGAACAAATAGCATCAAATGAATCTGGCCTAATAATATATGTACCCGGGGTAGTCCCATAAAAATATAACCAATTGGATTACACTTTTCCCGTAAATCTTGAAAAACCAAAAGAATCATCATCTAAATCGAAGGCAAATTGGTGGACATTATTATGTACGTACATACAGAAAAAATACATACAGCCGATGGAAGAGGTTTGTGTCTATTTAAAATAGCTTCATTACGTCATCTCTTTTCGAGTATATTGGTAGATTTGTCAAATTCTCGTTACCCTTTAGTTTTTTTTCGAAAACATCCCTTTCGAGTATACTGGTATGGTAGATTTTACAAATTATAAGTTTCTCTTTAGTTGGAAAGCAGCCCTAAAGCTGATAGGCTGTTAAGAAAGGGTTCACTACTGCACACCTGCCCTAATCATCGTGCAAGGGAACGGCATTGATTACATAACAATAAGTTTTGGTTTTCTATAGGAACTATTATTTCAACTTTCAAAAGGAACTTTTGTTTACAATACAATGATGTGGGGTTGTCGAAGCATTGCCCTCGCTGCTTAATTCGTAGCTAAACCGAATTGTTAGACCAAAACTGCTAGAATTTTTAAAGAACACTATCGTTTGCGCACGGTTTCGCACGCGTTTTTCCGAGGTCAAGCTAGCAAGCAAGCCTTGCTTTAGTTTTAGACTTAGATGTATCCAATACATCTGCTTGATAATTTTATTTAGATCGTTCGTTTTCGTAAAAACGAAAACCCAAGTTGCTAATTCGGTTTCCTGCAAAATCTTATGTAGGTATACTCTATCCAAAAAAGTATCTTTTTTTGCATAATGCACCACTATACATTTCTCGTAATGTGATTTTCCAATACAGAATAAAGTATTTCATCTATATCAGTCAAAAGCAGCGTTGCCTATTAAATACTTAATTCTGTATTTGAAAATTACTTGTCAACAATTTCAAAAATTCATAGTCGTGCATTATGCCGAAAAAATGATACTTCTTTGGATAGGGTATATGCAAAGATGACATAAGAGTAGGTTTTGCACAAAAACGAATCGGAAACTTCAGTATTCGTTTTCCGAGTAGGTCCCAGATAATTTTTAAAACACGGGCTACCACAGCGTGCGCTTCAAAATGTAATGAAATGAATAAATAATTCTTAGAAATTCACCTAGTCTCATCTAGCCCTAAGGAAGCAGAGCTTGTGTTATAGGTACTCAATGACTGATCTACTTATACTAACGCTATCACGGCATATAACACGGCCCAAGACGCAGATGGCCACGTCCATTTAGCGGCGGCAGTGAATGCGTTAATACATAATGTGTACATCGTATAAGGATACATACCTGTATGCCACATAACATGGTTCATAAAATGCTCCTTCCTTGTAAAGCTCTTCTTGCAGATATCACAGCGATGCGGCGTCTCTCCCGTATGTTTCCGCACGTGGTTTACCATGTGCTCTTTCCGGGTGAATGTTTTCGCGCAGAACTCGCATCTAAAGGAAAATGAATGTTTTTTTATACAGTTTTTAGGTTTAAAACTGAGTAATCCTAGATAAATGGTTAGAAGCTAGAGCACGAAACGAATTTCTTAAGAAGTTAACATACGTTTAACAGTGTAGAAAAAACACTTTTCATGAGCGCGTCGACTGTTCGTCTAAAAAATATTATAATAATAGCCATGTATGTGCAAAGGCTTTCATGAGACAGAGACTCAGGAATATTAAAAATGTATAACTAAAGGTATAGTTAACCGACAAGTCTAGGCCTAGTGCAATGAAATCTAGTATTATCAACCTGATTTAACTCGCGAAATCTACTAAACAATTGGACTTGTATTCTCGACTTATTCAGTAAAATGCCGTTACCTGTATGGAGTTTCTCCCGTGTGACTGCGTACATGGTTGTTTAGGTGCTCCTTACGCAAGAAGGTTTTATGGCAAGTGGAGCATGCATAAGGTTTGTCTTGGGCCATTCTCTTTGCGTGTCTTTCAGCCGGGTCACCTGCTGTAACGTAAATTATTTTTTCGTCTTTTATATAATATAAATTTTGACAGCACAATTTCCCTTTACGTAATGTGGTTTAACTGAACGATAAATTTTAAATAAAAAATATTTTACTTTTCAATTGTAAACTCTAGTAGTGATTTTTATCTTTACGTTGTAATTTTCTATTTTAATAAATTAAGGGTAATTTTATGACTGTTTTTTTTCTTTAAGTAGGTATACCTTACCCAAATGACACTTCCCGTGCCGGGATAGTTCTACGGGATTCGCGAATGAGGTGCCGCAAACTTGGCATGTGAATGGCTTGGTCTCGCCGTGGTAACGTCTGCGTAAAATTGTAAAAGAAAAACATAAACAAAAAAGAATGGTTTGCCGAACGCAAGTTGGTACTTATTAGAACAATTTTATAACAACTACAGGTACTCAATGGCTGACCTTGAGAGGCAAAGATCAAGGTGTTTACGCGGCTTTGCTTTAACTAGAAAACACGATATTTTATACGACTAATGATTCATCGCACTAGGACCACGAATCTTTAAATGTACTTGAAACTAGGCCTGAGTCTATGTCTAATAAAAACATTAAAATCTATCTCGACACCAAAATACAAAATGAAAGAGACTCATATATTAATAAGTTACCTGTGTACGATTAGCTGATACCGGAATTGGAATATTTTCCCGCAGATGTCACAGGCATGGTGTCCGGGAGAGTTCTCTGCTTCGGACATACCGGCACTTGTTCCAGGCACTTCTATTTCAACATCGCCCTGTTTAAATTAGATTAGGAATAAGTAAGGATACACAGATTTCTACGACAAATGCGATATGCGTGTGACTTTAAAGTGCCATAAACTTAAAGCCCTGCAGTGGGTGTCAAAAGTCCTTTTACTTGTCTTAATTTATGGAATGCACGAAAACAAAGAATCAGCAATTTTAAAACTACCGTCTGTGTAATAGTACTAATTATGAGCTAATCCCGAAATAGCACATCTTCAACGGCTTATCACGTCCACTGCTGGAAGCAGGCCTCCTGATAAGAGCTTTGTTGGCTTTTAGCACGGGTAATGCCCGTAATCCCCACGTTGGGCATGCGGGTTGGGGATTGCAGTGGTGGATATGCCTTAGTCGCCTCTTACGACACCCGCAGGAAGGATTAGGGTGGTGCGAATTCTAAGCACCACACAGCGAGTAAGATAGTATTTTCTAATATACTACAACTCAAAAAATACTTTTTATGCAAGTTCCACGCGAGCGAAGCCACAGCTATTAATAGTAAGATAGTATTCTCAATACTAATGTAATGATAAGTAAGATAGTATTATCTATACTAATGTAATGATAATAAGTCATAAAATACTTTTTATCCATGCTCCATGCAAGGGAAAGAACAGACATAGTCTTTTTCAGCTAGGAAGCGTTTCGTGACATATGAAATGCGTTTTATTTCAGTTGACTAAGATTTGGTCATCAATATTTTGAAAATTCATTTTTATTTCCATTACAACGTATTGACTTAATTATATAATTTTAATACGCTACTCAAATTATCAAAAACTAATTTATAAACCGCCCCCAGACATATTTTTTTTAATCAAAAGTTCTTGCGTAGATAAATAAATCAAATCACAAAAAATCTAATAAAATTACTCCGATTACACCTAAGATCATCCCTATAATTGTCATACCGAAACGTCACCGAGCGCTTTATATGTGAAAAACACTATAGTAATAGTTTATCAAATAAACTCCCATACTCACTACAGAGACTTTAGCCTGAGGCTGTCCATCGGGTCCCATTTTCCCGAAGACTTCGTGGTACGCCAGCAGCTGCGACAGATCCTCGACGTTTACTTTGTACATGGCGTGGAGGTCGTGTTCTGGCGCGCCCGTTGATATCTTCACTACTGCACCCTCCATGTTCATGGCGTTGACGGACTGTGGATGAGTTACAGGGTAAGAAAAGCTTGACAATATTTTAGGGATATGAGCAAAAGCTGGAGAAGGCCTTTTATTAGTGGTGGACGTATATCGACACTAATTTGTAAATTCAGAAATCTGTCTATCTTTTACCTGTTCATGGCTGAACGGATCTTAATGAAACTTTACAAGTGAAGTACCCCCGGTGTACTTAGCTGTAAAGTTTACATAGACATAGGCTACTAGAAAAAACGCGTACAAAGCATCGAGCAGCAGCTATTGCTATATATATGTATATAAAAATGAATTGCTGTTGGTTAGTCTCGCTAGAACTCGAGAACAGCTGAACGGATTTATCTTATCTTGGTCTTGAAATGTTCGAGGAGGTCTTAATTAGGTCGCAGAAGAAAGCATTGTGACGTCCAACTTATACGCCACAGCTTTTCGAAGGACTGTTGGTAAGTTAATTTCGGTAAATACAATAATAACTATTTCCTATTATTATACACATGGTTTGCTTTGGGGCTACATGATATATTCTATGCACGCCTTTTTAGAAATGTTTGTAAACACAAAACCATTTTCTTTCTTTCTAAATCAAAGAGTAGAGTTTAAAAACGTTCGTTAGTAGTCGAATTCATTATAAATTTAAGCGGGTTAACGACGAACGGGCGCGACGCGAACCGTAACTAAATTCCTCGTTAAGGAATGAAACATTGGTGTTCTGCCAACACGAACTAGCTTCAAAGTTAACCCGCTTACATTCATAAGTTAGTTACTTTAGTAGTTAGTTAGTTACCTTCAAATCAATGCCCTTCATTTCCTTGATCTCAGCGGGTATAGCGAACTGCGTCGTCTCAATCTTCCCCTGGTTCTTCTCATCTTTGACGATAGCTAGCGGATCGCTAGCGCTGGCTTCGATGGACGTGGTGCCGTCAGGGTTGTGGGTGACTAGGATGTTAGCGGGTTCGCCGGTCGCTTGTTCGATGCGAACCACGCTGTCCAGCACCTGTTGGGAGAAATGCTGCGCTTCATTCTTAATGAGTTCGATTTACTACGGGTTCGGGTGAATAGGCCAGTGTTCTAAAAAATATCGAATTAGATAGATATGTCATACTTTATTGCACACTTAAATCTAAAAGAAACTACAACAGAGAAAGATAAAACTAAGCGACAATTGGCGGTCTTATCGCTCAAGAGCGATCTCTACCAGACAACCGTCCGACAAAAAATTGTCCGACAGATTAGAATATCAGAAGATATTAGACACCTGTTTTTTTATTTTGTCTAATATTTTTTTACGATTATGCGACTATGATTTCGCGTGGGATAGAAATCACTTTTAAACGTTTCCATAGGACTAACGCGTGCGAAGCCGCGGGGCGCAGGTAGAATTATTATAAAATGCGAAAGTTTGGATGGATGTATGTTTGTTACTTCTTTACGCCGAAACTACTGACTGTATCGGGCTGAAATTATGCAAAGATGTAGGTATAAGGCTGAAATAAATAATGCTGGACAGTTCATACAACAATTTATAGCCCCAAGCAGATTTTGTGTTACGGGTACTAGATAACAATACACTACATAGATAAATATTTTTTTTATACTTAGAAAACCTCAAGAACGCTCTGAACAAACATCTGTAGAGCGTACAAATATTTGTCCCGAGGCGGGAATCGAAGCCGCAACCTCCTGCGTCGCAGGACCTTCGCCCGCTGCGCCACCGAGGTCGTAATGACAGCTTTTTATCCCACTCATCATTTTGCATGGTATAAAGAGAAGAAACGTGGAGACGTTCAAAAGTTATTTATTTCTGTTATTTAGAAATAAATAACATTTGAACGTCTCCATAGAAACTATGTAGTTAATATCATTATCCTTTATGGATAGAATATAATAGATTTCCAGTTCACATCAAAACTACATACCTAACAAAAATTTTACACAAATGTAGTTCAATCTGGAATTACATAGTACCTACTTTTTATTTCTTAAGAGTAATAAGCAATTTACTTCAAAATCGTTATTTATCTCAGGATCTGAGAAAGCTAGCACCTTCATATGTAGGGAAACGTTACTTCAATCTTTTATCTTAAAATACGTGCTTTAAAAAGTTTCCTGGACAGTTTATTTTTTAGAAAAATAGATGTTTTGCACACATTTTGCTATTTTTTCTTCGGTTTTTGTCTTGCTAAGAACCCGAGTATTTATTTAGTTACCGATGTCTTTAATTTTTCGATTGGTTGTTTCATTTACTTGGGTTACATGTAATTGGGTAAAAACAGTTCCATATATAGCGAGAGAACCATATATTGTCATCCTGCTCTAAATCCATCTCGTAGCGTTATTGCACACTCTTAATAAGTGTACCAAGCCGTCGTCGAACCTAGTTAGTTCGATAAACATGCTACAACATACCTGTTGTCCTACAATTTGCTGCAATTGGTGCACAGTGAGAGTATGATCCGACGGTAGCTTGATCGTCTCATGCATATCATCCTTCTCCGCCATTTTACTGCTGCCTGGCTCTACTACCGTCACGATGCCGTCTTCACTGACAGTCAGTTGGATCTAGATATAAAATAAATTATTTATAAAAACAGAAATTACAATAAAACTTTTAAATTTTAACTTTTCCATCATGGTTATTAGTACTAAAGTTATTTACAACGGGATATTTACATTCAGTTATTCCGTGATGCGCATGAAACTGTGCCGAAATATTGGAAAATCAAAACTTAAATCATGGTAAATATCCCGTTGTTTAGTAGAAAATTACAATCTAATAATAGAAATACATTTGGAACTAGTATTTATAAATGAGGTAACTGCATACTGTTGTGTGCAAAGAACCTTTAGGTAGCTCAACTGATCCATATCAATACCAGTCGGAAGCGTACCCAAGACGCTGATTGTATTGCCTCGCTGCATGGCAATACTGATGCGCTGATCTGATACTGATCTCGGGTCACACGTCGCTTCGACCAGACGCTCAGATAATTTAATATACATATATAAGGTAATAATAATATAAACCCAGTAAGTAGGTAAGGTATAGATTTGACATCTTCATTACAAGCCTGACGCTCCCGCACGCTCATCGGAATCGATCGGAATCGGATCGAAACCAATCAGAGTGATAAAGAAATTCTAATTTGAGAAAAGTGGCGTAATTACGAGTATAATATCAAAATTAAGTATTGCAGTTTTACGAATTCATTGCGGATGTAAAGAGGTTAACTTAACTCTGGTACAGATAGTTGTAATGTTTTATAATTAATACAGAAAAACTACAACCCATAATACTCTTAGTGTTCTTCCTTAATAAGGTTCGTAGTTAACTCTTACATCGTAATCAAGTAGAGTTTTTCATAAAAACTCGTTCATTTGTTTATTTGGGTCGTAGTTGAGCGATTATCGTGTAATGAACACTAATCTTAGCAGTCATTATTACTTATTCATATGTACACGCGAAAAAGGACGTCACACCTTCAGTGTATTCAGTGTTTTTATGATTCCTTTTATTACCTACTTCTATGAAATTTAAGTACTCTACGATTATAGAGGTCGTGTAGTTATATGTATGTGGTACTCATAATAATAACTGAGAAACAATAATTAGCTGTGAATGGCGAACTTTTAGCAGTAAATCTTAGCATTTGGTGTTCAAAGAACGATAAAATCTACTCTACAGTTAGCAAAACAGTCACATCTTAGCATTATAAAGATGAAGCCAAGATGAAGCAAAGACACATTCTAACTACAAGGAATTTGTTTGTTGTCTTACCTCGCTAACCTTTGGTGGTATAGCAAGCGGCAGCGTGAGCATAGGAGAACACGTATTTTACAAGTGCATGTCAAAGCATAGCATAAGTATATATACTTTATCCATCGAGCTTGTAGAATGTTAATAAACAAACCACGACACAAATAACTAAAACTCACTTGCTTAGCGCAGTTACATTGTAAGCAATTTTTATTGAAGGAAGGATCTCAAAACGACAAGTAATGTAAATTACGTATAAAAGGACGCGCCAACAAAGTGAATTTTAGGTAAAAGGGTGGTTTGTTAACTCTAACATTTTACATGCTCGATGGATAAGGTATAGGTAGGATATTTAGTTATGTTAAGTTGTTAAGTTTAGCATAGAGATCTCAAGATGGAAGGATTAGCTGGACGGAGACGGTTACATTACCCATTAACAACAACAACAACATCCTGAGGGCTGTTTCTGACTATCTGGCCAATCCCATTTACAAACACTGGATTACGGTCCTTACGGAAAGAACTAGAAAATAAATAACCGACCGTACCTATGTCAATTTAAATCTTTTATTTTATTGTGTGCACTGCATTTAATTTTTTGTGTTTTGTGTGATATGGGTCTTATTGTGCCTGCAAAAAACTCAATCTCAGCTTGTATTCCTCCCCCTGATAAGGGTCTTGCTTGTTGGCGTTTATCTAATGGGGGGTAAGGTTGGGGATCGAAGTTCGGTGGTAGAATTGGTCTGCAGGGGGCGCTGCTGCCAGCCGCCGCCGCCGTGGATATCCCTTGTTCTTCTACCGTACTTTAGTTGAAAGATACAATAGTCAAAAGTGTAAGTTTTTTTTTACACTTTTGACTGCAGAATTGGGCCCCTTGAATTACTGAATGAATGAACACTTTTATTGTAGGTACATACAAAATACCTTATAAAACATTTCAACATTCTAAATAAAACAAATTAAATAAAAAACGTACAATCGGAGGCTCAGGAAGCCTTATGCGGGATAAAGATATAAACTAAGGCAATATCTATCATGTATCCGTGAATATACAAAATGAGTTATAATTAAAGATACGTGAGATAAGAGACAAATTATATTATAAATATTTTTTTCTTTTAACTTTTGTCAGTATTATGTGTCCTATTTGTTAAATTGTAAAAAGCCTTGGCACACTATGTTGCGGTTTGGGTGCGGCAGTGTTGCGAGTTGCGTTCCATTGTATATGTGAATACATGGAAAGACACGTCATAAAGCAGAACGTAATGTGCATGGTTATTGTCGGTCTGCCGTTATACGCCAGCTTCCAGCTGGCGATAACGGCATGTTCACACAGCAGTCCGTTTTTAATCGACTTTAAAAAAGGAAACTGGTGCTTCCTATGTAGTCCCATTTAAATTTTGTTCAGTTCTGACAGTGGGATCCATGAAAGTTCATGAAAAAACACTAAAAATTGAAGTCGGTTTATAGTTTTTTAAAACAAAATTAATTATATCGTATCCGTTTTTATTCGGAGATGGCAGATGTAGTTGTATGACGAGTTCACACATGTTCCAGTATTTCAGATCCAGTAATGTGTGTGAATTTGCTCATATTACTTCTACTACACCGTTTTATCGTATACGTCTTTATTCGGCGATGGTGTATGTAGTATGAGCGAGTTCACACACTTGCCAATAATACAGATCTGTGTGTGAACTCTACTCAACTACATCCGCAATCGCCGAATAAATAGTATACAATGTAACGGGCCTGCAAAACGGACTGTTGTGTGAACGTACCTTACGACAGGTGAAGCATAATTAACTTGCGATTGTGTTATCTACACAAATTCATCTAAATAGGTGTAGGTATGTTGATGATGGAACGGAAGAGGCCCTTGTTTTTTGTACATCTGATATGGAATGCTAGTAATCTTTTTTTTTTGGGACATTTGACCTTGAATAACTAACAACTCAGACATTAAATTTTATGTGACTTTTGAGATAACTTATAAAACACAAACATTAAGGTATATACGAAATTTTGCTTTTTATTGCTCAATTCCAAGGTGGACCCCTTTTTTGTGGACTAATAGATATTGCTGTGTGTAATAGTGTGTATTGTCCAATAGCTAGTACATGTCCTAAATGTAACACATTAGAGTATACTCAGTAATGTTCTCTGGTTTAAACGAATTGATTGACTGAAATTCTTCATCGGACAGTGTTGGTACCTTACCTGTTGGTTTGAGTGTTCTGGCCTTGCGGCTGCCATAAGCTGCTGCTGCATAAGGTGTTGTTGTTGAGAATGGTGGCCCTTAGGAATAATTTAAATATTATTACATAGTAAGCACCCTCAAATTTTAGCACTGCTTTGAAAATACATATAAATAATATATGCGGACTGCAGCATGTATATTATTCCTCTCTATCAAAGGTACCCATAACTTTAAATAGGAAATGTGTAATGGTAATACACTAGCCAAACTTGATGTAGAATGTTTATGAACAAACCACAACTCAGTTATATAAACTAAACAATAAACTCACTTGGTTGGTGTCAAGTTTTAGATATAATTGTAAGGAATATTTATTGAATGAAAGATCTCAAATCAACAAGTAATGTAAATTGCTTAGCAAAAGAGTAAATTATGGGTTAGGTATGAGCGGTTTGTTGTCAAACATTGTAGATTAAGTTTGGGTAGTATAAGGTAAACTACATAAGTTGTAGGGTAACCATCTTCAATAGATGCCAGATTGTAGTACAGTTGAGGAAATGATAGGATCCATGCAATTTAAACATAAAAATATTATCACAGAAACTACTAATCAAAGTCATAGAGATAGGATCCATGCAAATTACACCTAAAAATATTACAACAGAAACAATTAATCTGAATCATGATCCATTAGATATTAATACAACAAAATACAAAAAAAGCTTCTTTGTTTGACTATCTAATTGACCTTTGTACTATCATGCTGCTAGACAGATTCACACAAAAAAACAGTTTTTGCCTTCCATGTGACCTCAGTCAATATAATAAAACTAATCTACAGTACAGCAAAAGAAGCATTCCCGCTAGTAATCAGTGTTACTTGGATTTACCATATCAATGTTATGGTGTTGGACAAATTCGACCCGGTTAGTGGGTACCTGGTGATGAGATGTGGTGACTTGGTTGGTAGACTGTAGCTCTTGCTGTTGACTGTGTGCCACCAATGCTTCTGAAAGATGAAAATCAAAATGTTTATTTTGTAACCACAATAACAAAGAACAAAGTTTTGGGCAGCTCTGTCTTCCATTTTAGTTTTTAAAAACTGTGTTACAGAAGGCAGCGTCTTCCCAATGCAAGGTACATTGTTTGTAGTTTCAGAAGATGACATTGCAATTTGAGACTTGAGACTTAAGCCTGGTTCTAGTTTTACACGTTGGGTAAACTATAAACCTTATTAAGTCCTGGAGGTTTTTGAAATCTACGGCACCTGAATTTGTGGTGTAGTGGTTATCACATCCCCATACTGAGGGGAGGATGTGGGTTCGACTCCCGTCAAAGTAGTTTTTTTTTATACATACATATATTGTTTGATTTCATAAGCCTGGTTTTCGCAGGCCCAGGTACTGACCACTCAGTAGATAGCAAAGATCAGTTATTATACAGTTACTTATTTTTTTCGTAATTTGAGTTTGATAGCGGACTCTTTTCATAGTTTGAGTTAGATCTTGTTTTCACAGAACCAGTTACTGTCAGACAGTTGACAGTTACTGTCTCTCACTGACCAACAGCTACTGGGCCTGTGAAAACCAGGCTTTGTTCTAAAAGGGGTAACTGCTATCTGCACTGACATTTAGCATGGAAGTGTATTGTGCAAACTCCTTGAATTGATGACTATTGTGGTGTGGCAGGTGAAGGTCCACCTGCGAGGCAGGAGGTTGTGGGTTCAATTCCCACCTTAAGACAAATGATTAACATTTGTTCTGGGTGTTCTGGTAATTTTCAATGTATAATAATAAATATCTATCTAAGTTAGGTATACTAATATTTATATTAGTCCTCTTGTACCCATAACACAAGCTCTGCTTGCAAGCTTGGGGCTAGATAATGATGTGTGGATTGTCTAGCATTATTTATCAGTGGAGTAGGGCTTTTGCTACTCAGAAGCAAGTCTTAAATAATTGACAGTATTAGTAGTAGTTAGTATTCACAGATTTTAAAAGAGTAGTCTGATAGAAGTAATGGATCTGCAACAACTTTCAAATGACATACTTTGTTCAAGGTCAAGCCATAAATTCTCTTCTTATAATGTCATGAACTACCTACAAGCCTATTGAACCTATCTGTGTGTATTATGACTCATCCCATTTACTAATTTACTCACCATGCGTCTGCCCAGACTGTGTGGCAATGATTTGGGAGACCGGTATCTGTTGGGCTGCGGATACTGTGACCTGGGACTGTCCTCCGTGATGCCCAAGAATAATGTTTGGATCCCCATTGAGTATACTTGCATGTGCTTGTCCGAGATCCTGAAATATGTGTATTATAATGAGGGTTTCTATTTAAGTCAAGTTTAACTCTGAACTTTAAAGCTTACCATCAGTTTTGTTAGTTGAATAATGGAGGGAAAAGAAAATGAATTATTATTTCTTGAAATATGATAAAATTCGGTTTTTCACAGTATGCACCAATACCGTTTATAGTTTATGATAATTTGAGGTCCATAAATTTGGCATACTTACAAGCTAAATTGAAACAAACAATTTTAAGATAAGTAAAAACTTGGAAATGTAGGTTATCTCTACATTTGCAAGTTCACAACAATCCATAGATGCTCAAGGTCAAAAGTAATAGATTCCACTTAGTTGAACATGAACATACACATCGCATATATTACTTTTAGTTATTGTATGTATGGTGTGTAACTTCATTCTTCATGTATTAAAAATTAATGAAAATATTAACTACCTTTCCTTACTAATTGCTAGGGGTTTGTGACCATTTTTTAATTTGATTTCATTTTCAATCTACATTTGGCTACACCTAACCATACAACAGCAAAACATGATTATAAGTTGTAAATACAATGAACCAGTTACATACCTGAACAGCTTTTCCATTGTCAATTCTTGTCCCTGTTGGAAGCCCGTAGACGGACACTTGAGGAATAGGTCCGGGGAATAAATTCGTAAATACCCAGTACTTTGCAACGCTGGACAAAGCAACATTCACAGCTGCCGAGTTGACTCGCAAGTCAGTGGCAGACGTGGTGGCAGGCAGGCTTACTTGCTGCTGCTGCTGAGCTTGTACTCTTTGATTCTGAGACTGAAATCACTCAAAATTAGGAACTCAAACTTTCATGTCAAAAAAAACAAGCACTGTTTTAGCTTACGAACCTCTGTACTCCCAGGAGGTTGGCCTCCGCCCGTATTGATATTATGATGCTCGGGATTCATTTTATAAGCACCATTTACCGTAAATCAACTATTTGCAATGGCTTATTTACAAATACACAACATTTTCAAGCTTCGCGATCGGCATTGTCATAGATTGACTGTCACCGAAATGGAGGCGCGGGGGACGCGACGGGCCGCCATTACGATCGCACAATAACATTCTTCATCGAGATTCCTCTAATTTTTCGGTAGTACAAGACTTGGAATGCTTTTAGAGTGAAAAGTTTAGACACAGGTAACAGACTGTAACGTTTTTATTTCTGTTAATTTCAAAGGATTCGCTAGAAAAATGATAAAACAATATTCCACGATACACATCCAGACGAAACTTTGTCACGGTCATTCACAGATTCACAGAAGTGCCAACTTAGGAAAAAATAGAAATCGCCAGACGAATTTGGTAGTTCATAGACAAATCGTCTTTATGTTGTCTGTGGACAACAAAATAGGTACGTCCACCTATGGTACATCGGTTTTCTACGCCATCTAGTGTAGAATAGCTGTCACTTTTCTAAGACAGTTTTTTTTCCGTTTAACTATTAATGTCGATAGATGTCGCTACATTTACAAAAAAAGTTAACTAAAAAGAGTCATCCAAGGCGAGTGCAGTGCACAACGACCTTCATCATCCCATAAGCTGTTGGTAAAGTTGTTAGTTAAAAGTGGTTGAATGGTCGCGATGTACGCCGTGACGTGTTGCCCAGAGGGCAGCTGTTTTTAATTAGCCTTTATGAGGGCGCATTGCGGGCCAATTTTGTGAAAAGGATAGTCATAATAGGATTTGGCGTTCATAGGAGCGGGACAGTATACGTTTTTGGAACAGCGTAGGCGCAAAAATGATGTTTTTGTATATTGACAAGAAAACTTACTTATGAAAAAACCCAAACCAAGCAACCACAGAATTAGTAATGAGTCATTAGTAATTATTGACCTACGAATCTAAACAAAAAATCTTTTCTATAGACCGCGCGGTTCCTGAGATCTAGAAAAATCTCCAAATTAGGTGCAAAACAATGCACTTTCGTGATTTTTTAACGTAATTTTTTTAATGAGTCAATGAACAAAAGAAACATTTTTGATTACTGAGATGTAGGCCTAGTTTTCTTAACAAATCCATTAGGTTCGAGCCTTAATGCACGTCATAACGTAAACTGCTGACCCGCGGGAACATTCGGCGCTGTATGGTATGCAAACCGTATAAGTATGCTATCCCAAGGACGAGTTGAGATGAAAGTGATACTAACAATAACTAACAATTTTTTAACCCCTCAGAAGTCACTTAATGAAATTCAGTTTAGCTTAATGAGTTATTTTAAAAATTAAACTATCTACATACCAAATTTCATCTAAATCGTTTTAGCTGTTACGGAAATACGTGGTAACAAACATTAACACAAACTTTCCCATATACCTAATAATAAAAACTACTATAGTAGGTTAAGAAGTATAAACACTTAAACTCACCTAACCACTATTGTATGAATGCAATACATACTGAATACTGAACATAGTACAATGTATTTTCGATAAAACTACAGTACTGTAGGTAAGGGGATATATTTTGGTGATATAAGCAATTTGGTGATAGTTTTTTAACAGACTACCACAACGGTATCTATGCAAGTATATTTTTAAGAGACAGCGCTAGCGAGTTACCACGAGTAATAGGAGAATAGATATAATATAGTACGTTTCCCTACAACGTTTTTACGTTTGGTAAACAAACTTTTTAGACAATTGTCCATCAGTGGCGCCATTGTTTACTGAATGTCGGCAGTGGTAAATATTTTGTGAAAATTTATTGATTATAATTATAGTGCCTGTGTTAAAAATTCCTAAAATTGATTAATAAAATAATGATCATTTAAAAATAGCTGTAGTGAAGTCGTGAGACAGCTCAGGTAAGTTTTTATTCCTTAAGTTCTGACCGTTGTTTCTTAGTGTTTTTGTCAAAGTTTTGGATACGTTTAGGAGAGGGTAGCTTGATACCTATTTTGCGCTTATGTTACAAATAAACTACAGAAGTCTAATATGGAGTTCGAAAGGTGTTATATTGGGTAATTCGTGAATGTGTTTTATTTTGAATTTTGAGATTGTTTTTTATCACCAAATTACCTGTATAAGTTTTTTTATATCACCAAATAACCTTTTATTTTGTTCTTTTAGATTAGCAATGCAAAAAAAGAGTAAATATATAAAGTATAACCAGCAGCAACTCCAATAAGCCGTCATAATAGTGAGAAATGAAGGTAAAACCATTTATAAAGCTGTTAAAGAAGAAAAAAGAAAACCTTCAAGCACAGCCCTCAACATCGGGCAAATCTGCTCAAAAAAATAATAAAGCAAAAAAATATACCATAGATAGAAAATGATTGGGAGTGAAGAATACGTGAGGCCTTGTACTCAGCTGATGTTAAAAAAAGGAATGAAGCCAAATGCATCCAGTGCTCGTACTGATTGACGCCATATCACGAGATCCGTGTGTCTATCGAAGATTCTGATCCCGAGATACATCTATATTATAGATGTGATCGTTGCATGTACCGATATATATTAAACGGTCAAACATTTTTAAATTTAAGTTCCAAATATCTGAATTAATAGACAATTTCCAACATATCACCAAATTTCCTACCCAGTATCACCGATCTACCGGACCATGTCGTCGACTTACCTTTCATTTCTATTGTATTCAATTGACATTTATTCACAATATTTTTGGATTTTTTATGTATAAACTAATCTCAGTACTTACTTTAAATATTAAATAATACAATAAAACAAAAATGACACTTTTCTTGGTTACCAAATCCTATAAAATTAGTTTTTGACATTTTTATCACCAACATATATCCCTTTACCCTACTATCTAGCACTATATGTGTGCACTATATGTAAATATATTATATTTATTAAGTTATTTGATTGTATGGAATAAGTAAACTAAAAACCAACTTCAAATTCCTAAGTACCTGCCTATTTACTCAGATAAGTATTTAAGTTTTGCGGGATATAGCTAATGTAGGTTTGTTTAATCTCTCGAGATTTTTTTATGGGACTAACTCGGGAATATTGTGTATAATACCATCGTCAGCAAAATAATTTATACAATCAGAGCATAATTGACGGAAATATCGACGAACAAACCTAAAAAATAATATACACAGCCGAACATAGAACCTTCTCCTTTTTTTGAAGCCGGTTAAAAATAAATCGAATTAGTAGATAATGTATATAAACATGATGTGAGTATATGAAGGTCAATACCTCATTACAGTACAGTATAGGTTTTTAATAAGAGTCTATTTGACGTTAGTAACGTAACGAGACGTGATCACAATGTCTCTTTTTAACCGACTTCAAAAAAAGGAGGAGGTTATCAATTCGACTGTTTATTTTTGTACCCGTGTGGTCCCATTTTATGTATTTTGTTCAGTTCTGACAGCGGGATCTATGAAAATTCATGAAAAAACTATAAAAATTGAAGTCGGTTTATAGTTTTTTAAAACAAAATTAATTATTTCCATACAATTTGGTACAGCGCAGCGCCTCTATCGGGCGGACAAGGAACTACGCAAATCCCACACTAAAATGAGACGTCACGACCACGTCACGTTACTTATGTCAAATAGACTTACCCCTCAGAATGATTTTGATCAAGCGCTAATAGCTAAACGCGCACGTCCGCGCGGCATTAGCTGCACGCACCGTAGCTATGGCATTTTCAAATCGTTGTATGAAATAGTCATAGAGTTTATATAGTACTAGGAAATAGTAGATATGCAACCACAGATTTTCTGATATCTGTGTATGCAACCGTGCGCACCTATCCGCGCATTTTAGTAAAATGCGGTTTCTGAAATGCGCCGCGTAGGGCTCCTGCGGCGCGGACGGGTGCGCGGTCACCTTTAGAATGAAGTACCTTAAACCTCCTTAGAGGTTCAAACTTACGAAGTTATTGCATTCTCTTTGGTTCAAACTTATTTTGAAACCAAGCCTTGCCCGCAGGTACCAAAATCCTATACAAAAGATCTCAACGCGCTCCTCCTAAGGAATGTGATAATCCTTAATAAACCACACAGTTATCATAGTTTCTTAAAAATATACCTGTCATCCCCAATCCTCATCCTCAACAGCCTATAATGGTCCACTGCTGGACTTGGGCCTACCTCTGATAGGCGTCTTATTGGCTTTTATCTCATGGAGAAAAATTACCATAAGAATAGAGAAAACTGTCCTTATTTATTCTTATGGTAATCCCAGTGTGGGGATTATGGGTGCGGGTTGGGGATTGCAGTCAGGTGGTAGAATGATTCTGCAGGAGGTGCTGCGATAGATATCCCTTAGTCGCCTCTTACGACACCCGCGAGAAGAGTTGGGGTGATGCACATTCTAAAGGTGACCGCGCACCCGTCCGCTACGCATCTGCCTGAATCTGTGTAGGTACCGACGTGAATTTTAGTAAAATGCGGCGCGAATAGGTGCTCGGGTTGCATACTATTTCATACAAAGATTTTAAAATGCGATGACTATGGCGTGATCGGCACGGACATGTGCGCGTTCAGCTTAAACCGGAACCACACGGCCATTACTTACCGTACATACCGTACATAGGCCGTACACACCCCGCCCCCACCTTCCATACCCCCCGGCCAAAAACAAGAAGGTTTGCGAACATTTTTACGCTTTCTTACTGTTAATTATTTATTGTCAATATTTGCACATGGATTGCTAATAGTTACCTACCATTTATTATTTTTTATAATACTAGCTGCGTCTCACGGCTAAACCTCACGGAGCCCGAGACCTTTCCAACGAATGCAAAACCGTGGAAATCGGTTCGTGCGTTCTGGAGTTATAGCGTCAGGAAGGAAGACCCGACTTATTTTTATATTATAGATTATAGATTATCCGTTTCAAAGATGTTTTGTCGGTGACAATTTGCACAAAATTTTGCGCACATTCACTTTTAATTCCAAAAACGTGTGCATCAAACGTACACATCACACTTCACACTATCAAACTAATATTTTATCTCAACCTCAACCTCAACAGCCTGTATTGGTCCACAGTTGGACGCCTCCTTTACCTAGTGCAGAACAATTCTACCACCGAACTGCAATCCCCCCCGATTGCAGTTCGGTGGTAGAATTGTTCTGCAGGAGGCGCCGTCCCCCGGTGAATATCCCTTAGTCGCCTCATACGACACCCACGGGACGCGATCGGATGGTGCAACTTCTAAGCCAGCACCACACAGCTGAATACTATTATTATTATCTTTATACATCTTCTATATTTTCTACTATAAAGAGGAAAGATTTGATTATTTGTTTGTTTGTTTGTTTGTATTGAATAGGCTCATTAAAAAGCTTACTTTTCGGGGAGTGACATAGGCTATATTTTATCCTGGAATTCCCACGGGAACGGGAACTACGCGGGTGAAACCGCGAGGCGCTGCTAGTTATAGAAAAGCGAAAGTTTGGATAGATGGATGGATGTTTGTTACCTTTTCACTCCAAAACTACTGAACGGATCGGGTTGATAAACTTTGCATAAAGGTGATTCTAACTCTGGAATCAAGCACTCTTTTTATCCCATAAATCAGTTCCCGTTAGATAAAAATGACTCCTTAAGAAGGCTACGAACCCCTCCCAAATCTCAGCGGCCGGCCCGAGTGAATTTGTTGTTGTTTCACGTAGAATCGCATCGTGTTGGCCATTCCGCGGCATTCGCCTTATTTTGGAATTGTGCTCCCTGTGTCGCATTGCCCCCCGCGTTTGAGCGAGCGGTTGCAGAAATTTGAAGGAATTTCTCAATTTTTTATATATTTTCGTACTTTGCGATTCATTTTGAATAATCGACTGATTTCAGAAATATTTTTGTTTATTTCTAATGGTGAATATATTTAGGATGTTTGCAGTGTGACAGATTTTCGAATAAAGGTGTCTAACATGCATAAAAAATAGCTTGAAAATGACTCGATTTGGTGGTCAAAATATGGCAAATTAGTTTCACTCTCATTCAAAGATCATAATGTTTTTTAAAAAACGAAAACACTACAAACATAGCTATTTGTCATCCGATTATGTATGCAAAATTTCAATACGATCGGAAACGTAGTTTCCAAATGAAGCGGGAAGTATGTTTGTATGGGGGCTAAGGTATCCGTTCTGTTCTTAACGTTTCCATAGGAACAACGCGTGCAAAGCGCGCGGAGTGCAGCTAGTCACACTAATAACTACATTAAAAGGTCGTTTTCATCCCACGGGAACTGATTTATGGAATAAAAAGTAGCCTATGTTTGATTCCAGGATAAGAATTACATGTATGCAAAATTTCAGCCCGATCCTTTCAGTAGTTTTGGCGTGAAGAGGTAACAAACATCCATCCATACATCCATACAAACTTTCACATTTATAATAATATATTATTATGTATTTATTGTCTAATCCTGGAATCAAACTTAGTATTATAACTTAGTATTTTACTTTTTATCCCATAAATCAGTTCCCATGGGAAAGAAAACGTTTCTATAGAAACAACGACTGCGAAGTCGCGGGAAGTACCTAGTAATAGTAATAATGCTAGTAATATACAAGCAGACGCACAGCGCAATACCATCTATACCTGGTGGATGTACCCTCCACTCACACTAAGCGGTTTTCCTCCACCTTTATTATTCGCACCGCAAAGGAATGGAACTCGCTCCCAGCCTCTGTTTTTTCCGGCCAATTACAACCTGGGTCTCTTCAAGACAAGGGTGAATAGGTATCTTCTAGACCTTCGTGATACACCGTCGGCCTCTTCGCTTTTCTAGAAAAATCACACTAATCACACTAATATTATAAAGGCGAAAGTTTGGATGGATGTATGGATGGATGTTTGTTACCTCTTCACGCCAAAACTACTGAACGGATCTGGCTGAAATTTTGCATACAGGTAATTCTAATACTGGAATAAAACATAGGCTACTTTTTATCCCATAAATCTGTTCCCGTGGGATGAAAATCACCTTTTAATGTTTTCATAGGAACAACGCGTGCGAAGCCGCGGGGCGCAGCTACTATTAAATAAAATAATGTCAGGTATTTGGTATTTGTGTTTTTAATCAAGCGCCGCAATATTTTGGAAAGTTCCGAACTACCATAGCTTCCTAATTAGTTATTGACAAACATTGTGGTATCAACCACAATTTTCTTATCAACCAAAGTTATATAACGTTTACCCATAGACACTGTAGACCTACAATAATAGTAACTGCACAACATTATCAATTTTGTTTGCAATAAGCATTCAATTGATTGTAACTAGGCAGACCGGGTTTGATATTGCACTGTAGTCTTTAGAATCCACGACTATAAGGTCGTGATTCCCGTGGTCTGTAACCCTATGCTACGACATTCGTAGAGTACCTACGCTGCGTAGCAGCCAGACGGAACTCCAAGCAAATGCGTTAGTAATAACCGTGAGGTAGACAGAACCGCGCGCGTTTTGTTCTCCGGTCGCGAAATATTACGTAAAACTTTGTAAACTCTTGTAATATCATTGTTTTTGCAATTATTGTGACTTACTATTGCACAGATTGAAGTATAGACTGTTCTTATCGGCGGAAATCCTCTGTTTAGGAGTTAGCAGTTTATTTTGAAGCCGGCACCGGTTCTGGTATGTTTGTTTGTTTACCTATAAAATGCGTAGGTACTGTAGGCGATGTCAAAATATTAGCATGTATCAAGTAAGTAGGTATGCATAGTTATCCTTATTTAAGTGTATGACAGCCTTGTAGATACTGTTTTATCAAGGCTGAATTGCTAAATATTTATCTTAACCAATGGTACTGTACCGGTTACTTTACTGGAATTAAAATAAGTACCTATGAAAAACGTTACTTTAGGCAATAAAATATTAGAAACCTTTAGATTTTTGTTAAATCAAAATATTTTACCGAAATTTAACACACACATAACATAAGAAAGACGAGTGGCAATAAACCAAAAAACCTTTAGGTTTTTTGTATTTGTATTTTGTATTTTTTGTATAATCAATATACCTTCGATTAACCACAATATTACTAGATGGAATATGACGATGTGGGCGACGATGTATCACGAAGTTTTAAGACTAGAAAACACATATTCACTCTTGGTTTGAAAGTCACTAAGTGTTATTATTTTTTTATTTTAAGTACATTTGGCTCTACAGAAAAATCCTAGTACTATTTGCAAAGCCTTCAACAGTAAACAATCATGAATCTTCTCTTTCTAATAACTTTTCACAGTCTTATATCTACTTAATTTTTGCCTACACATGAATACCAGAGGGCGTAGCCAACCGGCATTCGCTATGAAGCAAATTGAAAACAATTGAAAGATTCGTAGGGTAAAAATCGAAACAGATCACGTGACATATCTAACATATAAGGCATTATGTCAAACCCATACATTTTTGAACTTTCCTAGCTTTCGACATCGATTATTACATCAGTAGATGTCTAATATGGTTCCAAAAATCGGTATTTTTTTATTCTGATTGAATATTTGCTTTTGCTTTTATAGTGATATTAGTTACGCATTCAAGACGAGTTGTCACAATGAGGAAATTCTGCGGTCCCTGCCTACCGCAAATTGTGATTTGTATTGAGATTTCATTTAGAGAGCTCTAGGTTTCTGCTCTATAAGGCCCTACAAAGTCCGTAAGCTAAAGATAGGGAAAGTTACAACTGGTAAATGTCCACTGTGAAGCGTCCCTCGTCTAAACAAAGGGGGGTTTCGATAATGACCAAGCTTGGGAGGCGGATAGATAGATAGATTATTGCACACTTATTTAAAGAAACAATACAATAGAACAGCTTAAAAACTAAGAGACAAGTCGCGGTCTTATCGCCCAAGAGCGATCTCTACCAGACAACCGTGGATGGATAGGATCATTGTACTAGGGGATCTGTGTGCTAATGAAGGTTATATAAATAAAATACTTTTAAAATATACTACATACATAAATTTACTTATATATAAACTACTTATATTCATAGGGACATAGAGGATTGGTGAACGCAGTACCTAGAGGTGATCCCAGAAGCTACTATCACCGTTACTATCACCGCCATATAGTCAAATTTTACCTACATAGGGTTCACCTACATATCGGTTCACCAACATATCAGTTCACCTACCACATCGGTTCGATTTTCAACATTTGAAGTATTTTTAAGTTATCAAATAATATCCTAAAAAATCTACTTTGACGGGACTCGGGACCGCATCCTTCCTTCCTGAGTATGAGGGTTTACGCACTAAAGTAACAAAAACTTTATTTCTTAGTAGTCTCGTCCTCAGTAGTTTTTATTTAGTCAAGGTTTTTAATATCGTGTTAATCCAATAATTGGGTTTGTTTAAAAAAAAACTATAAACTGACTTCAATTATTTGGTTTATTTCTCATGGATGCCATTGTCAGAACAGGACCAATTTAAATGGGACTACACGGGAAGCAGCAGCTTTCAAAGAAAGAATCATCAAAATCGGATCACCAAGTCAAAAGTTCTGAGATAACAAACATAAAAAAACAGTCGAATGAGGAACCTCCTCCTTTTTCGGTTAAAAATGAACCAACTACTTCATCCATCGAGCTGCAATAATTGCCTTATTCTATTATTTTGCAATATTTACTGTACAGTTTCAAAATATCGACAATGGTTGTCGTGGCTTTGATTTTAGTTCCATTTTATGGAATGTCTTGCATATTTTTTTAAAACTTATAGTTGAAACGCACTTTCAAACAAACGAACAGAGATTAATAAAAAAACAATCATAGCTGGTTATGAAACATGACTACGAAAACGGCAAGTATTCCCTTCTCGTAACTGGTTATCAAGCAAGAAAAAAAATCCCTATGGTCGATTAAAGGTAATAATCTAGTCGCGCCCTAGGGTATCCTATCAGACACATTTAATCTATTTCAGGGTCAGATAAATAGTTAAAACAATTAAGGTAATAGCTTGGTAATAGCCTCAATAAAATCATTAAATACAACCTATCATTTACCTCTAGTTTGTTTGCAACAGTCTACAGTTTCAACTGTTTCAGTTGTAAATACTAGTTTTAAATTGTGTCTTTATTTTGGCTCTTATTTTAGATAGACCGATAATTATTTATTCATTACCTTAGAAAAAAACTTTCATTTACATAATTTAACATAGGTAATCGAGAACAGCTATGGAACAGGTGGCCTTATCACTTAAGGCGCATACCCGAACCAATATGACGCGCCACCTATTTTATCATATTATTACATTTAACGCAGGTAGAAATCCATCGTAGAGTTTGCGGTATATATTTTAAGCTATTTTTAATACCTCTGTTATACCTATCTTATATAGTTTAGGCAGAGATGCGAAAATAGAGTTTGGAGGCCAGGGTAACTTCGTATCTCTGCCTAAGCTTGACAAAATAAAACTATTACAGAGGCATTCCTAAATAACTTATATTAGATTAAATAAAGGTGGCTTGTAATCATTCTCAGCAATAAACTTAATTACCAAAATTTTAAAATAGAAGGTATCCATAAAATATATTGACTAAGGTTTATTATATTCTTATCAAGGTTAAAGGTACTTTACTTAGGAACCGATGTGTATAAACTGCTGAGCTAACAAATGTTTAGAATACCTACTATTTAACCAAGCATAACATTAAATTTACCTATATGAAATTTGAAAAAGAAGGTTATTGATTCGCATAATTTATGGACATACCATTACGTAATATATCTACCTATTAATAAGGTATTGTAAAGTACATATTTTATTACGAAATAACTTGTACAACTACCCACAAGACATAGTACGTTGATGATGATGCCATACTACTCGAATTTCGGCCACGGTTGCCAGCTCAACGAAGACTAGCTAGGCGCGCAAGAAGTGTGTGCAGAAACACAGGTGCACTCTCTTTGCTCTATCTATTTTTTCTCAAACATTTTTTACGTTAACCAAATGATGTCCAACTATTATATGATAACCTATTTCACCCTTTGGGTACGGAACCCTAAAAAAAGCCTAAATAGACGTCGAATAATTAACGCACATTAATAATACAAAGCGCCTTTTAATAGTGATAGAAATAATTTAATTTATGGAACGCTAAATGCTTGAGCATTTAGTATGCTCTGAATTATAAATTTTATTAAATATATTTTATAAGTTAACAAAAGATACGACTTTAATACTTATAGGGTAAAATCCAGATTGATGGTCCAGGCTGGAGGAATTTGCACCCGACGTGCACCCGACGACGTTACGTCCTGTGTCTGAGCATCGATTGCACCGCCCTATTTCCAGCACTAGATTAGATAGACAGTACCTTCCGTACGAAATTATGTACTAGAGTAGGTAGACAGTACCTTCCGTACGAAATTAGGTACTATATTAGGTAGACAGTACCTTCCGTACAGAATTCGGCACTAGATTAGGTAGACAGTACCTTCCGTACGAAATTCGGCACTAGATTAGGTAGACAGTACCTTCCGTACGAAATTTATACTGATAACACCTCGTTCTACAACCCCGTCGTTAGAATGTGTCGCCTTTTCAATGATTTACTAGTTACCTAACCACCATGAAACCTTGGATATTTTTGTCAGTAGTCTCCCCAAATTTAAAAAACTAGCTCTATCAGCTCTGTTAGCAGAGTATGAAAAAGATCTCGTCTCAAAATAAGTCTTAAGTCTGTTGATTTTAGGTAGGCCTAAATTCTGTAATAATATTATTATGAGTATTTTGTATTCATTTTAAATTTCTTAATTTTTTTGTTATTTTTATTTAATTATCTTGTAATACTAAGTTATTGTTATATTTATTGTATTACATCTCACATTTAATTAGTTTTCAATCTTTTATTTTTTTAGTTAGAATATCGTTGCTTTTACTGCTCTATGTATAATAATCTATGTATCTATGTAAATCTATGTATAATAAAAAATATCTATCTATGTATTGTATTGTATTATGTATATCAGATATCTAGTACCCATAACACAAGCTCTGCTTAACTTGGGGCTAGATAATGCTGTGTGAATTGTCCAGCATTATTTATTTATTTATTTATTTTTTTTATGTTTGAATCATGTTGTGCATGCATGTTTAGGAATCCAATCTAGCATAAGAACCTTAGTTATAATTTTTTGATTGTTTTGTGTGCCAATAAAGAAAATTTAAAAAATTAAATTCGGCACTAGATTAGGTACTAGCTAGTCAGTCCCTTCCGTACGAAATTCGAGAACGCGTGAACTATCAATAACACACTAAGCTTTACAAATCGAATAACCATTCGAGTAACTGTATATCTTTCAGCACTCGCTTTGCCCGTGTATTGGTTTACATAAAGTTGGTAACTGCCTTAACTGATAAATAACTTGGGAAGCTGGTATCATCTACGTTTTTCAGACCGCCTCAATCTTTAACTGCCTGTAATGGTCCACTGTTGGACTTGCATTCCCTTGATAAGAGCCTTATTTGACTTTTATCTCAAAAATGGGTATTACCCATAATCCCCACGCTGGGCATACGGGTTGGGGTTCGCAGTCTGGTGGTAGAATAGTCCTGCAGGGCGTGGTGCTGCTCGTCCCACGATGGATATCTCTTAGTCCTCTATTACCGGGGAAGAGTTGGGGTGGTGCAAATTCTAATCCGGCACCACATGGCCGATACATATTCTCTTTTTCCTTTTTCATACCTACTGAATGTAAAACTCCAGTATCATAACACAAACCGCTATTTTACTTTGTTGTAGAAAACAATGAAACCTATTTCTGATCCCTTAATTTTAAACTGTTTTTAAGTTTGGCGGGATATATATTAATCCATCGGGAATAAAAAAAACCATAAAGCCTAACATAAAACCTCCGCCTTTTTTCGAAGAATGTCGATTACGAACGCGAGTCAAAATCATTTTTCAATTTTCTAACCTATAGTAACCTCATAAGTAGGGTCTGCTTTAATGAGGTAAGGTAATATGCTATGTTGAACAAACAAACGCAGTTCATTATGAAACCACTATATGCACCTGTATACAGTTTGTACTCGTATACATAATGTCCCAATTCTATTACCCACTATTATACAGGTAGGGTGGATTTTTTGGATGGGGTAGGAAGGAGATGTAACTTAATCAGTGCAGGACTATTCAAATTATGTAATACGTTTTTATCCCCATTCAAAGATTTTTAAAATTACAGATAACAAGAAAATGGGTACTTATATAAAAACTTATTTTTATGCCCATAGATCCTATTTCTTATTCTGATCAAAAACTTATATCTGACCGGTTAAAATACCCAAAATGTAAGCAATCGCAAAAACACTTTTTCCGTATATTTTGTAGGAAAACCTCGTAGCCTCGATTCCTTTGGTAGCTAAAGGAATCTCTTAACGGTTAAGGTACCTCCCATTAGTGCCCCATCAGAAAATCCACCTGTATAAACAAACGGATGTCGATTTTACAGTTAACTGATTGTTCAATCCATATCCAAGATACTAATATATGTATCATATTCGAAAGTAACTCTGTCTGTCTGTCTGCCTGTTACTTTTTCTCGAATAAACGATTGAATGAAATATGATACAGGTATAAAACGTTGGTGTGCTTCCAACACAAGCAAGGTTCGTAGTTAACCCGCTTATATTCATAATCAAGTTTCTCTAGCCTGAAAACCATCCCGAGTAAAAACTCGACTTTAAAAAAAATATTTCAAATTTCACCCTTGATTAAAGATTGTCTAGGACGAAATATGTAATTTTTTATATTTTTTTTACGAAAAGAAATAACTAAGAACTTATATTTACAATTGATACAGTTAAGCTGCTAACCTTTTCTCTAACTGCTGCTAACTCTGGATTGTTTGCAACTGCTAACTGTTGCAAGCAATCCAGAGATCTAGTGATATATATCATCTGGGTAAACTAATTAAAAAAAACTACCTACAAGTATATTCAGCTTATAATTACTTTACTTGGTTTAATTTTGTGTTTATAATTTAACCGTGAACTGCTTCAACGTGTGATTCGTACTTAATGATAATAAGTGATGCACGGACTTTGAAACCAAAGATATCTAAAGAAAATAATAATAACAAGTCTCTACCAAAAATCCGGGATCATGCATAAACATATTAAATTGAATTGAATTGAGTTCAATTAATTTGTTCCACCGTAGGTACCATCGCCAAACGTACCTATCCAGTTTGAAACTATTTTGCTTTGCGTTAAAAACAAAAGATATCGAGCAAACCGCAACTATTCACTTCACAGAAAAATCACCCTAGTGGTGGTAAGGCGCAATTTGTGCTATACATACCTACACTTGATGTCGTTAAAACTTATTTCATAGTTATTGCTTTATTTAACTTTTTAATGAATATTATGTTATTACAGAATACAAACTCGTGATTTTTGGAATGGAAACACCTAAGGGTACCTACTCTGATGAAGAGTGAATAATAAATAATAAAAAAAAAACAGACAGACAGTGATTCCTATCGCTATTTTCAGGCACCCCCCGGGGGTGAGCCATTATTTTTTTTTCTTTACTGTTTGGTTCACTCTCTGTATCAAGATCATAATGCATAGAAAACTTGTCAAAAAAGTAGAGCAAGGCAGACGTAAATCGCGTGTTGTCAGTTGTCGCACTGGAATGCAAGAAATTCGACGGAAGACTACATTACTTATTGGTATTTGACGTGGCTCTAGAATTTTACCACTTTCATAGCTCATTCTTACTTTTAACACTTTTATAGCCCATCTCTATATCTAGCGCTTAGTGCGGCGCCGGCGGCGGCGGTGAAACCCGCCGTGGTTGGGCAGTGAATACGTTAAATGGCACGATTTATGACATTTTAAAACCTTACCTAAAAATAGTTCTGTTACCTTATTTAACCTTATTGGGAAGAGAGACAAGTTTGTAAAAGTGGTGGCCAATAACGCGCATGGTCGTATCCCGCCCCCCCTGCGCGAGGCTGGATGTAGAGCTACGTCTTCCTGTCCCTGCCTATAGTTGGAAGTGAATGGTTTGAGATGGGTTTGAGTAAATTTTTAGTTTGAAAAGTCATCGTAATCAATACAAGCTCGCATGGTCGCATGCCATTGCGTAAGAGAAAGCGTAGAGCACACAATGCAAGGAGTTAAAAACATGGAGTTTGTTTACAAACTGTTGCGTTACTAGCGATTGCGCTAACGTTCGATACCATTTTATTGTTCTTTTTATTTGAAATTTTTCATGAAACATGTTTATGATTATGATGTTTTCAAATTGAAAATGGAAACAAAACTTGGTATGGACGAAATATTCATAAGAGCTAAAAAAAAAAAGGGTGTCCGAGAGAGCGGACACTAGTAGTCGAAAATATATTTATTTAATGTGTTTTTTCATTAAATAGTTAACGATAAGTTAATGGATCATGGACGGCAAAGTTTAATAATCGTCTTATATTTAATATAATAATCTTCCTATATTTATACATGTGTGATTTATCACACATGTAAAAATATAGGTAGGTACAATTCGTTGCGGCGGTATAAAACTACAAATTTTATTCTTCAGCAAAGCAGCTTAACTTAGAAAACTGGTACTAGATAACTGTTATACTTAATACAATGCACATGGATACCTTTTACTATTCACAGAAAACATCCAGAACGCCCTGAACAAATATCTGCAGATCGTACACACATTTGTCGCAAGGCGGGGATCGAACCCACAACCTCCTATGTCGCAGGCGGACCTTCTCACGCCGCACTACATCGGTCGTCTAATTGGCTATGGTTAGAATATTCTGTCACTTTTTCGGTGCAAGTTCATCGTGTGACCAGTCGATATGGTTGATATCGTTAAGAAGATAAGAATAGAAAAGGTCACAAAAGCTAGTTCACCGGACAATTCATTCCGGGGAGATAGGTGAGGCCCTAACTCATGAAGATAAGTCGTCTTCGTTTATAGCAGTCAATTTCGAGTGGCAGGCGCAAGGGTCGATATTTGTCGCTACGTTAAATTCTTCGGGATCGTTACTTTGCTGAAAGCAGCTTTGATGGCTCTATTCCTAGATTTCTATTGAGAAAGTTGTAAGGAAATCAATAAAATGATTTATGAAGCCTTGCCCGAACGTCTTAGTGGTACTCCAATAAAGATTTTCTTGTTTTTATTAGCGAAAGAGTACAGGACCCAGTTAGTGCGCTGCCCTATGGCACATTGACTGATTAAGAGTGTGCCATAAGCATATTTGCTAATTTTTTACTTTGAAATCGTTATTTATCTCAGAATCTGTGCACCTTCATTTTTAGGGAAGTGTTACACTTTGATCTTTTATCTTGAATTACGTGTATATAAAACATACACATACATTAACAACAGTCGATTTAAAACAAATAGATGTTTTCACACATTTTGCTTTTAATTTTTGTTTGGTTGTTTCATTAACTTGTAATAGGGTATTCTCTATTGATATAGAAACATATCTACATATTTATTTTAGAATTTTGAGATGTTTTTATCGTAGAATTTTACCATTGAAAAATTGATATTTTAAATCTCAATCGCAAAATTTCAAAACGCTACGCCATTGACTAGAGCGGACGTGACATCGCTGTTCACATTTCTACTTTTTTTATTTTGCTTGCTGCACCATGATTTGACACTATTCTGCCCACTTCACATTTCGTGTTGACGGTTATTTTCAGATTTTTCGGAAAACCTCTTTTCTGAGATGATCACTACTGAGGTCGTCACAAAAGGTTTTAATCGAGTGTGAACGTGGACGTCAAATAAACATGGCGCTAATATGGCAGCGTTTTTATCACCAGAAAATTATTATTGTAGTTTTGATTTGTTTTTTTTACCTTATTATTGCGAAATTCAGTGAGTGTCTTATCATTTTTCGGTTAGGTAAATAATGACCTAAGGAATCGATTAAAACAATAAAAAAAAAAGATGCATATACCCTATTAGGTATAAACAGTTTTGGCGCATGAAATTCGGTGCACGTCTCTGCTCTGTACTTCTCACTCGCGAGAAAACCATATCTTGTCATCCCGCTCGATGACAAGATAAAATTTTATATTTATTAAAAATCTGCACCCCTGAACGTACTAGGAGTAGGTGGATTCTCATTAGATCCACGATGTTCATGACCGATGGACTTAACGCATGACGTTCTAACACGCGAAGTCCATGTCATGTCACTGGGAACTAATTAGACACCGTGGCGGACCTAATACCATGGACGTCGCAATTTTTCTAAGCAACTAGCACGTGAAAAGAATAAGCTAGATTGATTGGTCGGCTATTACCACCGCTCTAGCATTACTCAGAATTGCGGTTAAATGACACGTTTACATTATAAATGGCGTTATTTTATTTTCCTTCTATCTAATTTGAATCTTGAATGGGAAATTACTTACGTCCGTTTTGCACCGTTTTCCTCTTGTAGTCTTTTATATATCTAAGATTATGTTATGTATATCAGCAAAAATTGCGCCTTACCACCACTAGGGTGATTTTTCTGTGAAGTGAATAGTTGCCAACCCCGGCTAGCTCGATTCATTGATCTTTTGTTTTTAACGCAAAGCAAAATAGTTTCAAACTGGATAGGCGTTACGTTTGGCGATGGTACCTACCTCAAACTACTTAACCTCAACAGCCTATATTGGTCCACTGTTAGACGCAGGCCTTCTTCTGATAAGCGTCTTATTAGCTTTTATCTCATTCAGGGGTAGTGCATTAATCCCCTCGCTGGGAAGGCGGGCTGGGGATCGCAGTTACTGAATTGCGATCCCTAACCCGCATTTCCAGCAAATCCTACTGGGTAGGATCGTTTCTGCATGAGGCCCACGGTGGATATTCCACAGTCGCTTCTTACGACACCCGCGGGAAGAGCTGGTATGGTGCAAATTCTAAACTGGCACCACACGGCGCCTACAGTACCTATTTACCTACTCGTCATTACTCATTATTATAATTTATTTATATGAGCTTCTCTTTATGGATCTAAAGTTGGACTGTGTTTGCAAAGCATGCGTTGTTGATAGATTCATAATGAATTGATTTGTGTATAGGAATTTTGACTTTTGACACAGAATTACACTAAAAGCCTTCGCCTATTCAATAATCATAAAAATAATGCTGAACGATTCACACAGCATTATCTAGCCCCAACCAGTCCAGTTCTGACAAAGTCATCCATAAGAAAATCATGTATTGAAGTCCGTTTATTTTATTTAAACTCAATTATTTTGAAAGTAGCATTCCTACTAATATTATAAACGCGAAAGTTTGTAAACATGTCCCTATGTGTGTTGCTCTTTTACGCAAAAACTACTGAACGGATCGAACTGAAATTTTGCATACAGGTAGTTCTAGGCCTGGAATAACACACATGCCCATAAATCATAAATGACTTGACCTAGTGAATCACCCTTTTTATAAGCATCCAACAATCACCAAGAAGGCGCTTCCAGTTCCATAAAAAAAATGTGGGTAGATGTTTGTTTTTGGAGCATCAAAAAGTCTATCAAAGAAAAAGTCAATCATTGTTCTCTTACCTAGAGATGTAGGAGAACAGTTTCCGTGGGAAAGGCGTGCGAAGCCGCGGGGTGCAGCTAGTAATATAATAATGTTGTTGGCAAAGTCCATCTCTACAATTTCAAAACCAATCCTAATTGCCTAAACCGGTGTACTTTATTGTATTATCTAATCTGTAAGTTATACAATAGCGAGTAAACGTAAAACTGTCAAAAAACGAAAGCGAACATTACGCTTGTGGTTTGGACAATTTGTTGGAATTGGCGCATGTCACGGTCAACTGAGTGGATGCAATAATAATGATAATTTTGTTTACTTCGCCCTATCAGTTTTACGAAATGTTTTGCTGCTCTAGATTATTTATAATTTTACTTGCTAGAAAAATCCTAGTAAAAAAGACGTGTGGCACTCGGGGACTGCCGCGGTAAAGCTATTGCATAGCATTTTTTATCAACTTTGGGGGGTGTTAGGTTATTTTCGTTACGGAATTTCTGGATTCGGTCTCCACGCTCAAGGCCCGCGATAGAAGCTATGCAATAGCTTAATATCCAACCTTTATCCGACTGTACTACGGATTATCGGAAGTAGAAAACTGATGAATAATTTCCATTAGATCCGTAGATCTCTTTCTAGATATAAATACATAGAATGGATCTAGTGAGAACGTTTTCCACAAATTATCTGGTTGTTACTTCCATAATACTAACATAAATTCGAAAGTAACTTTGTGTGTCTATCTGTTTTAATAGCTAAACGGCTGAATGGATCTTCTTGAAATTTGGCAGGGATATAGGAATATTATAAGGAAGGATGGACTACATCTTCCTACTTCTCCTCAACAGCCAATAATAGTCCACTGCTGGACTCAGCCCCTCTCCCCTTGATAAGCACCTTAGTGGCTTTTATTATTAAACCAGCAGCAGTACATAATTAGCTGTGTGGTGCTAGCTTAGAATCTGCACCACCCCAACTCATCCCGTGTGTGTCGTAAGAGGCGACTAAGGGATATAATATCGGTGGCGGGCAGCAGCGCCCCCTGCAGAACCATTCTACCACCGAATTGCGATCCCCAACCCACATGCGCAGCGTGGGGATAATGGGCATTACTCCCCTAAGACAAATGCCAATAAGTCGCTCATCAGGGGGAGGCCTGCGTCCAGCAGTGGACCAATACAGGCTGTTGAGGTTGAGTAAGTAATCATACAAATAAACTAGTGACACATTATTCGCGTGCGCAAGTTATGACCACTTTAAAGTAGGTACTTCTCGATTGATGGAAGATTTTCAATGAATGCGCATTCGCATTCAATTGTGGTTCCGGTACATGGCAATTATTTACATGTACATATCTGACCACTTGCATACACGAGCCAATATGACAGCGCCACCTATTTTACATTATTATTACGTTTAACACAGGAAATTAATAAACAAATAACAGAATAAATAACTTATAATAGATACCACAAACTGTACGATGGATGTTTAAAACTTCCTGTGTTTAACGTAATAATAAGATAAAATGGGTGGGGGCGTCACTTTCACTCGTGTATGCGCCTTAAGGCTTATTTATATGTATACACGGACAGCTCATTTATGACGGCAACGCGACTGAATCCGTGTCCACGGAACTCGATGGCAGCTGTCGACGTGTATGAACCCTTAGTACCTACCGATGCTGTGTGGTGCCGAAATTTGCACCACCCAACTCTTTCGGGGGGTGTCGTAAGAGGCGACTAAGGGATATCGACCGGGGGTTAACAGTGCCCCCTGCAGAATAATTTTACCACTGAACTGCGATCCCCATTGCCACCCACATGTCAATCGTGGGAATTATGGGCGGGGTAATGCCATGAGAAAAGCGAATAAGTGGCTTATCAGAAGGCTGTGTTCAGCTGTGGACTAATATAAGCTGTTGAGCTGAATCCGACTGCCTCTTGCGGTTGTGAGTTCATCGCTGATAATGAGGTCCCGGTTTCAAATCCCAAGCTGGGCCAAGATTTGTGTTATTGGCATTTCAAAATCAACATCAAGAAAAGTGCGAAAGAAAGCTCTCCAATCTCCCCACGAATAATCAACCGGAATCAAAGTTATTGGCACTGATTAGTTTACCTAATTGAAAACAAGTAGGTAGAGGTAGCAAGTAGAAACAAAACGAGAACTTGGTCTGAGGCGTTACAAACAAGTTTACCTGGAAAGACTTCATTAGTGGATGCAATAGAATCCTGGCCTTTAGAGAACAGCTGGAACACTGACAGTGTTCGGATTAATAAAACCGAACACGCAGATATTACAAAATGTTGCTATCTTTTGAATTGAAGTGTCTTTCTTTGATAAATAATCTTTCATTTTGTATACTTAAATGTATAATTTTGTTTAATTTGTTAGATCTTATCGGATAAGGGTTTTAGCGGAATTGTTACTTAATATTTTCATCCTTATGTTTACAATAGATTTCCGCAAAGTAACACCTGAGTTTGGGGATCGCAGTTTGTTAGTGGAATTGTTCTGCAGGAGCCGCTGCTCCCGCCCCCGGCGGATATCCCGCAGTCGCCTGTTACACACGGAAAGGGTTGGGGTGGTGCAAATTCTAAGCTGGCATCACACGGCACATAAAGCTTAAGGATTATTACTTACATACGAATTGGATTGAACTAGCTGTTCTAGGTAATTTGTAGTGAAGTTAGTGTTTCGAATGAATTGTATAGCGAAACCAATAACAACAGCGATAAAGGTAAGTTACACAGATTAGTTATACCTAACACCATGGTCGTCATTATTCTCTGCAGCTTTTCCTCCAGAAGTGGATTATATACCACCCTACCTCACTAGCCAATGAGGCCATTGGCTAGTAAGGTATTATAGGGTGGTATACAACACCAACTTCACTATTGGATGCAGACCTCATTATAAGCTTCTTATTGGTTCTTATCTCATGGTGGGTAGTGCCCATAATACCCACGCCGGGCATGCCGATTGGGGATTGTATTTTGGTGGTAGAATTGTTCTACAAGGAGCGCTGCTGGCCGCCCCCGGTTTATATCCCTTAGTATCTTACGACACCCGTGAGAAGAGTTGGGGTGGTGTAAATTCTAAGCCACACAGCAATACATTTTTACACAACATAATATGACTAAAATGTCACGTAGCTCACTCATACAAATGACGAATAATTATGTCATAAAATCTACAACAAAGTAAGTCATTTGTCCGGTACCAGACACAATAGCGAGATGACGGTCAAGGTCGCGCATGCATTATTTATAACAATCACCGATTAACTTAGGTTTAAATATAATCTTTGTCAGTACAATCCTTGTTATCATTCTACGAGAGTTCTCACGTTAGACAATGATAGATTACGATGTACTATCAACAACAAAAATCGCTGCCCAGGGTCAATCTTCAAAAGTTCGTCAGTGCAAAATTTTATTGCTTCACAATACAATCCAAACATACAGTACATAGACACATGACACATTACTTAAGTTATAAGGCAGGCTTATCAATTAGAAGCGATCTCTTCCAGGCAAACTTTAGATGAAAATAATACCGAGAATATACTTCAGTGAATCGCTACGCGCCGGGTATGATTCGCATAAAATGGTATGGAATATAAATTCGCTACGAAATGACATGCTTCGTAGAGCGTGGTAGAGCGAACCATTCATTTTTATAATGTATCTGTAAAAATTAAATCAAAATCGGTTCATCTATTTTTGAGTTGACAATGACAAAATTGGCAGCAAGATAAACGTCAATAGCAACCAGTCGAGATTCAAAAGTTGAACATTTTTGTAAATGTTTTGATGATGTCGCCATAGCCGATTTACATCTACTGCACTGAAACCACTCTTAAATGCTAAATTTAAGCGAATTCTTAAACTAGCTAAGTGAGCAGAACATACCTATTATACTGCAAACACCGATGCACACACATGGTATTCTTTCAGTTTCCTATGAAATGGACACCTGTTGGATTTCGCTAAGCGCTAAAGGAGATTGCAGATGCTAGTGAAGTAATCGTTAGTAAACATAACGTTACACAGCCCTATAACATTACCCAGGTATGTAGTGAAGAAAATACCAACATAAATACTTTTAAGCATCATTACGCACAAACGGCTAATATTACGTTGTAACGTAAATAATAATGGCAGGTGCTACCTATTATTAGCCGGTTCAGAGTTACAAAACTCGACTAACAGCGTAACTACAGGTTAGACTATCACTTGCCGTTCTGCATAATTTGCTAACGAAGTCTATTCATACATGCGTGCCTGTAAATGACATGAAAAAACTAGAGGCTAGAATTTGAAGTATTTCCCTTTAAGGCGCATCTGATAGCGATACATATTTTATCACCCGAGCCAATCTGATAGCGATACATATTTTATCATATTTTTACGTTTATCATAGGAATTTTTAAAAATCCTGCGTTCAGTTTGTGGTATCTATTATAAGCTATTTTTTAATACCTCTGTAATAATTTTATCTCATATAGTTAAGGAGGAGATGCGAAAATAGAGTTTGGTGGCCAAAAAGCGCAACTTCGTATCTCTTCCTAAGCTTTTCAAAATGAAACTATTACAGGGAAATTAATAAATAACTTATAATAGATACCACAAACTGAACGTAGGATTTTTAGAAAATCCTGCGTTTAACGTAATAATAAGATAAAATAGTTGGGGGCGCCACTTTCGCTGGTGTATGGGCCTTAAGGCACTAATTTTAGGAGCACAAGGCATCTATTTTATTCCGAGGTTAGAGCACCCACAAAGTTGTAGTAGTGTCTAGTGATGGAGTTTTGATACAACTAACTGTTACTTTTGCAATTGTCTCAATAAATCTTGATTTATGTTGATACTCAAGGTAAAAAAAACACAGGCGGCTGGAACTAAACTTTTAAAAAGTTTGTTTTCTTAGAAACAATCCTAGCAAGGACCTCTTTTGCGGACTGAAAGAAAATGACACAGCTGGATACCATTTACGTTCTTTTTTCTGTCAACCCCACCAAACGACTGTACAGGTATTTTGTTATCACAGTCAAGAGTTCGTCTTACTTCGTTATTACCATAAGTAGCTCGGCTTTACGCATAGGTACCGACTGTGTTGGTTGCCTCGATGCCAGGTAACTGGGCACTGCTGAGGTTAGCAGGGCCATATTTGTCGCCTGAGAAGAGACAAATCTTCCCGCGGGTGTCGTAAGAGACAACTGAAGGATCCGGTGGTGGGTAGCAGCGCTTACTACAGAACAATTCTACCACCGAACTCTCCTCCAACCCACATGCCCATGCAGCGTGGGAATTATGGGCATTATCACCCATGGGATCGACTTATCAGTGGATGCCTGCGTCCAGCTGTGGACCAATACAGGCTGGTGAGGTGAGAAGAGAAGAATCACATTTTCACATGTAAAAGGTATTGATTAGACCGATAAGTTCAGGTAATAAATAAGGTTTTATCCTCGCAAATTGGAATACTAGAATAAAAAAAAATCAATTTTTCTCAAGGGGAAAACTAGAATAACCCGGTAACTCCCATTTGTTCTTAATAATAATAATAATAATATTTATTTCTGTAACAATATTACAATCAGTAATTCTATAGTTGAGACCCTCATTTAAGTATAAAAACTTGTGTTAGAGGGTCTTTAGGACTGTGACGTCATTACCACTGTTACCACTTTTCTATCCAAGGAGTTCGATAGTAGAACTGTTGAAACGAAACTTGTCCTATTTATTCTATAGAGCTAATAATAATTGGTAACTCCCATTTGTACTATAGAACTGTTGGTCTATAGAACTAATAACCCATTTTGGTTGGTTACGTCGTCACCATGAATGTCTCTCTCGATTATTCTTTGAGCATTATGCCTACAGAATCTTTAGTACGCACAGATAGAGTACAGCCGCAAGACAAAACGCAAAGATCTCTATCATTCGTTGCGACATAATTGTGTGAATTTTTTGTGTTCATTGAAACGAAACATTAGTGTTTTAGATTATTATCTGAGACTTGTGAGTAAAGTTGATTTTTAAACTCCCATTGTATTTGTCTACATTGTGCTTGTATCTTGTAGATACACGCATGCTAGACAGAATATACCACTGTTTATTAGGTACGTAACGAAACGTAACGTACACGTAATACAAAGTATAACATAAGAAAATAAGTTTATTGTGCATTGGGGTATGGATGATGAATTTTCCAAAGCGCTGCCGGAACCTTCTCTACAAACTTACACGCCGTAAAAGATTTAAAAATTTAAAAATTTTGATACATCTTAATTTTTATTATATTCTAAAACATTTATACTTAATAAAGAACACAAAAACTGAGTTTAACTAGAGTTTGAATTAAAATAACTGTAGAAAAAATCACGAAATCACCCCGATTCGGTAAAGTACACTCATTACGTAGTTGCTATAATTTGTATATTTTTATTTATTTACTCTATCAGGTCAATAGACCAGGCTATTCTTTCAGAAGCCAAATAGCATATCTTTCACGATCGAGCGGAAATAAAGTCAATTTAATACAATCCGTGGGACATTTACTGTGTCTCGATGAATCAATTGCCTCCGAATAACCCGAGATGATCAGGGAGGGGTCGCCGCTTTCAATGATAGTATATTTGTCATTCCTCCTCCAATAAGTACGTGTACAGAATCAGAGTCATTTTTTTCTATAGTCTTACAAACACTAGTCTTATCCTTTATTATTTTAATTTTGCAATTTCAAATGGATAAATTAACTATGATCCTATTGATTGAGTTGATCCTATGGAAAAGTTCTAAGGTGATTTCTACCCCACAGGAACTGATTTATGGCATAAAAAGTAGCCTATGTTTGATTCCAAGATTAGGATTGCCCGTATGCAAAATATTAACCCGATCCGTTCAGTAGTTTTGGCGTGAATAGGGTACAAACATCTATCCATGCTAACTTTCGTATTTATAGTATTAGTGTGATAACTACTTAAGAACTACTTTGTGACTGAAATTTATAAATTCTTTTGCAGTGCCCTACAGGTTATATGTACTATTGACCTAAGCACACATTAAGACCTAAGCTGTATACTTAGATTTTATTTTGCTCTACCAAAATCAAAACCAAATACGTAGTAGACTTAGTTTGCGAATGTCATGTTTAGTCAGAAAAAATTGCGCCTTACAGTTTTAAAGTAGATAGGCGTTACGTTTGGCGAGGGTACATGCGAGCAAAATAAATAAGTCTCAAGCCAAAAAAAACTAATTCTACTACGTATTTGGTTTTGATTTTGGTAGAGCAAAATAAAATCTAAGTATCGATGGTAAAACCGACCAAACACTTTCACTGACTGCTATCAATGACATATTAATGAATGCCTTGTTAATCGCTTTTGGAAGCAGGAACAGAATTCAAGTGCAGCTATTTTTAGATGTTTTTTCGATGGCGATTTGTTCATCGTCTACGTAATAATTAATTACTTTTCAAGCGAGTCAGCCTTGCGTGACCATATACATACTTACATCGTGTAACAGAAAAAAATAAATTTTGCATTGTATATCTACTGTGGAATAAAAAAATTAGATTACTTAGTATAATAAATAATGTAGTTAAAATAATTTATAGAAAAAGAAAAGGCTGCCGGAAGAGATCGCTTCTAAGCGATAAGGCCGCCAATTATACTAGTTTTATGTAATTTATTCAAGTACCTACCCAATGTTATTTTCAACCTACAATAAATAATTTTTGTATTAAAAAAGAAAATAAGTTCGAAATGTTTCCTAAAGTTGAATCGAGAATATGTATAAAAACGTATCCCTACGTTTATAACAAAACCGTAAAAAAAAATAAACTTTACAAAAGGACCATAATATTGCTTTTTTATTCGCTCCTTGACTTATTTTACTTTATCCTTTTAGGCTAAAATATACGCTTTACCGTTTCGAACCCATTCAGAAATATAATAAGGCTGACACAATGAGTAATTTGCAATTGAATAGTCGCGCGCGTGCGCAGTGAATACGAGTTTTTGATATGCGCACACGCATTCTGTCATATGCATAAGCTTATCATTTTAAATCTGATTGAAATTATCGAATTGTGTACATTTTTATACACGTTTTGTAATGTTTTGAAACAAAATTGACTTCTGACACTTATAAGCTAACAGTTATAACAAGTTTTTAGTTGTTACGACCACAACTCTTAGTTTTTCCCCTTAAGCGGGATCGTCTAGAGAGAAAACTGTTCTTTTTTTTTGAATTCCAGTTTTCACCCTTACAAAAAATCTTCAAGGGGGAAAACGGGAATAACCCTTTTTGGGGATCAACGAGTAGTTCTCGTATCGTATATGATGATATCATAGTCTGAGTAGATGTTTCATGAAGTACAGTCATCGTCAAAAAGCGTTGAATAGACAAAGAGGAATGGAGTTTTCATCTGATCAAACGATCCTTGTAGACTGTATATAATTTTTATAATATTTGTTCTAATATTTTTTAAATTAAAATATAAAATAATAATAGGTACAAAATGTAAAATCGACACCCAAATGTTCAAATAATATCTTAGTCACAAGATACCTACGTCACAGCAAATCGAAAATAGAATCAAGGTTTTTCAGAATAACTCAATTTTATGCTCTCCTTATCGGATTGCAAAACAACTCTACGTTTTCTGTTTACTTTATCTCCGTAGTTTTTTTATTTTGTGTGTACACGAAGTGAATGTTGATTGTTGCGTGGCCAGGTGATTACAAGTCTTAATTCTTTACGTTTTTAGTAGGTAATTTACTATAATAAAAAAAATTAATAAACCTTTGTGCGGAACCCAATAATTTACTAAAGACCAATCTCTACCACTGGAAGTTAAGAGCAGAGCCGTTATTTATTAAGTTGAATTTCAAGTAAAGCCTCTCTAAAGAACCCTGTATATACGAATGGAGTGGGGACTTCATTCGTTCTACTACCGATAGCAGGTTTAAGAATAAAGACATGGCAACATTGGCAATTTCACAAACGTGTTCGTGATGATGAGCAAAACCTGCGTTCATCCAGTGTCCTGTGAATTAAGAGTTTTTTTACTTATTGTTAATTCTTTTTACTTTCGTTTGACCGCAATCTCACCTGATGGAAAGCGAAGATGCGGCCGACGATGTATCACGAAGGTCTAGAAGATACATATTCACCCTTGTCTAAACCCTGTATGAAGTCGGCTCTACCTAAAATCTATTTTTATCTAGGCCTATGTACTATTTTACGGATATTATTTTTTTGGTTTTCAATGTTTTGTAACCGTATCGTAACGTGACGTGACTGCTACAAAAGACTGTTTTAATGTTCATTACTATTACACTGTCTGTTTAGAATTAGCGTTACATGGATATTCAGAACTACAAATTGAACATGGTGACCATATCTAATCATAACAGTAGATATTTTTCAGGGACGAAGAATTGGTTTCGATTCAGTTTTACACCAATAATAGTGCAAATAGCACTATTATGTACTGTTCTCCCTCATTTTGTAAGTCATAAAAATTCATTCACTCAAAAATAAGTAATTTTAAGTCACTTTGTTTTTAAAAACACTTTGTTTGAGGACGCTTGTTCAGCTGTAACTCGAGTATTTTTAATTTGGATGTTCAAGACAATCGCCAGAAGACTGCAGGCAAATGGGGATGTGGCAAGCTGAACACAGGGCACTATGACTCTCCCTAGGGGTGGCCTATGTTCAGCAGTGGACTAACATAGGTTGATGGTGATGAAAACAATCACCATATCGGTTGCGTTCGACCCCTCCACAGTGACGGATTAAGCCAGTGCGGGGCCCGTAGCAATTGTGACCTGGGAGGCCTTGAATTGCATTGTTTACTGTTTAAAATTTAGGATGAAGGTAAATTCAATGATGAAGATTTTTGCGGTAGTGGGCCAAAGTTACCTTAAACTAGGATCAAGTTCTGGTACCGGCAACCGAAGCGATACATTATTGTTCTTGTTAGTTGTGTTTTTTTTTCTGGTAGCAAGAAAGAACTGAAACGGGATCAACTTCGAGACAAAAGCCGGAAGCAATAAGGCCCATAATACGGGCCTAAATGTCATAAGCGGGCCTTGCAACATTATGTGTTTTTACTGTTAATATTTTGTGGTGGACAAGCGCGGGGCCCGTAGCTTTTCTACTATATATAGCTACATAAAGCTACTCCTGCTATATGGCAAATCCACCACTGCCCCCTACAACTCATCCAGTCCGCTAAACCTTGGTATGATCAACATATGCAATTAAACGAAATGAATATAGATCCTTTACAAGGTCCTAATTAAACACGAGCCACGGCTTTTAGCTTAGCCGGCTCATGTTTAATTAGGGCCTTGTGCGTTAATTCCGTTAAATGAATCGCTTAACCATAACAATGGCATCGTCTCAGTTTTTATCTTTAATGAAAGAAACTGCAGATGCGTGTCAAAAATTAAGTATTAAGTTTGAAATCTTGAAACCACTAAATTACTAATAAATACTACTAATTTTTTTCATAGCTGTGGTGCTCGCTTAAAATTTGCACGACCCCAACTCTTCCCGTGGCTGTCGTAAGAGGCGACTAAGGGATATTCATCGGAGGGCGGGAAGCAGCGCCCCTTGTAGAACAATTCTACCACCGAACTGCGATCCCCAACCCACCTGCCCCGCGTGGGGATTATGGGCTTATGCCCATTGCCGCCATGATCGCCTATATAAGGTGGTCTTCAGGGGGAGGCCTGCGTCCAGCAGTGGACCAATACAGGCTGTTGTGTGTGTGTGCAAATAAGATCGCACGCAGTATCTACAGATTATTTCATCTATAAACGACTTTGCGACGACAATACAAAAGACGACAATATTAAAGCGATTGCTTAGCAGAATTTGCCCTCGGATGACTAGACTTTTTATCATGAAAAAAATCATCATCATCAACCTGTATTAGCCCACTGCTGGACTTAGACCTCCCCTAATGAGCGCCATAGCGCCCTGTCTTCAACTTGACGCATCCAGCATCTGCCTGCAGTCTTTCGCAGATCGTCATCCCAACTTGCCGGAGGGCGTCCTACACTACACTACGTGAAAAAAAACCAGGGTTGAAAGATTTGAAACCATTCTATCAATCTCTCCGTGCAAATAGGATCGTACGAACTATTAAGAGTTTATTCCTACATCATTTATCGTCTTATCGTCTATTCTCTCATCTGTCGAGCGCTCTCCAGGAGATAGCTATATTATATTTTGGCGTGATTTATTAGGCCTTTTTGTAATTTATGCTTTTTTACTGCTCTAACCTTTATTAAATGTAGTGAAAAAGCAATGAACACGAATAAAATACCTATGCTTAATACAAAAAAAAAACACCAAAATCAATAGCGTGCTGCGCGTGCGTCGCAGAATGATGCTAGGCTTTTAGAAGCATTGTTTTGTGAAAAAAAAAAATATGGGAAGGCGTGTTTTTTATTGATTTTTCTGCCTTGTACATATATAATTTTGTAAGCCTAAAGAAATAAACGAGCTGACTCTGACTCTGACTCTATAGTAAATAAAAAATGATGAGATAAACTCTCGATAGTGCGTGCAAAAATGCGAAGACAATACGATTATCATAGTAAAGCGATTCCTTAGCAGAATTTGTACCCGGAGCTGAAAGTAAGACTTTTACAGCGAAACCTTATTACCTGTCACTTACATAAGTAAGTACCTACTTACTAATTAGATTAAAACTTGTTAGTCGGTAGCTGCTATTCATTTGATCGGGTGCGACGTTACCTCGTATTACAAAATAACTAATTTCATTTCAATTACGGTAATATGGTATATCGACACTTCTTATTATTAATAGTTCATTATTCTAAAATATGTAGTTATTATAGATGTTAATTATTGTTTTTGTTCATTAATGAACGATTATTACTCGGATGAAGCAACATTTGCTAAAGATCTTTATTCAAAAAATATTCAATAATCAATATCCAATTGACGATCTCTGCGGCGCGGTGGGCGAAGGTCCGCCTGCGACGCAGGAGGTTGCGGGTTCGATTCCTGCCTCGGGACAAATATTTGTACAATCTCCAGATATTTGTTCAGGGCGTTCTGGATGTTTTCTATGTATAATAAAAAATATCTATCTATGTAGTGTATTGTATTATGTATATCAGTTATCTAGTATACATAACACAAGCGCTGCTTAGCTTAATTGTCCTGCATTAATTATTTATTTATTTTAATATCAATAATATTCAAATTATAGAAATAAGTCAAAACTAGTATTTTCAATTGAAACAATTGAGCTAACTGCCGAATGTTGTAAACAATCTACTGGTAGCTCAACTGATCCACATCGACACCAGTCGGATGATCACAAGGCATTTAATGAAAGCACTATCTATGGATAAGGTATAACGAGTTCATGAGTGGAGACTGCGACTCAGAAAACGTAGTGTTGGACGCCGTGCCAGGTGGGATGACGATTTGAGAAAGATTCTGGATGCGTCAAGCTGAAGACAGGGCGCTATGGCGCTCATAAGGCCTTTGTCTAGCAATGGACTTATAATAGGCTGGTAATAATGATGATGATGACTGTATTAGTAAGTTAATAATGAACTCCTTGATGCCTAACAAAGTAAACAAATGTTGGTCTCTTATCTACTTAATAGATCGAAGTTCAAAGAAGGTCACGTCAACAGATAACATTTTAATCAAATCAAAAGCAATCTCACTACTCAACCCAGTCGTTCAAGCTATGGCTTCAGCTTCATATATTAAAACCATCATTGATTGTTTATCGGCCTATTTTAATAAAATAAACTTATTCTATTTCTTGGTACGATGACTTTGATGTAAAATTCTGTAGATATGTTATGTTCTCCTAGTGCTAACTCAATAAATGGCCTTTGAACTCAATAAACGCAAAGACATGCTTTTTACATTCTTTTGCAATACCTACTAATGAACAACATAGATGGAAAGACGTACATAGACCGAAGTGTGACCGAAACAACAATTAGCACGCGAAAAACGTCCGCCGGGGCGGCGCCGCTGTTCCGACTATGACTGATGTAGAAGACACAATTGGACCCAATCTGAGACTTTTGAGCAGCCAGTGCCTCATCTCCATTTTTTTACATCGATGGTTTAGATAAAATGATATGTAACTGTACATATAATGACTATGGCATTACAATATCGACGACACTGCAATAGGAGTTCAAGCTATAATGGTTGACAAACTTATCTATTGTTTGCTTATTATTCTGCTGTAATATAATAAAACCGGCCAAGTGCGAGTCGGACACGAAGGGTTCCGTACCATTATCTATAAAAATAAAAATAAACAAATCTTTCCTCGTAAAAAAACAAAAAGTCAACGTGACGCGGTCACCCATCCAAGTACTGAACGCGCCCGGTGTTGCTTAACCTCGGTGATCGATTTATCAAGGTGATAAGGACGTTGCCCCCCTTAATTATAAAAATAATTTTAATGTTAGTACCTATAGCGGCAACAGAAATACATCATCTGTGAAAATTTCAACTGTCTAGCTATCACGGTTCATGAGATACAGCCTTGTGACAGACGGACAGACTGACGGACAGCGGAGGCTTATAATAGGGACCCGTTTTACCCTTTGGCTACGGAATCCTAAAAATGGGGTAAAGTAGGAAAAATCGCTTCTGCCAAAAAACTAACTTCTAAAAATCACGAACGAGTATTGATAGGCTATTTGGCTTATTTTTACGGCCTCATATTGAGTCTGCTAAAACTTGGTTCCAATTTTCCATACTTACTTAGGTTTTTTGGCAATGGACAACCTTCTTATTCAACCTGGACTTACTTTTTTAGGTTATTCCAGTTCAGTCCCTTGAAATCGTTACGGTGGATTTCAAAAAATAGACTAAAAAAATAATTATAGTTGGTTTTTGGTGTTAATTATGGTTGGTTCCCTTGGTTTTCCCCCTTAAAGATTGAAGGAGGAAAACTTGAGTTCTTTTTAACTGACTTCAAAAAAGGGAGGTTCTCAATTCGGCTGTTTTTTTTACTTTTGTATGTATGTAGTTTTATGTGAGTTACAAACTATTATTAGTTCTATAGAATAAATGGGGCAGGTTTCGTTTTAATAGTTCTACCATGGAACTGCAGGGATAAAAAAGTGATAACAGTTCTATGACGTCACAGTCCTATATAACAAATGGGAGTTACCGCTTTTTTCTGGGTAGCCCGATTTTCATGATTCTTTTTTTATTTGAAAACTGGTGTTTCCCGTGTTATCTCATTTTAATTTGGTCCAGTTCTGAAAATGGGATCCACGAAAAAACTATATAATTGAAGTTGGTTTGGTAGTTTTTTTAAAACAAAATCAATTATCTTGTACATCTTGTACTGTTGAATGTTCTACTGAATTTTATAATCCCTGTTAAAGCTGTAAGTCAATAAAACAGCTAAAGGACCGGAAAAACAATCCAAATGCCCCAACGGGGTACATGTTTGAGACTATCACTTAACTGCTAAGACCTATGTAACATAACAACATGTAAACAAGTTAATAAATAAATAAATAAATAAATAAAATGTTAGATGAAAGTTATTGACAATGCTACTCTACGATCATGCGTGGTACTTACATTGCATAACTTGAACTCTGAACTTTTTGTTCGCCAGTTACTTATATTAGTAACTATAAAATGTCACAAGACTTATTCATTTGAATGTAATACATAGGTACTTACACTTTGCAATAAAATTACTACTTACTATATAATTAGATATTAGGTAAGGAATCCACACGATTACGCTAAATGCTCCTTTCTATATTTAGGAGTCATAATTTTCTAGAAGTTTTTCGAACAATAATTTTCAAACTATTATTATTGCATTCATAACACTTCTCTTCTTCTTTTTTTTTCGCATGGACTATAATGCTGGTGCCTGCCATGGCCATGACAGCGTTACCGGACTTTTGGCGGGCGCAGATGGCGCCTCGCCGGTAAAATTTAGGTTGGGGCGACACGCACAAGGGCCACCACTTAGGTGCGAGCCTCGGTGTAGGCTGTCGCCAGATGCTACGAGAGGGCATGGAGGTTTCTAAGAAATGAGATAAAATCCCCAAAAAATCTACTATGACGGGATTCGAACCCGCGAAATTACCCAGAGCGTGGCTTACGCACTATAATAACAAAAACCTTACTAGTAGATTGTTTGCAACAGTTGGCGGTTAACTCAATAGGGTATATGCATGTGATTTCAAAATGGCTAAAAAAAAATATACGTACTCTCTATTGATATAGAAACATATCTACATATTTATTTTTGCATTTTGAGATGTTTTTATTGTAGAATTTAACCATTGAAAAATTGATATTTTAAATCTCAATCGCAAAATTTCAGAACGCTACGCCATTGACTAGAGCGGACGTGACATCACTGTACTCATTTCTTCTTTTTTTATTCTGCTTGCTGCACCTTGATTTGACACTATTCTGCCCACTTGACATTTCGTATTGTCGATTATTTTCAGTTTTTTCGGAAAACCTCTTTCCTGAGATGATCACTACCGAGGTCGTCACCAAAGGTTTTAATCAAGTGTGTACGTCGACGTCACATAAACATGGCGCCAATATGGCATCGTTTTTATCACCCGAAAATGATTGTAGTTTTGATTTGTTTTTTTTACCTTGTTAATGCGAAATTCAGTGAGGGTCTTATCATTCCTCGGTTAAATAATGACCTAAAGAATCGATTAAAACAATAAAAAAAATCGATGCATATACCCTATTGCTTCAATTTAAAATACTTTGTTCATATTTATTTTATTATTTGATAGTAATTTTCTTTTTTAATAAAGTTTTTCATACCTTACTGTCTAGATATTCTATATAATTGCTGTTTAGATATTCAACCATTCAGGTAGGAAATGATGAGCTTCCAAGTATAGATGATGAGATATGTAAGATTGGAGGCGGTATTTCGCCGTTAAAGTTCCATTTTACATAACTTTTTCGTCTTTAGGCACTTATTTCTGTATAAGTTTGTTTACATTTACGCAATCAAATCAAATAGAAATTGAAAGTTACGGTTGCAGACCATTTGTTTAACCCACGTCTCCGTCATTCGGGCAAAACAAAGAGATTCCTCAGCAACACTGAATCAAACAAGACATTCCTGGCTAAAGAAATATTCATTCTTAGAATTCAAGAAAAACCTCATCTTCAATACTATAATTTAAGCTTCAATACATCGATCCAAAATTTCCGCCGCGAAATTTTTGATCGATGCTTCAATACTAAAATTATATTATATTGGTGGGTACTTTAATGAAACATGATTATTATAATTGATGTACGTGGTTTTATATTTTGTCTATATCCTAGAGGAGTGACAATCGGAAGTAGTTGTACCAAAGAGTATCGTCGCGTTTCGTGTGACGCATAATTAGACCCATGCCTGACAAATAAAATACAAAACAAATACTCTTTATTGCACACCACCATACAGAAGAACACAATAATAAAAACAGTGCAATGTGAGGCCTCAAATTGTATTTCATCCAGGCAACCTTTGGATGGACACGTAACTATTGTATAGGTATAGACGGTGGCGTATTAAACTTTATCTTAGTGATATTTGGAAATGTGATCCTAAAATACGAAGAAACCTTTCCACCCCGGCGGCGTTCGCACGGGTAGCAAAGCAGTTTAATATATTATAAGTAGTATTATGAGAAATAATAATTCTAGGTAACTAAAAATGTTTTGATTTGCTTCGTTGATACTTAAGTCGTACAATATCTTTACACCAATTTTACAAAGAAAATTGGTGTAAAGACACCTTTGTTGATAAAATTAGATTCTATAAACTAGTACTTATGTTTATAGACCAGCGCGTTGATACTCTAGAATTTGCAAAACCCCATCTCTTCGTGTGAGTGTCGTAAGAGGCGATTAAGGGATATCCACCGGGGCGGGCAGCAGCGCCCCTGCAGAACAATTCTACCAGCGAACTGCGATCTCCAACCCGCATGCCCAGCGTGGGGATTATAGGCATTGCCCCTCATTGATAAACGCCAATAAGGCGCTTATCAGGGGAAGGCCTGGGTCCAGCAGTGGACCAATACAGGCTGTTGAGGTTGAGTTTGAGTTTGATACTCGTAGTAGCTTGTCAGTCAACCAATTCATGCTGAGGCAGGGTCATTTTGTTACTGAACTTACACTTCGTACCTGAAAATCTGTTTACTTTTCTAATTTTATTGTGTATTTCTGTGTTACTTTATATATTAAATATAATAGTATAGAAAACACTTTATTGCACGCATAAATCGAAAAGAGCCGCTTAGTTAAAATAAACTTAAGTTTTAAGTTGTGTTGTAAAATTTAAAACAAGACAACTTTTCTTTTAACTAAGCGGCGGTTGGCGGTCTATCGCTCAAGAGTGTCTACCAGACAACTATGGATGGATGGAATCATGGGACAGTACAAGAGAAAACGTTAATTTTATAAGCTCGCCATGAGTCCGATAACATATATGTAGGTTAGGTTAGGTTAGAATGGTCAGATCAACTGACCATTCTGCTACACATAAATTTAAATGACAAACACTTGCAATGTCCTTGATATTCTGAAATACCAGATAAAACGCGGAAGTAATTTGTTGCTAGGTAATGTAAATTCAGAAATGCAATTAAAAACTACAATATAAATTCGTAAACGGCGCCACGGTTATTGGAAATGATTCGCGGTGGAGTCGTCTTGCTCCGATGACATAGTGACCAGTCAGATTACAGAACAGTAGGTAACGCAGTGCGTCTTATAAGGTTGTCACAATAACGAAAAATAATACGCATTTTACTATTAGTCATAATAATTACATTTTTTTCGGTAAAAAGTGATCTGGAAACGCAAAAAACTAGATTAAATTTAAAAGGGTAACGATTGAAGAAATTGTTTTCATAAGGCTAAAGGTTAATTTATCAATAAACCTTTGGTTGACCACAATCTCAGACAATAGAAAGTGACGATATGGCCGACGATGTATTACGAAGCAGATTTCCAAGTCATCGATATTACAAGTTTTGATTGTGTAAAACAGTTTGATTAGAATATATTTTATATCTGTCAATATTTTCGTTTTTAACGTTACGAAAATGCTCTTCATTTGTCTTGACCTTTTTAAATACACGAAAAATAGTATTATAACAAATTACACAGAAATAATAATAACTAATTTCGACCCACACGGGTTCGCACGCGTTGTTTCTACGTAAACGATTATAAGGTATTTCTGTCCCCTCTGATATACGGGATAAAATAGTCCATGTCTTCAAAACTACCTATAACAAAATTTAATTTCAGCCCGATCCGTTCAGTTGTTTGGTTGGAAGAGTAACAAACATCTGCTTGCCTACACTTAATATTAATGTGATGATAGCGTCGACAACCCTGGCCTTACCGGCTCAACAACTTTCGCGAGTCGTCTCAATAATACAAGTGAACTCTGTCGTAACGTAACTCCGTTCACTGCCATAGTGATGCCATCCATGTCTAAATGAAAAGATAAACTCCGAACAATAGGTCAATCTCGTGAGGGTGACATTTTAATGTTATTTGTTCAGTCATGCCTTCAATTTTATCATCAATTTGCATCATGATATTTCTAGAAATGTTTTATGTAAAATATTGTATGGTTACGATTAAGATTTGGTATTTGTGGCCATTGCATTGTAGGCACTACATTTTTTCTAGATTAGAGGTATTTTGCGTTCATAAATGTGGTAAATTACCATAATGTTCAAGCAGGAAATAGTAGGTAAAAATGCAAGATATGTCTTGCATTTTATATCCTTATAGGTTTTTTCGTTTATTAAAACATATTATATGTATCTATGTAGTGTGTTGTATATCAGTTATCTACATCGAGATAGAATTATAATTCTATCTCGATGGTTATCTAGTACCTATAACACAAGCTCTGCTTAGCTTGGGGTTAGATAATGCTGTGTGAATTGTCCGGCAATATTATGAGATACATCTGTATTAGCTGCGCCCCGCGGCTTCGCAAGCCTATCCCACGGGAACTAATTTATGGGATAAAAAGTAGCCTATGTGTTATTCCAGGCGTAGAACTACCTGTATACAAAATTTCAGCCCGATTCGTTCAGTAGTTTTTGCGTGAAAGAGCAACAAACATACATACAGACATGTTTACAAACTTTCGCGTTTATAATATTAGTAGGATTTAGATTCTATTCAAGGGGTTAAGTTTTCAATTGGCATACTTGTTTTGGGTTATTCCAGTTTTCACCCTTGACAAATCCCCCTTCAGGGGGAAAGTGCTTTATGAAAATACTTTCTAGATTTTCCTTTTAAATAAATTTTCTCAGAAGAGAAGGCAGTTTTTTTTAATCCAGTTTTGCTTTTCTGTTACCCTTTATTGCTGCAAATTTTGTATTACCTACTCATCTGAGTTCCGTCTTACAGTCTCAGTTTAAAGACCCTTCGTAAGCCTCAAAGATTTTGTATTGCGTGTTATTGCTCTGCAGGCAAGTAAGCGTTGGGCAACTTAATCAAAAATAGCTAGTTTACGATTGAATTTTATGATCTTCTTGCAAAATTCTATGAGTAGGCGATAATATTGTAGGTATTTCAAGCTGAAATCTTAGTAAAGGTAGCTATAATTGTTAGCAATACATGGATTGAGCCAGTTTATGAACCGTGTTGACGATACCACATAGGTGGTACTTAGTTCGTTATTATCTCATATAGATTCTCAAATAGATCGGCTACATTCCTATATTTCAACCTTTTCACTATTCAGACTGACAAAACATTTATTTAATCGCTTTTATCACATTAAATATATATTTTATCGCTTTGAAATATTTATTTAAATACCAGCTACTGCCCGCAGCTTCGCTTGCGTATTTTCTAGGTTATTATTATTTCTATGTTAGGCTATGATCGAAATATACGCAAAATTTTATATTGATCTGTTCAAAATTGGAATAAAATAAAATTCACAAACTTTCTCCTCTATAATACTCGTATTAGTTGGATTATTCTAAATAGGCTGCCTAAACAACTGTTAAGTCCGTCAGCTTTTGTCGATTAAACAAAAAACTATTTTACGTGACGTCATAATCATCATTTCGGACCATTTTCAGTTCCATTTTCAGTTCATTACTGATCCGAGTTCACACATTTAGAAAATAATGAATGATTTTATTTGTTTACTAGTCAATTTTCCAGGCGGCCTTGCCCCACGGCCGACGACATTCGGCACTCGTTATAGACTAGCAGCGTGGGCGCATACGAGAAGCACGGGATTCGTTCAAAACCACTTCTCCCGCGCGTACTGTCGGATCGTCTTTCAGATATCACTACTTTTTATCGAGTGATTACAATATATCACTACTTTTTATCGAGTGCTTACAATATATCACTACTTTTTATCAAGTGATTACAATTATGACAATGTAGTGTGGTGTTTAGTGATGTGATGATGAATTACTTTCATTTTTGTTTGGTTTTGATGTTCAGGTAAAGTGGAGTGGTTTTGAAATTTTCTGTGATGGATTTTTGTTTTATGCGTGTGCTCTGAATTTTGATTGGCGATAAAATAATATAAGATTAGTTTTAACAAATATAGGTAAATATTTTTTAATTATAACTCTATAAGATAAAATAATATAAGATAAGTTTTAACAAAATAGGTAAATTATTTTACCTTATTAACAAATTATACGTCTATAAGTTTTTTATTAAAATAAAAAATACAATCAAATAATATAAATAAATTAGAACTAAGTAAAGTATATTAAAATTAATAGATACAAATATAAAATTTACAACTGAAACAGTCGACCTATCTGCAGATTTATTTGCATCAAACAATCTAGACATAGCTCAACTGATTATAAAATTATGTACTTATTTAAATTTTGTACATTGATTCTCGGGTTCAAAATATTCTGCTTTGTTTTTATTAGGATCTGTCGGTATAACGTCTGTGAGTATTTTAGTGAACGATGAATAATAATGTGTTTATGTAATACTGTTGCATTGAGGTCAAGATACCAGAAGGTCAATTGACTTTTGTATTAAGTTCAAAATATTCGTTCCAAGGTTAAGAAAGGTCCGAATCGTGGTTAAACGGAACGTTACTAACCGGCTTTTATAGCTCTTGCGAATTTTTTATTGCGTTAAATTATTTCATTCATAAATTTGCACGAAATTGTACCTGTACCCCAAATAAGACTTCACTTGTTACTTTGCTCTTTAGTTAAGATCATTTATGTGCACATTGAAGGAATATTTACCAATTTTGATAGTCGGTTACATACAGATAAACTAAATCAAGGTTTGGTAACAAAATTGTCGTCAATAGCCATGGACTCCGAGATCAACATGTAAATAACAATTTGTTAAATTATGTTTTTTTTTATATCATCTTGTTTTCTTTTTCGTGTTTTTACATCCTAACAAATAGTTTGTTAGGATGTAAAAACACGAAAAAGAAAATAGTGTTCTTTGCTTATTTACTGGTAAACCAGTAGTTTGTCAAAAATATATCAAAAAAATAATCATAATGTAAAAAAACACGATTATAAGAAAAAAACTAAAAAATTTTTTTTATTGAAAATACCATCGTAAAACAACCATTCATCCCCATCATGTCCAGAATCCCACCATTTCAGCTTAATAAGCCCTTTCCGGGCCACCCTGTATAACCAGTTCTATCACATACCCAAGCATGCACATCTTACTAAATCGCCATAAGAACATAATGAGGGTACTACAGATTACGTTACTTGTGCAATCTCGTCTCGGAACCTGTCTTCGACCTTGGCTGTCCAACCGGTATCTATATCTAACCACTGTCATCTGTTCAGATTGTAAGTTGTTCTTAAGATTGTACAAAATCAGTTCAGATTTGAGGAAAATACATGATGATTCATTTACTTTCAAAGTCGTTTTGCGAGTGGATTTCGAAATGTTTTATAGGCACTCTTACCACCGGTTTTACCATTCTAAAAGGTTGTTTGTTTTTAAAGTTTTATACGTAATAATATATTCTTGTTTAACCATTGGTTTTACTTTGCTACCAGATAAATAAACATAAGTTGTGAGCATAATGTGAGTCACAATGGTAATAGTAGTAACTATGTAACTATCACCAGTTCAAAGTCGCTTAGCGAACTATGGAAAGAGCTATGCTCAGAGTCTTTCTGAAAGATAGGCAAAGATTACACCCGACCGAGAACCAAAGTTATCCACATAGCTCAAAGAATTACCAAGCTGAAGTGGCAGTGGGCCGGCCATATCTCGCGAAGAACCGACAACCACTAGGGTAAAAGTGTTCTAGAGTAGAGACCGCGACTAAGCAAACGTGGTGTAGGACATTCTCAGGCTAGGTGAGATGACGATCAGCGAAAGACTACAGGCAGATGCTGGATGCGTCAAGCTGAAGACAGGGCGCTATGGAGCTCATTCAGAGAGGCCCATCTCCAGCAGAGCACTAATATAGGCTGATGATAAACTATGTAGTTCTTACATCAACACCCTGTAAAAAGTGCTAGTTAAAATTCCTTGCCCAAAAACGCAGTCACCGTAACCAAAATCGGCTGCTATACATCATCACTACATAGTATGAAACAAGTCGCGTCCCGCTGTAAGCCTGTCCCTATGTATGCTTAGATCTTGAAAACTACGCCATGGATTTGAATGCAATTTTTTTAATAGGTAGAGTATTTCAAGATGATTGTTTATATGTACATACCCATGCGTAGACACGTCGGGTCACTAGACTTCAAGGAGTTCACAATACAAATCACTGTCACCTACAAAATATTTAATCCTACCTAGTGTATATCTACGAGTAAGTATTTATGTAAGTAGTATATTTTATCTGTTGTCTATGTGTGTATTACACGAATTGTCCGAATTTTTTTGTGTAGGTACTTATTATTAATATTTTACTGTATATACTGTATAATAGTTTTTCTGTAAATTTTATAATCAAGCCCAGCCCGCTAAATTTTTGTCCACACTACCCAAAGGTTAGTTAGTGGGTAGAGAATGCTATCTAGCATTATGCTCACCCATGTAAAAATATTGTGTGCAATAAGGTATATTCTATCTATCTATCTACAGAACATAATTTAGTTCTCTAATGTTATGAAGGCACATTCTTCTATTTGTAAAGTTAACCTTTGAACGATCATTGTAACGGTTCGTTTAATTTAGTTTTTGTCGTTTGTTAGTTTATTTGTTACATTCGCGGTCAATGTTCTCGCCGTATAATGCATTCCGTAATTAATTGTAGGCATTCATATACAGGTAGTTGGTACCTGTGAATTAAAAGGCCATGCAGCCTAACCTTGGTAGAGTCAGTTTTGTTGGCTTCCGTTACTTTCATTTTTGTATTTGTTTCGGAAATTTTTGATACTTCATTATACGAGTATATTACACATATATATTTATTCAAAAAGTCATAAACCTGTGGCATCAATAATAACTAGCTTTTTCTTTGAAGAGAGTTAATTGGTGGGACGATATGGCAAACAATGGAAAAACTATGATATGGGCTGGACAATCCACATAGCAACGTGATAATTTGTATAAAAATGTAATCGTAATAAAGCTCTGAAAATAATAAAAACTTAATAAGCATAATCAACTCGGTCAAAAAGTAGGTTTTTTGAGGCTGATTAAAATTGGTAGTGGTGGTATGGATCAGTGTGGTTACTTCTAGATTGTTTGCAACTATCTGCTGTTAGCTCAACTGCATTAATTGTAAATACTTCTAATGTGTTTTTATTCGTAAAATTAATTTTTCTTTGTGGTAAAAAATATTTTTTCACAGAAGAGTCCATAGTTGACGAAAAGACATGAAATAAATTAACCTAGGAAACTCAGCGCAAACTACAAAATAAATTAGACTTCAGAAAATCTATTTTTTACTTGCCGTACGAAAATAAACAACTCGATTCAGTTCAAAAATAAATGTTTTACTTGCGGTGAAGTTACTACCGATGTATTTTTTTACATTTCCGCCGTTTAATTATGTATCTCAAGGAAATTCCCGTAATTAGGTAAAGTTTCGTCTGTCGGTACAAGTTTGTTTGATTTGAAACGTTTTTGCTCTAATGACCAAGGCTTGTAAAGGAGTCAGTCTTACAAAGCGGAAAGAAGAAAAACTAAAAATGATTAAAATAGGTCCTTAGATTATGACACTACATCATGGACCATGACAATATAATCGTCTCAGAATGGCAAATGATGGCATTTTACTTTTGATGAAGTATCAAAATGAAAATCAGGAAAACTATGGGATTTTAGCGGGGTGGAACTACCCAAAAAAACTACAAGACACGTGTCAAAAGTGAAGCATCAAGGTTGAAACCATTCTATCAATCTGTCCGTGCCAATAGCACCGCCACACACTATCTAAAGTAAATCATCTATGGTCGATTCTACGACCATATCATTGTTATAGTAAAGTCTTTCTAATTTCGTCTTGTAACTTTTTTATACTTTCTTTGTACCTACCTACCTTTGTTTGTTGTTTTGAGGCGCATACCCAAGACAGTATGACAGCGCCACCTATTTTACCATATTATTACTAAACGTAATAATATGGTAAAATAGGTGGCGCTGTGACATAGGAATTTCTTTTAATTCCATCGTACAGTTTGTGGTATTTATTATAAGCTATTTTTTTATACCTCTGTAGTAGTTTTATCTTATATAGTTTAGGAAGAGATGTGAAAATAGAGTTTGGTGGCTAAAAAGCGCAACTTCGTATCTCTGCCTACGCTTTACAAAATGAAATTATTACAGAGGCTTAGTAAATAGCTTATAAAGATACCACAAACTGTACGATGGATTTTTAAAACTTCCTTTGTTTAACGTACTAATAAGATAACATAGTTGGGGGCGCCACTTTCTTTTGTATGGGCCGTGTCACAGCCTCTGTAAATTTGCTTTTTTATCAATAAAATGTCTATCTGTCTATCTGCTGCTGCGACCTCTAGGTGTCACATAAGACCAGAGCTCCATCTTATTGTGCATCGTGCTGAGCTGAGCTTTTGATGTCACGCTTGTAACTTTTATTTGTTTGTACTAACTATAATTTTGTGCCACAGAATTTTACTTTACTTTACTTTAGGCCCACTTTGGTAGCTCTATGCCCTTAGACAGCCTAATTGCGGACTGATGGCTCGGTACTTATTGACATTTTAGTGCTGGTTATTAATATTTATTGCGAAAGGCTCGATATTTCGCCTCTAATTTCATGGGGGTGTCAGTTTGTCGATGATGTCGTAAACTGCGTTGGTACTCAGTTTTACGACTAATCGCTTAGTGCTTTGGGGAATTGTATGAATAAAATGATATTGACAACTTAGGTCATAAATCATATCCCTTTTCTGCCTAAAGGTGGTTGACCACAGAATAATTGTCTAAGTACCTAGATAATTACTTACATAAGATGCCATACATGTTATTTGTTATAGTTTCTGTTTTCAGTGAAACACGCATTAAAATAGGTTTTTTTCTTTTACAGGAATTTGGAAGCAGCTGTCTACTTCTGCTCCGGGTAAGTACCTACTTGAACTAAATTTTATTCGTTATATCTCCATCCCAAGTATCTACTACTAGGTATCATAACTATCATCTAACTACACCAAAGTTTACTAAACAATATTTGAATCTGTACATTACCTATCCCATTATTTTTTAAAATTTAGATAATGTATAGCTCCAGACAAGCCAAGTCCGAAAAAACGGGCGGTGCAATGGTAATTGCAATCGCATATTTTCCAAACGTCGTCGCGTCGTTGACACTCCATGTTAAACATACATAGTAGACCAATATATCTGCCAATAAAATTCAACCGCAGTGACCATAGACTAATTAATATTGAAAAACTCAAAATAACTGAAATAATAATAAAACATAACCAGTTTATCAGGTGAAGTCTGTAGGTAAGTGACATTTTAAAAGCAGGGTGATGAGCAGTGAACCCATAAATAAACAATAGCTTGTAATAGTATACTGTATAGGTATGTAGGTATAGGTACTTATAACTCTCACGACAAGACGATGTTGACCTATTGCAGCTTTTACTGTAGACGGTAGACATCGACAAAGTAAGGTATTCTTCTGTTGACATAAATAATGTACAGGTAAATAAATAGACGTTCGATAAACATAGATAAAATATTTATTTATTTAGTTGTGTATTATAAATTATCTCATGGTAATATACTGGTAATATAATGGAAATATACTTTGCCAGGTATATATATATAGCCTTCCGAGAAATCACGGTCACATGTATTGTGTGACACCTATTATCGACGGATAATAATATAAAAGTTTCTGGTTTGGGGAAAAAGTACATCTGTTTATTAGCCGAACTCCCCGATCAGCCTATCAGCCGATGTTGTAGAGTTTGTGTGACTCTCGGAGTGTCAGGCAGGAGTGACCTCTCAAGGAGTGACCTTGTTTTCTTGGACTATGAATGATCTGACAATAATTCTTCAATTGTCTACGCATAGAGAAGGTATTGTTGTCTGGCTGTGGAATGCACTAGGTACCAGAATATTAAAAAAAACACTATCCTTTTCAGTTTGCAAAACTCGTGTCAAGGAGTGTTCCCTTTCAGAAAGGTGAATATTGTTACTCTATTTGAGTATCTATTAAATATATTGATCTACCCTTTCTGTTTAGATGTTTATGTTAATATATGTTATGTTAATATTTATTTAAATATCTCGTACGGGGTTTACGCACGTACCTCTGCTTTTCTAAAATTCACAATTCTTTCCATCGAGAGTTGCGCCTGGTAGAGGTTGCTTTTAAGTGATAAAGCTGGCCATGCTAATTGTCTATGTAAAATCGTCTGAAAGCAAAAAAAAAACCACAAAGAAAACAATTTCGCGCCAAAGTGAAACAATCACCCATTGGCGCTGAGCAAACGTAGACACTTTTTGTTGCTGACACGGTGGTAGGAGCAACTGGACACATAAAATGTTTACGTATGCGCAGTGAGTAGATGATTTTATACTGGTTGTATAGAAATAAAAAAAATCATCGGTAGCTTGTGTCTGACACAAAACACAAAAGTGTCCACGTTTGCGCCCTGCCTTACTATAACTAACATAACGAATTTATCAGAATTAAAAACAACGAGACTTTTTACACCCAAGAAACGATTTATAAAACATAATTTGTAGCCGTTAAATTAGCAACAATAGAGGTAAGTAAAAACGTCAAGTGCGAGTCGATCTATACACGCACTAAGGGTTCCGTAAGACCTTGTTTGTTGCCAAATATCATGATTCAGCGGGAAGTAGGTACCCTATAGTTTTTGGTCCATGGCGAGAATGATTAATATTTTTTTTGTGAATTAACTGCATATTTACTGTTTTTGGTTTATTTCCTTTATTTGTGCTATAAGACCTTGCTTTTGCTAAAGTTTATGGTTCTTCGTCTACGGGAAGTACGAGTAGATTTTGTGTGTTTCCAGGGAAATTTCAATAAACTGTGATATAAACGGCCTTAACTTTTGATAGCATTGACTTCAAAGATTATTTTATTTATAACGAGGCTCCAAGATATTATAAACGTATTTGATGGATAATTTCTACTCGATATCTCCACGCGGTCCTGAGAAAAGAGGATTGACAGATCAACAGACATACGGACGGACAGACGATCAACGAAAAGATCCCATAAGGGTTCCTTTATTCCTTTTGAGGTACGGAGCCCTAAAAACTTGTTTTAAGTCGGCGGCGCTAATCAATCATGCTACGAAAGAAAGTGAAGGTAGGTGAGGAATTGATTATAATAATTATACGCTTGAGTCGAATAGAGCTGAACTAGACTTTAGTAGGGGAATGCACTTGCAAACTATTCTTTACTTTCGTTTTGGGTCATTAGATAATGTTTTCGCCTAATGAAGATTATTCTTTTCTATTCTTTGGTTAAAGTGTCTTGTAAATAAGAATAGAATCTATGGTTTATCCATTTTGAATGGAGCATGTTAGTAAACAAAATACGACACAAATAACAAAATCTTACTTGCTTGGCGTCGAGTTTCAGATCTAATTGTAAGCTATTTTTATTGAAGAGAGGATCTAAAATCGACAAGTAAAAAGAGCCAATAATAGTAGAGGAAATTTATAAATAAAATCCACGCGACTCGTTGAGAGAATTCTTTACAGAAATAAATATCTTAACAGTAATATCGCAATACATCTATGTAAATCTAATGAATACACACAAAAACAGAGATAACTTGTTGAAAAGGTGTGATGTTCACAATGAAAATACAAGAAACAAGAACAAATTATACTTCGTAATCTCTATGATCCCATCATAATAGATAACGAAAGGTAGGGAAATCATTTGTGGGCGATTGCGTACGATTCTATAACAAGTTTCCATCTAAAGCAACTGAGCCCCCTATTCGTAAAATTAAACTGTACATAAAACGAAATCTTATTAAGAAAGCCTTTTAATCCATAGATGATTACATTAATGACGTTAATGCTTGGCCGGATGTCGCCCAGTTCCACACCAGCAATAGTCTGAAGAACATAAATTAGTTGTGTTAGACTTAGTTATGCAATGATTGTATTAGTTGTTATGCGATAAACTTGCTAGTGGTTTCTTTTGGACTTCTTCCTCTAGTGGACAAAAAAATTAAGTTAATTATAGTTAATTGCACCTTATTTCTTATTTGATACTAATTACTTTTTATCAAGCTGTTTATATAGTAAAAAATTGACTTGTCTAAGTGCTTATTTTGGAAGTCTTAAGAGAAATAAACGATTTGACTCTGACTCTGAATGGCGTACTTTACTCGACCAGACCAAGCCCCACCCGCGGCTGTAGAGTCAGGATGATGATGATGAAGATTTTAATTTCTTACCACGAATACCGTTGAAAGTCTAGACCTAGAACTTTTCTATTTTTGCTCATAATTGTACAGTCAGCGGCGTACGGAAAGTTGACAATTACACGATTCAGTGCTCTACGATAATGCATGGCTTTCTACGGTGCATTGACGGTTAACGGCACCGTGAGGCTACTTTACCTTAGCTGGTTATAACTATAGCTACCTACTTATCAATGTATGTTACTGTTACTTTTTATAACGTTTATGTCACCATTAACATGGCAGATTGAATAAATCATCATTATCAAATATTGCCGGATATTGGCCTCCCCTACTGAGCTCCATCGCTGATCTTCAGCTTGGCGCATCCAGCATTTGCCTGCAGTTTTTTGCAGGTCGTCAACCCACCTGCTTGGAGGGCATCCTACACTACGTTTACTTTGAGTAGACAATACAAACGAATTTAGAACGAAATGGTGGTACGTCATTCATGAAATAAAAAATCAGGCTTAAACTATTTGCGAAGTTCAACAAATAGATAGCAATTGAGAAACTTTGTTAACATTGTAGGCCATTTGCTATGGAATTAAACCAAGTAAAAATTAACTTGGAATCATTTGTAAAACTTCTTATCAATTGCGAGTAGCTAAATAACTTGTCTAAGATATCGCAAATAGCCGGTAGTTTTAAGTCTTCTACGAATAGTCAATTTTATTAATCTTTACTTACTTTTAATGTCCTAAAATGAAATGATAAGAACCGATCTACCAGTACAGATAACGTAAAGTTATTCGTTTAATTTTTATTAAATAATTTTCCCTACTTTAATTCAGGTAAGAAGGTATCGACATAATAGAGAAACATTTCAAAAACTTCAGTCCAATTAACGTTTACGAGATTACCTGCCTATGTATAAATGGAAAGATTTAAACCATGGCAACCTATCGATCCTATTAATTATGAATCGAAAATTGGTTCAACAATAACAAGTACCAATCAGCCCAAAACAATGGGCTTTCAATTGTTTTCTAAATGCTAATGAAATCTGAACGATCTTGACTTGTTTTTTGCTAAACGAACCCTTTTGACGAATAGTAGTTTTATTACGGGGTTATTTTACTCGGTATTCTTCATTACGGAGTAAATTAGAGATATTCAATGCTGTTGAGATACGTTGATATTGGGATGAGCTTTGGAAAGCTATGCTCGGAGTCTCTCTGAAGGATAGGATTCGTAACGAATACATCCGACAGAGAACCAAAGTTATCGACATAGTTCAAAGAATTAGCAAGCTGAGGTGGCAGTGGGCCGGCCATATCTCGCGAAGAACCCACAACCGATGGGGTAAACGTGTTCTTGATTGGAGACCGCGACTCGGCAAGCGGAGTTTAGGACTCCAGCCAGGTGGGATGACGATCTGCGAAAAACTGCAGGCTGATGCTGGATGCGACAAGCTAAAGACAGTGCGCTAGCCATAGCTCTACTAATGCTAGGCAAACGTAGTGTATGACCCCCTTCAATCAGTTGACGACCTGCGAACGACTGCAGGTGGATGCTGGATGCAGCAAGCTTTAGAGCTCATTACCATGCCGCCGGTCTGAAATAAATGATTTTTATTTTATTTATTATTAGGGGAGACCTATGTCCAGCTGTGGATATAGGTAAATTTAGGCGAAATGGTTGATGATGATAATGTAGGCTGCGACTATGTTTACTCTTATCATCATCAGTTCAGCCTACCGTACCCTACATGATATTAGCTAATTCCTATTATATAATTATTCAAATAAATTATGAGTAAAAGCTCACATTATCGTGATTACCAATATCTTCATTGAACTGATCATTCAGGCTAAGGCAAGGCATAGACGGATTATTTCAATATAAACACAACGCATTGTTTGACTCTACCTTCATTGATTTTTTTGTTTTGGATTTGTATAAATTTAGCTTATACCCACTTACCTGAAAATTTCTTATTATTTTTATATAATATTTAACAAGCTTTGCTTACTTTCAAGATAATGCTGAATGATTTTTTAAGTATTAAATGTTTGTTTCGTCGAATAACGACGAAAATAAAAAAAACGGTAAACAGAAATCGTTTAGTAAAATTTCAAATACGGAATTTATTTCATTGAGTTCACGAGTTATGTAAACGACTAACATATTATTGACGGACACTATTAAATGTATACATTTTTATCAATACAAAAGTAGACAAGACTAAATGAAAATTTATTTCATTTAGTCCTTCCTTACTAATCAAATATCTTCATTGAACTGATCATTCAGGCTAAGGCAAGGCATAGACGGATTATTTCAATATAAACACAACGCATTGTTTGACTCTACCTTCATTGATTTTTTTGTTTTGGATTTGTATAAATTTAGCTTATACCCTTACCTGAAAATTTCTTATTATTTTTATATAATATTTAACAAGCTTTGCTTACTTTCAAGATAATGCTGAATGATTTTTTAAGTATTAAATGTTTGTTTCGTCGAATAACGACGAAAATCAAAAAAACGGTAAACAGAAATCGTTTAGTAAAATTTCAAATACGGAATTTATTTCATTGAGTTCACGAGTTATGTAAACGACTAACATATTATTGACGGACACTATTAAATGTATACATTTTTATCAATACAAAAGTAGACAAGACTAAATGAAAATTTATTTCATTTAGTCCTTCCTTACTACTACCCTATTTGAAATTTTACTAAACATTTTCTTGATTTATTTTGAATTGGTCATTTTACAAAATAGGATTGGGAAAATCACACTTATATTATAAAGGCGAAAGTTTGTATGGATGTATGGATATGGATGGATGGATGTTTGTTACTTCTTCACGCCAAAACTACTGGACGGATCTGGCTGAAATTTTGCATACAGGTAATTCTAATCCTGGAATCAAACATAGGCCATAGGTTTTTATCCCATAAATCTGTTCCCGTGGGATGAAAATCACCTTTTAATGTTTCCATAGGAACAAAGGCGTGCGAAGCCGCGGGGCGCAGCTAGTCTTACATAAATCCATTACGGTTATTAATACTAAAGTTATTTACAACGGGATATTTTGAGCGCTTGATGAAAGCTCCAAATTCAAATCATGGTAAATATCCCGTTGTAAATAACTTGACCAATAAGAGCTTACCCAAACAAGCAGTTCTTGTGCTCCAAGCCTAATAATGCCTGAGCATATAACTTTGCGTGTGCGTAGGTTCCGCTTCCGAGAGAGCACTGCAGTTAGCGAAGCAGCGCGTGTGAACAATGCTTATATAAATAAATAATTATCCGATGGATGATTGTTTGCTTGTATCTATATTAGGGGTATTTGATAACCTGATTATGAGGTATTCGATAACTCTATCTATAAAATTATCAGAGTATTATGTCACTATTAGACTTCTAATTTTCTGCTCTACCATTGTTCCGTAGATTGGTTAAATCTTTCGCTTCGGTAAAACGCTAGATGGTTTTTGATTTGAAAAAAACCACGTATATCATGCAATTCGTACCTAAATTTAGGCGAAATGTAACTAACTACAGTAACAACATTTTTCATTGTATGAAATTCTATTTTAAAGTACCCACCAGAAAGCCTAGACAAACGATCAAATTAATGTAATAATCGTTGACGAAAGCGATAGTATAAAAGTCCAAAAATTACGTTGAGCTTGACAAATGCCTGTCATGAAGTAGATATAGTATATGTCACGAAATTTTCCCCTACGAATCTGTCAATTGTTTTCGATTCGCTTCATAGCGAATACCGTTTGGCTAGGCCCCTTAAGTCGTAATAGCAAATAATCGTTATCGTGGACAGGTTGATGACACCTGTACACGTGCCAAAATAAATACCTCGTGCAACATAACTAGCATATCCTACATACTGGACATTATGTCTGAATCATACCAATCATACGTTCACTAGCCTCTGCATGCCGTTTATCTCTAGTTTAGTCATTGATTAATTAAAAAGGGAAGATGAGGTACTAGTTTGTCGAAAATGGCAACCTCATATTGTGTAAAATTGTGTTCTCCCACCTCAGTCACCGTCGGACCGGCCGGCGGCACGGGCAGTCGTTATTCGCGTGAAATATTGTTGTCTCGGTCTCACTTCGGTCTTAGATACGTCTTTCCGTCTTTGTTCTTCTTTGTATTGCACAGGACTGGAAATATAACTGTGAGCGTATGTGTTTGCGTGTAGTTGTAACACATGCCAATTTTTAAGTAAGCGCTGGGAGAACATAACCTATCTTCCCGTTTTAATTAATCAATGAGTTTAGAGAGCTAATTCAACGAAAACCTTTTAAAATGTCGAGTGTAGTTTTCTTAGGGGCTTCTCTCATAGAGTTTAAAATTGTATATATAGATAGATAGACTCCATATTAGGTACACACACAAACAGCACAAGAAAAGTAACAAAAAAAACAGTAACAGTATTAAAGGCACACATATTAAGTAGGTAGGTAAGCAGGTAGCTAGTGAACCTGAGCAGGTAAAAAGAAGAAAGTGAAAAATAAAACCAAGAGGTATAATAGGCACCTACCTACTAACAGTACACTCACCTTATCAACAGGTAGGTTAGGTAGGTAGTCACCGCCCGCCCAGGGCGAGGGATATCCACGCGTTTCTGCGCTGCCGTGGTGAGCCCAAAAGGCTCACCCTCATATTCATAATAGTCTGCTAACTTAGCACACTGCTAAATCTTGCTCAGTCTTCTTCTATTGATATAAGTCAGACTGAGAAATAACACTACTTAGCAGCTGTCTAATGTTAGCAGAACATTATGAATAAGCTTTATGCTGTTTTACACCAGGATAGGCATAAAACAGCGCTGGTTTTCAGACTGGCCCAATTTGTGTGACACCAGGATCGAAGGCGAGAGGTATCGCTCTCAGAGTGATTTACTTTACTTTTTTTGTGATACTACATAAAGAAATAGGTACTAATGCCATAGCCAATGAGAGAAATAAAAGCAGAGTCAGCTGACCGTCATATGCAGGACATAGCTGGTCCAAGAGATCATAAAATTTAGGACCAACGATAATGGTTCCGTAGTGTAGGACGCCCCCCGGCCAGGTGGGACGATCTGCGACTGCAGGCAGATGCTGGATGCGTCAAGCTGAAGAGGGCACTATAGCGCTCATTAGGGGAGGCCTATATCCAGCCACAGGCTAATATAGGCTGACAATGATGATGATAGTTCGTAGTACATTACTTTAGGCAAAGTGCATGACAAAATGATCAATGTGACTCAAACGAAATGTTAAGAAAAACCTTACATCTTACCTACTTATAAAACTAACAACTGACTCAATTCAACTTCTTGGTCTGGTTACCGGTTCGATACATTTGCTACGCAGTGTTCCTCACTGTGAGTTGTGCCAAGAGAATTAAACAAACGACTCTTAGCTATTGCTGAAAGTTATTAAAGGTTTGTATGTAAGCAGGTAGGTATAGTATCTATATACAGCTAGCTAGTAATATCGGTCTTCTTCGGTCACCTTGGCCTCAGATTTCAATAAATCCAAATCACATGGAAACATCCTAAGCCATTGGATTTATTAAATGCTTTTATTTGGTCAACCACTATGTTACCATTTTATACCTGACTACTCAAAAATTCTAATTAGTCCGCTAATTAGATTATCAGAAAATAGTAGACACGTAGTTTTTATTTTGTCAATCAAACAAAAAATGTCAAAAATAAAGCGCGTCAAAGTTTGGGAGTGGGGGGCTAGTGACGTCACGCGGAACTTTAACTACTTAGGTACATAATTTTTTGATTACATAAGAAAAAACACGAGTCCCGTGATTATCAGCAGATATTCTGCTGATAATCTAACTGAATGACGGACTAAGATGTTTTTCATCGTCAAGTCTTTTTTTCTATAATAAAATACACAATGAATGAGATGTCTTATTGCACAACCAGTTATAAGTGGACACAGCATGCCTATTAGGATATATTAGGATATCAGAGGAACAACTTATTGTATTTAAGAGATTTGGAGGGATTGTAAATTTTGTATTCATAAATAATAATTCTTTAAGCAAACAAGTCTATCTCGCGTGAATCGAACCCCCATCCAGCTTCAGCTTACCCAACGTGCCGCACAAATCATCACTAATAAATCAGCAAAACATAATTTCTATATCTTGGCACGATTAGTGAGTATTATTTATTGATATCGTATGATATAAATTGTCACAAGCAATTCGCGAAGGGCGTGTCGAGTCGACTAACCGTCTAATTTGAGGGGACAACGATATAATTGAATGTTTCCGCTCCTGTTATAATGTGTGGGTGTTCATAGAAATATCAGCGGTCGTAGAATCAGCCTGTAACAATACAGTTGCGCTCTCTAATGCTCGATCCTCACTGATGCTTATGCTCAAATCTGAATTTTACACTGAAGGCGCTCTAGATGAGGGACCGTCTTTATATTTTGTAGATTTTGTAGAAGGGCTAGGTGGATTACAAACGGCACATTAACAGATTATGCCCTAGAACAACTGGGTTGATTCTAAGGCCCGTAATATGAAAGCTTGCTCAGTCATCGATCTACGCTTGAGCAATGCTTTTCCATGGCATAAACGTCACTCAAACTAGCACTCAAACTGAGCAAGCTTTCATAATACGGGCCTAAGATTTAGTTACATAAATATAAAGGCACAGGAGACACACTATACAGACACACTACATCAGGAGTGCCTTTATTGTAACATTCGGTTCTTTGACGATCCCTCTGGGGTAGCAGGCGGAGGTCCGTTTACGACGCAGGAGGTTGCGGGTTCATTTCCCACCTCGGGACAAATATGTGTATGATGTTTAGGGTGTTCTGGATGCTTCCTATGTATAATAATAAAATATCTATCTATGTAGTGTATTTTACTTAGTGTATCAGTTATCTAGTACCTAATGCCTCTAGTATTACATAACACAAGCTCTGCGTAGCTTGGGGCTAGATAATGCTGTGTGAATTGTCCAATTTACCTTTTATTTATATTCTGCTTCGAGCATAAGCATCGGTGAGGGAGGACACATCTCATAACTTGTAACGTTAGCTTGTAATATTGATGTCTTACTTACTAATACGGGCGAATGCTTGCGGTGAGAGAGCGCCTTTACGTCTGTAGTAACTAGGTAGGTACCTATAATTTGTACTGACAACGACAGGACATAATATGAAATTTATTAGTTCTACTGGGTAATAATTTACCTCGTGTGATGGATATTATGCCAAAAAGTTATAAACGAAATGTACCAATTTATTTAAACCAAATTCATCAAAATGTTGTTTGATAATTTTTTAGGCAGATTCCAAACCCTATTTAAGGTCTTCTACAATAATATTGTAACATTTTAAGTTTGTTGATTAGAGTCTGTTCAAAAAGAGAAGAGTCGTGGCGCATACCCGAGCCAATATGACAGCGATACCTATCACTATCACATTTTTACGTTTATTATAGGATTTTTTAAAAATCCTGCGTTCAGTTTGTGGTATCTATTATAAACTATTTTTTGATACCTTTGTAATAATTTTGTCTCATATAGTTTAGGAGGAGATGCGAAAATAGAGTTTGGTGGTCAAAAAGCGCAACTTCGTATGTCTTCCTAAGCAAAATGAAACTATTACAGAGGCATTAATAAATAACTTATAAAAGATACCACAAACTGAACGTAGGATTTTTAAAACTTGCTGCGTTAAACGTAATAATAAGATAAAATAGTTGAGGGCGCCACTTTCACTGGTTGGGGTTCACATGGGCCTTAACAACTTTTGTTGCTTTGACAACACTGCTCTGTCATTGCAGTACGACTAAAAGTGTCAGTTCACCAAAACGCCACGACTCTACTATTTTGAACAGACTCTAGTAGTAAATATAATTACTTCAGCATCACCAAAACCATATTAGTAGAGTCCTAGTCGAGACTAGAACTTTGTATATTTGAAGCAAGCAGCGATTTTATTTTATCATACAAGTATCAAAATGTTATCTATTCTTTTCGTGGCGCACAGAAAATGCTCTGCAACCTATACTGTATTATGTAGATTTTATTCTCGGCTCGCCAGGAGCATTTCTCTATGCAGAGAAAAATATTGCTATTTTCTTGCATTTTGTTATTCCTGTACAATTCCAAGTTTGCTGTGTTTATAAATGCTCTAGGTCAAGTGCGGTGATAAAGCGATTTGGCTTTGTGCCATTCTATAACATCGTAATCTTTCTGGTTTGTTCAGATGCTTTTAATGTGACGGAAAGGGACGAAAACTAGGGATTTCGTGTTTTATTGGCACGTAATTTTTAATGTATTTATTGCGGTTGATATATGGAATCTCTGTCATTTGATCTTGTAGCACTGCGCACTGTCACTAAGACAAAAAAACTTATTTTAACTGACATTTTACGTTGGAATATATTTTTGTAAGCAAGAGCGATCTTGACGTGACGTGACATCAGCGTGAATAATCTATCTATCTATAATATAAAAATGTATCGCTAAATGTGTTGGTAAGCGCATAACTCAATAATGCCTGGACCAATTTGACTAATTCTTTTTTTTTAATGTTCGTTGAAGTTCAAGGATGGTTTTTACGATATTTTTTTTTAAATAATTGCCGGGAAAACACATATAAACGTTTCCATAGGAACAACGCGTGCGAAACCGCGGGGAACAGCTAATTGTATATAAAATAATTTGGAGTAATTTTTACTACTTTTGACTACTGACTTTTTAATTCACAGTTTAGATGTGGCGTAGGTTTGTCGTGTTAAATTATTGTATTATATCCATTATATTATATATATTTGATAAAAAATATACGCATTAGGTGTGTGACGTGCTGGTGTAATAAAAACCTCTAATACCTACGTATTCGCACAAAAACATAATCGTTAGTAATTAACGAAGTGGCATAATAGGCGTTTGTTTTGTTTCTTTGCATTGGATACAGTCACGTTTCAGCCTAACAAATCAGATATAGTGGAAATAAATCCACCGTGGTTCACGGTAAAATTATTGTCGATGGAAGTGTTTTGGAATTTATCTTTGTATAAAGTTGTACTTTGCTTACTTTTGCGCACACGTTTTACTAATACAGTACCTAAGTTATGAATTTTGAGTAGGAGAGGGCATAAACTTGTTTACTCAAAAATCTTTGGATGCAGTTTTTAATATCAATATGAAGTCTTATTTCGGTAAAATTTGCTATCTACATTGATTAATTAAAAAGGAAAGATAGGTTACGTTCTCCCACCGCTTACTCAAAAATTGGCACGTGTTACAACTACACGCAAACACATACGCTTACAGTTATATTTCCAGTCCTGTGCAATACAAAGAAGAACAAAGACGGAAAGACGTAACTAAGACCGAAGTGAGACCGAGACAACAGATATTTCTCGCTAGTACGACCGCCCATGCCGCCGGTCAGACGGTGACTGTGGTGGGAGCACACAATTTTACACAGTTTGAGGTTGCCACTTTCGAGAAACCAGTACCTCATCTTCCCCTTTTAAAAATCAATCTTTTATGTATTTACTTTTCTTTGGTTTGGTATGGCCGTAGTGCGCCCTGTATAGCCCGCAAAGAGATATCATGGTGAAAAAACTCTTGGAGTGGAGACCATGGGCAAACAAAGAATGGTTGGCCAAATGAACTGGCAGGATGACATCAAAAAGATAGCGGGCAGCAACTGGCCATTTACTGCCCAAAGTAGAAGAAAATGAAAGAGTTTGAAGGAGGGCTACAACCAACTGTGTGGTGCTGGCTTAGAATTTGCACCACCCCATCTCTTCTCGTGGGTGTCGTAAAAGGCGACAAAGGGATATCCACCGGGGGCGGGCAGTAACGCCCCCTGGAGAACAATTCTACCACCAAACTGCAATCCCCAACCCGCATGCCCAGCGTGGGGATTATGGGCACTACCCCCATGACATAAACACCAATAAGGCGCTTATCAGGGGGAGGCCTGCGTCCAGCAGTGGACCAATACAGGCTGTTTAGGTTGAGGTAGGTACTACCAGTCTGGATCGATAGAAACATTTACACACAGTTAGTTTACAATGGAAACAGTTGAGCTAACTGCAGACAGTTGCAAACGACCTAGAGGTACCGCAACAAATCCATATAAATACAAATCGGAAGCATCCCTTTTCCTTGTTTCTATTCTGTTATTCATTTGCATGTAAACTTAATGATATGTCATTAATTAACCAATCTCAAAAAAAGGAGGAGGGTCCTAATTCGACTGTCTTTTATAGTAAAGATGCTGTTAACTGGAACTGTATTTCAAGAATAACTAGCATCAACTACTTTGTTTACGCTTTTGCTTGTTAGTTTCTATGTGGATAAATAAATATAAAAACATCCGTTCCAGTCTCTGATTCCGTCTGACGATCAAAAGGTTTCACCTGCTCGTCGTCGGTCGTGCTTAGCATTTACAATTACCATTACCCATGCACAAACCAACTGTTCTGTCTACTCTAGTTTCACGGATGTGCATATATGAAGAGATCTCTATCAATGTCACGAAGGAAATTTGGATGTAAGTAAACAATCGAAGAAAGCTTTAAGCTAGTCACGATTGCGGTCATAACGTGCTGCATTGTAAAAGTGTTGTTTACATTTCACTTTACCTGATCTAACCTGAGCTGTGTGCTGCTGGCTTAGAATTTGTACCACCCCAACTCTTCCCGAGGGTGTCGTAACGCGACTAAGGGATATCTACCTGGGGGTGGGCGCACCCCTAGAACAATTATACCGCCAAACTGACGATTCCCCAACACGCATGCCCAGTGCGCGGATTATGGGAATTACCTTTCAAGAGATAAACGCCAATAAGGCGCTTATCAGGAGGAGGCCTGCGTCCAGCAGTGGACAAATACAGGCTGTTGATGTTGATCTTACCTACCAACCGCCTGTATTGGTCCACTGTTGGACACAGTAGGCCTCCCCCTGATAAGCGCCTAACTAGCTTTTATCTTGTGGAGGTACGTAATGCCGACAAGCAAGGTTGGGAATGCAGTTCGGCGGTAGGGTTGTTCTGCAGGGCGCAACTGCCCGCCCCCGGTGGATATCACTTAGTTGCCTCTTACGACACCTGTAGGAGGAGTTGGAGTAATTCAAATTCTAAGACACCACTATATCATATTATATATGACAGCATCATATGAGAAACGCCAATTAATCTTTGCAACTTGAAAATAATGTCCGAAACGTGCGTGTCGAGGCGGTCATGGTGGTGTAAGAATCGATTGACCCTTCCAACTTAGCCCATGGATGTCGTAAGAGTCGACAGGGAACTTACCAGAGGAAGGGAAGAAGCTTCCTTCTGTGTATTTTAACTCCTCTACTATATACACCTATTCCCCTGTCATGAGTAGTGATTCTGGCAAAACCCCCCTTTGTTTGGAGAAGGCATATTCAGCTGTGAATTATAATTCTGAATTAATTATATGATTGAATTTTATTCCCAATTTTTAATTTATTTCTTTTTTTATAATAAATTACTATTTAAAATAAAAAAATAAAAAAAAGAAGGTACCTCATAATAAAACGGAAACATATGAAAAAAAATTACTTTAACATCAGATCTATCCCCTAAATAAACTACAAGGATATTCGTAATTATTACAAGATTCAATACAATACTCGTAATACTCGTAATAAAACTCCAAAAGAACTCATTTATATACAGCGCCTTACGGAAAAATTGTAGCAAATTTATATTTTTTTCAAATATTGGTATGATATTGGCGAGTGAATCGTTTCAATACTTTGAATATATTCATCTGAGAGAAATATTTAAAACGGCGAGGACCGTATTGAGCCATTTACCACGGGGCGTATACATGTTAATTATATTTAAGAACTGAAATGCAATGCAACCCAACGCAACGCAACGATATTAATAAATTAACTGAAACTGAAACTATATGTGCTAGGTAATGTCCAAAGTTTGATCCAAAGGCTGGAAATTTTTATTGATGTAATACCGAATTTTATTTCGGACGTACCTGTTAAACAATGCCAAAAACAGGCGTTCAAGGTTTTACGAAATGATGTAGGTATTGTGTTTACTTAACACAATTTTGTCACATCTTCGACTAATATGCCATTTCAATATGAAATGTAGGTGGCTTTTTGATGGTAACATCTCGTACCGGGTACATTGCAAGCGAACGATACCGAGCGAATGCTAACGAACGAACTCGAACGAATTACGTACCTGTTAAACAATGCCAAAAACAGGCGTTCAAGGTTTTACGAAATGATGTAGGTATTGTGTTTACTTAACACAATTTTGTCACATCTTCGACTAATATGCCATTTCAATATGAAATGTAGGTGGCTTTTTGATGGTAACATCTCGTACCGGGTACATTGCAAGCGAACGATACCGAGCGAATGCTAACGAACGAACTCGAACGAATCAGAGTTGACGTCAAGGCGAAAGCGAGTGATTCCAAATGAACCGTCGTTCGCCGTGGTTCGCCGACTTTTACATGCGTTCACCACAACAGCGAAAGCGAGTGAACGTGCGGTACCGATTGAATCCCGCTCGTTTGCATTTGCTCGCTCATGTTCGCATGCGCTCGCTTATGTTCGCTTGGTCTGTACCCAAAATCAAATATTACCTATAGCTCGGTAATTTATGGAGTCAGGATAGAAAAAGCATAGGTATGTAAGTGCTCTTATTCTTACATACATTTAGGTATAATAATTAATCATTCCTCATAAATTCATAATAAATTACAAAGAAATCTGTGACAACTTAATCAGCCTTTAAATTGAACACAATTACTCGCTGATTGACATAAATTAACTTAAACTTACTTCATGAGAACCTACGTAGATAATGACTAAATAGAACCTAAGTAGTTCAACAAGTTTCAAAGTACAGTGCCACAGAAATAAGAGGCTCCATTGACAACATTTTACTAAGTAAAATAAAATGGGTCATTTCCCAAGGCCATTCCGCTACCGCAAGCAGTATAAAATCGTCACGCTTTAGAAATTTGTCACTATCCATTACTAGGTAGGTACATATTTCTTATAACAAGCAAACTGAAAATCCTTACATTGCAAATTCCTGACATTAAAATTAAGTACCTAGTAACGTAACTACGGTTAAAAGCACGTAGGTAAAAGTGATCATTTACAAGTACTATTATTTTTAGTCTACTTTCATAGATTAGGTGAAATACATTAAAAGTATAAAAAATAATAATATCGAGTAGCTTAAATGACAAAAAAATGACAATCAAATAATATAATAAATTAGAACTAGTATTTATTATTGCAATAATTGAGCTAACTGCAGACTGTTGGAAACAAGTAACTTAAATACCACAAACGAAATAAACAATCGAGTCACTAACTTAATTGGTACAATTACGTTTATCGATAGGTAACCCTCTGATACTGAAATATTTTAAACAACTTAAACACTACCTACACTATGATAAAACATACAAATCGAACTGAGTAATAATTTATGCATGTCAATCGAACTAAATGTTTCTCTAAAAGGGTTTCGTTTTAAGTTACGACCTTATTCAGCATTTAGGTAGTCAGTAATGTATCCGTTATTTATTAACTTGACATTTACGTACCCTTAATTGTCTGCTTACCTCGAAAATAGGGTAGGTAAATTATAAGGGAAGAAATTTCTTGACATCAAAGGCGAAGAAAAACTTTTTACATCAGGTCATTTTTCCACAGTGGCTTTATAAAATAAAAACGAGCTTAGACTAAGTTAAAATTTACGAATACAAGTAAGTCAGAATTTTGAAGTGTTTTAAATTATGTTGTTTTGAATTGTACAACTGTGTTATTTCTCTTTTCCTGTATTTAACTTTTTTGTATTTTTTTATGGTGTGCAATAAAGTGTATTGCACTGTATCGTATTGTATTGTTGTTCAACACAGGTAATTAATTAATGGTGAGGTTCAACGGAGACTACGTAAGCAGGACATAATATAGTGCACAGTGCGTGAACATAGGTGCACTATCTATTCCCCCACTCTCCGTGTTACTCAATAGCTGGAGTATCAATATACCTAGGATAAAAAACATTAAGTAATGACTCCTTTTTCACTGGATAGCAAGCCGCTATATTTTTCCAAGTTCAGTAAAATTTAATTTTATGGCTGTGTGGTGCCGGCCTAGAATAGCACCACCCCATTTCTTCCCGTGGGTGTCGTAAGAGGCGACTAAGGGACATAAACCGGAGGGCGGGCAGCAGCGCCTCCCGTAGACCGATAATATCACCGAACTGCGATCCCCAACCCGCATGCCCAGCGTGGGGATTATGGGCACTACCCCCCCAATGATTGCACACGCCAAAAAGTGGCCCCTAGTTCCCGGCCGCCTCGCTATTCCTGGCCATGGTAGCGGCCATGGTAACGGCGGGGCAGGGGGTGCTAAGAATCCCCGGGCTACGGCAGGCTACCGATCATTACTTAAAAACTTGACCCTGGCTACGTTTAACGGACGCACTCTGAGGCTTGATCACCATCTAGCGCAGTTGGAAGTGGAGTTAGAGAACATTAAATGGCATGTTCTGGGGTTATGTGAAGTCCGTAGAGAGGGGGAGGACACCGTAACCTTAGACTCGGGCCATCTTCTCTACTTTCGCGAGGGTGATAAAACATCCCAGGGTGGCGTAGGCTTCCTCGTCAACAAGGCCCTCTCTAACAACGTTCAGGAAATCTCCAGTGTGTCGACCAGGATAGCGTACCTGATCCTTCGGCTGTCCAAGCGGTACAGCTTGAAGGTAATTCAGGTTTACGCACCGACCTCGGCACACTCGGATGATGAAGTGGAGGATATGTACGAAGACATATCCAAAGCCTTACATAACACCACCAAGGCTCACTTCAACGTTGTTATGGGGGACTTTAACGGCAAGGTGGGAATCCGGACTGGCAACGAATCCCGAATAGGCTCGCATGGTTATGGAGTTAGGAATCACAGGGGGCAAATGCTTGTCAACTTCCTTGAGAAGGAGGGGCTGTTCTTAATGAACTCTTTCTTTAAGAAACCGCCCCAGAGGAAGTGGACGTGGCGAAGCCCCGACACTGTGACTAAAAATGAGATCGACTTCATCATGACGGATAGCAAGCACATATTCAGAGATGTCTCAGTGATCAACAGGTTTAATACCGGATCTGATCACCGACTGCTCCGAGGCTCTCTGAATATCAACTTAAAGCTTGAAAGAAACCGTCTGATGAAGTCCACGCTCCGACCTAATCCAATCCAGATCATGGCGGGCACCGAGAAGTTCCAGCAGCTTCTCGGGAATAGATTCATTGCCTTGGGTCCCACTGATGACGCTGACGAGACCCTACACAATCTGGTCGAAACGTTGAGGAACGAAGGCATCAGATTCTGCCAAAAGCAGCGTACTGGCAAGAAATCCAAACTCTCGGATGAGACTCTCGGGCTGATGGCAAAAAGACGGGAAACCACCCAAGCGACTTCTTCAGACAGGTCAGACCTGAACAAGCGAATTGCGAAGATGGTACGGCGCGACCTTCGGAGCTCCAACACACGCCTCATTGAAGAGGCAATAGAGCGAAACCGAGGGTCCAAAGTATTCACTCAGCAGCTTGGCAGGAGCCACCTGACGAAGCTTAAAACGCACGATGGGAGGACCGTTTTGTCGAAGCTGGAGATATCCGCCGAGATAGAGGATTTCTATGGCCGATTATACGCTGCACATGCCCCTCGTCCCCAACGAGTCGACCACGATTCAAGAGCCACCCTGACACGCCACTATACCGACGAACTGCCAGACATCAGTCAAGACGAGATTGTGCTAGCTCTGAGGCAGCTTAGAAATGGAAAAGCCCCCGGTGAGGACGGCATAACATCAGAGCTTTTAAAAGCCGGAGGAGCCCCTGTTATACAGGAACTACAGAAACTCTTCAACGCCGTCTTTCACAGTGGGAGAACTCCAAAGGCGTGGAGCGGGAGTTTGGTGGTGCTCTTTTTTAAGAAGGGAGATAAAACCCTCCTTAAAAACTACAGACCCATCTCACTCCTGAGCCACGTCTATAAGCTGTTCTCACGAGTGATCACGAACCGTCTCGCCAGGAGACTCGACGAGTTCCAGCCACCGGAACAGGCCGGGTTTCGCGGAGGATATGGCACCATAGACCACATACACACAGTGAGGCAGATTATACAGAAGTCCGAAGAGTATAATCAGCCCCTGTGTCTGGCCTTTGTGGACTATGAGAAGGCCTTTGACTCTGTCGAAACCTGGGCTGTTCTGGAATCCTTACAGCGATGCCAAGTAGACTATCGTTATATCGAGGTGCTGAGATGTCTCTACGACGCCGCGACCATGAGTGTCCAAGTACAGGACCAGCAGTCCAAACCCATCCAACTGCGCAGAGGAGTGAGGCAGGGGGATGTTATATCCCCGAAACTGTTCACGAGTGCCTTGGAAGATATGTTTAAGACACTGGACTGGAAAGGTAAGGGCATCAACATAAACGGCGATTACATCTCACACCTTCGATTCGCTGATGACATAGTCGTAATGGCGGAGTCGTTGGAGGAGCTAAACCAGATGCTGGACGCCCTAGCTTTAGCCTCACGATGCATCGGTCTCGGCATGAATTTGGATAAAACCAAAATCATGATCAATGGCCTCATTGATCCGGGACCGGTCGTCGTACATGGCCACCCTCTCGAAATTGTTTCCGAGTACACTTACCTTGGACAAATTCTGCAGTTGGGTAAAAACAATTTTGAGAAGGAGGCCAAGAGGAGGATTCAGCTAGGCTGGGCAGCGTTTGGAAAGCTACGTCGAGTCTTCTCGTCATCCATACCGCAATGCTTGAAAACGAAAGTTTTCAATCAGTGCGTCCTACCCGTCATGACCTACGGAGCTGAGACGTGGACACTCACGATAGGGCTGGTCCACCAGTTTAAAGTCGCTCAGCGAGCTATGGAAAGAGCTATGCTCGGAGTCTCTCTGAAGGATAGGATTCGTAACGAATACATCCGACAGAGAACCAAAGTTATCGACATAGCTCAAAGAATTAGCAAACTGAAGTGGCAGTGGGCCGGCCATATCTCGCGAAGAACCGATAACCGCTTTGGTAAACGAGTTCTTGAGTGGAGACCGCGACTCGGCAAACGTAGTGTAGGACGCCCTCCGGCCAGGTGGGATGACGATCTGCGAAAGACTGCAGGCAGATGCTGGATGCGTCAAGCTGAAGACAGGGCGCTATGGCGCTCATTAGGGGAGGCCTATGTCCAGCAGTGGACTAATATAGGCTGATGATGATGATGATGATGATGAGTAAAATTTAAAATCAATAAACACAAATTTCAGCACGCTCGCTTCGTTGAAGTCATCCAGAAAGCATTTCCATGTCTCCACACTAGATAAGAAATGCAGAATTAAAACACTTACCGTTTTCACTCTGAAATTTAAATGAAATATATTGAAAAACTCAGCGGAAATGAGTTTCTTTCAGCGAGCTTTTCACTTTTCAACGAGTGTTTTAGACTATGCACCGCATTTACAACTTTTTCTTAGCATTAAAAAAGATGTTGATGGCTAGAACCTGCCAACACAAGTTTCTCAAAGATACCAATAAACTCAACGTTCAACATGATATCTAAACGTCACTTAGAGGTAGACATTTTGAAGAATGAAATTAATGAGGAGGATTCGAATAATTCTGCATTTGTTTTTAAAGCGGGTTTTCTCCAAATACTTAAAGGCATCTCTTTATGCACGTCTCCAATGATAAAAATTTGAATTTATTTCATAGAACATCGTAAACAGGCAGGCATCGGCGCTTATTAGGGGGAGGCCTGCGACCAACAGTAAACCATTAAAGGCGGTTGAGAGAGTCTTATGGGGTCCTATTGTATTCCTACTAGCAATAGGTACCAACATATTGCGCCCTAGACGCTCTATTCTTGTAGAGGGAGCAATAACTGCATTAAACACCTAGATGCAAACACGCCCATGTTGATTAGAATTGATAAAAACACAATTTACGTCTTAAGTGTCATGACCGCATATAAATTGCTCAAGTCCACTGAAGTGGAAGGAAACAATTTGCCGCCTTCGCCGCGTCCAGTCTAGGAATGCAATTGAAGGACAGCCTACACAGTCTGACCATAACAGCTTGAACAAACATATCCCTGTAAAAATGTTTGCAAAAAAATATCATATAACATATGTTTTCACTCTAGATTCTAGAGGATAAAAAGCCGAGAGTACGAGTATTTATATCATATTCATTATATTATGGTAAACTAAGATTGAGCATGTTATAATCTCAGACGAAGTAAAAAAACAAGACAGAGTGACGCCGGCCGACAAACTGATGCCGGTTTCGTAAACATGTGCGCGTTTGATGAGTGTTGCCATGTAGTAAAAACGAATTACCCCTAATATTTTATTGTATTAGCAGAATGAATGGATAAGTAAATAGTAGATACGATGACATTTTTTCAAATTGTA